>OX451356.1:9296259-11696259 GCA_949629185.1 Apamea crenata | reverse complement strand
TGGCACATCCATGCAATAACCCTTCAGTCATTCACACAATGGATGTAACGTAATTTTTTGACAATTCGATTCCTTTTTTTGCAAAAAGAACTGTGGTGCGTCCAGTTGGCGAAAACACTATATATGTGATATGTAGTGTTTTCGCCAATTGGACATACCACAGTTCTTTTTCAATTAAACACGCGTAAAAATCTTGACGTGTCCAGATGACGAAATAATAAGTGAGACTAATTTTGAGTTTCTCCAACTGGACACACGTGTCTCCAGTCTCTCGTGTCGAGTTCGTGAACAACCCAGTTTTATTATGCTCGGTTCCTATTAACAAAAACGAATCGTTTTGTTTACCAATGGTAGCCTTTTTTATTGCCAAACTGGGCATATAAATAGATTTGTAAGCTAATTTTACCTGTGATAGCTACTTTCATATGGGAGGGTCTTCTATGCAAAGCTATAAGGTATTTGCTTCATTATTGGTAAATATACAAGAGTCTTATTTTTCACCAATAACGGTCCGTAAATTATAGGAGTCGCCCTTAAACTCCTACAACAACTTCACACTCTCACAAATTCTAAAAATTGGCGCATTCGTCAAACAGTTCACCCGTTCTAAAACAGAATCACGATTCGTCATGCCAGATGACTGTGAACAGACCGTGACAAAGTATCCTTTTTTAAATATTTCTACCAAAACCTTTTCATCACAAGCCATAAAGAAACTTAAGTACATCCACAATCCATAAGTATTTTATATCCACATTTTGCTTTATAATATTATTCGAACGAATACATTCTGTACTGTTTCAGGGCTACGTACCTTCGCCAATATCGGTACAAACTTATGTCCTCTATAACTTGAGTCATCTCGAGGGAAATAAGGAAAGGCAGGAAATACGCTTGAGAACTCGCACAAAATATGTCCCCATCTTTTACTATTTACGTTATTCATGAAGCTTTAATAGTAATAGGTTTATCTCTTGATGGTTAATAGAAATTGGAGGGGTCGTGGCTTAGTAACAGCCGCACGGGTCGATCGATCAAGGTTAAGGACGCTGGCTGAGGTCAATCCGTGGATGGCTGAACATCTGTTTCATATTGAGACCTCTCCGAAATCCGAAAACACTTTAAGCCGTGAGTCATTCATTGATCAGTCAGTCATTACAGGTAATCCTAAACCTGAAAGTCCGGCAACCAGGGGATCGTGACTTGATACCCAGTATCTAGGTTGTGGAGGTCAGACAGGCAGATCATGTCGAAATACTGGTATTCAGCTGCTGGATCCAACCGGTTAGACTGGAAGCCGATGACTACATAGTTAGTAGAAAGCTAGGCAAATTATGTTGGTTAATAGAAATTGCCTATTACTATAATTTAGGGTGTGAACTCTTGGAGCGTAGCCACGTGACCTATCAACTTAAGCGCTGTTATCCTTCGTACTGCTGTAATCAGAATGAAAGCGAATTTGGGATCAAGATTAATCCCATTGCTAATTTGAATTTAATGTAATAAATATTTATTGAGATACCGACATCGTTTTAACCTAAACCGAACCAATGGACCTTTCCGTTCGTTATTTTCGTCCCTGTATATTTAGCTTTTGACAGCGCTTTTCTATGTCTGTGCAGCTCTTAGATGCAACATCAACATAGGCAAGGGTATAAGTACAGGATGGGCAAATAAGAGGTATATACTTTATTTTTAAAATGTTATTCTATGGAATATAAAAATTAGATCATTAAAAGTATTTTTATTTAAATATAGTATCTAAGGCCGGCAATTCAGTATGGAAAATAATCTCAGACAAATTTCCACCTCTAGAGCATGGCAGATGTGAACCCTTTTCAATGCGTTTTTCATGACATTTCCTGCGATAATTCAGTGACTTTGTCTCAGATAGTTTGTTATAATTCTTGAAAGTGCATTGGCTTGTTAGCATAGACACATCCCTTTAGATAGCCCCACAAAAAAGGAGCTGTTAAATCCGGGGATCTTGGGGGCCAATCAATGTCACCGTTTCCTAAGCCTAATTGATTCACTTGATGTAAGAAAATTGCTTTAACTGTTACAAAGCCATGCTGCTCAAATGTAATCACTAAACGAGTTATTGTTAGCCGCGAAGGTAAGTGGTTTCCACCAAAAATTGGCTGCAATTTTCTTAGAATTTCCGCAATACATGATTGGGCTGAGTAGATTGTTTTAATAATTAAAACACGCTGTTCAGTCGTAAAATGCTCCATAACAAATTTTCCGTATCTACACAAAATAATTTTCATGAAACAACTGTCATATTTGCCGCCAAAACAAAAGGACGGCAAAAAAAAGTTGTATACCTCCAAGTTTCCCACCCTGTATATGTATAGCGTCGCGTCGTTCAATCGAATTCTAGATTTTAACTTAATGACGCCTAATCAACCTTCTACTAATCATTTAGTGAATAACCCCAGAATAAATAAAATTGATCAAAAGATGAGCAAATTAATAAATAAGTTACAGTTTTATTTATATTGACATTTCAAAAGAGATGAAGAGGAAATTCAGTATTATTTTATGAGACATCTTTTTTTGTGAATCGTTGAATCATTCGGAGATACAATTTAAAGACTCATTATCTTCTACTATCGCAGGTGCTGGTGCAGGTGATTTCTTTAGAAATAAGCATCACATTTGTACGTATTTTTCTGTTCCTTTCTTCTTGTCTGTTTATATGTGTGTACATAAATGGTTAAATAAATAAATATCGGTAGAGAAATTTATTTTTTTAAATTACAAAGATTTTACTAACTTGAGAACATTTTCAAAACTTAAAATATAGTGTTATTAGAACAGACAGATAACAAATACTTAAAATATTGGATACCCTAATGTCCATCTTCGGATAGCAAAACAACGAACACATCGAGCCAGACATTTCGTTCACCTCTTACATAAAAACAACTCAGTGTGTTTATAAACGAGAACTACCAATAGACTGTTCATTTTAAAGTGTTTGACGTCGTTTACTCCGCGTAAATATTAGTTTCAATCTTGAAAAGAGGTTAATAAGCTGTTACGGAGGAAATGAAACGAGAAAGCACGTGAATGTGGGAAAGTCCTTGTACTACAAACTCTAGTAATTGAGTGTGCCGTGCCCGGATGTTTGTGCAGCCAGCAGGAACTTTTTATCAGCGGCGATTGGCGCACCAGTGTCGTATAACTGCACTATGTACTCCTAGCACCTACAGCTACGTACCAACTTTACAAAAACTTATATAAGAACCACTGGGAATGTTCTCGCGAATGGTCTTTACCGCATACAATGGGGTAATACTGCTTCGCTTCATTGAATAAGTTTAATAAGATTTCACAACGCCTGCTGAGGTATACCTGTATTTTCCTGTTAGACTGCTGAGTGGTAAGAAAGTTGGGGAGAAGAAATTAGGCGAAGAGACATTCATATTGATGGCATTGCAGATCTGTAACTGAAATGTACTGAAAAGTTGAAAGGCTTTATTTGTGACTGTGATGAAGATCATGACTAAAAACGAATGAAACCCGAAAGAGGATATATACTCGTAGACCTCTCGTTAGCAGAAATATCTCGATAACAAACAGTGGCGTCTGAGCCGTGAAGTGGGTCAATATCACTCAATCAAACCCCGTATCGTTGCGCCGAAATTCCTGGTTCTTCACAATATGAAACTTTTGGTAGGACGCAACTGAACAACAATATCCGGAGGCAGATGTTTTATCAACGAGAACGCACACGAACCACAAATAGAAGAACCTACAAAAAATGGTACAATTCCACATGCTGACCGATTGTCGGAGACAGGAAACGTCAAACGGAACAACTCGGAGCGAGATTCCGTCAGTGACCTACTTTTAGTCGGCGCAATCGTTGACCGATACGATCGGACCAACAAAAGTGCACTAAACCATCGCCCAATAGTGACAAGTAGCTAACTCATCGTTTATATGCAGCTTCCTGAACTGACTTTTACAACTTAGGTACGTGAGTTCTGGTTGGCTTGGTGCCAGGGCCTTCTTCTTTGATCACACTGTTAGCTAATAGATTCATAATATAAACTTTGACTTTTAAAATATGGTCACTTACTAACTTTTCTCGTCTTCATCAGCCTTGAATGTTTTAAAGCTAGAGCCAATTTCCATCCGTATCGGATACGGTTGCATTATGTATATTCTACCTATAGATAGAAGAATTCCGGCTTTTAGATTTGCCGTACTACCCGTAACAATTACATAATGTGGGTGTTCGAAAGCCTAACGTGCTACCCAAGGCACTGGAAGGTCACAATGTATAAGCTCATTGAACCGTCACTCATCCCACGTTCGACGCACGACTCCCGGAATCGGACGATTGATCTACTCGGTAATCACAACCCCTGCTTCCTCGATGAAAATACATGATTACCTACCGAATTATATTTCCTTATGATGTTTCAAGCATAAAATGGCGTCTGAGATTATCGTAATTCCATTATTACGGCTTTGTGTTCTCCTCAAAGTCAATGACAGCCAAATTGTTGATGCCTATAACTGACAGCTTTATGTATAAACTAGCTGTGCCCGTGATTTCGTTCGCGTGCATGTCGGAAAACAAATTGGATTTCAAGGAGTTCAGACCGACAGAATTTTTTTTCATAAATTGATTTTTTGTTATATATAGGTAAGTACCGTATATACTTTCACATACATTTTACAAACAGACACTTCAATTTTATTTATTTGTATGTATAGATTGTGACATAGCATGAGGAGCATAGAAATATGACAAATAGTAGATTCCTTTCAAATTATTTTTTATCAAAATGTTTGATCATAAAGTTTTGTCTACTACTTATAACAAAGCATTTTAAGACTGGGCCGAACATGAAACTTTACTTCTTATATAGACTGACCAGCGCAATAGTAGGTGTATTATATTCACGATCTCGTAACGATTACTTATTTACCAATAACGAATCCCATTTGGACCAAATGATTAAATTGGCCCTAAAGCTCTTAGTGGGTTAACTCGATAAAATTCATTTCGTGAACCAAGTGGAAGGTGAGTATAAGTAGTTTTGTACGTACTAAAAGCTTTTCACATGTAAGTCCCGAATGGCCTCCACACTTGTACTATTCAATTACGTGTGTAATTAGATTACACGGTTATTGTATACAGTTATTATGTACGAACAACCTTTGTCGTGTTTCTAACTCTATTAATACACAATGAAACCAATACTATAATGATATTGTTAATAACAACACTTCAAAGTGTACAGATCTCAGTGTACTTGAGTACTCAGTTCGTATAGACATTCAATAATTATTCTATTCGAAGCAGTTTACGTGTGTCAGTCTTTATTACCAGAAGGATGTAAGCAATTCGCAACGATTGAATCATTCTTCATTTATCTAATTCGACCGGCTTTAGATAAGGCAGGTTAGAAATGAAGACTGATCCAATGACGAATAAAAAAATATTTAGGTAAACGTCTGCAGTGATGGCTGTCATGAAAATTATGGCAGCGGGGTTTGACTTTATGGTGTCAAAAAAGTGTCTCTAGGAAAACACACCAACTTACTTTCATAAATAACGTTTCAGTGACGTCATTCACCGGCAAATTGCACACGCTATATGGCGGCCACCGCTCTTCTGGGAAACCGCAGCTTTAGCTGTCAACAGAAAAGGCATCTGTTAAAAAATCTAACTTCTACTCGTACATTATCATAATTTATGAAGAACAAAGGGAAAATTCGTATGATTAGTTACGTAAGCAGTAGATTAATGAAAACAATCAAAACGGGTCTCCCTATTACAGCTCAACTACGTATAAGTAATTATCATAAGCTATTTTCATTCTGTGCACAAATTTAATTAAGAACATTATTTAAGAGCTGTCCGAGTTTGAGAAAACAGAAAAGTTATTTGTCGGAAAGCCCCAATTAAGGGCAAAGCTTCCTGGACTTAATCCAATAAACCTACTCATTTAGTGAACGGAATGAAAGGTAAATAATTTTAGGGAGTCCCGCGGATTGTGCCACGGAGTTTTGTTTTCCAAACGAAGGGTTTGGGAGAAGGAACATGTGTAAACTATTCGTGTACGAAACTTGTTCGTGTTATAACTAAACCTTTTAGTCAAACTGCGCACAATCTCTAAAGTTTACGAGTGAAAATAGCTTTGCTTAAACATCGTTTACATTTTATGTAATGTGGCAATCGTTTAGCTCATCGATATTAAATTGGTGAAAGACTTGAAAGATTATCAAAAAGGATATGTGCACAGTCTGTACACATTAGGCATTAGATAGTGTGCTAGAATCGATTACTCTACGCGATGTGAAACAGAATCCAATTACTGGAATGACAACAAGGATGCTCGATTTTAATTGACGATTAGATTTTTAGACCATGTTTAATTTCAGGATATTTTTCATTGTAACGTAGTATGAAACGGCTATTGAATCGAAATACTTGTTAGCGCTCATACCTACTCGATTATTTCCTGAAAATTAACACCTATTCAAGAGTGCTGGTAAATAATTTCAAGCGCTGTATACCTATTATGGAATTGGATGGATATAAATGAATGAAATACAAAAAAAATGCAGCAAATATATAGAACATAAAAAAATAAACGATAAGAACATATTATGTCACCAGCAGCTGCATTAGCTTTTACATTTGTCAGGATCATCTCTTGGCCGTAATATACACACGAACTCACTCACGCATTTATAATAGAAGGTAGGCTTGAGCAAATATCAGAAACCATTGTACTCGTAAATCTCTATTATTCTAACGTATACCTTCGAGCCGAGACAATGAGATCCAACGGAAAATTGCGGTCTCTAATATAACTCGAAGATTCGGTAAAGTGAAGTGGCAGTGGTCACGTAAGTCGCAGGACATACCTACCGCAGGAATGGGGCGAATATTCCGATGCTTGTGGGAAAATATTGGGACGAATTTCGAGTGTTCTTGGAACAGGTAGGTAAACTGGATTCGAGTAAGCCCGACCTCGATAAAATTGCACTTGTTTACGTTGGTGCGGATATCTTCATTCTCAATTTATATGTTTTTTGGCCATACATGGTAAACAATACAGCCAGGGGAATTAAAGGTTAAGCATATTGACACCATACGTCAATTTGTTGTGTTGTATAGTTATCTCAAACAACTGTACGCACAATTTAAATTGATGGTCAATTTGCTTAAAAATTTATATCACAGACTTTATATGTGGTTATGATCAAGCTCTTCGTCAGGCGAGTTACGTCATTCGAGAGGTAGGTAGTTGCTGAAAATCAGCGCTGTGAACGATAGGTTCATTTTGCTGAGCAAAGACCTGTTTTTGCACAGATTCGACACACGGCTTAATTGTTTTTGTTATTGTTGTTTGTTACAAACGTAGTTATATTTCCACTCTGCAATCGGCATCTTGTTTTTGTTTTGATTGTTTGTTTGTTGTCATTTGCCAGTGTCCTAACATTTACGCAATCTATATTGTCTTTAGTCCCTGGCCCTGACATCAAACAATGGATAAAATTGTCAAACTTTAATTGATTGAATACGAGGCTGTTGGCTACGTTGTATGTGTATATTTAATATATGTTTTTGTATGTGCGTTTTGCTTGTGCAAAACTTTTCTTTCTTTCACTTTTTGTTGAAAGAAAGAAAAAATGATTATTTTTGCTTTGTTCATCTAAACTAACTAGTTTAGATGAACAAAGCGGGCACTCGGTCTTAAATACTATCATTCTAGTAATATGAAGGACATCTGAGGGGCAATTCTCGTAATTTTACGAACGTTCACAGTCTGAAGGTCAATTCCCGTAATTATAAACGTTCAAAATCTAGTCGCAAACTCAATGTCAAAAACTTGTCAAAAATGTTGGGTTTGAGGTATTTTGACAGATTGAGACTGAGGTCAGAGATCAGAGAATTCTCGTAATTTTAAGAACGTTCACAGTCTCAATCTGTCAAAATACCTCCGCTACATTTTATATTGATTGTCGCTGAGATGAGATTTCGACTAGATTTTGAACGTTTTTAATTACGAGAATTGGCCTTTAGTGGTCATTTTAGTAGTAGTAAATGTTAGTTCTAAACGTTGTCGCTCGTGGCTCTGTGTGTACAACAATAATGGCGTCCAAAACATAAAACTAGTAATACTAGGGAAAATAACCCTAACTCTAGTGAAAACAGTGAATTTAAGAAAATTTTCATAAAAAGTTATCAGAGTCTTATGTGACTCTAGATAAACCATTCTGCATTACGCCTAAGCGTGGGTAGCAGTTTTGTTAAACGTAGCGCAATGTTTTACATAACGGAACCGTTTTGTGAAACAACTAACGGTTTTGTAAAACAGCCGATTCGACAGATATATTATAAATTAAACTAGTTAATAACATAAGTGAGCCCATAATCATTCACTGTTAAAAATGTGTCTTCTTATGGCTATACCTATTAAACGGAGTCTGGTGAAATCCTCATAAACACTTTTTACCGATTGATTGGGTTTCGTAGATTCTTGTTTGCTAGATAGGACAGTTTTCGAACCTCGCGGCATCATTCCTGACATCTTTTAATATCTAATATCCTCTGATATCTGATATACATTACTAGCTGCGCCCCGCGGTTTCATCCGCATAAGTTTCGATCCCGTGGGAATATCGGGATAAAAAGTAATAATAATAATAAGCATTTTATTAGCACAATACAAGTTTGACACATATTAAAATACACATAGTAGTAACAAGGGTACATAGAAAAAAACAAATAGGAATAGTGTACAGAAGATGGGAAAAGTACAGTAAAATATCCTATATGTATGTTAATCCAGGTTATAAACTATCTGTATGCCAAATTTTATCCAAATCCGTTCAGTAGTTTTTGCGTGAAAGAGTAACAAGCATCCATCCATCCATACAAACTTTCACGTTTATAATATTAGTAGGATTAGTTAGTAGGACATAATTATACCTCTGAAAGAAAACAAAAATATTTTTAAATATACATAATTATATTCTTCTACATCAATCAGAATTCCCAGTAGATAATAGCGTTGAATCAAAGTCTGAAGCGAGTGATCAATACATCACTTTCACTTAGTACCTATTCGCCAATCTCGATGACCGATACAATTCTAGGGAGGGCTAAGGTTTATCCGGTTTCTGTGTAATTATGCTGTCGTTCCGAGTTATTGTCCAGTCATTCATCTTAGTAGAAATGCTTCGGGAACTAAGCGGCATTTTTTTCCCCAAGAAATGTTTAGTTACAGTCTGGTGGATAACAAGACGCCTGCTTCCAATGACATATTTGGGTTCCGTCGTTATTGGTATACTGTTTACCTATATAATGACGGATTCTTCGAGATGTGTAGGTGTGGCTTTGCACATAGATAAAGATTTCACAGGGTAGCTGTTGTTGAGCTCCTTAAGTTCTGAGTTGAGCTGCACGATTACTGAAAAATGCGTAGGTACACTGATAGAACAGGTCCACTCAATTTGTGTGGTTTTTTCTTCAAAAGACCGTTCCAGACACCAATCTAGATGGTCTTCACATGATTTGACCAAGATCATGTCTGGACTTTAAAACAGACTATGACATCTCAGTTTGTTTCGGCCTTTCTTCTCAGAGTAGAAAACGCCGACCTCCTCCAGCTTAGAAAAAGTATGATTGACGTGTAAAAGTGTTTGTAAAAAAACTACTTACAGAAATAAAATCATTTATTATTTAGGTATTGTTTCATTTCGGTCTGTACATCACTGCTTACCACGGAGTTCACGAACCACTGCCAAATGATATTGAAAATCACCACGCGTGGATACCAAATGAGTAATGGCAACTTAGTTCAGAGATGGAAATACATTGATCAGTAAATGTGCGGAGTGCAACGCATAATAATGTTTCATCCTCTACATTGCTACATATCATTGTTATATCGCGGCCGCAGTACTTACCTAGCGTGATAGTTGGTGCAATTTATTGCTTTTCATGCGTCCCCAGATACTTTGCGAATTCATCAATGTTTTTCGTCGCAATTTTTAATACATTTTGGAGCGGATTTTAGTAGAACTGCGTATGTTCTCTGTATGGATACTAATAGAGTGTTTCAGTAACGGAACCGCGCTGAACGGTGCTCATCCAACTTAGCTCCCACTCTTGTTTCTTTTAGAAGCTCTCTAAGTAAAAGCATGAAAACTTTTGCTCAGTTTAACATTTTCTATTCAAATTTTCCGTACGCGGCTCTCACAGCACGCGTTCGTTAGCAAAATGCATAATGCAACGTCATCCTCGCAGACTCGGCCCGTCCAACGAGCCAAAAGTGAAATTTTAAGAAAATCCAAAGCGTTTATTTTCTCACGACTGCGAATAAAACGGTTTTATTTTCGTGACGACCAGTTGCTTTTTAGTAATATAGCCTACCCTAAAGAAGGAGCTGTTTAAAGAGGATTGGAGTTCTTCCGTTCTCTGTTATCAAGATACTGTGATTAGCAGTCTGTTTACCACACGTAGAAGAGAAATGAGGGCCACGGTTACAGCCCATTATAGTAGTGCGTTGTGCTCAGAAGTGGGTAACGTCCACTGGACATATGTGGTTTCAATAGTAGTTACGTGGGTGGTCAGGCTAGAAAAGTCAGAAGTGAATTCAGCAATTGTCAACATCGGCTCAGTTTTCAGCAATCTAAGCGATGACAAATCTTTTTGAAGCCGATGCAGCATTCTATATTTTGGCATCGCTTGTCTCGTCAGATAGTTCTGGTGTTCCTTCGATGTAACATATTTGTTCTACCACTTGTTTAAGCCATACACTTTCACATATGATCACATATATTTGCCCTCATCTTGATGACAGATAATTATTAATGTATGAATCATGAATGGGGTAACTCTCGTTCGTTCACAGTGTAGTCTCAGTCTCAATCTGTCAAAAATACCGCTAATTTCCATACATTTTGACATTTTTGTTTGTCACCGAGATGAGACTGCGACTAGATTTTGAACGTTTTAAATTACGAGAATTGGCCTTCGATATTATTGCCGAGCTGTTAATTGCTGTGCATATTTATGATCCTGACTACCTATTTAGTATTGTTAAACTCAAAAAAACACTTTGCCTGATTGCAGAAGATCTTGCTTACTAGTAGCATCCTCACTTTCAATCACAAAACCCATGAGGCAGTATTTACCCAATATGATCTCATAATCGCCCTACCGTACCCATGGGAGGGAAAAGGAATGGGGCGGCTTATTCTTAACTGGAAACTACAGATATAAACCGAAGTGGCTCATAGATAACGCTAACTAGATAAAAGTAACTAGCTCATTTACTGTAACGGGCGGACATGGCTGGCTTTGTGGTTTTAATTTCTGCTTATATTGAAATCTAAAAGCTAAATAAATTTCGTGGAAAAATCACGAGTTAACCAGTAAATGTTTACGAAAGAGCTTGTTTTAGAGTTGGGGAAGACGGTATCTCCTAGGAGGGGTAACTTAGGTTGTATTTTAAACTAAAAGAATTTATTAAAATAATATGTAAGCAGTAATCATGACCGTTGGGGTAGTCGTGTTCTTGAGACTGCGAATAAGCAAAAGTAAGGTAGGACACTCTCAGGCTAGGTGTAGCGACGATCATCGCGGGGTGGCTGGTAGCAGCTGGATGCGTGTTGCCGAAAATCAAGTTGAAAGGCGTGTAATAGGAGAGGCATACGTCCAGCGGGAGACTGCTGTACGCCGATGATGATGATGATGGAGTAAATCATAACTGTCTATTAACGCCCTAACAAAACGTGAGACACGAAACCTGACTTGATGTGTTTGCAAACGAATATGAGGTGATTTTGTCTGTACCGTATGCCTGGGGTATGAGTACGAAAGTTTTGTAACGATTAGGTATCTATAATGTTACTTGCCGAAGGCGGATTATGTTGAAGTATAAATATGATAAGTGGTGAAGTTGCCCATCTCTTTACTTGAGATAATATATTTTATTTATTTATTAAAACTTTATGCTCAAGTAAAAAATACTGTACAAAGGCGGACTTAATGCCTGAGGCATTTTCTACCAGTCAACCTTAGATATATGCAGAGATAAAACATGGCAGGTGCTACATACGGAATAGATAGCTCGGAAATTACTATAAAATACAAGAATAAATACTAATACATACATATAAACTAAATGCACTGTCAGGAGAAATAATGATCGGTAGAGAAGAAAACGAATCCAGCAAATCGCGCGCGGGGATGTTTCGGCCAACGACGATGACAATAGGTATGTCTCTGTTTTATTTTTCTATTAGACCACGTATTTTTTTGCGACATGAAATATTTGGCCTTAAATATTATGTAACCCAACTTGAAGTAATAACAAACAAATAGAGTAACGTTTACAGATTACAGTGTCAAATGCACGGCATAGTTTACAAAGTCTCGTGGAGTTACGCCCTAAAGGTCTTCATGTAAACATATTTACGTTATTACAGTTTGCTTACCTATCAGACACAATGCCGTAGGATATAATAGTAGAGGCAGAAATTATCTACAACAAGGATTTATACGCATAGGGCTGTTTGAAATGGACCAGTTTGGTTTTGCTATTTTGTAGGTTAGTTTTGTTTTGTATTGCGAGGATTCAGACAAGAATACCCCTTCGAAACATCTTAGCTAGATAGAAAACCACTTTGTTCATTTAAAATGAAAATCAAACAGATTCTATATTTCTAAGATGTAAAAAGTGGAGGGAAGCCTTTACGCGGGAGTTGGACAGGGCAAGCTAGAAAAAATAAATAAAAAGGAGTGGTTTTCAATTCAAAAGTTATCTTTTTAATTATTATGTCAAGCTAGTTTCGTCTGACACAAGGAATAATAATATCTGCGCTGTTTATGACGCTAAATCAAACTCGCAACAACTAAAGTGCCTTATGCCTAAATAGTATAAATATCTCCATGACAAATCCCTGCAAGGTATTGATACGCGTGATAACCCTACATATAGGTACTTACGTAATGTTTGAAACGGCGTCAGTAATTGAGTTTTCGAGCTCGCGCCGTAATGTTTGCCCGACGTACCTAAGCATGCCTGTAACTTGCCTGTAATCCCGACGTATCCCGATTAACCATAACAGTACGGTTAAGGGTCTATCAAGAATCTCGGGAAATAATACTCAGCAGGTTTTTTACTACCATCTGTCTGGATTTGATTAACTTATATCAGTGTTTTTCAGATTGGATTTATTTGAGTCTGGGATGCGGATTGGATATACGAATTACGATGTACGTATTTAGGTGTTAAGATTGCTTTTTTATTGGTGATCTATTTTTTCTGTATTGTTTCTGGTTGTTCTGAAAATCTTCTTTGTAAATCTTTTCTAGGTTACATTGAACGTACCATAATTAAATTTCTTCAAGGTAATACGACAAATGAGATTTACGCTAACAGAAAATCTAATCAATGAATTCAAATTTGTTCTGGCTTTAGATAATTAGCTGTCCCATTTCCATGACAGATTACCCAAATTAATATTCACGTATAATGATTACAAAATCCTGTGTATCCAATAATGACTGGTCATATGGGATGGCAGAAAAAGGATGCGAATGTTCAAACATTGGCGAAGTCCGGAATTAATCATATCGTAATAAACATAACATCGTATTGGCGAAAAAAAGGCGAAAGTTATTCGTTTCATCAGGCGTAACATTAAAACAAATGGACTGTTGGTATTCCTCCATTCGTATGTTTGAATAATTCATGTTCACAATCTATAAAGCAGACAACAGAGAGCATTTTACAAAACAAACAAATTTTATTGATCTCTCAGGCGCTGTTTGTACCTCCACAATAAAATATTTACATTTACTTCGCAACACCTGGGCTATCTAGGCACCGCCCACCGCAGGCATTAGAATAATGAAACGTTTGCCACCACCTAACTCTCTTCTATTGAATAAAACATTTTTAAAGTGGTAGGTACATAGTTCGGCTTTGTTTACATTTCCTTTTTGAAAAATAAACGTGTTCTGAAATGATTTTGAAGCAAATTTATTCGTGGCCTCAAGCGGTTTAAGTCAACTTCCTCTAGTTGCATTTATTTTACGCGGTTTGGACAAAAGTGAGGCTCTGACCCAATTTCATTTAAACAGAGTTACTTGTACTTACCTTCCTTCCTGAATGAAACCTTTTTTGAAAACTTAAGCTCGCAGCATACTTAGGTTGAACTTTGAAAAAATATTTTCATTACGGAAATTCTACTAAAGTACCAAGTAATAGTAATTACTGCGTTTTTATTTAGTTTGTTAATAGTTTTAGTTAGGTGAGGTTGTTGATATTTTAATTTTAATAATTTGGTATAAGAAGGTTTATCCAGTGTATATATTTTATTAAATTTAATATATTGCTTTTAAAACTGAATCTACTACTAAAAGACATGCATTGTTGATAACTATTGCAGAGAGCGTTGACAATTTAATCCGAAAAGTATAGGCCCTTGAAAAGGGCGTCATTACCTTTAACTGGAACGAGCTTGATAGCATTTTGTATTTTCCCGTTTCCTATCTTGAACATAAGGAAAAAAAAAGCAAAAATACTCGATCGCCCATTTGTTATTTCAAAATGGTTTCAATTTATCCACGACGTTTACAAGCGCGCTGAAAACTGTTAGTTATATTTATTTTTACCGTTAAAATAACTGATAACTTGTTTGTTTTATTACAAATACGGATAAAAGCATAGGGGGCACTTACCCACAAGGTAATAACGATTACTCCGTGGATGGGTGACCATCTTTACATATCAAGACTAATAAAGACCCCTCCGTGCCTCAGAAAGCAGGTTAAGCCATTGGTCCCGGCTGTCATTCGTGGATCTTTGGCAGTCGTTACGGGTCGTCAGTAGCCCGAAAGTCTGACAATCAGTCTTATCAAGGGGGTATCGTATTAAAGTCCTCCAGACCGTATTTCGACCACGGCAGCCAATCCCAATGGCGTGAGATATTACAGTGCACAAGTGTGCGAGCAAACATAGGTGCACTCACTCTTCCCTCACTTTCATAGTCTGAAAGGACGGCAATCCGACACGTCCGGAGAGAGATCAAGCACAGGCCGACCGGTATCGTATCACCCAGTAACTGGGCTGTGGAGGTCAGACATGCAGTCACATTCATGTAAAATGCTGGTATCCAGCTGCATCCGGTGAGACCAGAAGTCGTCCCCAACATAGTTGGCACACAACTAGGCAGATTGATTGACAGATAAAATAATATTTTCTTGCTGTAGGTCCATCTTGATGCTTTCATTTATTTAAACTTTTCGCACAAAAAGGTACAAAGGCGGACTTAATACATTAGGTATTCTCTACCAGTCAACCAAGGGTGGTGAAGAGATTAGATGGCAGATGCTTTGGTAGAGAGGGACAATGATAAAAAAAATATCTCTTAAAACTATGTACATAAATAGGTTATATACACATACATACTATTACCATAATATATACTTATAATATATATATATATATATATACCAAATCAAGGGCTACGCTTTTAAATTATCATGAAACTTAGTAATTATTGTGGTGGAATAAAACATAGGTACCTACTTTACATTTTAAATGTAACATTTAAAATAAATTGGTCTGCTCATTTTACATTTGTAAATACATTAAGCAAATTGTAAAATATCCATAATTATATGTATAATTTGCGAATTTAATATTTGGATCTTTTGTTTTGATTTTGACTCAATCAGCGATTTACAGCTCTTATAAAAAACCGGCCAAGTGCGAGTCGGACTCGCGCACCGAGGGTTCCGTACAATTACAATTTCCGATTTATGGCGTATTAAAAAAAAACTACCTACTAGATCTCGTTCAAACCAATTTTCGGTGGAAGTTTACATGGTAATGTACATCATATATTTTTTTATTTTTATCATTCCCTTATTTTAGAAGTTACAGGGGGTGTGCCCACATTTTACCACTTTGGAAGTGTCTCTCGCGCAAACTTTTCAGTTTAGAAAAAAATGATATTACAAACCTCAATATCATTTTTGAAGACCTATCCATAGATACCCCACACGTATGGGTTTGATGAAATTTTTTTGAGTTTCAGTTCTAAGTATGGGGAACCCCCAAAATTTATTGTTTTTTTTCTATTTTTGTGTGACAATCTTAATGCGGTTCACAGAATACATCTACTTACCAAGTTTCAACAGTCTAGTTCTTATAGTTTCGGAAAAAAGTTGCTGTGACATATGGACGGACAGACAGACAGACATGACGAATCCATAAGGGTTCCGTTTTAGCCATTTGGCTACGGAACCCTAAAAAGTGTACATACATAACAATACGCCTATATTCCCCGAAGGGTTAAACAGAGGTGTACGACCACATTTTACTAGTTTGTGTATGTTTAAAAAGGTGTTTAAAAATCACTGAATTATCTGTATTATAACATAGCGGTATTCATAATCTATCAGCCATGACTTTTGTTTCAAACTTACACATACACAACAATATATCCGGGCATGAAACTGCACGACTCATTGGTTAAATAAAAGAGAAATGTCACCTACCTGGTTGGAAATGCGAAAGTACACAACTTTCGTCAGACATGTTTTGCAGAGCTTACGTTATGCATGGTAACCGACTAACGAATACACCAAAAGTCCGCTCAGTTTTACGTGCAAGTTTTAACAACACTGTGATTTTTCCATGGTTTTTTCCGAATTTTTGTCAGGACGGAAACCGAGTTTGGAATTCTCCCTTTTTTATTTCGTGTGATTTTCTTCGTGTCGAGAGCATGCGTATTCAAGGATTTAAACCGTTTTTGTTCGATGGCTATTTATTTAGGCTTGACAGAAATGCATTGCTTGTTGGTTTGAAGTTACTTTTTTGTTTTGTTGCTACCCTTCCTATAATTATATGTGTTGTGTATCCAGAAAAAGTCGCAAACAACTCAAATCTATAAGTAAATAAGGAACCTATAACCCAAGTTTCTTCGGAGAAGTATCTTGGTCTCCACCTAGACAAACATCTGACAAGGCAGACACATCTAGATAAGTTAAGATCTAAACTATTGTAGCGGTATCTATAACGCCACATGCGAACAACGCGTCATACTGACGTCACACAAATCCTGCATCTCGCAAGCAGAGTTTACCGTGCAATTAGCATAGATACAATTTCCCAATATCAATCGTTGGGCAATTGCCCGCCAGACACAACACCCGTCTGGTTGGAGGATCCTCCCTTTTCTATGGAGGTTGAGTGAACTTTACACTCTGTTCCTCATACCTCCAAACTATCTTCTGTCATGGGCGCGCTTCGAGGGATCGTCCGCTGCTTGGCGACATCTGTTAGGTATATCATTTACAACTCTATGGTAAAACCTCACCTAGAATACTTAGAGAGGTGTGGGGGCACTGCAGCTAAAACAAATTTAAAACAAATCGAAACATGCCAAAACAAAATAATAAAACTCTTATTCCATTACCACTACCTAACTCCGACTGAAAAAAATTATAAAGAAACTAAATTGATGACGCTATCACAGATATATAAATATAAATATAACACATGTACATAAGCCGTTAAATAAAAAATATACACTAAATATAATATTATTTACAAAAAAAGGACAATCACAAAAACGTAGCACCAGACGAAAAAAAAACATTTGCTTAAGACCACCACGAACTAATTATGGAAGAAAAAATAAACTATACGAAGGAGCAGAGTTGTATAATACATTACCTAATGACATTAAAGATTTACAATCCTTTACTTTATACAAAAGAACTATAAAGCACCATTCTCTAGGTTTTAAATTTAACCCACCACACGAATTTAATTTACATCCTCATCAATTATTATTATTTATTAATTTGCTAAGCATTAAGAAAACTAGAATACCTGTATTTCCGAAACATTACAGTACATATAAATAGTTTAATGTGTAATTGCTATTGACTTGCCTTCAAGAATCCATATGTAAGAGTAAACCAACTTTTTCCTTTTATATTATTCTTATATTTATTTAGTCTTAAGATTACCTTGTATTCCTCATATTAAGTGAATTGTATTCTTTTTGAGAAATAAATGTCTTAAACCACTGCACGTATCAGTCACTGTATGATCGTGAACACCGTTAGTTAGCTTATAACTTATATCGCTAGATTGCATCTTACAATATAACGTATTAATTTTCGATAGTTTATAATTTATTCATGTCACACCGTCAAATTTTGATCGACCCTGCACCGACAGGTTTAACAATCTGTCCGATTTTATCACCCGTAAAATTGTGAACCGTCTCTGATTTGTCAGTCTTGGCGGTAACCGAATTGGTCGCAGTAACTAAGCCAGGGTACCCCAATCAAATGGCTTAGGTAAGGTTCGGTTAGAATCAACCGCGCGCGAGCTGAGCAAGCGAAGCGAGCGGTGCCGGCGTGCGTTACTTCCAAGTTGGTCGCAATTGCTTGACAGCTTGCTTGCAGTTGCATGCAAGTTTGATACCAGTTCACAATTTGTCGGTTTGCCAAATATTTTCACAATTCACAATTTATCGAAAGTTTATAATCTCGCGAGATAGATTATAAACTAACGATGTTCATAATTATAAGGGTCACCTTATAATAATTATGAACATAATTATAAGGATTGGATATGTCAATATGCAATCCTACCTCCTCCTTATTGTTTTTAATGTAACCGAATTAACACAGTAATCCACGAAACAGGTCACAGTCACAATGCGATGTACCTATTGGTTTTCCTGTGGTTACCAACCCGTTGTGTTTTCTAATGATAGGCATTGTTACACGAACTCAACACAACTTCAAGGTACTCTAAGGCACAAACAGCGCAAACGAGCCTAGCCTCCGTCGACCACAATAATAACAAGCAGCTGTTACACGCGTTTTTGTCAGGCACCGGAATCTGGAATATGATATGCAAATGATACAAATGAAAAACAAAATTGAACACACAAAATATCGTGCTGTATAATACATACAAAATACCGACGAATGCCGACACAATGTGTATAATAAAAGCCATTTAATGCAGTATCGGCATCTGCCGAATACATATGCCGTCGGTTTGTTATTAAAGGTGTCAATAAAACCCGCCTGTATGAGTATCGAGGGGCAATAAATTCGTTTTCAGCAGAGGAGAACTAAGAGTTCGGATTATTTCGCACCATTTACTCTTTTCACCTACCGTCTTCATAATGCTGCCTCGATAAAAAGGATTTTTTTTTTCAGCAGAATAGAAGTTTTCAGCTATCCCTTAATCGAGCTTAATCGAATTCTGGCTGTTTTCGTGAAATAAATGGTCGGGAAGTTTTTTCGTAACCCGCTGAGTTTTATAGGAAGTTAATTAGCCATTGTTAAATAAGAAATTTCCAATACACAAAGCTTGGATAGGAATACCTACTGGCGTTATATTTTTATTATTTACATTGTGTTTATTTAATTTAAACTTTAAAATGCTTATATACAATATATAACACAGCTAACTATTTTAGTAGTATAAAGAAATACAAAAACAAATGGACGTTTTATATTCTCGGATCATTTTATAAATTAAAGTTGTAAAAATCTAGCCATCCTGCGGATAGACCTATATATATTGGAAATTCATTCTATTGTTTACTTGCATGCATTTTCAGATATGTTTATCATAAAAGCTTCGTAATAACTTTTGAATATTTGATAGTTAGCTAGTTTTATTTTTGCACCAGATTTTGGTAGTGTAATCATTTTATTTTTATAAAACAAACAGTTAAACAAACACAAAATCAGCTCGGTTAGAAATATGCAAATGCATTTAATTTTTCAGTTCAAATATTGGAAAAGCGGCTTTGCCTTAAAGGAATTATTATAATAAACATACTACTACCTACCTACTTATCTACTAGGAGAAACAAGCAATGATTGAATGGGAACTTTATTAATCCATAGCCAAATGACGAGTTCGATACTGTTAGCATTCACGGTCCAATCAAGCCGAGGGAGTCGGGTATCGTCGGAAAATTGGAGGCTAACTATAACTGGGGATACGGAACCAGCTATTTTTTGCCTAGACCAATATCTAGTGCCTCTTCCTGTGTTATAACCTACTGTTTACTAGGAAACTTCCTAGAAATCAAGTTCGAAAACAGTGAATATTAGGATTCGTCATGATTCTTACGCTTTAAACAAAATTATGTCTACTTATATCAAGAAGTCGTAGTGAGCGATGAAATTTTATATAAAATGATTAAAGGCACAGTGTTTGGAAAAAAATACATTATTGATTATGAATACACGATAGACCACCATAACAGAGTGTAGCGTCCCCTAGTTATTTAGCAAACCTCGTAAAAGCGAGCAACGCTAATTGCGTGAACATTTAGAAAAAAATCAAGACTGCCGGCGCCGGCCGGTATCGGGAACTTAATGATATTATCAACACGCTGAAGAAGCGACTGGATGTCCACAGCCTGGAAATTTATAAGCAATGGAGCAGCGGTAGTACCGCGGATTGTCTAACTGGCCGTAATTAACACTTTACGGGACTCTAAATCCCCCAGACGTGATAACAATAAAATTGTGTCTCGTGCAGTGTTCTTCAACCAACGAAGTAGGTGGCGTCGAAATCAAAATCACCGTTTTGAATGAAAAAAAAAAACCGGTCAAGTGCGAGTCGAACACAACTACAGTTTTCAGATTTATTCCTTTACTTGTGCTACATGAGATTGCAGCCTTGAGTATTTCATATTAATTTCAACTTGATAACTCCACGCGTTCCTGAGATAAAGGGTTTTGACAGACGGACAGACAGACGGATAACGAAGTGATTTTATAAGGTTTCCGTTTTTCCTTTTGAGGTATGGAACCCGAAAAATCGCTGACTACAGACAAAAACTCTCAACAATTCAGCTTCAAGTGTGTGTGAATGAGTACCCAGCCTAAGAAGTAAAAAGCGTAATAAATAATAATTATGACATGTAGAATTCGTAGCACTTAATGCTCTATAGTTTCCGGGGCGATTAGAATCAATTCTATATTTATATAAATTTTGACGTTCAAAAGTGCCTTTTATGTGCCAATTTGAAATAAACGATCTGTCTTTGATTTCGTTTACCCTCTAGGAAAAAGACGAGAGCTTATGCTAGTGTGTTAAATTTAAAGCCTGGTTTATTTTAAATCCAAACTTATTAACTATTCAGATTAAAAAAAAAACCTTTTGGTATTAGGCATAAAAGGGAAAGTGTTATTGTAAACTGAAAACTGTTTTACAAATAAATTAAAATGTAATTTTGGCGATTCTGAATTAATGTTAATAGCTCTTAGTAATTACGTTACAATTATTTATTGTGGGTAAAATTAATGATCTATTTAATTTTATTATTTTACGAAATAATCATGAATTGTTAGTGTACGTAGTGTTAATACCCGGCCAATTATGTCACAATAATGCGAGTATAGTACTCGATTAAGCTTTATTTGTTATGAAACAGTACTAGTTAAAGCGAGGTAATGACGCAATCCTCTATTCAGCACGGAACGATTGATAGGCGATAGAACGGAATTCGTAATGTCTATTCAATCAATCAACTCATCGTGCCCGGCCAAAGCTACACAGAAACAAGGATTTCCCGAAAGTGACGACCAATCTATTTAGGTCAATGCAGCCTTTTGGGAGTAGCGGCTCGAGGCTAAATAATAACAGCCGCACGGGCTTATTCAAGGTTAAGCTACGCTTGCTGCGGTCGGTTCGTGGATGGGTGACCATCTATTACATATCGAAACCCCTGCGTGGCTCGGAAAGTAAACCGTGGGTCCCGGCTGCCGTTACGGGCAGTCAGATGACCAAAAGTCTGACAACTAATCTTATCAAGTGGTATCGTGTTACCCAGCAACTATTGTGGAGTCAGATAGGCAGTCACTCCATGTAAAATACCGGTGTTCAGCTGCAATCTGTCAAAATTCTTTGATAGATTTTCAACTTTATCGCTACAGCATTAAGGTTCAAGGTTGATTGGGAATATTTGACAGTTTCGGGTAGCTTGACCTGCTGGCGTCTGTACTTTCTTAGTTTATCTTGCACATTATTGACATTGGTGAAGAAAGACATTGTAAGAAGGAAACTTGGACTTAAGTATAGTTAAAAGTCAGAAATCACCAACCGTTCTTGAGCAAGCGTTGTGATCAAGGCTCGTGCCTTCTCTGTATGAGAAGAGTCCTTTGCCCAGCAGTGGGACAGTAATAGGCTTATAAAAAATAGAAAACCAACAGTCACTTAAACTTATTTAAAGTTCCAGCCAAAAACGCTCATGAGCATTCTTTCCTTATGTGGGCAATAGTCTTCAAACGACGACTTCAGGTTTCCAGTTAAACAACTCGATACTGTAAGCTCACACGTGTTCACACTTGTACAAGTGTGCCAGCATGGCCAGCGTCATTGTTATGCAAAAAATATAGGTAGGCTCAAAACAGCTTAAAAAATTCAGGCTGTGTGATAACTTCTAAAAGGATTGAAATAAATAAATGCGTTTATAATAGCATCACGAACCGACTATTTCCGCGCAAAACCTGTATTGGTACAAAATAAAAACTTTTTTACAAAAAAAAAAACAACCGACTTCCATAGAAACACTACAAAGTGAAAAATAATTTTAATTTCGGAAGTCGGTGTCTTTAGTTTTTGTATTTCGTTTTTCGCCAAAAAAGTTTTTATTTTTCACTTTTTTTATTGATTTTTGTTGATTTTCCAAAAACCGCCAGTCCGATTTTAATAAAAATTTTATGGAACCATTTGGGAAGTTTACCCTTTCCACCAAAAAAAGAATTTATCAAATTAGTTCGCAAGCGACGGAGTTATGCGCGAACAAACATAAAAAAAAAATACAAGCATGCGAATTGAGAACCTCCTCCTTTTTTTAGAAGTCGGCTAAAAATACCATTCAGTAGCTCGAAGTTACCAGAATACAGATTGTATATAGAATACTTCGACTATTGTCGACTCTTTCCTACAAAATGAGTAAGTATGTAGTTGTTGTGTGTATGTAGTTTATCAGCCATCTTGTTACCATAACACAAGCATTAGGTTGCTTAGCTTGGGACAAAGGGTGCTGTGTGAAATGTCCAGGGATATTATTATTATTATTATTATGTATTTTTGGAACTTGTTAATGGGCTGTAATGGACTAACCACTATATGAGTGCAAGAACAACAACCCATTTCCTCAATTTGCAAACCACATTCCATTTTTCATTTGGCCGGCATTGAAGTGCCGGAAATGACGATACCTCAACACGTACTTACTTTCTTCCGAAACACCCAGGACCACAAAAAATCTGAATATATTGACCTAAAACAAATTGCCTACAAACTTATTAAATGTTCTTGGATGTATGGAATCTCGTACCATGCTGCATCAAAGTCAAACTTTGTTTTTTATAGACTACCCTTATCAATTAACTACTACAAAAGTTAACCCGGGTTTCGGAGATTAACAAAAAAAATTAAGTAACCTATACTATATTTTGTTTGACATGTCATACACGAACTTTGTTATTATTTCGATTATTGCTCCAAAAAAATGATAATCGTTTCAATAAAATTTCTATTCTATTTTATTCTAGTTATTTTTAATTAATGTAGAATCAGGAAAGTATAATTTTTTTACATATTTTTTGAAAGACGTGATCATGACACTTTCAAAATTCAAGGTTATATTAATCATCTCATTTGAAACGGAACGTCATGTAAAGGGAATAAAACAATATCAACACTTTTTTACTTTAAATTAAATTCCCTGCTCAAAAATCTAATCCCCGACGCATAATGCTGTAAAAAATTATGAAAATAATTACTATAATATTTTTTATAATACTTTTTGGTACGACTTTCGATCATATTGTCCTTTGGACATTTCTAAGAAAGTTTTCAGTCACCAACACGTAGGTAATGTGCTAATGATGTGAGTAAACAGTGGTGCTGGCGCGAAGGTGGGAACGACCGTCGTCGGCATTGTACCTGCGGCTTTGGGACCGCTCCCAAATCCGTTGGTGCCGGTAATTGCGTAACTTTGTTACACCGCAACCACCTCGCCGTACATATGTGACGGTCTTCGCAACCTGTTGGAGTATTATTATTAATATATGGGTCTAATTATTTGATACTGGTACCTTATACAGGGTGGCGATTCAGTCGCCTGCTGCATCCGTCAAGGTGGTGATTCTACCTGCGGGGTACCGTTCATGTATACATAAGACGTGCGGGGTAATTACGTAACACATTAAATATTTCAATGTATGTAATTTTGACCATTCGACAACATTCATTGCGTTATTTACATTGTCGCGCAGACGAATTCTTCAAACGTATGAAGCTGAGGAAACCTTAGGAATTCCTGCAAAATTCTTCGGATGGTGAAAGAATGTGTTTCGCAGTTGGGGTGCAGGTGCTTGTTTGTCAATTTTAACTCCCCCTTCTTACGTACGTTATAATCCTCCTTAAGCAGACGGCTTTATTAGTAAGCCACCTCTAGGTCATTTGCCTAGCCTTTTCCCAACTATTTTTAAGGTTGGCTTCCAGTCTATCCGGGTGCAGCTGCATATTAGTATTTTACGTGGAGCTACTGCCTATCTGACTGGTTGTTAGACATTCGGGCTTCTGACGACCCGTAACGACTATCAAACATCCACGAATGTCAGCTGGGACCGGCTGCTGAACGTGCATTCCGAGGCACGCACGGAGAGGTCTTAATATGTAAAGATGGTCACCCATCCACGGACCGACCACGGCAAACGTAGCTTAACCTGATCGATCGCCCCTGCGGCTGTTATTACTTAACCAGGTAGCCCCCCCTCTAGGTGTGGATTCTATTAACTAATAAAACAAAATAGTTACATAATAACTATTGTCACTAAAATATTACATTATGATTCGTAGCACTTCGTAGCAATTAGTACAAACGTAATTATGATACTCACGAGAAAAGCTGAGTGCATTTCAACTGGTCAAACTTTGGACATGTTACAAACAGCCGTTATTAAAGTGCACACGCTCAGTTTTAGGTTAAATTAAGATTGTATTTTGACTGAACTAAATTCATATAATATGCATAAATAAACTTATGGGTAAGACTTATGGTTGTCAAAACTAATAATATTTATGGGGAATATTGAACTGGTCTTCAAAAAACATATATTATTAACCTTCTAATGAAAATCACGCTTTTTCAAATTACCGAACCTCTAAAAAGTTTTTGGGCTTCTAATGATGCAGACTTTTTTAAAATAAATGAGCCTTTTTTAATTTTCTGGCCTTTCTCATCGTTGATTGCGGTAACTAAGCTAGGATCCGCCAAATGGGTGAGGTTAGATGAGAACCGTGACCAACCTTGCGTAAGCTGAATTGGTCGAAGTCTAGTTACTTCGACCAATTCGGCTTACGCGTTGGTGCCAGTTAGAGCACCCCGACCAAATGACCAGCGCAAGCCGAGCGAGCAAAGCGAGTGGTTCCGAGGGAGCGGCCGGCGAGCGCTACATACAAACTGGTAACAATTACAAGTAATTGTTACAAGTATAATGTGGTCCAAAATAGGAATTATTAGAGGTTCAAAAAAGAGGCACATTCATTAGGTATATAAGAGTGTTCAATAATATTTTTATGAAAACAAAATGGAGAGAGGTAATTTCTGGAGGTAGCAGTAGTTATATTCCTAATAAGACAATTATGAAACACTTTCATATAACTATATTACGGTAGGTATATAGATATAAACCTAGGGATATAACTATATCACGGCTTCAACTATCTTACTGCGACGTAACAAACAACATCATCATCGCTAACGGCCATTACCTACTCGTATCTATCTTTCATTTTGACGTATCTCGGATCAACTGTTGTAGGTAGGCTTTAGCGCCTCAGTAACACTTTTGAGAAATCAGTAACAGATAGGTGTAAATCTTGCACTTTATCTCGGATAGCTACTTACATTAAACTGGATTTATGTTCTGGCCGTAAATTGCACACTGTAACTACTTGTATGTACCTTTGTTCTTTAAATTAAAACAAACGTTGATTCTACACCACTCCTGTTAACTACCTTGCACACTATGCGACATGCGAATTTGACAGCTCGACGACAAGACGCTGACCTGTCGCATGCGACTGTCATCGGGTGTGCGCGTGCACCGTGCGTCTAGAGTCTAGACGCTGCGACAAGTACCGAGAGCGTGCGACTCGTTGCTTAGAGTACTTACTACTTTTCTTTGTCTAGCGTCGTTGCGACTCTGCAACTCGACGTCAAGCATTGAAAAAAATATTATGAGAAATGACTAGCTGCGCCCCGCGGTTTCCCCCGCGTAAGTTTCGATCCCGTAGAAATATCGGAATAAAAAGTATCCTATGTGTTAATCTTGGTTAACCTGTGCCAAATTTCATCCAAATCCGTTCAGTAGTTTTTGCGTGGAAGAGTAACAAACATCCATCCATCCATACAAACTTTCGCGTTTATAATATTAGTAGGAATAGCCGCAGCCTGTTGTTGCGTCTAGTCACCGAGCTGTCGCAGTCGCATGTCGCATAGTTTGCGCCATATTATGTTATGGTAAACAATAAAGCTTATTCAATTAATCTAAATACATTATTTCAAGTTATTGGAAGCTTAGTCCTGGCCGGGTAGGTAATGGATTACCTACTCTACTATAATCTGGCCAGAAACAAGACGATGCTCGGTGTAATATTCTGAAAGCGCACATATGGCTTCCAGACACGCTAGATATAAATTAAACACTGTTTGGATTACTTTGATTACTTGGATCGAAATGTTGTGGGTGCTAATGGTTTCTATTCCTATGTTTGATTCGATTTTTTTTGTTTACAGTGCCTTATGTGACACACTCGCTTACATAGTAAGCTCATCATTATCAGCCAAGCCTTTTCCAACTATGTTGGGGCTTCCAGTCTAACCGGAGACAAGTAAATACCAGTATTTTACTTTCACAACCCAGTTACTGGGTAACACGATACCCCTTGGTAAAACTGGCTGTCAGACTTTCGGGCTTCTGACGATCGATCCAGGAATGACAGCCGGGACCAACGGCTTAACATGCTTTCCGAGGCACGGAGGGGTCTTGATATGTGAAGATGGTCACCCATCCACGGACCAGCCACGGCAAGCGTAGTTTAATCTGATTGATCCACCCGCAAGGCTATGATTACTTAGCCACAAGCTACTAGCTACTACCTACTAAACTACTCTTGAATAAGCCATTAGGTAGGAGTTATTATATTATGTATTTGTTCCGAGTCTGGGTGTTTTTCTATCTATAATATGTATGTATTTACAAAAAAAAAAATTGTATATAAGTAGTTTAGGTATCAGCCATCTTGTTACCATAACACAAGCATTAGGTTGCTTAGCTTGGGACAAATGGTGCTGTGTGAAATGTCCAGGGATATTATTATTATTATTATTACAACCTCAGGGACAACTTTCTCAAAAATTAATCCCTAAAACACAACATTACATCTTAATGCTACAACAAACTTCTTCATAATTTTCACCGACTTATTTTACACAGAAAAAAATAATGAACTAAAAAATTATATAATCAACCTATAGTGTTCCCACTGCTGTGACACAGGCCTCCTCTCTGTGAGAGGGAGTGGGCTGTAAGGGTCTACTCACACTTATTCAGCTCTGTTCAGCTTTTGTCCATAGAAAACATCGATTTTGTATGGAATGCGTACGCATCCGTTCAGCTTTACGACCGCGTACGCATTCCATACAAAATCGTTGTTTTCTATGGACAAAAGCTGAACAGAGCTGAATAAGTGTGAGTAGTCCCTAATCCACCACGTTGACCCAGTGCGGATTGGTAGATGTCACATGTCTTAGAATTTTTGGTTCTAGGATTTGCCAGTTTCCTCATGCTGTTTTCCTCCACCGTTTTGAGAGCAGTGGTGATGAAATAATTTACACAAAGTAAAGCGTCTATCTGGGTTCGACCCTACGACCTACAACTAGTAAGTCGCGTCCGTTACCACTGAGCCACCAATGCTCACCAAAAAATTATAATCCAAGTTTGTTCCTAAGACATTTTGTACTTCGATATCTACTTTCATTCTCTCCGCGTAATTGGAAGAGAAGGAACAAATTATTGGGAGGCTGTCTTCAAATTTCTTCATTTACTTCTGTAATAGGATAATAAGTATTGTCTTTAGAATAAATAATTGTACTTAATGGATTTTCAGTCATTTGTTTGCTTTGTCTTGTCACAAGGAACTTACAATCCTTGCAAAATCTGTGTTTACACGATTGGGGGAAAGTCGTTTTGGTAAAGGGGAAAAAGGAAAATAATATGGTAGTTATACTGAACTTGTATGTACTTACGGGGATGATAGTTTATGAGGTAGTGTTTGTAGTAACAGTAAGTAATGTATATAATTTTATTGGTATATAAACTTCAATCCACAGCACAGTTTGTGCCGCCCACTGTTCTGAGAGGCAATTCTTGTAATTTTAAGGACGTTCCCAGTCTGATTTCAGTCTCAATCTGCCAAAACTTCCTAAATTTTTGACATTGATTGTCTCTGAGATGAGATTGCGACTGGATTTTGAACGTTTTTAATTACGGTAATTGACCCTCTGATCTGCAAATACAGAATGTTTTGTTGCACGTTTCGATAGTTGAATGTGAGTTGACAACAGTAAAAGAACGCGGGTTTCTTTATTGGTATCTACCCAACAAAACTCTCACAATACATGAAACGGATATCTTATTTCTTGTTGCCATTATGTTGAAAGTGGTGGAACAAATATATGACACATCATATATTTGTTTATTTTCAAATAGGGCATCAAAAAAATTCGTTCGCATCACAGAAAAAATGCAAAAAAGACTGGCAGCATTGCCACGTTGTATGGCAATGCTGATTATTTTCAAAAAAAAACCGGCGAAGTCCGAGTCGGACTCGCGCACCGAGGGTTCCGTACAATTTAAAATATTTTTATTATATATGATGTAGGTAACTAAAAATTTACGGTTTTCGCAATTTTTTAGGGATTCGTAGTCAACAAGGAACCCTTATAGTTTCGCCATGTCCGTCTGTCTGTCTGTCCGCGGTTTAGCTCAAAACCTATTGGTACTAGAAAGTTGTAATTTGGCATGAGTATACACGTTAATGACGCCGAAAAAGTGGTAAAATAAAATTTTGAAAAAAACAATTATTTACGGTAAGTAAATCCCTACATGTAAAGTGGGGATGATAATTTTTTTTCGGCCTTCCCATAGTGTGGGATATCATTGGATAGGCCTTTAAAAATATTAGGGGTTTGGCAATACCGTTTTTTGATTAAGTAAACCGTTCGTGACTTATCAAGCTTTAAAGTACGAATTTTCGTTAGAGTCAAGAGTGTCCCCCCCTCTACCAACTAAACGGTTGTAGTTAGAAATTCAAATGTCACGGCAGTAAATATATATAACGTAGTTTAAAGGAAAACTATCACACTTAAGTGGGCTTTACAAGTTTACGAGTAATAGTCGACCAATTGTATTTTACTCGAAAATTTCGAACAACTCCATAGAAATGTCTATGTCTATGTCGCTATTGTTTCATTCCTAAATAAGTTTTATAAAAAAAAAAAAAACAGTTGCTGTCGAATAAAATTATAGTTTATTTTTATTTATTTTTTAGTTGTGTCTACGTAATTAAATTAGTATAGTTAGTTGTGTCTAAGTAATTAAAGTCAAATTAGGTAGGTAGTCATGTTTGGCTTTTAGTTAGAGCATGGTACGAAACTATCAGTCAGCGAATACGACCCGCACTTGGGGGCCATTCATTTATTACGTAAGACTATTTTCGCTAGTTTTTGACCCCCTCCCCCCCATTAGGTATTAGAAAACATAAGATTAGGTCGACCCCCTCCCCCCTGTTTAATATTTATTACGTAAGAATCTAAAGGAAAACATGAATACACGTTTGGTTTGTTTTAATGTTTATTTTTCAAGGTAAGAATTTTTAGAAACGTTTATTTGTACTTACAAAGGTACTAATCATTTTTATTTATTGGTAAACGAGTGTTGTTTACGCAAACAAATGACGACTAGTCCACAGGCGGGGAGTTCCCGGGAGGCGCAGTGCGGGTGGCGTTGCCATGGAAATAGAAATCGTTTCAATCAAAAAAATGCGCAAAGTTAAAATGATAAAATTTGAACGAAATTTGTCGTTCAAATGTCATAATTTTATCATTTTAAGTTTGCGCATTTTTCTGATCTTACGTAAGAACTATCGAGACTCCCTCCCACCCCCTTGTAAGGAAAAACAAGACATGGTCGACCCCCTAAATCGTCTTACGTAATAAATTAATGGCCCCTTGGCTGTTATAAAAACTACGGAACCCTACACTGCGCGTGGCCCGACACGCACTTGACCGGTTTTTGTTTGATTGGGTGTTTTTCTATCTATAATATGTATGTATTTACAAAAAAAAAATGTATATAAGTAGTTTATCAGCCATCTTGTTACCATAACACAAGCATTAGGTTGCTTAGCTTGGGACAAATGGCGCTGTGTGAAATGTCCAGGGATTTATTTTTATAGAATACATCTACTTACCAAGTTTCAACAGTATAGTTCTTATAGTTTCGGAAAAAGTGGCTGTGATATACGGACGGACAGACCGACAGACAAGACATGACGAATCCGTAAGGGTTCCGTTTTTTTGCCATTTGGCTACGGAACCCTAAAAATAGGCCCGGCCTCTGGCCACCTGAAGAGTCGACCAGCCGCTTGGTGGAGTCTCGAAAAACCAAGTAGGCACGCACTTCATATATTTTCTCTCTTACATGTATGTATGTATATCATTACAGGGTAACCTATTGCGATAGTGTACTTACTTTAAAAATTATAATTACATTTTGTAACTTATTCTGAAGAAACCCTACGACCGATATGGGTTACCTATATTGAAGACGAAAACCTCAAATAATTTAAGAAAAGGGCTTTTCTATCTGTTGTCTTCTAAATATAGATGCGCTGTTCACGTTTTTGAATAGAGCTAGCATGGGTGTTGTGTGGGAAGACAAGGTTTGTTCAGCCACAAAAGACCTTTACATATTGGATTTCTGCGCTATAAGTAGTTTTTTGTTATCGTTATCGGGATGTGGGTCACATGGATGTTGGAAAATATCCCACGGGAACCTACTAAAAGTACCCTCTGTGTTAATCCAGCCTATGAACTACCTATCTGTGTGCCATATTTCATCCAAATCCGTTCAGCTGTATTTGCACCAATCCGGAACATACATTCAGACAAACAGACAAAAGGACAAAAATTCTTCGTTACTATTTTGTGATACCACAAAACTTCTGTAGCGACCTATAGAGAAAATTCTCCGTAAATTATGGAGAATTTTCTCTATAGGTTTTTTTTGGTGTTTTTTTTTTTGTTTTCTTGTTTATCCTATATTGTCCACTGCTGGGCAAAGGCCTCCCCCATTTAGATTACTGAAATTAAAATTTCTGTTTTATTTCCTACAGTACTTGCAGATACCGTAATTGAAGAAACAACCATTTTGCACCAACACGACTATGTATAGTGAAACGATAGGGTCACACCCACACAGGTCACACAATAGTAAGATAATCAGCAAGGTATGCATCTCAAACACCGGTTAAGCGAACCAAATGCTTTGTTACGCAGCGCATCAGCTCTTGAACAGGCCACAACTACAAACGCACCGCCGACACCAAAGCCACAACACTCCACTGTACGGGGCTTGTACCCAATTTGAGGTTTTAAATTAGCATATCTTAACTGCACGGAGTTACACAACACACTGCTAATGATGAACATGTTGTTGTACACGAGAATTAGTCACTGTGAAAATACATCTGGGTAGTCAAAGTCTACGTTGTTAGTGTAACAACGTATTTGAACGCACTTTATGAGTTTCACGTTGATACAAGTTGCGAATAGAGAACAAGCATCTATTCAAACTGTCACGTTTTGTTACAAAATGAACTCCTGGCTCCCTGGCCAACTATCACCGGATCAGGCACAAGTTACACTGCAAACAGAAAATGGAGAATCGCACTTTTCGGACACTAACTAAAAGTAATAAGAGAATCCGTTGAATACACGCGAACTTTACAAAAATTTCAATATGTTGAATAGAAAACGGCAATTTGTTATAAGTGGCGCCGTGTAAAGTTGTGCAGTTTATGTGAAAAGTTGTAGACACGATGTGGAACTCTAGTGCCTTGCAAACTAAACTTGAGGACAAGTGCTGGCGACGTGACGTTCTCCCATTTAGTGTCTTGAAATCTTACCTAGACAAATATACTTCACGCTCCGCAGAAACAGGATTTCCTTGTTTATAATATGAACAGCATTCGTTATTATGTTAAAATGTATACACAAGTTTGTTGTGCTGCATCTTCGTGAGTTTATACAAATGCGGTATAAAATGTTAGTTTCAAACAACACTTTGAAGTTGTATGATGACACTAACTCTGAAATAATATTCAGTTTGCGGATTATAATCGCTTACTGTTTACATTTTAATTATAGGACGTTTTGGGGCATTAAGGTCAACCGTAATTGTTTAAAACATTGTTGTCTAGTCTACATTAAATTCTGAGTTTTGTATTTTGGTGAATGAATTTGAACCGAGCGGGAAACCGCTGTTCCTTCCTTTGCCGTCCTTTTGTGGTTATAAACCCCTTCCGAATGAAAGGAAAGGGGACGATTAAAGAAACAATGTCGGTGGTATCTGTAAACGGAAAACTTTTTGACATTTATAAGTGGTTAGGAAGACAGAGTTAATCTATAAACACGAACCCTGTTGGGACATCAAACCTTTAAAATTACATGTATTTTGTAACTTCACAACGGAATGTTTTACAAATATGCTTTCAGTTTCTGGTGTAAACTAAGGGTCGATTTATACTAGTGCAGAATCGAAACGCAGCGATGCATCACTCTAACAGATAACGCAGCAAAGTCACCCTTATCTCAACAACATAACGGTACATACTTATTTCAATCGAGAAAAAAAAGACGTACGGTGCGTCTGCAAAGGTAGCTCGCGCTGACCGCAGCGCTGCGTAACCTTGTAGAGATAAGGGTGAATTTGCCATGTTATCTGTTCGATTGACGCGTCGCGTCGCTGCGCTTCGATTATGAGCTAGTATGAATAGACCCTAACATTAATACTTTACTAAAAAATTCCAAAAATATACTTTTACATGTTCATTTTCAAGTTCGATTGAAGTCTTTGGTGCCGTAAGATTATTTTCCTTCTTTTTTATATACATGCACATATTATTAAACTTAGTTTATTAATATTATTTTAAGTCTGTTAGCTTACTAATTATGTAAATACAAAACAATAAAAATAAAATATTAATCTAGTTCGATACTGCAAATGAACACGGTAACTTGGTATCAACACACGTTCCAAACATGTTTTTACTTACGAGTCCGATGCGAAGTTCTGTCAAAAACAGTGACGGTATCGAGGCCAGCTGAAAGCGGAAATTGGTCAAGCAGGAAAACTGAAATATTCGCATTGGAAAAACCTCCATCGCTCACGAAATCTCTTAAAATTAAATGAAAAAATGTAAAGTTCAGTACGTGACGTTGTAATGTTTTTCTATAGGTATAATTGAGACCTTCTAAACGGAGGAAAGATATAATCATTTAATTACCTAGTCACATAAGTTTATTAATACCCAAGAGTTTCAATTACAAAATATAAAGTAATTTACTTTTCACTTCAGTAGCTCAAACATGTAGGTTTTGCTGCCTGAAATCAGTGAGCAAAATGCGATTTTGCTCACTGAGTGAGACTAACTTTTTTTTTTTTTCAGAAAGCCGCGAATATCTTATTCAGCCTTAGGTTAATCATACAATTCGAAACATTCACACTCTATCTCTTTCCCGCCGCTCTTTCTTTAGAAATTCGACCTCAACGACAAACACGTTCGGAATTTCGTACTAACTAAAGAAATTTTGCAAAAAGATGTCTTTTAATGTAATTTATTGAATTTTTAACTTATTGTTGTATTTAAACGAAAATAAGTATTTACTGCAAATAAAACTGATATTTAACCTGTAAATATTTATTTCTAGTTTCAATAATTTTACGTAATATATTTTGAATAATAAAATTTCATGGGTGCTATTTCCGAACACGCCTTAATTTAAATAAAAGAGCGGGAATAAAATTTCGTGGCTGGCGTAAAGAGTTGAATAAGTTAAAAAATATTAAAATAATCGTAAAATATGAGTGAAACTAGCGACGAGAACAGTATTTTAACACCGGAAGAGTTAAAACAACAAGTTATTAATGCAGAATTAAGTTTCCCACGTTCCATTTTATTGAATTGGTACCTCTACCTACAATGTTAATTATTTTGATTCACAATAAATAGTTATTTCAATCTATTCCTGTTTATTATTTTATCTCTTAAATTGTTCTCGCTGCTGAAGTGAAAAGTTATGTGTGTTACAGGAGAGCCAAGTTTTTGGCACCTCGTGCCGTTGAATCCCTCGCCACACTCAGGATTCAACAAATAACTATTTCTCTCTTCGACTTGTTTGACATCGGTCAGCATAGAGTCTATAGAATTCCATATTATTCTGTAACATTTACACCACTAAACCGAACACCTACAAAACGCAGATATCTACACAAACCTAGAACACACGCTAGCAATACGCTTGAAGTTAAAACCACATATCTACTGTTGTTTCAATTAGTATCTTCCGCCTTCACTTCCATTGGTTTTGCTTTGCAGAATGAACGTTTGAGTATCTACCACATGTCGGGGTTACTGAACCTGCGCTACTGCTTGTTTACGTTATGTTCTCGATAACATAAATCTCACTGGTAAGGTAAGAAGTGTTACTCAACCACATAAAAGGAAAGTAGAAAAGTTTGCGCTGCCGTGTTGTATATTTAAAGGGAGTTGGTGCTTCGTTTCCGTTCCTCGAGTCATGTTTATCAGGATGGCGGGTATTATGGTGGGTACCGATAGTAGGGCGCCGGTTCCAAAAATAATTAGACACGTATGTTCGCCTCAATACAGGAAAACATTTATGAGTGTACGCGATGTGTAAACGATGAAGCGTATACCTCTAATGACTGTTTATATTTAGATATTTTTTATTTTAGAACTGAACGGTTTTTGGATCGCTCTAGACATATTTTCGTGTTTGATTAGTGCATATTCTGATATGGAGTTTGTTTATAAATGTAGTATGTTTAAGTGATTCGATGTGAGATTGGTTTGATTTCTTCCTATTTAGTACCCGGCAGGAAATCCTATGAGAATCGAAATTAGATTTTTAAACACTTATCTTTTAAAAAAAAAAATACTTTAGACACCCACAGACCTACCCTGCGGGTGTCTAAAGTATTTTGTTCAACTTGAACTTGCTACTCTTCAATATTTATTACAGATTTTTATGTTTTCTGTGACTTCAATCTTAATAAATATTTAGTAAATACTTTGACCTCGGTATTTGTCAATTCTCACGTTCTATTTCATCACCACATATAATATTATGTTGAGACCTTCGGATTCTGTTACGGATATTCAGAAACCCAAAAGTCTGACAACCAGTCTTACTAAGGGGTATAGTATACCCAGTAACTATGGGTTGTCGAGGTTAGATAGGCAGTCGTTCCATGTTAAATACTGGTATTCACCTTCATCCAGTTATACTTGAAGCTGACCCCTACATAGTTGGGAAAAGCCTAGGCAGATTGATTGATATATTGAGATCTTGGATTACTTAAAAACCTTAGAACATATCTTAGAAAAAACCTTAAAACCTTGATTTTTGCTCAGCACACTAATTAGTTTATAATGTTCCCACTGCTGGGACACAGGCCGCCACTCTGTGAGCGGAGTCGGCCGTAACCTATCACGCGGGCCCAGTGCGGGTTGGTAGACGTCACATGTCTTCAAATAGGTTATAGAACATGCCGGTTTCCTTATGATGTTTTGAAATAAAGTTTAATGCCTAGCCGGTCATATAATTAAGCTATGTATCTTCCTCATGAAAACTTTAGTGCTGTGCGGTGCAGTGGCAGCGTTTAGTAAGTTTTGATGTATTAAGCGCCTTAACCCACTGGAAATAGGGGTAGGATATAACCACGAGAACCTCGCCATTTTACACCTGCTCAAGCTTCGGTGCGATTCAGGATTTGGACCAAATCCGAGAATGGAGTTCACCGAAATACACGAATCAGGAAAGCCCTAAAACATTCACGTATTAAGTGCGAACTGAAAATATTGTCTAGAGTACGAACTGTCTAGATTAAATGTCGAGGTAAGGTCAGCAACAATGGGTAGCGGGATCGTCCGAAAGGGTTACCGCTGCCCTGGAACAGAAAGGGCTAAGGAAGGAACACGGGTGGGTTTTAGTCAGTAAGAGTCTGACACTCCCTTCCGCTCCACCCAGAGCGGGAGGGGTCATTTGATGATTTCCCATCCAAAAAAAAAGGTCAGCAACAATCCTTCCCGTACTAACACAATAACATCTACATTGCGTTCAACAGTATCAATCGAAGAATTTTTTTTGTGGTTTAATTTGTTGCTTTTATTTTTTATTTTTAAATAATTTTTATCTTGGAGACTTCCTTTTCCGACTCATTTTAAACATTGGTAGAATGGTCGACATGCCTTTGTCATTAAAAAACACTTCTTTTTACATCACCTAAATTGACACAAAAAATTACCAATTCATAAACATTGTCTTTCAGCATTTTCATTTAATAGGTTAGCAGTTAATTTTCTTTAAATTTTACTTCTGTTGCGATTTCTTTTACCTAAATATTTTGCTCTGTACGTTGTAAAACACCGAAGTGTTAACTGACTTTTGCTGCTGACTATACAAATTATTTAGCTTGTGTTCTAAACAGACATAACCTATAGACAGGCGGCTTATGATATTCATTTATTGGTTTGGCTTAAATGTTTATTTATTCATGAAACTTTACATCGTTATTAACACAACATTCATACACACACATTCACAATCACATACATTTACCGGTATATTAAGCTAGTTAGAATATATCTACAGGTAATTACTATTATCACCCAGTAAATTATAATTTACTGTTTTATTTCTCTATGTACGATTTGTATACCTATTTACGTGGAAAAAAAAACAAATTATAGTAAAGAAGTAGTTTCGAACATGGTATCTTCTCAGCTTGTGTACGAGTAACACGTGCCATATCTGAAACTATGAAACTAGAACTTGACTTTAACTTTTACGATAGCGTAAGCATATTATAATCAGCCTACAATGTTCCCACTGCTGGGACACAAGCCTCCTTTCTGTTACTGGGAGTGGGCCATAATCTCATTGCGGGTTGGCGGATGTCACATGTCTTCGAATTTTTGGTTCAAGGACATGCCCATTTCCTCACGATGTTTTCCTTCACCGTTTTGAGAGCGTTGGTGATGAAATAATTTACACAAAGTAAAGTGCCTACTTGAGTTCGAACCCACGACGAATTTGAACTTCATTCGTAAGTCGCGGCAGTTACGACTCGGCCACCACTGCTCGATTCTCTCTTTTTACGATATGTGTCGCAAAATTATTATTTGCGATGTCTTGTGCGCCGACTTCGTTTTCATTCAACCTCCCAATCAGATTCATGTATTCGGACCATTTCTGTCCCAAAATGGCTTGTAATCGTAAAAAATCAAGTACCTACTGGCAACTGTACAAACTCAGCAGAAATATGTGAGTAAATAAGGCATAAAAATGTCCTCATAGGTACACATCTAATCTGACTTCTTGCGAATACATAAAAACGTTAAGATGTGTGAACGTTATGACAAAATTCAAATTTATCGCTCTCGCATTACATATTCGGAAAAAGAATGGTAATGTCTTGATATTATGATAATAATTCTTATAAATAAGGCTACATTTTTTACATAAGATGGATAGAAAGTTATGCCGTTCTGGGTTTAAAAAAAAACAATTTTGGTCTTTTATCTTTTGCTTTCTTGTTCACCCGCTCCCTGTATATTACTCGTACTTATCGCTTTCTGCCGATCGATTCTGTAAAAATCTCACCGTGAAAGGTTAGGTGAAGTGAGCTTAGAGTGAGCTGTCAATAGTGTCAATGCCTAGCATTGATAAATGATAAATGATTTTATTTTGTAAGTAGGTTTGTACAAACACTTTTACACGTCAATCATATTTTTAAAACTAGATGAGGTCGGCGTTTCCTAACTGACTAGTCTGAGAAGAAAGGCCGAAACAAACTCAGAGGTCACAGTCTTTTTTAAAGTCCAGACATAATCTTGGTCAGATCATATGAAGACCATGTAAATCGATGTCTGAGATGGTTTTTTGAGGAAAGAACCACACAGATTGAGAGGACCTGTCCAGCCAGTGCACGCATTTGTCAGAAATCGTGCAGCTCAACTCAAAACTTAAGGAGCTCGACGTTTCGACGAACAATACCAAAGAAAGGACATTTGGGTAGGCCACATTAATTACTCAAACTGCCAGACCATGACAAAAACTAACAGAACAGACAGTAAAATTAAAAATAATATAAATAAAATGACCCACATAGTCTTCACATTCACAATAATTAAAATAATAGAATACTTTACAAAGTAAGCAAATGTCATAGTATATATAAAATCCATTAATGTCAAAGTGTATATACTTAATAAAAAAAAAACAACAACAAGACAGAAAAAAAATATAAATAAAAATAAAAACATTCAATATGTAAAAATTGGAAGCACCTTAATCCCAAGCCTTTTTGTCCTCGATATAATCCTTAACGGTATAAAAGGCTTTCTGGCACAACTTACGTTTAATGAATGATTTGAATTTGTTAAGGCTTAGATCTTGAACAGGGCTTGGAACTTTATTGTAAAAGCGTATACAGAGGCATCTGAACGAACCGTACGAACGAACATTAGTTGGAATGACAGCTTACTCCACGCTCTCTTCATCTAAGTTTTCACGGTGAGATGGTTACAGAATCGCACTGCTGATCTTGAGTAATACCAACTTTTTTTTGTTCAAAGAAAACTTGCTGGGAAAACTACTGGTACTTGTATTATTTTAACAAAAGTTTTCCCAATTTTACAAGGCACTTTAAAATATAAAAAATACATGATTTAAAACGAGACCAAATAGAAAGTAAATTCAATAAAAACTAAAAGTTTACCATATTTCTTCACTGAATTCGAATTTCATACTATCATAAAAATTAAAAGTGTTATTGTTGAAACAAATAATGAGTTTCAATAAAAGCCCGCACTGCATAATATTCAAAAGAAAATTAATATTTCAAGTACTATCTCATTTTACATCCATCAGTTTCCACCACACGCCATTACAGGCTTCAAACTTATCCATTTAAAAATCAAAGTGTTCAAATAAACTGAGATAACTGCTACCAACTACGAGGCGTTGAATAAAACATCGTTCGATGAATAATGACCGACTGCATTATGTATTACCTGTGGTATGCTTTGACACAGAATTGATTGGTACAGAAGATTCACAGGAGAACCAAGATGAACGACATAACCTGAAGAATTGCCAATCTTAAGTGGAGTGCAGCATATTGGTTGCAGAATAGATGGCCATTGGTGCTGAAAGGTTCTAGAGTGGCGGCCAAGTACTAGAAGGCGTAGTGTGGGTAGGTCTCACAAGGTTTATCTGGTAAAGGTCGCCGCGGAATCTGCTGGATTCGAGTGGGACACGACCGGTCGATGTGACGACGCTTATCCTTGGTCCAATGGACAGCAGAGGACGTCATCTTTCAGCTAAAACGATGACGATGACATAACATCGGCAACGAACAACGAAGCAAAATTAAGTGATACGTGTCTATGTGTGCGTACACTTTCGGTTATTGTATAGAGCCGGCTTTCTGTAGCTATCTATTCTGTGACTTTGAGGAGTTCTACGTGCTAATGGGCGATTACGAACGTTTACACACAAATTAATTTTAACTGCGATGCAACTGATACTGATAGTGGTGATAGATTGCTTGCAAGGACTGTCAGATGTTTTATTGTTGTTTACATTTCGGGATTTAAAAAAAAATTGTAAAACTAATTGTCTCCGTTTTATTCATTTAATCTTTTGGTAAATCTTGTGTTGTCTTTACTTTTTTATTTGGCCATTTTAGTTAATGAATACCTATCATGAATTTTGGAGACAGTTTATTATTAGATTAAAGACAGACGCCTTTTTCCCACGAGGTAGACAGAAACTACAGAACGCCACATGCTACGATCCTTATATAGGTACTCCTTTTGGTTCATACATCTGGTCTCTGTCTAGTCCGTGGATCTGAACTGGATTAGATATTTGGTCATTATATTACTTAAATTTTTTTTTCCATTTTGGCAACTGAGCCGATGTTGACTATTCTGCCAGGGTCATGTTTTACTTATACTTACGATAGCACTAGGAAGTGGTGAAGGGCGGGCGTTTTTGGTGGACTGTCTTTTGTCATTTTGACGTTCAAAAAGTGCTGATTCTCAGGCTAATTTGAATAAATGACTTTTGATTTTTTGATATGTTGTTTTTACAAGGTGTGAGGCCGTTAAACAGCCAACGGACAAACTGTGTCCACCGCCAGGACAACGGGACATCAACGAGAAAAAGATGACGGCGCCGAAGTAGTGATACATACATTTACTATGGGTGCGTGTCCACCACACGCCGTCACCGGGAACGTCACGCCCGGTTCGAATAATCTCGTTTCTCATTGACGTCCCGTTGACGGTGGCGGGTGGACAAACGGTGTTAGTGTCTAGGTGTACCTGCCTTTGTCACGACAGCTGTACGGTTTACGTACCTACGTAACCACCTACCTACCTACCACCAAGCTACCACCACCACCACCACCACCTACCTTGGTACCTTTGTGCCAAGCATTAGATATTAGTTACTTTTATAATAATAAACTTCCAGACCATTTTGAAAGTTTCAGAATCAAAGGTATAATGACCTCGTCCAACCTTTTCAAATTTCAAATCTACACTCAGAACATTTAAGTACTTTGTTAATGTTCATAGTAAAAACTTTTCTATTATATTTTGTTCTACTATTGTTCTACGATGTTTGTTTGTTGTACAAAGCCATTAAGCTTAGCGAATGTGAACATTGTATACATTTTAAGCAGGTATTTAATTATTTTAACTTGGATTACATTTTGTTTGATATGTCTCTGTTTTTCGTTTTAGAAAGCTTAAATGAGTAAAACTTCGCTCTCTAACTTTGACAAAGTTGGAAAATGTCAGCGATCATAAATAACATAATTATTGTGACTGAAAAGCAGATTTTTTTAGAGCAAAATATTGTAGCTAGTACACACGTATGCACCCCACTGCGTTTTGATGACTTTACCATAAAATAGATTATGGTAAAGTCAATAAAACGCAGTAGGGGGAAATACTCGCAAATTTTGTTTCATTGAATTAACAAAAAGCTGAGAGAATGCAAATTACTGAAGACATTGACATCAGTACCTATCTGTGTAGATTCTGGCTTACATAATGTTCACATATAGATGGCAGTGTCCTTTATTTCCTCGCAAAATGCGCTCATTATTTCAGCCGAAAGACGTCTATCCCTGGACATAGACCTCCCCCTTCGACCGATTCTATGTTTCCCGCATCTCGCGGCCTTCACAAGGTCATCGATCGACCTTGTGGGAGGCCTTCCAACGCTACGTTTTCCGGTACGTGATCGCCACAAATCAAATGCGCTCGATCCTTCAGGAACTCCGCCAGGTGTGAACCGTGCCTTATATTTGTATGTAAACACACCGAGCACTCAAACTTTTGATGACTTGGTATTGTCACAAACAATGAGCGGATACACATCAGATTTGTCAAAGTGAGGGATTTGTTATATAAAGGGTGACAGGTTTAACGAGTTAATGTGACTTCTAAAGTTAATACAAGCAACGCTTTGTTTATAACAAGCGGCGTTACATACGCAAACTGTATGAAACTTGGGCTTAACGTGTTTGTATGTGTGTAGACTTGCCTTAGTTTATACGTAACTCGTTAATACGTAGTAAACCTACGTATTAACGAGTTACGTATAAACTCTCCTCTTGCTGCGGTAAGAGTGTTTAGAAAATGCTATCGGCACGTAGTATGGAATATATTACCACCCATCCATTTCCCATGTCTCATCCATTTTGTGTGGGTGTCAACTCTCAATTTTATTATTATAGTGGCAGCGCTTTCATTATTACCTTCAAAGTTATAATAGTTTCTAACAGTCCTTGAAAGAGCTGTATATATACGACAAGTTCGGGAAACTTAATGTCGTTTAGGCAAACAGTCACGCTGATCACTATTATTAGTAGGTATGTAGGTATTGATCTTGTGGCTAGGTAATAATAGCTGCACGGATCGATCGATCAGGTAAAGCTACGCTTGCCAAGGTTGGTCCACGGATGGGTGACCATCTTTATATACCAAGACCCCTATGTGTCTCGGAAAGCACGTAAAAGCCGTTGCTCCCGGCTATAATTTGTGGATCTTTGACAGTTGTTACGGGTCGTCAGAAGCCCCAAAGTCTGATAACCAGTCTTATTAAGGGGTATCGTATATGACCCAGAAACTGGGTTGTGGTGGTCAGATATGCAGTCACTCCATATATGTAAAATAGTACTAGTAATAATAATAATAATACCGGTGGGCTACTATTTTTTATATTTTTAAATATTTTTTTAAATCTAAAAATATAAAAAATGTAAATTATATTTATTTAAATGATATAAAGGAGACAATAATAATAGTACTCGGTCGACTTACGTATTCTGACGACTCGTAACGACTGTCAATGATCCACGAATGACAGCCGGAACCAACGGCTTAACGTGCTATGCAAAACCTTCTACAGCACTAAAAATACCTACTGCACCCGAACAGAAAATAAGAAAGATCCCTTTGTTCTAAAATATCCATGAAAACTTAATCAATCAATCTCATACACATCCGAGATTCATTTGTATGTTTAGAAACATATTCTATTTTTGTGCTCCCCTTCTCATCCAAGTTCAAAAAACTGTTTTTGCTACTTATGGCCATCGTTTATCTACAAAGAACCGGCAAATGACTCTGATTGTTAAATTTATTTCAGCTAACTTCTTTTCATGTGTCGACTTGGAAGGCATCCAATATTTCTTTTTTTACATAATAAGCTTGATGCCAATTGCAAAAGCTGCGAACATGTGGCTAAGAATTTGTGAAAAATTAACCGTTAAAATGGGTGTTGCATGTGTGAATTGCTTTTATGATGGTTCATTGCATAAAGGCAATTCACACTATAGTTTGTAGGTAGGTTACTAGCACTGTTGAGTTGAGAGCAATGGTGGCCCGGTGGAAACGACTGCGACTTACGTGTCGCAGGTTCGAACCCAGGCTTTACTGTGTGCTTGTATGTGTATGTCTGTAAGTTATATCGTATAGGTACATAATAAAGAGTACTCTGTTCCATTTTAAATTATTTCTTCTCCACAGCTCTCAAAACGGTGAACGAAAACATGGGGAACACAAACGGTGAGAAAATTGGAAGATATATGTCATTCACCGACCCGCACTGGCCCCGCGTGGTGGATTTCTTCACTCCCTCTCACAGAGAGGAGGCCTGTGTCCCAGTGGGAACATTACAGGCTGATTATTCTAGCACTGTCGCTGAAACAGATTGCTCAATTTTTGTGTTAAAGTTTTACGAAAGAAAAATTTGCGTGATTGTGTATTTATTTAACAGACCTTCATGTTCTTTTGTTTCATTCAACACTTTACTCATCAGTCATAATTTGTCACTCACTCAACTTTGTGACGGAGGCATTATTGTCTCCTACCCAAGTTTAACGACCCCAAGAACTAAGCAAACGAATTTTCTAACCAAACCTTCAAAAGGCTCCCACAGACAGACGCGACGCCACTCTAGTAGAGCAAATTCTATGAAAACTTCATGGAAATTGTTCTACCAGAATCGCGCCGCACCTTCTGTCTGCGGGATCTTTAAATCAAACTACTGGAAACACTATGTACCCACAGTTTTACTAGACAATGGTCGTCGGAATAATCTGGTAATTTACACGACTAGACTGTAGTGAAGATGGAGGTCAGACTAAATAACATGGAATCAACTGAGCTAATAAGCTTAAGTTGTAACGATATACCGTCGGGTCATTTAACGTACATAGATACTCTATATGACGGAACAGTGGCTGCTAGAATAAGATTTTGGTACAAGAAAGCAATAAAGCTGTCCGAGAGCGAATTCTCGGAATGGTTCTGTAGAAATTCTTCACTAATTAATCTAATGATCCATTGCATTGAAGAGAGGTCTATACCAAGCATATAGACTAAAGTAATGATGTAGGTAACACATCATTATTTCAGTCTATATGCTTGGTATACCGATTCGATTTATTTCCAAACAAATCTCGAATTAGATTTGTGCCCAATAAAGGCAAAAGGTTCGTCTCTTATCATAATCAAAAGTCTTTTATTCAAATTAGGCAGAGAATCAGCACTTTTCGAACGTTAAAATTACAAAAACGCCCGTCCATCACCACTTTCTAGTGCTTTAGCTGGGAAGAAGTGGCGCAACCAACTCCCCAGCAGCACAGCTGTCTGTTCAGTTAGAAAAACTTAATTGTAGTTACGCAAAGTAACATTACGAGACAAGAATATAAACGAGTACTATGTAAAAGATTATTATAGTCGGGTTGTATACCTCTGCATAACCCTTTGGGTATCAACGACTGTAGACAGGTATGTCGATGTTTTAGCATATCGATAAATTATGCCTTTTATTGCTTTCAAGTTGCAGGTCGGCTACATGTTACGTTTGCAGTAAATCCAATACGTTACGATTGCATGTCGCTTCATACGGCGCCAATTTACTCCGTGTCTGGTCCGCTTGGGACTCAGTACCGTAAATAAAATAGTGACGTGCTACACTCACGTAGATTTTACTAGTATAGCCAGAAACCCAAAAATAACTTGCTCCAATCTGAGATATGCATAGAATATTAAATTAACGTTGTTTCTTAGAAGAGAGACGAGGAACATGAAACTAAATTGCGGCGGCTGTCCCCACAACACTGACAATTTGGAAACTATTTCAATTGACGAAATTGATTAGTCAAACAATTGTGTATTACCAATATTAATATAGCATCTGTCGTGTCTTATGAAGCTTGTCTATGCAGAATTTAGCGCACAGCTGCGCCGGCTTGCATATTATTTGCTTGTAGCAAGCGCGTGTTGGCTGGCTCTCTGGAAATAAGCCGATTTGCCCCGGGACGATTCCATTAAAACATTTCGCATCAATAATGCGGTACCTTTAGTTAACGAATAGAACCGAGTGCTGGAATCGATATTGAAGCAGAATCGTTTTCATTACGGTGAGCTATTTTGAATGTGGGGGTGGTGATCTGTGAATACCTACTAGAAATACTTTAGTGCTCAATTTGCGTGAAGTACTATATAGGTACTTGGGTTTTAAGGATCGATTGTAGTTTCTTAGTACAGTGGGTACTAAGAAACTACAATCGATCCTTATTCACATCATTATTTGGTTAGGTACCTATATCAATGGGCGATGGGTAAACAAATAAGGTACCTACCTAATTTTTTTTTTTAGAATGAACGGTTTTCATTTTAATTGGTCAAGTTCTTTTCAGGGTTCCGTACCCAAAGGGTGCCAACAGGACCCTATTACTAAGCCACCACTGTCACTGTCCGTCTGCCAGCGGGCTGTATCTCATGAACCGTAATAGGTTCACCGTTGAAAATTTTTCTGAGTGTTTGTTTTTTTCCGGCGTATTTGTTAGATAATAATGATTATTTAAAACAAGGTATGGTATTACATCACACGTTTGCCGAAATTAAATTTTACTTATAATAATTAACTTACCAATTAGCTAATCTTAATAATTAACATTTCTCTACCATTTCCAAATTCGCCGAACCTAATCTATTTAGTTTGGTCCATATTTGTGTTCACAATTACATTGCCCTTGTATTTGTTTTGTTAAGAACAAACAAATGCAAAATCAGTTGATCACAAATCAATAGGCTTCAGTATAAAATATTGTTATCTCTATTGCATATTTTAGCAATTGATCGCTTTTTTACGGTAGAAGATGCGATTATACGATGTCAATTTACTGCAATCTTGCCTGTTTTTACGGCTTTTCAGATAAAAATTTACGACTTTCGTAGCATTTTTCTTGATATTCAAGGATGATCTGACATCAAAAAGAATTTGTAACATTTTGTATCGTAGAACAGTATTTCAACGGCTATTTGACCGCTTTTTGAAGTAAAACCATACATTGGGACGGAATCGCGTGATTTTCAGAAAGTAGCAAATAAAACAAGTAAAAAATACGAGCATTATTCAAAGACCTCTACCGTTTCAAATTAATCTCTGTCAACGTTTCCGTAACCATAAAAGAAGGAAACATTTTTACATAAGCGAAGCTCGCGACGGGTGCATGTCAAAACGCAATATACCTAATAAAATCAGCATTCAGGGATCGATGTGTAAGTACTTAGCGTGACACGGCTGCTGCCTGTGGCAGTTTCTCTCGGACAGCCTTTTCAAAAGATGAGAAATAGTTATTTTCTCGTTGTGGACTCCCCACGACGATTAATCATTCTAACTCAGCGGGAGGCACGGATTGACCTATGTACACTTACGCCACTTCAGACTTTCGCCTTTGTTCGTTCACTGCACTATTGTCTAAGAACCTCATTTTAACACCCTCTTAATAAAAACATTTATTAAAGAGGGGAACGTTTGTGAAACTTTGCCACATGAAACAAAATAAGAACGGTAAATGGACTTTTTTATGTCTTTAAGGAAAACACAAATTGATTTCGATTGTTGTATTTCATATGAACGCTTAGATTTATTAATGTAATACATGACATAGTAATGTAAAATAGAGAGAAAGAGAAAAATAAGTGCGAGTGAGTGAATAATCGGCTGCGTTCCAGGTCTCATAGATTGATTTGAACTTTTGACAATTGATTTCCATACGATATTATGCTACTGTGATACATACATATATAGCATGAAAAAAAAAATATACACAGTAGATACACACGGATTAGAAAAATCCCTAAAATATGTAGGACCTCCAAAGATTAAATGACATTTTATTCAACAGGTCAGTAGAAAAGGTCTTCCTAAGCAGCGGTTTTATTAATGCTTGCACATTTCTCAAACTCCCTGAATCCTTGAATCCCAGACGCAAAACGTATAAACTGGAATCCACTCAGAAAACTATTTCCTCGTAAAAACAAACAGGGACACCGCATTCTGTCTATTTGCGAAAACTTTCCTTCGGCACATGTTTAAAATTAAATTAATATTTGCTTTTGAATGTGGCTTCGCTCGTGTAGGTTTCAATTTAGGGAACCTTATTTTATATGAAGTGAATAGTCTAGTCAAGTGGAGGTCGAAATGGAAGGTCAAGGAGCTTGCCCTCAATACGGATAACTGGAATCTTTTAATCTAAGCCTGAACATTGAGGAGTCAGACTGGCGATCACAAGCTCGTCTGATCCCTAATCCCACAAAAATCACGCAGTACTTACATGAACCTCTGTTAAAACATATTTAGATTACTAAACTTGAATGTAAATAAGGATGTTTGGCCCGTCGGGAATATGAACATAAAGGTTCCTTGGACTAAGATCGACGCCAGCAACGCCTAGAGTCTGACCTTGTGCCTTATTTATTGTCATGGCGTAACATAAAGCTACTGGAAACTGTACTCTCTTAAACTGAAATGGGAAATTGTTCGGAATCAAAGGAATTCTAGGAATCAAAACACTTTCCCCGGCACCACAACCGGTTAAAATTTCTGCCTCAATTATGTTAGGTTGTAGATTTATGACCTTTAATCGAGTACCATTGCACAGTTTCTTACAGCATAACTTAAGATACGAAAATATGAAATATTATTTATTATCTTCGTCGTGTGTGATAGTCCATTGAATTGTATGGCGAGCGATATTGTATCTTAAGATAAAATATTATAGTATCTTAGCCGTGTGCAGCGCCCCTTAGTGAACTCCATTGCGGGTGACGTAACCTACGACAAACTTATTATTTGCGGTTGGTACAGTAATCGGGTCTGGGGATCGAACCGCAAAATTAAGTTTGTATTTATTGTATATACTTTTCCGGGATAAAAAGTACCCAGTGCGGTGCCCAGGATATTAAAGAATAATTATACCAAGTTTCATCGTAATCGAACCGGTGCGGTAGTTTTTGCGTGATGCCTGAACAAACAGACAGACAAAAATATTTTTAATCACATTTTTGGGTTCGGTGTCGGTCGTGTAACACCCCCCTGCCATTTATTTTTTTGATATTTTCAATGTACAGAATTTTCACTTCTACAGATTTATTATAAGTATAGAATAGATACAGATAAAGAATAGCAAAAAAAGCAGTAGGGAAAAAACTCGTCTGATCCCTAACCCCGCAGAAATATACCTACGCAATACTTACTTGAATATAAATACAAGTAGGTAGGTATACTATAGAGATTATAGCTTACAAGCTGCGCCCCGCGGTTTCACCCGCATAAGTTTCGATCGCGTGGGAACATCGGGATTAAAAGTATCCTATATGTTAATCCTGGTTATAAACCATTTGTGTGCTAAATTTCATCCAAATCCGTTCAGTAGTTTTTGCGCGAAAGAGTAACAAACATCCATCCATCCATCCATCCATCCATACAAACTTTCACGTTTATAATATTAGTAGGATTTGGTGCTTACATGCAACCTTCGTGAGTCCGTTAAAAGTTATTGGCAAGAATCACGAGAAAACATTAATTTATTAAGGGCTAATTTTTCAATCATCTGATAACTTTATTTGAGGAATAATTTTGAAATTTTGACAGCTATTTCATACAAAAACTGTCAAACGTCAATTTTATTCCTCGAATAAAAGTTATCTGGCGATGGAAAAATCAGCCCTTATAGAATAGCAGAAAAAACACGGCGAGGAGTCAGATTAGCTGATAACCATATGACAGAAGATGATAAAATATAAAAATGTATAACCGTAACACGATTCTAGGAACAATTATCAAAGTTATGTGACAAACTGATTGTTTAATTTACTCATCCCGGTACTGAGAACTCGTAAAGGTCTCACAGTTCTGTCCTTAATGTTGGGAATATTTCCTAGATTATAATACCATGTGGATATATGTAATTTATTCTTAAAGTGAACTACTACAATATTTATGGGCCTTGCAGCCTAACAGAATGTAAAATATCCCTACACAACAAGAGGTAAACATTTTTCACAATCCCGAAGGCCTCGTGAACGAAACCGGGGCAAAGGCTAGTATATAAATATTTAGATAGGTCCGTTACGTAGGTATAATCTTCGAGAATGTTGCCACAACGTTTCACGACATGTTCGTTAAATCTTTCAAAACGGTTTCTCTTTGTCCAACGGAGATTCTTTTCTGCAAAACGTTAATCTTTTTGCTTTTCCCGGAAATATTGTTGGGAGCCAAGACTGGAGCTTTGGGACAAAGTTAATCCGTATTGTTATCTTTTTCACTCTACCAGTGAGTTAATTGATTTTGGGACATTAACACTGTACTCGTACTGTGTTGTGGATTTGATCTAGTAATAATGTGACGATATCCTTGATACGTATTTATTTCGAGTACTTCCTGAGTATTCTTTTACTTCTATATACCATAGGTATATATCATTCTAGGAACTCTCCAAAAGTTAGTTCACACTTTTCCACTTTAGTTGTGACACACCACATTATGATTTAAAATTCTGGCTCCAAATGTTTGAACTATGCATTTTAACGTTTTTATTGACTAATTTAACGACTAATGACTTATTACACAAAAATAATCAAGTAATCCCTTAGCATCACAGCTGAAGTGGAAAAATGTCAACTCACGTTTGGAGGCCACTGTACATGTTTGCATTGCAATCCTGCATATGTACACATACATCCTACATATGTAGGTAGCCTATTACTGTTCCACCGCAGGGCACAAGCCTCTTTTCATACAGAGAGGCTCGATCATTGATCACCCACCCATGTTTGTTCTAGACGGGTTGGCGATTTCAGTTTTATGTTAACGATAAGTGCAGGTTTTCTCGCGATGTTTTACCTTCACCGATGCTAGTATTGTCCAAGATAAACTCAGAAAGTATATCATCATCTGCCAAGCCTTTTCCAACTATGCTGGGGTCGGCTATCCAGTCTAACTGGATGCAGCTTAATACCAGTATTTTACATGGAGCGACTGCCTCAGAAACTCAGAAAGTATATATGATTTGAAAAAGTCACATTGGCACTTACGCGGATTTAAACCCACAACATTGTGCATGAGAGGCGAGGCCTTAACCACTACGATCTTTAGTAGTACCCAAATATTTTGTGGGTACATATTTTTGCCTTTTTCACTATAAATCGATCAGAGTTGAATTTGTCTTGTTAAACCTTTAAAACGACAAGAAGCTAGAAGTTCCGCCATCTTCTACGCTGTGCACGTTTTATTGCTGCAACGTGGATGCATCGAGCGACCGTCCACTTCTATTAAATATCTCAGATTACGTCAAAGACGATGCTATTATTACGGTTCATTCGTTCTTTCTGGGTTTTTCCTGCACAGATTGTTCGGTGGCTTAAGTAGGGTTGCTGCTGTCAATTGTTATTGGTCTTTTTACTTCAAGACCGGCCTAACGTAAGTATCATATTTATGAGGATAGAGGATACTTAGGATAGCGGTCCCGGTCTGGGTCCAGTCTGTTTTAGGAATATCCCTATACCAATAATGGGTTTCTTGCGTGTTACCCTCATTCAAAGCCGAATCTACATCAATTTGCTTTGCTTTTTCCCAACTTTGTTGGGGTCTGCTTTCTGCCTAACCGGATGCCACACCCTAGTTACTGAGCAACACGATACCCCTTGGCAAGACTGGTTGTCAGACTTTCGGGCTTCTGAATAGCCGTAACTACTATCAAAGATCTACGTATGACCGCGTGCTTGTTTGTGCTCACGAAAGGGTCTCTGTATGCTATGGATGGCCACCCATCCATTGATCGACCTCGGCAAGCGTTGGTTAACCTTGAAGATCGACCCGTGCAACTGTTATTATTGAGCCACGAGCCATATAAGACTAAAATCGAATCCTAACATACCTAGTTGAAAAATGGGAACACTTCCAAATTTATAAAATCTGGAGACACTACATAGTCTTTCAAGAAAATGTGGCAATGTTTATGTCATAACTGGGTGGAAATGGTTTGAAAAATGCTGCGACGTTTCAGTCGCAGCGTTAAGTTTAAGAGCCAAGCTGTAGTACGGTTACTGGGTCACACTAGAACATCAAGTTTAACTCACAGAGTAACTACATTGCAAACACTCTGAACGACATTTGCATTTGAACTTGTTGATTTTGGGTCCATTGATAAAATTAACACGTATACACTATGTACACAAACATTTGGACATCTTAAAACTTACGTACCACTGAAGTTTCAGTATACAGAGTCGAAATTTGACATAATTTGCAAAGGATCGAATTACTAAACGTCTTACAGACAACCTTTAGATGGACAAGACTTATTTGAAATTACTTAGTCGAGTAAAGGGATAATGAGCTACGCGTACTTACTAATTTATAAACATTTGACTGTCCGCATTTCGATACGTAATTTAACACTAAACAAGGAGCGAAGTTATTGATACTTAAACAAGAAAGCCAACTGAGGGGTGTTGTCTGATTAGCTCACCGTCCGATCAGGACCAGGCCCGTGCCGGACGGCGCGTTGTGTTCCACGCGCGCCTCAAAGAGATGTCAGCAGAGGACGGGGCCCGACAGGGCCGAAGCTTGCCAGGGCGGCGGGATCTTCCGAAAGGTTAACCGCTGCCCAGGAACAGAAAGGGCTAAGGAAGGAACACGGGTGGGTTTTAGTCAGTAAAAGTCTGACACTCCCTTCCGCTCCACCCAGAGCGGGAGGGGTCATTTGATGATTTCCCATCCACAAAAAAAAAAAGGGGTGTTTGTCTGATCTCAGTCTCAATCTGTCAAAAATACATTTAAATTCCGTACAGTTTTGACAACTTTTTGACATTTGTTTGTCATCGCGATGAGACTGCGACAAGATTTTGAAGGTTTTAAATTACGAGAATTGGCCTCCTGATGTTGTGGAGGCTAATTATGAATGTAATATGACTTCAATAATGCCAAAACAGACAACACAGTCACGTGAGAGAAACCGCGCGTTTGATAAATATATGGTGATTGCTCTAATACCTCTAAGTAATCAATCTGCCTACTATGTTGGGGTCGGCATCCAATCTAATCGGATGCAGCTGATTAAAAACTTATCGGGCTTGTATAGCGGTGTACGAACTCGTCCGTCATAACAGAGCTTTGTGGCGGACTATCACTAACGTGGCAGCCTGACAGACTGACACTTATGATATGCGCTGCTGTAAGGCCCCGACATGGGCACGTTATGTTTTTAAATGTGTGGCAAAAAAAAAGTTTAACCCTCAATCTGAGTGACTACCTAACTGACCTCCACAACCCAGTAGCTGCCGTTCCTGGGTAACACGATCCCCTTGGTGAGACAGTTTGACAAATTTTAGGCTTCTGACTACCTGAAACGACTATCTAAGCTCTTCGAGGCACTGAGGGGTCACGAAATGTAATGGATGGTCCCCATCTACGAATCAATTAACCGTTGCAAGCGTAGCTTAACTTTTGATCGACACTTATGCTGCTGTTATTATTTATCCCACGAATACCTCTGACTAATGTCTTCTTTAATGGCCTACTATTATGATTGCAGGTACTCATGAAAAATAAAAACAATTGACATGCCCAATCCCTCAAAAAATTGTGTCGGTCCTGCCAAACACCCGTATAGTAGGTAGGTAGGTACTGTAGATATTTTAGCCTATTTTTTTACATACAACCTCCGCGACTCAGTTAAAAGTTATTGGCAAGAATTACGAGACAAACATTATTTAATATAAAGAATAGCAAAAAAAAGCAGTAGGGAAAAAGCTCGTCTGAACCCTAACCCCGCAGAAATATACCTACGCAATACTTACTTGAATATAAATACAAGAAGATACTATAGAGATTATAGCTTACTAGTTGCGCCCCGCGGTTTCACCCGCATAAGTTTCGATCGCGTGGGAACATCGGGATGAAAAGTATCCTATATGTTAATCCTGGTTATAAACCATTTGTGTACCAACTTTCATCCAAATCCGTTCAGTAGTTTTTGCGCGAAAGAGTAACAAACATCCATCCATCCATCCATCCATACAAACTTTCACGTTTATAATATTAGTAGGAATAGTAGGATTATGTAGGATTAATAGTAGGATGATTGCAGGTACTCATACGTATTATGTAACATCTGCTTCTTGATCGCAATTCAATGTTCAGTGGCATATTGAGCAGCATGCCAGCTGACGTTTACATTATGCATTCCCAATGTAATCTTGAGCTGCTTAATCAGTGCACGTTACTTGAATTAATAAGTGAAACAAAATTTTGGCCTGAAGAATATTAAATCATTAAATATAATACCTACAAACATCAGATAATTATAACCCCAGCATCAAATTCACTTCTTCGCCTGCATGCGGGGTGCGCGCCTGCAGATCCATAAGCTAGTCGATTGCCGCAACCGCATGCGGGTGCTCCGAAAATACTACGCCATACAGTAACAAACAATCCCTACAATAACGAAGCTCTTAAATTAATCCGACGTACAATATTATTAGGTTATTCTGGAACACAAGCGCAATATCTTACCCCAGATAAACTGAGCCCGTTACCTACCAAAAACTATAAAGATAAGTGATAACATAAATTATATGGGTACCTTCCTACGCAAAGGCAACGTGTGTTTGTTTTATACGTTTGAAACTTATCAAGACCTCTTAATTTTTCTTTACGTATAAAGAATAGGTTATCTAAAACAAGCCTCCAAAAATATTGTTTACCAACGAAATAACTGTCTATCTGAGGGGCAATTCTCGTAATTTTAAGAACTTTCACAGTCTGAGGGGCAATTCTCGTAATTTTAAGAACGTTCACAGTCTGATCTCAGTCTCAATCTGTCAAAAATACCTCTAATTTACCTACGTTTTTACAAGTTTTTGACATTTGTTTGTCACCGAGATGAGACTGCGACTAGATTTGGAATGTTTTAAATTACGAGAATTTGCCTTCAGGTATCTTTCGAAGAGTGGATGTAGAGAATGGTGAGATGGAGAAGATCTAAAGACTCAAAATCAGATTATTGTAATCAATTCTCGGGGACAGGTTAGGAGCATAAGCATAAACACTTTGGCATATAATGTTCCCACTGCTAGGTCACAGGCCTCCTCTCTTCGAGAGGGAGTGAGCTGTAATCTACCACGCGGGCACATTTCTGGTTGGTAATGCCACATGTCTTCAAATTTTTTATTCTAGTACATGCCAGTTTCCTCACAATGTTTTCCTTCACCGTTTTGAGACCAGCTGTCTAGGTCTGACTTTGAACTCGTAAGTCGAAACCAATACCACTAGGATACTTCTGCTCCTTATGGATGTATAGTTAATTATTACTTAATTAATTAATAAAAGTCAGTATAGTGGTCCGCAGTGAGCAGTGGTTGCCAAGTGGTAACAGCCGCGACTTACGAGCTGTAGGTCGTAGGTTCGAACAAGACAGGTGCTTTACTTTGTGTAAATTATTTCATCACCACTGCTCTCAAAACGGTGAAGGAAAAAACATCGTGAGGAAACCGGTATATCCTATAGAACCAAAAATTCGAAGACATGTGACATGTGCCTACCTGCACCGGCCCGCGTGGTGGATTACGGCCCACTCCCTCTCACCAGGAGGAGGTCTGTGTCCCAGCAGTGGGAACATTATAGGCTGATTATGATGATAATTAGTTTTATTTTTGTTTATTTGACCTTTAGTTCTCATTTGAAATAAAAATATCAGTCTGAAACTCTCAATAAGTAACTGAACGCAGATTTCCCAAGGCATATGAAAGAATTTCGAAAGACTTAATACTAAGATTAATAGCTTGATCAAGATTGATGATGCGTAGTTTGATTTTAGACCTGATCTCTCGACGGACTCTGGAATTTTCTGGCTGAAAAAACATGCGTAATTACAACATCAAATAGATTTATGTAAGTAGCTATGCCTTTTTTACGGACTTCAGACAAGTTTTCGATTTAGTAAATTGTAGTTTCTCAAAAGAAAAACGATTTTTTCTAGGGTTACGTTATAGATTCTAGAATAGGTCAAAGATATTTCTCGTTTTTATCTATGAAATAGCGACCGGTTTCAAGGGTAATTGAGGAGACTCTTTTCTTGACCTAAATAATTCAAAACTTCTATATATATTTAAAGTCATACTTTTTAAAACTCTTAACACATGAACACTTGAAATTTTTCCAATTTATTTAATTATTTCATATTTATTTATTTATTAATGATCAAATTGTGTTACATTTGCAGGGCCAACATGGCCAGAAGTCACACAAGACATCCCGGTTTGGAAAAAAAAAGGGGAGGCCTTTGCACACTTGTGGGACGCAATATAGGCTAACAAAAAAAAAAAATGTACAAGAATAGATTGGACATTTGCTTGTATCTTGGGGGTCGGATCTATGATGTTAGATTTGATAAATTACAACGAATGGCCCAGGGACAATGACTGGCCAGAATAATATATATTTCTGGTTAACCCTGTTACCCTAATATCCTGATGCCTTAGTCACACACACAACTTTTCCAGCCACAAAGTAAAAATCTATTTATGTTCTTGAATCTAGTTTTTCTTAGTAAGGCCGAAACACTTTCTTAGAACAGCTACTTCATCTATTTAATGTTCTATACGAGTTATAATCTGGCGGCTGCGAGTAATGTTACAAATCCCGCAGGCACATTACGACGAGGCCTGAGAACTACCCAGGAAATAGGATATTATGAATGAACTATATTTATACAAAAAATGGCACCTATTTCTCTTTGGGTTTCGTGTAATTACATGATGTGAGATGTTGTGTACGGTATTCCGATGGGATTAGATATTATCTCTTTGGATAACTAGGGGCCTTTCGAAAACACTTACCTTTTCCCCGAAGCTATAACTAGAGGGAAGTGGGCTGAAGTGGTCTCTGACCTGCAATCATGATAATTGCCTACCTACATCGTAATACTCGATTGTCATAGGCTACATGGCTGAAATTAATGTTCCTTTTAAATGAGCTGCCTTAACAGTGTTTTAAGGCCTTTTGTACACGGTTTTCTTGCCTTGTAAAACTACGCTTTATTCGCCAAGTGAAGGCATGAACGTCAGTGTTGTATTGATCACTATGTAAGCTTGTTAAGAGACACGTTTTTTCTATGGCGCAGTTCAATGTGATTAAGGCCTATTGCGTATTTATCATAGGTACTATTCTAATCAGAACTGAAACTTTGAAAAGTTATAAAGATTTTATTTCGTCCGTTTTAGCAGTTACAATCCCAGGTACCTACTAGGGAACAAAGAATGCAATATTGGCATAAACAATACAAAACTTCTCCCCTAAGTTCTCATATACACGAGCGGCAGGTGGGTAAGGAGGCAACTGCAGCCGTCTTTGTCAACTGCAGCCGTCTACAAGTCTATGGCTGCCGTAGACAACGTGCCGTTGACGTTGCCGTACTAGCAGCTAGTATATATGAGCACTATCGTACCATTTGAATAGGTATAATATGTAGCCACCTCGTACCTACCTACCTCGTGTAGGTACCTACTTCGGTTTACATACCCTGTCTATAGCCAAGAAAGTTATAGATTAATTAATTCAATATTAGCGCTTCGCTCGCGGCTTTTCCCGCGTGTAAAGCAGACTTTCTAATACAAAATTTTATCTTAAATATAGCCGATGACACTTATAGATAATGTAGCTTCCCATTAGTGAAGAATTTTTGGAATCGAATCAGTAGTTCCGAAGATTACCACCTATGTACAAACTCACATATTTTACCTCTTTGTGATATTAGTATAGATGTTATCCATATGTATACATTCCGTTATCTACTTGCTAAGCTCTAAGTACCTTTTTTCGTAAATAGAAATGTCTTCACCATTCATGAAGAATTCTCGATCAAGAAAGCTATTATTTTTATTTACGTCACCGTGATACAGCAAGAAAATGGCAGAGGTATAACTTTATTGAACGGGTTATAATTGATTATAGCCAGTCTGTGGTATACATAGATATTTAGGTTATGTTTTGCTATAAGTACGTAACTTTTTGGAGTACGAATGAATTTCGTGGGGAATGTCCGGTTCCCAAGTTTATTTAGTGTAGGATTCGAAATTATATGAAATGTCGAAATTATATGAAATGTCGAATTGATAAAAAGTTTCTGGGAGCGTTTTACTTGCTGAACACACTAAAGTTATGCTATTCTGTGAGACCTGTAGGGCTGTTTGCGTTCCCATTGAGGGATCACATTTGAATTTTGAGCTTTTGAATGCGTCAGCTTTTAGTAAAAGTTCTCAAACAATTGTAAATTCAGTCTCTAGTTTGTAAAAGTAGCCACTCAAAAGATACAGTCAGTTAAAGGTGGTTCCTCAGTCGTGACTGATTACTTTACTAAACAGTATCAAAATATATACCGTTTTATTTCAAATAATAATCGAATTCCTGGGAAGAAATACTAAGAAGAGGTAACCAAACAGCAGGATTTTTTTAATAAGTAAAAACTAGTGACCGCATCCGCATGCTAGTTCTTTCTATTCTGTGAAAAGGAAGGGTTGATATTCATTAAATTAGTTTTACAAATCTTTTACTTAGATTAGTAATTTATAACAGTTATAAATTTTAACTAGATTTTGAGATATGGATGCCTGTCAGTCACGACTGAGGGACCACCTTTAACCGATTGTATCTTTTGAGTGGCTACTTTTACAAACTAGAGGCTGAATTTACAATTATTTGAGAACTTTTACTAAAAGCTGACGCATTCAAAGCTCAAAATTCAAATGTGGTCCCTCAATGGGAACGCAAACTGTAGGGCTGGCTAGAGTGTTAGTTTTGATCACCTACTACTTAATGTTCAGTAATTATTAGGAATTAGATATGTGAAGAATTGGGTGGTGTAGCTTTTCACATCTTAGTATTGAAGTGTAATCCATGAAATGCTCCAAATATTACCTAATCGTGTACATAGAGGTACGCCGCTTCAAACACAATGTAATTTTGTATCCATATGACAAAGTATACCGAGTGTGACGCGGTTCCCCGTGAAATTGCTCCTTTGCTGCACTATACAAGCATGTAACGCCTCACTACACTCATATCTGATCATGCAAAAGTATGTTTTAGCTCATGTTGTACCGTATTTACGGTGGACATAATCGTAACAGCGCAAAGTACTTACAGTTTCGTGAAAAATGGGATTTTAGCTTTAGGAAATTGTGTAGTTTTAAGACTGAAGATCGGATGCAAGAATGAAAGTGGGTATATACCATATATTGTATCTATAAACCAAATTCTTGTGAATGCTTCTACGACAATAAAGTTTTTACTTTACTTACTAGAACGGAACCTTAATTGACTGAGACAAAATTGTCTTTTGACAGATAACCTTCGTAACCTCTCTGAAAACAATATTTTTCTTAGCGTATCGATAGCAAAAAGTTTAAACATTTTTTGCCCTAAATTCAGCTGCCCAACCTCCGTTCGCTGGCGCAGTCATAATAAGAACATCAAGTACAGGTCACAGGGCATACGGCGCAGGATGGAAGGTGGGCCATTGTCTGGGGAGGTGCCACACTTTAGATCTAAGCTGAAGACGGCCACGGCCAAATCGTCTGAAAACAATGATGGTTGATTAAACTTGCCAAAAAAACAGTGTCAGTCAAAGTATATCTACCTATTCTAAAATCTACTTAATGAAAAACAGTTTTAAGTTTCGATGTTTTGAGACACAAAACAGAAAAATAGTTCCGTCAACTTCGGACAAAACAGTTTTGACTGTTCATACGTGCACTGTCTTATTACTGTACTATATCATCATCATCAGCCTACAGCAGTCCTCTGCCACAGGCCTCTCTAATTGCACGTACGCCATTCAGTTTGATTCTCAGCAACTCTCATCTATAGCTGTTACCAGCCACCCTACGAAGATCGTCGCTCCACCTAGCCAGAGACTGTACTAATTACATTACATTACCGAGATTTCCTTTTAAAAATAGTTTCAACCAAAAATATCCTAACTTATTATTACAATTCCCTCGGTATTTTTAATCGATTAAGCGTTATTTCCGTTGTCGGTCAGTCTATACTGTTAGTAATAGGTATAAATCGGCAGCCAAAGTTCGATGACACTGAGTGACGTACCGAGGGCTCTCGGGACGCCATCCATCACACGACCGATCGCCAAGCCCTTCGGTAACGATTCCTCGGCCTTTGTCATGTATCTATTGATATTGACTCGTGTGGCCACTTATAATTTACTTCCTTTATTGATATCACTATCGCGGCTTCCCTTTCTTGTGATGTTTTCGTAAACATGCTCTGTGGTGAAAATACGGTATGCTATTTATTTATTATTATTTATTTGTTTATTTACCATTTATGTACGTACACACACATTTATGTTATTGTGGTGTTGTCTGGCGACAAAATGCTGTATTATTATTTGATGAACCAAAAGTAGATTATTATATTGCTATGATAGGGAATAACAACGGTATCTACCTAACTAATTGGTCGCTTGTCAATATCCTATTATACGCTCATTATCATGAATTTTCTAGCAATAAACGGGTTAAAATCCTCATAGAAATCGATAGTCACGCAAATGATTTCACCTATATATACCACCTATATTATGAATTTATAATGAAGAAGCTCTTCGTAATAATTCTCGATCATGTTTCTACATAATTATATCGGAAAATAACGTTTATTTAGCAATTTTCGTATGGATACATATTAACTTTGTGAACTTCTTTAGGTATCCATATGTTTATTTTGTGTAACGTGTAGATACCGTTCCGCCTTTCACGATATTCTTTCATAAGTATAATATGAACAAAGAAACTGGTAATATTTTTGCTATTCCATACAACGACAAACATTACAATGCGTTACGTTACCCGAGTTTGGAATACCAACTTTGTGAACGTAAAAGTTCGTTCAGACTATGTCAGAACTTCAATACCATTCTATGATATCTTATTGTGTGATGTGAATGACCTCCAATTTCTCTATACAACTTCAGATTGTTAGCCACGTTCGCCCGGACATGAAAATATCGCGGAGGGATTTTATCGCGGACTGGGTTTTGAACTCTCGGTGTTGAGCCGAGCATTAAGAATCCAACAGAGCGCATCCTAGCGCGTCGTAAAATCATACTGTTGGATGTTCAACTCTCGGAGCTAAGCAGAGCGTTGAAAATCCAGTGCGCCAAAAAAAATCGCGTGAACCTGGACTAAGTCAGGACACACCATCGTACTTACAATATTTGTTCGCTAGTTTATTAGTGAATTAACTAAAACAAAAAATTATTCGGTTAACCTGAAAGGAAGTTCGTTGACGAAAGTTGAAAGCAGCTATAGCGCTTCTATGAAACTGTTCACTTAGCGACTAATTGCAAAAATGGAAAACTACTGTCACATAAAAAAGGTTTTAGAAAGGGATTAATTTAATTATAGGAGGAGATCTTTGATTCTAGATAGTTGATTTAATGCTGAATAAGTCTTTGGCGCCTGTTCATTCGCTAGAAAAATCTAGTAGGTAAGTAGCAACGGTCTAATCAACATCTATGTATTATATTATACTAGCTTTTGCCCGCGACTTCGTCCACGTGAAGCAACTTTCTCATATTTTTTTTTTTCGTAAGAACCATCCTCGTACTTCAAGGAACATTCTAAAAAAATAATTAGCGAAATGGGTTCAGCTGTTCTCGAGATTTGCGCTTAGCAACACATTAAGCGATTCATTTTTATATTATAGATATTTATTATAAGTATATGTATTACCTTTATCTGTACATTGAATATTTTTGAAAAAAGTATTTGTACGAGGCGTGGGAAAGAGTCTGATGCCGAAAAAAGAGGTTTTATAATGTTGGCCGTTTGTCTGGATGTTTGTTCCGGATTGACGCAAAAACGGCCGAATGGAGTTGGATTAAATTTAGCTCACAGATAGTTTATGATCTAAATTAACACATAGGGTACCGGTTCCGACATTCATGCGGGTAAAGCCGCGGGCAAAAAAAAGCTAGGAATAAAATAAAGTTACTTTTCGTTTCTGTGGCCGCTTGGATCTTCTTAACTACACAAAAGATTTTGATTCGGTTTTCACCATCATTCAGAACATGTATTCCGGTAGGTTTATGTATCTGCACCTATTGTTTATTTATCTTAGATAAAGCACAGACATTTTATGTTTTGACATGTCACCACATCATTAGATTGCAAACGTGCGAATCAGGGGTGGGTGGTAAGTTATTACTAAACCAAAGACAACCTTTTTTCAAGCCACGGTTAGTGAATACAGGATTATTCTTTCTAGGCCAATCAAGTTTCAACTTTGTCTTAAGCTACGGTTTCCTAGGTAAGCGGTGACTGCCCACATAGCGTCCACAATTTACCGGTGAATGACGTCACTGAAACGTTACTTATGAAAGTAAGTTGGTGTGTTTTCCTAGAGAGCGTTTTTGACATCGTAAAGTCAAACCCTGCTGCCCAAAGACTTAAATCGTTAGATTTGCAGTCACCGTCACGCGAAAAAGTGTCCATACCGAGAAGAGCGAGCTCACCGATATTATTTAGTGCTTCCATGACAATCAAGTCAAGGCACTGCGTAATTGTGTATCAGAGGCATGGACGTATTATACTAGTCCATGATCAGAGGTGTCAATACGAAACAGAAACACGACTATCTTTTGACGCGGCAGCCTATCTCACGATTTAAATCTTTACCGCTGTCATCATTTTCACGACATCATTTTCACTACGGCTGTTATGTGCGGTCACCGCTTTTCTAGGAAACGTAGCCATACAGTCGAGAAAAAATGAAATTTCCGACGTTACTTACTTGCTTTTTTATTATTATTGGCTTGACTTTATTGTGGACAGTATTTCCAGTTTTATGTAAGTATTTTATATTTTGGAACAGTGTATTCTGGGTATTAAACTTGTGGACCGGGTTAAGAATACAGCAATCCGTTCCATCACTAAAATAACTGATGTCACTCACACACACATTTATGTGCGAGCGAGTTGACGACAAAAAAAAAACAGGTAAAATCGGAAGGTGTCAACTCGCGCGTGGATAGCGAGTTTGACACTCGCCAGTTGACGAACAAGTCACAGATAAATGATTTTATTTCTGTAAGTAGGTTTGTACAAACACTTTTACACTTCAATCATATTTTGAACTAGGTCAGCAGTATTAAACTTAGACCATTCAACCTAATTCCAGGTACTCGAATCAGGATTCAGGTTTCAAAATAAGTATTTAGGTAGTTTTAAAGTTGAGTGGTGACAATTCCAATTCTTTGTGACAATTGCTGCATTCTATAAACAATCACAGCGTCCACGCAGTATTTACATCAAAAAGAGACTTGATTTAAAGTGTTAATAGCGCCTGTAATTTCCCGAGTGTTTAACTAACCACAGTCCAATAATTACGAGTCATTTATTTAGTTGTGCAAACAAACTGATTTAATTCCCGTGGAGGTCCGTCATCCCCGATGGGCGGTCACTAAACTTTGCATACAAGTATTTATGATGCACGGCGTTCATGCAAAACTGTACACAATGAGTATTCTTTGGTTTTTAATGAACACATTTATTCATGCGTTATCCTGTAATGATAGTTTGTGTTGTAATACATTTTTACGAAAATGTTTCATTCGCCATTATTTGTCCATTTGTTTTTATCAATCAATCAACTCAACTTATCACAGTCCACTGCTGGATATAGGCCTCTACCAGGTTGCGCCACAACACACTATCCTCCGTCTTCAGCATCCAGTCTGTCCCAGCCACTTTCTTAAGGTCGTCGGGGAGAGACCCCGCTACGCGTCCAGATACGCGGTCTCCAGTGCACGACTCATCTGCTCCATCGACCTTCGGTGTTTTGTTTTTATACTTGGTTCCTTTTTCAAAAACGGGAGCACTTTTATGGTTTCCTTTTTTCTTATAAACGTTGAAAGGGTAGTTCTATTTAAAAGATGAAAGAGTTATTCTATGTAAGGCTGTGTGTAAAGATTTACCTTTGATAGTATTAAAAGTCCAAGAGTGATAGCTTTTTTTACCTATAAGGATTCCCACATAACATGAATCGTTTTTTTTTAACAATAGACTGTGTTTTTTAAAAGATTAGGGAACTTTATTCCAGCAGCTTCTATGTAGGTAGATACTAATCGTTTAAATGATACAAAACCCTTAGTTTCTTAGCCTTTAGAATTCTATTATTCATGTTTTTGTAACCCAAATCAATTACAGTGAAACAATTTAGTTCTGGCTTATAAACTTTCAGGTTTTGGGTTGAACCTTTGACATTGTTTTATTTTGTAGCCCAAACAGATGTTAAGGGTTTCATATCCTACCTCGAATACTCAACGCTTGAATATGTAAATAAATAAACCTGTGTAAAACCGCATAACTAATGTAGGCAAGAGGGATAAATGGGCTGATCTGTAATAATACCAATTGTATCGTTCATACAATACAACAAGAGCCCACAGACATTCCATTCACGTATAGGTACATATACATAGGGATTTATTAAAAGAGGTCAGGTTGGTGAAAACGCCTGAAATATTGAGGATGTCAGGTAAATTTATAGGGATAATATGTTGGAGGCACGAGAAGCTCAATTTCCGAGAGAGTTTACTGTGATTTTTTCTGTCTAAGAAAAATAGATAGCAAAGATTGTTAGAACGTCAAAAAAGTTTGTGCAATATCGCCCGCGCCGCCTCCTTAGGCTACCTCAGCTATTTTTCGGCTTGCGGATCCTCCCCTTATAACTCGTGTTTCTTATAAACGAAGGTGGTCTATCTTTTTTTATCGAAAACCAAAATCGTTTCATAGAGACTGCTCAATCATTTATGAAAATAAATCTTGATTTCATGAAAGGCTCATACTTATACATATTTTTATGTCACCATCTACCCTTATCATAACGTAGGAGCGACCCTATTCTTTATTCTGTGGAGCCTCTCAGCTTCCATGCTCTTGGAAATGTCCCAGCGCTCTTTGTTGAGGGGGTCCAGCGTGAGAGGTTAACCAGTAGCGCCAATACTAGCAACCGGTGAAAAAAAAATCCCGGTAAATCCGGTAAGTCGTCTGAATTATCTGAATCTGATTTGCTTCTCATTTCTATAAAATCCTCTTCCACAAACAGAAATATAAAAAAGTTTAAACCTTTAATGGAGACAAACTAAATAACTCGATTTATTTTACTGCTAACACTCTTAGAACATTCTTCACTGCAGACCACCATCTCATAAAAGTTTATATGAAAACAAATTCTTTGGCAGCTCGTAAACGGGACACCATAAAAATGTACGCGCGATCTCCCATCGATAGAGGCAGCAGCTGATGAAGGCGATTATGTTTATGGTACACGCGTTCCCTCAGGACGTCGCCCAGAGCGTCTAAAGCCCCCAAAGCTCCACCCAAGTATGGCAATGTATCATTTTTATGAGCCTGGCCAAAGTGAATTTGCAGGGCGAGATAACTCGAACGTGTTAGTCATTTACATCTAATGTGGCCAACCGTAATTTAGGAGTAACAACTTTTCCCAAAAATTTCGCTTCGGCTCTGCAATTAATTTTATCCCTTATCGGCCTTTGATAATTGGTTTAGATAAGCCTTTAATGGTCCTGTTGCTGCTCCAGATATCTGTATAATCTGTGAAAAATTTCGGCGCGAAAATGTTCTGGTTGTACATTTTAACTAAAGGCTGAAGCTATTTAATTAAGGCTGGCATAACATTAATCAATTCTAACAAGTTAGTTCGCTTATATTTAACATTTCCGCGGAGGAAATAGGTAGGTAAATTAACTATAAAAAAACAATATAGACAACTTGAAAGTTTTCAAACGGAGCAACGCAGACGTCAATTATCAGGTAAAACAATTAATCATTTAATTGCCGAGAGCTGTTTCTAAAGGCGCTTTTAATTACCTACACGGTAAACCATTCAGCTATTTAGTTTCGGTTCGTGTCGATTTTCATTTCAAATTACTCAGCTTGTATCTATTGGAATTGCAAAATTTGAATACGTGCATGAATTTGCTTGTGAATGTTCACTCGGATTCAAGTCCGTGCAGGCAAATACATTTTCTATTTTGATACAACCCCGAAAATGGCACGGAAATTAATAAACTGTACCAAAGGCATAATTTTGTTAATACGTATTTAATCACATTTTCCTTTGTAAAGTTTCATTTTATTAAAAGTGAATCAATGCCCTAATTGTTTATGCCCTAATTGTTACTGATAATGATAAGTTATAGTAAATTTACTTGTGATATTATATTACATTTAACTTATTTTATCGATAAAAATGAATAACAATTAACGTCATAATTATCTTTATAGGGCGAAAGTTATATTTCAAATTAGGTATGATTTTTTTCAACAAAATTGCCAGTAACCTTTTTTCCGGTTTCCTGACGTTCTAAATATATACCTAACTACTTTTATAAATACAGTATTAATTTTAAAGCATCTTTTCATGGTATAAAGGGGTCATGACATGTGCAGAAAGCTAACCCTTCCGGTATAAACGATAGCTTAAACATTGCAAATTTATAAATGTCTGCTGTATCAATTAAGACAAGTTCCATCCAAGTAAACACTCAAATAAGAATTCATAATCCAGTTGTATCTACCCCGTACATAGGTTTATGTAACAGGATAAATTTCCTCCCAGCTGAAGTTTCAAATAACATCCACTTAATTAAAGTTAATCTCGAATGGTGTTGCGCCCGACGACACGATTCCATTAGGAAGCAACACTGAACTACAGTATAGATACTTACAGTAGGTCGACTCAGTACAATTAACGACACATAGACGCGTAGGTACCTAAGTAGGTACAATGCGCACCACAGATTTTTTTAAATAGCAGTAAATCACATTTCCCATTTAATAAGTACTATAAAAAAGGAGTTTGCACATTCGACGCGTTTTTTCATACTGGACACCTCTCTCTCCTTTAACTCTGCGATTTTTGACTGGCAGCTCAAAGACACAAAATCTGCGGCGCGTACCTACAGTACGGAAAGTGTCTAAAACTAAATATTAAGTTGTGTCCTGTGCCGTTAGAAGGCTCATGTCAGGCGCTGGACCGCTTGAATGTAAAACTACACCACATGAATGCAATATAATATTTGAGTTATAGCTATCTATATGTGAAGCATATCTAATTTTCTTAGTGCCAATTTCACCAATGAAGCTAAACGCGATCAGCATAACTAAACTGCGTTCAAGAGCTGTCAGTGTCAATATTCCTCAGCATTGATGACACTGACAGCTCATGAACGCGGTTTAGATGTGCTGATCCCGTTCAGTGTGGTGTAATCCGCCCTAAGTGTCCTTGCGTATTTCCTCGTATGAAACTGACCCTCTGCACCCATCTATTTAGTGACTGAACCGGCTTATCTAGGTCGTATTATTGAAGTTGAACTGTTTATGTACAACCTGTAGCAATTAGATTTAAATTGTGCATTCACAGCTATTGCAGTCGTTAGTGCCCTTGAGATCAATTACTTTTGTTGCTGCTGTTTTGAATTTTGTTTTGCATGGGATTTGTCTTGAGTTCTGCCAAACAATTGGCGCTTATCGTTAACGAATAGTTATTGTATTTTCGTAACTACACTAGTTTCAATAAAGTCATGGCTGTGCTTTTCTGTGTTAGTACCTAAGCTATGTCGTTATTTTTCCCAATCATATTTTAACTTAACTCCAGTTTCCCTTTTTTGTAGCTAAATCGAAGCTAAGCGTGGTGAAAGTGGTACCTAAGTGTTTTATACTTGTGTTATTGTTGTATGTTTTATATTTTTTTTGTATAAACCTTTATTATTATTATACAATTATTTTTCCCTAAAAAATTTTATATTAGGAAAGTCCTCATAAAATAAACACTACTTATGTTACCTAACACACCTATTTGTCAGATTTAAACACCGTTCAAAACAACAAACAATAGTCATGAAAACAAAACAGCATTTTAGTTTAGATATAAACTGAACAGTATGCTAACGTCAGGCACACACATTTAATTTTGTGAGCAGTTCATTCATTACTCGGAACATTATCAGTGGCAACAATCTGTGTTTAACATCGTATCCTTTTGAATGTAGCTCTGTTACAAGCCTTGTTGGAATGTTCGTTTATAACAAATGGGGAAAAGGAGAATCGGGCGGCCCTAATCATGGTATGTGTTTACAGAAAAGGGAAAACGGGGGAGATGGAGTGCGTTTCGTTAAATTCCGTATTTCGTGCGCGCACGCAATCAATATTAATAACAAACTATAATATATATATATATATAAAAAATCTTTCATAACAACCTTGTCTTGACAACACAACAAAAAAAAATAATGTTTAACAACAAGATTTTTATTAAAGTTTTTTATTGAAAATCTACCAGAAGAGTCATAACTATAGGAGATGGACCGGGAAGGACCGGGCGCTGCCGGGCACAAACGGCTAATACCTATTCAGTAATTGTGTTTCAATGCAATCTATTATGTTAACTTTAGTGTTTGTTTACCTATTATTAGCATAGTAGGTAATTAGGTAATGCCCCAGGTCTGTCATCACTACTTTTCACATTATCACGACGTTGTCACGTTACGTTAGCTGTAGGTAACCATTTATTTTACCAATTTAATTAAATATACTGACCTCATAACTAAAACTGATTATGAAGTAAACTCGTCCACTCCACCTACTTTAAAATGAAGATCCCTATGAACAAAACTTAGCATTCTTAGCAGCGCAAAAGTCGTCTAGGTCACTGTTCAACTTTTGACGTTTACGCTTCAACTTATTAATGAAGGAGAAACTACTACTCTACAGAGTGGTATGGGACATCCACGCTCAACCATGAATTCAGTACATGAATCTGGAACATACGGTAAAAAATTGCGTCTATTATTTAAAAAAAAAAATGCTTCTCAAAACATTTAGACAGCACACTTCACTCACTCACCCCTCTCTTCTTCTTCACTTTATACCCTGTCCATTAGGTAAACCGTTTTTTGACAGATGGAACTAGTGATTGCAGCAACACACTATACATTGATTGATACACGTACGGTATTATAATGTCTGTAAGAAGCCATAAATAAAATAATTCAATAAGATAAGGTAGTTTATATATTTATTTATTTACGCATTTTAAAGTTAACTTATACGTAATCGGTAATAGTTACGTTCTAAGACAGCTGTAATATAAATGAAACAGATGATGTTTGTTTTAATAACCGACGAATAATTTGTACGCTCTAGAATCATGTGCTGCAGTGCGATTCTGTAACCATCCCACCGAGAAAACTTAGGTGAAGTGAGCGTGGAGTGAGCTGTCATTCCAAATAATGCTAGGGATTGACACTACTGACAACTCACATCAAGCTCACTTCACTTGAGTTTTCACGGTGAGATTTTTACAGAATCGACCGGCTGATGGGGTCTAGAATCATGGACTTCATGGTTACAGTTTGCGCGCCGATGTCCCTGCCACCCTGTATTACTTTAATAATCCTGCCTTGGACATGAGTCAGCAGAAAAACTTAATGTTTAGAATGTTTAATATTACGAGTATGATGTGCAAGATAAGCAAGGCAGTAATTGCTTGGCACGCGTTGCTTCCACGTTGTGCCAGCAGTTTATGTCCCACATGTCATTTCGTGGTACTCATAAAATTTTACTTATTATGGTAACCTACTGTTTACAGTATAATTCGTCATGTTAAGGATTTTTTTATTTAAGTATTATTTGTAGGTATAATAATAATAATAAACGTTTATTTGGAACAAGTTACAGGACACAAATAGTTAGTAGTATTTTTAGTGTATTTTCTACTTTGATTTCGAGAAAAAAAGACAGAAGAAAACCAAAGTCATAGGCGATAGGCCATACGAAATCTTCCTCAGCACCCTAATTGCATAACACACAAATCTGAATCTGAAGCATTTTGAAGGTTATTGCTAATTCATCGCTTCAAATGTTTGAAAAATTCGTCTGCTCAGAAATATAAATAACGCAATGAATATTGTTGAACTGTCAAAATGAAAGTCATTGCTCGCCATTGACCCGCAGTACTTTTTAAGGCCGCCATCCAGACTTGTCTTAATTGCACCTCATAGTCAGACAGGATAAAGATACTCACTACTCACCTTCATCAATAGTGACTACTCATTTAAATAATACGATAAAATAACTTCCAACTTTATGCAAAACTTTCTGTAGGTACAGCTTGCAAAATACGGATATTTTTATAACAAACTTGCAATTCGATTTGCCCTTCGGCAGATCGTTTACATTGGAGTAGAATCCACTGGAATAACAAATGAACCGTCTGACCTTCGCAATCAATATTTCGTCTGTAACTGTTCGGTTTGCAGAGCCAAAGAGAAATCGGGAAGCGTAAACTATATCTACCTTGATATTATAGACTGCAAATGTTGACTACTATCACATGCATTCACGCGGTAACCAATGTTGTGATTCCTGATGAATTCCCTAGTTTCGATTTGGTCGTGAATTAGGTAAATATGTGCAACTTTCAGGCATTTCCCCAAATTTCACAATATAATAGGTTATAATTATATAATTAGTAAAACACTCTTTTTTACTCTCTCTCTCCTCAATCCTTTGTTTCTTGATCTTCATTTGTTTTTTCCTATCCATCGCCTATGCCTTTTGATATTTCCAGAGGTTCTATTTTATACCAGTGCTCATTTAAAATGCGGCAGTCTGAGACCTATATTTTAACACAGAGTCGTTCTCTTAACCGTTCCAAGTCAGTATATTAAAGTGACCATAGGCACGTATATCCGATAGTTACAGTGAACAATTGACACACCATTTTTCAATGGCTTGAGTTCATAAATGTCCAGTGCAGAACGTGGCTCTCTTTTATCGACTTTATAGTGAACGATTCCGGGGGGATATTGCTTTACTCACCACGGAACTGCCTGGAAATTTGTTAAAATTGGTTAACGTTATGTAGATGATGATAATCCTATTTCCTACTAATATTATAAACGAAAGTTTGTATGGATGGATGGATGTTTGTTACTCTTTCATGCAAAAACTACTGAACGAATTGGATGTTTGGGACATAATATAGTTTATGACAAAGATTAACACATATGATAATTTTTATCCCGATATTCCCACGGGATTGAGACTTATGCGGGTGACACCGCGGGGCGCAGCTAGTACTATATAAAATAAATTGGAGGTTAATGTTACTTCAAAATACGATTGGATGAAACGCATTTCACCAAAAACGATGTAGTGAACGTTGGTCTTATTTATTGATGAATTGTAAGAATGAAAATTCATTTTGTCTACGCCCATGCATGATTCACCGGAAAAAAAATGGTATCGTATCGTAGTAGGTACGATTCGCCAAGGGACTTTATTCAACAGTTTTCTATTTCAGTCAAAGGCTGTATACGTCAGAGTAATTAGATACAGGTAGAGTACATATGAAGTGTGTTATCTATCTTTTTAATTTAAAAGCCTTGGATTCGTAGAACTGGCAATGTTTTATGGAAGTAAAAAACCACACTCGACACAGTAAAATTATCCACCAACTAAACCTTTGACCAAACGCAGACCTACTTTGATGGATCAAGCGTATTTAGAGGTTGACGTCGTGCTGCCGAAAAATTTGGTGTTATTAATAAACGAAAGGGTTTAGTTGTTCATCGTACTGAGAAAAATATCTCTCAATTAATCAGTTAGATGCTTGTGAGGGAAACACGTAGCTAGCATGAAATTCTAGGTTCATTTTATTTCCACTCAAATTATTTCTAAAGTTTTTCGTATATATTTTTTTTAATACACATTTTTACCTTTACATATTTTATTGTGAGAATGTGTCTAGGTATATGTCAGAATTTACCTTAATTTTGACGTAGAACACTTTTTATGTTGAGGATTCCCCGTTTACGTTTTTATTCTGAATATCCTTAAATCAAATGTCACTTTCACACGACGAGGGTTGTGAGAAAGGTAACTAATCTAAAACGATAATAATATTGGAATTAGCCAGGTGGATACAAATGTATCTTTATTTTCCTAAGCTCTCATATTTCTGTTTGGTATAAGTTTTGTTTTCCGTGAAAAATATACTTTCCAATACTTCATATAAGTTGGTATAACAACTGTTAAGTACTCACAATAAAAAAGTTTTAATAAATGCCTTAAGCGTATTCTGCGTAATTGCTCTGTATTAACTTTCCAAGTTTTATTTAGTAAGTAATTATTATACAAATGTGGATTCTATTATTACTTTGGTACCTTCAAAAAGTTGATATTGCTGTTGTAGAATTGACTAAGTAAATAGATTTTACCCATCTTAATTTTCTTGCGTACCTAGAAAGCTCGAACTTTATCTTTATGAGTTAGGTTAGCTAAATAAAGTAGTCTAGTAGTCTAAACTAATAGTTTTTATATGTGCTTTTTTTGCCTTTATTGTCCTTCTGCGAGCCAAAGTCCTGCCTTTCTTTTAACACCTCTCGATCTTGAGCTTGTACAGACTAACAATGTAAGTGGCAAACTCGTGACGTCCTCTTAGTCTGAATCTAACACATTGGCGTTGATGGTTTTGCTCACAAGGTCTCATAGGCATAAGTTGGATACGGAACCATTTTAGCCAAATTTTTACCACATCAGCCGCTATTCCTTTATCTAGAGACACGTTATATGCTCAAGAATGATAAAACAAGACATGACTGGCAAAAGTTTATTTAGTAAACTTTGAATTCCGTTGTCGCATGCTCCCGTCGCACCTACGTTTAACAAATTACTTCTTAACTAACTCAAATGTCTGTTCAAATTGCTAAGATTAAAACAGGTTAAACTATTAAACATAATTGCCTCGAAATTTCGTTCTTGAAAACTTTGTTCACGACAATATACGTCTTGTTAGTCACATGGCTGTTTGTAGATTAAATACTTTTTTTTATTTAACAAAGTCGAACAACACTTTTGCCCTTTTTTAAAGGTTTTAATTTGTCCACAAAAAGAAGAGTTATAAGGGCGTTAATTACTTCACTGAAAAAACATTTTTACTATTAATTAAAGAAGCGCTCCGGATGTCGGACGGAGTTTAATCAACGGCTCATCGATAAATACCTACTAATTAATTTTATTTCCTTTCCGTAATTAAAATTCCTTTTTGGATCTAAGGAAAACTGTTTGGTTTCTGTTACGGATATGCAATCCAAATATTCTTTGTTTACTTTAGTAGCAGTACCTACAACATTGTAAAGGGTTTGATAAAGTTTATATGTCACGTTTCTTGCATGGAAAATATATAAGAAATTGCGACATCACCTTTGGTAAATCTCCATAAATGTTTCATTCATGTTTCTCCCAGAATATTTTTGTCATGTCAGTAAAAATCGGTACAGACATATATAAAACAATTTTAATCGAAACATCCACATTTAAATATGCCGCCTGTGCAACAGAATTGTGTTCAACCGTAAAATTGCATTGACACTTCAAACCCGCCATCAATTATTGTCCTAGATTAGAAACCATTATATTTTTCCAGCGAATCGGTGTTATGGCAAATCATGACAAATGGCTATCCATATCCGTATAACGACGTCGTACTTATGTCGCAGTATCGGAAAACCGTATATCCGTATATCGACTTTTTATGTTACCCTTTCTATGGAGGATCTACCTACAAACGACCAGAAAGGGAACTGACTTATTAGTTGGCGCTATTTTTTTGCCACAAAAAGTGACAAACTGGGCTGTCGATGTGAATAAAAATGTGTCCACACTGTGCATTCGCCGGGCAGCTATAAATATGGAAATCATTCCTACATCTAAAGAAAAGAAAGAAACGAAAGAAAATAGATTTATTTAGGGCAAACATGACGCATAAAAAAAAACAAATTTGGGGTAAACATGCGTCACATTCTCGCTAAACGGCCATCGCTCAGCATAATGCTATGCTAGACAGAGCCCCAGCGCTGGTTTTCAGCGGCAGCCGGCGTTGATGTGAACACCTCGTTGTTATTTCACTACGAGTTCATTCCTATAGGTACTCAATCAAAACACAGTCTAACATCACATCAAGCCTGTAATCCCAGAAGGTTGGCAGAGGTGTACCTACATTATCTTTATCAGATTTCAATGATATCAAGTTTCACTCCAAAAATCTTCGAACAAGATCCTTTAAATTGTTCAAACGAGCATAATAATCCAATACCAAATAATTTAACATTTTTAAATACGCATTCGTAAATCTACATTATTATCCATGTACCACGTGCCTGGTTTATTAATTACCTCCCCGGGCCGCAGTAATACACTCCTCGCTACCGCTTTATACAGTAAGCTGCTTGGACGTTTTCAATACACCTACTTTTTACGTATTCAAATTATGTCTTCATAAGCATTAAAGCAATTTACACCATTATAACCGACGCGTTATAAACGGAAAACGGAAACGAAATGAATTTTAATATACCAAACGGTACGTAACGTTGTGTTTTAATTTATTCGGTCGATAAAACCACTCAGCTTTTTAATAAACACGCATGAATTACTTTCCTCTGTGAGGTCCTGAATAAATAAAGGAGGACCATCCCACACCGTTCCTTCATTCCCTTTGTGCTCTCATACTTCCTGGCATGCGTAATGGGATACCCAACCAAAATGGCGGCTTAGAAATCTTTTGTGCTAAATAAAAATCAGAAGAATGGACTAAATAACTATAGTTGGACTCCTGCCGCGTCAGCACATAAAGGAATAGTATTTATTATACAGGGTGTTAAAGAAATTGCGTGCCATAGCTTAGGGGTAGGTTCAGTATCGATAAAGGAACCCAGGAAAATAAATAATGAAAATAAAAACATAAAAAGAATATTGCAAGATCAACCTAATTTAGTACCTACTAACTTAAAATAGCAATCGTTTAGAATTAAAATTATTTTATTTGTTTAAATGCTTTAATTACTTGCCTACTATCGAACGCGTTGTCATTTTGTCTTTCACTTCTCGCGTCCGAATACTATTAAAACCTCTACTAAAAAAAATACTATTAAGCTTCAAGGAGTCTGAGGGAGTGAACATATCGTCGTCTTCATTATTTGGGTGCTAATAGGCTACATTATTTGCTACCGTATACCAATAACTATTAATATATATAATTAGTAGGTACTACGTTAGGTTCATGATTTTCGGGTTTTTTTTTAAAGGTATTTTCTTATTTTTTACTGGTTCCATTATCGATACTGAACTCACCCTGAAGCTATAGCACGCAATTTCTTTAACACTCTGTATCTTAACTTTACCCTGTAACTTTCAAGATCCTGACAGGTTGTTTGAAAAAAATACTTCTTTATTTACTTTTCCATTTTCTCCCTTTACATACTTAGCTTAATACGTTGTGTAACACTTTACACAACGTATTACTATTATTCCACTGAATATTATCTATTTTGGTAGTACCATTACCGTAATGATGTTTATTATAAATGTATACCTCTAATAACTACAATCTAAAAATAAACCAATAAGTACCTTAAATAAAAAACAAAAAAACATCACCTTTGTACGTATTTATCAGCCGATGCATTCTTTAAAATTCTCACCGTGAATACTTAGGTGAAGTGAGCTTCTAGTGAACTATCATCCAATCTGAAGGCCAATTCTCGTAATTTAAAACGTTCAAAATCTAGTCGCAGTCTCATCTCAGCGACAAACAAAAACTTGTCAAAGTGTAGGGAAATTTGAGGTAATTTTGACAGATTGAGACTGAGATCAGACTGTGAAAGTGCTTAAAATTACGAGAACTGCCCCCCTAATGCTATGTTGTTTTGACACTATTGATAGCTCACTTCACCTAAGTTTTCACGGTGAGATGTTTTACAGAATAGCACTACTATTCCTTTCTTCTTGTCTGTTTATGTGTGTGTTATAAATGGGTTAATAAATAAATAACTAGTTCTCTACACAATTTATCTGTTATAAAATTCAGCATAGGTAGGTACACATTACGCTAGATTTGCACGACGCAAACATTTCCCACTTTCATAGGAAAATGTAATTTCAGTTGGAAGCTACGCTGTATTTAATATATAATTCTAGGTAGCATATTGATCTATCCAGATAGTTAATTTAGAATCTACGTAAAGTTATAACAGCTTCATATCTTTAAACGGTATCATGTGAGCCTTTAATTAACCGTTGAGGAAGGAGAGAGGTTCAGAGGGATGCGACAGAGTATTAATTGGCTGGACAACTCGTTTGCCCCACGCCTGGCGCTTTTGGTGTGCCTCTAATACAAATATTAACAAAATTAGACCGTGTGGTTAAGGCATTACGTACCGGATTAGACCTGCAGTACATTTAGGAGGTTTACTCAGTAAATAGCACGTAGATTGCAGGGATTTGACGCAACTACTCTACAAATATGTATTTCTCTAAGCATTCGCTCAGTATTCCCTAGTTGCTTCCTGTTGCTTTATGTATGGCTACCCTTCTTCTGCCGTAGGAAATGGTAGCAATGACTTATATGTTTCGTTTCTGTGCCGAAAAACGGAGCGTTTTTTGAAACTTATCGTCTATTTTTTTTTTTTTTTTAGAAAATGTTATTCAAACTAATATCTAATAGAAATATGTGTGCATGCCATTGATTTTCTATCAAAAATCAAAACTGGTACAGTCTCCAAAAACGCAGACTCTAAAGCCAATTTTTACCTGTAGGTAAGCGCTATTAAATAATGAAACGACCTCCTATGCTAACCTATGAAGTGCTCGCTTAGATATTGACCCAGATAGGAGAGCGTTAGTTTTAACTAATTATTACGGTCGGTTAGACAAAGGAATAGGGCATTACCTACCTACTACACGATTAATTGACTTGACTATCCATAATTCATTTGGATAGTGTTTGTTTAACAGTGTAGATTATTAAGCGTAGTTCATGATGTATACAAAGTTTATTCATCGGCCTTCTTCTAATTGGACTTAAGATGAAACCTAATAGGATTAGGAAGAGGGCAAGAAGTGATGATTGAGAAGGTAATTCTATTATCACTTACTACTATTGTCATACTGCTTCTACTTGCGGGACTTATCTGAGGTTAGAGCGGGTTACCATTTGGAAAAGTCCTGACATCATTCCGGACATTTTACTTTTTAATCTTTCTTTTTTCAAGTTAAGATATAGATATTTTTTAAATCCATTTAAATCGAAAAGTGTGTACAAATGACACAAGGCCACACAGTCTCGACTGAGGGACATAAAGATGATAGCCCTAGGTAGAGGGGATCCAAAGTAAAATAATCACCGTGAACCACAATGCGGGACACCATACAGGGAACTGGTCAAAGTAATGTGACTATCCCCAGTATTCTATCGATTATCCAACTTAAAAATACATTTCCGCCATCACAATAATTTCTATTTGCCATAACAATTTTTCCAGCACGTGTTTATTGGTCCCAGCGTCCAAGTGTAGATGTTTCCGTACCACGGACTGGGATATTACTCATCGCAACGCGGAAGTGTAGACAGGGACATCCGCCGATTGCAGCCCAGTCGTGTTTGTCAATGTTCCCGTGATTTATCGTCTGTGGTCGGTGCCAAAACTGCACACATGTGTGTTTACCTTTACTACAATTTACGATTTACTTTTACCGGCACGCACCGAATGTGTACCGTCATGGTCGATTGGCGTTTACAGCTATCGTTAAGCCACTAACTATGTTACGGCTGTGTAGTTTTTGCTTTAAAGCATGGGAGAAGTGCATAAGAGATCTACTTGGAGGTTTGTTTTATAGCCTGACCTCTTTTGTTAACTTCAAACAAATGTTAATTATGTGTCGATAAACACGTAAAATTCATGTTTTATTTTCGAGGTATTTCACTCAGAGCACTGATTTCAATCGCTCCTGTGCACTACCACTAGCCGCACTGAAACAAAATTTTTATTTTCTCATCAGTCTCACGATGGAATAGGTTTTCTCCTAATTTTCATAATACTCATCATCATTTCAGCTCAAAGACGTCCACTTCTGGATAACATCTCCCCCAAGCACCGCCACATCGAACGGTTTTGTGCTTCCCGCATCCAGAGGATAAGGATAAGGTTCAATTATGTATTATGTATATTGAACCTTATCCTTATCCTCTGGATGCGGGAAGCACAAAACCGTTCGATGTGGCGGTGCTTGGGGGAGATGTTATCCAGAAGTGGACGTCTTTGAGCTGAAATGATGATGAGTATTATGAAAATTAGGAGAAAACCTATTCCATCGTGAGACTGATGAGAAAATAAAAATTTTGTTTAACAAAATGGCTTTCTTTCAGCTATTCTTATCAAAATAGGTTCTTAGCATTTGCTAAGAACCTATTTTGATAAGAATAGCTGAAAGAAAGCCATTTTGTATCGCTTGGTGTCTGGAAACGTACAAGGTACCATGGTTGTTAGACATAAACAAACAAAATAATGAAATACTATAAGATATTTATTTAGCTTTTATACATAAATGACATGTCACATAAAGAAAAAAAAAACAAAAGAAGGATGTAAAGAATTTTAAATTAATAATAGAAATAAAATATAAAAAGAGGTTTTATACCTACTTGCTGGTTCCAACAATGGTTCTGGCCAGATAGTTAAAAATACAATGACATACTTAGTTACATTGACGCGCCCACACCGGTGCCCCGTAAAGGACCATAGACCGCATGACCCCCGCGTAGAGCCTCCAGCAGGAGGTGTTTGGACTCCGTGGATTGGGTAGGAGCCGCCTCAAGGCAGCCCCGGCCCGCTCCAGTCTGGGAGCCAAACGTCGGAAACGCGTATTTCGATACCTTAGGTAAACATTAACCTATCTCCTGTATTCAGTCAATATTACGAAAAGCACATTTAAAAGTAATCATGTGAAACTAATGTTGTTGAAGAAAATTATTAGATACTAGCTTCTGCCCGTGACTTTGTTCGCGTGGAAGTTATAAGACAACAGCAACATTTTTTATAAAACTTCCCTGTATACTGCGTTTGTAGTATTTTGGTCTCTGCAGTCAAAATATGATGAGGATCAGGACTGGTGACGCGGGAGCAAGCGACATACAGTTGCCTGTGTGAGAAGCAGCTCGTCGTGAGTTCGCATACAGTAGAAATTTTCTAGTGCTTGCGAAGTTTTTCATATTTAGGGAATTAATGAACGCGTGCGTTCCTGCATATTGTACTACCTAAGGGCACAACACTGATACACTGACTGATGCATTTTTACAGATTATTTCTGACGAACGAGTATCTATCACTAAAATAATATAACAATAGATTGTAAATACACAGGATTTCTCATTTACAGTCACCTTCACAGTCTTTGGTTATAATATAAATAAATATTTATGGTTATAATAAAAATAAATATTTATAACCATAAATTTTTATTATAACCAAAGATGACAGAAAAGGCCTAAACTGTATGTTTTTCTATGTACGTTTTACGAACTATCATAATATAATAGTACTACTCGCAATAAATACTTTTTCTTTCTTTCTTTCTTTCTACTCGTATAACAAAATATAAAAAAGAAGCACAAAAAATATCAATTGTTGGGAATCGAGCTTACTTTAGTTTATTTCTATATTTATGTCTTTATTTTATATGGTGTACATAATAAAGAGTAACTATTCTATTCTATTCTTAAGTTTGCAAAGCAGTCGGCGAACCTTTAAACTATTTGCTTTGTTGAAAGTAGAGAAAAATAGTCGTTCCTAAATTATGTCATGATTGACTGCTTAGCTCCTTATACGCTACTTATACTTTGTAGCTGGAGGACATCATTTAAAACGTTAAATCTGTAACTATCTGCTATATTCCTTCCCTATTCACCTCATAAAGTAATGGGATAGTTCGGTTGTGGTTATACACTGGTCTATTGTATTATCTCTCATCTCAGTGTCGTTTCCTGCGAAATTCATGGGAAGTTTATTCAATTTCTGCCTTTTCTAGTACTCAAACCTGTTGTTCCAATAAAGATTTTTGATCAATACTTATAAGAAACAGAATCGATTGGCATAAAAAAAAGTCTTTTGTTTAAATTTGCCATTTTCTTGCAGACTAATTTTTTGTTCAAAAACTGTAATCAGAAGGCCAATTCTCGTAATTTAAAACGTTCAAAATCTAGTCGCAGTCTCATCTCAGCGATAAACAAAAATGTCAAAAACTTGTCAAAGTGTAGGGAAATTAGCAGTATTTTTTGACAGATCGAGACTGAGATCAGACTGTGAACGTTCTTAAAATTACGAGAATTGCCCCTCAGATCAATGCAGATCTTTTTTTTAATGGTTAAGATATTATCGCCCCATCTCAAAAATCTACCGTGTATATCATTATCGACTGCTTAGCTCCATAAAGGTATAGCGTGATTAAATCTATAGGTATCTAACTGCAATATTCTACAATCTACATGCAATTTCTTTTTACAATTTAGGTAAACTGTGGAAGAATAGGAACATAAAGCAATATTGCTCATCCCCCATAGCAAATAGCGTGATAATTTATAGACTAACTGACTGCCAAACCCCCTGACTCTGCCTGACTGGTTAAATACATTGGGAATTACTATGCAAAATGTGAACAAATTCTATCCGGTAGTTGCGTGATGCTGGAACATACATTCAGACAAATAAATAAACCGAAGAAATTAAAAATATATATATATATATATTTTCGGCATTAAAATCGTTCCGACTTCGCAAAATTACTTTAAAAATAAATCTATTTACAGTCTTGACTTCACTACGATTTTATTATGTGTATATAGATTCTAATACAGCAAAGTGCCTGAGTCATCGAACACAATTACATGTATTTTTGGGTTGGTCTATATACCATATTCTATATAATATATAGTACAATATATATAGGTCAGATAGGCAGTCGTTTCACGTAAAATACTGGTATTCAGCTGCATCCGGTTAGACTGGAAGCCGACCCCAACATAGTTGGGAAAAGGCTTGGCAGATGATGATATAGTACAATATTTATAATAGAAACGGGCAGTTTTGGCCCAGTAGTAACGACCGCGACATACGTGTTGTAGGTCTTAGGTTTGAATCCATTAGGCGCTTTTCTTTGAGTAAATTATTTCATCACCGCTGCCCTAAAACGCTGAAGGAAAACATCGCGAGGAAACTGGCTAGAAAGGTCCTACAAACCAAAATTAGAGTTGTGGCATCTACCAACCCGCACTAGGCCCGCGTGATGGATTACGGCCCACTCCCTCTCACAGACTTGACTTTTCTTTGTGTAATTTATTTCATCACCACTATTCTCAAAAACAGTGAAGGAAAACATCGTGAGGAAACCGGCTTGTCAAAAAAAAAATTCGAAGACATGTGACACCTACCAACCCGCACTGAGCCCGCGTGGTGGATTACGGCCTTTGAGAGGGAGTTCCCTCTCGAAGAGAGAGGAGGCCTATGTACCAGTAGGAACATTATAGTCTGATTAAGTAGGTCAGACTTATGCAAAGGAAAAGTGACACCTTTGTCTCTTTTCTTTTCCAAAAACAAGAAAATCATGGGAATTAGGAGGCAATCTCCTTAGATTGCCTCCTAATTCCCATGATGTTCTTTTAAAATTGTAAGACTTGACCGGGGCGGCGGCAGTCGTAGCTATTTGCCTAAAAATAGAACGTTAAAGAGCTTATGACCAAAACTAAAATCTTATTACAAAAGTACCTACTTTTTGTTCGCTGTTGATTGTTTCTTATTTAACTTCAGTAAGCCTCTTTTCTCTAATTTATTTCTGTAACTCGACGAAAAGTGAAGGAATAAAATTAACTTACGGAACAATTATCCTCAGCTCGCTGTTCGCATTTGACAGGTTTTTCTGTATAAATTCTATTCAAAGGCGTTCGGGCGTCTTCGATTCAATGATCGAAGTTGGCTCATATTTCTTGTCCTACGCAATTCGAGTTTGCTAATGAAAGACCCTTGTAACTTTAATCTTTGTAAAGTAGAAAATCCATCGTGAAACAATTTTACCGCGTGTTAAATAGCAACTTATTAAAATATAATTTTCTTCCGCCTGTCAATAAATTTGAGTTTAGGATTTCCTTTAATTACCAATATACGTTTGTTAAATTTATAGACGAAGTAAGTTGTTAGAGGGCGGAGTGGTGGCCCTGTGGTAACGGCCGTGATTTACGACAGGTAAGTCATAGGTTTGAACCTGGACAGGCGCTTTACTTCGTGTAAATTATTAATTACCACTGCTCTCAAAACGGTGAAGGAAAACATTGTGAGGAAACCGGCATTTCCTAGAACCAATAATTCGAAGACATGTGACATCTACCAACCCGCATTGGGCCCGCGTGGTAGATTACGGGTACATACCTTCTCACCAAGAGGCCTGTGTCCCAGCAGTTAGAACATTAAGTATAGGATGGTTATCTAAATTGTTAGAGCAACCGATAACCGTTCCCGACTTTAGGTTTTGCACAGGAAAATGGTTAGTAGCTTTCTCCTTCAACAATGTGGAGATGGACTGTGGTGGTGATTGGCACAAGACAAAAAGAGGCATACCTAATTACCTATACCCACACACAAGCGGAGAGCTGGTGCACCTCGACACCGGGCTGCAGGCAGTCCAGGGAAGCTATGCCATCCTTAGAAGGCAGGCTAACCAGACGATTATTACACCTGGACAGGAACGGTCTGCGCCTAATGACGGGGACCATCATGGGACATTGTTCGCTGAACAAACACTTGTGAACACAATAGGAATAACGGATAGCCCTCTATGCAGGATTTGAATGGAGGTTGAGCAAAATGGTTCCGCAAATGTACTCTTTGCATGCACATGCGTCAACTAGATTAGGACAGAAACCCTCGGGGCACCCAGATCTTACACAGATATTCTTAACAGACCAGGAGATGTAATAAACTTCTGGACGGAGGTGGGTTGGTTGGAATAACCACGGACGGCCGCCATGGCTCACGCACAATGGTCCACCTGAAGGACTAAGTGCGGAACCTTCTAACATAGAAACAACAACAACATAGAACAAGAACATAGAGATGCTCAGCAGTGGTATAAGTCGGGATGTGGATCACGATGATGAACATAGTGACTACTCATGTCAATAAGGGATGATTTAAGAGATTCCTAGATATCAGTAGTTTGATGGTTACATGTTATTAAGAACATAATAATCCTCAGTTATTCACTAATCTTAGTTATGGGCTTCCCATTTAATTTAACAACAACAATACAAACAGACGCACATAATACCGTTGTAATCTGAAACAAGGTAAACCGAGTCACAATTAGTGACAAAAGCCGAAACATAATTTAAAACCTCGTTCGCTACGTCGGTTAGTTAAAGGTGGATTAATCTGCATTTTTGCACAGACAGCCTGGTAACACTGATTGCTTTTTTATTTGTAACAGTAGCACATATTTCTATCAAGTAAATAGGTACGAGTTTTAAGAGGGCGAAATGGGATTTTGACGGCTAAATTAGCCCAAATCAAGAATAGAATACTCTTTATTGTACACCATAAAAGTTACAGAACATAAATAAAATATATACAATTTTACAAAGGGTGACACAATAGCCCAAATCAAGAAATAATATAAATGGTAAATGATCATAAATCTGTTAGTATGTTTGTACAAACACTTTTACACGTCAATACTTTTATAACCTGTATTTCCCCGAAAGGTTAGATAGAGATGTACTTATAGTGCACCCTCATTTCGCCAGTTATGTTTAAGTTCCATGTACATGTATAAAGACGAGTCTATTGCTATCAAGCCTGCAAAAATCCAGACTCTAGGCTGCTACGGAGAAACTCCTTTGCCCGACGTGTTTTTTTTTTTTTGTTTTCGGGGGGAAACCTTCAAAAGGCACCCGAGCTCGGGGTAGGGAGGTCGGATAATGTGGGATTTTTACCTCACTAAAACCACCCCGGTGATCACCATCAGCACGTATTGAACCAAGGACCTCATGCTCAGTAGTAGCGTTTGCGACCACCGTTTCCAACGAGGCAGTCATATAATAATATACAGTTCCTAAAATCAGTAGGTAACTAATGTTTTTTGAGATCCGAGCATAACATTATAGTTTTTTAAGCTAAATAAGTTATAATTAAACCTAGTTTACACGGAAAACCGTGAGTGTGGAGTGGTGACCGCGTGCCGGAAGAAGTACCTTGTGAAGGCCGCTGGAACCCGTTGGATGCGAGAAGCACAGAACCGGTCGAAGTGGAGGTGCTTGGGGAGGCCTTTGTCCAACAGTGGACGTCTTTCGGCTGGAATGATGATGATGAATACTTACAGAAAAAACGTATATCGCCATCATATATTTACGTAAGTAAATTTCTAATCTTTACTTCAAATTAAACTCCCTGTCATTTTCTTAGCAACGTTTTACTGTTGAAACAGAAATATAGGCCTTTATCTTCATCTGGCGACTAGATCTGTATTCCCACAAGGTGCGGCACAGAGACCTAAAAGCTTAATAATTCACGATACGCATACCTACGTCATGTGTGTCATATGTGACGTCTACATGATTGACGTGTAAAAGTGTTTGTGCAAACCTACTTACAAAATAAAATCATTTATCATTTACCAACTCGCTGGATTTGTGGGCACTGGGTTGAAGGCAATACTTAATGAGTGAGTCTTTAGAATTTTAATGCTATCATATTTTGAATTAGTGACATTTATTATGAATTTATTTTATTATTATTTTACTCTTTTATATTATCTCCTTATTTGAATGTAAAAATATAAATTATATTTTTAAATATTAGAATATAAAAAAGTATAAAAACATTTAAAAATATAAAAAATAGTAGCCCACCGGTATCGGAAACAGGGTCCAAACTACCGGTGGTCAGGGTTCCAGAGAGAGCCGCTTTCTGAAACAAGCCCTTGATCCAGCTGCCCAACGAGAGCCTCCCCAGGTGTTGGTCGAGGCTCTTCACTATTAAGCCACTGGCTGTCACGACTATCGGCACAATGATCGCTGAGTCCACATCCCACATGTCGACAACCTATACAGTTTTAATAACCGACGAAAAATTTCGACGCTGTGGGGTCTAAACTCATGTGCTGAATCCATGGTTACAGTTTGCGCGTCGATGTCCCTGCCACCCTGTATACCCTATATATATAACATTATACCCTATATTATTAGTGTGAAATGTTTTGTAAATTGTCTTTTATGGGCCTAGTTACCCGAAATAAATGTTTTTTTTTTTTTTAATAGGCTATTATATGGGTCTTAAACATAACTGACGTAATATGGATGTACTATAGGTATACCTCGCCTTACCCTTCGACGAAACTAGGCGTGATCTCCTTGTGCTTTTTGCAGTCTGGCTTTGTCATCTTCAAATGATTGACAGAAACAGAGTCACTTAATTATTTGTGGTACAAGCGGACCTCGTCCCACAACTTCACTATATGCGAATGATTATTAAAACGTTCAAAATCTAGTCGCAGTCTCATCTCGGCGACAAACAAATGTCAAAAACTTGTCAAAATGTAGGGAAAGTAGAGGAATTTTTGACAGATTGAGACTGAGATCAGACTGTGAACGTTCTTAAAATTACGAAAGTTGCCCCTCTGATGTTTACTTAAAAAATACCAATAACGTAACCAAAGTTAATCAAACAAAATAAATAAGCATCTACCAAAACTAGGGCACCAACAAACTATAAAATTCATAACCCTCCCTCCATAACTAACCCTTATTAACCACGTGCCCACCCTGGGGATTTGAAAGAGTTCACAGGATCGTATCAGGCAGATGGACATCATCATACTACAACTACCTACTAATCTACTTTTCAAACTTAGTTATAATAATGATAGTCGTAAGTGCTGCTGCTGAGCATGAGGTCTTGGGTTCGATTCCCGGGTCGGGAAAAATGTTATTGGGGTATCCATCTCGAATTTCTAAGTAGCGGCAATGCCAGGTTGATGGCGATAGGCTCACCTCCTATGACATGGGTCTTAAACATATGATACATGGGACCAGTAGCGTGCATTACATATAGGTATGCCTATATGTAATGCACGCCACTGCTTAAGTGCCTCGACAAATCGATAAACCATGAGCCTGTCAATTACATTTTAGCGTGTGTGCCCCACAATTAAGAAACTGACTAAATTATCATACCTAACAAAAAATAAAATCTTCATACAAACACGCGCGGCAGTAGGCAGTCGCCAGACGGCCTACTCGGCTCCCGTACAATTCACACATTGTCATTGGTCTTTACTCGTTCAAGTTAATACGACGAAATTAGAAATATATACGACAGCGAAAGTATCAATCCGTTTCTTACTACACTTCAACTAAGTATATCCGAGGACCCTGCATACTTATCTCTTGAAAAAGTGTCCCATGCAGTGGCGTGCATTGGTTTTCAGAACAGCCGATCGATTCTGTAAAAGTCTCACCGTGAAAAGTTAGGTGAAGTGAGCTTAGAGTGAGCTATCAATAGTGTCAATCCCTAGCATCATTTGGAATGACAGCTCACTCCACGCTCACTTCACCTAAGTTTTCACGGTGAGATGGTTACAGAATCGCACTGCAGGTAGGCCTATTCGGAAAACCAATGCACGGGACATAACATATGTGGCGAAATGGGTTAGGTAGAATTGTACCTATGTAGTACACCCAGTACTATATAGGTACAATTCTACCTAACCCTTCTAATATACTAAATACAGTTATGTATTTGGCTATATATTTGGCTGTGAACAACACACAAAAGTATCTATGTAACCAGCGCTGGGGCTCTGTCTCGTATAGGGTCTTAGCAATATGCTGAGTGATGGCCGCTTTGCGTGAATGTGACGCATGGTTAACCCCAACTTGTTATTTTTTTGTGTTCCTGTTCTTTTTTATGCGTCATGTTTGCCGCAAATAAATGTATTTCCTTTCTTTCTTTTCATCTTTCTATGTCACAATACTTCAAAACCTATAAAAAAATAGGCTATCAACATAAAAAGCCAAAAATCTGGTTAACGAACATACAAATGTGTTGCGTTTTATACAACTTATTTATGTAGGTACAGGTACTCCATAGACATTTGAAAGAAATTCTGTTTACAGCCACAAAAAAGTAAGTGGCTCAAATTAAAACAGAGTGGTTTTTTCGACTACAAATTGAACATCCTTATTTAGTTTTCGGGCACTCTGAAACATCTATAAAACTTATTAAATAAATAATTCTATTTTTTTATCCACTAACTTTTTTCTTTCATGTACTGTCCATTTGGGAAGTCAATTAATTTTCTTAATAAAAAATATGGTGAACGGTAAATATATATTTTTTAATATAATTTATTTAGACACAATATTTTTGTAGTAAATGAGGGAGTAACAAAGTGAACGGTAAATGTAAAACAATCCATGGTTCTATAACATCGATATCAGTTTTTTTTTTTTTGTTTTGGCACTCGGTACACGATATTTCATGATATAAAATACCATACCCCGAGGCCAGGGTGTGCTTGACATACAATTACCTCAAAGGCACTAAAGTATCTTTACTCGAGGCTATTTAAAAGCTCAATCGTGAATCGGTATCACTGTTATTATGTATATACAAAGGTGGAAAAGCGATTTATTATTCTGGTGCGGAACATAAAAAAGCCCGTGAACACTCTACATTATTATTGAATGAAATCAACCCACTCCGTTCCGGTAGCAGGCTTTTATTCATTTACACACAAAAGTGTTACTACAAAAATTCATGCACTGAGCTGCTGAATCATTCGGAACAAACATTCAAATATAACCAATCAAAACAAAGCAATCAGTTGCAGAAACTAAATCAACATCAAACAGAAAGCTTATAATTACACTCGAAGTAGCTCAACAAAACGTTTCCATTGGCAAATCGTTCCGCTATTCCGGTTCCTTTCATTCAAATAATATCATATGAGAAGATAAAATGTAAATATATCATACACCTCAGTGAATCAAATACTCAGCGATAAAAATCAGAAGGCGTGAATACATCAGCACGCACCAACAAGATTTACATAAACGAGTCGAATGTTGCCAGCGTACGCTTCAACGGATTTTTATTTAGGGACGTGGATGTACGGAACGTCGTAATGATTTGTTGCTACTTTTGTAGAATTGTTGCTTCGTTTGAGTGTCTTGATTTATTACTGGGAAGTGGAAAATATAATGTAGCCTCGTTAGGGCCTGTAGCTGAGTTATAAAGACCTATTTTTAAAGGTAGCGCGGTCATGTTTCAGAATAAATGTTAAATGTAGACATTAATAATACATAAATTCTTGCAGTGGTACATTTCGTTATTCTTTTAAGGAATAACAAGAATTTATGAAATTTAAATTCACATTCTGAATGCTGTTTCAGCCAGGGAAATATAATAATTAACACCACCTTAACGAATGTAGGTAAAGTCCAGAGGAAATCTCTGAAAATAATTCTCAATATGTTCACCAAAATTCGGACCATCGTGCATCGGATAGAATCGATGTTAACTCTTTTTTTCATCAGTCTATAACCCTTCGACCTCTGAACACACAGTGGATGTAATTTGTGTCCTTTTTGGTAACGTAATCCTTAATTAAGCTTTACCAAACCTGGCGGTCCGTTTAATCGCGTTTGTCATTCCTAATTTACCGTATTTAGATCAGGTTACAAAATGTGTTTGGAAGAGGCCGCAAAACACCGTTCGGTTTACAAAACAAATTATTTTTATACAAACTTAATGAAACGCACCTGTGTACGTTAGGGTGAGTGTACCTTTTTACATTGTACATTTATTTCGAAGGGTTATTTGATTAAATTTATTTGTTACTTTATTACGAGTAGAAGGACGATAACAATATTTACGTTCTACTTTTACAGGAGAAGAAAACCATTATTCGCTTGTTTTCGTCTTTCTTGGTATCTAAGGGTTTCTAGTAAGACTCTCGTAATAGAGCAATACAATTATAAACAATAGCTAATGTGAAACTTTAATAAACTGACATTAAACACATACAATTATTATAATTTGATATTATGTACGTGAATGATGTGCCAATGTGTCGCTATATGCCAAAATGTCATTAAGGGACAATCCAAACAGCGCCTAACAGTAACAGAATGCTTGTTCTGATCTGGAGGAATGCATGAAAATAACTGTGAGTATGTACATTATGTTACATTTTCCCCCCGACCCTAGAAAATTTTCGACTCAGAGAAAATTTTGATGTAGCTTTTATGAACTTCGCAGATTCATACCTCTCCATTCACCCAATCATACTATCTCTTTTAAGCAAGTTCCTGCATTCCGGTGAGATTACTAAGAAAATACATAATTGTGAATATTAAAAAAATACTCATCTTCTATAAAGTTTGGAGAGCAACTTACGAAATGTGACATCATCTGCCTACTCTTTTCTCAACTATGTTTGGTCTAACCAGATGCAGCTGAATACCAGTATTTTACATGAAACTACTGCCTATCTACAACCTAGTTACTGGGTAATAAGATACCCCTTGGTAAGACTGGTTGTCCGACTTTCGGGCTTCTGATGACCCGTAACGACTGCCAAAGACCCACGAATAACAGCTGGGACCAACGGCTGAACGTGCTTTCCGACGCACGGAGGGGTCGTAATATGTAAAGATGGTCACCCATCCACGACTCAACTGCTGCAAGCGTAGCTTAAACTGTGCGATCGACCCGTGTGGCTGTTAATACTTAGCCACAAGCCTCTCCAACTTAGAAATGTGTGAAGGTGTCAAAGCTAAAATTACTGGGACTCACAATTACGCCCTTTGTACGAACCTAAGCTAGTAAAGGAAAGAAAAACTTTAGCTTCGGAATAAGTCTGCTCAGTACGAGTGTGAGGCCTTTGACTAAAAGTTGAACTCAATGCTATAATACTCTAGAAATTGTTGTAGGTAACACTAGCCCTAGGAGGCTTTCGCTCGCTGCTCCACACAGTTTTTGAGGTTAGTAGGTACGTGTAGTTGGAGGGGCTTGTGGCTAAGTAATAACAGCCGCACGGGTCGATCAATCAGGTTAAGCTACGCTTGTCGCGGTCGGTCCGTGGGTGGGTGACTAAGTGACTATCTTTAATACCAAGTCCCCTCCGTGCCGCAGAATGCACGTTAAGCCGTTGTCAATTGTGGATCATTGACATTCGTTACGGGTCGTCAGAAGCCCGAATGTCTGACCACCAGTCTCACCAAGGGGTATCGTATTACTTAGTAACTGGGTCGTGGAGGTCAGATAGGCAGTCGCTCCATGTAAAATACTGGTTTCAGCTGCATCCAGTTTGACTGGAAGCCAATCCCGATATAGTTAGGAAAAGGCTAGGCAGATGATGATGAGGTACGTGTAGTTTCGTAGTTAGTAAGTGTAATCAGGCCTTGTAAAAGATCGATAATATGTGCGTAAGTCACCATCAAATCTGAGTCTAAAGATAATACATCAGGTATTGTAATTTAGTTTGATATACAGGCGGTACCAGAAGGGTGTGGTCAAATTTAAGGGAGTGGTACAACCTTGTGACTGAACAACTTTCTCAGTGGGACCAACCTCGTAATCGCGAAAAAAAATCAGCAGTCCCATTTGGACATTTGAGTCGAGTAGGGATTGAAGTTTTGTATAGTACAGCTGATTTAGGTGACCGAGGTCAAGGACAGCAATAAAAAAATATATAATTATAAAAAAAAAAAAAATATCGTTTAGTTGGTTGGAAAAAGTACTTTTAACATAGCATAATTATTGATTGTGACATTATTTAAAAAAAACTCTCAACACAAAAAGAATCATAATCGTACGAGTATCTAAGCGTTATATACCAACTGTCATGAATAAATGACCTACTTTACTCCCTTTTCATAATTTCTTAATATTATCTACATTCGAAGGTGAATATACCTAGTACTAAAAGTACTTTTAATAAGGTTTCTCTTTGTAAGGAAAACGTCTCGTAGCTAGATTTTAATTAAAATGCTTCAAGAGGCACAGAAAATAATTACAGAGGTAGTCTGAAAATCAAAGTTTGCCATTTGCAAATATGTAATGTGTACTTACCTGTCCTGATGTAGGGATTTCTCAGCTTTGTATGATGAATAATCGTGAAATACCTTTTACTATGTTGTAAAATATGTACCTACATATATTTTACTTTTAAAAAACAGTTAAACATTTCAACAACATTACAAACTGAAAAGGTTCGTTATATAAGCACTTACAACTAACATTTTAGTAAAAATACAAAGCTGAAAACATAATAAAATATAAAGAAACTTTATTGTGATAGTTATTTTAATCCTTTGTATCCCGCGACCTTTTATATAAAGATCCAGTATAAAGGCTCTACGTGAATGGAGTGAAGTCAGAATATGTCCAAATTGTCTAATACGTTCGGCCAGGCCGGCCCATTACGTTTCACAAATAGACCATTAGGTCCCAATCCCTTTGCTATTTCAAAAGGATGAAGGGTTAATTTACGAGCTCAAAATTTAAATCTACGACCAACTTGTTTAATAGCAACCTTCGGGGTTAATTCTGTTGTTAAACTGTATTATTATGAAGCGCTCTTACACGTTTACTTGGGCCAGTATTACTCTGGAGCGTTCCAAGTTATTAATTGCCCGTACAAGAAAACTTTTCCGGCGTTTGCGTACGATTTAAAAGCTTCCACTTTTGTTGCGTGGTGTTTAAAATACAATGAACGTTAAACAACCGTTTTAATGTAAACATAGGTAAATAATTGAGGGTTAATCTGTGCAAATATGGATCAATAAACAATGTGGAAGTTTAAGCGCTTTGGCACTTTCATTAAAGTAGAAACAACGGGGTCGTGGTCTGTGAGACGAGTCTGTGGAACGGCTCCCTCGCGTCAGTTGTCAACAATTAATAATAGAGGTCTGCAAGTTGAATGCCACATGTTGTTGCATGGGCTCCTCTCCGCTTGCATGTTGAATACAGATGAGCTTATTTATGTAAATTTGCGTCGCCTCCACGCTAGAGGATGACGCTCCGTTTTGAGTAATCCCCGGCATCGCAAGTGATTGATGCCGAAGCCGTTGACATTCCGCTTTGCTGGCGATCACGGGTGGCTTATGCAAGCTATTTTTTATTATGCCTTCATGTCAGAAAATATTTTAAGCGCCTGAGACGTGCCAGTTTGTTGTTTATGGTCGACGTAATGTGGAATGAATAATGGAACCTATCAAGCTGGTTTGAGGCGAGACTGTAAATCTAAAATCATCGATAACCTCTTCTAAGAATGCACTTTATAGGTAGAAGCCTTATAATCACAACCCACATGTTTACTTGGTACGTACCTTCATAGATTGAAGTATGAAATATACTTTAATTTGGAAGCTCTTCAAAAAGTATGGAGGAGTAAGTTCCTCGAAGCAAGAATTGAATAAAACCCATACAAGAACCACTTCAAGAAAAAAGCGAGTTAAATGTCGATTATTTTTCGATTTATGTACCTATCTAGGCATATAAATAATAAAAAGTCGGGTTCGTTACACCATTTATAGCTCGAGAACGGCTGGACCGATTTTTAAGATTTTTGATTTGTTGGATTTGTCTCCGTCCTGAATAGCAGAATAACTATTAAAACATGGGACAAATTCAGGAAAAAAAATAGATGAAGATAATTCATTTTCTCATACATTTTGTATAAGAAACAGCTTTTTGAAGATATTCTGAATTTAATTCAGCTAGTAAGTGAACACAATATTTATTGATTCTGAGGAGGTACATGTCACTAACGAAGTTCCGGGTCAGCTAGTTATGAATAATTATTGGTTTATGATTTGTAAAGGTACAAATTAAAATATTCGATGTTGCAAAACCACAAAGTTTTATAAATTCACATTAACAATTTTTGTAAAACGTTCGTTATTCCAAGCCTAATTCGTTTCACTTTTCATAATCAATTTTGTTTCTATAAAATAAACATAGTAACATGAATTTAACCAATTCTCTTCAACAATATATTTCTGCTTTCAGCCAATTGATTGTAACCCTTTCAATAACTAAACGAGCAATTGATTTGTATTTGATAAACTACATTTTCTATTGGAAATAAAGCGAGTGCAAGCAATTTATTAAGCTCCTTGTTCGGTTAAAAACGAAAGCTTTCGTTAACGCTCGGGCGCCGGACACTGAGCGTAGCGGATGTTCTCTGTAGAAAAATACAATTTAAACTTTCTTTGCACAAGGAATACATTAAATAAGGGCATATCACGAGACTCTATTTAAAAATAGCAAGATTTTTTTGAATGCTAGTTATTTATTTTGGTATTCAGTTCAGTAGCACAGTTTATATTTGGCAGATTTTAAGGGTTGAAAACTAAATTATTATGCTGATTTTTAATTAATTTAGCTTGGAGTGAAGACAATTTAATTTTGGCGTAAGACTATAGCTTCAGAGATAGACGCATCATCTACTAACGTAAACATGAAGGATGGTAGCCGGTATCAACGGTCTCTGCTGTTGCGGATGAAAATCGCCCGCATGCGGTGGCCGCAAACACTGTGTTTACTGCAAGTGTATTATCCAGCTGCGTTTTACTACCTGTCTTTAAATATATATATGTACGAAAGTTGCTCTCTAGAATCATCCTTTGTGTCTACTTTGCTTAAAGAAAACACTTTAATAAAAGTAAACGATGTCTTGGTATTTATCATGAGGCGACTGCAGGAACTGCGTTGGCGCCAAGCGGTATTGTAAATCTTGGTGCAATATCCTGCTATTACTCTCCGGTGCTGAAGCTGAAATATTATAGAGATTTGCACATTACGGGCTGTACACAATTCAATGGTTGCAAATGCGTTTGGAGAGCTGAGCTGGCTATTGTTAATAGAAATAGGAAAATGTGGTGGCATAATTTATCGCGTCTAACCTAATTCTAAAGTGCAGCAATAAAATGCAGCGTAAAATCGCAGCTTCCATAGCAAGTTTTCTGCTTATCGTTTTCCATTGCATCAGCATGTATTCCAACGACCATTTGCGAGACGGTGCGTCAACTAACTGACACAGATGCTTTCTAAAGCACGATGTTTAAAGAAACCGGCAAGCTCGAGTCGGACACGAAGGGTTCCGTACCACAAGGCACAAAATGCCGAAAAAACACGTTTCTTGTATTTTTAATTGTTAACTTAATTTTATTTTTATTATTTGTTGTTAGAGCGGCAATAGAAAAATATACTCTCTGAAATTTTCAACTGTCTACCTATTACTGTTCATGATATACAGCTCGCTGACAGACAGACCGACGGACGAACAGTGGAGCCTACTAGTCCAAATCATTTCTGTAAGTAGGCATATGCTTCATTTATGAAAAAATCGTTTATTGAAAGGACGTGACTAGCTCGTAAGAATCGTAGCAATTAGCATGTTAAGGTTTTTTCCTTAGTAGTTAATATGTGGAGTAATTTGATGCTACGCGTATATGACATTGTTAAGTCAGTAACGCATTTAATAAAGCGGTGTGTGTCACGTAAAGATCGTTCAGTAAATAATAAAGTTTTAATCCCCTATCACAAGACGGGACGAAACGAGCATTCCAATTAGTGCTGGATTCTCATTAAGTTTCAGATTCTTGGCGTACACTTTGATATCGGAGCTACGTGATCAAGATTTAGTTCATTTTATTTGAACTTCAATTGTTCAGTGTGTTTACCAAATCTAACTACGTTTTGTGGTAGAACCCGAACCCGAACTTATTTAATATATATTTGGTTAAGGTCAAATATACTGAACGAAAATAAAGAATGTATGGGTTTGACAGAATGAATAGATGATAATTATAGTCCGGCCGTCGAGAGAATGCGTTCCTGACACCTGTCAGTGCGACAATTCTAGTGACTAATAAAGATCAAATTCGCAAAACACGTACCTATGCGTTTATATGAAAGTGACGGGTGTCTAGAACGCATTCCCTCAACGGCCGGACTATAACTTATGTGTGTCATAACGCTATATTACAATAACAAAAGCACTCAACGCGTATTCTATTAATTCAATCCGATCCAATTCAAAAGTCAAAGAAAGTAACAAATTCATTCAACAAACAAATCATCGTTCCACTTCGCCGACGCAATCAAAATTTGCAAACGCCAGCGTTGCCGAAGATAAAAAGAAGGCTACCTTAAAGAGACCGCAATTCTATTAAAGTTTTGTAAGAGTTTGTAAGTGTTCGAAAAATTTGTGGTGGAAATGGTCAACGTTAGTTCCGCATAGAAGTCAAGGTGTGGAGCCCCTCGCTCATGAATAAGGCAGGACGACGCCGCCTTTGCCGTGCTTCCATCTCAATAACGGTGAATTCTTTTTTACACGTTTCTTGATTTGTGGACTGTTTAAGCGTCTCTGAATAAATCGTGTCCTTAAGTTTATGTTTGGGTTTATGTGAAAATAATAAATCTTTACATAACGGATTCTAAATAAGACTGGGGTTATTGCTGATTTTATTAAGACTTTTATCGTGCCTGTCATGCGATATCTAAACACAACGCACAACCGATAAACATGCTCCTTGTTTGATTAATCTCGTTAATATCGAAACGTGCGCCATCACACAACCTTAATCAATCAAAGAACGTTGCGCGCAAAGTGGAAAATAAAAACCATTCGTCTACCAAACAAACAGCACTTTACAGTAAACACCATAGTACACTTAAAGAAACTGAAAAATAGCGAATTCAAAACTGGATGCATGCCATCAGAACTTGTGCAAACTTTAATTTTAAGATTATGCAGATATATTTACTGAAGACAGAGCGCATCCTTATAAGCTGCTTTGTCATTCAACGTTGCTTGTACAGTTTCATTTCGGTGACAAGAAACTTTATGAAACAGCACTTCTCAAGTATTCATCATCAAAATATAAGGAAAGGAGCTAAAACATCGTTGCTTTTGCAAAGAATAAGTTCAAATTTGGCAAGAAGACGACAAATTTTCATTGCATCTCTAGACGGCAGGTGCGCGGACCGTGAATAAAGAAAAACTCCGCTTTGCTGGGAATATTTTTATAAGGAAAATGTATCGCACACTACCGTTTGGCGGAGAATCGCTGCTTACTGTGCTCGCTTTGAAAGTAATTTATCTAACTTTTAATATACTTTCGCGATTATACGTATGTCGTATTTTTTATTTTTGCTGACTCTTCATGCGGAAAACAGTGTCATTTTTAGTAATAACTATCTAATGTCCGGAAGTTTACGCGTTGCAATGTCCTTTTCATATATATTTTTTGTTAGAAACCTTTTCCGTCGCTCGCACAATTACTTACCAAAGTTTTATCACAATCGTTCAAGTCGAGCCCATTTCCTAGTTTTTGCGAGGCTATAGAAGATAAATCTATAATATAAAAATGAATCGCTGAATGTGTTGCTAAGCGCAAATCTCGAGAACAGCTGAACCGATTTCGCTAATTCTTTTTTAGAATATTCCTTGAAGTACGAGGATGGTTCTTTCGGAAAAAAAATTGTAAGAAAGTTGCTTCACGCGGTCGAAGTCGCAGGCAAAAGCTAGTCACATATAAAATAATATAGAAGATAGATAATATCTACATAGACTGAGTAGGTACATTATTTCCAATTTCACCTCTAGCAATTAAATAGATCGTAATACGTATTTAAATCACGAGATTTTTCGATACTCGACAATGTTTGTCCGCCAGTGAAATGCGCAATTTTCCTTAAAAGAAGAGAGAGTAGAAAGAATTGAGATCTCGTTATTGCACTCGTTCACTAAATGAAGTAGATTTGATCGCAGTCACAGCTTTCTTCAACAATCCCTTGTTTTTCCGAAACTTTCAGAAGATTTCTTATTTCCCTCAGTCGTTTCGTAATGCAAACTTGTAGTGAATTATTCTAAGTTCGTATTTAATTTTTATATTAATACTGCTTGTCTGATTTGTAGATCATAATACATAAGTTCAGTAGGTTTTATATAGGTCATGGTGACATTTTGTAAGTTAGCTAACAACATCTAGGTAACTATTGAATTTCCGGGTCAGCCCGAGTCCAATATCACGGAGTAATTCCAAAAATGTGACTTTGACATTGAAGCAACACTGGTTTAGCACGAAATATTCGTAAACATCTGTAGTCACGTGTCACTAATTGTCCAATTCTCAATCAGATCACGTAGTCGCGAAGGCAGCAGTAAACAGGCGATATTTCGTGGACAAGGAAAGTTTGTATTGCCATGCGAATTGGAACACCCCCTGCCAACAGATTGTGGGTCGTTCCAGCGAGGAACAATTAAAGCCAAATGCTCACCGACACCAGTGTTTCAATGTAAGCCGTTACAAAGGAGTGCGGAGAATCCCGAGCAACAGATTTCACTGTTATTCTTTTTAATAACGTCGTTAACGTTTTTATTTTAACTGTTCCCGTTTATAGCTAATGCTAGGTTTATGGAGGGATTTCCAAGGAAATTTTACGGAGAATAATTCTGTTTGACGCTTTTGTATTCATGTAATGTCTAGGTTTTATTATTCTTTGTGAAAGTTTTGGAGTTACAACGGTATGGATTCTTCTATTTTTGATCGTCTGTTTATCTGAGGACGTTTCAGAATTTCCATTCAGTTTGAAGCGTATTTCAGAAATGTGTGGTCATATTTAAAGGTAGTGAAAGTTGTTCAGTTTGATGGTCTGTACCACGACCGTCAAACTGAACAACTGTCTCCATGGAACTAAAATCGTAATCGTGAAAATATCAACTGTACCATACAAAACTTTAATACTGTGCCGGACGGGCCTGATCGCTGGACGCGAAGAGTTCAAGGAGGCTGTATGCCTATCCAGGTTTATCCCAGTATGGGGTATGTCTCTCCCAGCCGAGGCGGCGTGGACGTCCTGCACCGATAGGGATAGATTCAGGACACAGCCGTCTGCTGATAGGTTACGGATATCTTCGAGAACTTACGAAGATATCCGTAACCTATCAGCAGACGGCTGTGTCCTAAAGTCTCGACGGTATGGAGTTTCTTGACGTAGAAATAATAACACCGAAACGATACGTCTTCATAAGTGTCCAGGAGGCGCTTACCCACAAGCGCCTCTTCAGGGGTTCTATTTGAAGTATTAGATGGTATATAGTACCTTGCCAATGACTTCGAATTCATAAAATTTTCATGCATGCGCACTTAAATACCGACCCACCTTTACCCTTAACGAGGACCGCAAATCGCTTCCTGATTTAAATTTTTATTTGTTTTAATTTTAATTATGTTTCTACTGTTTCTTCCCGCTAAACATGGTTAAGTATACAGGTACACAGGGCATGTTGCATATCACCAGATTCCTTGTAAAATTACCTATCTACCGAGGGTACTACTACTTTACTGTATCTGTTCCCGCTCAAAAGATATTTCACAGTAATTAGGCAAAAATTAACTTTTTTAATCAAAAACTTTACATGTTAAATTACTCTAAAAGTGCTGAACCGATTCCCAAGTTACACATAGAAACCTCGGGCAGGTTTTTTAGGGCGTGTCGCACTTCTGAAAGTAGTTTGGTAACACCATACCTATTTACAAAATTAACAAACTATGAGTGTCACAGCATATTCATATCAATTGAATTGGCTTCTCAAGGACTAGATATTTGAAAGGTAGGTCTAGGGCTAGGTCTCAGTCTAGGGTACCTGGTGGCACTAAAAAAACTGATTCATTACGGCTATATAGCCCACTTAATCGAGATTTTAAAGGTTGTACTTCCGATTTCTTTGTAAAATAACCAAATTGCTTATACATACTGTATAATTTAAATTAAAATGTACTCATTTCTAACTTTCACAATTTATCACTAAAAATATAGAACCAAAAGTTTGAATTACAGCCTTATTTACCTTCGTAAGGGTATAACTAAACACACAAATCACCTAATCACAAATCTACACTGGGAACAAATATGTAGGGCATACAAATATTTGCTCCGATATGGGAACAGACCTTGAGAACAGAAGGCGGTGTTTGGGTCGTCCATAATGTAATTATTGGATGATTAATTTATCAAAGAAACATCACGTCATGCGAAAATATTTGAGGTTCGGAGACTCGCGATTACGTCTGATTGAAGAAGTGAGGGAAATTTATGTTTTTTTTGAGTTTTTGAAGTAGGCTGGTTTTCTTATGTCACATCATGCCAACTGGAGATGTTTTCTGATTAAATCTGTTATGTCAATTGTAGTGTGAATGTTGCTTTTTGTAAATTGATTTTAAACAAAAAATGTTGCAAGAAGTAAAAAACCAATTATATAGAGACTAGCTGCCTACACTAAGTTGCACTATGTATCTCTTTAACTTTCTTCTAAGTCATAAAGTTAAAATGTGGAACGATAGTATTTAATTAAATTGTGACATTTATAACATGTATCTATGGAATGTACTCTCAAGCAAGTGAGTACCTATACTCTGTCTCCTAGGTTAGCCGTTTTTTGACAGCTGCCTTAGAACGTTACTATTCCAGACGTAATAATAATAATAATATCCCTGGACATTACCACGTAAAAGTTAACTTTAAAATGGGGAATAAAATAATATTTAAACTGCATAATCTTATTGAATTATCTTATGTATGACTTCTTATAGGCATTATATACCGTACTTGTATCAGTTTTGACAAAAAATATATAATTGCTCACTAGTTCGATCTGTCAAAAAACGGTTAATCTCCACTAGGTTAACCGTTTTTATATACCAAATAACCATAAATCAAAACAAAACATCATTCAGACTCACAAAGCCACTTCTAGTTAACTCTCGTTCCCTTTTCCTTGTACTCCCCGTATGCATTCTCCCATACATCATATCCCCTCCCCCTCCCCACAAATGAGAAAGACTTGGAAGAATCTTACGTATCACATCGTAGCTACTCAACTTTCTCATTTTTGTTAAATCGCTTCAAGAAACTAGAAGCAGGGAGAAAGACAGAGTTTCTGGCAATTTTGTCGTACTTTTTTCTTATAAAAAGTTCCAAAGATGCAATGGCAAAAAAGTGTCTTTTCAGAAAACTAGTAAATTCCCATGGCAGTTTATCAGTCCCCACATATTGACAAATGAACCCGACACTGATTTAAGGATAAAGATTAAACCATAAACTTCACGAGGGCAAAACAGGAAACCCAGGGATGTTCCGTAATAGTGCGCTGTTACGGAACATCCTTGGGTTTTCTGATTGAGACAATATAGGTAAACTTCACGTTCAATTTCACATCCCATCATAACTCACTTTATAATAAACATGTTCCTATCCTAATAACCTTTTGTTTATCTTTTGAACTCGGTAATAAATTGGACACGCTAGTTATCTCTTTGCTGGAATCCTGAAACTTTCCCGATATCGCGTGTCCGTCGAATACACTGGGGTACGTCCTTCCGTACAAGTTTTCGCAACAAAATCAATGACGCGTAAAATTTTAATGATACCATATTGTCGCTTTATAATTACCTTATATTATCCTTTTAACGGAGTGGTGGCTCAGTGAGCAGTCGTGGTTCAATGAGCAGTAGTAACCCAGCGATCAGTGGTGGGTTATGGCCCAGTAAGTTGTAATGGCCCAGGGAGCATTGGTGGCCCAGTGAGCAGTGGTAGCCCAGTGAGCAGTGGTAGCCCAGTGAGCAGTCGTGGCCCAGTGAGCAGTCGTGGCCCAGCGAGCGTTGATGTTCCAGTGAGCAGTGTTGGCTCAGTGAGCAGTCGGGGCCCAGCGAGCATTGGTGGTCCAGTGAGCAGTGGTAGCCCAGTGAGCAGTCGTGGCCCAGTGAGCAGTCGTGGCCCAGCGAGCGTTGATGTTCCAGTGAGCAGTGTTGGCTCAGTGAGCAGTCGGGGCCCAGCGAGCATTGGTGGTCCAGTGAGCTGTGGTAGCCCAGTGACCAGTCGTGGCTCAGTGAGCAGTCGTGGCCCAGCAAGCATTGGTGGTCCAGTGAGCAGTGGTGGCCCAGTGACCAGTCGTGGCTCAGTGAGCAGTCGTGGCCCAGCAAGCATTGGTGGTCCAGTGAGCAGTGGTGACCCAGTGAGCAGTCGTGGCTCAGTGAGCAGTCGTGGCCCAGCGAGCATTGGTGGTGGTCCAGTGAGCAGTAGTGGCCCAGTGAGCAGTCGTGGCTCAGTGAGCAGTCGTGGCCCAGTGAGCAGTCGTGGCTCAGTGAGCAGTCGTGGCCCAGTGAGCAGTCGTGGCTCAGTGAGCAGTCGTGGCCCAGTGAGCAGTCGTGGCTCAGTGAGCAGTCGTGGCTCAGTGAGCAGTCGTGGCCCAGTGAGCATTGGTGGTCCAGTGAGCAGTGGTGGCCCAGTGAGCAGTCGTGGCTCAATGAGCAGTCGTGGCTCAGTGAGCAGTCGTGGCTCAGTGAGCAGTCGTGGCTCAGTGAGCAGTCGTGGCCCAGCGAGCATTGGTGGTCCAGTGAGCAGTGGTGGCCCAGTGAGCAGTCGTGGCCCAGCGAGCATTGGTAGTCCAGTGAGCAGTCGTGGCTCAGTGAGCAGTCGTGGCTCAGTGAGCAGTCGTGGCTCAGTGAGCAGTCGTGGCTCAATGAACAGTCATGGCTCAGTGAGCAGTCGTGGCCCAGCGAGCATTGGTAGTCAAGTGAGCAGTCGTGGCTCAGTGAGCAGTCGTGGCTCAGTGAGCAGTCGTGGCCCAGCGAGCATTGGTAATCCAGTGAGCAGTCGTGGCTCAGTGAGCATTCGTGGCCCAGCGAGCATTGGTGGTCCAGTGAGCAGTGGTGGCCCAGTGAGCAGTCATGGCCCAGCGAGCATTGGTAGTCCAGTGAGCAGTCGTGGCCCAGTGAGCAGTCGTGGCTCAGTGAGCAGTCGTGGCCCAGCGAGCATTGTTGGTCCAGTGAGCAGTGGTAGCCCAGTGAGCAGTCGTGGCTCAGTGAGCAGTCGTGGCTCAGCGAGCAGTGGTTGCCCAGTGAACAGTGGTGTCCCACCGAGCAGTGGTGGCTGCAATGGTGGTAAGCAACCGCTTTACTTTACTTTGTATAAATTATTTCATGACCACTGCTCTCAAAACGGTGAAGGAAAACATCGTGAGGAAACCGGTATGGCCTAGAACCATTATAGGATGATTATGCTATCCTTTAATATTCCATAGTTTCTGAGTGTCCGGGAGGGACCCGTGTATCCAATACAGCTCGGTAACTCTGCTAATTCATATAGGCACGTGAAAGGGGAATTAACCCACTGTTCTTAATTACGTTTTCGCATGCTTCACTTTCGTTTATGTAAAAGGGTCCCTTTGTACACAGTGTGCCCATCCTATTACATTCACAGCTGAGCTTTCATCTGAATTTTTGCTGAATTTTATAATACCTTAGTTATTTTAATGATGTATGTGGGTTTAGGATACCTTACAACGGACGTAATGTAAGTGAAGAATGTGTAGATGGGATAATGTATGTACATACATCAGTTGATTTGATTTGTTTTGATATGAACGATGTAAAAATCCTGAGCCAACCTGAAAGAGGAAATTGCATTTTTATCTTTACTGCTAACTGATGTAATCGTGTGTGAATCAAAATATCAAATGCCTGCCTTTGAGCTCAATACTGAAACTCTGTTCATGTTAGTAATGTAATTGAGAAATGTCTAGTACATAATGGCACACGTACCCCTAGGGATGTAAGCGCGGTGGTTAATTAGATGTCAATCACCTAGAAATGTAGTTAGAACAAGGCGTATCTACATTGTGCAGGTGGTACCTACACGGTCTGTCAGACTAGCAAACAAACTGACAGGGAAGTTACCTACAAACAAACAAAATGTTAATGCAAGCGCAATTTTGGAAACGTGCGGTCGCTCAATTTATTCCCACTAATACAAATCCGTTGAAATAAATATTAAACGCAAATTCGTATATATTAACATTCATTGTTAAGTTAATCGCAACGTTTAATGTGGGAAATATTCCATGGGGTTGTGTAATAACAGATTAGAATCAGCCTGTCGGGCTGTAGCCGTAATAAAGTTGGTTGATCTCACAATAAGCGTTTGAAATACGTGGGAGCACCTCTTTAACTAAACAATAACATCTGAACTTAAACACAAAGTCGAGGCATAATAAAAGGAACATGAAATTACTAAAGTACCAACGCATATGTACGACACGGGAAAATTATAAAGTAAAAGTAATGCTGTCATTCCAAACGGCTACATAACACGTTTCAGGGGGAGCTTTAAAATACCTTAAAATGTTGGAGCGTTCAAGTAATTTCCCTCGTACGACAGTGAGTGCCGCTTGTACACGGAAAGTTGACGGCATACAATGTTACACGTGTGAATTTGTTAGATTCGTGACAAGTTTTCTTAATCGTTTATAACATTTTTATTAAGACTTATGCCCATTTTGTTTCGTTCGTACAGGAAATTGTAACCTATTTCAGATATCGCGGCAGAAAACTGTCAAACTTTATATATAGTTGGCTAAATGCATACCAAAGTATAACACTTTCAACAATATGTTACCAAATGTAAGCGCGATACGAAAGTAGTTTCTAACCGCAAGTACCTGCAACGACTTCTATTGCATTGAAGTTAAGTATAGATTTCTTACGTGATATCTACTTTAGTTTAAATAGCCGCACGTTCAATAAGGATCATATTTAATTAATTTCCGCAGTATCCAACAATCGAACCGGGCATACGTTGTATTACCATAACATTCAGCAACTTTAGGAGATAACGATATTTACCAATTCCCAAGTCAACCCGGAATAGCTGGTAACACTGCAACAAACTTAGTTCAGATGAGACTTGAGTTACAATCTTACACAGATTTGATAAAACCCGTTCCAATACATAAGAGCTTACACTTCGTTATCGTCAATAGCGGCAATACGTTTTGCGCACACTCCCGAAGTTTAAGAGCTAAAATTTATCTGTGCTAATAAATTACGTGCGCCTACCCCCAAACCTTGTTAAATAAACACGACGTTCGCACCACATTTTTCATTGTGAACTGCTCAGGGCCTATAGATTGCGGCACAATGTATTAGGGAAACCACTCCGGAGGTGCAGCTTTTCATTGAAACCGCAGACCATGAATTACTCTCAAAGTTCCCGTGTCTCATCTCGGAGGCAACCACGGCGCGACGAAGAGGAATTTGCCGCGCCATTGTCAACTCGCTAGCAAGTAATAGGCAGTTATTATGTGCAAAAACTGCTAATATTCTGACAATATTTAGCTGTAAGTTATCCATAGTTATTAAATAAATATTGTCCTGAAGTTGAAAAAAATGTAGTATGTTGTGAGTAATTAATTGTGTATTAGGTGCGTAGCTTTTCCATTAATTATTATGAACATAATGACGCGACAGCCCAGCTCTGTGTTTTATTATTATCAATGAAATAATTAACTAGCTCTATACCCTTCTAATTTTAATTGGATCGTGGTTATTGTGCATGATTAATGGATTGATATTAAAATTTTCCATTCCGTATAACAGCTATTTGTGAAGCTTTAAATTAAAACTGCTACAAAAAGGACCGAAGTATGGTATGTCATTAAAAAGTTTCTTGGTACTTTGGAATTCCAGAAAACTTAATAATAGAGAAACAAAATGAATAGGTTCCTGTGAGAGGCTTTTTGTATCGACCTCTTTGAGGCAAAGAGTAACGACCTGGTTCGGGGCCAGATTCGTAGCCGCGGGCAGGGCCTGGGCTACTTTTAAAATGAATTTTACTTTTTATTTGAAATTTTCTTGAACTTTGTGGTAGAAATCTTTTAATATTTTATGCAGGGATTTAACGGCGTGGGTGTGAATTTTTACGTATTTTCTATATACGAAGAGATTCCCCGTTGACTTGGTGCGAGTTTTGTTATAACATTGTTCTGTACTCTGAGTTGCTTGAAAATGTGTAAAATCAATTGCGTATGCAATGCAACTACGAATAGCTACTTTCTGTCTAGAATTACTTACGGGTGTCCAGTGGCATGTACCACTTTATTTTATTTTTTCACTTGCATTACTAAGTAAGAAACCGTAGCCGTTATCCTTGAATTTATTTATTTAAGATCTCCAACAAAGAAATACACAATACATGTCACATACACAGAGAGCTTTTACCATATTAAGTAGTACCACCAAGTACCACCCGTATATAGTTGTACATTTTCAGTGCCTTTAATTATTATCTTGAATCTCCGTGGCAATAATCTAACTAATAAGTATTGTAAAGAGATATGATTTTTGTATGTTTGTTTGTTACGCTTTCACGCTAAAACGGCTGAACGGATTTGGATTAAATTTGGCAGATGAGTAGAGAATTATCAAAAGAGCATGAAACTTTACGTATTATGCAAGGTATTCAAGTGCCAAGCCTAAGACATTTGCCAAGTTGTACAAGACCTACATACCTCCCTTGGAATATGACAATGTCATCTGGGACACATATTTAAAAAAAGACTTCACTCTACTTGATAATGTAAAAAGAAGAGCAACTAAGATGGTTCGCACCATGCGTAATCTACCTTACGAACAGCGCCTCAAAGACCTTATCACACTGGAACAGCGTTGACAAAGGGGTAGGCTCATTGAGACGTACAAAATACTTACAGAACACTACGAACTACTACCCAGCCTTCAAGGCCTTTACACTCTGAATGCCAACCAAACATTTGCGTGGGCATTCCCTAAAATTATAGGGAAATACATCAAAGAAAAAGCCTTTGAAGCAATTCTTGTCTAACCGAGTTGTAACAGCATGGAATAGCTCCCGAAAATGATGTGACGGCTCCCACAGTGAACGTCTTGCTTGAATCGAATGGACAGATTAAATATCTTAAAGGTATTTGATACACACGCAACAGCTTATTAGCTGCTAGTGTGTCTAACCAAATAATAATAATAACCATGAACTGGATTAGGACATAGGATACTTTTTATCCCGATATTCCCACAGGATCGAGACCTACGCGGGTGAAACCGCGAGGCGCTCCTAGTAAATAATTAATCCGCCTAAATACATAATACCGTTGCATTTCAGTTGGGTCAGGGTTACATTTTGTAGTTAATTATGTATGTAATGACTACCTAAATCAACATTTAAATTAAAACGTGCATACGATTTACAGTTTGTAGATTAAATATTAATGAAGCTTAGTTTAGTGCGGTTTAGTTTTATTCATTTGCTCCAACTAATTTTTAGTAATCGTCAGAACTATTAATTATAATAATACAAGCCTGTAACTGTCCAACTGTCCTAGGGCCTCTTCTCATACAGAGAAGGCAAAAGCATTAATCACTACGCTTTGTCAAGGCAGCCGTAATGTTTAATGTAATTATTGATTTTTATTTTCGGCGCATGCGACCGTTCGCTTGTCACAACAATGCCACAGAGTGCTTCAGACACTCAGGGCATAGACAAGTAATGAGGTTACGTCTGGCGCGGATTAAATATTAATAATATTTACTTTATTGCTAATATTTTACATAATTATATCTATTAATCTATTTTATTATTTATTTATTACATCACAGCGGGCCCTATCAGAATACCAGCGCTGCGGCATTTATTTTTTAAATGTCGAAGCATCATGCTGAGGAGCCTTTTGACCTCGTACAGGACTTTCTGTTTCATTTTTCCTTTTGTTACTTTTTTATATAATTTGTTTTATTTTTAACTGTGTTTAGTTAGATTAGTTTATGATCCTGTACGAGTCGCAATAAATGCTTTTTCTTTCTTTCTTTCTTTTCAGGTTTTTGCTCAGTAGTGACACAATATAAACTAACAAAAAAAAGTTTCTATATTAATATATAGATTTAAGGATTTTATGTATTTACTTCAATATATATATGTAGGTATCTGCTTTTTCCCAAATTAATAAAATAAAATAATTCCACGTTTCCTTCCGATGTTTTTTGACTAGCTAAAACTAAGAAAGTACATACTTATGGACAGAAACAATCACATTGGTAGGTACTTGCCCGATTGGAACCCACACCGTCGTGCATAAGCGTCGAGTCCTTAACCAATGGGCCGTCACGACAAGAAATGATTAATCGATTCTAAAAAAGTTCAATCAGTATTGGCCAATTTATTTACAGTCTCAACTAAACTCCTAAAACATTTAAAAACCCATTCCCCAAAAACTATTTTTTTTTGCGATAAAAAATATTACTTTTCATGAACAGTGAATGGAACTCAGCAATGATCACAACATTAAATTGGCGTAAAACAAATAGCGTATTATAATAATTGGACATAATTGAAGACTAGTATTTTACGAATTGATATGATATTTTCAAAACGTAGTTACGTAGATGTATAAATATCACACAAATTAAAGTAAAACAACCGCAGTGTGTTTGTGATATTAAGGTAGACATCAAATTCGAGAAAATGTTAAATAATACATACATATTAATTATCTACGTACACTTTCAAATAAGAAAACAAAATCCTTAAAATCAATTTGTATACACTGTACGCACATTCGCAAAGCTCGAAGGCTACAAACTGAATCTAATCCATTAACGTAATAGAACGGAATCAGCTCCAAATGGACCGAATTACCTATTTTATCCGTCGGCAGGAAAGTCCATCATTTTCAATCGGAGTCCGTATTGAGCATTTGAAACGTCCATACGTCGAACCGGTAATCTCCTAACACGGCGCCACAGTTTATCCCGCCATATATCTCGGGCTGCACCGCGGTTCAAACTCATACGCTCCAAGGCAACCTGCCATAGTAAATTATCAATTTACCAACATCGCAGCACCTGCCTAAATTGTTGCGTGCCCATATACCATTAATCAATAACTGCCGAAACTTGTTAAGCAATACAATTTTCATAATAATGTTCACATGATGTCGAATTGTTTATTACAAGGGATGGTGTATTTAAGTCTAGATATAAATTTCTGAACACCTGGAGAGATAAAATTGTATCATCATTTAGAAAAATAACCTACAATAATGACGAAAAGACTTTGTATTATAATTTATAATTTTCAGACGTATTTTCAACTTATTGTTGAAGCTTTTGCAATTTACATAAATGTCTCATTAATTCAAATCTTCATATTTCATGACGAAGCTGTTTGACAAAGAAATAATATTAATGAATCTATTGTCAATATAGTAACTTGTACATTGACGTACGCAATAAGGTTCAAAATTGAAGCTGTACAATCGTAGGCTAATGTCTTACCTAAACCTACGTTAAATCACCACTTTAGATTATCTTAAGCCGTCAGGCTTCACAGCTATTTCAGAAACCTGTATAAAAGTTGCATAGCAGTTGTTGTGTTGTGTTGTTGTTGTTTTGTGGTGTGTTGCTGCGAAGGCTAGGCAGATGATAAGTAATTGCATTTAGATCTCCCCATCTCAAAAATTTTACTCAAATATGGACTCACTTATTGAATATTTATATGGTAATCAATATCGATAAACATTTGGTACCTGTCAACAATTTCAATAAAAGGGCGCAATCATTCGATACTTTATTGTGTACTCTGTCGAGTATTGTCACGCTATTTCTTTAAATACTATCGATAATTTTTAATTTTATTGCACGGTCTGTTATTTTCATTACAAACATGGTTAATGTTTATTGCACTTTGTTGGCAGTGAGAGCTGTTAATATGAAGCAACCTTCTTTTATCAGGCTTTATACTGTGGTGTTCACCTGATATGTAATTGTTTTAACATTTATTGCGAATCAGTACCTACGAAAAAATCCTTTCCTAGCTGTACATTAAAAATAACTATCTTAGTATATAGAAATAACCATTTGTGGAACAAAAGGACCTAATTTGAACAAATAATGCACAAACAATTCCGATTCAAGTAAACTAAGGTTTTGTCCTTGAATGATTGCTACGACGGCTACGACGGCCTACGCGGCTACGAACGACGTAGCAAAGAGCTACGAACCGATTTCACTCTGTGTGCCGCATACTCTGGGGTTTACGTTTAGGATACTCTACATCATCCTTCAATGGTTATGGATGTGTACGGTTTAACTCACGTACATATCAAGGGCATCTGGGTATCACTCGAGTTTCAGACTTGTTTTACACACTGTTCGGTTCGTCCGTCGAGATTAGTCACGAAAACTTGTATTTGTATTTTCATTTTATAACTGCATGCATATAATACGTATTCAATAAATGTTAATAGGTATTAATGTTTAAGCTGATCGTGATGTTGTCTGCAGCTGCATCCTTTATTTTAGTATATGCAGTAATAATATAAAGTTTTCTTATTGTTCGCGAGTGAGTTTCGGTTTCGTAACTTATGTGTTGTAGGAACTACAACCTACAAGATAACAGTATGATGTATTCTTTGTTTTTCCTTGTTTTAATGGAACGTAGAAAATCTCTTTTATTTTATTATATTTTGGAATAAGTTATTTATAGAGACGAGGATTTTTTATTGTAATTCCAAGCCTTGGGCGCGATGGGATAACCAGTCGGTAAAACTGACGTAACATCCATACAAACTTTCATCCCCTATTTTACAACTTTACGGGATGAATATTCAAAAATCCTTCCTTCATTATGTAAGGAACTCTTGTGCAAAACTTAAGACCCAGCAGCGGTTTAAGCTGTGTGTTGTCTGTCAGTGAATTTAAAACTTTTTTTTTAATAGATTTATTAAAATTATTCTGAATACATGCATGAACGTTTGAATTGGCTTACAACATCAAAAGGCTTTACCCAAATTCAGCCTCAATTAGTATCTAGTTCTGGTTTTAAATCTAATTCTAACTTCAAAAGCAGTAAGCGAACTTAGGCAGTCGTCGTTCGCTTACTAATTAGTAAGTAGCGTACATTCCTCGCAGGCTTCGACTTTAAGGGTGAAACGTATTCAAAAATGAACAAAAAAAAAAGTAGGCATTAATTTACTGAGGGAAAACTTATATGAGAATCGAAGTACAAAAAAACAATTCTGACTATTATAAATTTATGTAATAGTAATTTATTCACATATTTTCACTTCAAAACACAAACATCAGTGTAGCCCTGGCTCTCGTATTAGGAGTTCCTGTATCAAAAGAGCCAAATAAATAAAGTTGTAGGTATCTACCTATTTTTTAATATAAAGATGAAAATAAAAATGTTATATAACACAAACAGAACTAAAACACACACTACACACACTGAAAATATCACAGAAACACGTGCATATAAATAAGATAATGCCGAATACTTATTTAGGGCAGATTTTTCAATCACCTGATAACTTTATTCGAGAAATAATTTTGAAACTTTTGACAGTTGTTTCATACAGAAACTGTCAGACGTCAATTTTATTCCACGAATCAAAGTTATCTGGCGATGGAACAATCAGCCCTAAGGGCTAATTTTTCCATCGCCAGATAGCTTTTATTCGAAATTTCATAATTATTCGATGAATAAAGTTAAAAAAAAAAAATTCAAGTATAAAGTAAAGTAAAACTATGATTTACATTAATTACAACCGAGGAAACTTAAATTCTAACTGTAATATAGACCTGCCTGATCTAGGTTTATGAAAAACCTGTGTTTCAGGCCATCAATTTACATCAAACATTTAAAAAGAAGACAACAATAAATGTATTAGAAGCTAATTTGAAAAGAAGGTATAATATTTACACTATAATATTTATTACAGTTATCAGATGATTGAATACTCAGCCCTTATTAAAACAAAACAAAGACCTACTAAATACGTCGACGATTTATTAGTAGCAAGTTGAGCTGCAGATAGGTCCACTCAATCTGTGTGGTTCTTTCCTCAAAAGACCATTTCAGACATCAATCTACATGGTCTTCATATGATCTGACCAAGATTATGTATGTCTGGACTTTAATCTGACTGTGACCTCTGAGTTTGTTATGGCCTTTTTTGTCAGAGTAGTCAGATAGGAAACGCCAATCTCATCTAGTTTTTAAAATATGATATTGTGTAAAAGGGTTTGTACAAACCTACTTACATAAATACAATCATTTATCATTAGTAAAGTGGCACCTTCTTTTTCTCAGCCTCTGTTCACACAATACTGTATCGGCAATCTTTGAACGCTCTCATACTTGGTAAAATATATATTTACTATAACAAAACACCCAAGTCTGTTTTTTATAAACCATTTGGAGTTTACTACTCCCGAAAATGATACATAATAAGCGAGTTTTCTCCAAAAATAACCGTTGACAGCCGCATAGTAAAAAAGCTGTAAAATGTCGACTTTATGCATCGCTGCGGTATTGATAATACATATTTTACAAGGTACATGTGTACACGATTAAAGTACATGGAGAAAATACACTGGGAACAGATATAATTTTAAATTTTTTGGCTCCTCCATCCTTTTGTAGAGCTATCTCGATCCAATCCTTGCGAAACGCTTCTAGGTCGTCTCACCACCTCTTCCTGGGCTGGCCTCGGCAGCGCCGTCCTTCCTCAGGCACCCACCGTGTGGAGAGTGTTGCCCAGCGGTCACTGTGCATGCGGCTGACGTGACCCAATCCGATTTCAGCTTGGCTCAGTTAATATTGACTTAAAAATAATGACGTTCAAACTTTCGAATTGGTTTATAGAAGTTCGGGGTTCCAATTGAATTTTCAATTGAACAAAACGTTACCGGGAATATTTACAAAACTGCCGATCAATATTCATAAAATAATAATTTTATATCACTAAAAAGTGTGTACGTTAGTAAATTTATAACTAAAATTGCCGCAGTCGGGTTAGGGTTACTGTGTACAACGGGTACGGTATGTGTATGTGATAGGCAATGTATTAGTATTCACGTGTCCTCGATAGTATGGGCTATTGTTTGATAATATCTGATATATTTTATTCATGCTCGCATAAAGTGACACTAGAATGAAAATAGTTGTACACAGAAATTGAATAAAAAACGCAAATACGACAGAACTTACCTTATCTATTAAAGGCTTAAAACGAAGCCATGTCATAATGAACCTATAACGTGCCCACTGCACACAGGCCTCCTCTTTGTAAGACGAAGTGGGCCATAATCATAACCACGTGGGCTCAGGGCGGGTTGGTGGATGTTTCAAAGTCTTAGATTTTTTGGTGGTAGGACCATTTCTAGAACATGCGTTTTTCTCACGATATTTTCTTTCGCCGTTTTGAGAGCAGTAATGATGAAATAAATCAAACAAGTAAAATTTATTTGCTCGAACCCACGACCTACGAGTACGACATGTGATTCGGGACCATTACCACTGAACCACCACTGCCCTAAACAAAGATTTTCCTCATATTATTTGGCTCTTCTTCTTAATGTATGGCAATGGCAAAAAGTTCAAACATCTTTGGCCCAAAATTCAGCAGCGCGAATTTGGCTCTTTAAATCCATCTATCCAGCTTATCCCAATCGCAACAGCAGAATTGCTCCCGGATCTTATCAAAAGACTGACACAAATGGTTCGATCGATAAAAACGAAGTTGTTTTGTATTCACCTTTCGATGTATACCCCGTAGAACAAAGATGCATCCGGAGCGGATATTATTCTGCGATCGCATCCCAACTATAAGATCTAAGAAAGTTAGAAAACTGAAGAAAGAAAACGGTTATCATTTCATGTCTCTATCAACTAGAAATGAAACAATAACCAATTTTCTTGTTTCTTCATTTTTTATATTAATCTGTTGACAGACACTGAACGAGACAAGATACATTTTATTGTTATTACGTCTACGGGCGTTTACGAGTAGTGTCATGCAATTTTAGATACCTTATATTAGTACAGCTATGTTGACTGTTGTGCAAGGTACTGCGTTGGATCTCTCTCCTTTACTAACGATTGATGCACGCTATGTGTATGGCCCTAGGGTCCTATTTAAGTCTGTGACAATGCATATATAAGCAGTGCGTACTACATCTGGCCGTATTCTGTTCAAAAGGTGGACTCGAGAGACGATATCCTGTTGCTTAAGATAAAAGATGTTCATATGTACCTATTTCTGTATGTCATCAGACTTGACTTTCATGTTAGTTTGCAGAATGATGGCCTAAAAAGTGAGAATTGTTGTCTCTTTGACAAAATGATATTGGTAAAAAATTATTTCAAGCGAACCATCCTCTAGTTATTTTAGAGGCTGTGCTCCGACTATTTCAGTCTACGGAACAAACTATTCGTGTCCGATGTTCACGACTGCCGGATGAGATGTTAAGGTGTGAAAGCAGAACAACAAAAATAAACTCGCTCCACAATATTTACTTTATCAGTAAAGCCTGCAATTTTAATAAATAAATGTTTATTTTTTTTTTTAAATTACTGAGGGCTGGTTTTTCCAACGCCAGATAATTTTATCCGAGGAATAATTTTGTATTTTTGACAGTTCTTCTATACAAAATCTGTCAGACGTCAATTTAATTCCATGAATAAAAATTATCTGTCGATTGAAAAATCACCCCTTACTTGAATGAAAATATTAATTTGAATTACAAATTATTGTCTTTCGTTCATATACCTAGACTTAAACCAAAGGAGTGCAAACAAGTTTAGTTTAAATGAACTAAATAAACTGTTGAAGAGAATATTACTAGTAATATAATATGACTTACGTTCCCATTAGCTTATAACGCTAATACAATACACAGTCACATGAGCGAAGCCTCGGGCATTGTTAAATAAAGTATAGAGGCATGAGGAACAGGTTGTAAAATTCAGTCATATGATGCTTAATTCGCATGTAGCGATGTGGATGCCGCTATATAAGTACACAAAGACAAATAAGTATAGCATATTTTCAGAGTGGAAAATGTAATTCGTACATATTGGAAAATGTGCTCTATGGAACTACCGCCATTTTTGTCCATCGCTCGTCACGGTCCTCTATCTCAGCCACCGCTAGACGTTTCACATAAAAAAAGATACAGTTTGAACTCATAAAGCTTTAACGCTATAAAATGAACTTAAAAGATAGATTTATCAGAGATTTTTATGTGACTTTCGATTAAAAATACAATCAAGTTAGAAAATGAGATCAACTATTTTAGGATACACCGATACCAACCGATACTGCGTTTGATATTTTATGTATTTGAAACTAGCTGACCCGACAGACGTTGTTCTGTCCATATTTCGATAAAGTTTGTGATTGTTGAATTTGTTTTGTGTTGTATTCCCTATTCTTCCGATAACTTTTCCGTGGCCAACAGAAAACAAAAAATGAATTACGCATATCCATGGTTTGAATCGTGAGTTAAGTTCTTGAGTTCGCAAAAAATCCCGTAGAAAAAAGGACGTTAAGTTATTCCTGAGACAAACGCGGTTAGGTTTAGGAACACCAACAGATTACTTGATAAAATTAGGTACGCCTGATCATTTGAATGAAGTCCTATCGGTTGAACTGATATCCAACGAAAACTCAATTTCCTCCCCTCCCCTGAACACAAATATCAGATATAACTTCTTATTAGGAAGATGTGAATGTAATCGAGTGTCAATCAATACGATTTGCCTGGAACCCCATCGTGCACCGGTATCTGTACCGCGTGGGAGGTTGATACCGTAGATGACAGCCCTTCATAGTTATTTTACCTCTGATTTTGCGTATGTGTCAAAATCAAAGTGACCTTTGCTTTCGCTACAATAAGGTTGCTTTTGGGTTGCTGCCACTGACCTGTCTGTCAAAATCACAGCGATCTTTATTTCGTTACAATAAGATTGATGCTGTATAAATATTTTTCCAAAGTTTTGATATTTTGCGTTGTTTGATAAAGACTATAATAGAAAACAGCAAACAAAGCGACAACGTGTTATATTGTTACTTCTGAAGTGATACAGTCAAGTCCTACCTACCTAACCACTAGCTGTCCAACCTAGTGGTACCTTCGTCAGTTTTCAAATTCTTTCCTTTATCAAGTCAGGATACATAATACCATTTGAAGCTGCCGATGGCACTGGACACTCCACAGAAAACACAGCCCACACACACAGCTTGGTTTTGTTTGGTTGCAGTGTTCTGAATAGAAAGCTATATTAATTTACCTGATAATGTCCAGTTGACGACAACCAGAAACTTTTTTTGTGGCCTGGCCATTTGTACAAAATTTAAATCAATTATTTTATTTTATTGTCAGAATCTGTCTGTGTCACATTATTTGGTCTAACATGTAAAGAAGATTGAGTGTCATTCTGCGGTATTGACATTACGACGCAATATGATAATACTAAGTTAGGAAAGCAGATTCTACCTTACAATACATAACATAACAGCATAATCAGCCTATAATGTTCCCACTGTGGTTGGTGTTGAGTATTTTTGTGCAATGAGCAGACGAAAATAGCCCTTAAGTTGAAGATCGTATTTTGCCGGTGACAGTACATACTAGGTACAAAACTATAACATTTTCCGATTAAGTAAACACAAACAAAATCGTTTCCTTGCTACGTTTACATAGCCATCTTGATCAAAGTAGCTTTTCCTTCAAAATACAGTTGTTGAACAACGAAATTCCAGTTCGATCCCCTATTTTTTCCCCAGGGCAATGTGAAGACATCCATTTAGCTGTGAGAGGTATCTCTAAGTAAATAAGTAAAGGACAGGTTGCAGTCCTGCTCAGCATACACGTTCCTACTTAATACTTTGGTGTGTTATATGTATCTAACACACATATATGTGTCACCGGGTGGGACAAGCCGCGACTCAGACTGAATTATTCATGAGACATATGGACCTAAAGCAGACTGGATTTCAGACGAGAATTTTAAAATATCTATACGGAGCTTTAAAATTGAAAATTGTTTTATAAAAAGCAATATAACATAAGGTGAACTACTCAGGATTTAATACCTGTCTAGAATTTGAATTGAGCGTTTTATTGTATGTACTTAGTTTAACACTCCAAGTTCTAGACTTGGTAATTTTTGCTTTATAAATAAAGCAAAAATTACCAAGTCTAGAACTTGGAAAATTCAGGATAAAAATAAACGTGACTTCAGTTTATTTTGGTGTCATATTTAAATCAGTAGGGTCCGAGTGGCCACTTAATATTTCGAGACATCGCCAAGGGGTTGGTCGAATCTTCACGTAACCAGAGGGCTGGCCTATTTTTTGACCAAAGAATCAGCATTGCCATATAACGTGGCAATGCTGCCAGCCTTTTGGGCAATTTGTTATTGATTAACTTTGTTTTCTTTATTTCTTTAATAGTAATATTTCTCAGAACTTTTTTTTTAACAACAACAGTGGTCCACTATTTAAAAAAAATCATAAATGATAAATGATTTTTTTTTATAAGTAGGTTTGTACAAACTCTTTTACACGTCAATCATATTTTAAAACTAGATGAGGTCGGCGTTTCCTATCTGACTAGTCTGAGGAGAAAGGCCGAAACAAACTCAAAGGTTACAGTCTCTTTTAAAGTCCAGACAAAATCTTGGTTAGATCATATGAAGACCATGTAGATCGATGTCTGAGATGGTCTTTTGAGGAAAGAATTGAGAGAAACTGTCAAGTCAGCGCACGCATTTGTCATAAATCGTGCAGCTCAACTCAAAACTTAAGGAGCTCAACGAGTCGACGAACAATACCAAAGAAAGGACATTTGGGCAGACCACATAAATTACTCAAACTGCCAGACCATGACAAAAAATAACAGAACATAGTAAAAAAAAAAATGAGTCGCATAAAATCAAAATCAAAATCAAAAGTCATTTATTCAAATTAGGCTGAGAATCAGCACTTTTTGAACGTCAAAATTACAAAAGACAGTCCCCCAAAAACGCCCGCCCTTCACCACTTCCTAGTGCTATTGCTGGGAAGAAGAAGTGGCGCAACAAACTCCCCAGCAGCACAGCTGTCTGTTCAATTTAAAAAAATACTTGAATGTATACAATACTAGGTACTTATGTTCGGTAATTAACATTACAAAACCAGAACATAAAATTTAATTATTTGCCATAATATGTCAGCTAGCCACGCCAATATACCAACAAATATACTAAAAACTATACGTACTCAAGCTAAAAAATAATTAATTAAAATGTAAATAAAAAAAAAAAAACTTACTACCCAAATAAAAGCCTCCAGGCATAAAGGGCGTGACAGCTTACACATTTATGCATTGCTGGGTTCTGCAGTAAGCTAATTCTGGAGAAGGAACATAAACATTGTCTTGCGTTAAACTAGGGTGACCAACTATTCTTATCGTCTAAGTAGTCGTTGATAGAATAGTATGCCTTTGAACAAAGGTTGGATTTTAGTTGAGCTTTAAACGCATTAAAAGGCAAGTCTAGAAAAGAAGAGGGTATCTTGTTATAAAAGGTTATACCAAGCCCAACAAATGAGTTATGAACCTTATGAAGCCGGTGAAAGGGGGCACGTAGTTTGTCCTTATTTCTAGTGTTAACACTGTGAATATCACTATTTTTAGTGTACAAGTGTAAATTTTGCCTAATATATAAAATGTTGGCAAGGATGAATTGTGATGCAACCGTGAGAATACCAATATCTTTAAAGAAATCTCTTAGAGAAACTCTGGCACCTAGCTGGTAAATTGCTCGAACAGCTCGCTTTTGAAGGACAAATATATTTTGTATATCAGCGGCTTTGCCCCACAGCAGAATACCGTAGGACATAACACTGTGAAAATAACTAAAATAGACTAAACGAGCTGTATCAACGTCAGTATATTGTCTTACTTTCCTGACGGCGTAGGCAGCCGAACTGAGCCTTCCTGCTAGACTTGATATATGAGGTCCCCACTGAAGTTTGGCATCTACTGTTAGTCCTAGAAAAATTGCCGAGCCTACAGTTTCAAGCACCTCTTTATCTAAGACGATGGTGTGTTATAGTCATAGTCTTCACATTCACAATAATTAAAATAAAAGAATACTTTACAAAGTAAGTAAATGTCATTGTATAAAAAAACAACAAAAGAAAAAAAAAACACAATATGTAAAAATTGGAAGCAGCTCAATCCCAAGCCTTTTTGTGCTCAATCTTTAACGGTATAAACGACTTTCTGGCACAAATTACGTTTAATCCGCCGTGTTGTAGTGTTATTATTTATTTTATATTCTAATATTTATATAATAATATGTATACAATGCATAAAGGTATCGTGTTACCCAGTAACTCTCTTGTGGAGGTCAAATAAGCAGTCGCTCCATGTAAAATAGTGGTATTCAGTTGGTAGGCTGCATCCATAGGCTGCACACATAGGCAAATAGTTGGGAAAATGCTGTATTTTTTCTTTTGTCAAATATAAAAAAATGATGAAGATATCGCCCGTTAAAGTTCCGCGTGACGTCACTTGCTTGCGACACTTTTGAAAGCAAGTGACGTCATGACCCACTCCCAAATTTTGACGCGCTTTATCTTTGTCATTTTTTGTTTGATTGACAAAAGAAGAAATACGTGTCCATTATTTTATACGATAATCTAACTGACAGAATTAATATAATTATTATTTTTTCACCCAGGAAACTACCCTATTATATTTTTTATAAGTCAATATTGTACATAAGAGTATAATTTCCATCAGAGTATGTCATTAAGCTTACATTTCATACAATTTTATTTTGGTGTTTCTGCTAGGTGCATTAAAGGTTTTCCAACGTTCGTTGCAGGAAAAATGCTCAATTTTAAATTCATGCATTGTACATGTATTGGGAATAATGAACGGTTTTGTAGTAATAAAATCACAATGAATTATGTATGGTCCGATTATTCGCGCCTTTTATTCGAATTCGCGTTTAAAATATTCTTATAAAAAATGTTACTGAATAAAACGTTAAAGGTAAATGTGCAAGCTCTCCATGTATCTATAAGTATTTAAGAGAATAACGCCAATGCACCTCCGTTCAATTTTAAAACTAGCTTGGTATTGGAACCAGACTTATGGCTTGGCCAGTATCCAGCCACAAGGGGCTTTGGACACACGAATAGGAACAATAATTTTTTGACATCTCCATCGTCTTTTGTTTTATAAAATATTCGAATACTTTTTTGCTTCCCTTATGTCGTAACTTCATTATTTCTTCAGTAGCCGAAAATGATAGTGGGATGATTGTCGCTTGTTTTGGGTTTGAAAAATAGAACTGACTTGTTTCGTTTTTTGGCGCTTTGCAAGGAGAACGGTTTTGGCACATTGTTGTAGCAGACGTTACCGCTACGCTGCTACAATGTCGTAGCACATTGACAATTAGCTACGCGAGCGCGCTACGGAAAATAATGCTTTTGTTAGAAGTCTAAATAATAATTTTCCCATACGCTTTTAAAAAACAAAATCATACATTTCTACTTTCGTCTGATCTTCGCGCCGCCTTATGTGTGACGTGTGCTCAATTAAGCTGGCCTTGGCTGCTCAACCCACTTACTGAGGCGGGTTAAAGATCAAAAGAGTTTGCAGCACAATGGGATAATGTGGTGCTATGCACTTGGGATCTTTTTGTTCGCCGACTTTTATATGCAGCATTAAGTAAGCAACAGTCTCTGAGAATTTTAATTAACCTCAGCCATCGTGTGTAATGTAAGGTAATTTATTCGATAGAATTTACGAGAAGAGTAGGGAAATTCTTCGATAAGAACCACACTACCGAGAAAGAACCTGTGCCTTTAAAACTTCTCGCAGAATAAAATACAGAAACATGGTTCACACAAAGTGACAAAAAAGAAGAAAGGAGCATCCATGTTTAATCAGACATTCCTTATAAAATAGAACATCTTACGCCAAGAGAACGCTAATCAAAAGAAAGACTATCTACAGTAAAGAAAATACAAAAAGTTCTCAACGATTCAGTTCCAACAGTTTAATAAGCTGCAAAGAAATATTACAGTACTGATAAAGACAGAATAAGAATAATATAGTTCCGAAGACTCCTGAAAGATTTTATGAGTTCAGCGGCTATTTAGCGACGGTGAATACCAGCTGGCTCGTAAAGTGCGACTTTACCTTTCTATGTCAGTACCTCAGTGGCATTCTTTAGACACGTGCTTGAACATCTGTCTTCGTGGCTTCTCGTGGTTCTTCGGGCTTTCTCGTATTTTAAATTTTTCATATAGAACCTCCTTGGCAAGGCACTTTGCGGGGTGCTTATATGCTGTTTGAATGTGAGTGGGGTTAATAATTTAATGTGACTGCTAGTCGGTGATGGACGTCATAACAGCGTGGTTCATGGATTTCGTACTGTCTGTCAATTTTATTAAGACCTGAGGCTATTCAGGAAGTATACCGCCATTCCGTTTTCGCACTGAACCGATTATGACTTTAACACTTCCTTTTTATGATTTGTGAGTGGCGTGATTTAAAAAAGCCGTGGTATATAATTACTTATATCGGTTGATACTAATAATCTTCGGATCTAAAAATATTAAACTAGACTAAGCCTACTGTGCTAGCACTAGTGTGCAATTTAAAAGATACTGGAATGATAATTTCATTACAGTAACTTTTAAATTGTACACTTTTAAACCAAATGGATTGTCCGAAACATTTAAGCAAAATCCTTTACTATCTCGATTGCAAATTAGCACTAAGTGGACATCTTCGCCACTGTCACTGCCTATTACACTTACAATTATCTAAGCCTTGTGAACAGTAAACATTTCTGTAGCACAAAATAAAGGTGTGGTTTCAAAGTAATAACGAAAAACACGCAACACTATAATTAAGCCTAAAGGCATAATGTTTTTGCCCTTTTTCGTCCATATGATTAATATTCATAGGTTATTTCACGTGTCTTTTATGCCCCGACCGTACTGCGTACAAGTGCAAAAACAAACTGAATATTTTGCTGACCGTAGCTGGGTTAGACTGAAATATTTTATGATTTATTTTATTTGAAGTTTTCAGTATTTATTTAAGGTAAGGTTACAAACAATAATCAACAGCATAAATATATTTTTATAAAAGTAATAGGTCCCTAGATAGAAAAAATATTTGTCTAGTTGGCTACATCTATTCGGTACTGAAACCATGAATTCAGCACATCGTTCTAGACATAGACATTTAGCGTAGCATCGGTTATCAAAAAATAATCTGTTGTTTCATAGAAAAATGCATAACCTACGCGGTCAAAATGTATGGAACAGTATTTTTTTTTTTATAACCGTCGAAAAATTTCACATGTGGTTCTGAATCATGTACTGAATCAATGGTAACAGGTTGCGCGTCGATGACCTTACCATCCTGTATAGATATTTAAGTTAAGTAGTACTTACATCGGGAACAAAATTCTCTGAAGATTAGTTATTCACACCGAGCAGTCTTCGATGTACATAATCCATCACTAACATGATCCGACAACTCTGTTAGACTGACTGGTGTGACTTGATGACATGCCTATCTAAGTAGCTTGTAACCCAATTCTAGGCGAGTAGAAACTACTCGCAAAATCTTAGAAGTTTGAACGTATAAATTCCCTTCAAAATGGTAAGTTAGTATCATCGACGACTCTTAAATAAACAGACTCCTATGCTCAATTGAAATTACCTCCACCTAAACCGAACTCCATAAAAGCTATTAATTATTAATTAAACCTACGCTAACACAAAACCGAGTAAACACAAAGTTTCACCCCCAAAATGTCTTTAAAATAACTATTTAATTGTAAAGATCGCTTAACAACTTTAACTCACTGATGAGATTACAACCGAACGATATAACTCGTTAATTGGAGCACCTGTAATTAGCAGCAGCTCTAAAGGAGGTACATACTGTGAACGCGACGAAGTTAATAGGAATAATGTGAGTATAAATGGGAAAAGTTAACTCATTTAGTAGCTCCTTCGCGTCCGCGAGCCGCGATCTCGGCCCACCAGACGGACTCGTCTCGAATTCTACTACTTTACAATCACCCCTTTTTGCAAAATTACACCTCCAACGTGACTCGACTTGGAACGGGCGAAGCAATCAAAGGCGCCCCTCGCTCTGCCTCCTAATACTGTAATTTCATTTTAATCCTTTGCACCGTCGGATTAACCCTTGTACACAATAAGTTTCGTACGTACACAACAACACACGTAAGTTTTGTTTTTATTACTGAAAGGATTCGCAGCAAAGATAAATAACGTGGAATGGATTTTACTTGAAATTAAATTGTATGTTGTGTTAATGAGTGGTCGGCATGACGAGTATTTTGTTGAGTGAATACTGAACTTATAGAATATTTTAATTAAGTTATGACTGTAAATCACTAAAATTCTCTGCCGGTATTTTCGAGAATTCTTTACTTTCACGTAACAGGCATTGTCCCTTTACTGTACAGCCTAAAGGCACTGGTAGAATATAAGTCTTCATAAAGTTCTCAATACATATACAGGGTGTCTGGCGACAGATTTATGTTTTTGAATACGATTATTTCAAAAAGTAATAAACGGTGCGGGGGGAGGGTTGTATCATTGGAATGACCGACCGAATTTCGGCCATGGCAGCCAATCTCAGCGTAAACTAGCCTTCGGCGCAGGTGATTTTATAGTTTACCAGTGTATGCGCAGACACAGGGGCACTTTCTCTTTCCTCAGTCTCATAGCCCGATGGGACGGCAATCCAACACGATCGGAGAGAGACCAGCAGGACCAATGGCTTAACGCGTTTTCCGAGTCAAGGGGGAATCAAACCGCCAACTTCCAAACTCCGGACTCCGGAAGAAATTCCTAATGGAAAAACCGATTACCCATTTTCCCGACCTGGGAATCCAACCCAATTCGTAAATTGGCACGAAAACAATACTATAATGCAATTTAAAATTATGTGTAGGACAATTTTTATCGGTAATTGTAATTAGAAGTCCCGTATAAATTCTTTATACAGTACTGAGCTAAACGATGTTTACTTTTTTACGCAAATTACGCGCATTGTCGTGGAGTTGCAGACACCAGCCCGTACTACCTATTACCTATTACGATGTTTACTTTCTATTAAGACCTGGATTGAAACATAATATTTTAAAAATTCACTAATTAGGTATTCAGCTAAGATGAATGTAAAAGTGTATAGCAAAGGCAGCTATTATATTTTATTCATATCAAACAAAAACTTCATTTTTATAGGCACAGTTTGGTCGAAAATCAATTCGGAGTAAAACCATGGTAGATTTTACGAAATTAAATTGTGACATCCAATAAAGTAGACCAATTCAGTAGACAACATACCGGCAGCGAACGTTTGGCATAATTAATTTCCTGCCTATCACTTCCACGAAAATATGATTTATTGAAACAAGGCTTGTTTAAATCGTTCGTTCGAATACAGTTTATATAAATAAAATATCAACAAAACATTGTATTCTATTATTAACTATAAACCACGATTTGAGTCGGGCGTCCTGAATTATAAATATAACGCAAATTTAGTTTGGTTTGTGTTATTTATGAGCTCCAAATGTCCGGCTGGAATTAAATTATGAAGCGTTCGAGCGGGCAGTGTGTGCGCACTTGACCCTGCCGACCGATGAAAATTTAACGAATGACCGCCACAAAAGGAAATTGCAACCACGGCACGGAGAACGTGTGAACCCTTTACCTTGTGGCTTCTGGCAAATGAAAAGCGCCTGAGGCCCGCAGAAAAACTGCGCGAGTGGATAGCACAAAATGTGTTTTATTTATCAACATTATACTAGGAGCGGCCACCAATTGTGACAGGACGTTTCGCGTTAATATTAGTCCCCTTTCAACGAGAACGGAAACCTGAAAAGTTTATGGCAGCCTAAACAGGCGTGGGATCTGGAGGCCTCGGCGCGGCACGTGACGCAACAAATAAAAGCCCACTTAATTCAGAGATCCGACTGGTAAATTTATGCCGCGCAATATCTCTTTAATGCCGGGGCCGTGACAACGCGTACATATCAACCTCCTTTCACTCAGAACGAACGCGACAAGTCGTTTGTATCAACAATCGATGAGCCCTGCGTGATGTGTCGATGCTGTGTAACTACCTTGTTTGGATCGAAAATGGCTCAGTTCTATGCATAAATGTTTATTAAGTATTATTAGCGGTGCTGTAAGTAACCTTACTAACAGGGACAGCCCGAGAATAGTTTATGGTAATACAAACAAAGCCTTGTTTATAATTACATCTCTTAAATAAGTTAAGTAATAAAAGGTAAACGTTCATTTAATCTAAACAGACTATGAAATGTTTTATCATTTATTTGAAATGGTCTCGTTTTGCTAACAGTACCGAATCCCAAACTGTTTCTGTGAAAAAGCAAATTTCCCTGTGGATGGTGCAACGGATAAAAACCGCTTCTATTCAATGATACTGAGACTGCGTTTCATTATTTTGAACGGATTTAAAATTGGTACCGACTGCATGATCTAGAAATCGGATCGGTACCACTATTATCAGACACAGTACACCTACAAAAAAGTCTATTCATTTGGGCCTACGCAGTTCACCATCGTTTCATGGAGCATAGGACTATTTTACCATTATTTATTTATTTCATCATATTATTTCTCTTTCACCAATATTAAAAAACCTTTATTGCTGGTTCTACAATGTTTTTGAAAGATTTTTCTATATTATAAATACCTAAAATTATTTTCTTACAAATCGACGTTTGGTGCACTCTTTTTTTTAAACGCCTTTTCCTTCAACAAAGGTCTAAAGATTTACATATATCTCTGTCTCTGGACCAGACCAGTGAAACTTTTGCTAGACGACGTCAAAAGTACTCTTTTGACGTCGTCTTCCCAACCCAATTTACACAAAACCGTGAATCATACACTTAAGCCTTCCTCGTGAATCACTCCGTCCATTGGTGAAAACCGTATGGAAATCCGTTCGGTAGTTTTTGAGTTTACTGGTCGACCTTACCCCTTTTTCCATTTCCAATAAATTACCTACCACCTACCATATCCTGGAATGCCATTTAAAAATTCAAACGATAGCGTTCTATTAATTGGCATCACCGTAAGTCTTAAAATAAACAACAGATAAAATGTTTAAAACTAAACAGAAGGACTAATTAGTCTCTCCGGTAGCAATCAAGGCACGACCTAGTTTGTCTAGACTGTTCCCAATACGCTATATTTAAAGCTGCAATCCAATGCCGTTTCATACATGAATAAGTTAGTTTAAAAACGTTAGAGTGCTACTGTGACAGGTGACAGGGCACACAAATATTCCAAAAACTATTCTATTTAATTAAGGCTTAGGCATGATTAATGATACTTCGCTGTATCGTATTAATAAATATTGACTTGTGTCGTTATACTAGGTACATTATATATGATTTATTGTAAGTCGTGTCAGTGGTAGCCTTGGTTAAAATTATCAGCTTATCTGATTTTTGTTGTGTTAGGAAATTATACGGATTAAGGTTGTTACGAAAGATTTATTTACTGTAACTTGAATTGGGGACTGGACAAGACATGTTTTCCACATGCCGGACAAACTGTGGGCCCAAATAGCACAGAACTGGTGCCAGTGAAGCGAAGTCGCGGCAGACCACGTAGGAAATTGCGGGACGAGCTGGATAGGTTCCGTCAAAACTGGAAGGAAGACGTAAGGGCTCGCGATAAAGGAGTGGATGGGAAGCCTTTGCCCAAGAGTGGTATTTAAAAACAGCGTGGGCTATTAAAAAAAAAACTTTAATTTCACAATTATCTCACGTTTGGGCTAAGTTCATCTCACCTTCGGGCCAAGAGTCATTATGATATAGGCCCTAAGATTTCCAGTTATTTCATTCTAAGTTGAAATTTTTCCACTTGTATTAATTTTATGTGCTATGTGGAAACCCGTGTATGACATCAAACGTTAACCGGCTGTTTTGTTGCAAAAAGTACTTAATGTTCCCTAGGCCCGTAAGAAATTTACTTCATTACCCCTCTTTCTTTAGTATAAAAGGCCTTGTATGCGAGGTGGAGGAGCGCAATCTGAAACAGTAAATAAGAGAAAATGGCGGCGTATCAGCAATGTCAACGCCTCATAAGAATGCTCTCTGCGACCTAAAGAACGGAAGAAAACAAGGAAAACATAAAAATTTGACCCCTACAGAAATATCCCGGAAAGGAAATAAAAACTATGATACAAAACAGACCTAGCGAGGTATTGGATTTGTTGTGGTCTTCTGATTTGTGGTTCTACCTTTTTCAGTTCCGTTTTTTTTTCTTTGTTACAATGAAGCCGGTTCGTAAATATAAAATGGAAATTATGTATCGAAAATATTGAAGATTAGCGGTTTTTTTGAGATTAAAAATGTGCTTATACAGGTAACCTTCTACGTATATACTCAATCCACCTAAATCAGTGTATGAATCACCAAAATGTTTGCTTTAATCAATACTAAACACACGCACTTCTCTATCTTTGAATCGCCACGTTTTGTTAAAACATAACTTCGAAACAGAAAACTCTATTAGCAAAAAATGTACTTAAAACCCCACACGACTTTATCACAGCGTTAGTGCATTAAACCACTCATAAAAACGTATTCGTAGCACAGAAGGTAATATTTCAATCGCGTGACAGGGAAAGTGGAAAAGTTGCATTGCAATTAGCAATTCTAAATATGCAGTGGGTTCTAGCCTAGTTTTTATAAACAGATAGTAACTACATGTGAGGGAATGTTTTATGGGACGCTAACAGCCGGAAGACCGGCATAGAAAAAGCATTTCCTCGAAGAGCTTTATACATGTAGAACTTGTTTTTTGCATGACGTGTACGTGTATCCTTGACATGATTTCTTTCTGAGAAAAATACTGCACGCATTTCAAAGTACTTTTTATTAAAATGTCAATGTATGGTTGTACGTGAAAGGATTCGTATTAGCCACAGCAATAACCACAAACTCATGCCATTTTCTTTAGTTTTTTAATAAAATGCTTGCGTAATAATGAACACTCGAAAATCTATTTCATTGCACATAATTACGACAGTCAAAAAAGATGACGTTATGAGGTTTAGCTTTATTTAAAATCATTCTATTTATTGTAGCCATGTAGTCGGCAATCCAAAAAATTACAGCATTCCATGAAAATTTCTCCCATTCAACGTAGTAAAGGAAGTAGCAAACATTTGCCTGTATTTGCAAGCAGAATGTGTATAGAACGTATACCGTATTCAACACAAAAATGTCGTACTTCATACGGGATGCTATAAAGAAACCGTGTGTCTCAGCACATTTAGAACGGCTGGCAACCCTAAACATAGCATATTGACCTAAATGCTGTCTGGGGTTGGGGCAACGAGCTAAATTTACAAGAAGCCTCGCCGAAGTGTCAGACTATCGCCCCGTTTGCAACTTTGGGCCACTCGGATACCCCACAGTGAGAATTTCTCGCTGATATTATAGTTTACTGGTCTGTTATATAAACAGCTGTGTTTGGAAAACCTATGTAGGTAGAAACTTTGCCTTACAGTAGGATTTAATTTCCTTATGTGTATTCAATTGGACTATGAAAAACTCACTGAAACTATGAAAGACTGACTGGTGATGATAACTTGCTATATTTTCGACTATAATACAAAATGCATACCAACCTACGTGATGTTATAAAAAAATAAAAGCGCATTGAGAAATGGTAACTTTCTATTTTGAACACCACAAAGGGCGGCCTTGTCGTCTTCAAAATCAATCAATCACATTCTACAAAACAAATAACCTATACCCAAAGGTAAGGAAATGGAGGCTTTTATCGAAAATACCCCAAATCACGTGCCATGTTGATCATTATTTTCTTTTTAACCCTCAATGGACGAAGTTCAGGAAGAGTTTTTAACTTCCTGCCCGCCTCGAGGCAAACTTCAAAGTGATGCGGACCGAACTAGCGCACACTAATTACTGACCTCCCGTGTGTAAAACACTTAGTTCATAAAACGAGGATAATCAAATTCAAGGCAGATGGGCCGTGATGAGGTGACCCGGCCATCGTGTCCGCTCTTTTTACACTTTTCTGCTACTACGCTGCAGATCCAAATAAAAAGGTAATTTTTTCTGGCGGGTTATTTTTTATTGCAGATAAGCGAGTCTGAAGGCAGAGGTAGTGGACAAAGGCTACTGTTGTTTGTACCTGTGACACCTGCATTATTGGTTAAAGACTGCAAAATATAAAGTAGGTTATGCTGTCGGCAACCGAGTCAGAAATATCTGCTTGTACTTATTAGGGTCAAGTCAACATGACTCCCGCCCGAACCAGCCCGTGCCGCTTACCCTGTTACTTTAAATTCGTCCCTAATTTATCTAGATCTGATCCAGCCTGTCCCTTGCTGCCCTCCCCCTGTGACGCCCCGAGCCGAGGTTAACCTATTTAACCTTTAGTAAAAAAAAAGGATCTGAAACACATCGTTGTCATCGCCCTTCGAAAACCATGAAAACTGTACCCATGACGAAAATAAAATACTAAAAACAAAAAATACGCGCAAAAATCCATTCGTGGGAATATTTTTTCGAGCAAGTGGGTTCGCGCAAGTTCTGTCTTTACGCGCAATATACCTTTTTTAGGCACTTGCCTAAAAGAGGTATGTTGACAGCTGCACTTCCCGGACGACCTCTTTCACAAGAAACGCTAGACGTACCGTCTATCTTAGACACTCAGGGTGGGATGGGATAAGATTTCCTCCTAATACTGTTGCAACACCTGTGTGCTCAGCAGGAAATTTCATGACATTGCAAAGCTGTGACGATATATTACACGTTAGATCCTGGGCATTACCAGCGTATATTAACCCGAAAAACTGATAGCAGTTATTGGTCAGCTGCGGAAATAAGCGATTTCCGGAAGTTTCAATGCAATCAAGCAATGATATCCTAACTCATTCCTAAGTACATCCAGTCAATTATGAGTTTTGTGTCACGCCCTGATTTATTTGACACTGACAAAGTAGGGTAATGTGCTGTTGTATGTTTTGGCAAAGAGGCTAGAAAACCGAAACGAAAATATTTCACCGAGTGCTAGGAAATTGATTGTATCTTGGGTAAGCCGTATGAAAAAGAAAGTTTTTCTATCGAGAATTCTGTACAAAGAAATAACTCATAAAATAAAATAAGCGATCAGTCGCTTGAAACATTCGCAATTATTTCCTCTTTAAAAGCATTAATAGTTCGCTCGGAAAATCTACAAACATGTTTTATTTTTTATTTTAAAGCAAGCAAAAAATTCATAAGTTTTTCTGAATGTGGGAAAATCTGTTTTAATGAACGAGCATTTAGTTTTCACACATCACTTACAAAGTGGAAAATATAACGAATTCAAGAAAAGATACGAAACAAAAGCAATGTAATAAAAAATAGAAAATGACCATTGCTTTCGAGGAGTACTCATACATGACCAAGAGCCGACCGCCCGAAAGCAGAGCACACCATTACCTACAACCAAAAATAAACCTTATCTCCTCGCTTTTAAATTCAATATTGAATGCAAAATCTTTCCAAAAATGTACAAAAGCAAAATAATTCAGGAAGATTGTATTTCATATTCGACCATGCTCTCTCCCCGTCGTCATTATATAGGGTTAGGCCCTAATACATTTCTCATGTTATTTTCGAATATTCATAAGTTGCTTCGTGACCTAGTTTTTGTGAAAGTTCTGGCAGTGTACAGCGCTGAATTTACTGCCAACTATTCGACAGTGCAACGTCAAACCTCAAGGCTGCGATCGAAACTCTTACAGTTTTATATTCCCGAAGTCACCAGTCTCTTGTTCTCGGTGCATTTTTGTTTTTCTCTGAAAAGACAACCCGGAAATGAAGATATTTGGAGAACGGACAGGATTTTTTTTTATTATATAATATATATTGTATCGTCGTTGTATTTGACTTTATTGTGCATTCAAAAAATACTTTACTACATACTATTTTAGCTGTAGATATAATAGCCGACAGAAACAACATACAACTTTTAGTAACCCAAAGGTTACAACATTCAAAATATTACTTTCTATCCTTACAAACATGACAGCGCAACACAAAAGCGTAAACGTCACGATACGATAAACACTTGCACGATCACGTCACTACAAAAAGCCGGTTGTTCGGTAGCAAAATCCGATTCGTCATAAAAGTATAATAATAGTGGGTCGGGGGTGCCGCAACAACGGCGGTGACCTACCCAGCGCGCGCCGCCGCGGCAGTCTTCTGTCGAGCTTTCTAATGACCCCAGGCGTTCTGTGTTGCGCGTTAAGGCACACTCAAGCCCAATAGAACCGATAAAAACTTGAACTGGATTGAAATTCAGCTTGTTTCACGCGTTGTACGCTCTACTACGGCAGACAGGCGCACTTCGGCCCTCGCCCCGCGGACAGGACAGGACGCGAAAATGGACTCTATGTCCTCCAGGATAACACCGTTTTGTAATTAACCGCGAGTTGTGTGTGTCAGCGCAAAGGAAACCTAGCTGGGTGAGTACATAAATATTTCAACACAACTTTTATCGAAACTAGTTACCTAATAGAACAATGTAGACATTATGTACAGTTTGTCGCGTGTTTTTGCTTATGTTGTGTCTTTGAACTGAAATTAATCTCTTCGTACTGCTTTCAATGTTGTTTGTTTTGTGTTTAGTGCTAAAATAAATTCTTTGTTTGCGCTATTCTTCAAAGAAGTTCTTCTTGTAGACTATTGAACCTTCAGATTTTTTTATTGTCACTCGGAACGATTTCGTTATATTTATTTTTCAATCACTGATCTGGGAAGTATTGCATTGCGGTGTTAGTTTGGTGTAGCTTCAACTGTATAGCATAACATAACTCTAGAACGATTCTAGACCTGCATTCCATATTTATATTATAATAGTAATTATTAATTCCAAAATATTAGAAGTGCATTAGTGCACATAGTAATAATCTTCAAATACTATTAGGTACCACTCTACTAAGCTGAGTATTACAGCGAGTGATAGTCTCCATTTACTAAATCGAACAATATCTACACGGAATCCGAATCTGTGGTCTCACGTAATTTCATCTGTGTAATCTACTTAAGCACTGCATGTAGGTAGACAATAGTTAAGGTACAAGGATTTCCCATCTACACAGACTAGGAGTGGGAACTATTATTCCCAATAAGTAATTCATAATAGTATATACAGGCAACAATGTACTTTAATCATGTTACTGCACAGTCGAGCCTTCTCAAGCCGGCGAAGCGTTCTGATTACACAGCATGAGTCTTTGATCTATTCATTACGTTGAGTAAACAATATAATAGACATATAATTGATAATGTTGTGCGCTCGAGTCATTGTCTTTGATGCGGACGTGACAATACCTTTATGTTTGTTACAGGTAGAATAACAAAGGAGAAATAAAATGTAAAAAAATCATTATAATGTAACTATGAAAAAAGTTTTACTCTTCAAGACAAGGAAAAATGAGTGCGACGTTTTGCAAATTGTTTCGTTACTGCTGGTTCTACCCTCCGTTTTGCGAGCTCAGAATACCGTGGGCTGTCCCGACTTAATAAAAACTAACAAATGTTCTTGTTATACATTTGAAGACGGTAAGATTGCTGCCTATTTGTAAATCGTTTGCGACGTGAACGTAATATTAATCAGGGATTTATTTTCAGGCTTGTTTCTTGATTGTCAGGATACTGCCGCCAAAGACATAAAAAATGCTCTTAAAAGTGTGTCTGACATACACTCACTTTCCGTTTACGACCTCGACGACAACGAAGAAGCTCTGGGACCCCATTTTATACCTCAAGGCGTTTGTATAAAGCATATTCATATGTCAAGAACAAGCATAAAAGACATCGGCGATGATACGTTTATGCCGCTGAGAAAGTGCCTTGAAACGTTAAGCGTCGTATCGAGCAAAATCAAAATTATTCCCCAGAAAGCTTTATCCGGCATGCTGAAACTGATATCGATCGACTTGACGTCTAATTACATTGAAGACATACAAAGCTACAGCTTTTATGGTCTTCCTCTTATGAAACTGAACATAAAAGGAAATGTTATTCGAGAAATATCTGAATCTGCTTTCTCAAGTCTCGAGCTAAGTCTCTTGGAAATCGATTTGAGTGAAAACAATCTCACTACGTTCCCTATAGAAGCTTTTGCAAAATTAAGGCACCTCCGGTCTTTACGGCTAGCTTGGAATGAAATGTCATCTTTTCCTATAGTCGAAAATTCTGATTTGATATCTCTAGAGTACCTAGATTTAAGTTCCAATAATTTTGAATTTATTTCAGAAGACTGCCTTAAATTTTGTCCGTCCCTAATAACATTATCATTTCATTTTAATTTCATCAACACCATACATTATAGAGCATTTCATTCTCTAGTTAATTTAAAGTCTCTTGATTTAAGTCATAATAGAATAAAAATATTGAACCCCAATTTGTTTCAGAACAACAAATATTTAGAATATGTAGATATAAGTCACAATCATTTGCACCATATCCACGGTTTGTTTTGTAACTTACCATCACTTATCGAAGTAATTTTAAGTCATAATAATATTTTGTATGTGCCAATAGACGCGTTTCTTAATTCAAAGAAGATTAATGCAATACATTTAGATAAGAATTGTATAAGCAACATTCATAGTGAGAGCTTTAGTAACTTAGAGAACCTTGATAAGCTTAGTCTAGAATATAATTATTTGAATCAAGTGCCACATAATATTTTTATAAATAATAAGAATATATTGAAATTAAGATTAGACAATAACATTTTTTCAGAATTTAATAATGACACACTAGGACCCTTAGTAAACGTAAATGAGATAAGGTTAAATAACAACAAGATTAAAGTCGTAACAAAGAGTTATTTTATAAATTCTATGAAACTAGAAGAAATTTACTTGGACCACAACGAGATTACTTTTATAGAACCAGGGACTTTTTTAGAAATGACTGATTTAAAATATCTCAGTCTACATTATAATTATATCATAGTCTTAAATGATGTTTTGCCAAAATTAAGTTCTAATTTAGTTACGCTACACTTGGAATCTAATTCATTATCTTTAATAGGCAACTTTATGTTGCAGTCACAGGAAAAATTAAATTACTTAAGTTTAAAAAATAATCGCTTAAAGTTCTTGACAAAGAACACGTTTCGTAATTTGAGTCTCGTAACAAGGCTTGAATTAAATCATAACGACATTTCTGTCATAGAAGACTTCTCATTACAGCACCTAAGCTCTGCACGCTACCTAGACTTACAATACAATTTACTGAGCAACATTACAAATTATACATTTTTCGGTTTAAGCGAAATAGAAGACTTGGATATCTCCCACAATTCTATCATGTTTATTTTCGATATGGCGTTCGACACTCTCAAGAAACTACGTAGTCTGAACCTTTCATTCAATCCACTGAAAATACTCCACAAACATGTTTTTCAGCAAGGTTTGCCACTCAGTTCACTATATTTAGATAACTGTGAAATACAATTTATAGAAAACGGTACATTCTTAGGGTTGAACAATTTAAAATTACTATCTCTCAAAAATAATTCCTTAAAAGCTAGAGACTTACTATCCGTTAATATTCCCGGATTGAAATACTTAACTTTATCTTTCAACGTTCTGGACTATCTCCCTGTAGAGACGTTTACTCAGCTTCCACTTTTAGAAGTCCTCTATATGGAACATTGTAATATTGAACACATTTTTGAGGGCACATTCAGACATAATAGAAATTTGTTGAGACTGAACTTAGCGCAAAATATAATCAGTAATATCCCCTCTATATTATTCGACTCGCAAAACTCAGTATCAGAGTTTAATATAAGTAACAACTTTTTAGATTTTGTGCCATACAACACGTTTGAAAATTTCACACATGTTGAGAGTTTAGATTTAGCAGATAACCTTATACCAAGAATAGAGTTGTGTGGGTTTGAAAAATTATTCAAATTAAAATACTTAATCCTAAGAAAAAATGAAATAAGAACTATAACAGTGAGCAAGAAAATTGAATACCCTTATTTAGTACTTTTTGATATCAGTTACAATAAGTTAGATAACCTACCGCTCTTCATTTTCGATATATTTCCAAACATTCAAAATATTAACATTTCGTACAATGAGATTGTGAGATTTGATTTCTTGTTGACTTATAGAAAATTTAGTGTCACTCTTATCAATATTGATATGAGTAAGAATCCCGAAATATCTTGGTCTGCATCGAACAGAATTAATAATAATACACTAATAGCAAACCTTTACGAATTACACATATGTGCCACGAACATGACAAACATAGACGATATCACATTTGAACTGTTCTCAAATTTACAACATCTGTATCTCAAATTCAATAAAATAAGACGTCTGTCTGTGAGCCCATTTTCCAAATTATCTTTTTTAGAAAGTTTAGACTTAAGTTTTAATAGGATTTCTCAGCTGAAAACCAGCAATTTCCGTGGACTAACTAAGTTGAGAACACTGTGTTTATCAAATAATAACATCGAATCAATAGAATCCTTCGCCGAAGAGTTGAGTAATTTGAAACTTTTGGATCTTTCGCACAACAAGTTGCAAAATATTCTTAATGAAGATCTTATAAACTTGAAAGAGTTAACAGTATTGCATTTGAGCTACAACAATATCAAGTATATATCAGTAACGGCGTTCAAGAACTTGAATAAAATAATAAAGATTGATTTGGAGCATAACAAGCTTCAGACAATACCTATAGAACTGTTGACATCAGTCGAAAATTACATACAAGATATATCAATAAAAGGTTTGTATTCGAGCATGTGTTTTGTAAATTGTATCAATTTGAAAATAAGCAAGATAGTTGTGTAAAACAAAATATGTATTATTTTACAGATAATGTGATTCTATGCAGCTGCCAAAAAGATAATGCCTGGGTGTGGATTCAGGATCATCCCAAAGTTATAAAATCCAATTCAATAACTTGTTACAACGATGAGTATCCAAGAGAGAAATGTGATGTTCCAGTAATATCACAACTATCTGTGGACAGACATAAAGATAATTCTGTATCAGTATCGTGGTTCATAAGAAATCGCACAGCTATTAAAGCTTTACAAATTTTATACTATGGTGAAGAGGGAAACACTGACGTAAGTATTAAACTATAGTTAATACTAACTAGCAATAAGGCCTTGAAAGCTAAACAAGGCATTGAAAATGTATTTCTTACAGGTGAAGTCAAAATACCTTGAAAAGAGTGAAGTATCGGTTCATATTAGAGACTTAGAGCCAAATGTTAACTACGTAGTGTGTGTCATCACTCTATCTGAAGAACCAGTGGACTACGACGATGAAATAATAGTAGCTGAAGTCAATAAAACAATTGACGACAGTGCTAATTCTACAGCCAGAATCACACAGGACGTCGCAGCAGCGATACTCATGCGCTCTCCTTCCAGCGAATGCGTTTCATTTAATACATTTAGGAAGCCGGTAACAGTAAAATCCAAACCAAGTAAAAAATTTAATATATCGTCAATTTTAAATCGCCGAATGGGCTTAATAGTCGGCTGCTCGTTAGGGTTCGTTGTGTTTTTCATCATGGTTTCCATTTTGTTGTACACAAAAATTAAAGAAAGAAAAAGAATAGCCAAGTCCGACCCAGCGTGGTCTGAAATGAATGATTACCATTCAATGGCGAGTAAAGATGATATTTTACAAGGTTCCACTACAGCTTCGACTGACAACATTTTGTTGGGTATGGCAAAAAATCGTAAAAATTCATTAGATCATTTAAAGTAATCATAGATTTTAGACATAGGTGGGAAGTATACCTTTGAAGTGAACAATAAAATTCTAAATTCGATATAATTAGTAAAATATTTATATTGTTAATAGATGCTTAATTTTACGACTGTTCGCTTATGATAGCTAGATACTTAGACGTAGAACGTAGTGCCTACATAGTAGGAAAATTGTAACTTTAAAACATATTGGGTAGGTAGACTAGTCATAGAACCTTAACTATAAAATAAAAACTGTTGGCATGGTTATCAGTTACTTTATGAGTTTTATTTTCACCAAGCAAATAGAAATTTTAAATCAAAATCTTATAAATGAATAAAATTTACAAAGGTATGAGTAAATTAATAAATGTTTCGAAAAGATAATAAAAGGAATTTAGCCGTTTCGCGAGCTCGAGATCCACCGTTAGGAAGTGGGAAATGAGTTAATAAAAGTTCTCAAAAAGCATTTTTTGTATATTTAAAAAAGTTTCTTTTTCTTATGACAGTGTCTCGATTATCAAGAGCCATTGAGGGAAGCAAGTCCGCCTTTGAAGTAAATTTTGACGACGTTGCCTTAGAAAATCAAATTAATTTATGTAAGTGAGCTCTTGTCGAAGAGTAAGAATATTTTACTGAGCAAACATTGTTTTAGGAAATCCATTTAAATTCCAAAACTCATTATGACTCAACATTTTCCAATTTTCGTTTCAGTTTTGTTGAATCTGCAGTTACTATGTGTTTAATAGGTACCGAGTTTAGCTGAAAATCGTATGAGAATTGTTAGCTAAACTTTTACATAATATTTTCACCATTTTCGTCGCATACTTTCGGAGTTTAGCCTCTGTATTACACAGGACATTACACAGGTACTTACGCGATGCCTAAAAAATATATATCACTTTCTATGAATAGCGGGGACGTATGTTAGGACATAAATACAAATATTATTATATTTTTTTCGTTTCAAGGCCTTTGTACTAAAAGCATTATTATCATGTGGAGTTTTATAAGAAACACCGTGTTGTTACAGTTAGGTAGTAGTAACAGTACCTACTGCGCATAGCATAATGTTCCCACTGCTGGGACACAGGCCTCCTCTCTGTGTGAGGGCCGTAATCCTCCACCCAGGCCCAGTGTGGGTTGGTGAATATTCCGCATACTTTTTCATTATTCATATAAAACGTATCTTCCTGTAGCGCTTATAAATAATCAGCCCGTAACCACCACGCGGGCCCAGTGCGGGTTGGTGGATGTCACATGTGTTCGAATTTTTAGTTCTAAAACATGCCGGTTTCCCCACGATGTTTTCCTTCACCGTTTTGAGAGCAGTGGTGATGGAATTAAATACACAAGGTAAAGTGCCTGCTGGGCTCGAACTTACGACCTACAACTCGTAAGTCTTACCACTGGGCCACCACAGCTCACACTATAGATAGGACGTTATTCATTAATTTGCAACTTCATCGACAGTTTACCTTGTAATCGTTTAAAGAAGTTTTCCTTGTAGCGCTTACCGTAATTAAAGTAATAGCCAGGAAGTACTAGTTCATTCTAAATCTATAAATAGGAGGTAGTACGTATGACGTCTATGTAAATATCGATCGCAGCTAATAAGTTGAACAATTTACACGAACATGGAGCTTTCTAAGTATACATTTTTTCAGCGACTGTTCTTATAGAGGACACTGACATGTTTTGTATGTGTGGTACAATCAGCCTACAATGCCCCAACTGCTGGAACACAGGCCTCCTCTTGGTGAGAGGGAATGGGGATCCACAACGCGGACCAAGTACGGGTTTGCGGATGTCATATATCTTCGATTTTTTTTTGTTTTAGTAGTACATGTCGGTTTCCTCACGACGTTTTCCTTCACCGGTTTGAGAGCAGTTGCGATGAAATAATTTACACTAAGTAAAACGCCTGTCTGGGTTCGAACCTACGACTTACAACTCGTAAGTCGCGGCCGTTACCTCTGGGTCACCACTGCTCCATGTGTGTATGTCTGGTATAATGTCGAAACTACAGTAAAAGTTGTAATACCGTGCGCCGACCTTCTGATAATATAAATAAATAAATAATAAAAATGTATTTAGGTCCTCATACAAAGTAATGCATTTACAAACTTATAAATACTAAGTAGATAGTCCGCTCTTTGAATAAAAAAACGTTCGTTATGACCAGATAATCCTGTATTCATTCTGGTGTACGCACTGTGTAAGTACACTACTGTACCACACAAGTGAATGCCTTTTTACTTTTGTATAGACCTGAATTTTTCGTACACCTTTTTTTTGCCTATGCCAGGGGCCATGGTATCTCTTTCGAACAACCAGCGGCCCTGGCAGGCATCGGCCCTATCGGACCCCGTCAGTTCGTGCTGACATCTCTTTGAGGCGCGCGTGGAACACAACGCGCCGTCGACCCGGGCCTGATCCTTGCCGGGCGGCGAGCTGCCCATTGCTCGCCGCCCGCAAGCCCGCGCCTACGGTGGCCGGGAGTCGGCTGGTGACTCCCGACGTCCAGGGTGTCTCCAGCGGTGACTAGGGCTGTGAGAGCGTAGAGATTGCCTCTCCCTCACGCGCTCGGCCTCCTCCTTTGAGAGCATTACTGCTTCGCAGAAGGAGGTGACGGCTTCCCATGCACTCTCGCTCCGTACCATGGCCTGGACCAGGGCCGGACGCGAGAGATCGCCGCCGCCGATCGCCACCCCGAGGACGCGGCGGCGTTCCGCCAAAGCCGGGCAGACCTCCACCGTATGCTCCACCGTGTCCTCCTGGCGTTTGTGCGTTATAATGCGAAGGCTAGCCTTCGCATTATCCTGAACAGAAACCTCCTGAAACAACTGTGTCCGGTGAGGACCTGCGCCAGGCAGAAGGTGAGGGTGCCGTGGCGCCTCTCCAGTCACTCCTAAAAGAAGAGACTTATCGCCGCAATTGTGGCGTACCCAGCCCTGGGTTGTGACAAACGCATTCTTCATATCGCCATGAGCTCTGTCCGCTGTACTTTGATTTCTCGCGGCAGTGGAGTTACGCCCCGGCGTTTTGCCTCCTCTCGCCACTCCCATATGTGGGCGAGAACTTTTGCTTCCAGAAAATGTATATTTGGTATATTTGGTGGGAGCCAAATATACCAAATATACATTTTCAATAAGTCATAAAAGCACATAATATTATCCAAACATTCAGTAACGTATTAACAACGGATCAAAATTGTACACGTCACTTAGACTGATTGTAATCCTAATTGTCAAGTAAATGATTGGCCCGGGAGAAATGAGCTAATGTCCTCACACAATATTGACGTCGTGTCCTCCACATAGTTGGGCTGTCGAGGGAATTGTCTGATAATTATCTACTCTAATTACATGGCAGTGGATTGTTTGGTGATAAAGGTAAACAATGTTAGGTACCTTTCACATCTAGTGTAGACGTTCGTGGAATGTATGCGCTGCTCTAATGTGACGCCAACGCTGCGTCAAAGTTAGTTTCTTTACAATCACTGCTACCCGATGCTTGTAGAGTATCTACGCAGTGCCTACGCCGTAGTATTGCGCTACGGCGTAGAAGTAACGTCGCAAAGGCACACCTAGGTTTTATGAACTGGACCATCAAGTTGAATACCACAGTCCTAGCTAACCCTTCAAAGACTAATAAGTTCCACTTTTTGAAGAAATGAAAAGTAAAAATATCTTCTAGTTTTGGTGAGTCCTCAAACAGCCTATACCACACGTTCCGTATTTTTTTCAGTTTCTAACTAAATGTTATGTGGAGCAACATAATTCACATATACTGTAAATAATTAAACTGGAGCTAATAGTCCGAGTTTCAAAGCTTTAATTATAGAATTGCTGAATACTCAAACCCTCGTGGTAACTTGAGAACTACCTGATCAATGAAGGAGTTCTATTAATTTTCAAGGCGACACGCTCTTTGACGATACAAGACAAAGCTATTGTGACGTATTATACCATCTTATTATGGATCCTCTAATCAACTGTAAGGTTGGTACTGACGCGTTATTGGCTTGAACGCAAATTGACTTGACATTAGTTCGACAAATTCGGGCGTAAACTAATCAACCAACAATCAAGCAAACTCGCGTCTCTAAATTAGTTATTTGATTATACAACTCTGTCTAGCTTCGTATCAAGACAATTCATATGAAGTTAAACAATTTATTTGTTTTCAAAACACCAAACAATGAATTATTTTGTTCAAAATCATAATTTTAGTAGGTTATGATTCCCAACGTGAATGGTACTTTTTCTTTTCTCGGATCTAAGAAAAAAAGGAGATTTTTTTACAATACAAGTTGACATTAGCTAGATATAAAAAAAAGAATAGTATTTGCCAGTTTTGATAAAAGTAACCCAACCAGAAAGTACCTAAAATCTTACCAAAGAGTGTCGGCAAATTGGGCCATTTTTGTTTCCTCTTTTAGAAACTCAAATGAGGGAGAAAATAGATTAATCCGGTGTATATATTTTCGTAAACCTCTTTATGCGAAGGCTCAAATTATGAATATGGCACAGAAAATTAGAAAAGAAAAGTAAATGAACCAGGATTTGCGTGCTGCGGCTGTAATCTTGATAAAATGGTAAAGCTGTTTAATGTTTGAAATATATTCGAAATGAACTCACAAACATTTAATGAACTGTGAAACCCACGAAAGTAGCCGTACATTCTGGCCTATAGAAACTTATTGTATGTAGGTATAGTCACACTTTTTTCTTGATTTATGCTTACGATACCACATATTATTAAGAGAAACGTGACCTTGCAAAGTTTAAAATGGCAATATTATTATTATTACGGCTCGTAATAGTTGTGTCCTACGATAAATTAAGGTCGAACATCATATTTATAATACCGACTATATAATAAAGTCAATGTTATGCGCCGACACAAAATATAAGTTTATTTATTCACTCGGTGAAAACACAAAGTCCTACATTAAATATTCATAAGGATTTAATTCGCCCACTAAAATGAAACCCACCGAGATTACTTGACAGATCTCTACATCACGTCGGCATTATTGTATTATCAAGTAATATTGGCTGAGCAGAAATTAATGTTGAAGATGTTTTCCAAATCATAGACTTTGAACTTTTAGTTACAATTCAATAGGAAGGTTCCTACTCCATTCAGTGAGTCCGTAACGAATATGAACAATTGATTTATAATCAATATTTCCATCGGCCATAAAGTAAATTGGAAAAATCGGGAGACGGTCCTTTCATTCCATATTTACATTTTAAAGACTTTTTGTTATCTTATTTTCCTCAAGGACAGTGGTCCTGGTCCTTGAATAAATTAAAATAGCAGAATGTCTTCCAATTCGATTAATCGACCTTTGACGTACCTACTATAGATTTTAAATATTTATGTAATTAATTGTAAGATGATTTAATGTCATTATTATTAATTTCGATCATTATTAATCATGTATTGTTAGAAAATAATATTCATTTGACTGTTGTGTTTTGTGTTTCTTGCGCATTCTCCATTAGAATTTTCTTTGTCCCAATGCTGTTTATGAAAACATTACGTTTCACGTTAAAATTATGAAACAAAATAATCTTAAAAAACTTGAATCTTTTGCGAAAATATAGCCGAAAGTATATAAAATAAACAACAAAAAATATAGCTCAAACGGGATATTCTCGGTATTACTAAGGCTACACTAAAGCAGTGCCTCCATGTAAAGGCTTGGAACAAAATAATTTCTTTTTATTTCATTTTAGGTACAACGATCGTTGCGTGTTAGTAGTGCGTTATGAAAACTATACTTGACCCGTTTTTGTAACCTCTCGGGGCAACCTCCGAGCTGGTTTGATGTCTAATTATAATTCGAGGCAAACTTATCATGTTTATTTAAACGTTGGTACCTCAGCTTTTCATGTGAAGGTAAAATAGCACTTGTTTTACACTTTAAATGCGAAATTAGTGTCTAATTAGGAGTGCCCAAATGAGATGGACTGGTAAAAATAAAATCCTGAAAAGAAAAATAATTGACAGGGAAAGCAAAATTTAATTTCTGTTTTTTCAAGTAACTTTATTTAAACATAAATTCGGACTTGTAGTTACAAAAAGAATGGTCTTTCTTTTTTTGTAAATCTTGTAAATCTTTTATAAAAATAGATACCTACTTTAAAAAGCGAAAATAAGTCAGTTTTACCATACAATAATAAAATAATAAACAGCTATGTTGGTTTGGTAAAACCATTTTCGTTTCGATTAAAAAAAGCCTAATCCCAATTCAACCAATCGTCCATAAAAATCACAATACAAAAATATCACAGACGAGATCCGGTCAAAACACAATAAATTATCTCAATTCGAACGGCATACTTTACAGTCCTATTCAGCAAAATCTCTCTTGAGTAATGTGGGTCGAACCCATTTCCGCAAATAAATCCAGCTCTCAAAATAAATAACTACTCTGCCCCATCTCTAGTCCATATAGAGGGATCTTTGTTATGCAATACGTAATGTTTAATGACGTCGTCGATAATTCGTTGGACCCGCCATGTTATTTAATTGGGTCGAAATCGACTTATTGTATTTATATATTGTTACGTTAACGTAGATGATAAATCTATGAAACACATGAGAGTATTTTGTGAATAAATCCTTTGTTGAATGGCAGAATATGTTAAATATATGGGACGTGAATTAAATTAAGCATAATGCTCGCTTTAATTATCCTGCACATTTAGGGAAAGTTTCAGTGATTGCGATGTTACTGTTCATTACGCATCGGGTTGTTGCAACTACAATAGTAGCTCATTGTACATTGTTCTCTCGTTAACTGTATCAAAATAAAGCTCATTATTATCAGTGAACGTTCACGGGCTGGTGATGTAATTTGGAATCCTTATTCAGACACTGATTATAACTACCTACCAACATATTAAGAGCAACTTATTGGACCCATCTTTTTCTTTGACCTATTTGCAATATTCGATTTCCCATTTTATCCCTGTTCCATACGAACTTTTTCATACAAATAATGTTTCAATTACACGAGGTGTTTTCAGACCTTTCCTTCTTACAATATCTTACAAAGATACGAAAGAAGAGAAAACATAAATAAACAATGAATAACACAAAATTGAAAGGAAGCCGGTGACAACTTGTTCCAATATTTTTTTCTTCCACACAAAACATGCTTGTTTACAGTTGTTCTCTTGTTCAACAGAATTCACTCAAGGAACCACTTGTCAACAACAACACAAAGATTTTTCCGTAATTTGGACATGGCGGGGTTATAAAAAGCCTTTCACCTCTTTATAATTTCTTTTGTCAATATCTCTTTTATAAGTAGGTAAGTATGTTTTACTTACAAATGTTTTGAAGTCAGGCTATATCGATAAAAAATTCTGCTTTGGTACGATTTCGTTATTTTTTGAGGTGGGTTCACAATTCCAATTCCAAGAATATAAGAGTTTTCACAGCCATTGTTTACGAATCTGTAGAAGCGACAGTTAGATCGAGTTCTATTTCAGTAACAAAAGCTACAAAAAAGGGAACAAATCAATGAAAGACTGGACATGTTTTCAAAAACACGTTAGTACTTCAGCATACACGCCGGTTACGTGATATTGGTGTCGATGTGCTATCTGCGCACTTTCGCATAATGGATTCATTTGTATTCAGGTTGCAAGTGGCCACTGTAACGAACATCGAGGGAGCTGACGTTCAACGTACAATTACCAGTGTTAATATTTACCGACTGACGCCGACGACTAATTGCTGGGACTGCTGCGCTCAGTTGCGTACCCTCGTAGACCCGACAGTCGGCGCTAAGCGTGGCATGCGACCTTGCTTGTTACCTACGGACGGGCTTGACGACTGAACAAAGCAATTATTCTGATCATTAACACTGATACTGGATACAACGTTGTGTGATTGCGATCACCCATCTGTTTTCTATAAAGACATTTATACGGAATATCTTTACTGGAACAGACCTGTTCTGCAGTAGACATTAACATGCTGATTGCACGTAACTAACAATAAGGCACTTTTTACAGGGATTTAACAATTGGCCTTATAATTATAATTATGTGAATAGTATAGCGGTTACATAGGATTATAAAGGTGTTGAGATTGTGGTTAACGGGACATTGGTGATAGCATGCTGGTATTTCACACACTCCCATATTTTACGGCCCCGTTGGTCTCGTGGTCGCAGGCGCGACTGCTGAGCTTTTGGATCTGGGTTCGATTCCCAGGTCGGGCAAAGTGTTATTGGGTTTTTGTATTAGGAATTTCTTAATACCAGCCCAGAGTTTGGAAGATGGCGGTGTTATACCCCCCTAGAAAGCACGATAAGCCATTGGTCCTGCGCCTGATCTCTCTCTGGTCGTGTCGGAATGCCGTCCCATCGGACTATGTGAGTGAGAGAAGAAAGAGTGCACCTGTATGTGCGCACACACTTGTGCACGATAGTATTTCCCACGCCGAATGCTAGTCTCCGTTGAGATTGGTCGCCATGGCCGAACTCTTTCGAACGACAATCGATCTGGAGAACTATTATTATTTTACACTCCCAATTAGTTGCAGCACCCATCTTCTACTAAGAAGTCTATGTTTTTCAGTGGACTTGACACCATTGAATCAGCTCATCCCAATCTACTGCTAGCTAGCATAACTGCTCTACCAAAATGAAACTCTCATTGTACAAACCGTTATAATTCCACCTCCTCCTAAGGATAACCGAGGATCCTAGTCATAATCTCCATGTACACATTTGTTCCGACATGCCCGATTTACGAGAGGGTAGTCAGCAAACTTTAAGCACCTATCGATTAGTAAGTGAAATATCTGGCAAACTTTCAGAGTTCATCCGCCGAGCCAATAAACGCCGGTCATTTATCTAACTTTAACTTTACTGGATAGAGTATCGGCCATTACTAAATATTCTGTAATGTATTGTGGTTATATTTGTAAAATAAACGTGTTTTCCATAATCACAGTTTAAAAACAAACATGACCATGGCTGAACTTTATAACACAGATTTTGACAATTTCGGTTTTTTGGAGTTTCTCAAAGTCGGCTTCGTGTCTGTCTGTGTGTCCCGCTTAGATTATTTAATATTTATAAAACTTCTTCTTAACAGGTTTATGTCTATGATACCTACATTATTCTTTAAGAGGGAAGCGGCAGGGTAGCCCGCGAAATTTAATTTTTCTTGCGTTTTGTGCAATATGCAAGTATTTCTTCAACTGACTCTCTCATATTTCAATGAATATTTCTTAAGAAATTAGAGGGTTGTATTGATGATTTTAATGATTATAATTCTGTAAATTCGCACTTGTTACGGTCGCGAATCATATTTTGTTCAACATACCAGTCCAGGGATATTATTATTATTATTACTTTTTTTTTTGGGTGGGAAGTCATCAAATGACCTCTCCCGCTCTGGGCTGAGCGGAAGGGCGTGTCAGACTTTTACTGACTAAAACCCACCCGTGTTCCTTCAGTTGCCTGTGCCAGGAGCCACGGTATCTCTTTCGAACAACCCGCAGCCCCGGCGGCATCGGCCCTGGCGGACCCCGTCAGTTCGTGCTGACATCTCTTTGAGGCGCGCGTGGAAACAACGCGCTGTCGACCTGGGCCTGGTCCGTACCGGGCGGCGAGCTGCCCATTGCTAGCCGTCCGCAACCCCGCGCCTACGGTGGCCGGGAGTAGGCTGTTAAATCCCGTCCAGGGCGTCTCCTGCGGCGGCTAGGGGCGTGAGGGCGCAGAGATTGCCTCTCCCTCACGCGCTCCGCCTCCTCCTTCGCGAGCATTACTGCTTCGCAGAAGGACGTAACGGCCTCCCATTCACTCTCGCTCCGTACCATGGCCTGGGCCAGGGCCGGACGCGAGAGATCGCCGCTACGAGGACACGGCGGTGCTCCGCCCGAGCCGGGCAAACCTCCACCGTATGCTCCACCGTGTCCTCCGTGGCGCTTTCCCCTTAACTTAGATATAGCACAGAAATGTCGATGTTGTGACATGTTTCCATTGTATACTAGTTATTTATAATATGTTCCTATTTGGCTTAATTCACTTCACTATTGCATAATAGTGAAGTGAATTACGTCAAATAGGAGGATAACTGCATAGTTATCCCTTAAATATTCACAAACAATATACGAGAATACAAAACAAAACAGCGAGCAAGAGTGAAAACAAATGAAGATTTACAACTTGCATTTATGGAGAACAAACATAAACTTTGCAATTGTAATACGCATTAAACTGATTAATTCTATCAGTAAAAGACAACACAACGGATTTTTGTGAAAGACAAGGGAATGAAAAGAAAACTGGCATGGTTCCAAACCAACCGTTTACAGGCCGGGGGCGACTGACGGGGAATATCATGCCTTCAATAATAGTATTTTGTGTATCTATTGTTTCATGAATGCTTGTGTTCGGCCTGCAATTACCGCGGAATTGACTCGCTCGCCCAAACATTTAGTAATTAAACTACGCTCTTTGTCTTGCATTATTGACAATGAGCTTCATGTACTGTTTCATTTTGGTTTAGACTTTACAATGTGTTTTATTTGTCTGGTTTTTTTTAAAACTTAAAACTTTAAAACTTTTCCACTGTATTCGACGGTTAGGCAGGGATTGAGCTGCAAAGCAGTAATGCTCGCAAAGGAGGAGTCGGAGCACGTGAGGGAGAGGCAATCCCTGCACCCTCACGCCCCTAGTTACGGCAGGAGACGCCCTGGACGTCGGGAGTCAAAAGTCGACTCCCGGCCACCGTAGGCGCGGGCTTGCGGGTGGCGAGCAATGGGTAACTCGCCGCCCGATAAGGCGGACGAACTGACGGGGTTCGCTAGGGCCGATGCCTGCCAGGGCCGCGGGTTGTTCGAAAGAGATACCGTGGCCCCTGGCACAGGCAACTGAAGGAACACAAGTGGGTTTTAGTCAGTAAAAGTCTGACACGCTCTCCCGCTCCGCCCAGAGCGGGAGAAGTCATATGATGAATTCCCACCCAAAAAAAAGGCAGGGATTGAGCATTTGACGGCACGGTTGGCGCAGTGGTTAAGCGATTGACTGCTGCGCTGCGTGTCGCGGGTTCTATTCCCGCACGGAACAAATATTTGTATGACCTACATGTATTTGTTCCGAGTCTGGGTGTTTTTCTATCTATAATATGTACGTATTTACAAAAAAAAATTGCATATAAGTAGTTTATCAGCCATCTTGTTACCATAACACAAGCATTAGGTTGCTTAGCTTGGGACAAATGGTGCTGTGTGAAACGTCCAGGGATATTATTATTATTTCCTAACAAGTACCGGGTACAGTATTTTTATCTTACGAAGTGACAATCGGTTTACTTGTGGTCACCAAGTGTAGAAACATGCTGTGAATGTGTGTATCAAGACGGGTAGCGCTAACACCTAACACATAACACACACACACTTCCGACTTCGCCACTGTCTCGGATGGAACCGAGAGCTCCTGCGCGCTTTTTTAATAGCCTATTTGTCCCACTACTGGGCAAAGGCCTCCCCAAATCCTTTCAGGAACTCCCGCGCCACATCGAACCAGCCCTCGCAGTACGCGTCCAGATCGTCTCGCCATCTCTTTCTGGGCAGGCGTCGGCGGCGCCGTCCATCTTCAGGCACCCATTGTGGAGGCTTTTGCCAGCGGTCATCGTTCATATGGCTGATGTGACCCGCCCAATCCCATTTGAGCCTGGCAGCCTTCTTTCCTACATCCAATATGCCCGTTTTGGAACGCAGCGTGGAGCTCTGAATTCTGCCCTGTCTTTTAACACCCAGAATGCTGCGTTCCATCGCTCTTTGGCCAACTCCAAGGCGGAACTTTTGTGACTCGGTGAGTGACCATGTCTGAGCACCGTAGGGGTTAGGGTTTAGGTGTAGGTTTATGTTAAATAAAATATTTTTATTTTGATTCACAGTGTTTGAAAATTTGGTAACCATAAGTAAGCGCGTGTCGCTTCGTGAATAATGGTATAAAAGATTTTTGTAAACAAAGTAACTGGTTTCTTGATGAATGTTCTGAAAACCACAAAGCTACGTACCTACTCCTGCGATCACACACCAATTTGCATTCACACAGAAATACAGATTTACATCAAACCAAAATTAACATCATATTTCTATGTACAAAGAGCGATTTGCACGAGCCCAGCAGTCAGAAACGCGTACAGTTTGCCTCCACCAAAGGGAAGCCGCGAGCCGAAACCATCAAAATATAAAAGCAACAAAGGAACATCGACTAGACGTTTAGAGCGAACGCAAACAATATTATTTACAGAATTAAGGTGGAATATACAGACCGAGGAGTGTCGAAACAGCACTCTGTGTACGTCGCAACGCAAACTCGCAAGCAAACAGATTACTGCAGTGCGGAGTGGAGTACGTACATGACACGAGCATGGATATTAAGGGTAAGACTGCTTGAAAATACCTGTGACATCGTCTACCGGCGTTCTGTCATACATGCCTAGGTACCTAGGTACAGCCAGCCCCAAAATTCTGTATACATCTACAAGAATTCATTTAATTTTCTACCTATCTCGTCTGATATGAATTCTTGTTGAGGCTGAGTGTACTTAGTACCTACATATTTTGTTGTTCGAGTTTTATCGGCCGAGAGCGAAAGAGAATTGAACAAGTATCACCGTTATTGTTTAGCCCGTGCCCCAGCTTTGCAGGCTAAGCTAAATTGAATAAGATTTTGAATCTGCTTTATAAACGATGAAAAAACTTTTTCCTCGAGTCAAGGTAATCATATTATTTTCATGGAAACCGACGTGCCATTTTGTTAAACCGAAGTATTGAACACATTTTTGTTTCAAAAACTGAGTCTTTTGCAAAACCTTGCAAAAACTAACAGTGCGGATACACGAGAGTTCCATATTGTGTTTTTACACAACAGGAAAATAGGCAGTCATGGGGACTGCCGACAGAAGTGACCACTTAAAACTATTAAAAAAATTTTTTTTTGGAAATTTTGAAATATATAATTAAATACATAGTATTACAAATTAAAATTTCATAATTTGTAAATTAAATTATTAATTAAAAAATTGGAACGCTTTCACTGCTTTCATAAACATTAAAACCTTGCCATATTCTCGATATTTCAATCTAATGTTTAAAAAAAAAAACTGGATTATACGCACCGGCTACCTACTAGCCACCGGCGCCTACGTAACCTGTATTAAATTACGGAAAAATCCACTGAAAATCACCTGTTAATTACTGTAGGTATCACTACCAAGGGTAAAATATATAGGTATAATTATTATTACCCAGCTACTAAGCGCGGTCATTATGGTATTATCTGCCCTAGATCATTCTTTATAGCGGCACACCGGTGTGGTCAACTTTATAGTATGGAGCAGGGGCGTAGCTACCGCCGTATTAGCCGTATTGACGATACGGGGCCCCTGAGCTACAGGGGCCCACGACGCGATGTGTGTAAGCAAAAATTCGTTATTATTATTATTTATTTCTGTAAATTGGTGTGGTTGGTTTCATTTGGATATGTATGAGCTTTTCTATCATTTCTAGCATTTTATTAATTCTCTCAATTTATTATAACGTACACACACTTCCCTATGTGTTAGTTATTCCAGCGTATGGCACTCGTGGGTTGCAACAGAAAATCAGCGCCAGGTGGTACACTTGTGTTGTCATCTGACATTATGCTGAGCTGAGGCCCTTTTGGCATTATAATCTTAGTTTTCTGTTTTTATAGTTTTAAGGTTTATTTAATTTGCTGTAATGCCAAACTGCCAATAAACGCATTTTTCTTTCTTGAAAGAAAGAAAAATGCGTTTATTGGCAGTTTAATTGACAATGGCATTGATAGTTTAGTTAAATATGTTTAGAAAGGGGTTGACTACCGAGATGACGACTAATAGACAAGTATGGAAGAAAACTGTGACTGGCTCATTGGTCTAGTGGTCGCAAGCACTAGTGCTGAGCATGAGGTCCTAGGTTCGATTCCCGGGTCCGGCAAACTTTTATTAGGTCTCGGCTTCCAATCTAACCGGATGCAGCTGGGTGCCAGTATTTTAAATCCGGAGGGACTGCCTATCTGACCGCCACAACCCAGTTAAATGTAATTCTGCTTGTCAGACTTTCGGGCTTCTGACGACCGGTAACGACTGTCAAAGATCTACGAATGACCGCCGGGGCCAATGGTTTAGCGTGTTTTCCGAGCCACCGAGGGGTCTCGGTATGTTAAGATGGTCACCCATCCACGGACCTACCGCGTTAGTGTAGCTTAACCTTCAATCGACTCGTGCGGCTGTTATTACTTAGCCACGAGCCCCTCACCTTCTAACTCAGTATGCTATATTCTTTATTTTGTAATAACAATACCCTCTGTAGCTTCACAGTTGGGTAAAAAGGGCCCCAAAAAAATTTGATACAGGGCCCCATTAGGATGAGCTACGCCACTGGTATAGAGACATTCATTTCCTACCTACTGTTTAAATATATAGCTGCCTTTATGTGAACCTTACTTTCTTCTACCTTACTGTGACAAACACAGTGTATAACATAACATGTTATAAAACATAGTTATACCACATAATTCTATACAATTTAACATTGCTAACCTCTCGTTAGCAATGTTAAATTGTTTGGACGTGTTACATAACATAAGTTTATGTGTTATATAACATAATCTAGACGCACCCTTAAAAATTTCTTATTTAAACCTTTAAACATAAATGAAAGACAGGTTATTCCACTTATCCCCATTGGCAATCCCCATTAATGGGGATTTGTGAACTTTTCTTCCACAAATCTCCTTTTAAGTCTCATGGAGTTTATAATAAGTCTAGTGTTTGGCGCTTTTATAAAAAAAATATATCTCATGAAAGATCAAAATATTACACTCACTCAGTGAAACATCGAAATACGTAGGTTTTAAGACCCATACAGGATAATTTTTTAACCAGTTCGCAAACCGTAACCGTGTAGTACATGATTCTGAACTCCCCTGCATTGAAAGATTCCGTGGGTTATTAAAAAAAAAAATTGCCTTGCCATACATTTTGACCGAGTAGGTTTTGCACTTCTCTATGAAGCACCATTTTTTTTTCTGAATTCATCGTTACACTTTGCGCACTGGCTTTAAACTTTTTCTGTATAATAGCTTTATGATAAAATAGTTTTCTGTAATGTTAAAAAAATATTGACTACATTGAAAAATAAAGCAAAAAGCTATTCACTCTTCCAGGTTCCACAAATCCCTATTATGAGCTCTGTGAGATTTTAATGGGGATTAGTGAAATAACCCTCAAGAACGATCATCTCATCATCTACACATCAGTATTTTGTTGAAGCCCACAGCTCTGTTATTAAGACGACCTGGAGGCATTCTGTGAATTTCACCCACTTAACTGTAAGTATGTGTTTTAATATCATATTCTCAGAAAATTAAACCGAAACCGTACACATTTGTCATAATAAATATCATAGAATTCTCTATGATATTTAATATGATTCTATAATTTGAAATTTAAGTCATCTATACAATTCCGACGAACTAATCAGAGTAGGCTAGTAAAACAACCCACGCGCCGTGTTAAAAGGTGGTGGGCTCGTTTAAAATGAAGTTGAACCGCTATATCTTGAACAATGGCAATAATTCTCCTTAATGGCATCTCATAAAACGTCTCACAAAACATTCGCCGAGGAAAGTGTGTCAAGTAAACACCTTGTATTGTTGAATTCCTTATCGCAAGAGGCAAATTAAAGCAACCGCCCTGTTCCCGCAAATGAGAACAAAACAAAACGTGCAAAGACAATATTTCTCTAGAGCCCGCTGGTATTTGCGTACACATTAATTGTCCAAAAATAAAGGATGTCATAAACTTACATCAATAACGGAAATGTCAAATAACGCAGTTAGTTTTATCTTTTATCAGAGTAATATATAATATGTATATAGCTTATAAACGGAAGCGTTGTGTAAGAATGGTATTTTCGGATATCAAAAACGTAGGTATTTGATATCCGAAAATACCTTTCTTACACAACGCTTCCGTTAGAGAGGGAGCCATAATCCACCATCACGCGGGCCCAGTGCGGGTTGGTAAATGACACATATCTTTGAATTTTTGGTTCTAGGACCTGCCGGTTTCGTCTCGATGTTATCCTTTATCGTTTTGAGAGCGGTGGTGATGAAATAATTTACACAAAGTAAAGCGCCTGTCTGGGTGGTGGCCGTTTCCATTTGGCCAGTACCACTGATCTTCATTATTCTCTATGAGCCATTGCGCTTGTAAAAATATGTTAGAATTCTTGGGGCCATTTGATTACCTCAGTAAAGTAAGTAATCCAAGTTTAAATTAAACCCCAAAAATAACAGATTAATAAATGTTAAAATAATAGAAATTCTCATTTCCCTACTCATGCGTGTTATAACCATAAAGGTACGGTCAAATATATCCGGCTGGCGCCCGAGGCAGCGTTTTGGATTGTAAAGCAAAATAACAACACAACAGCTGCGAGCTCCCAGTTTTTGTTGTGATTTTTGCAATCTACGAATAATTTACAGACCGTTTCACAACAGAAAATTGTTCAGAAATAAACGTAGTATGTAAGTAGATGCTCCTAGAACCATTCAGTAAGACATCAAATAAACTTTAGCAAGATTTTATTCTTTGTTATTGTTTCATAGAAACTTACAGAAAAAAGCGACATATTATTACGATTTTCCTTTAATTTTATGTAAAATAAACGCATTTAAATGATACCTCCATTTAACAAGTCACAACTTCACCTGCACGGTTACTGAATGGACTGGTCCACTCAAATCTGTGTGGTACTTTCCTCAAAAGATCATCTCAGACATCAATCTACATGGTCTTCAAACTGACCAAGATTATGTCCGGACTTTAAAAGAGACCTCTGAGTTGGTTTCGGCGTGAAAAGACAGTTCTCAGAGTAGCCAGATAGGAAACGCCGACGTCATCTAGCTTATTTTTTTATAATATGACGTGTAAAAATGATTCCGATATCTCATTTACAGAATAAACAATTTCATTTCATTTCACGCTGCTATAAATCGAATAATTTCATCAAACAACCAATCCACCACGTATTAAACTAAACCTCATGAATTATACAACATTTAGCGAGATTACTAACGTATTACCCCAAACAAACGTTCTCTATAGCTGTACGGGTAGATAGGGGCCATAATCTTCCGTACGTGGACAGCGCACTTAGTGCACGCGTATTTAGCCAACTAATGCACTAATGCATCGTAGAACACAGTACGTTAGATAACGTGGACTGAATCAACACACCAGGTGTGTGGGTGATATACAGGCTGAATATTAATTTGTGTACCTTGACACTGCTATGTCGTATGTTGCAGATTGGAGCTTCGATAATGCCGCGTTGAGCAATTCCAGGAGTTAGGTCACGGAGTACACATATTTTATTGAAGGCCAATTTATAGATGGTTGGCACGCAGATTACCTAATACAGTTTAGCTATAGAGCTTGGTAAACTTACCGGTTACAGTTCGGTCGGCATGAAAGAGAAAATCTTATTGATTTCTGAAAAATTTTTGGGCGGGCTTTCTTTCAATTCAAAAAACAAATGCAAATTCAAGGTCACTCAGCGCGCTATGGAGCGGGCTGTGCTGGGAGTTTGTTTGAAGGATAAAATCAGAAATGAAATTATCCGGAAAAGAACCAGAGTTACCAACATAAGTAACTTGCATTGTAAGCATACTAAAGTGCCAGTGGGCTGGCCATGTTTGTCAAAGGACCGATGGCCGGTGGAGCAGACGAGTCCTGGAGTGGAGACCGTACAGTATAGGTAAGTATAGCGTGATCCCCAGTAGATGAACCGACGACCTTAAGAAAGTGGTTGGGACCAACTTGATGTGGAAGGCGGAGGACAGGGTGTTGTGGCGCAGCCTGGGACTATGTCCAGCAGAGGACTGCGTTAGGCTGAGTTGATTGATTTCTTTCTTTTATAGTTATCCCACTGTATACTCAGTTAGATATCAGTCTCACATGGAACATATACCTACACGTACCTAGGTTTGACATCTTATAACCGTTTATGAGTCTCAAATTTAAATTGTTTTTCTTCGGGGTAATATCGCGTAATACATTTTTTTATTAATAAAATAACGAATTATACTTACTTTCTATGTCTAGCATAGTCTAATTTTATATTTCATTTGATCTGTAGGTTATATAAAACCACTTCGAATGACGTCAAATACCTTCTGAAAATAAATAATAATACAATAACTAGAGACATACTACTTGTCTCTAGTTATTGTATTATTATTTATTTTCCAATTCAATTTTAAAAAAAATCTATTCATATCTTTTAGACGAGACGTCTCCAACGGTACTCCGTTGGAGACGTCTCGTCTAAAAGATTTGAATAAATTGAACAAAACAAAATGAATTTAATATCAGCTATTGTTTTCTATTGTAACCCTTAATACGATTCAAATTTAAAACAAAAGCGGTAAAAATACTACACAGCCAATATTTCACTTAAAACTCAAAGTTGAATGGACCCATCGTGATAAGTCTTCGAAATTGTTTGAAGAGCTCCTCCAGTAAATTTATGACATTCATTAGTCTAGTTGAATACGACACTTCTTTGAAAGACGCGAAGATGGCACTAATTGTAAGGATCCCCCAATTTGTCACAAAAATTGTTCCTCGTAATATCCCCGCTGTATGGGAGCGGAACATTTATTGTAATAAAAAACACTTTCAATTTGATGTACCGGTATTAATATAATTGCTGGCATTATTATTGTGTATGTTTAATTTAATATGGAGAATAGAAAATAAAATTAGGTGTAATCAGGTTTTATTGAGGTATAAATGATTTATTTGCATACAAAAAGAATAATTCATTCATATTGAACACGCAACACCAATAAAAATAATATGATTACACTTTTGTTTTTGTACACATTCCATTTTCAATACCGAGTACAATCACTGTGAAAATTCCAGCAGAGATTCGTAAAAAATTGCATCCAAAATAATACAGGGGAAAACATATTTCGTCGAAATGATTTGCTCGTACTTCAAATATTTTTTGCTCCAAAAATACGTATAGCTGGTTAATTAGCGGCGCTGGCGTCGCATCTGTTGAGAAACGTCAGTAATTGTGGCCGAGTTATGGGCCTCGTTTATTTTAACTAGAGAAAACCCTGCCTTCATTTCCTTACATTTGTTTAAGGTTTGCTGACCTTCGAGACCGAAGTAAAGTTTAGATAAGGTCCTACTAGCTATTCCTTCGATGACTTAGTTGAAATTCGGACTAAATAGGAGTCCTAGTATACGGCTTCTTGTTCTACTTTTTGTTGTTAACAAAACTCCCCTTCTGGTTGTTTCTGAAGAAAACTTCTGATAAGGACTTCAACCTTGTTTCCTTCTAGCTACTCACTGTAACACCACAGGGATAAAGCCACCAATAATAAATGGGTTATCTCTCTCCTTACTTCGTCTTCTATACCCTTGCATTCCCAAATAGATTTTTGGACTCCCAGAATCTAATATTCCCCTCTCATTAACACCTTTATAGAAACCAAACAAGGCCAACAACAAGATAAACAAAGTCACGTAATTTTATAACAAAGAAAACCACGTGGGTAGCCACTTTGTTGGCAGCTCGAAGGGCTTTATCATAACCACGAAGAGTAAGTAAACTGTTTAGCCACTTTGTTGGCAGCTCGAAGGGCTTAATCACAACCACGAAGAGTAAGTAAGTAAACTCTTATTTTTTCCTAAAGTAAATAAACTAGAAAATGGTAGCAATAGCGAAAGGGCTAACAGATTTAGATCGCCGCAGATAATACGCTATTAAAATAATACTTTGTAAGAAGGCTTATAATGCAATTTGTTAACGGAACGATTTTAGTCCGAGCGGAGGAGATAAATCCGGACTAATTATACGAAAGCCCCAGTCTGTCGTAGCGGATTGAACTATACATAAAATATTGTATTATACTTGGAGTTAATTAAACACTGTGTTTTTAAACGTCTTAAGTTGTGTCAGTAGTCAGTTTACCTGTTTATACGGTCTTGCTAAATAAAATAAAACCAGACTGCGGGTTCAAAATCAAAACCCACCAACTCATATGTTTTTAATGCCATAATATATCTCAAGTTAAGACTCAATTCTCATAAGGGAATCTGGATTCACCAATCTCTAACGTCAACATAAAGCGTGAAAAAGTCTCAGTAAGTTCCTACCGACTGAAAATAATTCTGCTACTTCAGTAATATAACGTTTGTACAACGAAAACATTTAATTTTGAGGAAAATTTCGTAGGTTTATGAGATATTTTAGTGAACAAGAAAACGTTTGGCATCCGTGTACGAATGTTCTTAATTTTCTGTGTACCGAAGAAACTTTTTTATGCTCAAGAATTTTGGTGCCAACCCCAGGTGGCATAGCGCAGACTAATAATAATTATTATAGTTACCTACGTACCTTCGCATACGGTGGAAATACCTGCGATTAACGCGTTAGTAATAATAATTGAACGATAGTAATAAAATTACTTTTTACTTTACTTTGACACTTATTATACCTAAGTACAACTAACTTCATCTTCAGGTAAGGTCATGAACCTACTTCCAATATAATTTGCGAAATAAATTAAAGACTTCATCAAACCCATTTTTATACCATTGTCCTATGACACCGAAACCACAGCGGCCATCAGCCTAACAAATCGTATTGAACGAATTAATTAAATCACACTAATGTAAAAAACACTCCTTTTTACGAGTGTTTTTCACGTCAAAACCACGGACTACTGACTGCCATGACGGTTGAGATAGGTCTGAAGCACCGGGGCTCGGCTCCTCTCGTTAAATTTTCACATGCACTTGACGGCCAGACCTGGCTTACGTTAATTATGAAATCTCATTTGTGAGTGAACCTACACGTTTGAGTAATGGCTCCTGAAATGAGAAGTTCGAACGTAAAAGTTTTAATTTAAATAACGACACGTAATTATGAAGGAGATTGTGCTTTGATTATAATTGAAATGTTTTATAATTAACTTGGATTTATTGCTGAGCGATTTACGTAGCTGACGGGACTAATGCGGTATTATTAGGTATTTGGTTTGGAATCTCATTACTGCCTAAAGTAAAATGGACGATTATAATATTTTTGTTTCATACTTAGTAGAGCCTTCATAAGCTGGCTTTCTTTAGTCTCTGACCTTGGCCGCCGGGCATTCCGCCAATGGTGAATACAGAGTATTATACTGTTTTAAGCATTTTAAAACTGTGACAGTTTACTTTTATAACATTGTTCTCAGTTTTCACCTTCTCGTTCGATTTTCCATGCTTTATCTCTATTTCTAGGTTAATTAATCGAAATCTGGTAAATGACTCAGCAATAAATATGATATAAATGGTTTTAACTTAAATTTGTACTCGTACACTGAACTGACAATTAATCGATAGTATATTATTTGTCGCTCTAAAAGCTATTCCAGCAAGCAATTTTCACTCTAAAAGTTTCCTGAAACCTGAGCTCTCCAAACAACTAGTTAATCACCTGATAAAAGTTAGTTTATGAATTATTTTGTTGTTTATTTAACTTTAACACTAACCGTATTTCCAGCTATATAAGTTAATGTTTTAACGTTAAATTAACGAGAGTTTCAGCTAAAATGCTATTCGAACGACACCATTTTAAAATTACCACATATTTTAGACTCACCGAGGAATACTTACGTATATAATAATATAATGGAATAATAACCCTTCTCTTTGCGTTCCCCGCAGCCTTCTGAGCAGAAGCGAAACCTTATTAGTTCTTTACATGAAAGACCTTTCAGGGTAATGCGGGCTGAATAAAAAGAGAAAACGGGCGGAGTGATAGATCGATAACGAAAATTATTTGCCGACTCTTTGAGTGGTTAGCGAACTGTTTAGAGAGATCTTTTTACTATAGAAAATTGAACACATTAAAGAACCTTTGGTGCTATAAAAAATTAATGTGTATAACGTAAGTCTCCATAGATAAAAGCCTTGCCTGAGCTACTTATTTTGTCACGGTAAACACAATTTTTTGGCATATCAACTCACAGTCCATTGATCTTATTGAGGCTAAAAGATGTCTTCGCGCTAAGAGTATGTCCGTCGAACGTATACGCTGCGCAAACGTTACGTTTACGCCGCGTATAGGGTGCTTGTGCTTCTGTTTATTCCTAATTTAAGAGGGACTTTTCCCCCATTTATAATTAAAATTGTGGTATACGAACATTTTATAATGAATGGTATTTATTAACGGCATCCATTGTTCCCGTTCACGCGTCACTCGGTGCTGCCCGTCCGCTAATTAATTTTTGCAAGATTAATCGATGTATCATCTAATATCGTTGTAAAGGTTGGTGCAGACGTACAATGTTCGAGTTTTTGAACGTTTCTTTGAAAGTTAGGGAGGGGTCAGACTAGCGCTGTGATAAAACGGCACTCAAAGTGAATCGCCAAATTATGTTGCACTTGCAGTGATCTTAGACCATAGGAGAAATGGTCTAAGACAGTGATACAATGGCGCTGATTTCCTTGTTCACAAACTAAACTAAATTTAAGTTCAATGCATATTTTTCTTTCTATTTCATTAAGAAAAGGACAGAAGATAAAATATTAGTTTAATCCTGTCAAATTAGTCAGCGCCTGACGTAAATTGACGTATTTTTAGTAGTCCTATTTTTAATCACGTCTAAACTGTCTATGGGGCGTCTTAATTTGACAGGACTACACTAAAATTTATCTTCTGTCCTTTTCTTAATGAAATAGAAAGAAAAAGATGCACTGAACTTAAATTTAGTTTAGTTTGTGAACAAGGGAATCGGCACCAATATTGAGGTCTTCGATGTATTGTCGACTCAAAATTTAGTGTCATAAATTACCTACTCGGCAAATGTGCGCGATGAAAATTACGTTAATTTATATTTGACAACACCTTACATTTCGTGATAAAACCATAAAAAAACAATTATAGAATTTTGCAGTTTCCATATAAAAATTAGACCACTATCAGTTACTGAATCCAATATTTTACCTCTCAGATGATGGCGGTATTATTTTGTATCTCGGACGTACTACTTCCTTGGACCGGGATAGCCGACCAACATGATAGATGGCCTCCTCCAACTGATTTTCCTTTCTGCGCTATGAAATTTTTCAACTTAAACGATAAGGGCGCGCCGCGATTTTATGCCCTCCTATAAATATAATAATGATTTATAACACCATTTATACCGTCTGGACTAGTCAAGGGTTTTCGACATAAAGTGTCGCTCGCCTTCGATACGCCAGCGGTAACTTTAATTCAGAAAGTGGTAACTACTTGCGAACTCAGTCAAGGACAGAATAAAAGGCCCGGTTGGAACAAAGGCCACTTGGGAATAATAATTAATAATCGAACACAAAGGAAAGTCTTGGAATACGAAAACTGCGCAGATTTATAACGAGGTTATATGTCTTTTATATTTAATGTTAGCTCACTATTATGTAGCAATCTCGGTACTTTCTTCCTAAAATGTTTCATTACCCAGGAAGGGAGGGGGAGGCAAAATTGCTTCTCAGATTATTAAATTAAGTACTATATACTTAGGTACTTTTGGGAATTCACAAACTTTTGAATTATTCTTTAGGTATGTTTTAGTTATGTGATTGTTAAAGACCCAGTATCTGAAAAGAGAGTGTACAATAAAAGATTCCCCTTTTTACACTTTATATAATTAATGTTGTATCATGAGTATCTAATACCCACGCCCTGCTCTCTCACTGTGGCTCTTCAAAGTCATTCGTCCTGGGCACTGGTCCACCTACTCACTCTTTCTGCCTGCTCTCAAGTCCCGAGCACTGTACGAACTCGGTATTCATGAAGTAAAATTAATAAACACTAGCTCGAAATGTACGATGTTTTATTTTAATTGAAGCCCACGCGAATTTATAAAAAGTTCAACGTAGTTTGAGCCCAAAAATATAATTTGTTTGTGAACGCTGCCACCTCGCCATCTACCTTTTAATAAAAAATATATTTCTGTACAGTACTTTACTTTCAATGACTGACTACCCGCAGGATGTCAGAGTTTCGAAACAAGGCGTAATCTATCGTGTTGACGTGATTGCGTATTAAAAATTGTTTCACTGCAATATGTCATTTTCAACGAACATAAATTGTGGATCCAATGAAACACGTAAACGTGTGTCATTTATATGAACCTATAAATAAATTTCGGATGTGCGGATCTCGCTAAAACGTCCCTACACAAATATATAGGGGTCGCAACGCATTAATCTTCCCTTCATTTGTACAATTGTGCCGTGTACCGCAAATATTTAAAAATTCTATTAGAAAGGACCTTGTTGTCAGCAATAATAAAGTCGTAAACGGCTTGAAAGTGTCTGAGTTAGAACGAAATTTTAATCTTGATGTTTCTTTTAAACGAATTTAATTAATTAGCCTTTTCAAACATCCAGTGTCAAGTATGGTTTAAATCGTATTAATAAAATGGACACATTTTGTAACCGAAAGAGGTGATACATAAACCATATTATTTACGCTCAAGCGGACTAAATTCGAAATCCATACGCAGTAGGTACTTTTGAATAAATGTTGAATTTTTTTTATGTATAAATTTCACATGCAGCAAAAATGTCAGGGCGGAAATTGTAGAGCAGTGAAATATAGCGCCCAGCTGCAACGGCTAATGAACTCGTTTCATTTTACTAATATTGTGCATCACGTCCGACACATTAAAATGCTCTCGCTTTACAGACGCGGGTTAATTTGTAAATTGACGTGCGTATTTGTAAATTACTAGACCATCATGATACCGGGCGTGGTTAATGTTTGATGGTTATTCACTTTTAGATGAAGTATTCAGTTTCAGTCTTCATGTTCTGTTTATTTGCGTAACTTTAAAGCGGGTAAAGTATTATCATTAATTAGGAATTATGTACTCTTAATTACTCTTATTTCTTTGACGTGATTCTGTATGATTTTAATGATGTTTCCCCTCGTACCCATACTTGTACTCGTTGCATGAATGTAGGACCACTATAGCTCAAGTTTACTCGAGTGCACAAGTGTACCTATGAGTCGATGTTATAAAAAATCTATCTCGTATTTTTTGCTGTTGAAAGACAGAGAGCAGAGTCAAGAGATGAATTGTTATTTATGAGAATTGTGCACAGTTATTGTTAAAGCCAAACAATTATCACACTAATGGTCTCTTGTAGCCTTTAACCTTTGCTACGTGGTAGGGGTGCGACTACGGATGACTCTGCAACAATTGCTTTAGAAAGTAAACGACTTCCAAGGCAAATTGTGTAGACTCGACTCCAAAAACCTTCCATAAAAATGCATCTTGCCATCTTCAATTGTCCGCTAAAAGCAATTTTTATTTCTGGCGGCCTCGCTCGCGATCCCTTGCTTGTATTTAAGTAGAAATGGTTTCTAAAAATCATAGTGGTTTCTACCATCGCAACCTTTTGATCTCAGTCGGAGTTCGGACACAAAAGTTCCTCCCGCCGAGTTCAACAATAGGTTTGCGAAAAGATTAATCGTCGGAAGAAACCCTCTAAGCTGGAGAAAACAATTTTTCATCTTTATCAAAACGTTGAGTGCGAACCGTTGCAATTAATGTATACTTTTCTATATCGCGATGCTTCTGTTAGGTCGTTAGATGAATACGTCAAGATTGGCGTAAACAATTTGTGACATTCTTGTCAGCAATCAGCCGCCGATTTTATATAAAGAAAGTAGTTGAAAGTGTTTACTTTACCTCTTTATTCCACTGAAATATCACACACACATGCTGCCCTATAGAAATCTTCAAGAAAATCGTTGACTGCAGTGAAATGCTATTAATGGAATGCAAATGCTAATATAGTGACCCATATAAATTTCTTAGTCTATTTCAATGAAATCCTCGGGAAACGGGAACGGTAACGGGACGGCGCATTCCTGACCTATTAAAATGAAGCAATTACAGATAATCTATTCACACACTGTTTTTAAAGTTAACGATCTCTTAAAGGTAAGGGTAAGATGGAAAACCTTAAAGTAGGTCAAATACCTAACACGCCTTAACTGAAGTCAGCTGATAGTTTTACGAGTAAGTCGTATCACTTTCAAGGAAACTGCTGCAGTCAGACCACCGCTACTAAACTAAGGGGAAGGCTACCGATATCTTCAAGTTAGACCATCCAAGTTCTCACTTTACTGGCTTCTGACCGCTTGTAACAACTGCCATAGATTATCAACTAGAAACGATCTATGTGCTGTTGAAAGGTAGGACCTGATATTTTACCTACACAGCTGAAAATAATCCTCAAATTCAACCCCATTACTCGATATGTACAGTAACTAATGTGTGGGCTTTGCTTTCTCTGAACGTTTTATAGACACAGAATATCACGGCTGTATTCGTCGAACGTGTAGGCAAAGATCATCTCGGCTTGTGCTATAAATAGCTACGTTTTCCTAGTTACGAAATATGTAAGTATGTCACGTCATTGTCAAAAGCAGGAATGAGCAACATTTTCTAGGTAAATCGTTTTACCTACTAACAGTAATGTGGAGGCAAAATACTGGTATTCAGTTGCATCCAGTTATACTCAAAGTCGACCCCAACATAGTTAGGGCAAGGCTAGGCAGATGTGTGTTACGTCATTGTCAAAACTTTTAATCCAATACTGTTCCGGATTTAATTGAAACTGTAGGTGCGAGACGAGATCGTGACGATTGCTAAATGAGTTAAGTTACAGTTTCGCACTATAACCGCCAACTGATGCCGGCCGATATCGAACACCCGTCGGCCAGCTGTTTCGGGGTCATCCATTATTCCTACCTATTTATTACTTTAAAACTGTATCGGAAAATATACCGAGGGGAATTTATGAACACGGCCTGTATTAAAAACTAAAAGTTGTGTACGACTCTGTCATACTTTTAACTGGAAATGACTTCCAACTAACATTTTGGGTAGGTACGTTTCAAATTGGGGAACAAAGAATAAGATTAAAGATAACATCTTTAAACGATTACAAAAAAAAAACTGTCGATGTGTGGCATATTATACGAATAATAATAATAATAAATCTTTATTTCTCAATAAATGCATCAACATTATGTTGGTCTAAAAATGGCTTAAGTTAGTGTTCCATAGTGAAAACCCTGACTTCTAAACTAGGTTTATGTACCTGTATCTTAGAAGCCAGTGTCCCTTCAAAGTGATGTGCATATATAAAACAAGACACAAATTATACACAATAATCCATTAGGGCAAATCCAAGAGAAATAAAAGAAAAACAGAATACAAGAAGAAAATAAATAATAAAATAACAATAAATGAAAGTGTAGTGTATGTCTACTAGTGTGTTAGTCTTGAGTTATGTGTGTGAGGGTGTGTATCTTTGTGAAAGAGTGTGTGTAAGTATGAGTGAGTATGCGAGCGTATGCGAGAGTACAATATCTTTTTTTTTTTTTTTTTTAACTATTTATTTATATTTCTTAAATTTCCCAAAAGAAGATCCTAGTATAATGTTCTATCTATAGTGAGAGCGGTCGTGGCCTAGCGGTAACGGCCCCGTCTTACGAGTTGTAGGTCGTGGCTTCGAACCCAGACAGGCGCTTTACTTTGTGTAATTAATTCCATCACCACTGCTCTCAAAAACGGCGAAGGAAAACATCGTGAGGAAACCGGCATGTCCTAGAACCAAAATTTCAAAGACATGTGATATCTACCAACCCGCACTGGGCCCGCGTGGTAGATTACAGCCCACTCCCTCTCGAAGAGTGGAGGTCTGGATCCCAGCAATGGGAACAATATAAACTGGTTATGTTCTATGTATAATATTATGCACGGGGATTAAAACGACTTCATAACCGGCTGCCCGTCAAACGCCATTACAGTTAATTTATAGCCCCTTAAAAAATAAAAACATTAGGAAACGAAACAAAATGTTGAAGTCAAAACAAACCGAGCACACTTGCAAATGGCCTCAATTTATTCCTGAAACCAGGAGCAAACACTGAGCGAGCAAGTTCATCATTTACCAGCAACTAGTTTCTCTTAATTGACTATTTAAAGTTCAGAACTAAGAAAAGTAACATTTTGCGTCCATTTTGCTGCTGGAACATTTTGCGTCCTCATTTACGAACCGCGGACGACGAATATTAAAACCAACGTAAACTAAAATGCATCGAAAGAGGAAACCGACGCAGTAATCGTAAAAATAAAAATTAATGGAAACATGAAACGAATAATTTTATCGGAACCCAAATGATCGTTTGCGCGCTTATTTCTTTTTTGCCAATCGTTTGAAATAGGTGCACGGCAAAGTTTTCCGCAGTACTGGTGGGTAAGTCAACAGTTTGGTAAACCTCAACTCGTAATGAGTTCAGCGCCTATTTTAAATAGGTATCTATCTAGGTATTTGTAATCAATGGCAATTTAGTCATGCAGCTGAAATGAGAATGCTAAGAAGGGTTTGTGGTGTTACGCGGATGGATAGAGTAAGAAAATAATAGGTACATAAGAGGAAGTCTGAAAGTGGCACCGGTGACTGAAAAGTTGTGCGGAAATCGGTTGTCATCATGGTATGGGCATGTGATACGGAGGAATAAGAAAAATTTTGTAAGGAAAGTTTTGATTATGAATTTCGATGGCTTGAGTAAGGAAAGACGAAAGAAACGATGGATGGAAAGCAATGAAAACTGTGTGAAAAAGGGCAAAAGAGGAAAATGAAAATTGTGTGAAAGATGATTATGGCTTGAAAGGGGGTGACTACCGAGATAACGACTAGAAAAGAAGTATGGAAGAAAAAGACATCATGCGCCGATCCCAAATAAATTGGGATAAGAGCAGGAGAATGATAATGATGACCTATTTGTAACTAATACTTTTTTAAATAAATCTATCACTGGACATTGGCCTCTTGTAAAAATGAGGTAATGCCCTAAGGCACTAAATAAATGAAAGCGTCTCTTCCATTTTTAAACCGATCTATATTTTGTGCTAACGAGTCACGCCCAACTCTCCTGCCAAACGGTAGTCGGTCGCAATTACGGCAATTTATTTTTCCGGAAGGACTATTTATTAAATTAACATCCATTTGCCTCCTACAAAGGTTTCTGTTATATTGGTCAAAATGAATAAGGAAAGCTCGCTATTTCATTTAATTCATTAGGTGTTATCATTCACTCCGTTTCATCTTGTTTGCTACAATATTTTTGACTATAATTTAATCAACTTAGTTAATTATACAAAGTGAATTATTTCACAAAGAAGTCTGGACATTTCATTTCTATGGGTAACCTTTTGTAAGTATTGTGTCCACGACAAAGAACGGGTTAGTCCTACAAGCTTCTTTGTGTCCTGCTGAGAATAAACTTATCGGTTTGAAATACCCTGCGGGGTTGTAGTGTAGGTTTAATACAACTTTCAAGATGGCACAATAAAAAACTATGTAGATAGATCAACTGTAGCTTAGTAAAACTAAGTTAACATATGAAGTAAGATATTATCAGCTGTTAAGGATATTTTGCTCGATTAAGCGTTGTGATAATGTTGTATCAAGGGGCGACCGTAACTATAAGGAGCAAACTGACCGTGATTGTCGTAAGTTTCTTCAGCGGCAGTCGTTAAAGGGGTAGGAAGTGTAAGGAGCCGGCGACACATTGCCGTGCGATCAAAGTTCGCTGTAGGCTGGCCACGCTCTCACGTTTAATTCAATTTGGAATCTCGCCAGATTTCGAATTTGCTGCCGGCGTGTCCTTTAAATAATAGAATAGCCGACTCACATAAAAGTAAAGGTCTGCTTAACATTTCACTACCATAAAAGCCTCTACCACATAAAGGAATTCCTTTACAAAACATTACGATACACAGGCGTATTTCCTTAGGGAATTTATCGTCGTTTGTATAATACGAAAACGGTTAATTAACGACTTTTGCGATTCAAATAAAATCACGTAATATAATTAAATTATACTCGGTCCTCGACGAGATAATTAGACGGCCCACTTTATTCGCAGAGACAATAACAATGAATCAAAATAAAATGAATTGCCCTCACACGTATAATGATAAAAGTGTTGAGTGGTCTCAGTTATTATCTGTTTTATTTTCTCATGTTGTAAACTAAAGCCGGCTATAACACTTTGTTACTTCAACCATTGCTCTCGCCACTACGTGCTGCGGCTTTGTGTAAACTACAATCGTTCGTTTTTTTATAGAGCAGCTTATCCTGTTCAAAGGTAAGATAAAAAGAGAGAGTCTAGGCTACTTACTTTGTTTGTTTATCTCTACGTTCGCATTTAATTGTACAATTTATAATACAAACATGTGTGTAGGTACATTATGGTAATTTTAAACACACCAAGGGTTCACAATTTGGCAGTTTAATAGACATTATTTTAAACAGCAAACATTTCTAGAAACAGATGTTACTCACAAAGCGGTCCAGGTGTTCGTGCAATATCAAGTAGCAGCGTTAAACCTAGTTTGTGTGTCGGTCACGAATCACAAGATTAAGAGAGCGAGTCTCAACAAAAATAAGACTTAATTAAAAGTGGAAAACATTCTCATTTCCCGCTTTCCGACATATTTTTTGCTTGCGACGTGAGGGTAAGAAATCTTGCCGAATCGGACGTTTTCTCAAACAGTACGGTTGTAGATTTCGAGTTAGTAACAAATGTTTTAACGTTTCGATACAAGTGGAAGTGCTAAATCTTAGAACGTAAATCACGCTGCAGTATAGAAGCGTCCAGCAATTTGGAGAATAAATCCGTACCTCCGTTTGTGTTCGCAACGTCAGGAGGGTGCTGCACTTGAATAATTGAAAGATCGTCTTGCTCAGCATCTGCGAGATTTCGCAAATATCTGATACATTCTACAGTTAAACGTGTATTACGAGAAATACCTACATACTTCGAAATACCTCAAAACCCGACGCAAATCCTAGAATTAATTTAGCTATGTGCCGATAATCTGCATGCGCTAAATTAATTTATATTTTTTTCAAACCATTGGAAATATTTAATTTAATAGTACAATAAAAAAAACATTTATGGATTTATCGATTTTTTCTACTTTTCCAGGGGGATATAGATATAAAGAAAATGCACCAGTAGGTACATGGACACTTGGGGAACACAATTCTACCGGAATTCTTATAGCTAGGTGTAAAACGATAATCTGCAACGGTAGCTGTTTTATTAGGCAACATAAATATTGTTGAACTTTCAGTAAAGAATGAAAAACACACCATCAATACATGACTATTTCAGAGTTTTAGTGAATGATAAATTCCATTATGTTTACAAGTGAAAGATAGATAAAATTTCGCTGATGTAAGCTCACAATGCCAAAAACACTCAATGGACGCGGACCGCGGTTATTCCCTTTGTTTCCTGAGGCACGTTAAATCTGCTTGCATTGCTATTTGAAGGCAGACTCGCCAAACCATCCTGTTTGCGTTCACGAGAGATTTTCGTTAAACCCAATTTGATCGAGCGTTTCTGTACTTAAATACTTTACCCACAATAGCTGCGGATCCATTAAATTTTATAGTGTCTAAGTTACGAGCGTAGTGCATAGTGTTTGCTCTATGCAAACTACTTGCTCTTGCGTCATATCGACTTGAAGTTAAGTTTAGTTTCATGCGTTTCGTATTATCATAGCTTAAGCTTAGTTTAAATATTCGGTGAATAAAAATAATATTACCAAGCGGTCAGGTTGTAAATAAATTCTTAAGATTGCTACAATCAAAGGAAAAAATATGGAAGAATTCAAACATAGAGTTGCAAGTCTCAAAAATGCATTCACAAATGTGTACCCACAGCTACCCAACAAAACGAGCTAAAATATAGCGCCAAACGGAGCGACCTAAAGCCAAAGCGTGAAACTGACTTTGAAATTCAAAAACGCTTTGATGTGCCGATCCGACCTCAAATTGTTGACTAAACAGACCTTCTCCGTTCACGGGCATTTTTAGACGAGTTTTTGTTGATTGCAGCCGTCACCCGTACAGAATTTTATTTCACACAGTGCACCGAAATGGCTAGTGTTTGCACAAAATATGACTGTATGAACATTCGCTGCGCACAGAGGTGTGCAAGCGTTTTCCGGCGGAATAGAAAAATGTGGAGCATGTTGACCGACTGATGGCCTTGCATTTTTTTATGGAAAAGATGTTATTTTAACGTGGACGGACGTGGGTGAGCACAAAATTCCTTTGCTACTAACTTTACATTAAATAAGAAATAAACAATCAAAATGTCCGCCAGCTGAATAAAGCCATCCCCAATGTAATAATAGCGTCTATTAAAATGGTTGTCTATCCATTCAATTAGAGTCAAACTACAAGTTTCCCAAACAGTGGTCGTCAGCAAAATCATTATTACGCGCAATTACCATCCGGAAATCGGGGGCCCGTTAAGAAATAGTTGATAACGAAAACATTTTAGACAAAATAGTTCATAAAGACAAGTCAAAAACTCATTAAACGTTGTTTGCAATGTATCGAATGGTACAATTTAAACCGTTGGTGTACCCAAGAATTTGCGTTGGAAGTTCCGAACTAACATTATACGTTGAATGAAATAGTTTAAACCGACTTTAGTTTGTTAAGCGCTTCGTGTAATAAGCTCTATTCGGTGTAATTAATTTGTAATTGTTCGAGTATTTATAACGCGGGACTGATCTGTGGTTTTGATATTGTTGTGACACTGATCGCTGGAATTGAGCAAATATTTAGTATCTGTTTAGTTTAAATTCATACCTCATCATCTGCCTAGCTTTTTCCCAACTATGTTGGGGACGGCTTTCAGTCTAACCGGATTCAGCTGAATACCAGTATTTTACATGGAGCGACTGCCTACCTGACCTCCACAACCCAGTAACTGGGTAATACGATACCCCTTGGTAAGACTGGTTGTCAGACTTTCGGGATTCTGACTACCCGTAACGACTGTCATAGATCTACGAATGACAGCCGGGACCAACGGCTTAACGTGCTTTCCGAGGCACGGAGGGGTCTCGGTATGTAAAGATGGTCACCCATCCACAGACCAACCGCGGCAAGCGTAGATTAACCTGATCGATCGACCTGCCGGGTGTTATTATTTAGCCACGGGCTTCTCCTAGTTTAAGTTCGTACCTATGCTAAAATTTATTGAAATGACTCTATTTTTATTTTAAACTGCAGAGCAGCGGTGGCCCAGTGGTAACAATCCCAACATACGAGTCATAGGTCGTGGGTTCGAACCCAGGCAGGCTTTACTTGTCTAAATAATTTCATGATCACTGCTCTCAAACGGGTGAAGTGTGGAACATTACAGGCTAATAAATTATGCTTCAACAACTGCATTTAGACATATACCTCTGTCTAGTAGAATATGATGTGAGAAAAATAACTTGGTCGCTTTGCTTGGCAATTCCGCTACAGGAATCACTATAGCCATACAACCAAGATGTTACATTCGGATATCTCACCCTTACATGCAGTTTCGGTAAACATCTCTTACTACATATTAGAACTAATTCCGAGAAATGCCATCATAATGTCAAAAGTTCTAACTCATTACACTACGCACGCGAAAATACAATTTTCCATAGTCGTATTAACCAGCCCGTTTTATTATTTCATATTACATCGCTGAAATTATGCAACATATCTAAATTGGTATGCAAATAGGGAATTTCTTGAATAAATAACGTGGCTATCCTCACGGGTTGGCCGGACGGCCGGGCCGGCAAACAAGTGAACAACAAAGCAGAAATGTAAACGGTATTTTATTGTGCAAGATACAGTTACAGCACTGCTCCACTTCACTGATGTAGAGAAAATGGAAGAGACAAGACAGAGGCGCCCTTTTGGGTTTTTTATTCTTTCCTAGGCTTTTTAAAATTACAGCCGGTCATTCCAGGAATTTTGCTATAGTCTGTTAAAATTATGAAGGAAAATATCGTGAGGAAACCGGCATGTCCTAGAACTAAAAATTCAAAGACAGGTGATATCCACCAACCAGCACTGGGCTCGCGAGTTGGATTATGGCCCAGTTGGCCTCCCACAGAGAGTAGGCCAGCTTCCCAGCAGTGGGAACGTTATAAGCTGATTATGCTCATGCTATACAGCTGTGCAGTGAAACTGCCTGTTAAACTCTGAATAACTATCGCATCAAAAGCTACATTTATAAATATGCGAAAAAATCCATAGTCCATTTTTTTATGACAATTTACAAGAACAAATTTGACATTTTGCTAAAAATTAATAATAACGTCATCTTGTAATAAAAAAGCATAAGTTAAATTAACCCTTGCTTTGATCACTGTCAATAAAGCATAATGAACTGATGCTTACTTGATTAGGTATCTCATAATAGAATTACCTTTTGTAATAAATTCAATCGTGAAGATTTTGTAGTCGAAGAGTTAAGTAGTAAATGAACACCAGTTCTACATAATAGGTATTTATTTACTTAACATTAATAAACAGTCAGTTATCTATCTATGTATATCTATAGGTACTAATAGTAAAGCCAAAAGAGTTTGCTTGTTTGCATGAACGCGTTAATATCAGGAACTATTACCAGTCGGATTTGAAAAAATATTTTTGCATTTGATAGCCCACTTTTCGAGGAAGGCTATAAGCTACTTATTAACATCACGCTAGGACTCTCAGGAGCCGAGCAAAAACCAAAAACCAGTCAGAAAGAACGCTAACCGAAAACGCAGTACTAGCGATGCGATGCGACGTAGTGGGTCGGGGAAAAAGAAATTTCACGCGGACGAAGTCGCGGGATAAAGCTAGTTTCTTAAATAAACGGGAAACTCTTCGTCATCCAAACTTTTTCCGATCTAATTAAGGAAAATGAATCAAGGAAATAACGTGTTCTCATCAAGAAAACGATTAGAGGCTGTGTAAGCAACTTAACATTATCCTACAGAACTGATGAAGGTGATTGTGATGACCTTCATCAGTTCTGTAGGAAAATCATCATCATTTCTGTGTTGTGTTGTATGATGGTTGTGTGACGTGTTATTTTTTTAGGATTCCGTACCCAAAAGACCCTATTACTAAGCTTCAGCTGTCCGTCCACCCGTCAATCCATCCGTCCGTCCATCTGTCTGTCAGCGGGCTGTATCTCATAAGCCGTAATACTTATTACGGTATAAGAGATTTTCACAAAGTGTATATTTCCATTGACGCTATAACAACAAAACATAAAATAAAGTTAAAAATTAGCGAGTTCAACTCGCAGTTGGCCGGTTTGTGTTTGCGTTTTATGTTCTTTCTTTGCGTAATTTTTACCGCAAATAAACTTTTTTTTTTCTATGTTCCAATGTCGGTTGCTCAGTCGCGTTCGAACGAGATGAGTGGTTCTTGACAGATATCCGGGTCCCTAAATAAAACAAGAAAATAAAACAGGCTACAGAAAATAATAACAAAATAATGTTATGTGCAAAACATTTTCTGAAGAACGGGCCAAGCTTAACTGTTACCAAGAATTCAACTACTGTAAAGTAAAATTGAAGGCACTGAGTTCAGCTCAGAAACTGTTTTGCTGGCAATATTGTTTCATTCTATTGGGCTCGGTGTGTTTTTGTTTACCTTATTTATTTATGTATACACAAAACACTTAGAAAAGAGAACAAATACACAAAGAACAAAAAAGAGCACAAAACTTATTTCACTAGAAATTCCTTCCAGCAGAGCTACGACAGGAGAGTAGGATGAGAGACTTACCTATATAAATTTGCAAACCGCATCCAGTGGCTCTCTATCTTGGGCCAGACTACAGCATCTGGGCGATGGTCACATCACGATTGCAGCGACTTGTGTGTTTGTTTACTGGAACTAACTATACCCACACGAAGCCACTTGGAAGCGTTCGCCACGGCACACTGGTCGGCTACTTACTTAACTTGTCGCATTACTTGCTTTTATGTATTTACTTGGCTTCATACAGAAATTAGCCATCTTGGACTTAGCAGGAGTTTATCTAAGCCTTAGCCTGTTTCATCTTTTAGGTCAATATGAATTCTAAAAACAAGTGAATGATGTAAACGTGTAAATATTTTCCAACATACATAAGCAAATGACAATGACATCCAAAAGCTATGATGAGTCATAGGTTGAATTAGTCAATAAAAATGTTATAGTGTACAGTTCAAATATTTGGAACTAGAATTTTAAATCATAATGTGGTGAAGCATATGGTGTGGTGTGGTGGTGTGGCTGAAGTGGAAAAATGACAATTAGCTTTTGTATGTACGTTAGAGTTTTTAGTTTTTTAATTTAAAATGAAACAACTTATCATATCTTTCTCAGCGTTATGTAGTCAATGAAAGTGAAACACGTCTGGCACAGGTCAATGTTTAACTTAACTAATGTATGGCCGGGTGCGGAAAACTTAATTAAAAAACGTCCCTCGAGTTATGAGGCATGTCTCCATTAGCCTGCTAAGCGGGACCAAAGGGATTTTTCCCTTTAGGTGACCTGAAATCCAATTAAAAAAAACAGATGCGATACGCTCGTGCAGCCTCGCTTTAGCGCCTGGGTTAAACCAAGTCTGGCGACACATCTACGGAAAAATACGCGACGGAAAAGCGGCGTGCTTACGCGACGTAATGTAATACGTCGCAGCCCAGGAACTTTGTGAATTACGTATTTTTCGTACACGTGTCACTAGACTAAAAACCGGAATACACATGCCTGTAACTTACACAAAAGGATGCCAGTAGCCTGCATGCCGTACGCCATAAAAGCTTCTGACTGGTGATAATGACATGCCAGCTACTTGTAAACAGGCTTAAAAGTTACGACTGCAAGAATATACTTCTTAAAAATGGCACCACAACAAAGAAAGGAATTTAATTTAATATTTTATTCGAGCAATTTAATTGATTACCGTGGTTTTCCCGTAGACGCTCCGTCCAGGAACGCCGTCGCCCGGAGATATTTCAAATACGCCGCATATTGAAATCCTCGAGCCATCATATCGGACTAAAATGACCCGTGACGATCCCTGCCTCTTATTACGTGAGGGTATTTTTAAAAAATGCTCGAAGAAGAATCCAAGGTGTTATTATTTTCTTTATTAAAAATCGCTGAGATTGTGCAAAGTATCGATTATTTAATTGTGTAGATGACGATGTTAATATGAAAATGGTTTAGATTTTCAGTTCTTCCAAATGTTGGTATTAACTTTGTGTTATTCAAGAAATGTCAAGTACGTTTGGGTCGGTTTAAAATGAATCAATACAGTAAGATAGGTATCTATCTAATACATTTTTTTTTTAATTAGAAAGAATATTTGCTTTCCGAATATGGGCTCGATAGGCTGCCCAACTTAAATGGGACTGCCGCATGCCAGACAAACTGTGGGCCCAAATAGCACAGAACTGGTGCCAAGACACCACATGGTGGTGGTGGTGGTAAGACAGTGAGGCTGGGTCGCTGCAGACCACGTAGGATATGGCGGGATGTGCAGGACAGGTTCTGTCAAAACTGGAAGGAGGACGCACGGCTCGCGAAAGATGGTAGGAGTGTTGGGGGGCCATTCCCCAGGAGTGGGACAGCGAAGGCTAATAAAAAAAATATATATTCGCTAAGAAAATAAGAGAACAGTAACGGGTCCCTGAAACATATCTAAAACCAATAATTATTTAATAATAATAACAGTTTATTTCAGGTATTAACCCATAGCAATTACATTAATACTAAAATCAGAATTTAAATCTAAATTAAAATTAAATCATAATATAAAAACAAATAAAATCAAAAAATTAAAATGATAAAATACACAATGACAAAAATAAATAAATAACAATCAAAAGTTAAAAACACATTAAAAACAAAACAAACAGAATCGAGATCAACACATTAAAACCCAACCCTCACAACATAAGGTACACTAATTCCGGTCTTAATAGGTACACACAATTAAATATTTCAGTAACTAAAAGATTCTCACATGCACACAGTCGAGTTTGGAAAGACGCCCTGAGTCTCCTCATCAGCCCGTAAAAATCAGTAACTGCTCTCAACAAACATGCCAGTCGCACTATACCGCCAGGGTAACTTTAGAATAGCTCTAAAGGCGTTATTATATTGTACACGAAGAGTGTTGTAAGCAAACTTCGTGTACCTGTACCAGAGTTGACTTGTGTAGAATGACTGACAGTAAGCCGTAAACAGAGTCACTTTGGTTAGAACAGTAAGAAAAGCGTCTAGCCAACATGTTGCTAGTTGCTACGACTAGCGATATTGCGCCTCTGTCGTTCCAGATCAGCATCGTCTGATAAGTCATCCCTAATTATATGATCAAGATAATTATTTAAATTAATAAAGTTACGTTCAAACAATTTATTAGATATATTATGTATCACTTGTAACATAATTATACGTTACATCAATCAGTACATAGGAAATTAGTCCAAATGAAATACAAACCACAACTTAATTAACAAAATTGATACTGTTGTATGTTTGATGTACTTCTAACAGATATAACCTAATTGTGGTAGTTCTACACTAATACTTAAATAATCATTTATTGTTGTCGACTGCCTCGCTGCTCTAGTGATTGCAAGCGCTACTTACTTATGTTTTTCCATCAGGAATTTCTCAGTAGCAGCCTGGAAACTGAATTTATTAGCCCGGACCATGGAAATATGCACGCCCCCATATGAAACCTATTTTCCGATAGTTATGGTTAAGTCCGATCTAATAACGTAGTTTAGTATAGTTAGTCTCTGCTTAACCCTTCAAGGATTACAGGCGTAATAGTTATACTTACACGTGTGAGCACTGTGTACTTACTATAAAGCTACCATTTACTGTGAGTTTGTCATGCTCACTCAAATGTCTCGCTGGTGGTGGCGTGCGTGTTGGATCATTAAGTTCCCTTCAAAATGGTTGACCTGAATGGTGCTGATCCATACGTCCTGTTCGTGAACTGGTTCCATCAGTAGGGACTGGTCCTCTCTTAGCTGCCATGACCTATTTTCATTTACGAATTATTTTTATCTTTTTTATAATGAACGCTTTTAACGTGCACGTCGTTCTACATCGTTCTCACGTGTATTATTTTAATATGAATGATGTAACTAATATTTTGTAACAATTTTATGATTTAAAAGAGTGTCCGTGGAGTTTCTTGCTCGTTCTTCACCATAGGTACTTTGAATGGGCAACTAGCTTCATCTTTCTGACTGACTGACCCCTTGACAATTCAAAAGTGGTTCAAAACCACTCAAAATTCAAAACCACTTTGTCACTTTACAGTTTTCTCGTATCGGCACGAACAATACCTATCTACCAATCGACGCCGACGTGATAAAAATATCAGCAAAGTGATCGCTGGGCTAACTACCTATGGTGTGTAGGTGTGACTATTTAAAATTTTAGATATTTTTCAAGGTTATGGAACAATAAACTGAATGTCATACTTAACAAAGTTCAAATTCCACTGCGACCAAAAACATATTAGAACCTTTTTGTTACAAATCGTCACTCAAAAATCAACTTGAAATACATTTTTATAAAGTCGATAACGCCGATGGAATGTTAATTATCTGAGATTATGAATTTTTAACGTAGGCGGAAAGTCAAGTGCTACTTACAAGAATATTTTGGCGCTTGATTGACATTGCGGCGCTATTGTTAAACATTTTTGTGATAATGTTTCGTGAAATTACATTGACATACCAAAATAGTGGCGTTAGTTCTGATTTTGGCCACGCGACAAAAACATCCTTTTAATATGTCCAGTAATTTTGATGCCCAGAATTTGACGACTAGCCCGTCTACAGTCTGTTTGTTCACAGTTATTTTACCTGTGACAGCAGCAACCCAACAGCAATCTTATTACAACAACAATAAAGATCACTGTGATTTTGACAGACTGGTCAATGGCAGCAATACAAATACCAACCTTATTGTCACGACTATAAAGATCACTGTGGTTTTGATAGTGATGCAAAATCTGAGGTAAAATAACTGTCTCGACTGTCGACTCGTAGAGTCGGTGTGACAAGCTTACTTATGGTTACGGAACGGCACTTGAAAGTACAGACGTCTATATTTGTAGATGCATACTAGATTAAACATCAAACTAGGTTTTCATGTGATGTCAACTTTTTAATATTCCATATTTTTATTAAATATAAATCACTTTTTCTGTTTTAGTGTCAGAGTTTGTCAGTATCACATTTTAAACTGGTCCAACATGTAAAAAAGACAGCTGAATGTCATTCTGCAGTATTGACATTAAGACGCCATTTATAAGCTGAGTCGGTAAAGCAGATTCTGTCGTGTAATTGCCAGACAAAAATCGCAAGGCAATATTTTGCTAAGATAACGAACGTATTTTGACTGTGACTGTACATTAAACTGTAGTTATATTAATAATTATTATTTATTTAGGCACATAAAGGTTTTGTAGTACATGAGGGTAGTACACTTACAAAATATGCATAATTAATTACTTGGTGTACCTACACACGAATTGTTGAGTGAAGCGCAGCTCTTCTAGCTAGATCACTGAGTAATCTGTATTTAGGAGAGAATTGTTGTGCAGTTGCTACTACTACTTCCAACCACGAAGAAAAGAGCTTGGCAAGCATACGTAGACGTTTTTTTCTGTAAAATGTCAAACATTTTCAAACAAACGTCCCCAAAAATCCAGCTACACATTGATTATAAAACGAAATATAATATTAACGAAATAAGGAAAATGTGAATATCTTGAAGAAAATATACTTACAGCAGTGTTCGTTGATGAGCATGATTAATGAAGCAGAAAGACTTTGATCGATCGTGGTTTTACCTAATAAATGTCTCAAGATTCCTTGGGGAACAACAAATCCCCGTACAACGTACCAACTCAAACGTTCGTTCATGTAACGAGCTTGTCAACTGTACCACAGACTATGCCGAGATAATTACTAGCTGGATTGTATTTTGCCGATTGTGGCTCTTTTTTGTTGTTGAGTGGAGAGTTAAATTGTTTTGCAAAAAAAAGGTTGTTTCAATATTGTGTAGTTGTAGGTAATTAAGCCGTTGGTCCCGGCCGTCATTCTTCGTAGATCTTTCGTAGTCGTTATGGATAGTCAGCTAGTCTAAAAGTTTGACAACCAGCAAGGGGAATCGTGCTGCTTGACTACAGTAACTTAAGTGAGTAGTGGAGGTCAGATAAGCATTCGCTTCGCGCTTGTTGTTCAGCTGTACTCGGTTAGACTAGAAGCAAAGCCGACCCCAATGCAGTAGAAAAAAGGCAACGTAGATGATGATGAATTGAACATAGGAAAGTGAAAATCAACAGCTCATTTGTTCAGTCTAAGCCATCAGTAGCATAAACAAACGCTGCGACTGTAAAATATCCTTTCTAATCGGGCATACATTTTGTATTACATTTGTTACTAATAATAGCTAATAAATAGTGTGTATTAGTAACATCATACGGATCAAGGTCGAATTAAAGTTTTTTTACAAATACAAAACGAGACAAACATTCATTTGGTTCAAGAATTGAATAAAAAGGAATTAGGCGTCAGATTTGGCTGACAAGTTAAGTGACAAGGATAAAAATGTAAAACCATAAGGAACAAACTTTGTTTCATAACAATTGGATACATTGTTAATAAATTGAATTAATATGACAAACTGCGGTTTAATTTACTCGTCTCGGTACTGAGAGCTCATAAAGCTCTCACAGTAATTACAAACCTCATAATTTCTACCTAAACTATGCTTCAATCGCTTTTGAAATTAGCTCCATCTTTTAATACACTTCTGTAGAACAATTACGCGCAAGTCACTATGCATCTGACAAACAATCAGGCATTCCCGTCGCATAACATTCACTATATTATGCAGCAGAAATGGCCGATTGCTCTCGCGTTAATAGGTCCTACGGTGTTCATTAAGCCCACATCAAATGAGCAATTAATTAGAAATTTCAATCATGTTAAACTAATAACCGTATTATATTATAGTCTTGTTGTTGTTATTCCACTCGTATCTCATAGGAATAGAGAAGAAATAAGTAGTAATTCTGGTTATTAATGCTAACTTATTCTCTAGATTGATTGATTGATTGATTGCGCTGCGGGCTAGCAATTCTGACTACTAATTCCAGTACTATTTTAGGAAAGAAAGATAGAAAATACGTTTATTTGCGGTAAACATGACGCAGAGGAAGAAAACAAACACAAAAAAGAACAAGCTAGGGGGAAAATTTGCGTCACATCCACGCAATACGGCCATCTGTCAGCATAATGCTAAGACGTTATACGAGACAGAGCCCCAGCGCTGGTTTTCAGCGACAGCCGGCGTTGAAGTGATGACGTCAACCATTCCGATAAACGATGAGATATAAATAATAAAATAAAATAAATGCAATACCTACTAGTACCTACTAGTATTTACTAGTTTATAGCCAGCAGTACACAGGTTCTTCCGAGTGAAATTATGGTTTCTGAAATACAGATGAATTAGGCTTGGTGACACCCCTATCGTTTTATAATTTTAACTTTTTAGTGTTTACTTAAACAAACAAACATTAAACATAAACAATGCCCGATAATAATTGAGAATCTCAAAGCTATTAAACACAACTGTTTTAGACGTGTCTGCACTTAACCGCTATTTGAGTTGGCTAGTGCGGCGTAATTGAGAATCAATGCATGCAAAGCAACGGGCAATTGTGTGTGTTTAATAGCTTCATTATTATCTTAATATATCAATTATCGTAAACTCCTCGGTCGCAGTGACCCTGTTTTTTGAAAAAGGGTATTTTGAGTTAATTTAGTGCAGTGTAAGTGAACTTATTACTGTTGTGCAAGTGTTGAGTATTATAAAGAACACGTGATTATAAGACATTTTTGGACGATTGTTTAATTTTATAGTTACTTTGCAGTTTCAGTTATATTTAAATTACTTAGCTAATAGGCTAGATTGTAATGTCAATAAATTATCACCGACTGTGATACTTTATATACAATCATATACAATTAGTAACTAGTTTCCAGCCGCTGGTTTACTACTATTGATTCGTATTTTCGTTTGATAGTTAAGATTATTGTTGGGTGTTCGATAAATACAGGTGTTATATTTTTTTCCTAATTCGTCTTATCTATCGCAGTCCTCTCCTGGACATAGTATAGACCTCTACCAGGCAGCGCTGCAACACCATACCCTCCGCCTTCCTTATCCAATCTGTCCCAGCCAACTTATTAAGGTCCTCAGTTCATCTAGCTAGGGCCCATCCCACACTACACTTCGTCACATTCGTCTTATTCTGATTTGGATCGCATAGATCAAAATCAGAATGAGACGAATTATCGGCAAATTAAATTGACCTTTACATCATTTAGTGACGCTGTCGGACTAACTTCAGGATATAGCTAGATTAATTTTGTAGGTATAGATTTTACTAAGACATCAACATCATCTGCCTAGCCTTTTCCCAGTTATGTTGGGGTCGGCTTCCAGTCTAACTGGATGCAGCGAATACCAGCATTTTACATGAAGTAACTGCCTATCTGATCTCCACAACCCAGCTACTGGGTAATAGGTACGATACCCCTTGGTAAGACGTTGTCAGACTTTCAGACTTCTGAAGACCCGTAACGACTATCAAAGATCCACAAATGACAACCGGGAACAACGGCTTAACGTACTTTCCGAGGCATGGAGGGGTCTTGGTGTGAAAAGATGGTCACCCATCCACGGACCAACTGCGTCAAGTGTAGCTTAACCTAATCAATCGACCCGTGCGGCTTTTATTAATTAGCCACGAGTCCCTCCATGGAGGGTATGTCGTAAACTAAGTAATTGCCTATCAATATCAAATCGACGAACTGACTATCAATATTCGCAACTCTGAACTTGTTACTAGGAACTACCGAAGGTCTACCTTGTAAGGAATATTACCTAAATCAATTTATTATCAAAGCGTTCTATTACCAACTCACACCACCAATTGCTTTCCGGATTCCATATGGCGAGACGTAACCTGCCAACTCCGATGGCGGTTAAGGCAAACATCAAAGGAAGTTAGGCATTTAACATGTTTGATTACCGTAGCCAAATTCAGTTCAGTTCAGTTCAATATTAATCCCCGGCAAGAGCCCAGGGCCTATTATGACGTGAAAATATTATTTTTACGTTCTATTTCGAAAATGTTTTCTAATTAAATATGTCATTACTTTCCCGCATTAATAATAAGTACTCAGTACTCCGCTATAGCCGTTTGCAAATGAGGAAAAAAATTAAAACCACGAATCAATTTAGGAATGCAAAACGAAACGCTAAGACCCGAAGCAGAATATTTAGAAAAGAAATAGCGACGGTCTTATTTGTATTACTTCAATTTACAACAAAAAAAAACACGATACATACCTACACGGTATTTACATTAGAAAGAATACGGCTATCACCCTTTCGTTATTTCGATATAAACGTAGGTATAATTAACTCCGTTATTTCACGGATAAACACAAAGCAATGTAATCTATTAACCATTTACATTCTTTTTTAATTAAGTCTGTTAATAACTCTAAAATGCAGCTCATTTCAACAATATTACACAATAACTGTCGTTATTTGGCATTTATTTATTTTATTTAAGGACTTATCATTTACTTTTATAATGATTTAATCAATTGAGAATAGAAATAATTCATCTCAAACCACTCATAGTTAATTACATTAAACTTAAATATAACATTAGGCCTGTATTCCCAAAGGCTTAAGCAAAGGTGTATGGTACTCGTACACCCGCATTTCTCCAGCTTAAGTACCACGTTAAAAGGGGACGAGCCTACTGCCAACCACCAGACCTAAATCCAGACACATGGCTGCTACTCAGAAATACAGCAATTAATTACAATTACCCTACAACATACGAATACATACACAATTATCACATACGCCGACGCGGCGACGCGACGCCCGAAAGTTATGAACAAGCAGAACCGTCAGACCACAGGTTCTATTACGCAAAACGTAGTTTATCACCAATATGAACATCAGGTAAACACGTTATAAAGCCGTGACAAACTTGCGAATTAACTAACTCACTTAATATTTTAACAAGTTATGTCCCAGGTTTACTTCGGGAACATTATTAATTAAAGTTGTTAGTGAGATCGGTTACCTATTTGAGTACTATGATGGCGTATCAAATGTGGGGAGGTGGCTTACGTCTGGGGAATGTGTTTGAAGGGATGTGTTCTGCTAAGCCTGGTGCCTGAGTTTGCAGTTGGATGACGTTACCGCAAAATGTTAATAAGAACATTAGAATGCGCGCGCGCGTCGTGTTTGTGAACGGGCGCCGCAGGGCTTATTTTTAATCTTATATGTTGAATGTTTCTTCATTTGTGTTTTTTTTTACATTATTCTCACCTAAAGAACCAACAGGAATAATTTACCCAGGATTTTGTAATATCTTGATTTAAAAGAGTGTCCTTGGAGTTTCTTGTCCGTTCTTCTCCATCTACGTTTTGGAATGGGCAACGAGCTTTTACTAACTAATTGACCGACTATTTGACAATTCAAAAGTGCCTGTAAATGGTTTAATTGAAATAAATGCTTAGAGTTTGAGTTTTGAGAAACTGGGTTCTAAGCAGAGCTTGTCAAGGAGCTTGTCGTATCAATTTCGATGTTATAAACAAATTGTTGCGGAAACACAATTTAAGAAAGATCTCTGTGTAGCTGTTAACTTTGATCGAAGTAACACATAACATAACATCACGCCTGTAATACCCGAAGAGTTAGGCAGAAGTGTACATAAAGTACACCACATTTTGCCCAAACAAAACAAAAAAAATATTGCCGTTCTATACGTTTTGACCGCGTAGGTATTGCACTTTTCTATGAAACAGAAGATTTTTATTTTGATAACCGACGAAAAATTTCTACGCTATGGGGTCTAAACTCGTGTGCTGAATCCATGGTTACAGTTTGCGCGTCGATGTCCCTGCCACCCTGTATATGTTTGTTCATTTTAACTCTCAAAATTATTGATGTAAGCACTTTACAGACCGTTGGCAACATTACTCTTATTTTTAAGCGCTGATTTTTCCATATCGCCAGATAACTTTTATTCGGGGTATAAAATTGACGTTTGACAGTTTTTGTATGAAATGACTATCAAAATTTCAAAATGTATCCTCGAATAAAGTTATCAGATGATCGAAAATCAGCCCTAAGATAACTAAATAAAGACACACGTTCGTGACTGTTACATTAGACATTAAGTTGTTATTCAATGCTTCCCGACAAAAGTCACACATCTCTAAAGGATTGTTGACCACAGTTCCGTAAGTTTTAGCGTACCTACTGACCTCTGAATTGCTAGCTCTCCCCTTGACATTAATCCGTAGTCACCTTTAGAACTTCGTGGAAGGATACATTGCGCCGGAGCAACCATTATTTTCCGGAAATATACGACGTAGGTCAATGCTACGGGATTGTAGGGACAAGAGACGGTCGAGTTTCTCGCTCCGTATAGTAGTCGAAACAAATCTAACTTACTCTGTTCTCATTTACGAATACCTTTTGAAAGTTTGAAGGTAAATGAGAAGTTCGTCAGTAACACAGGTTAAGGCTCCCACAGAAAAGTGCGACGTGACGGTGCGACGTGATTCTGGTAGAAAAATTTCCATAAAGTTTTCACAGAAATTGTTCTACTACAGTCGCGTCACGCCTGTCTGCAGGAGTCTATGGTCGTGCGTAAATCAAGCAGTATTCAGATAAATATGAGTAGTTTTCGAACCTTAACATAAAATTTAGACAAAATAAGTCAACAAGTAGTATTCGTGCTAGTATGTCAACCGATGCTGTCATATTGCAAGACGAAGACTTCATTCCATTTTTTCAATCATCGTCTTCCAACCAGAATTTTATAACAACAAAAAACTTCTTATAAATAACTTATAAGGAAAATTCCACAAGGTGTCGCCCACCAACTGTCTAATGTAAACAAGCAATCTCGGTATTTTTAATTATGACATTTTTTTTAATATCCGCCAAATACAAAACATCCGTTCCACGTTATATATGGCCCTGTTAAATTTTCCGCCTAAAGTCATGTTTTCGTAATGCGTTTTTAATGTTCTCATATTGCTATAAATCACCATGGCTACTCCTGGTCCAGATAGCTTTAATGGCTTATTAAATTAGTTTATGAATGAGCCAGAGCTCATGCCCCCACTGCCGTGTTGCCATGTTACAAATTATTACGCATTACCAATGTCTCAGGTGACCCATTAAATTATATTAGCACTAGAATATAATATAATAGAATACTTTTAATTATCTACACCATATAAATTACAGATATTATTGTACAAAGGGTGACACAATCTGCGATCTTACTACTAAGAGCGATCTTCTAGGCTGCGGTCACGAAGTCAGCGGGAGCGGGGCGGCGCGGCGCGGCGAGTGGCGCGTTCCATTGCATAGATTTATATGGAACTGGCCACGAAGGCAGCGGCGCGGGGAGCAGTCTGCATTGATGTACTGTTGTGCATTTTATTTTTTGCTTTTTAACGACTGACGTTTCAAAATGCCTGCCGACAAGGTGAAGCAAATTATTTTAATGATTTTCGATAGGCATTTCGTTTGCAAACCAAGATTAATTTCTCATAACACAACACTACTCCGCTCTAGCGCCGCGCGGTCTGCCCGCTGGTTTCTACAAGGTGTTTATTATATTATAATACAACGTGTTTTTTTTATATGTCATAACTCTAGATAGTCATTGTACTCATCATTATGAACAACTTTTACTATGGGACCAACCCGAAAGCGCGAAAAAAAATCAGCTGTTCCCTACATTTATGTTCGTATACTCGTCAAAATGTATGGAACACCAGATTTTTGTTTCGTCCCATAGTAAAAGTTGTTCATAATGATGAGTTCACAATGACCACCTAGAGTAATGAGATATAAAAAAAACACGTTGTATACATAATAATAATTATGAAACAGGAGCAAATAAAGTATACTTAATGATGGTGTTTAAGGAGAGAAGAAGTGTTTAATTTATCAATAGGTATTTCAAAAGTAGACAGAAAGATTGAGCACGCCTTGTCGACACGGGCAAGTCATTCCATAACCGTACTGCTTGAACAGTAAAAGATCCCACTAAAACATCAATAAGTAGAGTACGTTTACTTTGTCATTTGCTTCACACATCCAAAAACAACCATTTATAGGTTATTTAACTAAGGGACGAAATTTATTGAATAACCATTGATCGATTTAAGCTCTGGTTGACTTGAAGCGTATGCCTCGCGGTATTCGCTCGCGTCCATTGTGCCAACTAACTTGTTTGCAGGTGTTCAAACAGACGCGAATAGTAGTCCGACTTCCTATTCATTAAAAAAACCGACCGTGCGTGATTTCCAACACAATTCTATAAAAGCATGTGTCATGCAAATCTGTCAAAAAGAATTATCCTGGAAATATTTAAAGAAACATCCCGTGTTTGAAAACAAGCTCAAACACCGATTTTGGTCAACAACCACCGGTCTGCGATGGTATTACTTCAAGCTGCGTGACGGAGGGTGAACCTTTTCCCATTAATTGGCCACAATTCCAATCACGGGCCGCTCTTTGGCAACAGAAAACCCCATTCCAATCTCCTGCGGAACTATAAAAGTATCGACTTGAATGAGGGTGCCAGATTAACGCAATTTACGTTGCTCTTCGATCAAAATGAGTGGCTGTCATTAATTTCGGCAGCGGCCCAAAGAGAAAATTGCATGAAAACAAATGCAACGTTTTCAGCGACTGATTTTGAGCGCTTCACACTTAGTATAGTGCAATTAGTACAAAAGATTTTACAATCGATTCAAGACGGGAAAAGCATAACTCAGCAGAATTAATTTATATTTTATTGAAGGTTGCCGGCTTCTCTAATAATCCCTCAATAAGCTCCCGCTACTTATAAAGAATATTAGTGGCCATCAGCATTCAATGTTTCATGTTTTATCTAGAAACTAGCTGCGCCCCGCGGTTTCACCCGCATAAGTTACGATCCCGTGGGAACATCGGGATAAAAAGTATCCTATGTGTTAATCCCGGTTATAAACTATCTTTGTGCCAAATTTCATCCAGATCCGTTCAGTAGTTTTGGCGTGAAAGAGTAACAAACATCCATACATCCATACAAACTTTCACGTTTATAATATTAGTAGGATGAATATTTTTTTTCTATTTATGTAACTTTGGATATCAAAATTTTCTCATTATTTCGTTGTATTGCCAAAATACGAATAAAGTCGCGGTATCATATTTTTTATTTAGCTGTCATCTTGGCTATATTGAGCCTTACATACTGATTGCATACAATCCAAAAAGCCAGTAGGTACGTATTCGATTCGATTATACATACAATGAAGCGTTATGGATTTAATATCTAAGCGAAAAAGAAAATACGTAAATTCTTTTTAAAGTGATAGTTTCGAGTTAGCAAACAGAGGGGAGCAAAGAAGCATTCTTTTCGGAATATGAAAGAAAAGTTGAATGGATTTCGGCGACAGTTTTCGGGTTCGCAGCGTCTAGAGATACAACTCCTAAATTGAATCACGTATTAGGTTTAAAAGTTAAGCGGTTACGTTCCCCGATCGAAACCACTTTTTATGTAAGTGCTACGTGATTTCTTTGAGAAAGCACTCACTTTTGTTTCCGATATCTTCTTTCTCGTCGTGATTAATACTTTCACTTGTTAACTTAAATTGTTTTTCCGCTGTTGTGCATAAAAACGAGAAAACGGAGAGCTTATTTCTGCAGTAAAGTCCGCCTTTGTGTTAACATTGTGTTCTATGTTTAAGCTAATTAACTTAGCATTTTTACTTAATACAATCCATATAACTGTTGGAATAAAGAAACGTTTTACTGGATACCATCTGCCCTCGTTTTCCTTGTGAGCTGCAAAGGAAAATAGAACAAGAAGTGGCTTTTGTTGAGTAGGTACTATTTAAATCTTATTCATTTTTCAAATTCTGTTACACAATAAGTAAGGAAAATCAATTGAATACAAAAACGTAATTTCCTTCTTTACCGTAATAGGTGCCGAACACGCTAGTTGAAAACATTATAATGAGAATTTTGACCCCAGTACAGTGGAGCTTAAATTATAACCACAGTAGCACACTAAATATTTTATGAAAGCTTGCTCGTGACGTGCCAATCAACAATTCATTAATATCGCAGTAGATGATTGTTCGGTATGATGAAATGCTCCAAAACAATCTGCGACCACAGCTGCGACCGGTCGCGAGCGCTTGCGGTTGCTAGTTGCGGTTGCGGCGTATCGACTCGCCCATCTCGCGAACATACCAATTTAGTTCATCAAAAAATACAAATCCATTTCCATTAAATGGTTGTTAACGAGATTTATATTTGTACACAGTTATATGTATATGTTTTTATTTGTATAGTCCGTTAGTCATTTAATTTAATTCGTAGTGTAAATAGTAGGTTGTGTTAAATAGTTAAATATTGTACCTACATAATATATAAGCGTTTTAATATATATTAAATAAATAAGCTTTGTAGACACAATATTCAATCATTTACTTACTCTGTACGCCAAAAGCGTGTAGGTACAACATAGTTTTAGTTTATCATAAAATAAATTATTGGAGTACTATTGTAGATACTTAGAGGGCTACTTGCTCTTATAATTTGTCTACGTTCTTGTTTACTACGCGTTCATGTTCTAAAATGCATCGTGTTAAAGACTCCGGTACAATCGATTTATAGAAAAATTACTGTATTTATGTACCTATTTCTTTCTTTAATTAAACGGTTTAAGACCAATTACAGAAATTAAAGACACAGTATGCCTAGGGCCTGAACTGTAGTAGTACTGTACTGTACTGTAACTGTAGTTTCTGCCTACTCCCAAAGGAAAAGGCATGAGTTTATGTATGCACCTCTACAAGCGGTATAATATTTTTTGCTCAACGTACGTAAGTACAAAGACAATCATCTGCCTAGCCTTTTCCCAACTATATTGGGGTCGGCTTCCGGTCTAAGTTGGAAATTGAGTCCAGGAATAGGACGCTCTTGTGACCACTATACCAACGAGGTAGGCAGGTTAATTACTGGGTACCCAGTTACTGGGTAAGACTGGTTGTCAGACTTTCGGGCTACTGACGACCCTTAACGACTGTCAAAGATCCACGAATGACAGCCGGGACCAACGGCTTAACGTGCTTTCCGAGGCACGGAGGGATCTTGGTATGTGAAAATGGTCACCCATCCACGGACCAGCCGCGGCAAGCGTAGCTTAACCTGATCAATCGACCCGTGCGGCTGTTATTACTTAGCCACAAGCCCCACACAGTACACACACAGCACACTACACACACACACAGGCACAGGCACAGTATGCCTAGGTATAAACAGTAAAAAAAAAGTGTAATTTTATTATATTTTCATTCGTTCTGCTTATACAAATTTCTATTATAAAATATCTGCACCCTAATTGCGTAACACACTTTCAATTACAATCTGAATGATATTGAAGGATATTGCTAACCCATTGCTTCTTTTGTTCGACAAAACTGTCTGCTTAACAATATAATGCATTTTGTTAAACTGCCAAAATGAAAGCTATTGTTACTGTGTTGCGGAATTACCCCGCTAGACTTGAACCATTTTTTAAATTAACAGGTCTTATCGCAGATCCAGGTGATCTGCGACTCAGTACCCTCCTACCTCAGACACCTTTCTCTATTTAAGATTGTGCATTTTCTCCAGTGCCTGTAATATGATGTTGAGATAAATATATGTTTATGATTATGGTTCTGGTTATCAGGAAACCTCATGATAAAATGAAATATCGAACGATTTTATCATTCCTATGTGATATATGAATATTTGATTATTGGATGTAGAAGTTATACAACACCGAAAACACTGTTTCAGACATTTTCAATTCGGTCTCCCGTTTGGACCAGTCGCAGTTTTTGACTGAAAATTCTGAACAAACAAGATTATTTTTCTCATTTTTGGTTTAACACTTTCGAAACGTGTTTTGAGATTTTTCACCAACGTAACAAACATAAAACTATGTGAGTATATTTAACATTTTCCGACGTTTTCTAAGAATTACTAGAGTAAACTGAAAAATTTTTGTTGCGAATGATATAATATTTAATGAAAGAAGAAATTTTATAGTCACTTTTACTCTCCTGGTGCAGTATTTCGCACGGTCAGCAACAATAATTGATAAGCACTTCAGGTTTAAAAATCTTAATTGTTTAATTATTTAGCACAATATTCATGAGAAATCTAAACTGATATATTCAAATAGAATTAGTCTTAGCTATGGCTCATTAGGCTTAATATGTTCTAAAGCATATATTGCTTTAGAATTTCAATCATTTTTGTATGAAATTAGAGTATATTTTGTAAAAGTAACGGAATGAAATTAAATTATGTCAATTTCTGTAAGTAGATCTTTTAAGACACTTTTACACGTCAATAAACACACAACAGTGTTAAAATCGTCGTTTCAGACTGTACCATCATATTAGGTACCAACCCAAATATTTTAAGAGAAGTGTTAGGGTTTTTTTTTTATTTTTTTTTTATTTGATGATTTCCCATCCACAAAAAAAAAAAAAAGTGTTAGGGTCAGTTAATAATCTACGAGTAATACTTATCGTATTGATTGATCCAAAGCATTGATTGACCGATCTAGCTGGGGGGCATCCCACGCTACGTTCCCTACTTCACAAGACTTACCTTTTACCTTCTAAAAAAATGCACAAGAAAAAAAATACTCCGGTAGAACTTTCAGAGGTATGTGGTAGTCGCTGAAATAAGAAAGAATGCTTAAGAAGGTTGCATAGAAATACGACATATTTTAAATTTTAATTGTATTTTACGTTACTTCCAACTTTACTCGCCCTTTATAATCATTTGTTATGAATATTAGCATAGCTTGTTCAAACATGTTCTGCTTGCATTAAATACATCACAAGGTAGATGTTTGGTACATCTACATACCTACAATCTAAAAGGTCCTTTGCATCGACGGACTAGCATAACATGATTGCGTTCGAACCATTCGGCAACAGCGTATCGCATTCATTAATTCCTGCTACTCCGAAGTAAAATTGTTGAAAACGTTTCAATGGAAATCTGCATGAATACCGTCATAATATTCCACCAATAGGAGGATTGTAGGGGAAATCAAAGCCATGGCTGCCATTCATAATGTTATTTTTAATAGCTTACCCTGGTAGGTAGGTACCTAACTATAATCTGTACCAACTCTTGTTGATGAAAGTGTAAACTCAAACTAATAATAATGTTTATTTGCCAAAAACAGTTTACATTTCCTTATAGTCTACTCTATTAGCTAGGTTTACAAAGAAAACAAACTAAGACGCAAAGGAAGGATGTTGCTTATGAACTCCACACTAGGTCGAGCCTGTTTCTTGGAGTCCATGGGAACTCAAAAACTCAAAGCATTTATTTCAATAAACCATTTAGAGGCACTTTTGAATGGTCAAAAAGTCGGTCATTCAGAAATATGAAGCTAGCCCATTTCAAAGCGAAGCGAAGAGCCTATGGAGAAGAACGGGCAAGAAACTCTATGACACATCATCTGCCTAGCCTTTTCCCAACTACGTTGGGGTCGGCTTCCAGTCTAACCGGATGCAGCTGAATACCAGTATTTTACATGAAGCGACTGCCTATCTGACCTCCACAACCCAGTTACTGGGTAATACGATACCCCTTGGTAAGACTGGTTGTCAGACTTTCGGGCTACTGACGACCCGTAACGACTGTCAAAGATCCACAAATGACAGCCGGGACCAACGGCTTAACGTGCTTTCCGAGGCACGGAGGGGTCTTGGTATGTGAAAATGGTCACCCATCCACGGACCAACCGCGGCAAGCGTAGCTTAACCTGAAACTCTATGACTAGGTACTCTTTTAAATTATATTGTTATAATTCGGTTAAAAATACGTACACGTTAAATGCATCAGGAGTACAGCAAATTAAAACAATTTAAATAAGCCGTGACAGCTAAGAAATTACTAGTCCCAACTGACGACGCCCGTTCACGAACATGACGCATGGATCATCCCATTTTCACGGCAACCCAATATCCAACACACGTGCTTACCACCAGAGAGACATTTGAGTGAGCATGGCATACTCTCAACTGGGCACATTCAAGTCAATAAAAGCGTACCCAGTACGGTAGCTTTATAGTACATAGTACTCACACCTGTGCTAGGTATGTAATTAGGTATATAATGCAATACAAACAAACCCAACACCCTTTTTGCTTAACACTCTATTAATCATAATCTAAATAATTTTGAAGGATATTGCCAATCTGTTGTTCGAAAAATTTGTCTGCTCAACAACATAAATAACGCAACGAACATTGTCGAGCTGTTAAAATGAAATCCATTAAGCCATTCCAACTGTGTATTACGCAACTTAGTCAAAACCTTCTGACTATGAATGTTAATAAAACAGCTTACATAATTCTCACCGCAAAGAATAAAAAAATACCATAAGTTCCAAATCTTACAATAAATAACCAACCGTTACGAAAATCAACGCATGAAAATTATCTGGGCCTAATTGTAGACAGCAAGTTGACATTCAGAGCGCATATTGACTACGTAAGATCTCGAATAACCCCACTAACCGGAGCCATACGTAACATTGCAAAATGCGTACCCTACAAGCTAAGACATACTATTTACAACACGCTAGTCAAGCCACATCTGGAATATCTGGTCCAAGTTTGGGGACAAGCTGCAAAAACTAATCAACAACACCTACAACGAACACAAAATAAAATCACCAAAGTCCTTTTCAATTAGGTACAACTACTACACTCCTACAGAATTACTCTACAAAAAAACAAAATTATTTAACGTACAACAATTATATACATACCACACATGCATGATAATCCAAAAGATATACACACAAATATTTCATTCACACAAAAGACTCATAGATATAATACCCGTAATCAAGACGATCTGGAAGTACCAAGAGTAAGAACCCTGCACGGCAGGAAAACTATACAGTATGAGGGGGGATTCGGCTGTATAACATTTAAAACATGCCTAAGGAATCATTTGTTAGACACATAAGATTAGTTCTTGTTTTTATTTTTTAAGTTTAGCGTAAACTGCTTTATATTTTAGTTATACCTAACAACATACTTGCTTTTTATTTTTAAAAAAGATAATATTAATATGGCGCAAAGTTTATTGGATGCCTCGACATCGTAATGTAACCTAAATATTGTTAACTTAGTCAAGTTTCTCTAAAAGTGAACTGTATGTTCTTTGAGAAAAAAAAAAAAAATTGAGTCTTTAAACTGAACTACCCCGCTGTTCAGGTTAATATGATGAGTGACACATTTATCCATATTAAAAAGGTTTCAACTTCATATCTCACCAGTTTTCCCAACAATTATTATTTAAATAACGTTATGAAATTGTAATAGAAAAATCGGCAACGAAAAGTGAGGTTATAAAAATAACCCCAAAGCCCAAACATTGTCAAATGAAAAACATCTTCATCACCACTGCTCTCAAAACCGTGCAGGAAAACATCGTGAGGAAACCGGCATGTACTAGAACCAAAAATTCGAACACATGTGACATCTACCAACCCGCACTGGGCACGCGTGGTGGATTACGGCCCACTTCCTCTCATAGAAAGGAGGCCTGTGTCCCAGCAATGTGAACATTACATTATAGGCTGATTTAAGCATTATGCAATCAATTTGTAAGTGGCACTACATATTGGTATCCACCACTCACAATTACGTTTTGTGACCATGATTGCATTTTCATCAAATTGTTTTGGAACAGAGCATACGCCTACGTCGATTAAAACGCAAGTCAACACAGAAACAACGAAAGCCTCTGTGTTTAAAACGACGTCCTTTATTCAGACTTCGCAGTATTGACACGTTTATGTTTTGTTAACGTCTCGATGGCGGACACGAAATTTCTTGTCGCCCAATTATTGTCGGATTAGTACAATTATTGTTCCAAACAACCAAACTCTTATTACATGAATTGGAGTTGTCATCCTAAATTCAATTTAAATGCTTCACTTGCTGTAAGCGGACAACTTGGCAAGGAATTAAGTAAAAACGACTCCGTTAAACGTATCGCCCAGAACAGAAATCATAATGAATTTTGCAATGTGACCGAACATTTTCTGCGTATAATTTAATTTGGAATGGCTCCAGCCTCCACGGACAAATAATTTAAAAGCTACGGAAGTTTAAGCTGAAATAAAGTATTAAAACGAGTTTTATGGAGCTCACTTATTTTGAATGATGGCTGGAGCTTAACCACTTATACATTAATTTCTTTTATGAATTGCCTCATTTCTGTTCGCATCGGCCGCGGCAGAGCGGACGGTCACGGCGTTAGCTGTGAAACCGAATCCAACATAGCGTTAAACAAATCGAAAAAAGCTGCCCGCTCACGGAACACACATACGTTACAAAGCAGCGTCTGTCCGATTACAAACAATGCAAACGTTGAAGGGAAGTAAACGAAAAACGAGCGTTGAATTGCAAACCGCTGTGTACCGACGGAAGAAAAAAACTGTTGTGTAGCGGACTAGCGGCGAGTAGCGGCACAGCAACCGGCAAACATCGCAGCGTGAGTGCGCTCCTGTCAGCACTTCTTGACACGCCGCCACGCGCCAAAACTCCTAACAAACTGCCGCGGATTTTTATCATGCACTCGGCCCAGCTCCACTCTACCGAGAATGTACAAACATTTGTCTATTATGCATTTTTTATCCAGTCCATATATCAAAAACTATCAAGCCCGACAAAAACAAACCCTGCTGTTGGATTGCTCGGTGCAGTGAACTTTAAAAAAATCTTTTCATTGTACCAACAGTGTTTCAATTTTTATGCGATGTAATTTCGCGATAGATAAATGTGCACGTTTAACGGTTTTTTGTGTTTACGGAAAACGCTCACAAAAACCGTTAACAAAAAATGTTTGAATGCTTTATGGGCAATAAAGCCTTTACAAAGTTAGACCTAGCTTTTAGTAAACACTAATAATATTATTGCGGTTTGGTAGTTTGTTCTGGGTTGTGGTTACCAAAGGAATGACGTATGCAGACGTTGGTGAAGGTCTCCATTTGCTTTTATGTCAAGTATTTGATTTCTAGGCACACAATCACGAAACCAGAAGATTATTTCCCGTAATTTAAAACGTTCAAAATCTAGTCGTAATTTCATTTCAGCGACAATCAATGTCAGAAACTTGTCGAAAATGTAAGTAAACTAGAGGTATTTGACAGATTGAGACAGATCAGACTGAACGTTCATAAAATAACGAGAATTGCCCCTCAGATCATCCCTTAAAGGCGGCTGACACAAAAACCCCAATAAATAAATAATTAAGCAAATCCGCAGTACAAGAAAACTCCCCCAGCAAGGAAATCGAGGAAATTTATATTTGACGGGGACATAAAGAGTCCATTTGTAGCAAGTGACGTGTTAAGGGACCCTTGTTTATGGGTGGCACTTAACACGGAGCTAAGCCGCCAGTCGCCCGAACATTCCCGAACACTTGCAAGTACACTAGTACGTCATTTTTATGCCACCAGGGTGAATTTGTTATCTGATTACACTTGAGGACAAGTACACGTAATAAACGTCGTGTTGTTTTTCCTTTTTTTTAAGATAAGGCCAAATTATCCTGTCAAATTGACCTGTCACGGCGAAAATCTCTTGTTTAAGGATATTACGATTCGCTTTAGCGTTAATGTTATCAGATTTTTATTTAGAATTTGCATGGGTTTTGGTTTCAAAGAGAAGTTTTTGTGTGCCAGATGCGAAATAAAACTAAAACTATTACTACTTTATGTGAACTAAAACTTGTTCCCACAAAAGTAACTTAGTTATCATTAAGACAGGGCTTCCTCTCTTCTATCATTTTTGCTGTGCCCTACAGGGTCCATAATGATCGAAATTATATGTATACCACTTAAGTACACATTATGGTAAAGTAATAAAAATATTGAGTATTGAGTATTGAAATATATGCTTGATTTTTAATATTTAGGGTATGTAAGTTCTAATAACTACCTACTTTTTAGGCTTGGGTCACTTTTCAATAAAATTTCGTAACCTAACTGCACAAAAAACAACAATCCAAATGTTAATGATGTCCGTATTGTTTTATATCTTTAAACAAACACATCAAACAGCCAACTCTGAAACCAAATAAAGTCTAAGTCCTTTTTCGGATCAGTATACAATTACGTGCACCGGACATTGGACATAGGAAGCGCAAATAGTCGTTCTAAGCATAAAAGAGTGTATTGGTCGAAGCATGTGTCAGCTGCAGCTACAATCTAATTTTCAGGTTGTCCGAAGGTCGGAGTTAGTGCATGGTGCAGTGATTCCTACGGCCGAACGACGAGAGCCGAATCGACGTCAAGAGCTGAAAGCCGAACGTAGGTACACCCGCCATATCAGATTTTCCTCTTAACTCAGCGAGGAAATTGATTTCAAGAGTTCTCTTAAATGTTGCGTAGGCTGTCAATAAGGCTCAGCATTTAATGATTTATCGCATTTCTGTGACCGCCTCTAACTTCTGATTGAGATTATGAGTTTCAAGTTACGGTGTTACGGTTTCAACTTGATTCTGTATTAATGGTACTTAACTTTTAATTGGAGTGTTTAACGTTGGATATTTTTATTACACTTTTATGTATTATTTAACAAACAGAAAAATAAATATATAAATAGGTTGGTAGAATCCGTAAGGTATTTCGAGTATCTTCAGGAAATAAGTTTTTTTTTAATCATATATCAGGGGGGTGACCACCACCTCTTACAGCAGTATTATTATAATCTTACTTCCGTGTGTGAAAGAGATGGAGCTATACATTCCGTATAGCTCCATCCTTTTCCCACACGAAGTAAGATTAAAATAATACTGCTTTAAGAGGTGGTGGTCACCCCCCAGCTATCTTCTACCTATCTATACTCTATATACTAATAATAAAGCTGAAGAGTTTGTTTGTTTGAACGCGCTAATCTCTGGAACTACCAGTCGGTTTTGAGGAAGGTTCTAGGCTATTTAACTTTGCGCTAAGATCATAGGAGTCGAGCAAATAGAAATAAAGTAAAAAAGAACACTAAGTGATAACGAAGTAATAGCTCAAGCAGGCGATGCAATGGAAAAAAATGGAAAGGGATGGATGGATGGATGGAAATTGGATGTGGAATGGAATGGAATGGGAATAAATGGATAAATAAATAAATGCGGCGGTGCAAGGCGGTGGGTCGGGGAACAAGAAATTTCACGCGGACAAAGTCGCGGGCAGAAGCTAGAACATTTATAAATTACCTAACAAACTCATTCACACTCAGCTAACCACAACCTTTTCATCTCTTATGGCATGTACAAAAACGTGCGGCATTCGTCATAGAACACGAAAAAAGCCCAATATCGACGGTCTACCAAAGCGAAAACACGACACAGAAAACGAATGAAAAAAGCAATATGTCGCAGGACACACATGTTTGCGAATCTGGCGTTAAAAACAGTGCCATCTCAAAGAAACTCCTTCAGGAAATCAATTCGTAGTTTAACATAACGGGACGTGTGCGCGTGTGACTGGTTTTTGTCAGTGTGGCGGTGCTAACATATGGGCCTAATATGTAAGTTACACGATCGGTGTTCAGTGATCTATCGCCGTGACACCGCGCCTGTTTACGATTCACTCCGGCCAGGCGTACAGTCGAACTGATATTTTTATGTCCGAGGCGCCTTACAAGGGGAGCGATGAGATTTACGTCGTGTGCGCTTCCTTGGGTGGAAGTGTGAGAATAAACACGAGGTTTATTTTTAAAATAAACTTGATTTCTGTACACTTACTTGGGTATTTATAACTTCGTATGTTTTTATCGTATCATTATTATTATTTTCATCAGTAACATATTATTAAACGGGGCTGACATGTTCTTACAAGAACAAAAGTTCCTAAAACAAAAGATTAAAAAAAAACATATTATTATTAATTTATTATTAGTCTCTATATAATTTAAGCTTGTTATTTAGTATTCATTTAGTCCTAAAAAATAGTATATTGTGAACGGGTAAACTGCTTATTGCGGGTGAACTTTTCTCAAGAAAATAATAGGACTTTACACAGCAAAATATACTAGCACTACCCGTAAATAATATAATTCTTGTCAGCACTTTCAATGATATCAAAGCAACACGGACCAGGACAGCTATCGATGTCATTGACTGCCCGCGTCCTTCCGCGGACATCCGAGTAACTGCGCTGACGAGCTTTGCTCTGTGGATAAGCTTCGTAGGTACCTACAATTCTACAGGCATAGTCGTTAGGCATTCAATGCGCGACAGAGCGACGAAGTGCGGTGTAAATAATTTTCACGCTGGTTCCGCGTTACAGTTTTTTCAGTTAATTTTTGTGTGCTGTGACCAAGAGAGGACGCACTCTAGCGGCTAGTCTGATTTGCTTTGAGGGTAAAGTTAGAAGGTTGTTTATCCGCCTTGATTTTTAACCCCCGACGCAAAAACTACGGGGTGTTATAAGTTTGACGTTTCTGTGTGTGTGTGTGTGTTGTATGTCTGCCTGTGGCATCGTAGCTCCCGAACGGATGAACCGATTTTGATTTTGTTTTTTTTTGTTTGAAAGGTGAATTTGTCGGGAGTGTTTGATGAAAATCCGTTAAAGATGGCCGCCGCCACAAAATGGCGGATCACATATTTTTTCACAACTCCCTCAATATGGGTATCAAATGAAAGGGCTTGACTAGTAGAATACTATACACTATGATAAATTTCAAATCCAAGATGGCCGCCACCACAAAATGGTGAATTACATTTTTTTTTCACAATTCCCTCAATATGGGTACCAAATGAAAGGGCTTGACTAGTAGAATACTATACATACACTATGATAAATTTCAAATCCAAGATGGACGCCACCACAAAATGGCGAATTACCAAAAATCTGATTAATCACCAAATTACCTGAATCTTAAAACGCAAGATAATAAAAGAAATGAAATAATAAGGAGTCCCTACAAAAAGCATGAAATAAAAAATTAAATTTAAAATTAAAATTAAATAAAAAAATTTCATACTTACGTATCTTACGTAGGGTCATAATTTCAAGGTTATCTTTTTCTTTTTATATTTTTATACGTTTATACCTTTTTTGTTCTATTTGTGGCAATTTTTCAATAGTTTTTTTTTATTGTTTTAGGCTTTTTACATTTATACTATTTTTATTACTTTGTGTCGGGGGTTTTTTAAATTTTTCATTTAATCCAAAAATGTTCCAACTGTTTTGCCTATTGCCTCGACCAACAACAAGTAATAAATAATGCATGCACTCAACAAAGTAATACCAATCGATCATTAACACCAAAATTAATCAGCAACAGATTATCTAGCCTGATGCGTTGCTCATAAATAAAGTAGATTTAGGGTCCGATACACACAGGTAACACCTGGCACTGCACAGCCCGCTGACACAAATATACGGGGTCAAATTAAATTAGCTAGCGAAACTCTGCAAATGAGATGCGTACGTATCGATATCTAAATATGACACACAATATTTTTTCTTTTTTGTGGGGTCATTGACCGCAGTTAGTGTAGATTTTTCTGTGTATACTTCTCAGAAGTATCGATAAGTATCTTAACACGATGAAACAAAATAAATCAGATTTTCTCAACTCACACTTCGAGTACCACACTCCCAGCGGTCGTTGACCCCACCAAAAAACATCAAATATTTTACATTTTTATTTTATAGTCTTACAAAATCGATACCCGACGTCTACGTCAGAGTTGGCTAGCTAATTAAATTTGGCTAAATTAGAATTCGATAAGTACCTATGCAATTATTGGCGGACTATCGAAACCTGGCCAAACAAGATGACAATGTAGCCAAAGAGCTAACTTCGTACACGTGCGTGGCAAAGCGTGTTACAAGTCTGTTCCCAGGGATAAGCCACGCGCCCGACCAAGCTTAGTTTAATTGTGTTTTGTGTGTAAACATAATAAAAGGTGCCTACTTAATTACTAATGCGAGCTTTCACATTAACCAACACGACAGCACGGCGGCGACGACACGATACGATACTTACGTTGGGAAAAATAACGTTGCAAAAATTACAACAAACACATTATACGAGCCTCTGTTTTTTAATGTGCGAGAAAATAATTGGTACTGACTGTGGCGCTTTCGGTACCGGGATTATCTATGAAAGGCGTATTTAGTATAAACATATCATAATTCACGGCGAAGGTGGTGCGGCATATACATATAGTATGTATGTATTTATAATTTTGAATATGTATATATTTGTCTATTTTAGTGTATTGTTTATATAATATTTGCACCAACGACAGTCCCATTTTGTGTCCAGGGAAATCGCTGTCCATACTGAGGTTGCCTGGAAGAGATCGCAGTAATGCGATAAGGCCGCCCATTGTATATTTTGTAGTGTCTCATGTATTTTTTTATGCTATGTATTTTTGTGGTGTACAATAAAGTATATATAAATAAGTAAATAACATTTGCAGGGCCAACATGGCCAGAGATCGCACAAGACAGGAAGGTTTGGAGGCCTTTGCCCAGCAGAGGAAAACAATGTACGTTAACAAAAAAAATATATATATATACTCCCGAAAATCAACGATAACCTGGTACCGAACGAGAGGCCAAGGTATAATGCCAGTTATGAAAAAAATAAGAAAAAAATCCATGTCACTTAGTCAAGCGATAATAATATAATTATTTCTTTATACGATACTACTTCTTTTGTATCGTAACACGCTCTGTCAGCTCTCCAAGCTGATAAACTAATCCTTTATTCTTTTCTAATCTTCTAAATATGAAATAATGTTTCAAATTCAAAATCAAAAGTATTTTTTTTTTCAAGGCTGAGTATCAGCACTTTGTGAACGTCAAAATTACATAAGACAGTCCTCCAAAAAGCCCGTCCTTCACCACTTCCTAGAGCTTTAGCTGGGAAGAAGAAGTGGCGCAACAAATACATGCCATCAACTTATGAAATATCCGAGGAGGTTGCACGATGGAAAAGCCATGCAGGCTAAAACCTTTGCAGTACGTATCGCTTGAGCAAACCATACCTATGCCTAAAGAAGTTTCTCCAATAATTGTCATATATTTTAACGTATTAATAAAGTTAATGTTGCATTTAATAAAAACCCATCATCAATATTTAAAACACGAAACATTCATTATTTTAGATCAAATAAAACATCGATAGGGTTTAAAAACAAAATTAAGTAAATTCTCGTAAATGCCATCGAAAGAGGTTAACGACCTTACAAACTTCAATTTACAATCTGCTGTAACAAACATCTTACAGTATTAATTTATTCAAATTGCTTTAACTCTGATTTCAATCAAAATAATATTGTATTAACCAACTTTCATTTTGGTAATAAAATCGGAGCGTTCTCGTTGGTATTCAAATTCAAATTTCGTCTAACACAAAAGATCCATTCTCTCCTCACATCGCGCCATCCGACCGTCAGCTTTATGCCTGCTACGCTCCCTTATCGTAAAGAAGTCGCAAAAAACGTATCTAAAGAAGTTATCTATCGTATTTTGTACCTTTCTGCCCTATCAGGGATTTCAATCCTTATCAACATCAATTCTCATCGGACAGCACATAAATAACTGTTTCAATTCACTATCCCAAAAACACGAACAGAACTAACCAAATATATTACCTATGTACCTGTGTTTGTAATCGACACAAACTTATATAAAACTTTCATCCCTCTATTTCGGTTTTAAACCCTCGTATATTAATTCAGTTATTAGTAGTGTGAAATAATACGAAAGTTTACGAGTGGTGCGTACCAATTTGAATTCTAAATTAACATGCTACATAATTAAGCCTATCCCTTTTAATCGGTTGCGGATTAGTTTGACTATGTCATTAAATTTCATGCAGGTCTCGGTGTTAAGCCTACGGATTTTACACATTGAGAGTTCTAATAACATTACACAGCAGGTACATAAGTACAGCCCATCGATCGACACGCTACCGCAGTAGGTACTAATGTAACTAGCGAGTACGTACATTCCCAGTAATAGAGCAAATCGGTAGGTCGTTACCGCAATCGAAACGGCTTAATAGTCTGCGTTAGGCTAACGCACCATTTAAAAAGTCAACGGAAACTCGTTGAAAGTACTTTTCTTTCATTGTTTCCGGTCGTGCGGAGTGCCCTCAAGACTCAAGGAAATTGACAATGAAGGTAAAGTTTATCTTCCACCGTCAGCCGTTTGAGGGTCGAAGACGTGACCCGACCCCTTGATTCCATTACGGGCTCGCCGCGACCGACAATAGAGAATTAAAAGTCGAATTTTTACAGAGCCAACGAGCCGCTTATTCAATAGAAAAATCAATATCGCTATTAAATGAACTTATCGGCGTATTATTTTCCTGCAGACATACTGTTTTATGTTACATCATATTATTTTTAACATCTCATTTCGATCTGAGAAACAGAACTTTTGAATAACGTTTATTTTGAATTAGTTAGGTGAGTGACCTTAATGTACATGAATCCCACTCTACATATATTTTTGTACAATACATTCAGAAAATAGGTATATCCCTACTCCAACCACAGTTCCAAATATATCTACTGGATCCCAATCCAATGTTCACTAATCTCTTGACATTTTTACCGCCTTCATTTCGCCAAATAACTTTCCCTATGTAAGTCTCAAAGTTATTCAACAACCTGGAATTACTTGATTCAGGAAAATCCGTTTCAAATAAATTATACAAATTCACTATTTAATGTCGAGTCCGTGTGCCTACACACCTTTAATCTTTGCAATGCGCTGGGCACCTAAGTACCTGCTTGAATGTGAATAGCGGTCGCGGGAATGTTCCATTTGCATAATTATTCCAAAGATTTTGCATACTTTTATAGCTGCTCTCCAGGTTATCGCCGCGATAAGTTACCGACATTACCGAAAAACTACAGACATAGGGAATCGGGATTTTCTAATACTCGTAACGGGAGTATAATCACGTCCTAATGAGGTAATTCATTTAAATGTATGAAGATTAAGCTAAATGTAAAAAAAAACTGTTTTTTTCTTTAATATTATTTATGTATGATCATCATATAATTATCATTTAGTATATTAATCCGTTGTTACTAAATGAACCCCTTTTTTATAAACTGGAGTCAAGGGTTTAAGCTGAAAACCAGCGCTTAGCAACTCGCTAGGGATAATACTGACGCTTAAACCGTTTCCAGTATTATAGTTGTGTCTAGCTGTAATACAGGAGACAGTAAACGTTATTCTATTCTATTTTATACTGGTTACCAAATGGATCAAATATTGATCAAAGGACAATGCCCATTCGCGGTCCAATCACTGCCTTTTTCAGTAAACTATTAAATGAAAAGTGTCTGCAGTCTGATCGGTGCCAAAGATTTTCCCATTTCCCAAAATAATATCATGTACCTATCGGTTTCATTTTGTCAGTTCAACAACATTTAATGCGTTATTTACGTTGTTGAGCAGACAAATTTCTCGGACATACAGCAATGGATTAGTAATATCCTTCAAAATTATTCAGATTTGGATTGAAAGTGTTTTACGCAATTAGGAGGCTGGAATGTTTTGTAGGCAATATTTACTGGATCTAGCGTAATCAGAGGGGTAATTCTCGTAATTTTAAGAACGTTCACAGTCAGAGGTGCAATTGTCGTAATTTTAAGAACGTTCACAGTCTGTGGGGCAATTCTCGTCCTAAGTTTAAGAACATTCACAGTCTGATCTCAGTCTCTATGTCTATCTAGTATTTTGACAGGTTTTTGACATTTGTTTGTCGCCGAGATGAGACTGCGACTAGATTTTGATCGTTTTAAATTACGAGAATTGGCCTTCAGAACTCTCCGCTTATTTTCATGACACTGGCGAAATATGTTTCATGTTGGCGCAGTCGCGGTCTCACTCTGAACGGCCAGTAATAAATTATTTCACGTCATTATGCTTATTAGCAACTGGCCATAAATATAACGCTTGTGCCCCAAATGACATGTGAGCGTTTGAATTTGGGTCACACCCTGCCGAACTTACAGATATTGGCAACTTCATGTGATTGTATTATTGCGTGGAATAAATATAAAGGGATAATTTTTTAGATCGAATTTACCATGCCAATAATCATTAAGCCTACGAGAGATGGAAAACAACATTATCAACATATTTAATAGGTCGGGCGGCGAGAAACTTGAGAAAGGCTCATTGCAGGGAGAATGGATGTGGATTGCTCCTTCATGGAGCATTGGACAAAACTCCATGTACGAGTAGTGCGGTCCTGATCCAATATTTCTATTGTATAGTTTGTAAAAGTTTACTAACATAGATTTTTAAGTCATTGTCACTAACATTATATGGATTATGTGTACTTGTATGTGTAGTCCGAAATAAAGAATATTATTATTTATTTTTAACATCACGCTACAACCCTTGGGAACCGAGCAAAATGAGAGAACGTCAAGCGAAAACGAAGTAGTAGCGCGGGCGGGCGATGGGATGTGATGCGACGGATCGAGGGCCGAAACCTCACGCGGACGAAGTCACGGGCAGAAACTAGTAAAACAGTCCTGAAGTGTCTAAAAAGAATTTTGTTCGCTTGGAGTTTTTCTGTAGCTTCAATGAAACCTTGATTTTTACACGGATTTTGATGTAGATTCAAAATAATATAACCTATTTCCTAAACTGAATGATAAAAGAGATTGTACGAAAACAGTCACCATAAGGTTAAGGTGAAACAGAGATTTGATATATTTTATTTATCCATTACACAATAATAGTAATTTTGGTAGCCAAAGGAGGTCAGTCATATTGGGCCCAAAATCCAAAAGGCCGGCCAAAGTAAAAAAAAGTATATCGGTCGGGGAAGTCCTCTCCGTGGCTAAATAATAACAGTCGCAAAGGTCGATTGATCAGAGGGGCAATTCTCGTAATTTTAAGACCGTTCACAGTCTGATCTCAGTCTCAATCTGTCAAAAAATACTTCTAATTTCCCTACATTTCGACAAGTTGTTGACATTTGTTTGTCGCCGAGATGAGACTGCGACTAGATTTTGAACGTTTTAAATTACGAGGATTGGCCTTCAGGTTAAGCTAAACTTGCCGCAGTTTGTCTGTGTATGGGTGGCAAGACCATCTTTACATACCGAGACCCCTCCGTGCCTCGGAAAGCACGTTAAGCCATTGGTCCCGGCTGGCATTCGTGGATTTTTGACAGTCGTTACGGGTAATCAGAAGGCCGAAAGTCTGACAACCAACCCAAACAACCAACCAAGGGGTATCGTATTATCCAGTAACTGGATTGTGGAGGTCAGATAGGCACTCGCTTCATGTAAAATACTAGTATGCAGCTGCATCCGGTTAGACTGGAAGCCGACTCCAACATAGTTGGGAAAAGGCTAGGCAGATGATGGTCGGGGAAGTCCTTCTTATATTTTTCTACTATTGCGCAGAATCTCTACAACCATCTTCAGCTGTTTTTTTAAGTTGAAAAATCTAGTTTTATACACATTTTATTCACACTTTGGGCTTTGGGCCCAACTTTGTATGAAACGTGATATATGGAAGATTTATTAATATTCCGTTATCTTGTGTACTGGAAATAATTTTCTTTTCTCACTGTCTTGTGCGATCTCTGGCCATGGTTACCCTGCAAATGTTACCAAATGTTACCAAACATGAAAATCATGTACAAAAAAGTAAATTTCAATTTGATGAAGCGAAACGATATCGATAATTTAAACAAAAGGTTTTATTAATTTGTAAACATGCTTTTCATAAAATTCGCTATATTCAATAAGCCCGTGATATCCTGGAAATACGAATTTGCAAAAACATTTTTATTTTTCATAATCCTTTTTTAGTTAAAGAAACACTAAGGGGTTTATTTATGGTTTATTTATAAACTTTGCTTAAAAAGTCCAGGAAAAGAGTTCCTGGAAGGATTTGGGTGAAGTCTTTAAGACAGTACCTACATAGGCTAACAAAAAAGTTATGATTAGCGACTGTGACGATTAAACGTTTCTTATCTCTAAGCAGCGTTTATAAATAAAAAACAACTGAAAAGTGAATAATTGGGACTTAGGTATGTTAGATATTTTAAGTAAGTACCTATTACTTTTTTGCATTAAATGACGTTTCACTGTTTTCAATATGATTAATAAGTCCTATAGGTACCAATCAGTTCTTTATTTCTAAGCAAAACTCAGGTATATCCAAAAAAAAATATAAAGATAAATAAAGTTCCGATGTTTTCATTTTGCTATAATCATTTACCGATGTTTTTGGCCAGCCAAATTTTCGGTTCACATTGATACAAATCAAATCATTTCATATTTCACAATAGGTTGTAGGTAGGTATGGTGTTTTTTTTTATATTAGTCGTACTGGTGTACTTATATTGAAAGACATGTTGCGCCGGGCAAGAGAAGGGCAAGATAATGATGATGATGAAGTAGTAGGTACAGGTATACACCCTTACCACTGTTGGTACCGCAAACCAAGGTACGTTTTTGAATTTCGACGTTTTATGAAAATGGGACCAATATACAATCTCTTTTTTGTTCGTCTGTCACAAAGGTTTTGTGTATTGTGTCCCACGGCTATGATTAATAAGGCAAAATAATCAAAATATCGACGAAATTCGTCGACAAGGTTTCAGTCAGCAGGTTACTTATTTTCCAACTTTGAGTGCATTTTGAGCGTACTATGCTGTTTTCATGTCGGCTTTAGTAACAATCTCCTTTGGGATCTCAACACGGGTGACATCCCCGGCCCCTAGACTTCTGAACAACATGGCAAACCATTTCAAGTTTAGTCTTGTTATAAATTGAATGTACAGCTTTGTATAAACTGCATAGGTAGGTCAAAATACACTACCCAATGAAGTCTAGGGAACAAGCCGACTCTATCAACTTATTTAAGAAAACTTTTTAGAAAAGTACTGGCCACAAAAAAAATATTTTTTGGTGGAACCTGCATAAAATAATTGTTCGAATGTTTTAAAATTAAAAACAAAAAAATAAAAGAAGTTTTAAATAAGGAGGTAAAGCTTTATTTGGTCGTAGCTCATGGCGTTTTGAAACTTTAGAGATTACTGTCCATAATCGGTTTTTCAAGCAAAAATAATTTTCGTTGCTTTCTTGTAACTTTTGTGACTCTGAGGCGTTATGTCACGTCGTCGTTAGATATTTAATTTTGATATAATTATAATATTAGAATATGGTTTGTTGGATGGCATCTGTCACATTTACGAAGCTTGGGACCAACGTAGAAGTACCTAATTTGACTAGATATTGTGCTTACAAGAAACAACAGTCTTAACTTGTAAAAAACACTTAAATGGTGTTACTATAATAACTTGTTCCATTTGATTGATTTTAACAATTATGTTAGTAATCATTTCTATTTGACAAAAGATAGATATAACAGTGTTATGTACTATCTTTCTAATTATTATAAAAGACAGATAGCTGGTCGCTATCATATTTTTTTACAATTACAGCCAAAAATTTGGCTAAACAACTTGCTTCTTTTGAGCAATGCAATGACATTTTAAATAATTCTACCACTAATTTGGTCACAATTAATGAAATTGTTAATAATTTAAATTAGAAAGTAAGACAATAGAGGCAACCTCTAGCTATATTGTACAGAATGGCAAAAGTACCTCAAAAAAGGGTTTAAAATCAGTAAATAGTATCAACCTGGTGCATCAAAATATTCAAGGATTTATGAGCAAAGATTTAGAAGTAGAATTATTTATGAATTTTAATAGTATTGATATTCTTTGTATAACAGAACATTGGCTGAAAAGCCACCAGTTCTTGTTCAATTTTAATAATCACCAGGTTGGTAGTTCGTTCAGCAGAATAAATGCTATACATGGTGGCTCATTAATTTTAGTAAGTAACCAACTCCAATTTAAAGACCGTAAGGATATTGTGAGCCTATCTGTTGAGCGTACAGTTGAAATTGCCTGTACAGAATTGGAGCATTTTGTTGTATTAAGTGTGTACAGACCCCTATCAGGATTGTATGACTGCTTTGAAAAGGTAATGGATGAAGTGTTAGACAGGATTTGTAACTCAAACAAGTCTGTTATCATTTGTGGTGATTTTAATGTCAATTTATTAGAAAACTCAGGTTCTTGTAGTAAAATTATAAGTCTGTTTCAGTCCTACAATCTTGTAAACCTATTTTTGGAGCCCACAAGAATAACTCCTACTAGTGCCACATGCCTAGATAATATTTATACAGATATTATACCAAGCCACAAAGAAATTATAAATTTACTAGATTCTGATCATTGCGGGCAAAGCATTACTATTCGAAATCAAAACAAAATAGTGGTTAAAAAAGATATCACTGTTAACCCAAAAACTGCAGGTCGCTTGGAGGCTTTCAAAAGTAAACTCACTGATAAATTACCAGTTTTGTCAATTCATGCGGATCCTAATCATCTTTATGGTAATTTTTTTAATATATACTGTAAACAATTTAACTCAACCTTTATTCCCAAGACTATCTCGGTTAATAGTAACGCATCCTTCAGTGATTGGGCTACCATTGGTATTCATAAAAGTAGAACGCGGCTTTATGAACTGTACAATGAAAGGACTTACGTTAACACTGATGCATTTAATTTGTATGTTAGAAATTATTCAAAATTATTTAAAAAAGTTTGTTATATGGCCAAGTCACTTTATTTAGGTTTAAAGATTAAAAACAGCAGTAATGTAATTAAAACGACTTGGAATATTATTAATAGTGAAACGGGAAGGTCTAGTAATCGAAACACTGACTACAGCTTGTCGATTAATGACAACATAATAAAATCAGACTCACAAGTCGCCGAGGCATTTGAAAATTTCTTTTCGGATATTCCCCTTTCAACTACTAAATCCCTAAACTCATCACCTTCTGTTGCTGAGTCTTTGCTTATGGAAAATGTTAATGGTTGCGATTCGGAATTTCATTTTGAACATGTTACTTGTATAGATATAATTAAAACTTTTCACACTTTAAATGTAAAAAAGACTGCAGATCTGTGGGGTAATTCTGTAGAAGTTGCTAAGTCTGTAATTGACATTATAGCGCCTACTCTAGCTCTTATCTTTAATAGTTGTATTGACGGTGGGGAGTTTCCTGACCTCATGAAAAATAGTAAAATAATACCTTTGTTTAAATCGGGTAGTACATCAGACCCCACAAATTATAGACCTATTTCTGTACTACCTACTTTTAGTAAAATTTTTGAGAAATTAATTTTAGAACAAATGCAAAGATTTTTTAATAAACACAAATTATTACATAGCAAACAGTTCGGTTTTACAAGGGGTCGTTCAACTACTGATGCCGGTGTTGAACTTTTAGGACATATTTATAATGCATGGGAAGACAAATGCGATGCCTTGGGCATTTTCTGTGATTTGTCCAAGGCATTCGATTGCGTTCTTCACGAAACTTTAATCAGGAAACTCCGTCACTACGGGATCCGGAACGCTGCTCTGGATCTTCTTACTTCATACTTGAGTAAGAGGATTCAGAGCGTTGACGTTAATGGAAAAAGATCTCCCGGATCTATAGTAACAATGGGAGTCCCACAGGGCTCAATTCTTGGTCCTTTCTTGTTTCTTATTTATATTAATGACTTGCCGTACCTCATAAAGGATAATCATGATATAGTGTTGTTTGCAGATGACACTTCACTTTTGTTTAAACTTAAACGTCAGCAGCAGGTTACTGACGAAGTAAATAGCGCGATCTCTAAAGTAGTCCACTGGTTCAATGTTAATAATTTACTTCTAAACGAGAAAAAAACCAAATGCATTAAGTTTACGCTACCTCACGTTAGGCAGGTGAAAACTAATGTGTTGATAAAGGGCGAAGAATTGAATCCTGAAGACAGCACCGTATTCTTGGGCATAACTTTGGATGCTAAGCTTCAGTGGGGTCCGCATATAGACAAATTGTCAAAAAAGCTAAGTTCCGCAGCATTCGCTGTTAGAAAAATTCGTAATTTAACTGATATAGAGACAGCCCGTTTAGTGTACTTTAGCTATTTTCATAGTGTAATGTCGTACGGTATTCTATTGTGGGGAAATGCCGCTGATATTCAGACTATCTTTGTTTTGCAGAAGCGAGCTGTTCGATCAATTTATAAATTAAGTCCGAGACACTCGCTCAGAGACAAATTTAAAGAGATTAATGTTATGACTGTGCCTTCTCAGTATATTTATGAAAATCTTTTATATGCCCATAAAAATATAAAATTGTTTAAAAAATACAGTGATATCCATGATATAAATACTAGGAACAAACACAAATTTGTTGTACCTATAACAAGGCTCAAGAAAATAGGTGGCTCGTTCAGATGCCAATGTATACGCTTTTACAATAAAGTTCCAAGCCCCGTTCAAGATCTAAGCCTTAATAAATTCAAATCATTCATTAAACGTAAGTTGTGCCAGAAAGCCTTTTATACCGTTACGGATTATATCGAGGACAAAAAGGCTTGGGATTAAGGTGCTTCAAATTTTTTACATATTTAATGTTTTTATTTTTATTTATATTTTTTTTCTCTGTGTTGTTGTTGTTGTTTTTTTTTTTTTTTTTTTTTGTTTTAATATATACACTTTGACATTAATGGATTTTATATATACTATGACATTTGCTTACTTTGTAAAGTATTCTATTATTTTAATTATTGTGAATGTGAAGACTATGTGGGTCATTTTATTTATATTATTTTTAATTTTTCTCTCTGTTCTGTTAGTTTTTGTCATGGTCTGGCAGTTTGAGTAATTAATGTGGCCTACCCAAATGTCCTTTCTTTGGTATTGTTCGTCGAATCGTCGAGCTCCTTAAGTTTTGAGTTGAGCTGCACGATTTCTGACAAATGCGTGCACTGGCTGGACAGGTCCTCTCAATCTGTGTGGTTCTTTCCTCAAAAGACCATCTCAGACATCGACCTGCATGGTCTTCATATGATCTGACCAAGATTATGTCTGGACTTTAAAAGAGACTGTGACCTCTGAGTTTGTTTCGGCCTTTCTTCTCAGAGTAGTCAGATAGGAAACGCCGACCTCATCTAGTTTTAAAATATGATTGACGTGTAAAAGTGTTTGTACAAACCTACTTACAAAAATAAAATCATTTATCATTTATAAATGATTAATTAATATTTGTAGTATATCTTAGATTTTATATTGCTATTTTGATGTAATAGGTTGTTTCAAACGATTGGCACAATCTAAGGGTCTACAGGTCTAAGAATTACGAATCAACTCTTAGTAAATTGTAATGTTTTATAATGTTTTAAAACGGTTTCACTACATAAGATTTGTTTATTACTACCTGTGTTAGAAGATATTAAGCCAAAATATATGATGATCTGTGATTGGTTCAAAATGGCGATAGATGTTCGACGTAAAAGACGTCGGTAGTATATAAAAAGGATTGTAATGGAAAAAAAAACCTTATCAAGGCAGTTGCTTGGTAGATGTTCAGTTGGTTAGTTCTAGTGCCGTTGTTATGTGCAATAGATCGACCAGATATCACGTAAGTTAAGTAATTTGATATTATACCTTAATTATTGCTTATTGCATTGACTATGCAGTTGTGTAAGTCATATGGCCAATATTCCTAGCTATTGTTATTATGTTGCAATTATTTTGAATTCTCTTGGACAACGGTCCAAGAGATTAAAAATTAATCGTTTTTAAAAATAACTACAATTTTTGACAACGTAAGAAAGGTATTAATAGAATACTTTAATACTGTTTCCATGGAGTTTCTTGTCCTTCTTCTCCGTGATGACCTAGTTTTACGAACGGACGACTAGTTTTCTGATTAATTACTGACAAGTCTAAATTTAAATAAATTTTGTAGCCTTGTCTATCTGTGATTTACTTCATAAAACCCTTTCCCTACAAACCATATTCAAGACTAACCTTCATACACAGTAAATAACTAACTAGTAACCATTCTGATATTTAAAGCTTGTTATTTGGGTAATATATGGGTATATACTAGTTTATTACTGACTACCCTTATAAGCTCGGCAAGAGATGCTTAGAACTATGGGTATGCTGGAAGCAGGGCGCAGTCGACGTGCAACTGCCAACGCTGTCAACTAGCAGCCAAACGTAATTTGCAGATTATGGGCGCGTTACAGAGCTACAAGATGTTGCTGAACACCACCGAAGACGATTCAGGGTCACTAATCAGAGAAAAGATCGCTTTCCACAAAATGCTCCGAGGAGGCAACCTCAAAGTACGGCTGGCCAGCTGGTAGGAAGACTCCAGTCTCACCACCAAGTGGTCAGCAGTGACTAAACCGCCAGGAGAAGATTGCATGAAGTTGTTCATCACGTACGCAGACCGCATAGAGTTCTAGCTAAACAAAAACGTTGATTATTGTGTGCTAACGCAAATTTGCTTGGAACTGACAGTGAAAAAAGTGAAAATTTCGTTTTTAGTACCATTTTAGATTTTCATGATATTTTTTTTTATTTTTTTACTAACAACCTTTTAATTTAATCAAACAACTACATTATTTTTATTTACGACATAAATTGTTTGATTATTACGCTTCTATTGATACATAAAAAGTTCATGCAAATATTATTTCTTAAAGGCCTATTAGTTTTGTTATAAAATAGTACACAGTCACATAAATTTAATAAGGCAATAACCATTGTCGGTCCATGCCTAAAAACAGTAAAATTGCACTTATCCATTTGTATAGCTCACCCAATAATTATCACTTGAAAAAAAAAAGTAACGCTTCATCCAGTAGAAACCAGCACCATTGTTCATTACTCAATGAAAGCACTGGAAACGTATACAATTTATTACTGTAGCCTAACTCATCCGCTTTCATACAAAAGTAGGTACAGTCGCACAACTGTCGCTCTTTCACATGCAAATAAGGTATGGAACCGCGGGTCTGTAGAGGGTAGACTGCAGGATCTCACACGCCCCAAAATGGACGACATGGAACACGTTTTAAATATCGAATACGATTTGATTCTGTTAAATCTTTGAATCGAATCAAACTGACTGCGATGTCTGATGATTTTTTAAATACATCTTGTTAAATTGAATTGTAGATGTCTACTTGCAAATTACTAACTCTTTGTTACCTCGTATTTCTAACTGTCCCGTATTGGTGAGAAATAAACTATTTTATTTACAATCGGAACGGTATTACAGTCCTCCAGACCGTATTTCGGCCATGGCGGCCAATCTCGGCGGAGACCAGCCTTCAGCGTGTGTACGCAGACACAGGTGCACTCTTTCTTCCCTCACTCTCCTAGTCCGATGGGTCGGCAATCTGAAACGACCGTACAGAGATCAGGCGCAGGACCAACGGATTTACGTGTTTTCCAAGGCACGGGGGGGGATCACACCGTCAACGTCCAAACTCCAGGCTATCCCTAATAGAAAAACCCAATGGCACTTTGCCTGAACTGGGAATCGAAGAGTCGCGCTTGCGACCACAACACCAACGGTGCAGTTCAAAATCCATATGTCCATTATAGGAATTCATAAGTAACTGAAAAATGTATCTACCGGGTTGAAACACATCGTTATAAACTCCAACATGAAAAAAAGCGGCTAAAATTCCTAACGAAAAATAAATCTTCGAAAATATATTATTCAGAATAATTTTCCTGTAATATTATTTAATACCGCAACATTTTGAAAAATCTTTTTAATTTCTACGCAAGAAAGAAAGAAAAAACCATTCCATCGATCAAATTAATTATGTTACAGGATACTTTCTTCGAGGAAGTTGTAATACTTATCTAATTAAGATCATTAAAGGGAAGTATGATGAGACTGATAAATTGTCTGGAAAACTCCGAAATAAAATTTATACATATATAATAAAGTCGTAGCGAAGTCAAAACTGTACAATGAGGTTTTTTTTTGAGTTATTTTTGCGATGTCTGGGAACGATTCTAATTCCGAAAATATATTTTTTGTCTGTTTGTCTGAATGTATGTTCCAGCATCACGCAAAAACTACCGAATATATTCTGTTCAAATTTCGCATACATATTCTCTATGAGTTTGGTCAGTCTTTATGCTATAAATTATCACGCTATTTGCTATGGGGGAAGAGCAATATTGCAATTTGTTCAATTCTTCTATAGACCGCAAATTTTAAAAAGACGAGCGAAAATATTGCAGTTTGTTACAGATTTAACCCTTTACATGGCATGGCATAATATAAGAACAGATATTTCAGTCAACTTTCAACACTGTTTTGCAAACCTATGTTCGATTCCCAACGGTTGATATTTTTTTCAAGGTTTAGGCCTCTTCTGTCACCTTTGGTTATAATAAAAAATAAATATCTATGGTTAGGTGATTTTTAATGAGAAATCTCGTGTGTTTACAATCTACTGTTATATTGTCTTGTGAAAGCCGTTCATCAGAAAAAATCTGTAGGCATGCATTGGTCAGTGTATCAGTGTTATGTCATTAAGTAGCGTATGGAGAAAGGAAACGCAAGTGTGCATTCATTTACTAAAAACGAAAAACGTCGCAACCAATCGGAAATTGCTAGCAAAGGCTGGGTGGACACTTACTGTAAGTCGCTTGCTCCCGCGCCACCAGTCCCTCACTCTATATATTTTGGCTGCTGAAGTCAAAACTACAAACGCAGTAAAAATGTGACTGTTATTTTAGTATATCGTGGTGTCTTATGACTTCCACGCGAACGAACTCGCGGACAGAAGCTAGTAGGTAATTAACAAATTTTATAAAAGTTTTAAAATTAACTCAATATAAATTGTTCTTGTAAATTAAAACTGTTCTACTTGAACTATTTGCTAAATATTCAAATGAAACAGGGTTTCTAATTTCTGAGAAGTTAACTCTAGGTTCGTTTTATTCACACTTAATTAAGTTGAAATTATAAGCAAGGGCTCGACCAAGGCTTTTTGTCTTTATAGAAATTCGTGGAAATGTTGAAAACAGGTGGATTTGAAAAGGGTATTGAAATGACTTAGGTGTGCATATTGTCTTTGTACTTTTGGGAGGCTTGTGGCTAAGTAATAACAGCCGCACGGGTCGATCGATCATATTAAGCTACGCTTGCCACGGTTGGTCCTTGGATGAGTCACCAACTTTACATATCAAGTCCCGTGTCTCGGAAAGCACGTTAAGCCGTTGGTTCTGGCTGTCATTCGTAGATCTTTAGCTGTCGTTACGGGTCTTCAGAAGCCCAAAAGTTTTACAACCAGTCTCCAGGTATCGTATTACCCAGTAACTGGGTTGTGGACGTCAGATAGGCATGCATCCGGTTAGACTGGAAGCCGACCTCAACATAGTTGGGAAAAGGCTAGGCAGATGATTGTCTTTGTACTGACTTACACTGAGCAAAAAGTTTTGTACCGCTTGTAGAGGTGCATACATAAACTCATGCCTTTTCCTTTGGGAGTAGGCAGAAATTACAGAACGTCACCTGCTACGTTCCTTAAAAATCTACTCCTTTTACTTCGTTTACGTTCATACAGCGGTCGCTCTTCGCTCGTAAAATATTTTAGTTGTTACATTAAATCGGCTATGTTCCCAGTGCTAGCACGCAGGTCTCTGTATGAGAGGGAGTTGTCATCTAAGATTCCTAGAGCTTTGTTCTCGCTAGTTCACATTTCTATCGGCACATGGTTTCGAAATGGATAGCGTTCTGCCATGGATTGGTTTCGTTACAAGGTCTCGGCTGAAAATCCGCAATCTGACGTACAGGCAGTACCTACCAGTAAATAGAAACGGTTACAGACGAATGGGAAGAGAACAAAGAAAATCATTACGCCTTTTTAAACGTTTTCATTGCCGAAAACAAACTATTCATGAGTTTTTTTGTGACCCGTATTTATTTGTTGAACCATTTGTGGGTCTTATAATTCCGGCAACAAGCGTTAAAAACCACAAACCAAAACCCATTTGATTTGTTTTTATGTAATCACTGACTTTATAGAATGATGAACGATTTTACTGGCTCTATTCGAGCACTTTGCTTAATAAGCATATCGATACACTATTTTATCGATATAGCGGGTCATATCATACCTATGAGTACACTACACCTTCGATACCTAAAAGCAGCGATCACTTCAGCTCACTTACATAAAACCTAGTCCCTTAATGGAAAGGTTTGTATACCCAATATCAACAATACGGCAAGAAAACACCCATTAATAACAAAGAACAAGTAAGCATGTTAGTACACCATTTTCAGCCACTTAAGTAACAAAGTTACGTAATGCAAGTTAATTTGCTCAATAAAAAGTTCACAATCTATACACTCTCATAGCAGAAAGTTATAATTGTTCAAATAAACATTTAAAATACAGAGTCCTGACTCTGTAACATGAACAGAATGAATAAAGTGTAAACTATTACCAAAAAAGTAAAGCCGCATGGTAGCATGACAAAGTTCGTTTGCCAAAAGTTAAATTAAATTTAAAAGGATACATAAAACCTAACGTAGGACATATTACGAGTTGGGAAACTCAATAACAACTTGTGTAAAGCCAACATTGCAACTAATTGATTTCGTAAACTTGTTTTATTTAATTGGTCTCGAGCGGCTGCGTTCCAAGTTTTTATTGACTGACATGCCATTCGAATTATTTTGATCGAGTTCTAACTTTAAGCTAATCAAGATTTGCTTTTTAAGGCCAATTCCCGTAATTAAAAACGTTCAACATCTAGTCGCAATGTCACCTCAGCGACAATCAATGTCAAAAACTTGTCAGAATGTAGGGAAATTACTTACAGGTATTTTAGACAGATTGAGACAGAGATCAGAAGGCCAATTCCCGTATTTAAACAACGTTCGAATTCAAGCCGCAATCTCATCTCGGCGACAATCAATGTCAAAAACTTTCCAACAACGTAGGGAAATTAGAGGTATTTTTGACACACTGACACTGAGAATGTTCTTAAAATTAAGGGAATTCACCTCTGAAATTAACATCCTATGTCTCATGTCACAGTAACTATAAATTGCAGCGCTAAGCTTAGAAAGACAAGTATTTTTAAATGCTTTCTTTTGAAATAAGATGGTCTTTGAGTAAACAATTCGCGGAACCCTAATTCTCTTTCTAAAAAAAAACTAAGCCTAAGTTACTCTATATTACATCAGCTATCTGCCAATGAAAGTCTCGTCCCGAAAAATTGTTCCAGCCGTTTCGGAGATTAGCCGGAACAAACAGTAAGACAAACATTTCAAAAATTATTTTTTTTGTTTTAAGTACCGTATATTTTCATGTGCTTTTAGTAAAAAGCTGTTATTTTGAAATTACAAACAGACACTTCAATTTTATTTATTGGTATAGATAAATAGAATAAGAATTATTCTCCGCATGTTTAGACATAGCTGCATAGCTAGATCAAATGACATTTTCACTACGCATTTTTTTCTATTATTAATGTACTACGTGCGCCCCGCGTTTTCACCCGCAGAAGTTTCGATCCCATGAGAATATCGGGACAAAAGTATCCTACATGTTAATCCTGGTTACAAAACATCTGTGTGCCAAATTTCATCCAAATCCGTTCATTAATTTTTGCGTGAAAGAGTAACAAACCTCCATCCATCCATACAAACTTTCACGTTTATAATATTATTCAAATTTATTTATTTGTAAACATAGAATAGAAATAGTGTAATGTAATGGTACATGATGGTATAAAATAAAAATAAATATATGTTGTCTCACTATGTGTTGCCTTGCAAGGCGTACAAATATTGTTAACCCATTAGGTAATGGGTGTACAGTAAGACCTATATAATTATAAAATACTGCTAAATAACAGTTTTAAATCTTTAGCAAAATACAAACAAAGAGACTTTACACAAAACATAAACAAAAGAAAATAGTATAGAATTATAACAAATATTACTACACAAAAAATATTAAATAAAATATTAAATTAACAAAATTCTGAAACACATATTATTATAAACTAAACTTATGAACTAAAGTAAGAAATTAGGCAATTAATTAATCTGAGAAAATGGTGTTACGGATTTTATATTTCGCCTAAATATTCATTAATTGTATAATATTTATGCTTTCTGTATTAGGAACCTATGGAGTGTTTTTTTTAAAGTGTATAAGTCTTTTGAAGCTTCTATAGATTTAGGTAATTTGTTAAATATTTTTGGAGCCATTCCTAGGAAACTTTTTGGGAATAGGGCGGTTTGATGGGTTTTTGATTTAAGAGCACCTGGGTAGCGTTTAGTGGATAGGGTTTGAAATTGATTTTGGTTATTTTTAATGAACATGACCACTTCAAAAATGTATAAAGATGAAAGAGTTAATAGATTTAAATTAATAAAAAAAGGTTTGCAACTGTCAGTGTTTTTAATCAAGCATACTGCCCGAAGACACTTTTTTCCCTATACGTCGAATTACACCAAAATATTACGCCGTACCGCAGTATGGTGGAGACGTATGCGTGATATGCAGTAAGAACTGTGCTGAGATTGTTGACCTTGCTCAAATTGTGTAAAGCATAGCAATATTGATTAAGTTTTTTTTTTATTATATGATCAATGTGTGTTTTCCATATGCCCTAGAAATGTTGTGTTGTCTACTTTAGCAATCTTATTACTTTCAAATTTAATATTAGTAATAATAGAGTTTGTCCGTTGGTTAAAATTCAAGACGTGGGTTTTTCCAAAATTAATTTGTAGGTTGTTATCAGTTAGCCCTTGAATACCAATTAATAATTTAATAGAATTAATTATTAATTTAAATTTAATTAAGCCTAAACTGTTATTTATTTCATGTTCATATTTTTCGAAGTTTTTTTTCTATAAATATTGTAGTACAGTCATCGGCAAAATAAATAGGGTCATAGGGTGTTCTATGCTGGTTCTGGGAATATCGTTTATATAACATAAGAATAACAACGGACCAAGTAGACTCCCTTGCGGTACGCCGTAATTTATGAATTTTTGCTTCGATAGGTACGTTTAATTATTAGTAGGATTTGTACGTAAAACCATTTAAATTAACGTTTAGCTGATGCTTTGCTACCATTTCAACCGACACCACATAATGAACATATTAATATTATGCAGTTTGTAAGTATGGTACAATCAGCAACCACGACCGTGTATGGGTGTTAACCACTCACTATGGATATATCTATAGCCACCATTAGCCATAGTAACATAATTTAACTGTTCTAAGTTTATCTTTTTGCGAGTATTCTTAAGTACTGGCCGAGAAAAAATAAATACGTAGGTAATTAATCATTCTACATTTTCTGCCCCATTCATTGGTCTCGTGATCGCAAGCGCGACTGCTGTGTATGGGGTCCTGGGTTCGATTCCCGTTGGGCAAAGTGATTGATTGTGTGTTACACAATTAGGGTGCTGGCTAATCTTCGTTGAGATTGGCCACCGTGACCGAAATCGGTGAGGGGATTATTATTTATTATTTTCTACATTAAGTAATAATTTACTTTAGTCAAGAAGTAGATACTAATAATAAAGCGGAAGAGTTGTCGTATGGCGACAATAAAACCTTAACTAATAAAGGCAAGGGTAGAATGAAATTAAAGAAAGGAAGGTAGAAAACTATAAAGATATATTTACAAACAATTAAAAGATGGAGATCGACTGAAAAGTGGTGTGCAGTATGTGGAGGTGGGGTGTATGGATGACGATGCGTGATAGGTGGGTTGAGGAAGCTGAGGTGGAGATCTAGTTGGAGCTGAGCAGGTAGAAGCGAGATAGGTGCTGGCAACAGGTGCAGGTACAGATGCAGGTCCAGGTGCAGGTGCAGGTACAGGTGTAGGTGCAGGTACAGGTGCAGGTGCAGGTGCAGGTGAGGGTTGATGCTGGTGCGTGTGCGGCATGGAGGGCACCCGTAGGAGGGCAGGATGCAGCACGGCAGCAGGAGGAAGAGGCACGGCAGGGACGCTGTCAGCCCACCAGGTGAGGCGGCTCTCGGATGAGGTGCGGCCCGATAGGTTCAGGTGGCATTCACGGAGGACGGAGGACGGAGGCGAAGGAAGGGTCCGTCAGGTACCGGAGCAGAGAGGTACACTGGGTGTTCCCGGGATAGGTGGCCCTGGAGTATTAGGCCTTTTTTTAAAGTGTTCGCTTTAGAGGCGAAACTCGAACTGATCCTTTCATTGCGTGGATCTATAATGTAAGCTCGTAGAATGATATCATGTAGAAAATATGAATTTGAGATATGATAGTGGCCAGGGTTATTTTTTTGGCTAAGTATGCATATATATTTAACTAAAAAGATGCTGGCAGTTAAGGATTTAAAAGAAAGGTTACCATGTCGACGTTTTAAACATCAAATGTCAGAACTGTCATAATAAAATATATATTATTAAAATACAATAAAATCTATAGTTATTTCGTAATAAAAGCAAAGTGTTTATGGGAAAAATGATATGAATCAATGTGGACGAAATTACCAACCCATGGTGGTCACCAAATCGCTGTAATCTTATGTTAAAGTTTGTCTGTGTACTAATTGTGGATAAAACGTGTCCTGGTGTCGTGAGGAATAATCAGATCAGCGCCTAACGGTAACGGAATGCTTGTTCTAACCTGGAGGAATTACTGAAAATAACTGTGAGTATGTACATTATGTTACAGAGTTTCTCAGTTTTTTTTTTGTTTGTTTTCGCTAATCTCTGGGAATACTAGTTGGATTTGAAAAAATATTTTGCATTTGATAGCCTCATTCTTTTGGAAGACTATTTAACCGAGCGTATTTATTTAACACGAAGTAATAGCGCGGAATGGCGATGCGATGCAACGGGGTGGGACGGGGAACAAGACATTTCACGCGGACGAAGTCGCGGGCATAAGCTAGTATTTATATATAATTTGACAGATTCATTTGTTAGTTTGCATTGTTCTTATTATTAATAAACATAATATTAAAACTAATTGCTGTTTACAGACTTCAAACACGGAGCCTGCTAATATTTGTAAGTTATGTCAAACAAATCACAGCCTGTTGATTCGGCTCTTAAATCGAATTACGTTTATTTAATTGAACACTTCTAAGTTAACGACATCGGTGACTCCGTTCGTAGAAACGTACCAATTTAAAAAGTTTATAGTTCTCAAAGTCGTGTTTTTATCGGCAAACTCTATTTATTATCAGCAAGGTCATGCTTATAATTATAATTTTCATATGAGGTCTTCTTAGAATAGAATAGAATACTCTTTATTGTACACCATACAAGTTACAGAACATAAATATCAAATATAAAATTTCTTCTTAAAATTTCTTTTTCTTAAATTTCTTTCTTTCTTTTTATTTTTTTTCTTCTTCTTCTTCGTGTTGCTGGTACGACAGTTACTTCAATTTTGTTGATGCAATACTTCGCCAACTACACGGCGCGGCATTATTGGTGACAGGTCACTTTGGCACGAAACGGTCTTTTACATTAGGTACAAACTAACTATGCACTCATTAACAAATATTTAAAATCATAAGTCTTACAAAAATAAGAGAAGGGAACTCTAATTATGCTTCGGCAGTACTTAAAAATATCAGTTTTTTTTTTCAATCTTATCTACCTTAGGCTGGCTTTCCAGCACAGCTGTGCGAGGAAGTGGCAAATAGAACTGTTTCATTGCATTGCTCCATTTTCAATATAAGATTTTTTCCCATTCACCGCTCGTCTTCCACGCACAGTTTTAGGATGGAAAATTATTTACGATATTCTTTCGTTCCTATTTTTTTAGATACTGTCTAAAAAGTTTAAACTTAGCATCGCAATTTACTACAGGAACAGCTGTAGCACATATTCACTGTCGTCCTTACAGTTACTTCAATATGGGGCTAATGAGCTGGTCACAGTGTGATGTAAGCTGTGTCCGACACACACACACACACAGCTACAGATCGTTAACAGCCGGTCGCTAACTGTGAGTACTGTGACCCATATCTGGCCGGCGCATAACAGACGTGATAAGCCATGAGTTGTTACTTCAAACTTATGACTTACTTCGTGTTTGATGCAAAATCTAACTTTTGCCGACATAAACGTAGGTACTGCGGTAATATTGTGTATTTGTTGAATGAAAAATTGAAGCAAGAAGAAAATGAGATACATTAAGAAGGAGGTATACCTATGATAAGCAGTGGTGACCCAGTGGTAACGGCCGCGACTTGTGAGTAGGTTCGAACCCAGACAGGCGCTTTATTTTATGTAAATTATTTCATCACCACTGCTCTCAAAACGGTGAAGGAAAACATCGTGAGGAAACCGGCATGTCCTAGAATCAAAAATTGTAAGAAATGTGACCTCTACCAACTCGCACTGGGCCGGCGTGGTGTATGCCTGTGTCCCAGCATAGGGATCATTACATAGGCGGATTATGTATCGTATGTATTACCTATAAATGTAAGACAAAAGTTGAAACAAAAAAATGAACAATGATAATAATAGTGTTTACTACTTTAGCTAGATGAGGTCGATGATTTAGAAGCGATAACTTGAAAAGCAAAAGCTTGTAAAAATATGCGCTTGTGATCTATTAACGCTTCAGTATGTTTTTCACAAAAATTTCTATCTTTTTTTTTCCTTTATCAACAGTTAGCACTGTTGATTGTAAAGGCTAGGGCTTTACAGGTAGGCTGCGCAGGCCGTTAACAAAGGTTAGGTAGTAAAAACACTTATGCAAGGTTCATAATATGTATAATGTTACTCGTAGGTTACATAGATAGTAGACGTAGACTAGGTCGCGGGTAAGATCACACTGTCTGTGGTTCCGAGCACACTTGTAAGGTTGGAAAAGTACCGTCCTTGGGTCTCCGGGTCTCATGCAGCGCACTGCATGCGTATAGTTCAGCTACGCGTGCAGCGCACAGTATAGCTACGCATGCAGTGCGCAGTTCAGCTACACGTGCAGCGCGCAGTAGATGAGCTGCCCTGTACTCAGCCTGGACGTAGAACCCCTAGGTTTGGGGTACCAGTATCTTGAGGATCAGGGAATCACTCCTGCTAGCTAAGCAAATGGATGTTAAAATGACAGAGTGTTCTAGGAAATTAGTGCTGTGCCATGATTTTAGTGATGTGACTTGAGAAATATTATATACTAATTGAGAAATATTTAGCATCAGTCGACTATTTCCCATTGAGACCCTCACAACGCTACATGATAAAGGATAAGAAAGATTCCAAGAGATTGGATTCCAAGTTCAGCTATGGATAGATATTTATTGGAAAGAATATAATATAAATATTAAGAGTTATAGTGTCTGGCGATAAGCTAATCAAATATTCAACTAGCCTTAAAACAATAATGAAGGCAGATGAAGTTATATCTATGAAAATACAAGCCTGTTGCGAAAATGAAGTCTCTAAAGCTAAATTCTAAGACGAAATAAAAAGAAAAGAATTAGTAATAAAAAAGACTGCTAATGACAAAAGAACAGTGCTAACGAATACGATTCTCTAGCGCTGGACTGCCTGAGGCGGCCATATTTGCTCTTCTATTTTTCCGAGTAGTACGTGTGAGCCGCATGAAGACTTTTTAAAACATTTGTAATACGTGTGAAATGAACATAATTAAATGGTACAATATTATGTTGTATCTTATTATTATCTCATTTAACTTAATCTTGCAGGAAAATTATATGTAAGTAATTTTTGTTACCCATATTTTTCCCAATGCTTTGAACATTTTCCTACACCATCAAGCCGTGTGCCCGATGGGATTAAAATGACGCCATTCCATACAAACTGTCATACCCTATTTAACCCAAAGGGGTGGAATTTTCAAAACTCATTCCTTAAGTCTCACCATCGTTATTATAAGGAAGTAAAGGAATTCTTGTGCAAAAGGACATCATTCAAGTGTCGAACATATTATACAAAAAAATTAATGTGCTATTTTTTCATGGGAAATAATATCTTCAGCATTTTGTACAATTACAACGAAAGGCTACAATTTGAGATTGAAAATGCCAAAACTACAACATGTTTTAACTATTACAACATAGATCTAGTATAATTAACCCCCTGGCTGCTATTTGAGTTGAAAGTACTAAAAAACACAATATTTGAAAAAAAATACTAACCAGTGTGTTTAATAAAATAAAGACGCAGACCGTTATTGATTCGCTGATTTCAGGCCTTTCTGGCCTTTTCTGGCACTTTAATTTTTGGGTACGAAATGAATGATGTCCTTTCATGCTTCTAGACCCTGCGGTTTAGGCAGTACGATGTACGTGTAGCGTGTAGTGAATAAATGAATTTAAGATGAGAAGTTTTTAAACCATAGGATAGGATTATATTCTTTCTCCGTCTTCCTGGTTCTATTTCTTTCTTGCTCGTAAATGCTCGACACGAATAGGGACTCCGTTTGAGTCCGAAACCAGTCGTGCACTGTCACGAAATACATAGGTACACGAGTAAAAACACAGGCCTCCCCATCCCAACTCTCATTGTAACCCTCAGTAATAAATAATCTTGCTCCCATACAGAGCGGCAACAATGTAAGCGGTCATGTTAAATGTTGAACATTTATGTTCAGACACTACAGTGCAACGTGCAACGTTCGTGTTCAGTGACAGGTGGCGTCGGTAACACGTTCTCAGTACACGATCACTATTTATTATTAAATTAAACGATAAGGTTTCATTACCTCACGATACAGTTTGTAACTAGTTAGATGACTGGAATACCTAGAAATCTCAAACATTGGTAATATTATTATGTAACACAAAACATAACACAACTTATAACACAACAACAACATAACATAAAATCACGCCTGTATTATCCGAAGGGTTAGATAGAGGTGTACCTATTTTGACAGTTATGTTTGTCGTAAATAGGGGGCTAGCCTATGGCCAGGCTGCTACTGAGAAATTCTAGATGGAAAAACCTAATAACTCTTGCCCGATCCGGGAATCGAACCCAGGATCCCACACTCAGCGGTTGCGCTTGCGACCACTAGACCAACGAGGCAGTCAATATGTATATACTCGTGTTTATATAGGTCGCATTTAAATTCATAGGCAATTTTTCAGGGAGGGAAAGTACTCATGTATATGAACAACTTTCGTCTCTGATAGCGAAAACAAGCAACAAGCAAGCATCATCACATTTTCAATTTTGCGAATTTAAAAGTCAGGTTGTCCTAAGTAAAAGTTTACTGATAAAGATAAAAGGATCCCTCTGACAGAAACTGATCGTCATTTATTAAAGTTTGCGTAACCTGTATCACATGTCAAAGCTTAGAAACCTCGGTATGAAACTTTTTGCAATCCATTTTTTGTAGCAGCGCTCAGTGTAAGAAGCAACATATACGGTGAAAACGACTTTTGCATTCCAGCGAATGGATACAGCATCCTTCAGTCCGATCCAGTGTTTTTTTTTAATCCAGGTTTTTGACTGTAGCTACCTACCTAAATACTCATGGATGAAAAGAATAATCATATGATGTTACAAATTATAATTTGTTGTCTCTTACGGCAAGCTAACATAAGCCCAAAGGACAGGTTATTTGGTATCGATATATAAGGAAACAACAAACTATCTCAAACCCCGTTTATTTATAAAAATAAATCTAAAGCCTTAAAAGGTGAACCTTAAAATAAACTAATTTACCTTATCTTTAACAAATTAAGTAGGTGACTATAGCTATATCTTAATATTGCCAGCCAGCTAAAATTTCAGCAGAAAGAGTGGGGAGTTGGAGATAAACCCAGTACTGTTTACGTTTTAAACATTTAAATTAAATAATATAAATTTCAAATTTAAGGTATAACCTTCCAGTTATTTGAATGTTATTAATTAGTAAATGGGCGTCAGGGACTTTGAGTGTCCCGGATCCCGGGGCCGACGAAGGTGTTCAATATACTTCTGGATGAACGTAGAATGTCGAACCCAAGATCCTCAATTCAAATTATGTTGAAGACCGGTTTCCAATGTTGAAAACTGGACTAAGGTAACCAACGGGTTCTTACAGAAACCGGGCAAATAGGCGCCACCACGGTTCAATAACCCTGTCATGGATCACAAACCGGAATTAGACAGAGCATCCCGGAAATCTCCCCGATTTCAGGTAAAAAGATTATAAGATCACTGAGGATAAACACTTAATTCTTGAAAATCACTAACAACTGTCCAACGTGACGTTTAAATGCTGAAATAATAAGAATCTTCATGATCCAGACCAAAAAACAAATTATTTATGATTTCCAATATCAAAACTCGTCCTGATTGGGGTAATTATCCCAGAATATTCATTCGGGAAATTTATAATGCACAACCTTACCACACCATGTCAAAGATTAAAATTGGATTTATTTGACAACGAAGTTTCTAGAAAGAAGTCTATATAGAAAAAATAATTTCATTTCCGTATTCGGTTTTTTAGTTTATTATGAATTTTACTGAAAGCTGAAAATTATGAAGGATTGCTCCATACGATATTATTTCGATGGTTAGCAATCAATGTTAAAATATCGATTAAACTACAACTGTGAATCGGCGACCACCAGATGTCGCCTTTAACTGTCAGAAACTGACGTTTGAAATGAATTACATTCGGAACGTAAACAATCAACTTGATTACAATATTTGATATATCTAATTTATTGTGCAAACCTGTTTAATAGGTTTAGAAAAGTGATTTATTGTGAGAAAGTGTTAACTAAATATTCCAGTGACGAAATACAGTTGAAGGAATGAGTCCTTCAATCAAATGCAGGCCAAAGTCAATTGTACAAACTACAATGAAATATATTACTCGGAAACTTGACAATGCCACTTATGTTTTCAGGTAAATGCTAGTTTACTTATTAGTAACGCAGCTGTGCAATACCAACCCGTGGTAGGTACAAAAAAACAACGTAACAATGAATATAATATATGCTTCAGAAACGCTACATTAGTATACGTATATATTACGTTTTTGACTGCGAAACACATACCATTATACCTCCTTACACATTATTATAATATCCATCAATCCACGTCAATCAAGAACCCTTCAGCCTACAATTTTTGAATAAAACTGTTCCCCTAATAGTTACCTTTACAAAGTAATTTTACCAAATATCGAGCCCCATTCCAATAATTTAGTTGTTTTTGTTTTACGACACAAAAATCACAGTCTACACAACATGTCGTGTGTACATGTTTACAGCCGTCACGCAATATTGCCCGGTCGATTGTACCCTTGCAACCACCACTTTACTATGGCTATATTTTTTATTTTTTTAAGTATAGGACAAAATTATAAAAATGCCATTATATGTACATTAAAGAGGGGCGCGTGACCAAGAAATAACAGCCGTAAGGGTCGATTGGCCAGGTTTACCTATCAAGACCCCCTCCGTGCCTCGGAAAGCACGTTAAGCCTGCATCCGGCTGTCATTCGTGGATCTTTCAGTTTCTTTCAGCAGTCGTTGCGGGTCGTAAGACTCCCAGTCTGACAACCAGTCTTAACAAGAGGTATCGTACCTATTGCCCAGTAACTGGGTTGTTGACGTGAGATAGGCAGTCTCTTCATATAATATTCTGGTATTCGGCTGCATCTGGTTAGACTGGAAGCCGACCCCAATATAGTTGGGAAAAGGCTAGGCTGATGGTGATGGCGTGACAAATTAAAAGAAAAATAAGGTGAGTGGTTTTTTTTTTTTTCTTATTTGGCAACTGAGCCGTGTCGACTATAGGTGAGTGGTTGTCAAACTATTATTATTGACGTCTAAAGTGAATAATACAATACATGAGAGGTGTAGAAAATCATCATTCTCGAACACTCAAAACTGGTCTATGCAGGTAGGTAGGTAAATAGCGATAGGTTTGCAGTCATAAGAGCCTTGAGCTTCAAGAGGGCCTCTTCGAGAGAACGCCCAGCGCACCTACACTGGGCAGATATATAATCCTGCTACTGACTTATCTCCTCACAAAAGTGCTTACTCATAGGAACTATTCTTGTATAGCATCGACGTGAGAGAACGAGAGGTGACTGAATGAAATTAAACTGTATGCTGCTGTGAATAAGAACTTTCTAACTTGTAGATATAGAACGCAATATTTTAAAGACTTCATGCTCTTTAAAAGAACATGTGACCAAGAAATCATACCTACCTGCCGTAGTTGCTTGTACCTAAGGGTAGCACATATTCAATTTCGTCAGTTTTATTTTTATTTTAAAACCAGTCCTATCCTTCCATCATTCGTTTGACACGCGGTTTCAAAGAGTGTTCGTGCAAAATTTCGATCGAAATCCATTAATTCTTTGAAGCCTCCCAAACAATGGAATTCTCGCTGCACTATTGCGATTGATACTGCAGGTATGGACGGTATGATACGTTTCATTACTTTCCACCAAAAATATTCCTATGAAACAGCAACTAAAATATGCCTAAACAAAAAATTCCACTACTTCTGTGTGTTTCATACTCATACCACGTCATAAAAGCAATCTACATCTATACTTATAATTTTATAAAGAAGTAAAATTTGTTTGTATGCATGTAGGGGGTAATCTCCGGAACTACCAGTCAGATTAAAAAAAAATCTTATTGAATTTGATTGCTAAAAGTCAGAAAATCTTCCACAAAGGAGTTTCAAAAGCACACCTCCAGATACTAAACATAAGAATATCACTTAAATTTTATCAGGAAGCAAACTATTATATCTACCGTAGCCGAGGCGAATCTTCCGATTCAGCGCGGTATTATTTAATAGGCAGGCGGCTGGCAACATTCCAAATTGAATAACAAAGTGGCGATTAGGGGACAATACAAAAAAAGGGAAAAGACGCCAAGAGGCCGACGCTCAGTTCGTTATCGATGGTTTCATAAAAGATAATGACGATTCCAGTTACAGTTTCCTTTGTTTAAAAATGTTAGAGGAATAGAGAAAGTGATTTTTTGTTTACCCGTTGAGCTTTTTAAATGAGTTTTGCCTATGAGGGATTGGCTTTCCATCAAACTGATGGGGTTAAATGTCCATATATCACAGGGTGTGGCTGTCACATTATGCTAGCGCAAAAATTCTTGAAAATGTTGTAACGTTTGTATGGTTTAATAATACCTACTACAAACAATGTGACCTCCAAAATATAGATTAATTTAGCCGCACGTCCGTGGTTACACATGTGTTAGGTTAGCAACATTCATTGCGTTAGTACGTTGTTGAGCAGATAAATTGTTCGAACAAAATTATAAATGGATTAGCAATATCCTTAAAAATAATTCAGATTGTGATTGAAAGAGTGTTACACAATTTTGGTGCTGGGCTAGCGTTGCACGGTTTTTTTAACCGACTTCAACCAAGGATGAAGTTCTCAATTCGACTGTATTTTTTTTTTCTCAGAACTCCGTTATTTATAAGCCGATTTGCAAAATCCTTCTTTCCCAACAAACATTTCAGTCGTATAAATAAAAAATATGCGACTCAACGTGCTGTAAATATCGCATTGAAGTAATTTAGCGTGTAATACGACTTAGAGCATCTTATTCTTATATAACTTTTAGTCGTATATTACAGTCATATAGAAATCGTATTAACTTCTATACGACTATTTTTATGACTATTATACAGTTTTATGTAGAAACGGCGTCATTTAGTGGTAAAACCAGTGTCGTGACTTTAGTGACGTCTATATGACTTTTATCCCACCATTAATCGTATTAGAATAGCGAGAAACATCTTTAAGTGACGATCATATAAGAGTGATAAATTGCACCCCTAGACGATTATAAGCCAATTTTATAACTTTTATACTACCGTTAAATTACTGAGTGTTCTATTATAGTGCTTACAAACTGCAAAAAAATAACTATCAAGTTTCGCTTCTTTTAATCAAAATGAATAAAAAAACCTGGGCAAATGTAAAAAAAGTGGTGCTTTTAAAAGGAAAGTGAAAAAGCACTATACTGCGCTTCTCTCGTCATGTTGTGTTATAACGAATATGTCTATACGTAACGACAATAATGTACAAACTGGAGTTGGTTCCGTACAAGATTTTTTGAATACAAAAGAATTGATTTCGATGCAAAGTAAATCTAAACAAAGCGTGTCGAATAATGCTGTAATACAAAATGGATCTATGCTAGTAGATGCAAAAGAAGACGAAGTGGAAGAAAAAAATGATAATATCACTTATTCATACTTTGAAATAAAGGTGTAAATAAAATTAAAAAAATACAAGATTTTTGTCATATTTATTATTGATAAACGTATCTTTACCTTTACTCGTATATTAAAGTAAAATTTTGTTCGTAAAATTTTACTTTAACCATTACTTAACGAACGTTAACTTTTCGAGCAACCGGGCCTAAGAGTATAGGTAATTATTAATCACAATCTAATACGATTTATGGTCAACGCTGACCAGGCCCACCCGGCACCCGACCAGCACCGCCTCGTCGTACGACGTCAACTCGTTGTCGATGTGTGGCCCACGGGTTTAGACGACTCGTTGTCAAAGGTTGGTCCACGATCATACAAAATAATCATTCGCGGGCAGCGCGCGGTCGACGAGCAAGCAGCGATTTATTCAATCAATCATTTTTTTTTATTAGATCCGAGGCCACCTATAAATAAATCACCATTTTAATTAGGTACGTAAAGAAACTTCAATCACTTCAACTTAAAAAGCAGCTTTTGACAGTAGTTTTTAATATGATTGAATGAGTGATCGTACTTTACTGACACATGACACAAATATAAAAAAATAAACAGTCTTCAAACCAGGAAAAGTAGGTGAAATGGTTTTTTAAACACTACAAAGGAACCCTATTTCAGTTAATATGGCTGACAATATTGAACAAAAAGTATATGCACAGAATAATTAGTCGTTTTGATGTTGTAATATGGTTGTATCTTTAACTCTAAGTCGTATAGAGGTTACTGTTAGCACGTTTACCAAAAATATACTTGATTAAATCACTTAATTTTAAGAATTTGCAAGGCGCGTTAATTAAAATGTCATAATTAGCTCATATTACCCGATAGAATTAATTTCCCAATAGATTGAATGGGCCCAATGAGTTTCAACACAATAGCACATCAGATAATATATTAAAATTTTTGTACTCACCTTCAAATGGATCTGACACAAATAAAATATTGAAATCATGCAGGCATAATAATTTACGGCATTTATCTCACCATTTTATCACAAAATCCTGTTTAAAAATAATACTACGCCACCTATTTGCAACAAAATGCCGCAAAGCAGCGGTAATAAACACCATTACTTGACAAAAACGTGGGTTTTATGACTACTACACAACCACTATTTGACCAAAAAGTGGTTTATACGACGGTTACGTTACTCTTTTAAGACACTGATTCGTATAAAATGGGCCTATTCTCGGTGAAGCCAACGTGATGGCGACGTATTTACGACCAGCTTATGGAACCAAATGTAGAAATAATCACGTTGTGGCGACTTGTCAAATGTTTGTTGGGTTTATTCGTAAGGACATACTTTCAGATGGGCCTATAAAAATTTCATCAAAAACGGTTCAGTATTTGGTTTTTAAACCAAAATTACTGGTAAAAATAAAGTAAAAAAAAAAACTTAAAAGTGAAAAATAAAAACCTTTTTTGGAAAAAAAAACAACCAACTTCCAAAAAAGACACTATAAAGTTAAAAATATCTTTCATTTCGAAAGTCGGTGGCAAACAATAAAAATGCGAACCCACTGCCTTCCGAAATCAAAGTTAGTTTTCACTTTGTAGTGTCTTTTTTGGAAGTCGGTTGTTTTTTTTTTTTTTGCAAAAAAGTTTTAAATATTTATCTTACACTGGTTTTATTACTTTGTCGTGCAGCATTAAATAAGAAGATGGGACTCAATCTCGTAATTAAATCAAGCCCTTGAGTTGACTTGTTAATTATTTTCCGTATAAACTACTTTAATGTAATTTGAATCACAATACCAATGAAGTCTCTTTACATCGAAAACGTTCAGCTCAGCTTTTCGTGAATAAGCAATTTCATATTACCTCTTGTGATCCCGAGCCGTAATTGCGTATTTAAGTCAAGCGTTCAATTTTGACGGTACGGAATGTCTAGAACTGAGGAATCATTTAAGTTAAGGGTAAGATGGAATTCGAAGAGTAATGTGCAGAAACAGAGAACAAAACGGGGTTATTTTTAACCTCATTGGCAATTTCCTTGAAACTCTTTAGGCATCCCATATTAAGAAAAAGACAAACAAATTCCTTTGAGGAATATGCTGTTCAGTTTCACAAAGAATTTGTTCCAGTTATATTGTCGTTATTATTATTATTTTCAGCGAAACTTCTGGGAACAACGTTTACTAACCAACATTAAATTTTCAAAGTGCAGTCAGACCGGTAGGTGGCCCTTCGAGGAGATACCTTTACCCTTGTCTTAGCGAAGCACGCAGTTTCAGATTAAACATCTGAAATATTCACGTAACAGACTCCTGTTCCTGTTTTGTTAATATCGTGGGAAACTTCCTTAAAAGTAAAGGAAAAGTATGGAGAGACTGATATTTCTCTGTGAGTTTTATACTAGATCAAACTCAGTCGTTATTAGTGTATAATTATACATCATTTTTATCACTCATCATTGATTAATATTTATCATTTAGTTTACTAATAAAATTATGCACGTATTCCGCATTTAAATAAACATGAATTTTACGAAACAAACATGTACCTACTTTGTTTTCATTATAATTTTTTATTATAGTACGCACCAACCTCCGACGCTGCAAACAATTTACGAGTAAAATGCCATTTCTGTTGGACAATCTTCTCCAATTGTGGAGTGAAATATTAAAGGGAAGGAACTTAATTTGCCACAGCACAAAAATTTTATCATCTCCAAATCAAAGTGCATTCATTTCTATTGACTTCATCTAATGCTGTGGCCCGCTGCTCGGAACCAATCCAATTTGCTTTTATCCATTCCCTAGATAAAACTGCTTTAATTTAAAGGCACCGGCACCATTAATATACAAGTTGAAATGGTTCTTTAGTGTGACTTGTATATTATAATACAATATAACAAGTCACAATAGTTCTCTATTGTGACTTGTATATTATATTGAATGTACCTACATGTATTTTTGGTAAGTGATTTAGAGTTCATATATTATTACACATTAATATTACCAAAGTACTTTTTTATGAACTATTTAGGTCTAAAATCGCTAACCTCGTGCAGTCGTCAGTGTTTACAAAACTCTCGGATATTAGTCTGTGGTGTTCGGCATGAGAGTCTATTTTTGTTTGCATGTGTACACAGTCGCGTGTTGAAATATGCCAACCCCTCCAATTAAGGGGCAGGCAAAGTGCGACGAGTGTACGTAAGCAGGTCGTGGCGATATCATAACGTTTACACACGACTTTTAAACGAGACTGCCGCAGGGTTTATGAAGCTTTTCGTTTCAGAACGCACGCGATACATTCTGCATCGATGCACTCTCGGTATGCCCCAAAAAATTTATAGTAAGAAAAAGAGTATCTACGGTCGTAAAAAAGCCCGGTTCAGCATTTCATACCAGTTTTTCGACATGTGGATTTTCCTTATACCGTGACAAAGTTTCCGGTCCAAAACTACTTCATAACAGTTTCTTAACTATTTTCGCGACGAGACGTTACTTATCCCCTTATTTCTGAACGTTAACAAAAAACCACGCCATTTTTGAGACGCGGCTTCAAACTTTCTCATTCACAGTGCCCCGTTTATGAAACGCTAGAGAGTCAGAATATAGCGTCTGTCAGGAACAATCGTGAAGTAAGTTTTGCTGGGTATCATAACACAAGTATACGGTCAGAGATATCTCGATCTTGATTCGCGGATTACGTGCAATTAGCAGATAAATAAACGAGTCCATTAGCTTTAGAATAGTGGACCGTAATTACTCGGGCGAGGTTTCTGTTAGATTCCCGGAATGCCAGATTAGGGGTAATTAAGTCTTGTGGGAGTGCAACCCAGCGACGACCATTATATGGGATAATGAGGTGTCCAGTCAGCCGGCTCTTGTAATATGTAAATTGAATTTTCTATGCCCTCCCAAAAGGACGACTAGTTTTAAACGAGTTAGACAGACGGTTCGAGCAACGATGTAAACCTTTTTATGTCGTCATTATTGTACCTAGTGTACGTAATTCCAATTAGTAACACGACCGCACTAATAATTAGGTTCAATCACAACAATCAAACGAAGTAGGACATGTCATTTCCATACACTACGATATAACTAGCACACCGGTTTGCAACATCTATTTAATTTATTAAAGGATAACTAGCATAATATACTGGGGACACAAGTAAATGCTTTAATTAATGATAGGAAGTCACGCTATAAAACATTTAACTCATGATATAAACATAGTCTAGTCGTAGTTATTCAAGTTAATGTTGCCCATAACATTTCTTTGTGAAATATATCTCTATCAACGTAGCCGCTAGGAAAAAAAACTATATAATTTTATGTAGCCAGCCAACCATCTGAAAATCCTTTGTGCCGATTTGACGGTGTACGGTAACGTTAATAAAAACGGATAGGTGTCGCCCACACACCGCTATAAAAGAGGCCCACAATTATTTCTACGGGCAACCCTATCTCCCGTGGCCCTGAAAGAGTCGTACAGTGGGAGGCGAACAGCGACAAAAATTCCAATACCGTGTGTTAGCACCGCCGTTGTTGCGTGCCTCACGTTTTTGGGTCACACGAACCACTAGCAGAAAAAGTAGGCTGAAATCAAATATTCATTCCATCTAAACGAAAAAATCAAGCACTACAATAATAAGCAATTTTTTTTTAACAAATGAGCGTTTTTAATATTATTACTTGTGATTCACAGTGATTCTACGAAGGCATAAATATTTGATGAAGTATACTTTGTAATTGCTTGTACCGAGATGAGCTGAAGGCTTCAGAGTAATCTTATTAAAATTAACGAACCTGATATTTTATTCAAGATCACTAATTACGAGTACTTAATATTTTTAAGCAGGAGTTTCTGAATGAAACGATATCCCTGAGGGCTTATTTCGGTAAAAGAGATCCCGTCAAAAATATGAAGTAATTCATTAAACAAAAAGAAACAAATAAATTTATAATAAGAATACTTGATTATGAAGGGCAGTGGTGGTTCATTGTTTCATTTCTTAAATGCCTTTTGTTCTTTATTTACAGCTTCTGCCTGCGACTTCGTCCGCGTGTTTCTTGTTGCCCTGCCGCACCCCGTCACATCGCATCGCATCGCCTGCCCGAGCGTCGTATAACTATAACTTTTATTTCAGACAGGAGTCCATAGGGTTAGTAACAATTTTACTTAACTTCTAGTGTTAGTAGGTTACAGACACAGATGTACATACAATTAAAACTCAGCGTGGAGCTGCATCCACCTCCGCAACATCGGGGAATCCCACCGATATAATAATATTATTTCTGACTTTTTTGCACGGCCCCCACTAAGGGTCGTAGCGTGATGTTAAATAGCCTATAGCCTTCCACAAGAATTAGGCCAACCATTGCAAAAATATTTTTTCAAATCTGACGTTCAAACAAACATTAGAATAGATTTTATTAAAATTGCCAAATGTATGTAGACTGAAAAATTGCCGCATCAAAATAGAACCGATATTTTACCTACAAAACATGACGGGTTAAATATGTAGGTAGGTACTTGTAAGTAGAAAAGCCGGCTTCAAACCAGTTTTGTATACCTAAATTCAATGAGTGTTGTGCGCTCAAACCGTTGTGGTCGCCATCCAATTTACCTTTGAGCTTCACGTGCAACGCTGAATCTATGAAACCGGCATTGTAGAGGGTATCAACTTTGTAGCAAGTTAAAGTTTGCAAGTGAAATTTGGAAAATAATTAGTCTGTTGTTTGAAGACTGGTCATTGTTGACGCGGTAATCCTGGAGTTTTAGGTACATTTTATATTAATTTCATCTCTTTGACCATTACAAAACTGGTTTGAGAGGGACCGCCAAACGCAGGTTTATGGATTTTCTTCGCTTTCCGCTCTTACTTAAAAAGGTATTATTGTTGTGTATGTTTCCTTTTGAAAACTGCCCCTCAAGCCTGCTAATAGTGCCATTAGAAATTAAAAAGCAGTAGAAAAATAGATCAGCAAAATACAGATTTTTTAACAGTCATTATTTTATTTTTTGGTCTTTGTTCCTAAAGCTTGACTACAAAGAAAAAAAAACTCATCTCAAGGAAACCCAATATAACCCATCAATTACTTTTTATACTTTTATTTTATCTATCATTACAACAGTAGTTATTTTTCTTTGTGATAATAGCAATTTCTGTAATATAGGGTTTTTACCTTTGTTACATTTTAATTTTGTTGTCATGCAAACAAATCCACAATCTGATTCGTCCTTCACTGATTGTTAAACTTTAATGATTTATTTGATATTATTGGATATTGAGGAAAAAATGTTTCTTACAATTTGGTTTTATAACTTAAAAGCTGTTTTATTGATCCTGTCTACTAAGTTTATCGCTTTCTCCTATTGTTTGGTTAGTAGTCGGCAATTAAAAAAAAAATAAACAAAACCTGCTGAAAAATGTGACACACCCTATCATCTGGATGAGAGTTGCTGAAAATCGACTAGAATGGCGTGTAATAGGAGAGCCTATGTCCAGCAGTGGACTGCTATGGGCTAATGATGATGATGACGATGATGACCCTATCAGTATTACAGACAGCTCTACCCGTGTCGGAAAAATTCTACTTTCCCTGATCAACCATCCACGGACCAATCGCCGCAAGCATAGCTTAACCTGATCGATCGACACGCGCAGCTGTTATTTATGTGTCGTTCTAAAAGTTTAGGTCTTACAAAACAAGTTAAGTTTAGGTTTTGTAACCTATACTTAACTACAGCGAAAATTATAAACCTAACCGAAATAAATGAAAATGTTGACTGAACATTTTACGATTGAAAACTTTTATTATGTCTATATTCGATGTCGGTCAGCCATATTGACGACCACCCACGGGTTACGTGCCCCTGGCTGTTTTTGTTGAACAAACACCACATTTTCGCGTTATTAAAGTTTATGCTGTTCCGCAAAAATTACCCCTAAATTATCCCTGACACAGAGGTGGATGCAGTTTCATGTTAGCGCTTCTCCTCGTATTATTTGACATTGTGTGTAAGTTTATATTGTGTAGGTGTCTCTAGTTTTGTAATTGATCTATGTTTAAATTATATTATTTTTATTTATATTTGATTATTTCTAATTATGTTATTGTAATGTCTTTGCCCAATTTTTGTTTCTTGATTTATTTTAATGTTTTAGTTGATTTTAATTTTGTAATAGTTCATTCATTTATTTCAGACAATGGTCATAGTCCTTACTATGGACATTGTCCGAAATAATTGAATTGAATTGAAAAATACATAAATATTGAAAACAAACACTCAGAGCAAACTTAGTTTTATATTTTATACTTTCTATACAGTTTCCATATTTTTCAGGATGTTTTGACGTTTCAAAATTTGCCAAAGATGTAAACAACAATGGCCGCTCGAAACTGTCCATGATTTAATGATGCAGTACCACCACTTACCAAATATATGTAGCTCCAAAACTTAAAATTCTTTAAATGTTACGATTAATTGGGTGGATAAACGGAATAACCCACAAGGTACTTCCCCAGCAAAAGACCTGCAAGTTCAAATTCGACAAAGCTAAGTAAAAGCTATTACTATTTTTGCAAAAACATTTTATAATGAGTATTTCGACACGTACACATTTCGATACGATACACAAGAACATTTAAGTAATGTTTATTTTCGTCTAGTTAGCTCGGAGGTTTTGAGATCGCTTTTTACCTAGGTCATCACTATTTAGCAATTGACTCTAGATTTCGATAGGCTGCTGTGTAGTTCACGAGATTACGCTCGTAGATACTATACCTACTATACTGGTACAATTCATAGGTACACTCATAGTACATATTACTGATGACATTTTGAATACACTTCCGTAAGTAAGTACCATCCGTTCACATTTATTTTAGCTCTGATTTTGCGTCACAGTCCAAATCAAAGTGATTCTTATTCTCATTCAGATAAGGTTGCTGTTGGCTTGCTGCCTCTGACAAGTCAGACTCTCAGTTACAATATATCTCGTTACAATAAGGTTACTGCTGTCAGAGGTAAAATAACTGTGAACGAACCTGTAAGTCATCTGTCTGTATTGTCATCGCTTACTTCTAAATGATATACCACAGAGTAGGTAATACCTACTGCAGCTGAACATGGCTCCCTCCTAATGTTCAAGTAAATACCACTTAAATCACTGCTCTCCCAACAAGTTGCGGAACGTGACCAAAACATAGAAATATCTTTCTAAACTCGTAAAATCTCAACATCGCAGTACATTCCCGTTTCCCGTCTTTTTTACTTCCTAACAAACTTTGTTGGGGGTTTACTTGGCACGCCTCTTATAAACTCGCATTGTGTTGTGAATGCGAAAATGAATCGTATAAAGTCGACAGAGTTTAATTAGCTATTTTTAGTATAGATTTGATATTATACCGACAACGGCTGATGTAATTAAAAATTATTTCTTCTACACTTTGGGTTAGCATTTTTCATTTGTTTTTGTTAACCTATTCTGTCCCACTTCTGGGCAAAGGATTCCCACATACTACTCCAATTTTCCTTATCTTGTGCCTTCTCCGGCCAATCGGTCAGGAACGAGTCCAAATCGTTACGCCAGATTTGTATTATGGCGAGCGTATACAACATCTCGGCTTTTCGGGAAGAACACCATGGGGTGTTAGTCATAAAAAAAATCCTCGATCAAAAGGTAGTAAGCCATTAGCAAGACCCCCAAAAACAGTCAAACGCCTTCCTAAAAAGGACGAGCAATATCTTGCACTTCCACGTAACGAAAAAGTTAGATAGTTAAAGTTAGTTAGTTAGTTAGGTACTTACAAGACGTGCCATGACAACAACTAATAAGTGGACTGATCTAGATTAGAAACAATGAACTCGGAAAGCAGCAGTTTTAACGTGGAAATGCCATTTCGGCAAACGAAGTTATCTAGACACATTAAAAAGGCCATTCGATGGTAAACCAACGTACAACTCTGAAATCTTAGTACCAGATTGAATTAAACTAGCGTTTAGTAGGAAAACTACCTGGATTTTAACTGGATGTTTTTTTTCCTGGATCCGCCCAGGGTGAGCTGGACTTGACCAAGAAAACAACCTAGCTGATTTTTGAACAGCATAGATTTTCAATTTTATAATGCTTCTTGTAAAATACTGGTATTCAGCTGCATCCGGTTTCACTGGACGCCGACCCAAACGTAGTTGGGAAAAGGCTAGGCGGATGATGATACAATTTTAGGGTGAAAAAACAAACTAGATAAGTAGGTAAGCAAAATACAATATTTTTAAAATGCGGAAGTTTCATCTTAACGCTAAAGCAATCTTTAATTTAGGTATGCTAAGTGAGTAAAATCTTTTTTTTCTTTCCATAAATGCAATTTTTCTATGTAAAAAAAGGCTAAATCTTAGCAACATTTAAATTCTTTTTGACGTTTAAGTAATAATAGTACAAACAAAACACTGTAAACAAAAGGACTCCGTCGCAAATACAGCCATATAAATCGCAGCCAACACAAATCTGTTGTCTAAACCTAACATCGTCCCTAAGCAGTCTAAAGTCTCTGCAACATATAGGTGGGACCTAGTTCCAGTATATCATTAACAAAACAGACAGAATCCGTTTGAATAAGTCCGGCAAACAACGTTCCTCCCGGCATGACGGCAGCACACCGGCTGAGCGTAATCTGTCAGTGGATTTGCGGTCCTATTTAACAGGCATCCCCCATCGCTGCTATCGGAAACTGTAACGTTGGGAGTTGCATGCAGGCGACTAACTATCATGAGTTTTTTGCATTGCTTCCTTAAGCGTGTCTTGTCCATAATGATCTTGCGCACGCAATACAAATGACACTTTTGTGCATAGACATGCACTCTATGTAGCTCTTTGTTTGTACTCTCTTTCAGTGGGTACATTTAAATTAGTAAACTTTGAACAAAGCGGTCTGTGCTGAATCTATCTCATCGGATTCCGGCTTAGTTGGGTTGGGTGACCTAGATAATAATTGCCTCAAATTAAGGTGGTCGGCCGCAATCAATATTCTGGATACACGGTCGCGGTAATTACTGCACATTTTTCAGAGTAAAAGACGTTGCTTGGGAACTAATACTCGTTTTCGCTAACAGTAGGTGACACCTAAATGCCTGAATTAAAGCGCACTGTTGGGTTTTATTGAGAGTTGATACCCAACAGTGCAATCATATTTAGGTGTTTTCTAAAGTTAGTAAAGACAGCCATAAGACCCCTGAAGCAAAATTGACTGAAAGGAAGAAACTTTAGTCGAGTATATTTGCACGAGCCTACTCTAACAATCATTGTCCCAGGCAGATACTTGTCTCTATTGTTTCTAGCATACCTAGTCTGCTCGGGTAAAAGGAAAATTGTTAAAAGTCTTTTACGCCTGTATTTTGAACGATTCAATAAGGTTTTGATGTCAAGAACATTATAAGCCTTGAGTTCGTTTCGCCATTTCTTCTCAGAGGTAAGTAGATAGTTAATGTAGACTCCATGTGGCTTATTTTCTTATAATATGACGTGTAAAAGTGATTCCGATAGCCTATTTACAGCATAAGCAATTTCATTTCATTTCATAATGTTACAGACTAAGGCTGTGCAATATTTGGAGCGAAACAGTAAAATGAAGTCAGATTGAAGGCAAACAACGTGCAATTAGAACTGACTTTATTTTGGGCCTAAAGAAATTCCAAACAATTAGAGCAACTAGAAGACGCATATTCCGATGAAAAATCACATAAAGAGGCTTACGCACTACGTTTTATACATACAGAAACAGTGCCAAAATGTGCATCTGCAAACATAATATAGTTTACTGTACTTACACGAAAACAAACCGCGGTTGCATCGCGCACGTATCGCTTTACCGAAAAACGTCTTGTACATAGATTCTGTAAGTTATCGAAGTATATTGAACTCGCAGATAGTCTCTCGATTCTAACTAGACTAAAGCTAAGTAAAGTAACCATAAATATCAACAATATTATTACACGTTACGGCCTTTCGTCATGAGAATATGTAAATGTCACCGTATGATTATGAATATCGTTACTTTATTATCTATCTCGCGAGATTATAAAATATCGAAAAATTGTGAATTGCAACAAACAATTTACATTATTTTTCGATACTTAGTTTTTAATATATCCATGGTAAACCGACAAATTGTGAACTGGTATCAAACTTGAATACGACGGAACGCACCTTGCGCTAATACTTAGGTAATAGCCAAGGACCTGCGACCAACTTGGAATTAGCGCTAGCCGGTCGCTTCCGCATCAACGCTCGCTTCGCTCGCTTGGCTCGCGTGCCGTTTGTCACAGTTCTAACCTTACCTAACCCATTTGGTCGGGGTTAGTTACTGCGCCAAATTCGGCTACCGCCAAGACCCACCACTCAGGGCCGGTTCACAATATGACTTTTTGACATTGATAGATTATAAACTACCAAAAATGAATGCGTTATAATGTTACAATTCAAAATTTGTCGACAGTTTATAATCTAACGTTGACATATAGAACAAAACCGTTAATATTCATTCACATCAAATGAGATTTTGATGAATAATCCAAACTCAGGAAACCTATGCGTAATAAATAATTAAAATACAAGACGACAACATCGAAACACCTTAAAAATTAAACGCCTAATGAGAACGTTTTGATATAATTTAACATAATATTTTACCTTACATTATGCTTTAAGTCTACGTTTTGCACATAAGATATAGCGCCCTAGCCTTGTAATCATTAAGAAAGGTACAAGCAAAGGGAAGGAAAATGCCGCGGCCCTTGAGGTGGACCCTCCTTTATTATGTTTAAAATTTTCTGCGTTACGTAATAGAGTTGGTCTAATTTTGTCAAGAAACGGCCTACATCTGTTGTAATAAAAACCAACAACGCAGAAAATGTTGAAGAATAAGCAATTTCTGTATGCCTGTCTATATACCTGTCTAGGTGGCCAGTTTCTTGTATCTTCACAGGTTTCAGACTGTGAGAACTAGACGCCTTTTTTCATTTAAACTATAGAAACCTAGTACGCTTTGGCATGGGCAACTAGCTTCATCTTTCTTGTCTGTAAATGGTTTAATTGAAAAAACTGCTTAGATTTTGAGTTTGACATATGTGACCATTCATTCAATGTCATTTCAGTGTAGGTATTTCCTCATAATGTTTACATGCAGGCAATGAAATATACGCCTGGAATAATTCGACACACAATGGTCAGAGTTTTCTAATAATTTTTGAGTGAGCGGGTTCACCAAAAGAGGTCTTATTACCTCTTAAGCGTGGGGTATGTGAAATGTAAGTAAATTAAAGTCAACAATATTCAGAAAAATGTCTCTACGTCAATTGCAAACTTGATTTGTTCATACGATTATTGAATTTAAAAAAACATGTCTTGTATTTAGTAGGTAGCACTCTGAGGATTTTGTTAGGAAGCTACGAAGAACTCCAAGGTTGCCTGAAAAGATCGCAGAGAACGATAAGGCCGCCCATTGTCTATTTTCTAGTTATTTTCTCTTTGTTTATATATTTTCTGGTGTACAATAAAGTTGAATAAACTCCATAAAAAAACACAATCATAACATTAATATTTCATGAAACATCAAAAACATGTACCTAAGTAATTTTCCGGCATCACTACTGCAGGGACGCATGCTAATGGTTTCCCTTAGGTGTGTCAATACCATATTCTATTATATCACAGATTGCTTTCCGAATTTCACGACATTTATCGTGAAAATACATAAAAATATTTTCATCAGAAGGAACGGAATATTTTAGCATCGTAAAAGGTCTCGAATCGTATGATTTTACACGCTACCACCCAATAAAAGGCGCAAATTAGATTCCAGGATTAAACATTAAAGTGTATTTACTCATTCATTTCAGATTTCGGGAAGATTTGCCGTAAAAGAACCTTGGATTTGATGGGAGGCCTGAAGGTACTCCCTACTGAAAACAGGCCAACGCAGACACTTGTGTGAAAAGTGATAATGTAAAACCATACATGCCTACTACTTAATTGTTTTCTTCTTGGCGATATGGATGTTTAGTAGAAGTAACGGTGTAGCTCATTTGTTAAGTTTATTATCAAAATGATGCCGTTAAATCTCGACTACTGTTCAAATCAGTAGTATGGACTTATGCAGCTGTTTATAATCTTGGAAATAGATTTATATCATTACTGTTTAATATGTTTACCCAGGTTTAGGTAGGTACCACAATTTTATATTATGCGTACTATATTTGTAATACTTTTACTATTGATATTTTTTTAATCGGTAGACGTAGATATGATGTGCAATAACTAAACAAGTTCAAAGTAGGTACCGTCTTGATGATTGATCCCTTCATTTATAAACGTTGCTTAAAGTACAGTAGTGATTAGCAACAAAAAATGTATGGTTAGATAAACCATACATTTTTGACGTTCAAACGTCACTTAACTTTAGCCATCGTTTACCTTTATAGTAACTGCTAAATAATGATGACGATTATTGACGATTACATATTTACTGGATATCGTTCCTTCATATTCATATCTACAAATCATCAACAAAAAGTGCAACAAAAGCAGCTAAAAATCGGCCCGTAGACACAAAACGACAATGTCCACCGCGTGATTTACTCGAACATGCAAGTATAGTATCAGTACGGAGCTTTGCCAATACCATAAAGGATTCGCTGCACATTTTCGTTGACCATGTTCACTATAAAACCAGCGATTCAGTGGCTTACCGCGGTCATTGTTGCCCAGCTTGTACTATGAACAAAAACACAAATTCTGTGCACTCTCTCCTTTTGTATCGCCCGGCTGTTAGGTGCCAACTGCGCCTAATTGGACTCGGACTAATTTCGACTTAATATAGTCTTTATATGCATATGACTAGCAAACTCCGGTTTGCAAATCGTGAGTTTAGAATCTGTGTGTATTTGTAGAGGTAATCTACGTAATGCACATGATACTTGAGCATGTACAAATATCTGTTTAGGTATTATACAGTAGGAGGTGACTCGTCTAACTAATCGACCTTAATTCTTTGACTTTGTACCTTGATCTTCACACTAAGACGGTATTTATATTACGTTCGACACGCGAGACTGCGTGGTTCCCAGGTGAAAAATATACTTGTTTTAACCGCTGAGGTTATCAGATAGTCAAGGGGTTCTGCTAGGAAAATGAGAAGTATTTAGTAACTAGCGTAATTAATCAGTGCCCTCTTTTCCTGCCTGTGATTGCGGCTATAGAGGAATTTCTATAGCAGTTGTACTTAATGAAGAAGTTATTAGGATTATTACTATACTAGCTTTTGCCTACGGCTTCGCCCGCTTGGAGGTCGGAAATTAACCCACGGAAACGTAGTAACGGGATTAAAAGTATCCTATGTGTTAATCCAGGCTATAATAATCTATCTGTGTGCCAAATTTCATCCAAATCCTATTAAAAGCATAATACTATTGATTGAAATACTATCGTGAATTCATGCAAGTCTGTAATTTTTGTTAGAATACTGCTCAGAAAGTCGGGTCATATATCAATCACGATTCGAAAGACACGTAGCGCCATCCATCGTCATTAATAATATTAGTTAGGATTATGATTATATAATGACGAATCGACATATGTTTTGGACCGATGTTTACTCGTATCTACGGTCCATACTCTTCTCAGATATTTTTATATATAGTTAGGTATCATCTCTCTAGTTCGTCATATAACAACTTCCGTCAAATCGGCACAAGCTCAGCGGCACTAAGATTCTCTTAAAATTATATTTTCAGCTGGGTCACCTGAATCTTTCGCTTATTTTACGACAGCCGTGGGAATAAACCTGGCAGGCTATTCTTTTCCGGAGAGTAAATGTCATACGAGCGAGATATATTTACTTTTAAAGTTAATTATGATTTAAAATATACAACAGCAGTAAATAAATCATACATACCGATACTTAGGTCCCTACATAACGATTGTTATTTGTTTCAGGTTCTGCTTCTCATCGCTAATTAAAGAAACAATTGACGACTAGCTATTTGTTACCATGAGTCGAGATAGGTATAAGTAGGTACACATTATAACGTAATTTATCTCTGGAAAATTCTTCAACATCCTACTGCTCACGTAAAGACACAAGCACCCTAATCACAATCAGAATCATTTTGAATGATATTGCTAATCCATTGCTTCATATGTTCGAAAAATTTGTCTGCCCAACAACGTAAATAACGCAATGAATGTTGTTGAACAGTCAAAATGAACGTCATTCCTACTATTAGTGTATTACGCTATTACCCTTCTGCTTAAGGCCTACAAGATTAGGTTTAGCCCAACGACTAAAGCACATCATCATCTGTCTATAGCAGTCCACTGCTGGACATAGGCCTATTTTTTTTGGCCGATTTTCGGCAACTCTCATCCAGCAGCCATCCTGCGAAGATCGTCGTTCCACCTAGCCTGAGGGCGTCCCATCTTACGTATACCGATTCGCGGTCTCCACTCAAGAATACGTCTACCCCAACGGTCACCGGTTCTACGGCTAATATTGCCACTTCAGCTTGCTTATTCTGTGAGCTATGTCGACAACTTCGCCGGATCACCTCGTTGCGAATTCGATCGATTCCTCAGACAGACTCCAAGCATAGCCCGTTCCATAGCTCGCTGAGTGACCTTGAATTTATGGACCAGCCATAACGTGAGTGTCCACGTTTCGGCTGCGTAAGTCATAACAGGCAGGACGCACTGATTGAAGACCTTCCGTCCGCTCTGTGGAAAGCACATACGTAGGTATGTCATGTGCTTTCCACAGAGCCAAGACTAAGGTCTTCAAATAAAACTCAAGACAAAATATTAAATCATTAAGGTACCTACTAACATAAAAAAGACTACTTAAGATAATACAGATTGTATTCATAATTGATAAAATGCTAGAATGATTCACAATAAATAACCAATTTGTAGAACGCGATATCTATAATCCCAACTAAAAAGGTCACATTGATACAGACAGCGGAATTAATTGGCTAGACAAGTGCCTAGCCAATTAATTCAGCTTCTTTCACTTTATTTTCTTAGATCATCAAAAATCTAAGAAAACTTTTATTTCAGACAGGAGTCAGTAGGGTCAGTAACAATTTTACTTAACTTCTAGTGTTAGTATAGGTTACAGACACAGGTGTACATACAATTAAAACTCAGCGTGGAGCTGCATCCACCTCCGCAACATCGGGGAATCCCACCGATCTGCGAACACACTGAGAATACTGTTGGTGCCGTCGCGAGCACGTGTCACCAGGGATGCGCATCTACTCCTAATAATGGCGGCCAAACCATTAATATTATTATCCGCAAACATTCCTGACGCACTACAATGCAGGCAGCCGCAACAGTACAGTGCTACAGAGGGCTAGTAATCTTTTAATTCAGGCGGTCATAAACAATGTGGAGACCACAATACGACGATAAGTGAAAATACTGGCAATACTTACTAGTGCATAGAATTGAAGTACTTTCGAAGTATCAAATAGGGCAGTGATGGCCCAGTGGTAAAGGGGCTTGTCTTACGAGTCGTATGTGCGAACCCAGACAGGCGCTTTACTTTGTGTATAATTTCATCACCACTGCTCTCAAAACGGTGAAGGAAAACATCGTGAGAAAACCTGTCCTAGAACCGATAAATTGGAAGATATGTGACATCTAACAACTTGCATTGGTACCGCGTGGTGGATTACGGCCCACTCCCTCTCACCGAGAGGTCCCAGCAATGGGAACGTTCTAAGCTGATTATGCTGTGTTATGCTATATAACTCAATATATTTTTTCAAACAAACTGAATAATAGTGTTTTAATCATAATAGTTATTTCTTTGGTCTGCTAAATTAAAGTTGTTCATTAATGTCTCAGATAAAAAAGGGGGATAAGGGATAAGTGACGTTCAAACGTCATAAATGTATGGTTAAACAGTCGCTAATCACTTCTTAACTTTAAGCAACGTTTATGAATAAAGGGGCTTACGTCTATCAATACAATAGATTTAATGGAGCTGAAACCTCTATACTTTTAAGGTAGTTGCGTAACATACCTCCAATCACAATCTGAATCATTTTGATGGATATAGCTAATATATTGCTTCATATGTTCGAAAAATGTGCATATGTAAATAACGCAATTGATGTTGTTAAACTTTCAACATGCAATACCTACACGAACAATCAAACATTTAGGCAGCAACGTCGTCCAAATTTCGGCATCATGTCACAAGAACTAACAGCAATACAATTTATCAATGTTCACATTTGGGCGAAGCCTGAAACCAGCTGCCGAGGTTTGGACTTTGGACGGAGTTTTACTAACTATGAACTCGACTGTTGATATTAGGAATAATATTAAACTATGAGACCGACTGTCGGAAACGATTCTGGGCATCTCATTTAAGATTGGAAGCAAATATTGTTTAATACTTGAAATAGTTCTACCTTTAAATTAACCCATTATAAGCATGAAATAACTAGACCGGTATATACATATACTTTTTGGCCTAGACGTTTTGGCCTGTAGGTACAGTCCTTTGTTGATTTTTGCTCGTCCTTTTTTTTATTTTGCGTCATTGTCTGAATCACAGTGATCTTTGTTGTCATTCTAATAAGGTTGGGTTGCTGCTACCGACTAGTCTATCAAAAACATTGTGATCTTTATTTCCGTTACAATGAGGTTGATATTACTTTGCTGCTGTCAGAGGTAACATATAACTGAACGACCAATAATGTACATTAATTGACGTCTAGTCTCTTTTCTGATTGACACTTGACACAATTTATCTACCTATCGTAAATATCAAAAAGTATCGTTTTCTTTGCACGTTTGAGACTATCGTAAAACATACTGTAACTAACAACTGTAATAAACTGGGGAGTTTGTTGCGCCACTTCTTCCTTCCAGCGATAGCACTAGGAAGTGGTGAAGGGCGGGCGTTTTTGGGGGAGTGTCTCTTGTAATTTTGACATTCAAAAAGTACTGATTCTCGCCTAATTTGAATAAATGACTTCTGATTATTATTATTTTTTTCATACCAACCTACCATTTTTTTTTTAATAACTAATTAATCCTAATCACCGCACTATACAAACTTATTAATTATTACATACATCAGACGGAAGATACCATTGCGAATGAAGTCAGGGAAATCAATTGTTCAGCGAACCATCATATATTGTACCTATGTATTTTCAAATGACAACTGTCATTCTTTGACAGTTGTTTATAACGGCTATAGAACCGCAAATAAAATTGACGTAGGGTTTCAAACCAACCTCCCTATTTCAGTAATAAACTTCGTAAATAAATAAAAATGTTCTAGTTACTCGAAGTTCATTACAAAGTGCGAAATGACTCTTAGTTTATAACTAGGTAAAGAAAAAGTTAAGCGACGGTGTTATTCGCTAAGCCTAGTTTCTCATGAACTTCGTATAGTTCAAAGGAAGTCTCGGAAAAACGTTTAAAGAGCGTTCTAATTGACTTTCCTTTCCGCGAAAACTATTAAATTATTACGAAAAATATCAAAACAACAACATCACGTTTATAACAACGGAAGGGTTAGGCAGGTGTTCATAACTGGACATAACTAATTAACTATAACATAGACATAACTGGTGAAATGTGGGTGTACTATGGATACATAGTACACCCACGTATATTCAAAAGAAATGCCTAACTAATTCCCCGCCATTTATTTTATTTGGAAATTGTAACGGACATGACCACCTAGAACCTTAATTTCTTTAGTTTAACTTACAACATTAACTTATTTATTTTCAAAGGTTTTTTATTATTTAAGTACCTAATGTGATGTAGCAAAAAACAAAATCCTACGGTAATATTTACCTTGGAATTATATTTTTATATATAATTAGTTCCGCATTCATTAAAGAGACATAAAAAATCGATAACAATGCAAAATAAATTATTGTCCAAGTAATAAAAACCATGCAAATAAGTTAATTTGCGTCTGACACGGAAATTAGGTAAAATCCCAGCATAAAGCCATGTTACGAGAATTTATTTTTAGTCACCAAAAAGGAGCACGCCCAAGGGAATATGCTAATATTGTTAATTAGTGGCGTCTGCTGTCTTCCGGACGACTGCGAGAGAAAAATACGAGCACTGCTACTGACTTATGGAACACATTAATATTGTCTGCACTTCCGCCGGCTAACCGCCTATTTTCCAGCCTCTAAAGCTGCCCATACCAAACCCCCGTGAACCCTACGATCCTTTCTGAATGTTGCTATTAAAAAATGATACTTTAAAAAAGATTTATATCTATCAGGTTTTATTCTACACGAATTAACATGAAATATTGCGCGAATTGAACGAAATTCAATAAAATGAGCTCCTGCCTGAGTAATATTTCAGTACGAAAAACCATAAATTCAACTGAGCTCGCGAGATGTTAATGCTGATTTAAATTGTGACACGTCATATTTAAAATAGGTACGTAGTAATCCTGGTAAAATCTAAAACAACACCGGGATTTGAGAACACTATTTTTAATCGGATATAGACTAATAAATTTAAGTTGTATAAACCGAAATTGTGTGAGTATATCGCCGCAAAGCCCCGCAAACAGTGAGGTGAGCAAGCACAAAGAGCAGTACTGTAAATCAGATGTACCGCGCGGGAGATTTATGAGCAAATAAAACGACCGCAGCGACGCCCGGCCATCGCATGGAATAATTTCAATTTAACGCCAACTACGTACGATAAATTAATGTTGAGTGTACACAGTACAAACTATTGGTACTCTCGTTAGTGTCCACTAATTAACTCGTAATAATCGAAAATTACATAATGCGCCCAATAGTCCATTCTGCGTCGTGATCAAATTACAGGTTATTAGGTGACGGCCTGTAATTGGCATACTTTCAGTGCATAAATTAAAGATTGCTTCAAGTTGCATTTCCAATTTGTTTGCTTTATACATTTACACCCATAGATGGGTATTCATCATCTGCCTAGCGAATACGTGTTTTGCGAATTTGATCTTTATTACTTACTAGAATTGTCCCACTGACAGGTGTCAGGAACGCATTCTTTCGACGGCGGGACTGTAGGTAAGTACTTACTACTTACTGGGATAGGCTTCCATTATAATCTAACCGGAAGGGGCTGAATATAATTTATGATGGATAGGTACATGGAGCGACTCATGGATATACATAACATAATTTAACACACAATTTTTAGGGTTCCATACGTCCGAATAAAAAAACGGAACCCTTGTCATTCGTGTGCCTGTCTCTCCGTCTGTCACAGCCAATTTTCTCCGAATGTACTGGTCCGATTAAGGTAAAATTTGGTACACGTGTGAAATTTTGTGACCCGAACATGGACGTATAACGTAAATAAATGAATTTTGAATATGGGGTCAGTTTTGAGGGGCAATAAAAATAATAAAAAAGAGCTTTGCAAATTGTACCGTGTGATATATCATATGAAAGAACTTGATGGGAGGGTCTCTAATACTTACCAATTTTTTATAATTTAAAATATCAAGTCTTAAAGCTATTTAAGATGAATATTTACCAACCCATTTTCTCCGAAACAACTGAAACAGAAATTAAAAAAAAACGGAATATAGTTATTTACCTATACGAGTAGATTACAGAAAAATCTATAAAAATTCTATGGACTTAAATCAACATGGTAAATCTCTCAATATTGTTCTCTCTGTTGCTCTCTCTCTCTCAGTATTCTTCAATCCGGAAATAGAAATTGATAGGCTGTATGACTTGAGTGAGGACGCGGGCAGCCGGGCACAGCTTTGAGGCGGAACCCTCAGGGCACGAGCCCTACTCACACTTGTCCAGTTTTTGTTTAAATTAATTTCTAATCAAAACCAGACCGAGAACACCGCCTTACAATCTAATAGTATACAACCAGTGCTAACTACATACTAATAAAACATCGGTCTTAAGACGACAACGGTGCTTAGCACCGCTTGAATGATCGCTGTACCGTAACCAACCTATTATAATTACCTATATCCGTCGCCCAGCAGATATTCATGTATCTACCTAGTACTTACTATAGTCTGGTTTACGTGTAGTGTATGCACACTACTGTATGTACGCGTGTCGCTTGTGTGTATGCACACACGAGCGACACGCGTCAACTGCAGCCATTGACTCCTGTCGACACCCAGGCGCCAGTTGCCTCTGTCGTAGACGTGTGTCGCTCGTGTATTTGAGGTGCTCCGGTATACGAGCGGCATGTTGCCGTCGACGCGTGTCGGCGTACGTCGACCGCTGCAGTTGCCTCTGTCATTAAGGCGTGTCGCTCGTGTATTCATATACACGAGCGACACGCGTCAACGACAGAAGTAAGTGGTGTAAGTGTTCATACACTTGCTTAACTTCACATTCACATGTGCGTGATCTGTGCTCATGCAGTTATTGTAAGTATACAAGCATAACCATGCAATGGTAGGTACAATTTCCCCTGATATGGAAAGCATAGGATTAGGTATGTACCGTAAAGTTGAAAATAATGGATTACTGAGGTTGTGCCACAAAACGTAAAACCTATAGGTACGTTTAGTTCTGTGGATTGAGAACTTAACAGTAGTTTATCGATGTATGTTAGATAAAATATGCAATAAAATATTATGATTGCCTACTTTACCAACTATAAAACGCAAAAACAAGTTACTATGTAAAATACTAAACAACGTCACTGTATACACAATCTCTACATAAAATGTATGTTGGGTAAGTAACATAATTATTTGCAATTGAAATGAGCAGTAAATGATATTATCCAATAGTGTACCTCGGTACAATTAGAATAAAAACTCTGAGATAGTCTAAATACCATTAAGTTCTGAAATAAAATAGGTAACATAACATCAGTCTGCAATGGTCTTATAAATGTAATTTAAATAAATAAATAAATCATGACTGTAATCCCCGAAGGGTTGGGCAGAGGTGTACCTCAAGTACACCCACATTTCGCCAGTTATGTTTTAAGTCCCATGTAAGAGGGGGCAAGCCTTTTCCCATCAGCCGGGGACAAATCTAGGCTCCGAGCTGCTACTGAGAAATTCCAGATAATAGTCGTCATTATCCAAACACCAGTGACTTCTGAAATAAAATATATCTATGTTATACTTCTAACCTTAAAATTATAAATGCAGGAGATTGTATCATTTGCAATTCATGCTGAATTAAAATGTATTATTAATAATTTTAGGTAGGTACTAGCAACCGATTATTTGTCTTGTAGATTTGCTTGACACGTTAATAGATAACACCTTGATAACATTTTAGCAATGAATAATATATTAAGCAGGTAATTTATCTATATACCTAATTATATAAAATTCAAAGTCCTGACTGACTGACTGATACATGAACGCACAGCCTAAACCGCTGGTCCTAGAGGCATGGAAGGTGTGTTCTTCGTGACGAGTAGGTATCTACAAAGAGTTTTTTTCGAAATTCCACCCCTAAGAGGGTGAAATGGGGGGATTTTGTTAGTATGAAAAATCTTATTCCTTGAGTTAATAAACTTGAAACTTGTCACGGATACTTATCTAAATAAATTATGAAGATTGCCATTTTTTCGTTTTTCTGAACTAGCCTCCTAAAAGGGGATTGGGGGTTTCAAAGTTTGTATGGAAGAATTTTAGCGCGCGGTCCGATTTACCCGAAACTGCATATTTATACCTAGGATCGAAAGTAAAGAATAATGTGTATCAGGGTTTTTCGAAAATCTACCCCCAACGGGCTGAAAAGGGGTAGTCAATTTTACAGGGGAGGATTTTACGGCGTGGCTTGATTAACTGGAAAATTGGTATAAATAATCTTTGAGTCAAGTTATGAATACATCCCAAACGATTTTTAAAAATTCCACCCACCCCTATGAGGATAAAAAGAGGAGATACAGTTTATATGAAACATCTTATTCATTTCGTTAATAAAATTGAAACTTGGCAAGAATACTCGCCTAAGTAAGTTATAAAGTTTATTATTATAAGTTTTTCAAAACTACAGGGGTAGTTTTGAAAAACTTATAATAATAAACTTTATAAATAATGCAAAGGGGGATATAGAGGTGTTGAAGTTTGTGTGGAAGCACATAATTGAATGCGCGGTCCAATTAACTCGAAACTCAGTATTAATACTTTTGATAGAAAAAAAATAATAATAAGTATGTAAAGTTATCGAAAATTTACCCCTGACGGGGCAAAAAGGGGTAATTCGGTTTTTAAGGGTAAGATTTGAACTTTAAACTGTATGTTACATTTTCACATCTAAACCTCTGAATTTCTGATTTGGCAGAGATAGATGGCATCCTGGGGAAGGACATACTTTTTATCCTGGTAGCAAGTTCCCGTGGGATAATTTCCGACATCCACGCGGGCGAAGCTGCGGGCAGAAGCTAGTTAATTAATAAGAGACGCCGCAATACGGAAGGTCATTACTTAAAATATTAATATCGTTTGGTCTTCCTTACCTTATCGTCAAGGACCATGATACACTGTGTTGATGTTTTTGATATAGAAGATACGAACATCACCTAATTACCTATGGGTTTCTGTGAACAGGATAGTCTGTCAACTCATGACGTGAAACCACACTGTACTTATACTCATTACTGAGGTCTTTTAATAAACTCTCCGTTGCCAACTATTCAATAAAGTTATCTATGTGTTTCCCTCAGGCTAGGTGGAGCGACCCTTGTGCAGGCCGCAGGAACCCGTTGGATGCGAGAAGCACAGAACCGGTCGAAGTGGAAGTCCTTGGGGGAGGCCTATGTCCAGCAGTGGACGTCTTTCGGCTGAACTGATGATGAGGTGGAGCGACAATCTGGCTGACAAGTGGCTGGTAGCAGCTGGATGAGAGTTATTTGTCGAGAATCAAGCTGAATGGCGAGCAATTGCAGAGGTCTATGTATGCAGAGGCCCAGTGGACTGCTGTAGGCTGATGATGATGATTGAGGTATTACAAAAAGTTAAGTCAAGAGACCGATTCAATAACTATCGAAAAGATAACTAAACTCAGCAAGAAATATTTCGGAAACTGGACAATTGGACATTAATCCTTCCAACAACCGTGATGATTATGACCATATGACACTTGCGACAACTAGATGTCTAGACGACTAAGTAGTCGTCGACGAACAAGATGATGATCTCTATTTCCAGAACGGGAAACCTTAATTGTGTAATCTTTATATTAATTCACTGTTGTTGTGAACTGTACTTGGTTAATGGCAATAGGCCCCTGACATCGGCGAAATGATAGAATTAGGAACATCTGCTTATGACTTCCGGCAACACAGGCGTCTTGCCATAGCTACCCTACATACATATGATAAGCAAGGTGGAGACGACATACGACAATATATAATGATGCTCCCAGTCTGTATACGAAAGTTTAATCAAATACATCCACTATAGCTAGTTGGCTGATTACCAAAATCCATAGTCGGCCCATCACTACTAAGTATTAAGCTGGTTTGAAAAAAAAACTTTGATTATACCTAATATCGATGTTAGGAAATATTTGATAGTTCCAAAATACCCTTATGCCAGTTTTTTATCGATATTGCCAGTGTTTTCATTTAGAATAGAAAACTTTTATTTCAGACAGGAGTCCATTGGGCTAGTAACAATTTTACTTAACTTCTAGTGTTAGTAGGTTACAGACACAGATACAATAAAACATATAATAAATATACATATAGTAAAATTTAAACTCAGCGTGGAGCTGCATCCACCTCCGCAACATCGGGGAATCCCACCGAACACACTGAGAATACTGCTGCTGTACTGAATATTTATATTGCTAACTTATTATATGGTACCGTAACTTTAAATTGTCATTCCCATAGAAATATAATATCTATCGACAACGATATGTGTGCATGCAGAGTTCACCTATAGGTGATTGTTGCACTCTATTCCGATTTGTTGCTTATGTTTAAAGTGCTTATAATAGTGTATACAATTGTTGGTGAACCAAATAAATAAATACATAAATAAATAAATCTATGGACTATAGATATATTTTTTATATTTCTATGGGAATGACCCATAGAAATGTAAAAAATATATCTATGGTCTTTCCTATACAAAGAAACAAAGAGTATTTGAATGTAGTCCATAACATTACTTATTCAATGTTGCAATCAGTAATGCAACGTAATTGTTGCACGGCCCGTCAAACATATTAATGCGTGACCTGCTGACTGCTTTCTTTAAAATATTCGACCTTAGCTAACTTACATGCAAGACGTGATGTTTTAGGAAATACATAGTTACAGTTGACAGCGATATACGTAAAATTTTTCGGAATTTGCTATTCCACTTTGAGGTAACTGATAGCTTAACTTTAGCCAACAGCTATCTACATGACGTGGTTATAGAACCAGACCCTCGACTTGTAGAGGAAAACTTTAAGTAAGTAGATAAATAAAAATACACTGGATCGTATAAAACAACATTTATGTAAATGAACTCTTTTTTTACATACATAACGTTCTAGGTCATACAATAATATAACCTTTAACTATTAAGTACTAATTGTCTGGCAAACTAAATTTTACTAATTTCTCCGATTCTAACCACAGCTTCTTGGCTAGTTCAGCGTTTTGCGAACACTTCGAAGGCTGCTTCTGACGGCAATCACTAAAGTATTTACCAGTCACACCTTCTACTTCTGGAGACACTGCCAAGTATATCGAAGTTTGTGCAGCCTCCCAAGGAGTTTGGAACGTAAATCCTATACATTTCTCTACTATATTTCTAATAATATTGCTAGGAATGTTCCTAAATATATTCGTTGCAGCCACTCCTGGATGCAGAGCGTTAACTGTAACACCCGTACCTTTCAGTCTTGAACTTAACTCTAATGTCATTAAATTCAGGAAAAGCTTACTATTAGCATAAACTAAATAGTCGCTCCAATATTTCTCCATATTCAAATTGTCAAAGTCTAACTCTCCATATTTGTGTATCATGGACGATACATTTATAATGCGGCTCGGTGCAGAAGATTTCATTAAAGGCACTAATAGGCAAGTCAAAAAGAATGGAGCAAAATAATTGACTTGCATTCCAAAGTGAAGTCCATCAGCTGTTTTACCGTTACCGAGCCCGCCTGCGCCGGCATTGTTGATGAGGACATCGACACGCTTCTCGGTTTTATATATCTGGTTGCAGAAGTCCTTGACTGAGCGAAGTGAAGCTAAATCTAGTTGCCGGAAGTGGACATCAGTGTTACCACTAAATTTGATTATTTCTTCTTTAGCCTCATTTGCACGCCGAACGCTTCTACAGGCCAATATCACCTTTGCACCGCGACTTGCCAGGTCCTTACACGTCTCCAGTCCCAATCCACTGTTTCCACCGGTCACTATCACTACTTTACCGACCATGTGCGCACTGGTCCGACATAATCCCACTGTCAGTTTCTGGTACACCTTCACTACAAACACTATCAATATTGTGATGCCGAATATAGCCCACAAAATCATTTTTACTGATTAAATTATTTGTATAGTCTACGGATGGGAACGCTCGTCGAACTAAGTTTTGACGATAAGTAGGTAATCAGTGAAGGGGGTCATGTAAAGTAACCTCAACCATCGGACGCGACGGCAGTATCAACGCGTTTATCAGTGATAAATTGTTCGTATATATGACTACATTTTTAGACGTCTTGACTAGCTACGCTCCACTCATGGCCGTATTCCTAACTACACTAGTTGTAGTTGCCAAACGTGCGTACGCGCCGGTGCGTCGCGGGCCGGCGACGAAGTTACGTAACTATGTCATTGAGTTTAGTGCTAGTAGTTCTAAACCGATATCACCTTGGATTTATAAAAACAAAAACTCATTTACACATCTTATACTAAACATATATGACAAAAAAAGAAACTGCGTTGAATGAATACTAGTCACGCATTTTTTTTACGTGTGTTTCTCGTTGCTCCTAAATTATTTCTTTTGATGGAGACTACTTCAAACTTAATTATGATCAAGCCACTGACACTATGAGCGTTCACGTCTTGCGCCACTTCCACACAAATTCCACTCAGCTCTTCGAAAGGGGACACTTGGATCTTTATGGACGTGCAAAGTCCCGTTGAGTTTCCACGCCACGGCACATGGAAATCTATAGTTATACCAGACTTGGCAGCCACTTTTACAGCAAACCTCTTCAAGTAGCCATTCGAGCAAATTCATAAAGCAATATGGACTATCATCATGATGGCTCTCCTTATATTATTTTAATCATGGAAATGTAGTAGCAAAACTCAATTCGTTACTTTATTGCAATAATAATGTGTTCAGTAATATCCTTTATATGGAGCACATTTTATGTCTCAAAGAAAATTGTTTACGAGTAGGCAATTAATGTTTTATTGTCTTTTAATTAGCTTTAGGGACGTCAATTTTGCTCTCATTTCATAATACGTAGAAATTATAGAAGGAACATAGGAATAAATAGCAGAAATATCTGCACTGAGTAAATCATAATCTAGTAAGTCGATGTTTCTAAGCAAACGGACGGTAAGCTTATCATAAAGTTAACGTAAGAGGCTCTCCCATGAGGCCACATTCAGTTTTGTTGTCGCCATTACGCTACATCATAACAACTTGGATCACTAAACATAATTGGGATCCGTTCCATTAGACAAAATGCCTGTCGCCGCTAATCTGGCATTGGATATGTTCACTGAAATTCAGCAGTACAGCTGTAACAGTTTATTGAACAAAGGTATATTTTTAGCAATCATCATATTGAAGAACTATTATTTTATAGTTTCGATTTTTTTTACAAAACTAAGGGCAAATCATCTGATAACTTTATTCGAGGAATAATTTTGTAAGTTTGACAGTTATTTCATACAAAAACTGTCAAACGTCACTTTTATTCTTCTAATAAAAGTTATCTGGCGATGGAGAAATCAGCCCTTAATTAAAATATACTTAGGGCTGATTTTTCCAGACGTTTGACAGTTTTTGTATGAAATAACTGTCAACATTTCAAAGTTATTCCTTGAATAAAGTTATCAGATGATTGAAAAATCAGCCCTAAATGTACATAAAAACTTAATTAACCCTTACCGTTTCCAAGAAATACAATTTATGCATCAATAAAGCATGAACCAAAAGCCCTACAAAGTTCACCTCCAAATGACCTTAAAACATTAATTTAAATATCTGAGCACATTGTTCGCAAGGAGTTCTCAATGGCATCCCCTAACCAGCAGGGGATCAGATCCACCACGCGGGCCCAGTGCGGGTTGGTAGATGTCACGTCTTCGAATTTTTGATTCTAGGACATGCCGGAACCCTCACGATGTTTTCCTTCTCCGTTTTGAGAGCAGTGGTGATGATATAATTTACACACACACACACTTCACATACTTTTGATAGAGCTAGCATACCGGGTTTATTTATAAACGTTGCTTAAAGTTAAGTAATGATTGGCGACTACCTAACCATATATTTGTACGTCTAAACATCTCTTAATTTTAAGCCACGTTTTTTAATAAACCCGTTAGTTTCCTCAGAAAGTAATCAACGACCACAGGCTGACCAAATACAGAGCGTTTTTTGACACCTTAATGTCAAATACTGGTGAAAATGATAGATTTTCATGACGGCCATTATAGTATGACAAGAACGCTTTCCCAGGAAACCAGAGCTTAAGCCCCGCGTCGTGAAAGTTACTGTAATAACGGAGAGCGTCTTTGAAACTACTCAATCTGTTTAACTTAGTCCAAACATCGTTTCTATCTATGTTTCTATCTAACGTGCATTTTCTTAGTAATTGAAATACTCACAGATATCATTCATACCAACATTGCTTTTTTAACAGACTTCAGAAAAAGAGGAGGTTCTGAATTTAGATTTTTATAACACTACAAAGTGAAAAATAACTTTAATTTCGGAAGTCAGTGTCAAAAAACGAAAATGCGGTGCCAACGACACCGACTTCAGAAATTAAAGTAATTTTCACTTTCTAGTGTCTTTTTTTGGAAGTCGGTTGTTTTGTTTTTAGTAAAAAAGTTTTTATCAATTGATTCGCCCAGAATTTTTTATGCTTTGTTTAAACTCAAACAAAACGCTATACTGCGTCTAAAGGCCAGTAAATGTAACTCTTGATGTTAATGTAACGTTAACACAACATGCAAATTAAAGGAGCTATCCGGGTTTATAATGAGACGTATGTCGCTTTACCAAAGTGTCGAAGGTGTTCTACCTGCAATTGCTGAGCAATTTGTCGCGTCAAATCACGTCAAACGACCTCATTACCACGGTTTCCTGTGTGAGCGAGGTATCAGCACACGCCTTATAACCGGGCCCCTAGTTTGTTAGAATTTTATAGTTTGCCTGTTTTCATTCAGAATGTTGTTTCTATTCATAACGTAGGTATTTGCAAGAAACGGGGTTCTCAATTAAAGAAAATGCCATTTTTCTTTTCTCATTGTGATCAAATTAAATATTTGAGATGGACACTTGGACAGCATTATGAACACCCACGTCGCGTGCTAATTTTGGCGAAGCATTTGTTGTTTATTTATCAAATAAACTCTAATTCAATATTTTTTCTTTATTTGATTAAAGAGGGTTAAGGGTTCATTCGAATTTAACAAGCTGAGCTTGGATGTTTAAATAGCTACCTGCAAACAACGATGCGACGTAAAAACTGTAAAAAGGTTATTGCATGTTTTTGAACAGAGATAGAATATATTATGTATTCTGCGTACTGCGACGTTTCAATTATGAGAATCGAGACCTAGAGATATTTTGTGGGTTAGAAACAGTACCCTTAAAGACCCATCTCCTATAATAATCATTCATTCTATGGTAGATAGTATTGCATTGGAATGTTTTGGATATTATTAAGAATACCTACGTGAGAACCGTATCAGTGCACGTCGTGTTTTGATAACGTACAAGATTTAGTGATAACATTTGGTATCTTCTTACTTAGCTAACGCAACGAATGGAATAGAAACGATTTATATTTAAAAGTAGTTAAGGTTTATAAGGATATATATATTGTACAAATAGTGGGTAAGCCGTGTTTACATATATCTAGTACTATCTAGAAGTCTCGATATACAGGGTTATTGGAAAAACACCAACAACCTCTTAAGAGGTCATTGTACTCCTCATTATGAACAACTTTTGTACTGTAAAGATGCTCACCCATCCACAGACCAACCGCGGCAAGCTTAGCTTAACCTGATCGATCGACCTGTGCGGCTGTTATTACTTAGCCACGGGCCCCTTTCAAAATATTGATTATTTTTATCTCTATACAATTAAGCTTTATTATTAATAGTACCTATAGAGATAAAAATAATCAATATTTAGGAAAATTTTAGACAATAGATATAAAAAAAATGATTTATTTCAGACATTACAGTCCATAGATTGTTAGTAATAAGTTAGTAACAATTTGTGCTATCTGCTATGTTAGTAGATAACTCTGATTTTATTTATCGGATTAAACCTAAAGCCACCTCCACCAGGTGCCTCTGGATGAGGCAGTCTGGTCTCGCAATGCCATTCTGACTGTTACATAAACGTTGTAGTAAGGATGCTGCTATTAAAAAAATATTAAGATTTTAAGACAGTGAACATAAAGCGTGATATACAATGCGTCTTCTGAAAATCAAATGTAAGGCTTGTCGTGAGCGTCACCAACCTACTTAATAGGTAGGTAGGTAATATGTATAAAGTCTGCTTTATCATTTCAGTTTCGCAATGTAATCATTACAATTACCTTTGTAACTATTTAACGATAAGAGCAACTCGAACGTGACGCCATGAAATGTCTATAGATAACATAAAAAATACCTTTAGTTTCAAACTCTTTCAGTTTTCTTCCGAGACGTGGAACTACCTATTTAACTCGAGAAAGTCATTCTATAGCATAATAAACTTCCCCGAACACTGATAAATCGCTTGGTGAAGTATAAAATCTTGTAATAAATTAATTAAGATCTACTTACCTAATTAGCCATCAAGCAAAATCGTGCCAAGCGACCGGTACATACTTCGGTGAGGGTGCCTCGTTTTACGGGCCTGTTAAAGTCATTGTTGAACTTTGGAGCTCGTAACTCCCTGACGGCAATTAATGTCAGAATAAAAGCGATTTTACAATGCACTCTGTAATAGTTGCACTATGAAACAAATCTGTAGTGTTTAAAGAGTGCTTACATAGTCATTTTGAAGAATAAACATCTGATTTTATGACATCTTTTGATCCATGCATGAATGTTTTCCGTGTGTGTGTGTGTGAGGATTTTTTTAAGTGAAAACTTTTTTAGCGGCGTTGTGCACTTTGTTGTGATGGGTAAAAAATTTTAAACTTGCGTCAGGACACGTGACCTGATCGAAAATTCGTAAGACGGAGCTCGTGTCAGAACACGTGACCTGATCGAAAATTCGTAAGACGGAGGGAGAGTAGACCGCATTCCAAAATATCAAAAATGCACAACGTTAATATTCAAGTTTTCACTTCTGCCGGCACTCCCGGAGTGCAACCCGTTTTTTTATGGTTTATAAGCCTTGAACAAACCCTTCTCCCCTTCTCACCCTTCCCTCCCCGTCGCTCCTTCCCTTCTGTTCCTTCTTCTGTTCCTTCCTTCTTCCCTTCTTATCCTTTAAAAAAGTGCTATTTGCAGATTGAACGACTAAGTAGCTAGTTTTTCACAACGTATCACAAGACTCAATAACATTCTCATAGTAAAGCGAAGCCCGTAGTCCAGATTCGTGCCCGGTTGAAGGCAATAGACACGCCCCCTGTCACATGGGATGGGACATAACTGGCGACATATAGGTGTACTATAGATACACAACTGCCTAACCCTTTGGGGATTACAGGCTTGAAGTTATGCGTGTTCAGTAAAGCGAAATACTGAGAAATTACGTGCATTAAGCTACTGACGCCTGACCACAATTTTATAGCATTACGCTAAGATGCAGCGCGCTATTTCATCAGGACAAGGCGTTATAAGATTGAATACAATTTAACTTTCTTTTTTCAGGCATAACACTGGAGTATCGTATTAACTAGCTTACTAACCAGTAACTGGGTTGTGGAGGTCAGATAGGCAGTCGCTTCATGTAAAATACTGGTATTCAGCTGCATTCAGTTAGACTGGAAGCCGACCCCAACATAGTTGGGAAAAGGCTAGGCAGATGATGACCACACAAGTAACTGGTAACTCGTGATAAGCAGTGCCTTACTGCTTTTATTCTCTCTGTTATTTTTGTATTGTTCATTTGTTATACCTTCAATTACTTTGCTATTGTTTATCTGCATTGTATGTTAGTCATTCATACGGGTCAACGAGGATGGGTGACAAACAGCTCATAGTAATGTAGTTTTTATCTTATCTGTATTAGTGTATGAATGTCGATTTAGTGTGGCTAATGTTGTTGCTTCAACACGATGTTTATTATAGCTCTTTTTTTGACTAATATATTCATACTTTTTATTATAAAAGTTTACTGTAAACTAACATCCGGAATATGTAAGTGTAGTAATCATTTAGTGGGTAAAGTGGTGATAGTTACAGGTGGAAACAAAGGTATTGGTTACGAAACTGCAAAGAACCTGGCTGAAAGAGGTGCTCGTGTTATACTAGCATGCAGAAACGAGGGACTTGGCACATCCGCACGGGACCAAATCATCAAAGTCACTGGTAATACCGATGTTCACTATAGACACCTTGATCTCTCCTCACTGGCTTCTGTAAGAGCGTTCGCTGATAGTATAATCAAGACTGAGAAACGACTTGACATACTTCTCAACAACGCCGGTGTCTTCGAGGTAGATAACATAAAAACAGAAGATGGGTTATCACTTGCTGTGCAGACTAATCATTTTGGGCCTTTTCTTTTGACTTGCTTGCTGTTGCCGTTACTAAAAACCTCTACACCGAGTCGGATTGTCAACGTATCATCAGGAGCTTACAAAAGTGGTAAAGTTGAATTCGATAATCTCAACGCGGAAAAGGAAACACAAAAAACGTACAGTGTTGTTCAAGTGTATAGTAATACAAAGTTGTTCAATGTTTTAATGACAGTTGAATTAGCAAGAAGATTAGAGGGAACAGGAGTTACAGCCAATAGTTTACATCCGGGAGTTGTAGAAACGGAAATTCTACAGTTGAAATCAGGCTGGGTGAGAATGTTGTTACCGATAGCAAAGTATTTTTTTAAGGATACTTGGTTAGGAGCACAAACATCTATATATCTTGCTGTATCGCCTGAAGTGGACGGCGTGAGTGGAAAGTATTATGCCGATTGTAAAGAGAATAGTTTGTCAACACTTGGACAAGATAAAGATTTAGCACGCAAATTCTGGAAGGTTTCAGAGACGTTTGTTGGTCTTTAATAAAGTCACTCAATTGAGTAAACAACATTGTGTTTCAATTCTGGCCTTTTTTTTTTGGGAGGGGAAATCATCAACTGATCCCTCCCGCTCTGGGTGGAGCGGAAGGGAGTGTCAGACTCTTACTGACTAAAACCCACCCGTGTTCCTTCCTTAGCCCTTTCTGTTCCAGGGCAGCGGTAACCCTTTCGGACGATCCCGCTACCCTGGCAGGCTTCGGCCCTATCGGGCCCCGTCATCTGCTGACATCTCTTTGAGGCGCGCGTGGAACACAACGCGCCGTCCAGCACGGGCCTGGTCCTGATCGGACGGTGAGCTACCCATTACTCTCCGCCCGCAGGCCCGCGCCTACGGTGGCCGGGAGTCGTCACGCGGCGTCTCCCGCGGCGTCTGAGGCGTAAGGTTCTTTCCCTCAGCCTTCCCGCCACCTCCTTCACTAGCATGACTGCTTCGCAGAAGGAGGTGACTGCCTCCCACTCCCTCTCGCCCCGGACTATGGCTTGAACCAGGGCCGGGTGCGAGAGGTCGCCGCCGTTGCCGATCGCCTCTACCAGGACACGGCGGGGCTCCGCCCAAGTGGGGCAGACCTCCACCGTATGCTCCACCGTATCCTCTGGGCGATCCTGGCAGTGATGACACCCCGGTGTCTCCTCCCACCTGATGATGTGCAGGAACCATCCGTCTGGAGAGGACCTGTGTCAGGCGCTAGGTGAGAACGCCGTGACGCCTCTCTAGCCACTCCTCAAAGAGGGGTCTTACCGCCACTATCGTGGCGTGCCCAATTCTGGCCTTGGTTATTATTATCCGCTGTAAATAATTTGATTATTTTTGATACAGTTCATTGTGTATTTATAACATTTTATGATAAAATCACGATAATTTAATCAGTGGACAGAACCTTCCATGAGCTTATTTACTTAGTAGCAAGTAGAAAAATTTATATCAAAAAACATAATATTAACTAGGTAAGATAAAGGTACATACTTATAGATAAAGGTACTCATGGTTATTGTAAAATATGTAGATGGAACCGTTTGTTGGTAGAGATGGGCGTCGGACCCAAACTTTGGGTAAATATATGTAATAACAGTTACGTTAATTTAATATGTGTGCACGTGTATACGTAATACCATTTCTCGAACTTCAAATATATTTAATTGATGTGAAATAAAGTTATATGTAGATAATCTACTTAATAAAAATCTTAAATTCACTGAAAGACAACGCACAGAATCATAAAATTTTGCACAAGAGTTACTTTTATAACGAAAGTGAGCACTGGGGATTTTATTTGAAAATTCAGCCTCTTAAGGGATTGAATAGGAAATGAAAGATTGTATCGAAGCTATTCATTTTAGCCCATGGCAGATCCTATCACGCACATAGGATTGTCCACATAATTTTAAAAAAAAATCTGATAGACAACGCACAGCCTAAACTCCTTGGTCTGCTCACATGGAAGTTTGCTCTTCATTGCTTTATCATTTCAGTTTCGCAATGTAATCATTACAATTACCTTTTTATCTATTTAACGATAAGAGCAACTCGAACGTGACGCTATGATATGGCTATAGATAACATAAAAAATACCTTTAGTTTCAAACTCTTTCAGTTTTCTTCAGAGACGTGGAACTACCTATTTAACTCGAGAAAGTCATTCTATAGCATAATAAACTTCCCCGAACACTGATAAATCGCTTGGTGAAGTATAAAATCTTGTAATAAATTAATTAAGATCTACTTACCTAATTAGCCATCAAGCAAAATCGTGCCAAGCGACCGGTACATACTTCGGTGAGGGTGCCTCGTTTTACGGGCCTGTTAAAGTCATTGTAGAACTTTGGAGCTCGTAACTCCCTGACGGCAATTAATGTCAGAATAAAAGCGATTTTACAATGCACTCTGTAATAGTTGCACTATGAAACAAATCTGTAGTGTTTAAAGAGTGCTTACATAGTCATTTTGAAGAATAAATATCTGATTTTATGACATCTTTTGATCCATGCATGAATGTTTTGAGGCATAATGTAAATTCATACTTATATATGATTGTACATCATGCCGTGTGTGTGTGTGTGAGGATTTTTTTAAGTGAAAACTTTTTTAGCGGCGTTGTGCACTTTTTTGTGATGGGTAAAAAATGTTAAACTTGCGTCAGGACACGTGACCTGATCGAAAATTCGTAAGACGGAGCTCGTGTCAGAACACGTGACCTGATCGAAAATTCGTAAGACGGAGGGAGAGTAGACCGCATTCCAAAATATCAAAAATGCACAACGTTAATATTCAAGTTTTCACTTCTGCCGGCACTCCCGGAGTGCAACCCGTTTTTTTATGGTTTATAAGCCTTGAACAAACCCTTCTCCCCTTCTCACCCTTCCCTCCCCGTCGCTCCTTCCCTTCTGTTCCTTCTTCTGTTCCTTCCTTCTTCCCTTCTTATCCTTTAAAAAAGTGCTATTTGCAGATTGAACGACTAAGTAGCTAGTTTTTCACAACGTATCACAAGACTCAATAACATTCTCATAGTAAAGCGAAGCCCGTAGTCCAGATTCGTGCCCGGTTGAAGGCAATAGACACGCCCCCTGTCACATGGGATGGGACATAACTGGCGACATATAGGTGTACTATAGATACACAACTGCCTAACCCTTTGGGGATTACAGGCTTGAAGTTATGCGTGTTCAGTAAAGCGAAATACTGAGAAATTACGTGCATTAAGCTACTGACGCCTGACCACAATTTTATAGCATTACGCTAAGATGCAGCGCGCTATTTCATCAGGACAAGGCGTTATAAGATTGAATACAATTTAACTTTCTTTTTTCAGGCATAACACTGGAGTATCGTATTAACTAGCTTACTAACCAGTAACTGGGTTGTGGAGGTCAGATAGGCAGTCGCTTCATGTAAAATACTGGTATTCAGCTGCATTCAGTTAGACTGGAAGCCGACCCCAACATAGTTGGGAAAAGGCTAGGCAGATGATGACCACACAAGTAACTGGTAACTCGTGATAAGCAGTGCCTTACTGCTTTTATTCTCTCTGTTATTTTTGTATTGTTCATTTGTTATACCTTCAATTACTTTGCTATTGTTTATCTGCATTGTATGTTAGTCATTCATACGGGTCAACGAGGATGGGTGACAAACAGCTCATAGTAATGTAGTTTTTATCTTATCTGTATTAGTGTATGAATGTCGATTTAGTGTGGCTAATGTTGTTGCTTCAACACGATGTTTATTATAGCTCTTTTTTTGACTAATATATTCATACTTTTTATTATAAAAGTTTACTGTAAACTAACATCCGGAATATGTAAGTGTAGTAATCATTTAGTGGGTAAAGTGGTGATAGTTACAGGTGGAAACAAAGGTATTGGTTACGAAACTGCAAAGAACCTGGCTGAAAGAGGTGCTCGTGTTATACTAGCATGCAGAAACGAGGGACTTGGCACATCCGCACGGGACCAAATCATCAAAGTCACTGGTAATACCGATGTTCACTATAGACACCTTGATCTCTCCTCACTGGCTTCTGTAAGAGCGTTCGCTGATAGTATAATCAAGACTGAGAAACGACTTGACATACTTCTCAACAACGCCGGTGTCTTCGAGGTAGATAACATAAAAACAGAAGATGGGTTATCACTTGCTGTGCAGACTAATCATTTTGGGCCTTTTCTTTTGACTTGCTTGCTGTTGCCGTTACTAAAAACCTCTACACCGAGTCGGATTGTCAACGTATCATCAGGAGCTTACAAAAGTGGTAAAGTTGAATTCGATAATCTCAACGCGGAAAAGGAAACACAAAAAACGTACAGTGTTGTTCAAGTGTATAGTAATACAAAGTTGTTCAATGTTTTAATGACAGTTGAATTAGCAAGAAGATTAGAGGGAACAGGAGTTACAGCCAATAGTTTACATCCGGGAGTTGTAGAAACGGAAATTCTACAGTTGAAATCAGGCTGGGTGAGAATGTTGTTACCGATAGCAAAGTATTTTTTTAAGGATACTTGGTTAGGAGCACAAACATCTATATATCTTGCTGTATCGCCTGAAGTGGACGGCGTGAGTGGAAAGTATTATGCCGATTGTAAAGAGAATAGTTTGTCAACACTTGGACAAGATAAAGATTTAGCACGCAAATTCTGGAAGGTTTCAGAGACGTTTGTTGGTCTTTAATAAAGTCACTCAATTGAGTAAACAACATTGTGTTTCAATTCTGGCCTTTTTTTTTTGGGAGGGGAAATCATCAACTGATCCCTCCCGCTCTGGGTGGAGCGGAAGGGAGTGTCAGACTCTTACTGACTAAAACCCACCCGTGTTCCTTCCTTAGCCCTTTCTGTTCCAGGGCAGCGGTAACCCTTTCGGACGATCCCGCTACCCTGGCAGGCTTCGGCCCTATCGGGCCCCGTCATCTGCTGACATCTCTTTGAGGCGCGCGTGGAACACAACGCGCCGTCCAGCACGGGCCTGGTCCTGATCGGACGGTGAGCTACCCATTACTCTCCGCCCGCAGGCCCGCGCCTACGGTGGCCGGGAGTCGTCACGCGGCGTCTCCCGCGGCGTCTGAGGCGTAAGGTTCTTTCCCTCAGCCTTCCCGCCACCTCCTTCACTAGCATGACTGCTTCGCAGAAGGAGGTGACTGCCTCCCACTCCCTCTCGCCCCGGACTATGGCTTGAACCAGGGCCGGGTGCGAGAGGTCGCCGCCGTTGCCGATCGCCTCTACCAGGACACGGCGGGGCTCCGCCCAAGTGGGGCAGACCTCCACCGTATGCTCCACCGTATCCTCTGGGCGATCCTGGCAGTGATGACACCCCGGTGTCTCCTCCCACCTGATGATGTGCAGGAACCATCCGTCTGGAGAGGACCTGTGTCAGGCGCTAGGTGAGAACGCCGTGACGCCTCTCTAGCCACTCCTCAAAGAGGGGTCTTACCGCCACTATCGTGGCGTGCCCAATTCTGGCCTTGGTTATTATTATCCGCTGTAAATAATTTGATTATTTTTGATACAGTTCATTGTGTATTTATAACATTTTATGATAAAATCACGATAATTTAATCAGTGGACAGAACCTTCCATGAGCTTATTTACTTAGTAGCAAGTAGAAAAATTTATATCAAAAAACATAATATTAACTAGGTAAGATAAAGGTACATACTTATAGATAAAGGTACTCATGGTTATTGTAAAATATGTAGATGGAACCGTTTGTTGGTAGAGATGGGCGTCGGACCCAAACTTTGGGTAAATATATGTAATAACAGTTACGTTAATTTAATATGTGTGCACGTGTATACGTAATACCATTTCTCGAACTTCAAATATATTTAATTGATGTGAAATAAAGTTATATGTAGATAATCTACTTAATAAAAATCTTAAATTCACTGAAAGACAACGCACAGAATCATAAAATTTTGCACAAGAGTTACTTTTATAACGAAAGTGAGCACTGGGGATTTTATTTGAAAATTCAGCCTCTTAAGGGATTGAATAGGAAATGAAAGATTGTATCGAAGCTATTCATTTTAGCCCATGGCAGATCCTATCACGCACATAGGATTGTCCACATAATTTTAAAAAAAAATCTGATAGACAACGCACAGCCTAAACTCCTTGGTCTGCTCACATGGAAGTTTGCTCTTCATTGCTTTATCATTTCAGTTTCGCAATGTAATCATTACAATTACCTTTTTATCTATTTAACGATAAGAGCAACTCGAACGTGACGCTATGATATGGCTATAGATAACATAAAAAATACCTTTAGTTTCAAACTCTTTCAGTTTTCTTCAGAGACGTGGAACTACCTATTTAACTCGAGAAAGTCATTCTATAGCATAATAAACTTCCCCGAACACTGATAAATCGCTTGGTGAAGTATAAAATCTTGTAATAAATTAATTAAGATCTACTTACCTAATTAGCCATCAAGCAAAATCGTGCCAAGCGACCGGTACATACTTCGGTGAGGGTGCCTCGTTTTACGGGCCTGTTAAAGTCATTGTAGAACTTTGGAGCTCGTAACTCCCTGACGGCAATTAATGTCAGAATAAAAGCGATTTTACAATGCACTCTGTAATAGTTGCACTATGAAACAAATCTGTAGTGTTTAAAGAGTGCTTACATAGTCATTTTGAAGAATAAATATCTGATTTTATGACATCTTTTGATCCATGCATGAATGTTTTGAGGCATAATGTAAATTCATACTTATATATGATTGTACATCATGCCGTGTGTGTGTGTGTGAGGATTTTTTTAAGTGAAAACTTTTTTAGCGGCGTTGTGCACTTTTTTGTGATGGGTAAAAAATGTTAAACTTGCGTCAGGACACGTGACCTGATCGAAAATTCGTAAGACGGAGCTCGTGTCAGAACACGTGACCTGATCGAAAATTCGTAAGACGGAGGGAGAGTAGACCGCATTCCAAAATATCAAAAATGCACAACGTTAATATTCAAGTTTTCACTTCTGCCGGCACTCCCGGAGTGCAACCCGTTTTTTTATGGTTTATAAGCCTTGAACAAACCCTTCTCCCCTTCTCACCCTTCCCTCCCCGGCCCTCCTTCCCTTCTTTTCCTTCTTCTGTTCCTTCCTTCTTCCCTTCTTATCCTTTAAAAAAGTGCTATTAGCAGATTGAACGACTAAGTAGCTAGTTTTTCACAACGTATCACAAGACTCAATAACGTTCTAATAGTAAAGCGAAGCCCGTAGTCCAGATTCGTCCCCGGTTGAAGGCAATAGACACGCCCCCTGTCACATGGGATGGGACATAACTGGCGACATATAGGTGTACTATAGATACACAACTGCCTAACCCTTTGGGGATTACAGGCTTGAAGTTATGCGTGTTCAGTAAAGCGAAATACTGAGAAATTACGTGCATTAAGCTACTGACGCCTGACCACAATTTTATAGCATTACGCTAAGATGCAGCGCGCTATTTCATCAGGACAAGGCGTTATAAGATTGAATACAATTTAACTTTCTTTTTTCAGGCATACCACTGGAGTATCGTATTAACTAGCTTACTAACCAGTAACTGGGTTGTGGAGGTCAGATAGGCAGTCGTTTCATGTAAAATACTGGTATTCAGCTGCATTCAGTTAGACTGGAAGCCGACCCCAACATAGTTGGGAAAAGGCTAGGCAGATGATGACCACACAAGTAACTGGTAACTCGTGATAAGCAGTGCCTTACTGCTTTTATTCTCTCTGTTATTTTTGTATTGTTCATTTGTTATACCTTCAATTACTTTGCTATTGTTTATCTGCAATGTTAGTCATTCATACGGTATAAACCACAATGGGTGACAAACAGCTCATAATAATGTAGTTTTTATCTTATCTGTATTTTTATTTTATTTTACTTTATTCGGACATTTAACAGTTACACATTACAAGATGTATGACAGAATAAGTTATGAACTAAATAAACGTGTAACCCACACCAATATCCGCGAAATAATGATGAAAGAAAATAGTTAAAAGCGTGCGTTAAAATTACAAAAAATTAAGTAAGTACTCATATGTGATTTAGGGGGTTGAACGACATTGGGCAAGTCTGATATTCGTCAAATCGGCAATTCGTCAAATTGGATATTGGTCAAAGCTGGGATAATGGGTATAGGATATCTACTTTAAGGATTCTATAGCCATCCTTTTGAACTTAAAGTGTGTAAGCGCGAAAATATCAAGTTGGATAAAATGTGTGTTATACGTATCTACAATGCGTTGGAGAGGCGCCCGTGCGCCCGCGTGAGTTCTACACCTTGCAGTGTGGAACAGCCGGGGCACGCGCACCTCTCGGCGCATTACAGTTCTAGGTACAATGTAACATAATTATGTTATTAGTATAAAACCAATTAGTATAAAGTAAAAAAACCAAACATACGATACGCCTTGTTAACAATGATATCAATATGAAGATCAAAGTGGAATTTCGAGTCCATTAGAACCCCAAGATCTCGAATGTGGTCAACTCTTTGCAAACGGATACCTTGAAGACTATAATCAAATGTTATAATGTTTTTATTTTTAGTAAAAGTGATTGCATTGCATTTAGGTAAGCTAAGGTGAAGTTTGTTGGATGAACAATATCGAGAAAGCCTATCAAGGTCCTCCTGTAGAAGAAGGCAATCCTGTGTGCTTTTGTACGATTTATAAATCTTGATGTCTTCGGCATACATTAGAAATTGGGAATGAAGGAAGCATTTCTTAATGTCATTGATAAACAAAATAAAGAGTAGGGGACCCATTATTGAGCCCTGGGGCACCCCAGAGGTGACAATAATTAAGCTCGATTGGAAACCATTAATAACTATTTTTTGCGACCTGTTAAATATATAAGCCATGAAACCATCGTAACAAATTACCACGGATGCCATTGTATGCAATTTTATCCAGAAGCAGTTTGTGGTCCACCCTATCAAAAGCCGTCATATCACAGCGTCAACTTGGGCTTGTTCATCCATTTTTTTGAACAGGAAGTCAGTGAACAGCATGAGATTAGTATTCGTCGAACGTCGTTTTACAAATCCATGCTGCTCACCAATAATTAGGTTGCTAACGTGGGAATACACTTCGCCGTGTACAAGACTCTCGAAAAGCATCGACAAGGAGATAGAGCGATAATTTTGTACGTTGTTTGTGTCACCAATCTTAAACACTGGTGTGATATGTGCCCGTTTCCAAATATCGGGAAAAGTGCCTTCTCTTAAACATTTATTAAATATAACATGAAGTGGTAGAACAATATTCTCTCCGGTTTTCTTTATAAGGACGGGTGGCAAGCCATCGGGACCAGCACCTTTATTTAAGTCTAATTGCTTTATTGCGTTATGTACAACGTTTACTGGTAAATAGATTTCAGAGAGACAGGGCGAATTATCTGCGTATGTACTAGGTGGCTGCCACATCGCGGGGTTAAAGTTCGTAGGTTCATAAACGGAAGTGAAAAAAGTGGAGAACATATTACATATTTCAGTTGGATTGTTTGAGTTAAGATTTTCAAGAAACATATTTGCTGGAATCTGCGCCTTGCCCTTCTTGTGTGAAATGTACGTCCAGAAATGTTTAATGCCAAGCGGAATACTGTCTTCGACTGATCTCATGTATTGTTCAAAACAATTGTCACACTCAGATTTAAAACGTTTACGATAAGTAGAAAAAATTACGTAGTCCGAAGCATTACCGTACGTTTTCCATTTCAACCAAGCCTTTTCTTTGCTTTTGAAAATACGAATGAGAGAAGGTGGGAACCACAACGGAAAATAAGAGTTCCTGAGACGAGACAGCGGAACATGCCTTTTTATAAATTTGATCGTAAAATAATCTTAATATATATAAATCTCGTGTCACAATGTTTGTCCTCAATGGACTCCTAAACCACTTAACCGATTATAATAAAATTCGCACAACATGTGCAGTTCGATCCAACTTGAGAGATAGGACAGTTTAAATCTCAAATTATAGTCGCAATTTTATTTAATTGCAATTTCATTTTCCCATATAAACTGTTCTACCTACTTTCCGGTCAAACATTTGACGATCGTCCCTTCGGTACGCTAGACTCGGGTCCACTCGAATTGAAGCACTTATTAAATTAAGGATTTTGAATAGTGTAGGAGTAGTGTAGGAGTAGGAGAGGAGTAGGGTAGGAGTAGGGTAGGAGTAGGTTAGGAGTAGGGTAGGAGCAGGTTAGGAGCAGGTTAGGAGTAGGGTAGAAGTAAGGTAGGAGTAGGTTAGGAGTAGTGTAAGGAGTAGGTTAGGAGTAGGGTAGGAGTAGGGTAGGAGTAGGAGTAGGGTAGGAGTAGGTTAGGAGTAGGGTAGGAGTAGGTTAGGAGTAGTGTAGGAGTAGGGTAGGAGTAGTGTAGGAGTAGGGTAGGAGTAGTGTAGGAGTAGGGTAGGAGTAGTGTAGGAGTAGGGTAGGAGTAGTGTATGAGTAGTGTAGGAGTAAGGTAGGGGGTAGCACACCACGCGAACCAATTAGCGCCGGGCAGCTAGAAATAATTTATATGGCAAAACAACGTTTGCCGGGTCAGCTAGTTATACTATAAATTTGATCGTAAAATGTATTAACCGATTGTTCAGCAGAAAGGTCGTAAAGCAATTGATTCCAGTCCAACATGCTAAGCTCGTTATTAATTAAATCATACCAAATTAGCTTTAAAAAAATTATGTCTCATGTTTAACTGACGTTTCATTGGCATAAACGTGATAAATGAAGTTACTACTGAGAAAGGTGGGTGGTAAACATCGGGCGGTAGCAGTGGTTTAAGTACATGACTTAGCCTCACAGTCAACGTTAGACAAAAACAAATCCAGTATACGCCCTAAATTATTTCTCTGCGTGTTGTATTGAGAAATATTAGATAAAGAAATAAAATTGCATAAATTACTACACAAGATATCAGTCGGTTATGGAACAACATAGTTGCATCCACTACGATCCAACCAGTAAATGCCGGGCAAATTGTAATCGCCTGATATGAATGAATAGAATAGAATGCTTCAGTACTAGTTTCATTGATAATATCTAGCAACTTATCAAAATGTGATGTGTAAAACGTCTGGAGAACGCGGCGGTATATAGGCTGCACTTATGATATGGCGCTTCGTAGAATGCGACCCCGGCAACTGCACCAAGACATGTTCATTATCAGCGTGAGAGGGACGCATCAAAATGTTAGTTGGTCGTAATGTGCGTAGAACGCCTATCAGTACCCCACCACCTTTACCGCTTCCCCGTGGTGCAGCGGTCGCGGCCGCATCTGAACACTAAATAACGGTCATCAATAAACTGAGCGTCTGATATGTTCGGTATAAGCCACTGTAAGAATTATTACGTCATAGGTAAAAGACAAGATATTCATAAATAATGTATGTAGCTTGGTACGCAGTCCTCGACAGTTTTGGTAATAAACAGTTAAATTGTATTTATCCATCGAAACAAGAAAAAAATAAAAAAACGTTACCAAGACAGAGCCTGGAGCCCAGTTCAAATACAATTTCTAACCTAAGCAAATTAGAATATGTAAAACGAAAATAGTCAAGACACAACAAAATAAATGTTACTCGTAGGTATATGCAGTTTCAAATACAATTGAGAAAAATGTAGGTAAGATGAAAATATTATGACTTCAATTACTTTGCAGTGTATGTGAATCGCAAAGTTATACATGGATGTTAAATTAACAATTACTACCAGAAATCGGATAAGCTTACAGGTCATTAACACAAAACAAATCAGATATATATTAAAATTTAAGTTAATTGCCCATACATTTAGAAACATGAGGGTACTCGTGAAGTACATGCAAAAATAACTTTTATGGCAGGCGTACCGCTTGCTTCACAATACCCAATTTACTAAACCAGATACCTGTAGACATTAGAGAATCAATCAATAGTAAAAACATAAAGCGTAAGCTAAAAGAACATTACTTAACATTCATTCAACTCAGTGTTTAACCCAGACAAATCGAAACCAGTTTTGATTTGCGATCTCCTTTGTTTGACGAAACATTCTTATTCTGTAGCGTAAGATGCTCGTTTACATATACCTATCTGTTGTGGATTACCACTCAACTTCAAATCTTCAGATGTGATTCCCTTTTTGAGACGCGCTGCTGCAATGAAGTTATCACGTAGTATATGTTTTTTGGCTTTGAGGACTTTGGATTCATTAGAGGAACACGATGGATAGCAATGACGTCACGAGGCGATAATGGTTGCTTGATTAAGATGCCTATGTTTTCAAGGATCGATATTAGATTTTCGCTACGCTTCTCAGGCAGATTGCTTATCTCGACGTTACAGTACCGAGGTTTCTGTTCTGCGGATTCCAACTTTGCTTCTAATGTCGCAATTCGTTGTTGCACTGCATCGAGTGAAGAAACTTTTTCCTCAAGCTGCGTCACACGAGAATCAAAATCTTTCAACTTCACCTCCATACCATCATATTTGTCGCTGATAAATTTAATAGACGACTTCACATCTTCAAATTTGGACAGCAGTAAAGCACATTTCTCATCCTGTTTTATTAAACAGGTCTCGAGCATAGACTTTATGTTTGCCTGGAAATCCTTTAGTTCGTCACGCCAGTCCGAGTCCTTATTGCATGGAAGGCCTCTGCGAAATGTGACGTAAGGAGGAGGAGACTCCTTCTCAATTAATGATCCATCAACGCTCATTTCACCAGATCGCGGTGGATTGTCGACGTCACTAATTTGATCGTAGGTTCAGTTACGTACGTTCGTATTCATAACAGACTGATAATAAGTTTATAAGTCTCTGTCCGTGACACCACTCTGTGCCAAAGTAGGTAAACGGGTTCGAGCTTCGAGCACAAAGAACTGCCGATAACACCGATGGGTTAATTTGTCACACACGCACTGTTACGCACACTAAGCTCTTATTGTTTTAAGTTACACTGAGTGCGGACGAGACAACCGGTTTGCTCCGGGGCGCACGACGGTATTAGTGTATGAATGTCGATTTAGTGTGCTAATCTTGTTGCTTCAACACGATGTTTATTATATCTCTTTTTTTGACTATTATATTCATACTTTTTATTATAAAAGTTTACTGTAAACTAACATCCGGAATATGTAAGTGTAGTAATCATTTAGTGGGTAAAGTGGTGATAGTTACAGGTGGAAACAAAGGTATTGGTTACGAAACTGCAAAGAACCTGGCTGAAAGAGGTGCTCGTGTTATACTAGCATGCAGAAACGAGGGACTTGGCACATCCGCACGGGACCAAATCATCAAAGTCACTGGTAATACCGATGTTCACTATAGACACCTTGATCTCTCCTCACTGGCTTCTGTAAGAGCGTTCGCTGATAGTATAATCAAGACTGAGAAACGACTTGACATACTTCTCAACAACGCCGGTGTCTACGAGGTAGATAACATAAAAACAGAAGATGGGTTATCACTTGTTGTGCAGACTAATCATTTTGGGCCTTTTCTTTTGACTTGCTTGCTGTTGCCGTTACTAAAAACCTCTGCACCGAGTCGGATTGTCAACGTATCATCAAGAGCTTACAAAATTGGTAAAGTTGAATTCGATAATCTCAACGCGGAAAAGGAAACACAAAAAACGTACAGTATTGTTCAAGTGTATTGTAATACAAAGTTGTTCAATGTTTTAATGACTGTTGAATTAGCAAGAAGATTAGGGGGAACAGGAGTTACAGCCAATAGTTTACATCCGGGAGTTGTAGAAACGGAACTTCTACAGTTTAAAGCAGGCTGGGTGAGAATGTTGTTACCGATAGAAAAGTATTTTTTCAAGGATACTTGGGAAGGAGCACAAACATCTATATATCTTGCTGTATCGCCTGAAGTGGACGGCGTGAGTGGAAAGTATTATGCCGATTGTAAAGAGAATAGTTTGTCAACACTTGGTCAAGATAAAGATTTAGCACGCAAATTCTGGAAGGTTTCAGAGACGTTTGTTGGTCTTTAATAAAGTCACTCAATTGAGTAAACAACATTGTGTTTCAATTCTGGCCTTGGTTATTATTATCCGCTGTAAATAATTTGATTATTTTTGATACAGTTCATTGTGTATTTATAACATTTTAAATCACGATAATTTAATCAGTGGACAGAATCTTCCATGAGCCTATTCACTTAGTAGCAAGTAGAAAACTTTATATCAAAAAACATATTAACTAGGTAAGATAAAGGTACTTATAGATAAAGGTACTCATGGTTATTGTAAAATATGTAGATGGAACCGTTGTTGGTAGAGATGGGCGTCGGGTAAATACCCAAACTTTGGGTAAATATATGTAATAACAGTGGGTCCGTGGCTTAGGCCCCCAGTGGTCGAGGCACCTGTGGCCGACGCCCCCGATTCGATTAATTTAATTTAAAGCAATTTTTGATCAAATGTACTGTCAGGCACAAAAATGTTTTACAAAAATAATAAATATATATAATATAATAATAATGTATATTTATTTGACACAGAACATATGATACATTTGATCAGAAATACAGGACAACAGACAGACAATTCAAGTTTTCTTAATTTTATACTGTAGGCATCTGTGTCTGAACTAGATAAAGAATATCTGTATCTCAGACATCAGCGCTCTTCCTTATGATGACCATTATAATACTAACTTAATTAGACATACTAATAACAGAAGGTATAACATTACACAGAAAAAGTTTAATACCAAAATAAAGAAAACGGTGTGTGAAGTGTTACCTCTCGGTGAGTAGTGTGTGAAAGTGAGTGAAAGAGTGTGAGAGGATGAGTGTAAAAGAGATTTACTATTTAACTATTTTTAATAAGTTTTCTGTCTCTTCATATGTATGTTTACTAACATATATAAAGATTTTACTTTTACATATCTTTTTATTTAGCGGGTATATTTCCAAAGCGTCATTTATCTTATTATATAAGTACGGTCCCAAGAAGCAAAAGTATTTGTTCACGTAAGCATGTCTGAAAGAAGGTCGGTCATGATTACTGATAATGTTTCGTCTTCTAATTAGATCACTTTTTGAGAATTGCAGTAAGGAGTGTTGCTTCAGAACTACCAGAAATATAAACAACTGGCGAACTGTCAGGACCTCACACGACTGATAAACAAGATGGGTTGGGTACAAATAAGGGCGAAAAGTACTAACTTTTAGTACAGCCCTCTGGGCAATTTCTAAGGGCTTTAATATAGTTTTATGTGCACCTCCCCAAACGGTGATACAATACTGAAGAATGGACTGAACGAGTGCTAAGTATATTTGCTTCACCAATTTTTGGGGCGCAACATGTCTAAGGTTTTTGAAAACATAGATCAGCTTTCTTGTCCTAGATGTAAGAAGGTGAATATGGTCTCTGAAGGAAAGGTTACAGTCTAGAATAATTCCAAGATATTTAATTGACATGGTCTTTAATAGTGGTGGACAAGAGCATACTAGACTATTACAACAACTATGTGCTGTGATCGAGGGGGTATAGGGGAGCTGCTCGTTTTGAGTACGCATCGAGAATATCATATACTGGGTTTTATCCGGGTTAAGAGTCAATGAGTTATTCTGCAGCCAGTGGGTCACCACATTGAATCCTTCCTGCGCCACTCTATATGCTTTGTCCCAGGTATCAGCAGAGAACAACAGAACGGTGTCGTCTGCATATTGATTGTAAGTATACGTATAATATTAAATAATTATATGATATTTATAATTAAGTATTTATAGTAAAAACGTACTTTTTATTGTTACCAATAACTGGTTTGGCTCAGCTAGTTGACGAGATTGTTGAAGTTGAAAGATAAAATTTCCATATGGTAATTTGTTATAAATGTCTAACAACATTCAATAACATTTTATATGAAGTCTTTTTGTGCTTTTAATAGGGTAAAAGTTGTGTAAAGCTAAGGTGCTATTTGATAGATAACTTTTGTTTAGCAAGGAAAAATACTTTATTATTATGGTGAAACACTTTTCTCATTTACTGTACTAAGTGAAAAAGTACAAAAAAAAAGATATTGAATTAATCGAATCGGGGGCGTCGGCCACAGGTGCCTCGACCACTGGGGGCCTAAGCCACAGACCCATAACAGTTACGTTAATTTAATATGACATGTGTGCACGCGTATGCGTAATACCATTTCTCGAACTTCAAATATATTTAATTGATGTGAAATAAAGTTATAGATAATCTACTTATTATAAATCTTAAATTCACTGAAAGACAACGCACAGAATCATAAAATTTTGCACAAGAGTTACTTTTATAACGAAAGTGAGCACTAGGGGTTTTATTTGAAAATTCAGCCTCTTAAGGGATTGAATAGGAAATGAAAGTTTGTACGGAAGCTATTCATTTTAGCCGATGGCAGATCCTATCACGCACATAGGCTTGTCCACATAACTAAAAAAAAAAAATTCTGAGAGACAACGCACAGCCTAAACTCCTTGGTCTGCTCACATGGAAGTTTGCTCCTTTATTTAACGAAAGTGAGCGCTAACATAGAATTTTTGAAAATTAATCCTCTGAAGGGGTTATACAGGGTGCCGCTTCAATGGCGACATTAATTTAACACGCGTATACGGTTTCGCGGTTTCATGTTTGAACATATTTTAACATCATCATTCATCATTCTCCTGCCCTTATCCCAATCTATTTGGTGTCGGCTCAACATGTCTTTTTCTTCCATACTTCTCTATTAGTCGTCATCTCGGTAGTCACCCCCTTTCTAATCATACAGTCATTCACACATTCCATCCATCGTTTATATCATTAAACGTTATCTATTTTTTTTTTCAATTTTCAAAAATAGCATCTTGGAGCAACCTGTGACGCAGGGGTCATTTGCCAGGGTTACGAATCATAACATCGAATCAATGAAATTTACGAATATCGTACATGATTAAGACTTATCACTAATTCTAAATAGTATGCATTATCAACTCAGCCAGTTTACTGCCTACTGGACAAAGGCCAAGGCTGTGCCACCACACACTGTCCTCCGAAACGAGAAGACTTGACAAAGTTTTCCAAACGCTGCTCAACCCAACTGGATCCATCCGAAAGCTTCCTCCTATCCTGTCCTGTCTCACCCCTATGAGCAGTTGGTTGGGGCTGATTTTCTTATCCTGGATGTGAACAATCATCGTGGCAGCATCGTATAAACATCTCAATACTTCGATGTTTCGATTTCGATGAAGTCGAAGGTTTTGAATTTCTGTAAAGATCCATGAACATTTATTTGCTAAACACAAAAAAAGCTTAAAAAGCTGGTCAAGTTAGTTCACAGAACAAGTCATCGGATTATTTATTAATGGAGATAATTATCGTGGTGTCCTCTGCATCTTTGTTTCCGTCCGACACGCACGAAAGTTACCACCCTGGTGGCAAAAAAACTCCTGGATGCCGTTCATTGTTATAATTAACTAACAAATGACATCGCGGTACAACCTAATAATGGCCGAAATATTGAAAGTTGTCCGCTTTGCTGCCCTTATCAACCTAAAAAGTTATTACTCCGTTCTTATAAAAAATAAATACCCATCATCTTGAAATTTACCCCGGTAATAAAATACCCGGTATATAACCAAATTTGAATTTACCCGGGATTTTACCGGGTAGAATCCAATCTCTAGTTGTTGGGGAAACAATGTAAAACTGCTAACGCCTGCCCAAACTATTTATTATAGCATTACGTAGAAATGTAACACATTACTTCTATAGTAGAAGGCGTTGTAAAACATGGTTCGAGAAAATAGCAGAAATATATTTCGAGTGTTCAGTAATCCTACTAAATAAACGTGAAAGTTTGTATGGATGGATGGACGTTTGTTACTCTTTCACGCAAAAACTACTGAACGGATTTGGATGAAATTTGGCACACCGATAGTTTATAACCAAGATTAACATATAGGATACGTTCATCCTGATATTCCCACGGGATCGCAACTTATGCAGGTGAAACCGCGGGGCGCACCTAGTATATCAATATACGACAATATGTATACAATATGTAAACCGTACAATGTTTGTGGTAGGTACCTACATAATGTTGAACATAATAACAACTGTCTCATAATTAAAGATCTTTGACTTTGATTTTGAACCAAAATAAAACCTTAACAATGTTAAAATTTTCTATTATGAAGTAGGTCCTACTTACAATTTTATTCTGCATCGTGTTTTTGTATTGATGCGATGCCAAGAATAAAACAACAAAGATTTAAAACACATTCTATCAAATATAATAATTCACATTGACGTTGGCTCAGAATCTAATATTTTGCACACAAAACTTTGGCCATGAAACATAAGCAGAAGTTGTACAAATAGCATTCAAAAAGAGCTTGTATTGAAAATATCGAATCTAGGCGACTTTGCGAACACTGAAGTTTTGAGCATAACTTTACCAGATACTCCTTTATTCGTTTCAATATTTTAAAATATAGTTACAAGATTCGTCATTTTACAGTTCTTTATTTTACCTCCGTGCATAAAATCCCTAGATAGAACGTTATGAAAGTATCAAATAAATTCCGTCCAAGTTGTCGAGTTACTTTGTTCCAAAGGCAGCTGAATATTTCAGGCATTGGCCGGCAGACTTGTTGTCATGGCGGTGTTTTGTTGGTTCAGGAGACGGGTGGTGTCTCGGCGAACGTCCACGGGAATTCGATATTGCCTCAAGTGAAGCGTTCTAGCAGCATTGTGCACTTTTATTCGCTATTGTCAGTGTGAGCGATGCCACTTCGTCGTGCTCGGATGATTGCGGTATCGTATTCTTTCTTTAGAAAACACTTAGACGTGAAAAGGATTGAAATTCTGATATTCTGACTTATAAAGATTTTTCCATTCTTTGGCGACTCCGAGAGTAAATTGATTCTGAGACGTTTTATATAAAATGAGAAAATCGCATTAGTGTGTTCTAGTATTACTAGTAGGTAGGTACGTACCTTTCTACCCAAAACTAGATAGTACTAGACCCGAAAGATTGCTGCACAGAGCTGAGGGTGATTAAGGAATATATTGTAAAACAAAAAAGGCCGTTAAACAAACTGCATTTATATGGACTCAGAAGGGTTTCAGTCTGTGGTTTCAGTAACGTACATGACAGACAGTTTGTTAGCTTGACAAGCGTTGACAAGACAATAACACTTTGTTTGTTGGCAGCAGTCATGTTCGGTGAAACATGTTAGGCTTAGGATAAATGCAAATGTAAATAAAAATTACAGTGAGATCAATTGAACGGCAGCATGAATCGTATACCAGAAGCTACTGTTATATTACCACAATCCTACTTTTGGGGCTGCGTCACTCTCTCAAAAGATTGCCCATTCTTTTCAACCGAAGATCCAAATCTATACTACTTTGGGATTGTACTGGCCAGCTTATACGCCGCATTTCTGCTTGTGATTCTTGCTGACTTGAAATTTTATTGGTCCGTAGATCACTTCCAACGTCAAATTGATTATTATATAAATTTAATAAGAAAGAAAGTGAGGCACGTGCAGCTGGACCAGAGGAGATTGATGTCGCAGCAGGAGAGGACAGAGAAGCAGCTGAAGAGGAGCGAGGAGTGCACGGGCGTGGTGACCGGCATCCGGGGTGCGCTGTCAACGGATGACCAAACCCAACTAACGACTTTGACAAGCTTTTTCGTAGAAACAAGACCAAGGAGCACCTGGAATGTAAGCCAAACCATCATTAATTTTTCACCTCAATAACTCTGTTGCATCCGAGCCCCTATCGACAAATAAAAAAATTATTTCCTACATCGGACGGTAAAATATCTGTCGCTTGTAGTCCCGTTATAGTTTCAGCTTCTCGTGCAGATATTTGGATCCAAGGCGAGTCACTGTTTGCTAAAGCGAATACCTTTTATATTTTATCTTTTACACCACGTCGGCGTCGGATGTAAAACTCAGTTCAAGAGACAGTTTTCAGATAAAGATAATACTTTGTTCGTTACATCAAAGTTAGATAGATATTTCAAAACAATTTTATTTACATACATACATTGGGGGTAAGCAGAAACTACAGAACATCACCTGCTACGATCCTAACGTACTCCTTTTGCCAGTTTATTTACATACTTAATGAGTTCAAAATAAAATTTCAAACTAAAATACAAAACAAAACTATAAAATACCTTCTCAACTACTAACAAGTTCACTACTCTATTTTATCAAATTCGAATTTGTGAATTTTTCGTTTCAAACGTCTGCACAATAAAGTTACGCAAGTGAGAACAAAATAAGTACCTAAAGAGTTTTATCTATGTTTCCTTGACTTCCAGCAAACTTATTTAAACTTTGTTGTTGTTGAAATACTTGTACCTCTAAGTTGACTCATTCCGATACTTTGTGAACATAAAGGCGCGGGCCCACCGCGGCGCACGGAGAGGCTACGCACGTGTATTAAGCTTCGCTTTGTAAGAATTTTATGTGGTTGTGTCCACTACAACCACGGAATAGAAAAAACGGAAAAAAAAAGCTTTTTCTATTCCGTGACTACAACCCACGGAGAGGCTGCGCAATCGCATGAATTGACGTCATTGATACATGCGTGGCCTGCTCGAATAGGCGGTAACATAGCTCAACGCTGTCGACGTGGGTCTACGTTTCCACTGGAGTACACGAATATGACCCACGACTATGTACAGCTACCTTATCGCAGCGCAGTTTTCAGTCATACACCTTGTGGAACGGACGCTTTTCATGTTTCTCGTATATATCGTATCGAGGTAGGTACTCATAGAATGGCATTGGCAGTATTGGCACTGACTTTGCAAGACAGTTCTTCTGACGATGAATTCGTGCGTAGCCTCTCCGTGCGCCGTGCCACGCTATTATACATAGCCGTGGGTCTTCAGTGGAAACGTAGACCCTCGTTGTCAAACAAATTAAAACACGCAGCTAAAATGCGCCGCGTGCCCGTGCACAGCATGCGCCGCGGTGGGCCCGCGCCTTAGATGTAGCTGCGTGATGAAGACGTTTGCTTCTTAAAATAGACCTGTGGGGTAATTGCGTATCACACTAACCAGTAGCAATGGTTTTCATTTTGACAATTCAACAACATCCATTGCGTTATTTACGTTGTTGAGCCGGCAAATTTTTCGAAAGTATGAAGCAATGGATAAGCAATATCCTTCAAAATTATTCTAATATAGATTGAAAGTGTGTTACGCAATTAGTTGTTAAGAAATTTTGTGAACAATAGGTATTACAACGGGTACGTATCAAAATCCCGAAAGTTCATAATACCTATGATTGAAATACCGACGTCCAAAACACCGAAATTCAAAATACCGAAAGTTTTAAATGCCGATAGTCGTTATATCGAAACACAAAATACCGATGTTCAAATGCCCGAAAGGACGAAATCCCGAATGGACGAAATACCGATGGATGAAATCCCAAAGAGCGGCGACGTAGTTTCCGCGATTAATATGTTTCTGTCACTCGCCGGCCGCTGCCGCCGCTGCGCTCGCTCGGCTCGTGCGTTGTGTGGTCACAGTTCTAACCTAACCTAACCTAGCTGTTTCGATGTAAAAAAGATATATGCGTGTTTACACATGCGGGTACAGAAATATATTTTTGAATGTAAAACCAAACATTTTTAATAATTACACGTTGTCGTTGTTTTTTAATAATTAAAAATATGTTTCTTTACCCGCATGCGTAACACGCATATATCTTTTTTATATCGAAACAGCTAGGTTAGGTTAGGTTAGAACTGTGACCACACAACGCACGAGCCGAGCGAGCGAAGCGAGCGGTGCCGCGGCAGCGGCCGGCGAGTGCCAGAAACATATTTTTGAATATAAAACCAAACATTTTAAACATTTGTGTTTTGAATATTGACCTTTTACCCGTAGGTATTTTAATTTCGACATTCAAATAAGTACCCTATCATACATACCTAATAGGTTAAGCTCCTTTTTGTCATTGTCTTAGAGATTTTAGGCTTTGGGATGTAATTTCGGGATTTTGAACTTCGAGATATGGACCTTCGGGATTTTAAGCTTCGGGTAAATGAACTTTCGGGATTTTAAACTTTCGACCAAACAACCATTCGGCGTTTCAATTTTCGGGATTTCGTCCATCGGTATTTTAAAATTCGGTCTTTTAAAATTCGGGATTTTGATACGTACCCATTACAACCAATACGCTCATGCAAATACATGAAGAAAATTGCTAAATACTTGTAGTTAGTATAAAAATATCGAGAAGCGAAATATAAAATATCGTAGCAAATTGCGAGGTGTGAAAAATCTGAGCAGAACGAGATTAAACTTGTTCTGCTGAAGTTAGAAATATGAAACGGGCATGTGAGCATGAATAGAATTATTATATCAGTCGAAGTATGTACCTACTTAGTTGATTTAAGCTGTATTTTTTAAATAAGTAAATAATATCTAGGAACTGAGTAGACGGACAGTATTTTAATGGGAATGATCATAATAGATATGATTAGGATTAGCTCTAATTGAAAAAGAGAAGAGAAAAGAGAAAAACGGAAGGGAGACCTTTGTTCCTGCAGTGGGACACACCAGGCTCGTCTATACCTACTTATATTAAAGCTGAAGAGTTTGTTTGTTTGTATTTTATAGCCCAGTGCTTATGGAAGACTATAGGTTACGTAATATCACGCTAGGGCCGAGCAAAAACAAAACAAAAGTCGCAAGAACGAAAAGGAAGTACTTAATAGCGCTGGCGATGCGATTCGGCGGGGCCGATCGGGCGGGGGCGGTCGGGGCCTCGGGGGGGGGGGATGGGTTTCACGCGACCAAAGTTGCGGGCAAAAACCAGTACTTAATAATAATAAAAAGTGAACGAAGAACTTCTGCGTTCTGAAAAGAGTAACGGTGAAATTCTTCTCCTTCTTCGTGTCCATACCACGACTGAATTTTAAATCTTGTTGGCCCAAAACTTTGTCACTTCCACGGCGTCGTCAGTGGCAGTGCAGAGGTCGCTTTGACTGCATGTTTTGGGACACAGAGGGCAGGATAGGAGGTGGCCCCCTAACGGTGAAATACAAAGCTCTGAACATAACTTCAATTTACCTACTTGGGCATTCAATATTCGTTATATAGGGTACATAGATAAAGATAAACTCGAGCGGTGTAGCTGAGTGTTCTGTGACTTAATCGTAAGCTCAACCGTCTAAGCTGTCGCAAAAGGAAGCCAACTTATTATCAAAGTTGGCGGTTCACGGTTGGCGCAGTGGCTGAGCGATCAACTGCTGCGCTGTGTCGCGTTGTTCCGGGTCTAGCTGTTTGTGTATGTGAGTTTTAATGTTTGTGAACGCACCCACGATACAGGAGTAATTCCTAGTGTGGGGCAACGTTTTTCAAAAATGAAAAATTAATGAAAGTCCCTTTTAAGGAAATTGACCATAGGTAATTAAAGACTGTAAAAGTGTTATGGTAGAAAAAAGTAATAAAAAACATTGTAACTCAGTGATTTCGCTGACCATAATAATAAGCCAAATAACCATAAAACAGATTAGACACACTTGGGAGAGATAGTGGGGAATTTTCGCTTCCTGCATTTACTGCAAGGGCGAAATTTTGAAAGAAAAACTCCAATAACAAGTAGGAAACGGAACCCCTTTATGTTCTTTATTGGTCGCTAGTTTTGTGAGATTATATCTATTGGGGGTTTTATATGTAGGTAGGGGCAATAAATGGACACGTGTGCAAGGTTACCTATCATGTTACATTTTACACACCTATCTACAGCAAATAATTTAATGTAACCCAGCTGTAGGTAGTATTTTAAGCTACTCATGTCGCGTTATCTTGCTGTTAACCAATAAACCTGCTTACTATATTCCTGAACAATAAATATTTTCCATTTCCATTTTCTATCACACTTCCTACTAATATCTATTATTAACTTGAAAGTTTGTATGGATGGATGTTTGTTACTCTTTCACGCCAAAACTACTGAATGGATTTGAATGAAATTTGGCACACAGATAGTTTATAACCAGGATTAACACATAGGATACTTTTTATCCCGATATTCCCACGGGATCGAAACTTATGCGGGTGAAACCGCGGGGGGCAGCTAGTAAAATTATATTTTAAATGGGCATTGAAATGGCCCACGACTAACGGTTTATAGATCTCAGCTCGGCTTAAGTCTGCTTGGGCTTTGGATATAAATTTAAGGGAGGATTTGCTTTGAGATTTTGTACTGTGGCTAGTGATGTTTTTATTTTTCATAATTACTAGATGCAACTAAGTTCAGTAGCTCGTCTTCGAAACCCACTGCAGACCCACCGTACCCCTGGCCATACCTCTGGTGGTACGGTGGGTTTTTTTAAAGTTAAACGATACCATACCACTGCATGAAGAGAACGTAGTGCTGTGCTGATGAAGATACTAGACGGACAGAAAATGATAAACAGTTATCTCGCATATTAATGACTCATTCATTAGTTATGTAGGATAATTGATGCGGCAATAATGCATGTTAAGTACCTACTGCGCAATTCTAACTCTTTAGTTAGACCGTACATATTACATTTTTTTCAAGCGTTCATGACAGTCCTATACACAAAACACTTTTATAAAATCATTTGTAATATATATCTACATACTGTGCAGGACAGCCGGTCGCATAGTTTAAGCTGTAGAGTAAAATAGCTAAGTACAGACGCCAGCACATCAAGCTAACGTAGGTATGCCTAACGTGACCAGACGTCCCGTTTTGAACGGGACTGTCCCTTTTTATAATTACGAGTCCCGGTGTCCCCGAAATGAACTCTGGGACACAAAATTGTCCCGTTTTCGGAAACCGCGCAAAAATTTGAGTAGTCGAGCCGGCCGGACGGCCGCGGCCGCCGCGCCGGCCGCGTCGCAGCGTCGGATTTTATGTTTGCCTGCTACAAATGCTCCAGTAGAAAGAGTTTTTTCTATGATGAACAAATTATCTATTTCATTAAGAAAAGGACAGTCAGTTAGTCAGCGTCTGACGTAAATAAATTGATGTATTTTTAGTAGCCATGTTTTTAATCACGTCTAAACTGTCTATGGCGTATCTTAATTTAACAGGACTAAACTAATATTTATTTTCTGTCCTTTTCTTAATGAAATAGAAAGAAAAAGATGCACTGAACTTAAATTGAGTTTAATTTGTGAACAAGGGAATCGGCGCCAATGGCAATGTCCCGTTTTGAGTCAAAGAATAAATGGTCACGTTAGTATGCCGGACTCTTACCGGCTAAACCACCGCGGTGTTCCACCTCAACCTATGGCCAGAGGTGCGCGTTCACCGCTCCCCCGACAGGCAGATGCTAGAGACCCTACGGCGGCGGCGGCGGTCGGAAACTTTGGGTCACGTATTGTATTTGCTTATTGCCGAGCGTCGTAGTAAAATTCATTGTTTCATTAGTTTCTAAATATTTTGTTACTTGTACGCATTTCTTTAGTAACCTTTTTAATTTATTGTAGTTCCTAGTTTTGTGCTTGTCCAAACAAAGTTAGTTCCTAAACAGATCTGGTACAAGACTGCAGGCTAAGTAGACTTCAGTGCTCGCTACCTTTGACAGTGGAATATCCGTAGTCCACCGTCCATCTTCATAGTGACTGGTGTCCGCCCTCCAATTCAGCGCACGCACTGTGCGACCCATCGCACAAACATATTGCGAAAGTGTGGAGTACCTATCATGGGCGTTTGTTTCAGGTGACGAGACGATGTCCCCCGGCAGAAGAGGAAGACATACGCGACTGGTGCCTATAAGGCACTGAAAATTAAAATACCACCGCGACACTCACAACTGGCTCCGGTTTAAAGTTAAGCAATTAAGAAGAAGCTAAGCTGCGAGATTGCATCAGGCGAACTTCTTGTTTTCCCTACTGAAAACTATCTTCATTACGCTAGATCCGTGTATCTGCTATCTAAATCGTACAGAAACATTGTTTTGCGGTCACACTCGCGCACATACCCTGTTACGCGAACTAGATTTCGTCGTATATGGCAAAACAGTTGGCTCAGCTCCAATCGCTTCCTTTACCGTTTTAAAATTATTTATTCCCAGAAAATAATATAAATAAAACCATTTTTTTGTTGTTTTTGTATTTATTGTAGGTATCTAATTCAAACAAACACACAAACTGTCATACATCTCTAATAAATTATTACCCTAACTAACCTATTTGTTAATTTTATACAGAGCTTAGGTTTTAATTACCAGTTTCGTACATACAGTAGTTACTAAGATTAATCTTAAATACAAACATATTCTACAATGTAAACTACAGTCACTTTGGTGTTATCAGTGGCCTTAATGTCGGCAAAGAACAATTAATGAACTATAATGGTTAAATACAAACATATTCTACAATGTAAACTACAGTCACTTTGGTGTTATCAGTGGCCTTAATGTCGGCAAAGAACAATTAATGAACTATAATGGTTAAAACGAAAACTTAACACAAAATTAACAAACACAGCCATGATCAATAAATTAACAAATAATATCACAATACAAACTTAACAACAATTCAACGCTTAAAACTATGTAACATTAACGATATTAATTGGTCAACAAAATTATACCAAATGGTAAAAAACAATAGGTGCGTAATGACGATTTTATCCCCGTTTAAACATTTTATTCTCAATGGCTTTGGAAACTATTGGTGGATAGGTTTTAATTTTATTAAAATTTAATAACACATTTTACTGTGATGGCGGGTAACTGGAGGTTTAAATTAACAATATTTTGTGGAGGAAGTAATGATGCTTTTACCATAACAAAACTCGATAAAGGGGACAAAACAGTCAGTAGGCTATTAAATCTTAACAACATCTATCATGATTGTAACTGATGGGTTAACAGAGCCATTCTATTGTTACACTATTACAATACACGCAAACAGATACATGTCTTAAAATATTATTAATATAACAATATTTAGACGATAACGATTTTGTAACAGGCAGGCAACAGGGTTTGTAAATGGCCCAAGTCACAATTCATGATAGTAAAAAAATTAAGGGCGTCCAAATAGGGTTCCGTCCTAACTGATCGAAACCCTATAAGAAGGCAAACAACACAAGATGAAACAATATCAGGCACATTACGGTTAATAAGGCACAATGTGATTGTTTCAAGAAATAACAGTTTAAAAGTAGAGGGAACTGTAGGAAGGATATGGATTATTTTACAATTGGAATTTAATGTCAAGAAAAGGTAAAACCAAACACGGATAGTTATGTCAGAAGGAAAAGTGATAAGGATAGGCAAAAAACAAAACAAAAACTTAACTTTGAATTAACTGACAAATTAACAAATTGGGAGGTCAACGCAAACAAAAACTCAACAAATTATCTTAGTAATTGATAAGATTACTGAGACTTTCTGGAATATATAGACCAACAATTTAACAGCTGAATAGTACAGACGCCAGCAGGTCAACCTACCCGAAACTGTCAAATTTTCCCAATCAACTTTGAACAATAATGCTGTAGCGAGAAAGTTGAAAATGTATTAAAGAAATTTGACAGATTGTAGTAGCTTGATATGTCTGTACTTATGCAAAAAAACCATTTAAAATTACCAGATGAATGCAAAGACTTGATAAACGTGAGACAAGCAAGAACATTTTTTAGGGAATTGTCAAAAGAAGTTTTTTTTTAAGTCGTTCGGAACTTATGAAGCTTAAAACATGATTAAGTTATTGAAAATGTGGTTCTAAGTGGCTTCTTATACTGGAAATAGAAATAATATTTTCTGAACAAAATAAGTTTAAATCGTTAGGTAGGTACTCAAACCAGGGATTCGACAAGAACTTGTTGGTATGAACAAAAACTTAACTAACAGCTTCAAATGAAGAGATAAGGGAAACTATTGAAGTGCTTAAAAAACTTGCCAAAACAAAAACTTAAGTTGAATTCAACAGACAAATCAACTATTTAGTTCAAACATAAAAAAACTTAATAAACAAAAAATAAATGGAGCGATGAAGGAAGTTTTTAAAGAGGTGCTTAGGCTTAAGATTGAAGGGCTCTCAAGTGGAATTTGAACGTAAATAACCAAACATGTGACATTATTCAAGTTGTTAGAAACAAAAAACCAAAAGAAAAGCTAAATAAGTAATGGTAAAAGAAATATTCAGAACATAATTTTGGGCACAAGATGGCTGTTTACAGGATAGTTACAAACAAAACAAAAACATAACTTCAAATAACAGTCAAATCAACTACTTAGTCCTACGTATTAACAAAAACTTAACAAAGCTGTCAATGAATTGATGAATGTTTTGATTTTACTCAAAAGGTGTTTGGTCCCAAAGTGGATATAACCATTTTCAAATCTTTAAGGACATAATAATAACATTAACTCGAATCTATTAGCGTCTAGTTGACAAAAAAGATGTTTTTGAAAAAGCGTTTAAGCTAGAGAAATATTACCTAATATAGCAGCGTAGGAAATTATTATATACCGGAAGTGGAAATGGTTATACAATGCAAACATAAACTTAACAAAAACAACAATCAAATCAACAATGGAGTAGCTACAAGTAATAACAAATAACTTTAACAAAATTGAAGCAAATTGACAGAAGTCATTTTAGTGATATTTAAGTTTTTAAGAGATGATTTTACCGAAAAAGTTATTGATAGCAAAGAACAAAACAAAAACTTAACTTTAAATCAACAATAAAATCAACGATTTGATATCTAACTACGTGTTCAACAAAAAACAATAAATATTACAATTAACTTGAACTGAAATAACAACAAAAAAATGAAACTGTTTTACTTTAACGAAACAAAAATTCAATCGTTTTGAACCAAAGAGCTTTGACTTGGCTGTTTTGAATTATCCAAAGAGCTATCGAAAGTGTTTTGGGTTTACTATTGAAAAAACAAAAACTCAACAGTTTCTAAACAAAAACTTAACTTGACCCATTGAAATAGTATACGTAAGCAAATGACGGGATGCCATTAATTTGAACTGAATTAACAACAAGAAATTATGAAACAGTTTTTGTTCATAATTTAAGAAAACATTATTTCAATTATTTTTATACCTTGGCTGTTTTTGAATTATCCAAAAAAATATCGAAAGTGTTTTGGGCCTTCTATTGAAAAAACATAAACTCAACTGTTACGACACATTGGCATTTATGATACATCAACAATTAATGACGAGTTTCCAGGCCAGCTGGTTCGTCTTAAATTAAAACAAAAACTCAACAATTAAAACTAAAAAAACATGAACACAACATTTTGATGTAGGTACCTATATAACTATGTTTTCTTGGTTGAAAATCGGAAGGAAAACTTTAGAACTTTAGCAGGACCTTTAATCGAATAGTGAGTGTTATATACATGTCAATTGCCAAATATACAAATATTACTGAAAGTAACAGCTGCATGTGCAAATACAGAATTTTAATCTAGAGCCGAAATTAACAGAAAACAACTATTATAGTAGAATCCAACAGATGTAACAATAGCAAAAACATGTCCAAAACATGAACAATTGGAACGGGTGCAAACAAAACATGAAACGTAACGAAAAGTTTTCACAACAACACCGATCATTAAGGCACTTTCGGTTCAGCGTGAACCACTATGCTCTTAAAATTTGCTGCAAGTACTTATCTAACGTCTATCCTAACCTTACTTAATGAAATGACTTCACTAGTATTTACGCTAAACATTTGGTATGCACACATGATGAACACATTACCTTACAGGTATTCACTTATTCCCTAAGCCACACGAAAGCCTTAAGTTCTAAGTATTCCTATCCTATCTTTGGGGAGTCTAGAAACGATGATTTGTATTCACCTTGTCTCCTTTGGTATATGAGTGGTCTCCTTTTGTTATACATAGTTGATACTGCTGCCAGCCAATGGTAACAAAGTGCTGATTTGCAGTTGTTCCATAAATCAATATTGGAATTTGGTAAATTTGGTCATTTCCGAATTTGGTATATCTCCTTCCTCTTTCTGGTTCCTTTAGTCTCAATCTGTAACAATTAAAAGTAAAGAAACATTTAGTTGAAGATCATTATCAAAAAAAATTGTGGTCTTGTAGATCACAGAATCTCAACCAGACACAACTAAATAATATTGTTAATAACAACCCTGCAATTAAAATACACAACACTGAAAGTAACATTAAAACAAAACTTGTATAAAGTAACTTACTTTTCTTTTCCGTGGAACTGCTCTGAACTTCAGTTTTGAAGACTTCTCTCATTATTCACAGTTTAACCGTTAATTTAACAGTAAATTAACACAACTTATTTTAAACTTTTAATTGACAAACTGATAACTTTGGCGGTAAGTTATTCGAGCACCACCGGGGGCGCGGTTGCGCGATCCCCCGGAGCTGTGCACTGTTACGCTTTCTGGTCGAATGTGATTCAATCGGCGGAATTTTGGCCCTTTTATTTGATTCCCGAAATCCCTCCCTATGTGACCGTGGGAGCGCGCGCGCACGTGGACTCCTTGCGTAAGCGCACACAATGGCGCCCTATTCTTTGTATGCATTGATTTCGTCCCCTCGAACGTCTTACCTTCTATCTGTTACCTGTACTTTAGGGGAGAAATCCTGCCCGGTGGGAACTTGTGTAATCGTAACTGAAATTGAATTATTGTAGACGATAATCACACGATTTTATAAGAGGGTTGGCTTGATACTTTCACACGGTACAGACTGTTGTTATGCAAAATATTTGGAATAACCGTTGGTAGCGTCAGAAATTGCCGTTACTAGGTATACATATTAGGTACTTCCCTAATACTAATTAAGGTAACAGTAATTACCTTACATATATAATGCTACACTGTTGATGCAGGCTGCGCACTTGCAATATTCAGAGCTAATCGACAAAGTTCAGGTCTCTACATAACATGTTTAGTGCTAGTGCTGTTATACAACATCCGCTTCAGCAATATTGCTTAAATCGCGATACGTAACACCGAAGCTCTTCTCGATACATATAGGATAAAATTTTAACCAGTGCGCAAACTGCAACATAGGATTCTAGATTTTTCATCAGTTATAAAAAAAAAGTTGTTCCATCCATGCACTTTTCTATGAAACATGAACAGCAGATTTTCTTTGTGATAACCGACGAAAAATATGTACGCTTGCTTTCAGTTTGCACACTGGTTATTTTTTTTCCTGTATAAATAGTTTACAAATACATAGAAAACAGCACTATTACTACTAGTTTTCTTTCATATAATTTACCACTTCTTTTAGAAACAGTTTGCAAAGTAATGAAAAAAAAAAATACCAGTGAAGAATTGTTTATATTTGTGCTGGTCTACTTTCCTTCTTGAAACAGAAAATATTACTAACACCTTTTTTAAGGAAAAATACCATGTCTTGCGGTTTGCGTTTGTTATACATAATAAAACCAATTTGATCTCAAGTGAAAACTGAAAATAAACCGTTATGACATAATATAACATATCTAACATTACGCCATGTTTCCCAGAAGGGTTAGGCAGGGGTGTATCTACAATAGTACAGCCACTTATGTTTTTAAGTCCCATGTAATAGCGGGTGAGCCAAAATAGGTAATTTGTTCATACAAATTACAGTCAAAAGTTTAGTTAAAGGTAAACAAATTTTGTTACATAAAATAATAGCTGCTTTCCTGAAAGCTCCTACTTTTACATTGTGACTACTATCGTAAGCTGAACATAGTATGAAACATTTTCATACAAAGTTTGTCAAGTACGGCAGCGGTGCTCGAAAACTTGTCAGCGTATTTTACCCTAGCATCGAAATCAAAGCTCAATTACCCGGATTCGGAACCAACGAGTCGTCGTACATAATACTTACGAGTAAGTGAAAGCCTGCAAAAATCTAATAGGGTGTAAACAAGAGAGGTGAAACTTTAGACTGCGTACGCGACGCAGTACTTGCTAGTCATTAATTTGCAGACTGGCACAAAGCTTAACGGGGTTCGCTCGACGATTGACTCGCCCCAAGTGTTTTGCTGCCGAACAAAAGATCTTTTCAGCGATACCGGAGAACGTGCTTTGCTTAATATAATGAGGCCTTTATTTTATTAAGGTAAAAGAGGGTGGCTAATGCAATGATTCTTTGACTTTAACTTGTCCAGAACAACTTAAAAATACTTGGCTTTTTGTGCGGAACTAACTGCAGTATTAGCGTAGGCTGTTCCGTTTGTTAGGCATCAAACTTCATAAGGAACTTAAACTGAATACTATAAATCATTCGTAAAACATTATACTTAAATAATGAAAAGAGATTCAATATCTGTATCAAGAATTTTCGTTTAGTCCGTGATGTAATTAATTTGAGTGTCACTGTAAGACTTTAATCTGGACAATTAATCAGACTCGGGCGCTAGACTTGGAAAAAGACCCGTCTAAGTGAATGTGTCTGTAACGTCAAGATATTTCGTAAAGTATTTGGGATCGTCAGTTTGGACATCTTTTATTTTGTTATTTAATGTTATATCTCGAATCTCGACGGAGTCCAGAAACTTCTAAACGGACTTCGTAACTTTTAAGCTTATAGTCTAGATCGGCTTAAGGGAAGAATAAAATTAATTTCTGAATGAAGGGCGATATCCCTTGAAGGAGCTATGACTCCTTCAAGGGCGGTATTTTATTCAGAAGTTAGTAATACACACTCAGCTTCATGTGCTAAAATGTTTATGTTTGTATCAATACAGTTATATTTAATTCTTGTATCGGTTGAAGATGCGCTCAGACAGCGTTCTTAAAAGCAGTCGCAGTTTCCATCACGGCAACCCTGACTTAAAGAAAATGACTAGCACCCCAACACGCCAAAACCGTTTCATTTCATATATATCAAAGGTGGATAGGATACAAATCGATATCCTTGCGGAAGCGACCAGGTGCACGATATCTACCCGCTATACTGTGAAGCTTTCTCACGCTTGCACAAATACAAACACGTTACTGCACTACGGTAACGCATATTGATAGATGCCAAAATAACCAATAGGTATATGCCGTATTACGATTACCCGTCAGAATTCAACTATTTGGGAATAAAATTGTTGGTATATTGCTGGTCCAAATTAAGCCGCGTTATGTCGAGCTTGTTGGCAACGCTATTTCATGCTAGAGTTTGCTTTGTAGCTGAACCAGTCCAATATTTATTTCGTTTTATTTGTACCTAGCTGAATTTTATAGAAACGGACTTTTGTTTTTGTCAACAGTTTAAAATAAAAAAATAACTGGTCTTCCAATTGATGCAAGGAGTAGCGGCACAACGTCAAGAAAGCTTATCCAACATGTGGAATATTATCATTATTATTATAATACAGAGTGGCAGGGACCTCGACGCGCAATCCGGTATCACGGATTCAATACCTACATGATTCTGAATTAGATGAAATTTTCGTGGGTTGTTTAAAAAAAAATGCTGTCCCATCATGTGTCATGCATTTTAACCGCGTAGGTATGGCTATGGCTATGTCTATGAAACATCTGTTTTTTTGTTTGATAACCGACGATAAATTTCTCCGCTACGGGGGTTTAAAACCATGTGCTGAATGAAGGTTCACATTTTCTCCGAGTAACCCAAAAACTTCCAAAACTTTCAAATTATTCTTTATGTAATTTTTTTTATCACTATTGATCTATTATTTTGCATAATAACTTTGCTGCACACAACACTATCAACGAATGTACGAATCTGAGCACTAAATATTAATGTTCTTTTACCGACCGACATTGATATTAAATAATGAGTGTTAAGCTTTTTATCAATCGACACAGGTGGAAAAGCTCCATTATGAAAAACGTCAATGTGCGTCACGCAGGCGATAGGTTTGTTGTGATAGCTTCGAGTACCTATGGAGATTATCATGGCTAGCGTAGAGCATAAGTATAATCAGCCTATAACGTTCCCACTGCTGGGACACAGGCCTCCTCTCTGTGAGATCCGAGTCCGCCAACCCGCATGTGCCCACGTGGTGGTGGATTTTTGGTTCTAGGATATAGGTTTCCTCACGATGTTTTCCTTCACCGTTTTGAGAGCAGTGGTGATGAAATTAAATACACAAAGTAAAGTGCCTATCTGGCTAGAATTTTACCAACCAATTAATCCATTACTGAAAATGAAACTCCTTAATCGTAACCCATTGATTGAGAAAATTGGTAGACGAAATGAGGTTCGTTGTATGTTGTTAGCGAAACAGGAAGATGCTCCTCATCCTTGTGAGAGAATCCCTTTGTTACATTTTGCGATGTTTTTCGGAGAGACGGAGCGCTCTTACTTTAGATAGTACCAATACCTGCATTGATCAACATTAAGGAATAATACTTAAGAGGGAATTATTGGAGTGAAATTTATGTATTAAAGAATAACAACAGCATATAGGTACATACATTCAACATGATATGATGTGACATGATGTAACATAAAAACTAACGCATATCTTCGTATACAAATGTCGATATCTCTTTATTCCAATGTTGTCCGATCCCAAACAAGATCCACTTTGCTGAAAGGTACAAACTTTTACTCAAAACCCGTCGTGAAAATGTGACCCAGTATAAATTTTCCCTTATTTGTCTGCGGGCGAACATGTCCCTCTCTTCCCCGAACCAATCGAACTGTGGCTATGCACTCGGTTTATGCTGTGTGCCGTCTATTTGCAATGTTCCCACCGGGAATTATTTTCCTAGCATTCCGCATGTCGGTACCCTATATGCCCCGTTTCCTACCTACATCCGGTTTCAATACGTTCCCTTCACCTTTTGGACAGTAAAGGTAAATATACAAGACTTGGTAATACTTAATTTTCTGTTATGTCTACCCAGGGAGTCGTTAAAGAAACTTCAGAAACGTTTTTTATGTTAAAGGAGTTTTAAGTGTAAAAAAGTCTAATTTTACGCGAAGGTTCACCTTTATATCCTAGAAAAAACAGACGCTGTGGAAAATATACCAAGTTTTCTCATGAATTAACAGTAATAAGCAGACCAGCCGCGTTCGTTTGCTGTCGCGAGCTTTTGTAGATCGACTGCCCCACCGAGAACAGATTAACAACAGTACATTCAAAAGCTTACATCTAAAGAATCTTCAACATAATCTGGTTCCCATTCCCAGCATCAGCCCTTCTCAACAAAGTAGCTTTACATACCAATTTATTGAAGTCATAACAAAAGGAGTGGCCTTTGTCCAGTCGTTGCATATGTTTTAGCTATAAATGCGCATGTAAGGTCCGGTTACAGAAGGCGGGCGATTCAGACGTGCACCCCGAGGGAAATGCACGTGGGCTACAAAGACAATGAGATCCAACTCGGGCTCAATTTGTAATACCTTCGTGCATTTATTATTCCTCTTGTTTACCCTCTTTTGTGTACGTGATTTTTGTTTTGCTAATACCGCTGCCGTGAGCACAGGACGAGCGTAACGTTTCCGTATTTGCATTTGCAGTGTGATTTTCAACTTCGTCGCAGACAGACGTTATTGTGGATATTAGTTTTTGTTATTTTAAGACTGAAGGAGTTGGGGAAGGCCTTTTTCCAGCATTGGGACAGTATAGGCTTAACAAATAATAACCGAAGATTTTTTTGTAAGACCAATTAAGTCATGCATCACCTATGTAGCATGCAATAGCAGCTTTGATACACTTTGGGACACAGGCCCCCTTCGGGTGGGAGTGGGCTGTAATCCACCACGCGGTCCCAGTGCGGGTTGGTAGATGTCACATGTCTTCGAATTTTTGGTTCTAGGACATGCCGGTTTCCTCGCGATGTTTTCCTTCACCATTTTGAGAGCAGTGATGATGAAAATCATTTACATAAAGTAAAGCGCCAGTGTGGGTTCTAGTTGTAGATCGTAGGTTCAGCTTTGATTGTTTTATTCATAATGTTACCTAATCCCAACTCTATAATTATAAAGAGGATTAAGGAAGACTTAGTACGAAAATTTCATCCCAGCTCTCATGAAGCGAAAGTAAAACCAACTTAGTATAGTTTCCGTAATAATCCACTCTTAGTAGTCATTAATATTAAATCGTTAACATTACTACCAAAACGTTTTACTGTTAATCGTATTTACGTCATACATTTACGACAAATTAACAATTACGACTCAAGTCAATCTTACAATATTATAACATAATACAACAATAAATCAATCAATATTCAATCAATATTTTAAAATAAATCAATATAATAAAAAAAAACAATAAATATAATAAATAACAACATACAGGTATTTTAATAATTTTTTTTTCAATATTTTATCTTATATCATTCATATACCCACGCCATTTGTTTATATTATACTAGCTGCGCCCCGCGGTTTCACCCGCATAAGTCTCGATCCCGTGGGAATATCGGGATAAAAAGTCATCATATTTATGTGTTAATCCTGGTTATAAACTATCCATGTGCCAAATTTCATCCAAATGCGTTTAGTAGTTTTAGCGTGAAAGAGTAACACACATCCATCCATCCATCCATACAAACTTTCACGTTTATAATATTAATAGGATACTAGGAAGTAGGATAAGCAAAATAATTTAGGTACACGAATAATATTACACGTAACCATTTAAGCCGTAAACATATAGATGTTTACGGCTTAAATGGTTACGTGTAATATTTAAACATTACATGTAACTCCCGTACGTATAGTAAACTCATCTAATTCTGTGACTCGCCTAATTCGGTGATATTTGGTTTTGAATTTGAACTTTATCACAGAGGCTTAAGGTTGTATTTCAAACCATTGATTTCACTCGTATAGCCCTATAATAGCGCTCAAACCAAATATCACCGAATTAGGCGAGTCACAGAATTAGATGAGTTTACCCTACTGATAGCAGTACGTACGGGAGTTACATGTAATGTTTTGTATGTTTGTTTGTATGTTTTGTTTTGTTTTTGTTTTGTTTTGATCTGAGCTGCTCGCTGCAGAGCCGCTCATTAGTAACCTACTTATATCGTTAGAATGTCATAATCGCTTGTCTTTAACAAGAGAATGTGAATAGGTAACCTATTAATAGGAAACCCCGACGGAAAGTCTTGAATTTCTAGACTAGGTACAGTCCATTCAAATAGTAATAGGTCTTATTGTGTGCATAGGTACATATATATAAAAATACTTATTAGTATTATTTTTTAATGTATTAAGTATTATGTAATCTTCTCCTTTGGACTAAAGAGACAACCTAGACTGAAAATTATTCAGCAGAAAATCGATGTTGATATTTCAGTCAGCTGCTGGTCTGTGTACTTAAGAGATACGGCACACGAAGACCAAGCGGATGTAAGTACCTACGAAGATTTTACCATCTTAGGATATTATTATGTAGCTACTGTCGATGGTACGTACAGACCCAGCACATCATGCTACTACAATCTGTCAAATTTCTTTACTAGATTTTGAAATTTATCACTAATGCATTAGGTTCAAGGTTTATTGGGAAAATTTTACAGTTTCAGGTAGCTTGATGTGCTGGCGTCTGTACCTAAGTATTAGAAAATAAAGCAGGTATCGTATCTTCTTTCAAATAAATTTAAGTGCGAAATTGCCAAAACAGAATACTTAAGGAATTATTTTGTGCCTGTGTGTCAGAGCCGATTTTCTATAAAGAAGAAGGAAAAAGAAAGGACAATAATACAAAAGAATATCGAGCAAAATAGCGGACAAATTATACGAAATAAAGTACATAATAAATAAAATGTGCTACACAGTCACATAATATTTTATAGTCAGCACGTAAATTCTACAATTTTTCGTCGACTTGAAAAGTTTCGCTGTTGTGAAAAGATTGTAAGGCAAAAGTGATACAAATGCGTGCCTAATAAGTATTGTTGAAGTATACAAAATATTAAATTAAGGGATTATCTGTTTTCTTAAGTGACCCACCCATACAGAGTTGCCTACTGCACCCTAATTGCGTAACACACTTTCGATATCATTTGAAGGATATTGCTAATCCATTTCTTCATATGTTAAAATAAACTCTACTTTACAACGTAAATAACGCAATGAATGTTGTTGAACTGAAAAAATGAAAGATAGTCTGTTACGCGACTACCCCGCCGGTTATTACTCACGATCCAGTAAAGTTGTAGAACACGCTATGCCCAATTAAAAAAAAAACCTATAAATGTGTATGCATTACTGAACAAAAATTACAGACTCACCTACTTCTTATAAGGCAAAACAAATACTGTAAATACTTGGCTTTTTATTAATTACTAGCTTCTGCCCGCGACTTCGTACGCGGATCCACAGTCCCTTTCTCGTTCCGATAGAAATTTCGGCAAGAGTTTGAACTGTGCGTTGATATGTCAGCCAATAAATCAATCAAAACCGATGAAGGATTTCGATTAAGTTTGGTATAACTTAGATTGAGTGTTGTTGACTGGGTAGGTTATAACTTCATTAAAATAATGAATATGTCGCGCATCACGTTCTTCACTGGTCTCCAGAGATCTCAAAGTCAACGTGCGAATGCGCTGAGAACTCAAGCGTGATGCTTTTTCTGTGAACGTTTCTGATTCGAGAGACAATGCATAGCGATCACGATCAGCGGCCAGTCGCACTTCACGTTCGTCACTGGTCTCTAAAGACCTAGAAGTTGACGTGAGGATACGCTGAGAACTCAAGCGTGATTCTCTTTCCGTTAACGTTTCCGACTCGCGACCTCGCGAGACAATGAATGACGATCACCATCAGCGGTCAGTCGCGCATCACAATCCTCACTGGGCTCTAGAGACCTAGATGTAGATGCGTAAATACGCTGAGAACGCAGGCGTGATTCTCTTTGTGTGTAAGTGTCAGAAACGCGAGACGATGCATGACGCTCACGATCAGCGCTAAGTCGTGCTTTACGATCCGAAGAAGTTTCCGCGGAGCGAGATACAGCCCGATGTTGTCGAACAGCATCAAGTCTTGCCTGGAGTTCTTCATTCGATTCTTGGGATCTAATGATCTCCAATCTTTTAGCTCCTTTCGAACATTACGAAAGATTTGACCTCTTTCGTGGCATGGTTATTGTTATCGTTATTAATGTACTATAATAACTTTGCAATTAAGATCTAAGTGACTGCTCCCCTGCGTTACCGGGTAGGCTACCGTGTCACGAAGATAAATGGAAAAGGAAATTAAACACTCAAATAACATAAGCCCGAAGGCATATCTATTATATATTGTATATATATATATAAATGGGAGATTTCGCCAGTGAAGCCAAGTTTTCAATGATTTACCATCGTCATCGAAAAGAAGGCCCAAACTGTTACCGCCTTCACCGCGTGGAGGTCCCAGCTTATGTTAATATATTAGTATAAAGTGATTTCCACATCAAATGTTCCTGATCCTTGATTTTTATTATCTCGGCGGAAAATACTCATCAGACCAAGAAAATTTTGTTAAAATGTCATGTCTGTATATGCCATAGTTTAGCTGTGCTTTCCGAGTTCCACATCAGATGTTTCAATCTTCGACTTTTATTCTCCCAGCTGAAAATAATCATCAGACTGAACAACTTTTGCAAAGATGTCATTCCTATATATGTTATGGTTTAGCTATGCTCTTAGAGTTCCACATCAGAAGTTCCGATCTTCGAGTTTTATTCTCGCAGCAGAAAATGCTCATCAGACTGAATAACTTTTGCTAAGATGTCAAACCTATATAGTACCTAGTTTAGCTGTGCTCTAAGAGTTCCACATCAGGTGTTCCGGATCTTCAATTTTATTCTCTCAGCAGAAAATGCTCATCAGACACAACATTTTTTTCTAAGGAACCATTTTTGTAACTCTTATAGTTTAGCTGGTCTGTTGCGGTTCTGCATCAGGTGTTCCAGTTTCCAAAATCAATTATAGCCTATATGTTGCCCAGGTTTAGTAGCTAGATAACAAAAAAAGTTTCATTCAAATCCGTCCAGTAGTTCCGGAGATTAGCGTCTACAAACAGACAAACAGATAAACAGACAAACAGACAAACAGACAAACAGACAAACAGACAGACTTTTTTTATTAGATTCGTGTTCTATTACTGTTTCTTAACCCCCCTCAATTATTCTTTTTCAAATATATTCAATGTACAGACACAACTTTTTTACATTCTTATTATAAGTATAGATAATTACTAGCTTCTGCCCGCGACTTCGTACGCGGATCCACAGTCCCTTTCTCGTTCCGATAGAAATTTCGGCAAGAGTTTGAACTGTGCGTTGATATGTCAGCCAATAAATCAATCAAAACCGATGAAGGATTTCGATTAAGTTTGGTATAACTTAGATTGAGTGTTGTTGACTGGGTAGGTTATAACTTCATTAAAATAATGAATATGTCGCGCATCACGTTCTTCACTGGTCTCCAGAGATCTCAAAGTCAACGTGCGAATGCGCTGAGAACTCAAGCGTGATGCTTTTTCTGTGAACGTTTCTGATTCGAGAGACAATGCATAGCGATCACGATCAGCGGCCAGTCGCACTTCACGTTCGTCACTGGTCTCTAAAGACCTAGAAGTTGACGTGAGGATACGCTGAGAACTCAAGCGTGATTCTCTTTCCGTTAACGTTTCCGACTCGCGACCTCGCGAGACAATGAATGACGATCACCATCAGCGGTCAGTCGCGCATCACAATCCTCACTGGGCTCTAGAGACCTAGATGTAGATGCGTAAATACGCTGAGAACGCAGGCGTGATTCTCTTTGTGTGTAAGTGTCAGAAACGCGAGACGATGCATGACGCTCACGATCAGCGCTAAGTCGTGCTTTACGATCCGAAGAAGTTTCCGCGGAGCGAGATACAGCCCGATGTTGTCGAACAGCATCAAGTCTTGCCTGGAGTTCTTCATTCGATTCTTGGGATCTAATGATCTCCAATCTTTTAGCTCCTTTCGAACATTACGAAAGATTTGACCTCTTTCGTGGCATGGTTATTGTTATCGTTATTAATGTACTATAATAACTTTGCAATTAAGATCTAAGTGACTGCTCCCCTGCGTTACCGGGTAGGCTACCGTGTCACGAAGATAAATGGAAAAGGAAATTAAACACTCAAATAACATAAGCCCGAAGGCATATCTATTATATATTGTATATATATATATAAATGGGAGATTTCGCCAGTGAAGCCAAGTTTTCAATGATTTACCATCGTCATCGAAAAGAAGGCCCAAACTGTTACCGCCTTCACCGCGTGGAGGTCCCAGCTTATGTTAATATATTAGTATAAAGTGATTTCCACATCAAATGTTCCTGATCCTTGATTTTTATTATCTCGGCGGAAAATACTCATCAGACCAAGAAAATTTTGTTAAAATGTCATGTCTGTATATGCCATAGTTTAGCTGTGCTTTCCGAGTTCCACATCAGATGTTTCAATCTTCGACTTTTATTCTCCCAGCTGAAAATAATCATCAGACTGAACAACTTTTGCAAAGATGTCATTCCTATATATGTTATGGTTTAGCTATGCTCTTAGAGTTCCACATCAGAAGTTCCGATCTTCGAGTTTTATTCTCGCAGCAGAAAATGCTCATCAGACTGAATAACTTTTGCTAAGATGTCAAACCTATATAGTACCTAGTTTAGCTGTGCTCTAAGAGTTCCACATCAGGTGTTCCGGATCTTCAATTTTATTCTCTCAGCAGAAAATGCTCATCAGACACAACATTTTTTTCTAAGGAACCATTTTTGTAACTCTTATAGTTTAGCTGGTCTGTTGCGGTTCTGCATCAGGTGTTCCAGTTTCCAAAATCAATTATAGCCTATATGTTGCCCAGGTTTAGTAGCTAGATAACAAAAAAAGTTTCATTCAAATCCGTCCAGTAGTTCCGGAGATTAGCGTCTACAAACAGACAAACAGATAAACAGACAAACAGACAAACAGACAAACAGACAAACAGACAGACTTTTTTTATTAGATTCGTGTTCTATTACTGTTTCTTAACCCCCCTCAATTATTCTTTTTCAAATATATTCAATGTACAGACACAACTTTTTTACATTCTTATTATAAGTATAGAAGATAAAATCACACTGAACAAACGAAAAATCTAACGAAACGTTAATTACACCTTGTTATCAATTAATCTTTCAAATTGCTCTACGTGTTCAAGATCATAATATAATATAATATTTCATGATCGTATATCTTACAAAGTTTTATGTAGGAGATTGGTAGGATTTATCTAAGACGAGGACACGGGAAGTTCGGGAATGGTGGCAGCCGATTATCATAACCCGCTTCACTGCCAAATCCTTTCCGAAAACAGATCCCGGTGTATGGCGAGAATAATAAAATTCAAAATTGATTAATGCGAATCTTTCTTGTGTTTCTTTTTATATTTGAAGACATTTTTATATTCGATAAATAGAAAGTTCATAAACCAAGTACGTATTAACTTCGTTTAAGGAAAGTTTCACACTACAAAATGTTAAACAAAGCGAAGTTGCCTGATTGAATACGTAACTTTAGGTGCTGAAGCGAACCCGTGCAAGCCGCGTGGCGCACTTCCCAATGAGTTTTGTTTAATACATCTCCTCACAAGGCGGAGCGCCTCTCCTCAATTATTTACGCACACACTCGCTTTCTGGCCCCCGTTCTTTTCATGTGGGACAAAAGCGAATTCAGGTCGTGGCAACAACGGAAAGATTGCAAAGGACATACCTATGTAGAGTATAGACGAGGATGTGAGGTGAGCTTTAAGCTTTTAATATTAAGCGCCCAGAACGCGGCTGGGCCAACTTTATTACGCGATGCCGTCACATGCAGACGACTAAATACCTACCTATAACATTATTACAGCAAGGCGAACGCGACGTCGCGCCATTGGCATTCTTCTATACTACGAGGTGTTTTTGTTTCACACCCGTGCAAGTGTTCCGGAAATAAAAGAATCGGTCCAAATACGCTCGTTTTATTCGTGCGTAAACACACCTTCGTGCTAAGCGCGACGGCGACTTTTCAATAGAATAAACAATAAGAAAAATAGTCCATGCCTCGGGCGGGCGGTATAAACCGCGTAGGTAATCTAACTTCCTGCATAGCTGTTAAAAATGAAGTAAGGTCCTAATTAAAATCATTTTCAAATGAAATTTAGCTACATGTAAAAAGGCACAGCTGTGCCCAAAGGCACAGCTGTGTCCACGAAAACAACAAAAGCCATACACTTCAAGCAGGTGTGCGAGAAATAAGCCCGAACACATACATTACTAAAACTAAGATCTTCACAAAAGCAACAATTGATTGACAAGATTTGATGGACTGCTCAAGACTTTACAAGGAAGTCATTCCACCGTCAATGCGACTACCAGTAAACGGGATTCTTTTATCACCGAACTCCCATGTAAAACTGTTTATGTGAATAAAAAAATCCGGTACGTCGTACTCTCCCCTCTCCTGTTTGATACCGCTGCGGAATAACGCCGGAGTCCTTTTCAAATTCGCCCTTATTCTGTGCGCCCGATTGAACGTAGGTTTTTTATAGCGCGGATACAGTAATCTAGTTCAGGTGTGCTCTCGAAAAATCCTCTCAGATCTGAGGTCGCATACGTTTTCCGATTTTATTGCATATTGAGACGTACTATTCTTCAGGTATCCCCGTGTTATATAGAGGTCGGTCGCCGTTAAACTATTTGATACGAAATTTTGGGACACGCCATCCATTATCGTACGCGAATAAGCTTGAGATGTTTTAGGAGACAACTGTCGTAATAGAAATACTTATTTATTACACGTTCTTGTGTAAAAAAAGCTCGCTCCAGAATATGTGTAACTTAAGAATATGTTTTCCAAGCTTTTACGAAATTTTAGAACGTTCTCATAGGTTACGGTTTCTTTATTTATATAAATTTTGTTTTCTAAAATAAAAGTAGGATATTCAATATAGTTCTTCTGAGAAGAACTTCAATAATGATAAAATTTATTGTTGTAAAAAATATAAACAAACAGGCAAATTAATTCACGTTTACTATTCAGAGGTTCCTTTTCGAAGAACATAGGTAGGTAGGTAGTCATATAGAAGGCAGTGTGAGTTGGAATAAACAAGCTAGAGATTTAAATATTAAACTCAGACAAATAACTGTCAATACTCGTAATATTATTTTAGACAAAATAGTGACAAAAACGGTACGCAATAAAATAAACACTAGCGCATCTATAAATCATCTCATTAGACATTGCAATGCAAACTTATAGTTAAATACGGAAATACAAATTGAACTTTAATTGCACAAAGCACGCGATTATTATAATAGAATTAATTCCAATTTTAGTTTCATTTCTCACGGCACAATTAAAACATAAATCTCCAGCGACAAAGCCAAAGTGCAGCTAAATGTTTTCATTAGTTTCTCTCGTACTTTTGGATCTACTTTACAGATGGTCGGTCGGTCCCCTAAAGAGTTCGCACTGATATCGTGGGAAAGCACAGCAAAGGCGCAAGGTGTATCTAAAATTTGCTTTTTATTCAACCAGCTGGCAACGACTCGAATAAAATTGCACGATTTCGGCGCTGCATTTTAAGCGAAAACCTTCTTTTACAATGCGCAGTGCCGATGTATATCACGGCGGACCGCCTTGGTTTTATAAATCCATTTAAAATTATTTATAATGTTTCCGCTTTATTCAAATTCGCAGCATTTTTTTTTTGAGGTTCTACCCTAATTTCACATTTGAATTTACTATCGATAAACAGATCCAAGTTCAAACGTTACATAATTAATATCCTATTGTATTCAAACCCAGTTTTTTTTAAACCATGTATTTCTCAACTATTTTAAATTCCAACACAAGAAGTTCGAGCGTAAATTATCATAATAAATAGGTGCCTGTAGGACGGTGTTCAGTATTGAAATCGAATTCGTCGTCATCTCGAGATCGTTATTGTAAAAGCATTATCTGGGATCGAGAGTTCGGGAGTGGAATATAAATGTTGGGGATCGCACGGACGTTTAGAGCAATATGTCAGTTGGGAACGGTCGAGGTGTCTGTCATCCGGTCCTTCGCTGCAACTACTTTCCGGACTATCTCTGCAGGATGATTGACAATCCTCCTGATACCCACGTCATAGCGATCCCTTGCCGTAAAGTGTGACGAATGCCCGGCTACTTGAATTAGATACTGATAGTGTCATTACTTGCAAACCGAGGGCCGATGAAGGAGAGATTTATATTAATAGTTACATACAAAAAAGGATTTTCCCAGGAAATGCCGCCACCTGCCGCAAATGCGACGAGCTTTTTCGTTTTCGGCGTGTACTATAGGGATTGATGATGGTATTACTTAGTATTACTGTGAAACCTTACTTTGTACTTGAATTCATAGAGCTTTATTTGTGCAAAACATCTAAAATACTTTCATTCACTAACTGAGAGACAACGCACTGTCAAAACCGCTGTACAGTAAAACGGGGTGAATAGGGATGCAAGGGTGAATCTGGACGAAATTTTAAAATGGATTTGTACTTTAAAATAATATAGTTTGTTGCTAACAAGGACACTTAATCTTTAATTAAAAAGCAGTAAACACATTAGGGTATTTTCTGGCAACAAACTATGTTATTTCAACGTTAAAATCCATTTTAAAGTTTCGTCCCGATTCACCTCTGCATCCCTATTCACCCCGTTTGACGGTACCTACAAGCATGACATTTTGTAGAAGAATCCTACTTCCTACTTAATCCTACTTACTACTACTCGTATACTACTTATAGTATAAATGCGAAAGTTTGTGACGATGGATGGATGGATGTTTGTTACTCTTTCACACAAAAACTACTAAACGGACTTGGATGAAATTTGGCACACAGATAATTTTATAACCAGAATTAATACATAGGATAATATTTATCCAGATATTCCCACGGGATCTAAACTTATGCGGGTGAAACCGCGAGGTGCTGCTAGTTCCTTATAAAACGAAGGTGAGTACTAAGGAAGGACTTTTTTAATAACATCGCCTTAAGCGGTTAAATCAATCAATCAACTCAGCCTATTGCAGTCCACTGCTGAACATAGGCCTCTCCCAGGCTGCACCACAACACCCTGTCCTCCGCCTTCCGCATCCAGTCTGTCCCAGCCACCTTCGTTAGGTCGTCCGTCCATCTAGCTGGGGGCGTCCCACACTACGCTTGCCAATACGCGGTCTCCACTCCAGCACTCGTCTGCTCCACCGGCCATCGGTCCTTCGACAAACATGGCCAGCCCACTGCCACTTCAGTTTGCTAACTCTGCACGCTATGTCGGTAACTCCGGTTCTTTTCCGGATAATTTCATTTCTGATTCTATCCTTTAGCGGTTAAATAGGGGATGAACCTTTGTATATATCTCATCGGCAATAATGGCGACCGGTAGTTCGTCACACATCCATCTATTCGATATTTTATCGGGCACACGACTTGTTCTCATTAAAAATATTAATCAAATGTCAATGCACAGTGCGGACGCGTGCCGCCCGCATACCCACAGCATTATTTTGTCATCAACAGCAGTCCTGCCGGAGTATTCACACGTTTTTTAATACATGGAATATCGATCCGAAGTTGACAATTGTCTCAATATTTTATCATTTTTCTCATCATGAAATACCTAATGATACTTATTTTAACGTACCGAGAATTTAATGTTAAGACCAGATGCAAAATAATGCAATTATTTATTACATAGGAAACTCTAAGCTGTAGAACTTAGAGGAATGAGTGGTATATCCATACCTAGATCTCGATTGAATATCTATTCATCAAATTCTCTATTCAAATATTGTGTCAGCTAAACTTATGCTAGGCAAACTACACATTATTTTCGTTATTATTTACCTACAAGGTTTTCTAATGGCAGTGATTCTTTGGAATGCAAAACTGTTAATTAAAGGGTTCACTGAACAGTTAAACCTACAACAAATGCTAACCCATCTATTATTCAATTAAGATCTATGTCGTCAGGCGACGTGTTACAGCGTGCTACGTTGGTGCTACGATGCTACGAGGTGCTACACAGCTTTGATTTTAGGACGTCTAGTCGAGCCGCGAGATAGGATGACGTCACCCGACATGTGCCATCGCATGTCACATGCGGGTGGCGCGCGTGCCAAACCACTTTCGTTAATCGTTTCCCAACATAATTGCTCCCCTATCACTCTATAATATACGAATGTTTTGAAACTCATACGAGTAGAATGAAAGCTTGCGACTTTAGATCAATTAGGAATAAATTATTTAAATAAAAATATAATATCACATACTAACTAAAAATATTAAAAAAATAAAATATTGCGTCGAAATACTTATTCCTCCACATCGCTGTCGACTGGTAATGTGCCCAAGAGACTTATTTTAATAATTTTTAGTTTATTTAGTATTAGAAGTTTGTAAATATTATGTTTTTTTTTAAGTTAATAAATTCCCATTAGGTACCTACCTATATAATTTACGTAATGTAAGCGGGAATGACAAATAATTTCAAATGTACCTAATTCGATTTATTTTACAAAACTCATTAGAAATGTAACCCTTTAGTAACAAACTCTTGTCCGTTATACCGGTTACATTCAGTTTCTCTTACAAAAGATAAGTGATCTGTGCCTCTGTGAGAACGTTTTTAGTTGACCTTGTGCGACAAGAACTCCATGAAAAGAAGACTGGTATAACGTATTCAAACTTTACGTGTATCTCACAGTTACGACGACAGTTAACAAAAAATAAAAGCAACCGCCACACAAATGCAAAAGACGTTATCCCATGATCACCCCAACCCTTCGCACGTTAAATATATACGGAGACTCCTTAGGTACGCCTCGATATCTGCGAGGTCATCCTTGAGATCACAACCGTTAAATAAATCCGACTAATCGCTGCAGCACGGGATCCTCTCGCATTGTCCAGACGTTGAATGCCTTCATTGTCTACTGAAGGTGAAACTCCCGGTGACACAACGTCGTAACCGCTACAACGAGCGCAAACATTTTTTATTCAAAACCAAGGGGACTAAGAATGGAATTTTAAAGGATCCGTACAAGAAAAGCTTGCACAAAACATACCAAGGTAGACAAGATTGATGTAACGGTCGGTGGTAAGTTTGCGCACGTGCTGAGGCCGGCTGCGCCGCGTCTTGGTTGTAACATAAAAAATATTGGACCAAACATAAAGAATACGGCTATGGGCTCTTTGTATAATATCGGCACTGATAACACTATTTATTTTTATTCACGGTAATACAATAAAAAATAAGGTTCGACAGGCCCGGCGGAGATTTAGAGAATTAGGCACACAGGAAGTTGTTCTGAATAAAGTCTGGTGATTATAGGTAACCAAAACAATGCGTTAACTACTATTAGATATCGCACCCTATAAAACTTCATTTTTATCAAACCCCTTGATAAAAATGAAGTTTCATGTGCATACTTATGGGGTGTAAAAACTTTAAGCGATAAAAAGCATAATGTTATCATTGAAGCCAAACCCGACGGACCCGATAACCGTTCATAGATAAGGGAAATACCCTTTAGTTTACGATGTCTAAGTAGATGCGAGGGTGCCCATAGGTACCGTTAGCCCGTAAGTATAACAAGTAGGTACCTCGGTACTTACGTTTATTATTTCATTCTGGTAAATCACAATACTTACACAAACTTGCTATCACAAAACCTAATGTTACGTTCTCATAAAAATCAAAACGAGCATTACTCTTACTGCATCGTAAGCGTAAACATGTGCCCGCGACAGTACATTCTACGTCGAAAGTTATTGTATATTTTTTTATTGAGCCAGTAAAGTCGGTTTGCTCAATAGATGGCTCAATGATAAAGACAGTTGGAAAGGTCTGATTTCTTTGTCGGGAAGACTACACGGCATTGACAATATTTGGAGCGGAAGATTTTGTGATTTATGTTTTTCTTCGCTTATAAAATAAATATGCTTTAGAACCGTCTATATACAGAGTCTTGGCAATTGCAAAAGCTCGTTCGTCGGAAATAGGCATGCGACAGGGAACATTTTTTGTCGGTACGTGTCGCACATAAATCTAGATGCTTGTTCTGTGAGAACTGAATCTAAAACTTTTATCTAACGTACTTTGGGTCTTTGTTCAGTGGTTAGAGCTTTGGGTTTGAGAATTAGTAATTAAAGCCGGACATAGTCGTGGCTTAATACGTACTGTCTGCATTTTTTTTTATTTTATCATCACTAATACCAGCTTATTATTGTCACACTGCAGGGCAAAGACAGCTTCTCATATAGAGAAGGCACGACCATGATCACCACGTTTGCTGACGGGTTGGCGATTTCAGACTTATTATTAACTATTATGTATTTTTATAATTATTGTTATTGTTGATGTTGTTTTTGTTATTTGTTTTTTACGACAAACAAAAATAATGATAATTAATAAGAAACACTCAGGCCATGACAAAAAGTAGTAAGTCCAATAGATAAATACAATCAAATAATCTGAACCCTTTAAACAAATCCATTTAAAAAATTAATATACTTATCGTCTAGGCTACACACGTTGCAATAAAATTACAAGGGTCATATAATATAATTATGATTTAATGTTATACATATACCTACTTACAATCAATATATGTACATTTATTATTTTTGTAAAACATTTTTGTGCCTGACAGTACATTTGATCAAAAATTGCTTTGAATTAAATTAATCGAATCGGGGGCGTCGGCCACAGGTGCCTCGACCACTGGGGGCCTAAGCCACGGACCCATTCCTACAAGTCCTTTCGTAGGCCCACTAACATCTCACCTAGCTACTTTGAATGGTGTGTAGTGCTTAAAGGGAAGACGACGACAATTTATGTAGGTATTGGTTTCGTATCAGTAAAAATAGATACCTATCCACATAATCACCTATCACACCACCACACCTATCACACCACCTATCTACATAATAGCTACTTTGCGGGGTACCTACTACAATGGCACAAGGTTCCTTTGGCGCTGATTGGAACTAACACCGCCATCTTGTTTTTTAAATAGTACCTACATTTCAAGTGACATTTCACAAAACAATCATCAAGTACAAGCGCCGGTTTTTTGATCGGTAGTTAACTCAACCATTTGTTAAAAATAGTAAGTAATGGTTAAATTTTTGCAAAATGTGTTATTGATCAATAATTGTTAGTTTATCTAATAGTTATTTTTTTAACTAATAGTTAATTATTTGACCATCAGCAATGATATTATATCATTAGATAAACTAAAACTTGATCAAAAAACCCATTTTGCAAATATTTAACCATTAGTTACTATTTTTAACCGTTGGTTGAGTTTAACTACGGATCAAAAAACCGGCCCTAATGGCCGGTTGCCGACGGCACGTTGTGTTCCACGCGTGCCTCAAAGAGATGTCAGCACTAACTGACGGGGTCAGCTAGGGCCGATGCCTACCAGGACCGCGGGTTGTTCGAAAGAGATACCGTGGCCCCTGGCACAGGCAACTGAAGGAACATGGGTGGTTTTTAGTCAGTAAAAGTCTGACACGCAATCCCGCTCCGCCCAGAGCGGGAGAAGTCATCTGATGATTTCCCACCCAAAAAAATGGGGCCGGTTGTTTCAAACAGTTGTTAACGTAGGCCATTATATTGTAAAATTTGTGATACAACCCGCCCTTAAGTGGGTTGTTTCACGTCCACTTGACGCACGCGCATACGTCGAAAATGGCGCTAACTATCGTCAAACCAAAAAAAGCGTTGTTTCAAATTACAATTACAGAATTATGGCCTTGACTTACGTCAAATAATTACGATTACGTACTCAATAATATTTGGCGTACATTTATGATACGACCAAACCTTTAAAACAACCGGCCCTTAAATGCTTACATACACCCCCCTGTCAATGTGATTCAAGCGCCAAAAGAACCTATTTAAATATTCGCGGCACATCCTGTCCCGCGAATATTTAAATAGGATCTCAAAAGGTCAAATCTACATTCTACTAGACCCCACGGCAAAATACGTTTTTACGATGGTATTCTCCAATATAACATCGATTGTTCTACCGGGTCTCTGTATCTAATGGTAGATACACACACAGCGATAGATTTTGACATCGCAAGCGATATTTTTTTTGTCAAAATCTGTGTATGGAAGAGATGACGAACCTAGCATTAGTCGATTTCTATGATTCATATATGCATTCGTTCGGTACCCTTCAGTTGCTTTAATTCGGTTGATACTTATCCTGCACTGCATTTGAATTTATTTACTTACTTCTTTACCAGTTTAAGATCTCGTCACGATAATAATAATCTGAGTTTATGGTTTTAAAGTGACAACTTGTATTATGTCGATGAACATATCGAGAATACAAGTTATGGTTTAAATGACAGTTGGTTGCAGACAGTAGTGCCACAACGGATTGCGCTAGAAATTAAAAATATTTTGAAATGTAGCGGGTAGGTTGATAAAGTTACTTTTTATTACCCAGCTATATTTTTGAGAATTTAATTCTATTGATTGTCCGGTTTCGCCGTATTTAAAACGTAAGTCTGAAAATGTTGTATTTCTCTCCAGCTATACCTATCTATTAGGAAATACTGTAATAAACTTTAGAATTTAAGTAGGTACACCTAAATAAACTATTATACATATTCGTTAATATACACAGATTAATTACTATTTTTACAAGCTAACACTAATATACACTTTATACAAGTATATACCTAATACAAAAAAAATATAGAAAAAGGCAGTAGCTCATTGGGCATAAAAAAATCCGTTATTAGGTAATTCATTATTCTAATAGCACCAAATATCATCACAAGTTTCCTAATCGAAAGTTACGTACCTATATAACTTAGATTTCATTGTAAGCTTATGTTAATTCTAAACTTGTCTTTGAGTTTCGATTTTTAATATTTTAAGTTACCTGTAACTGTAGACTTATAACAGAATTTTTCTTTTTCAGAGTTCTAAAATGACAAGAAAACGCAAGCAGAAAGTTAAGATCGAGAAACTTGCTGATGGATTAAAAAACCAATGCCAAGTTTCAGGTGAACCAAATCTGCCAAATCCAACTCCGCTGCCAGGTGACATTATTTTAGATGAAGTTATTAAACCCGGACTACTCGCGAAATGGCCAAAAATTAATTTGAAAATACCACCAATTTTCTTACATAGACCAATAGACTTTGAAAAACATGTCAGAAAAGTCTTAGATATGGGAATTAAATTTTATCAACCACACCAGGGTAGAAACTTCACTCGAATAACTTGTGCAAGCAACAATGACCACAGATACATGAAACAATATATGCTAAAAATGCAATTACCATTTCACACTTTTGGAAAACCTACACAGAGAAAAATGAAAGTGGTCATCAGAGGAATGCCAATAGAAACAGAATTGAAAAAAATTCAAGAGGTTTTGAAATCAGTTTCTATACCTGTAATAAGAGTGCATAAAATGCATACAAAAGTAGAGAAAAAGGACAATACCATGCTAGTTCTGGTTGTAGTACCCTATGATGATCGAGGAAAAGCAATTTTAAAAGTAACACAGCTATTGGGACATAACATAGAGTTGGAGCCTCCACTTAAAAAACCAAGACAATGTCACCTCTGTCAGAAGTGGGGTCACTCTCAGCGTTACTGCCACGGGAATGTGAAATGTGTCAAATGTGCTGGAAACCATTTGACCAAGAAGTGTGAAAAGACTTCAGAGAAGGAATCACCAAAATGTGCTAACTGTAATGATGACCACACTGCCAATTATAAACAGTGTATTTATTCCCCTCGATCCAAACAATATCAAATGAAGCAAGATGATAAAACGATCAAACCATGTTATAAACCAATTCAGCTAGTAACTAAGGAGAATTGCCACACATTATACAAAAATGTTGATTATACTAAATATTTTTCCAGTCCTTCCAAACCCACTAAACCTTAGGTACCTTTCTGCTAACATCCTAAAAGTGAATGTGATGAAACCTGTTTTGATAGTGTTTTTTCTTTTTATTTTATATTATTGTGCTAGGATAAGATTAATTAGTCTGAGAAACCATTTTCTTGACAATTGTATCTAAGACTTGTTATTTTATAAACACAAGAATTACGTTCTTTTTATTCTGTAAATTCATGTTTTGATATTCTTTAAAAATGCTAGTGAAGGATGACCCAATATTTTTTATAAAAATAAAGATTTAAACAAATTTTTTTGTTTATTTGTTCAATTAAAACTATCATTGCATTGCTCCTTATATAAAGTTTCTATAGTAAAATTAGGATAATTACATCTATCTATATTTACAATCTTAATATTAAATTAATACTTATTATTTTACATTATTATTCTGGTCACGAACTTTTGATGCTCTGCTTAACGGTGGTATTTAAAGCCCCTTCATTTTTCGTTTCATCGATTGGGGTTACTAGAACCTGGAAATAAATAATTAATCCATTAGTTTATTGCCGTTTTATCTACAGTTGATAAATCCAAATAAAGAAATTCATATAATAGAACAGATAACGAACTTTATGTATACCTATACAGTATAGTAATTTATAACAATTGTTTACACCGTTATAATTATTATAAAAGAATATTTCACTTAAGTCTAAGCTTAGTGTACAATTTCTTATAGGTTAGCATGGTATGCCCCATAATCGTAATAATTGTGCCACAAGCACTATTGCCAGTAGGTAAGTTTACGAGACTGCTTCACAAGTTAAAATCGAGCAGACGGATCAACACACCCAACATCTTCAACTCCAAATATGTGTAGCCAAAAAATACAAAAAAAAACCTATGTACTCTATAATTTCATAAAAATATTACCTGTAGCTTGATATTAGTGACGGACGTTCTTGTTCCATCCAGCTGTTCTAGAACTCTGTCCAACGTCTCCACGAGCCGATCAGCGTCTTGTGATGAGAACACCATGGGTGGTTTGAATTTCAACACGTTACTATCAGGACCGTCGCGACTTATGAGAATCTTCTCCTCCCTCATCCTGAAAATAAGCAGATTTAAGTAAATGTATATTATACGTAGAGTATATATAGTGTATGTAGTAAATGTAGAGTATATATTATATTCATTTTCTCGCCACCGTCATCTCAGCCGAAAGACGTCAACTATAGGGCATAGTAGGTCTCCTTCTCTCCCTGGATACAGTTGTATAGAATCTTCCTAAACATTTACTGCCTTCGACAACTTTTGCTAAGTAGCGTACATTAGCGTTTATACATTATCGCTTGTCTTTTTGTCCAGGATTATTTCGTAGCATTTTTCCTACGTACCTATTAACGACATGCTTAGCTTCCGCAGTAGCTGGCGTCCTAGTATCCCTGTCAGTCACTAGTTCTACTCCCACGAACAGGCCTCTTCCTCGAACATCACCAATCAAGCTGTGCTTATGCTTCAGCTGTTGACAGCGGTTCAGCAAGTAGTTGCCGACGCGGTTCGCACGCTCCAGCAGACGCTCTTCTTCGATCACGTCGAGGACTGCGTTTGCGATTGCGCAGGAGACAGGGTTGCCACCGTACTAAAATAAAATGAAACATTTTTTTGTAAATAGTCACAATATAGAAATAGGATTCGTAGGGTACTTATTATTAGATGATATAAATGAAGATTGAGATACTTGAATCTTGGATTTCGGTAACAGGCAGGATTTCGGTAGGTTATATGAATATCGATGTGTCTAATAATAGATATCTATGTAGGCACTTGGTTAACTACGAGCAAAGCAGAGATAGGTCACGTTGAAAACGTAACTAGCACATAGAATATATAAATAAACCTGTAACTATAACATATCAGCTTGTTTTGCCAAACATTTAGCAGATAGATATTAAAAACAGGTGTACTCGTAGCATCACCTAATTAGCGTTGATACGATACTTTGTTTCACACATCTCGTTTGTTAATAACGTCTAATGTGAATAATACGAATCTACGCAAGTCTGTTGTTTTTCCGTTTGTAAAATTCTAAAATAACAAAGCATCTTTCATTGCAGTATTTTAAACCACTTTTTAGTCACGCAGTCATTACAACGTACATGACTATTCAATAAATACCTTTAATGGCATATTTACCGTATTAAAATACTCCACTCCGGTATCAGCGAAGCTCTTCGCAATCTCAGGGGTAGTAATAACAGCGGCGACCGGATGCCCATTACCCATCGGTTTGCCCATAGTTACGATATCGGGCACAACGTCTTGCGTCTGAAATGCCCACATGTGGGTGCCGACACGGCCGAATCCAACTTGGACTTCATCGGCTATGCACACACCGTCAGCTTCGCGAACGTGTCTGAAATAATGTTTGGGATTTTGAAAATATGAATCTTAATTACTTAATGGGGCTCTCCTCTCCCCTTTATGCTGACTAGAAATAATCCTTGTTGCAAAATCGTTAGGGAAGTTTTTCTAGCATTATTTTAGATGAAAATTTGAACGAGCTCGCCAAACAACATTAAGTGATTCGACTATCCAATCCGTTTAATGAACTCATGTAAAGAAAAAAATATTCCGATAATAACCAATAATTTTCCATAGCATTATACATAGGCATCACAGTATCACTGTGATGATTGTCCCTATCTATTTATTGGACGAACGTTCATACTTGTAATAGATAAGTGTACAAGGTCAATTGAGAAACAATAATTGAAGTCTAATTTTAGGTGGAACCTATTACCGATGATATTATGGTCTCGTTTCGCTTACTTGCGAACTAGAGCTAAATAATGTCACCTACAAAAGGTGATATCACCTGCAAGAACTCACCCAATCAGAATTTTTTATCTACCATGATATCTTGATTAAAATGTAAAGATATACAAGAGAAAACATATAAAATTATGCAATATACAAGTTATTTTATAACTTAGTAAGGGTGCTGGTTGCAACACCTACCTGATTTGTTAACTAGCATAAGTCAAGTGTAGTACCTACAGACTACTACTATTTATTGTTAACGTGTTATTTGATTAAATAAATTATTATTATTAATAATACTTACTGGTAAACTCTTTTAAGGTATCCGTCAGGTGGGATGATTTGACCACCGCAACTTTGGAGGCTTTCCGCAATAAATGCGCAAACGCCACCATTTTTGCGCTTGCTCTCTTTGCAGATCTTGCCAATTTCATCAGCGTACAGTTTCCCTAACTCTTCTTCATTTTGAGAGTCGTTGGGATATATGTACTTTCCTCGGTATATGTCGGGAACTGGTGCCTGGGTGAGGTAATTAAAAACGATTAGGCAATTTAATCACTTGTAAATATGCCGTATTCAATTATTAATTTAAATGGGAAGCTGCAGTTATCTTTATTGAAGTGCGTAAATGAAATCAGAAGGAAATAAATAATGATAGAAGACAGTTTATTTGTTTTTGAACACTAAAAGATTACACTAATGCTTAAAAATCTGCCTTATCTAGTTCAATATTTATAAAGCTTATTGTTTTGAACCTGCAATAACTAAATCGCAATTAATTATTATTAATTTTGCAATTAATCGAATAGTCATGTAATTAAAGAAAGACATCGCTCAAATATGAATCATTTTAATACTCGTATTGTCCTATATTTACGTTACGAGTTACAGAGATTATGTTTAACATTACTAATTTTTTACTTATAACTTCCAGTATTATTACTTAAAAACATCCGAATATAGTTTAGAGATAAGATTAATGCAACTACGGGATCGTGTGCAACCCAGTCAATACAGTGTAACTTACCACATGAACCCACTCTGGCTTCTCTGGCCCTCCAGGTAGGTTAAATTTGTAGGGAGACACATCAATCATAGACGTAAGATGGCCATGATACGCACTGTAACAAACAGGCGCTAGTAGCACCCTAATAACACTTCGACTAGCTCGAAGTAACGACAAAAGAACGAAGGGGACTGGGGGGGAGATGTTGAACGTTTGTTCGCCTCGGCGGGCAAAATGGTATTCCAAAATAGTTAAAACCTATCCAGTGTGTCTAATTTGATATCTGAACATCAGAATGGTCTTAGAAAGTCTGTATTCACTGTAATTGAGGATTGTTTCACTCTAATAGTTTTTAAAGGATAGTGCTCACTTCATCACACCGTAAGGTGTTCCTGACGCGATCAGTATCTTTTTCTTCATGTAGGTAGATACCGTGCGTCTATAGGCCTTGAATGAAGTAGGTAAGTAATAGTGTAATATTAATACTACCGATAGCAGAGTGACCCTTTTCCTTAATCACGGAATACTACACAATCAAGGTCTAAAGTCCCCTAAAAGTTAAATACCGATAAGTTCAATCTTACATTCAAGTACCGAGTAACCTAGCAAGAGGTACCCCCGAAAGTTAAAACAAGGTTGTTTTCGAAAAGTAAAAAAAAACTCACTGGTCTAAGGTAATGACATCCTTGTTCTTGGTGTGAATCCTGGCAAGCCTCAAGGCAAGATCGTTAGCTTCGGAACCGGAGTTAACGAAGAAACAAACCGACAATGGTTCTGGCAAGGTTTTAACCAGCCTTTCGGCAAGGATAACAAGCTCGTCGTGAAGATAACGATTATTAGTCGAAATTAATGACATTTGGTTTCTGCCAGCTTCCACCACATGTGGGTGACAGTGGCCAACTGCAAAATAAAAAGATATACAATATAATTATAGCAGCGTCATTAAAAATCGACAAAGGATATACATTCAGTGTTTTGTTGAGCCACTTTGTTGAACAACTCATTGAAAAATACCTTAGTTGTGTACGACGAAGTATCAATTAAGCTATAGAAATATTAAACTGCTAAAAATATTATTTTAAAGATAAGAAACAATTGCCCTTAAAACATCAGGGCAGTCGAAAAGATCGAGTCGGCTTGGGTTATCATTAATTTTATCAATCCGATGATATATTAGAGCCAGCTTAAATCTGGTTTGCACTGGTTTTAAATGATCCTAAGTGGCTTTAATAGTGCATATTGCGCAAAAAGATAACATAGGTATCTACCGTGTGCAACATTGTTGATACAGTCGAGATATCTCTCGCCAGTTTCATCATACATGTACTGGGCGACTCCGCGTACAATTTTCAAGGGAGACGAACGGAAGAATAGTTGGCACGCATCACTGAAACAATTATTAACTTATTACTTATAATGTGAAAAGTATGAAAGAAAATAACAAATATTATTAAGCGAAAAGAAAAAAAGGCTCTGAAGAGTCTGCAGGGAACTTACCCAACATGTTTTTCACGGAGCCTCATAGTTTCAGATTTAGGCATCGACTGTAGATAAGCCATTTTTATTTATTCTATTTTTATCTGTAACAAATATTAAAAATTAGAAAAAAAATATAATTCGGCCAAGTAGTTCCAATCGAAACCATCCGGGAGACGTCGTGACCAGAATCACTTTCGGGTAAATGTCGAAAAAATTAAACAAAATCCTGATGGTAACCGTATCTATCTAATAGATAAACTAGTCAAATAAAAATAATCCGCAAGACTGTTTAATCAAGTCAGTGCTATCAAGGATATTTATTATGTCACGATGAGTTACTACGAGTAAGTACACCCACGCTCGCTAGTTCATTAGTATCGGGGCCAGAGGAAAAACGCTGAATTCTCTTTGTATAGATTTTTAAGAAAATTTCCTATGATTATCAATCGTAATCTATATTACGATGACTATAGTTACTTCTGTGATAACTACTTACATTCCTTAGAAACCACACTAAACAATTAGATACTAATGAACTGATTAGGTACTGAGGTCGGTTAGGTACTAAATTCATGAGCAGGTATCATGAATTTACCTGACTAATGTACGACAAATGACTTTAAAATGAATCACATGTGGTGTTGATCACGATGTTTGGGTACCAAATGATGCCGATATGATTGACAGGAAGAGACTGCTTCATCTAACACTAGAATTTAGCGAATGTTAAAATCAACCACTGCAGAAATGCTGTAATGGGCCTGCCCATTATGGCCTTTGCAGCATTTTATAAATTAGTAGGCTATATTTTTTCTGAATTTTAGTCGTAACAGCACAAGTGGATAATGCACATTTTAAATTGTGCATTATCACTCATTGTTACACGACCAGTAGATAGCTAGATCGAGATCAAATTATCGATACGCTACTGTAACAGATGCCACCGATTCTTTGGCAACCTGGCTCATGATCATTGATCGACAGTGCAGACAAATCAGCCTAATAATTACGACATGCCCCGGACAGCTATTGATCTGGATCTACATGTTTAGTAACAGGCCTATTATTGACCGCTAAAATTTTACCAGCCTCAGCTATTTTCATTAATTTCGACTAAAATTAAAACTACCGCAAATCGAGCAGATTTTGTCCAAAAATAAAAATAAATGGTAAACAAAGATATCTAAAGTGGTAATAAGTAACTGATCAATTCATTAAAAAATAATAATAATGAATTGAAAAGTTAAATTAAAAATATTCAACTTACCGCTAAAAAAAAACTAAAATTAAAACTAATTAAAGGTATGTTACGTTTGTTACACAAACGTGACGCGTCAAGCGCGGCGCGAGATCAATAAATAATGTAGAACTATTTTGATGTACGTCGATTTTATAGAGGCAGGCCGCGCACGCCCTCCGCGCAGCCAATGAAAATAATAGCGTTCGTATTATCAGTGCAGTAGCGTCGAGATAAGGATACATGATGACAAAAGTCACCGACCACGCGGCCAGCGTCACGCTGCCATAGGACCGGCGCATGAGCATTTAAGGCGAAGACGACTTGCCACTAAAATTAATAATATTTATAAATATTAATGATAAATTGGTTAAGTAGGTACTACTTGGCTGGCATTCGTGGATCTTTGACAGTCGTTACGGGTAGTCAGAAGCCCGAAATTCTGATAAACAGTCTTACCAAGGAGTATCGTATTACCCAGAAACTGGGTTGTAGAGGTCAGATGACTATCTGACCTCCACAACCCAGTTTCTGGGTGTTGCTGTTGGTCCGTGGATGGGTGACCATTTTCACATACTAAGACCCCTCCGTGCCTCGGAAAGCACGTTAAGCCGTTGGTCCCGGCTGTCATTCGTGGATCTTTGACAGTCGTTACGGGTCGTCAGTAAGTAGCCCGAAAGTCTGACAACCAGTCTTACCAAGGGGTATCGTATTAGCCAGTAACTGGGTTGTGGAGGTCAGATAGGCAGTCGCTCCATGTAAAATACTGGTAATCAGCTGCATCCGGTTAGACTGGAGGCCGACCCCAACATAGTTGGGAAAAGCTAGGCGGATGAAATTGGTTACTATTTCACAGGCACATGACATGGCACCTGTACAAAACTCAGTAATTATAAAGGATTCTTTCCCTGATGGATGCCATGGCCCAAACCACCCTAGGTGACACCCTAGGTGTCATGGCGGAAACGCTTCAGTCTATGTGATTACTCCGTGAAACGGCACGCTACGAAAACATGTATCCATGCTGTTGCAAATGCATTTTTAATCTTATATATTTAAACTTATGAAAAACTAAATGATTTTGCAACTTATTATACTTAATTATGGGTAAGCAGGGTACTTAATTCACAGAAAGTGCCTATTGTGCAACCAAGAGCATGTTTCATTGATTCAGAATTACGATAACTACTTATTAATTAGTTACTTAAGTAAGTATCATATTAGATTATATTTAGTTGTAATTAGGTCAACGTCGAACTATAGCACAATCAATTCATTAATTTAATTTAATGCAGTTTGTCATTATCTCTCTACTAGTACTTATAACAAACAATTTGCATGAAGTTATTTTCTATTTCCACGCGTATTCTCAATCTTCGAGGTGTTATTTTTTTTTTGCTATGTGTAGGTACTACTGCACTTTCTTCATAATTATGTAGGTATCCAATTATTTACATGGAATTTTTATAAAAATATTTGTGCCGAGAAGCTAGTTCAATTTACGCAAGCTGGTTCAAAAGTTCAAATTAAATGCTTCATGGTTCACCTAAGATTTTCTGAACTTTATCTGCACGTAAATGGAATCTAAAAATAAATATTTTTTGATACGAACCTTATCAATGTCATCTAAAGGAAAGACAAAGTCAAACTGCACTCACAGCGATCATTGTTTTCTTCGCTGGCAACTAAATCACTTTGAAGGAAAGGTCAATCACGCTATACTTAGCGTGCTGTGCTAAATCTTTACCTAAGTTCTTACTTACCTATTTTCTGTCAGAAAACAGTAAATCTAGCTGTATTAGACCTTTTTAAGTCTTTGTACGAAAATTATTTTACTGACTTTTTTCCTAACGTTACGTGTGTTAAAAAAAGATCAACACACAGTGTTGATAGTGCACACACTGTAGTGTATCGTTAAGTAATAGTAGTTAAACATGATGTACTTAACAAACACCTATATTCGTATGGAAAGGTTACCTTCAGTGGTATTTTCCATTTGTACGTCAAACATCTTATAGAGCGTGTTGTTTTTTATTTAAAATACGCACTTACACATTTCATGAACATCCGTTCGGAAATTAAAAGATGAAATGGATTTTTAACGCGCAAAACATTTTGGTTTCGCAATTATTTTTGTTTTTCTGGAGTTTTCGTTATTTATCGTTTATTTTCAATTATTATTACAGCAAATACAATACGGTGAAAAATACCTATGCCTTTTACCGAAGTTTAATGAAAAATGTGTAAACCCCTCATAGATGCAATATCGTTTTCTCCGTCTGAAGGTGACGATTCTAAAAATAGACTTTCAGAGGAAAATGATAATACAAATATTACCTACCTACCTATAAATATCTTCAATGATATGCAACCCTTTAATAATGACGTACAGAATACTAAGTACGTACATATTATATTTACACAAATAACAAATTGAACTCTTTCATCGAGATCGGTCAAGTCGTTAGAACTTAATTAGGATCTTCAACAGAAGAATAACAAAGACATACACAATGTGCGAAAAACATACCTAATACCTCCTCTCCATTAGAATGCAATAAAATAAATTGTTTGTAATTCTTTGTCAGCTTATTTTTAATGCATGTAGGTACCTAATTCCTACTCCCTACTATCCTACTTCCAACTTTAATATTATAAACGTGGAAGTTTGTATGGATGGATGGATGGATGGATGGATGGATGTCTGTTACTCTTTCACGCTAAAACTACTGAACAGATTTGAATGAAATTTGGTACACAGATAGTTTATAACCAGGATTAACACATAGAATACTTTTTATCCCGATATTCCCACGGGATCGAAACTTATGCGAGTGAAACCGTGGGGCGCAGGTAATACTAATCATATTCGCACGATGTGTTTGTTACAAAATGTACCTAATTGCTTTCTACGGTTTGATTAAATCACCTTAAATGCGTACCTATTAAGGTCTTAACCATATACTTAATTGTTATTTAATATAAACTGCAATTAAATACAGTTTATTATTGGTAAGTACTGGGTGGCGCAAAAGTAAAGACCCTATTTGGTTCAGCTATAACATTTTTTCTAAATTAGAAAACTAGATTTAGATTTTTTTAAATGTATATTTGTGCCATTAAATTTCGTACCATTAGGATTTAAAGATGATGTCTTTTAAATGGTGACCTCCAGAGTTGATACACATTTGAGCCCTATTTATGACATTTTGCATAACTTGCCGTAACACTTCCTGCGATATGTTCGTTATTTCTTGACGAATGTTTTCTTTTAGAGCTGCGAGAGTCTGTGGCTTGTTCACATACACCCGAGATTTCAAAAAACCCCAAAGAAAGAAGTCTGGACTGGTCAGATCGGGTGATCTTGCAGGCCAAGGCAAATCGCCAAAACGAGAGATAACTCGGCCTGGAAAAGCGTCCCTCACTAAGTCCATAGTGTCGCGCGCTGTGTGTGCCGTAGCGCCGTCTTGTTGAAAACAGATGTGCTCCAGCCGCAATTCGTCCAAACTGGGTATCAAAAACTCACGTAACATGGTTCTGTAGCGTTCTCGTTTGCGTGGCACGTCGCCTCGTTGATGTTTCTGGACACTCTTCCACATCTTCGCGCACAGCATCGATATTTTCAGCTGAACGGCCTGTTCTTGGTCTCCCAGACTTAGGTCTATCCAATGTTGAGCCAGTTGGTTCAAGGCGTGTGGCAAAGCGTCGAATTGTGCGACCAATCGGTGCCGGACGGTGGGGAAATCGTCGACGAAATTCACGTTGTGTTCTTATCACTGATGAATTATTCCGTAAGAACATTGACACAATTATTCCACGTTCTTGGGGAGTAAAACGGTCCATGTTTATTTTCAGTGTATTTTACATTTGTTCACTACACAATTTTCAACAACAGAATGACAGAAAATGTCATATAAAAAAAAAAAAGGTATTTTCTTTAGTGCCACTACTTTTGCGCCACCCAGTACTAATGTTTTCTTCGGCTATATATAATTATATTATATCTATTGCATAATATGTAGAGCAATCAGTAAATACTACGTCAAATATGCTGGTAAATACCTAAAGAACTGCCACAAATAAACTAGTTAAATAAGTACGTCAGATTGTTTACGTTAGAGTAATGAAACACCTAATAATAGTATCTAGCGTTAGATAGCAAGGACATTACCTACATATTTTATGGTTGGATGATTAGGAACCTATACCAGCACCCTTATTGCGTCATCATCTGCCTAGCCTTTTCCCAACTATATTGGGGTCGGCTTCCAGTCTAACCGGATGCAGCTGAATACCAGAATTTTACATGGAGCGACTGCCTATCTAACCTCCACAACCCAGTTACTGGCTAATACGATACCCCTTGGTAAGACTGGTTGTCAGACTTTCGGGCTACTTACTGACGACCCGTAACGACTGTCAAAGATACACGAATGACAGCCGGGACCAACGGCTTAACGTGCTTTCCGAGGCGACGGAGGGGCCTTAGTATGTGAAAATGGTCACCCATCCACGGACCAACAGCGGCAAACGTAGCTTAACCTGATCGATCGACCCGTGCGGCTGTTATTACTGAGCCACAAGTCTCAATCACAATCTGAATAATTTTGAGGGATATTGATAATTCATACGTTTCGAAAAATTTGTCTGCTAAACAACTTAAATATCGCAATGAATTTTTCTGAACTATCAAAATGAAAACCATTGCTACTGTTAGTTTGTTACGGAATTACCCCGCAGCACCCTAATTGCGTAACACACTATCAATCACAATCTGAATCATTCTGAAGGATATTGCCATTGCTTCATATGTTCGAAAAATTTGTCTGCTCAACAATGTAACTAACGCAATGAATGTTGTTGAACTGTCAAAATGGAAGCTATTGCTACGGTTAGTGTGTTACGCAATTACCCCGCAGTTCTGTCATATTTTTACATAACACAAAATACTTCGTAAACATGTGAAATTATTACTGAAATATATCATATTTAACAGTTTTTTATCTACTGACGACAAATATAATAAAACTCATAGCTACAGTCAAAACAGAATACTTAAGGGCCACTTGTGAATTTTAACATCCCGACTGATTTAATTATTTTAAAGCGTTCTTGTGTGGTATCTCCAAGTGTTAACAAACATAATGTGAGGAATAGGATACCACAAGTGCATAATTTTTGAAGTAGGTACTTTGATACTTTTTTTTGTAACCACTAGAATTTACCCTATTCTAAGACGAATTCTTAAGTAATTTAAATTGTAGATTCTTTTGTGAACAGTCTTACATTTGCTATGTTAGAACGTGGATAAATATTTTGAAAGCGCTATGCCGAGGATTCGAAGACATATGGACCTGCAAACCGCAACTAGAGCCACCACAATGATCCAAGAGGGACATTCGCAGCGTTCTGTAGCTTTGAAATGAAATGAAATAATTTATTTGCTATGAATGTAGGTACAAAAGTATGGTGTTAAGTAAGAGAAGGATCCAGTACCTACATTCTACCGTGAGGCATGCAAAAATGTTTTATAGTAGAATTAATCATGAAATAATCTTAAAAAATCAAATTTTAACGAGTATCAAATTATAAAATAGTCAATAAAAATATAAATCATTCAATTTGTAAGTTCATTCAGTGGTAAACAATGTCAATAATTAGTCAATATAACAATGTCAATAATAAGTTAATAATTAGTCAATAATACAACGCCAATAATTAAGTTAATAATTAGTCAAAAACGCAATGGAATTTGAAAATTAAAATCGCAAGGAAAATCATTGTAATATAACCATATTGATTTGTCATTAAAAAATTCATCAATTGTATAATAACATTTTTCAAGTAGCAATTTATTTAATTTCCGTTTAAATATTTGTGCAATTTTTTAAATCATCAGGTATTTTATTGTATATCACCGGTCCCACATGCAACTTAAAACAGAAGCAACGAGACCATGATAAGCTATAATAATCGTGTCAGTGCTAACTTTTTTTGTCAAATTATATAAGATGTAGGCAGATTTGCTTAATTTGTTGCAGATCTCCTCGGCCTGTGGTTTCCATGTCAGATGATTGTCAATTATTATACCTAGAAATTTTGCAAATTTGTATTGTCCACTCTTTCTCCATTGTATGCAATAGTCAAAGTGTCTGGACGTAAACGCTGGTAAAAATACATTACTTTTGTTTTTTCAAATTGATGATTAAATTATTGATAGAAAGCCAATTTATCATATTTTTTAATGTGTCATTAATATCTGTTTCATAATCCGCTTTTTCTGTACATTTAACTATTGCCGTGCTGTCGTCAGCAAATAATACCATTGGCTGTTGAATTTGTCTAGGCAGGTCATTTATATAAAGCAAAAATATTAAGGGTCCGACAACAGTACCTTGCGGTACTCCGAATTTGACTTCCCTACTATCTGATAAATATTTATATTGAATCTTACTTTTGGGACATATCCTAGTGATTTCTGTCTGTTGTTTACGTTTGCTTAAGTAAGATTCAATAAGTCTCAAGACGTTTCCTCTAATACCGTACCTGTAAATTTTGTGCAGAAGAATGACATGTTTAACGAAGTCAAAGGCTTTAGTCATGTCAGTATATATTGCACAGACTGGTGTTTTGTTGTCGATATTCATCATTATGTTATGTAGCAAGTCGTAAATGGCCATGTTAATATTTTTATTTTTTCTGAAACCTTTCTGCTCATTGCAAAGGATATTATATTTATTTAAGAAAGAAGTTATAGATTCATAAATCAGCTTTTCGAGTATTTTAGAAAATACAGAAATAAGAGCTACCGGTCGATAATTTGACATTTCTTCTTTATTGTCTTTTTTATGTATAGGTATGTATTATAGTTTTTAAGCTATCTGGAAATGTGCCCTCACTTATGCACAGGTTCATTATATGGCTTAAGGGAGAATCTATTACATCTGCAACGAATTTTACCACATTGGTTGCTATTTCCTCGTATCCGACACTTTTTTTATTTTTTAATGTTTTGATAACTCTCACGATATCTTCAGGTAGAACTGGGGCCATAAATATTGAGTGTGGGTTGTTATCTATGCCAATAATTTCGTTTGTGGCATTTTCATTACTTAGGTTTTGTATTTGATCAATAAAAAGTTATTAAAGCAATCGGCCATTTCCTTAGGATTATTGATAATAGTGTTTTCTTTCTTAATTTGTAGTATAGGTTCTGCAGTTCGATTATTACCTTTTATTATTACCAAGGGGCTTTAGATTTGCTCTGAGATTTTTTTATAATGTGGTTGTTTTGTGCTTTTTGCGTGAGTTTAATATATTTTTTAAATGTTTTCGAATATTGTTTGAATGCACTTTTAGTTTGTTCTGAAGGTGTTTGTCTATATTTCCACAGTAACAGTCTTTGTTTTTTACTGCAAATTCTTATACATTTGGATACCCAATTTATTTTTCGAGAGGGTTTTATATTAATTAGTTTTACTGGAAAACACAAATCATATATTAAACGAAATTGCGCTAAAAATCCTCATGTGCCTTTTTGGATTTAGGCCATTAGGATTGTTAGAATCATATATGTACCTCTATAAAAGATAAACTTTTTAGGTATTTCATAAACTTGGTCAAATTAACTTTAGATATGTCCCGTTTTTTTATTCGCCATGAATTAAGTAGGTATGCAGGTTTTATTCACGTGTATTTTTAGTATTTGAGCTGAGTGGTCCAATAGAGCAAAGTCTATTATCTAGCTATAACACTTTTTACGACAGTTGTGCGCATAGTTATCAAGACAAGATAAGCTCCTTGGTCTAGTTGGTTGTCTAATTTCTAACTTGAGATTGTAATTGAGAAGTAAGATTTCAAAGTCCAAAGTGTATCTATTTTGTTTCAAAATATCTATGTTGAAATCCCCACATAGCAATATCTTTCTACTCCTTTTAGTACATATTTTTTTTAATAAGGTCTCTAAACTATCACAGAATAAATTGAAATTTGACATCGTTGGCGGCCTATATAAACAAATAATAACTAAATTTTGTTTGGTTAACTCGATTGCACAGCATTCTATAATCCCTGTAATAGACATTTTTTTTTCTATCTCTGTCAATACATTCAATTCGTAACAAGTTTTGACTAAAATGCAGGAGCCTCCTCGCTTGTGTTCTTTTCATGTATATGCTGCGGCAAGTTTGCAATTCGGAATGTTAGTCCCTCTTGTCCAGAAATTACAAAATGCTCTGTGATGCATATTACGTCAACGACTATTTGCCTATTCAGGAGCAGTCTTGTTTAGAAGTCCGGCTATATTTTGGTGCATGATGTAAGTACGGTTAAGTTAAGTTAAGTTTATAATAGAAAAAACTTTACAGCGTGGCTTTTCAAGAGCGACCCAGAATGCTTGGAATCGATTTCAAGAGACTGGAAGTGTAACCAGAAGACGGAGATCTGGCAGGAATCGAGTAACCAGCTCACAGGAAGACCGCTACATACGTTTGACTGCGCGAAGAGAGCGCGTCGTCACCGCCTGCGCCTTGCAAAATCGCTTGCGCCAGGCGACCGGTACCCGCGTGAGTGACCAAACGATTAGAAATCGGTTACATGAAGACCAGCAGTTTTCTAGGAGACGCGTAATGCGGATTCCATTGACTAGTGTACACCGTGCAAACCGATTATCATTCACAAGGCTGCACCTGGTCTGGGACATAAGTGAATGGAGCAAGTATTGTTCACTGATGAGTGTAAAGTGAGGTTTTTTAGTGATGATCGTCGCATTAGAGTATGGAGACGAGGAGGTGAGCAATTTTCGGATGCTTGTATCAATGAAAGTGACCAATTTGGAGGTCCCAATGTCATGGTATGGGAAGGAATCTCTCTTCAGGTAGAACCGAACTCGCAATACTCAGCGGAGGCACGGTAACGGCTGTGCGATACATTGAGGAGATCATAAGACCTCATGTGGTGCCATTTTCACAAAGAATTGGTGCAAGATTCACATTAATGCATGACAATGCCCGCGCTCATACAGCTAGAGCCACTAGGGAAGCCCTAGACCACGCTGGTATACGTCTCTTGCCGTGGCCTGCCAACAGCCCGGACCTAAACCCCATCGAACACAGATGGGATTTGTTAAAAAGAAGTCTCCGGGACACAAGCCCACATCAGCCCATACATAATGAACGACAGCTCATTAACATGCTCAAGTCAAGCTGGGAACCGATTTCAGAAAAGACAGTGCAAAATCTGGTGGTGAGTGTGCCACCCAGGTTTCAAGAATGTGATTGAAAAAGAGGAGGACACACACGATACTAAAGAAGTGCGAAAAAGATAAAAATCTTTCGACATTTTTGTTTTAACCGTATTTTTTTGCTGATATTGCATTTTTTACAAAAAACCTAATCAGGTGTTCTTTTATCTATCAATCAATTTAATTTTAAGGTTTTTGCATTAAAAATTAGCTAGCTAATTCAATTTCATTATTTATCTACCCTCAAACCCAATACATTTATTACAATACAGAAAATACATGGTGGCCCTTATTTTGCTTACTTGCTGCTTTACTTGTGCTACATGACCTTGCTTCTTGCCAAATTTCCTGATTCTAGATCAATGGCAAGTACCCTATAGGTTTTGATTCCCTTGCGAGTGTCAAAATATACGGCATAAACGTAACATAAACGCCCGTTTCTTTTGATTGTGTTGACTTAGAAGTTTGATTTCTTGACTGCTTCAAAGGATTGCAGCCAAAGGATACAAAGGATTGGTTCAAAGGGTTTGATATTAATTTCAACTTGATAACTCCACGCGTTCCTGAGAAAAATGGTCTTGACAGATGGACAGACAGACGGACAACGAAGTGATCTTGGAAGGGTTCAGTTTTCCTTTTGAGGTACGGAACCCTAAAAATGAACGCCTTTCCAAATATTCCTTTTGCCTAATATGATATGCGAGTCACGCTGTTACAACGTTGAAAAATTTCTTAATATCGTACGCTCGTACGCACACCCACCGTAATAATCTCCCGTGTTTATTAAACTATGCGAAAACATACCTAATCTCTATACAAATAGACTATCATTCATTACCGCATTTGCGTATCACGAGAAACTGCTATTTTCTAGATATTTACTTCCTTGTCTGTATTGACTGTTCTATCTAGTTTTAATGACAGAATCGTACAAATAAGTACTTTCAAAACATAGGAAAAGTTCTTCGGTCTATTTTGAACTCCAGATAAAACGTAATGAGCATATTATTTTACGGAATCTATTATTGGGTTATCTTTTTTGTTTAAGAAAAATAATTAACTTATCTTAGTTTATTAAAACAAACCAATGAACTTGTTTTTTGCGAACATCATGTCTCTATAACACTATATTTAGTAATCATTGTTTACACGGTTGCAGTAAGTAGGCACTCGTATTATTAACTTGAATAAGATAAAAAAAATGATGTTTTGCTGTCGGTCCTTACGCACGTGTGAATCACGCCTGCCGCTGATGCCATGCGTTCCACTGGCCGCTGACGCTCATCTTATCGGTGCTCCACCTCACCACGGTCCAATCGCTCACTATAGTTTTAGTGTTCCGTGCTGAAATAAGGCTTAAGAACATCTTTATTTCTCATAACAATTGCATACATATTTCACTTACTGAGAATAAATATCTAAAATCAGATAAATTAACTCATAACATTGATGAAAATATTATTATCCTAATACTTACCTACGCAGTGTACCTATATCTAAATTTTACTACAAACAATATAGGTCAACTATGTAACTTTGAGTCTTTGACCAGGGGGCCTAAAAAGGCCACTTGAAGCAATACCTCTAAAAGCGATTCATTTTCTGAACTCACAGCAGATCATTAGCAATTCCTCTAATTTTCGTAAAATGGTTACACATTATAGCTTGATCACCTACAATTTGTGCCTACAATTCATTTCATATCAGAATCATATTTGGTGTATTTAAACATTGCCGCATGAAAAAAATAAAAACCGAAATAAATATAAATTAATAAAAATAAATAAAATAATTTTATCGGTAAATTTTTCATTACAGTTTTTGTAAATCAAATTGTTTTTTTTTATTTCTACAGTTTAAATGTTATTTCATTATAATATAGGTACATAAAACTGTTAAAATGACCGGAGATAAGCCCTGAAAAGGGAAATTAGAAACAATAAAAACTTTATAGGCTGGCAACGCATACAAAGGAGTTCTTAGTTTATCCCTTGAGTTATGTCAAGTTGACAATTATTGTAAACATCAAACATCAACAAGACGTTTATTTATTTATTTATTATTCCCAACACAACTATCATTACAGGTTGCCCGAAATCGGTAACGTGTTTAATTTAAAACAAGTATTTCGTGGAACAAAAAATAAAATTGATTGTCGTGGCGCGAAATTTAATTTCAGTTTGCAAATAAATTAACTTTTTGTGCTTAAATATACAATGTGATTGACGATTACAAGAAAATATAACTTTTGCTGAAAAAGGAAAGGAATAACAAAATAGTTGTGTTTACATTCACAGTGATAGCTAAAGTGACAATTATTACTAAGTGACGTTTACGATCTATGATATACATTTTTGCTGACGATTTATTTAAACATTTTCTAAAGCTAATACCCGACATCCAATATGGATACCAAAAAAGCCCCTGACCCTCCTGATCCATTTGATTACACTCCGGTGTTAACTGTTACTTTGCCCGACAGTGTAATTACTATGGACTCTAAGTCTGCAAACAGAAAAAGATCCGCTGCTTCCCCCCCGGCTGTTTTAATCAACCCTCTTAAGCTAGCTAAAAACATTATTGGAAGACAGATATATACGATTAGAGATTACCCCCCGTTTATCGTACGCGCATCTTTAAAAGATGGTCAGACCCCAGGTACTGTTCTGCACCCTGTCTTTGGTATGTTCTTGACGCAAAATAACTTCAGTAACATTCTCCTAGGCAGTGTCAAACGCTTAAGAAGAAACAGGGTTTCAGTCGATTTCAATTCTCACCAGGATGCTAACAAATTTCTAATCAGCAGTGCGATTCTGTAACAATCTCACCGTGAAAACTTAGGTGAAGTGAGCGTGGAGTGAGCTGTCATTCCAAATAATGCTAGGGATTGACACTACTGACAACTCACATCAAGCTCACTTCATTTGAATTTCCACGGTGACATTTTCACAGAATCGACCGGCTGTACAATTTTAGCTAACAATGAATTAAAAAAAAAAAAAAAACATTTATTTCAGGTTCTCCCATATTACAATCAAGTCACGAAACACGAGATATATACCAATTTGGTTCCCCAATCCCCCAATTTAACATCACTCATTTAGGTCTTGTCAGAGACGTTCCCATTGAATGGACGGTGACTTCTCTGGGTGTTACTGAATGGAAACCCACTCAAACGGTGGTTCTAACTTTTGATGGCCAAATTTTACCCCAGCGTGTTTTTTTTTTTTACTCTGCCCTTTTAGTCGAGAGACACATGTACCCAACTATTCAATGTTTTAATTGTGGTCTCTAAACCCCGCTGCTATAAATGTGGTGAAGACCACCCAGGTGATGGATGCCAAGTTCCCATTGATTGTGCCCTCTGTGTATCTTGTTCTGGCAATCATTATGCTAACGAGAAGGCTTGCCTTGGGCTTGGTCGGCAGAAGGGCATTAAAGCTCTTATGGCCAAGCAAGCTAGAAGCAAGTTAGGTTTTCCTTCCAGTTTCAAGATCGTATGCTGAAGTGTCTAGAGCATCCCAAAAATCCAAACCTCGCTCTCCCCAACATCCCAGTCCCGCTCCCCTATTTTTAAAACCCAAATCTCATGCCCCTCTTTCACCTAGCTATGACAAGCAGGCTCATCAAGCCCTTACTGAAGATTACTTCTTTTCTCCTTCCCAAAATGGCTGTGCTTTCCGCAGGGAAGGTACAAGCAATCCTGATAAGTCCGAAAATATCCTTAATACTATAGCATAATAACAGTATTAGCTAACCCTGCACAATCTTTACCTGACCACGTTGCCTACAAACTGTCATCAATTGTCAAATATATTACCAATGTTCCATCCCCTGATATTTCTTCAATGGAACGTGAGGAGTATTACTCCCAGGAAATCTCACCTACTCTTTATCATTAATAAATTCAAATCATCGATCTATAGCATCGCTGAGACATGGCTTCGTTCTGATAGTAATTTCAGGATTCCATGTTTCAGTGGTGTTCGACATGATAGACCGGATGGATATGGAGGATGTGCTTTGTTCATTAATAATAAAGTACCATTCTCCCCAATTCCTCTACCATTTGTTGGTGACAACATCAATGTTGTTGCTGTTAAGGCTGAGGATATAAATATCTTTAGTTTTTATATTGCACACCCACAAACTGAAGATCTCATTACAATTAAAAGTTTGCTGAGTAGTGTACAAGGTCCACTACTTATCATGGGCGATTTTAATGGTCATCATTATAGATGATGGGGATCAGAAACCTGCGCCAACTATGGTATAGGCTTAGTTGATATACTAGATGAACTTAACCTATGTGTGATCAACAGAGGTCGGAATTAGGTAGAGTTATTTATGTACTTACACTGATTTCATACAGCGCAAGAATAAAGTGGTTATGTCTCAAATCCCGAGATTAATTTTAAAGAGTAGAAAAATCCCGTGATTTATTAAATAAAAAAGTTATCCGCTCGTGATACAGTTTTATACTAGTACGAGGGGATAGGACGAATCAGTCCAAAGACAACCAAACCATTGTTACAATCTGACACTTCAAATTCTCCAACTGTCTTTTGTCAAAATAACTTGCTATTTTTGTATACTCTTATAAGTTGCTCTGTATGTTTGTCTCATATTCATGAATAAAGATTATTATTTACTTTTACATAATTTAAACCACTGCACGCGCGACGTTGCCAAATTTACATCAACGACATCGGATGTCCGAAGTTGCAAAATTCCAATGCACACACGCGCGATGTTGCCACATTTGTAGTTCGCACAACATAGCTTGTGAGAAAAAAAAGAAAGCAATAGCGGAAATGCGGAGCACTCCCCGCTTAACGAAATTGCCACACGGGATTGTCTATTAGAAATCCCGGGAAGATCCATATATATTATCAACATTTCGATGCAAGTACATAAATAACTCTACATTATTCCGACCTCTGGTGATCAATGATGGCAGTCCTACACGTAGGTCTGCACCAGGGGGTCTACGCCGAAGTGCAAAGGGCGAATGTTCGGATCGGACCGACACATAGCCGAACCGAATATAATTGAAAAATGCGAAAAAAAGTACGGATCGGCTCAGTTGGGTCGGGACCATAGTCAAGAAGAGTAAGAGTGTAGGAGTGTAGGATCGGAACCGACCGAACCAAATAGTAACTTCGTAGCAGGAAACAGCCGAACATTCGGCCGATACTACTTCGGAGTAGACCCCCTGGACAAAATAACAGCTGTGGTGATGACATTCTGCTCATCTAATATAGCCAGCCTTTTTAATTGGAGTCGCTTGAATATGACTTATGGGAGTGATCACTATACCATCATGGTTGAAATCTCTTCCAAGACTTTCCCTGACAAAATGTCCCCTCCTTTGTTAAAATACCAGCTGAACTCGGTAGATTGGGACCTCTACTCAACAATTTTAGATTTACGTGTATCTTCCCTTCCATCCATTAATACTGCGACTGCGCAAGAATGTTTCCCGTCATTCTCCCACACAATTATATCCTCTACAGCAGATGATTGCTTCCCTCCTAAAAAACCGCCAACGGGCAAAATTCCATCCCCGCCATGGTGGGATAGGGACTGCTCTGCCGTGATCAGGACCAGGAACGAGGCCAAAATGATATTCAACTTCGAAATGAACCTGGAAAACATCATTGCTTTTCAACATATCTTGGCTAAGTCCAAGAAATTACTCAAAAATAAGAAGAGAGAAGGTTGGCGGAAGTATTGTGGCTCACTGAATCCTTCCATCCTCCAGCGTCGGTTGTGTGGCGTAAATTGAAATCTTACAGAAATAGTTTGAAGCCCCCCGGGAGCACACTGTCTGTGGAACTGGGTATCCAGTTTTTATCAAAGCTCGCACCAGTTTATGTTCCTAGTATGAAAGAATGTGTCGCTTTGAACTCACAGCTGATCTCAGATGATCCTCTAGATGGGCCATTCACTCTTCGTGAACTTAAGTCGGTCCTCGCCCATGTAAAGGATTCTACTCCTGGAGTGGATGGATTCCCGTACTCCTTCATTACTAAAGCTGGTGATAAGACCCATCAATATAATCTGGACTTAGTCAATTATTGTTTTATTTCCGGTTATATCCCTCCTGATTGGAAGGTTCAAGTCGTAATTCCCATATCAAAACCTGATAAAGATCCTAGCGATCATTGTTCTTACAGACCAATTGCTCTATCGTCCATTCTTATTAAACTTTTAGAACATTTAGTTAAAAAAACCGCCTTGAGTGGTTTGTTTAAAACAGGAAACTGCTCCCAACGACTCAATTCGGCTTTAGGAAAGGTATATATAGGGTACCTCGCATATCAGATATCCGGCTGGCCCTTAGTAGGAAAGAGTCTGTGGTAGCCGTTTTCTTAGACATTTCAGCTGCCTATGATTCTGTTCTCCTCCCAGTCCTCAGGCAGAAAATGCAAGAGCTGAGAATCCCGGCTAGCATTCGTGGAATCATTTGCAATATTTTTGCATATCGTAGTGTTCAACTCAGGATTCTCGGGGAAAGCTCTGAACCGAGATTGGTTTGGAGAGGTCTACCTACCTCAGGGATACGTACTTAGTCCCCTTGTATATAATATATTTCATAGCTCTGATCTTCCTTCTTGCCTAAATTGTAACTGTAAAGTACTTCAATATGCGGACGATATTGCATTATTGGTCTGTGGCAGTTCCATCGAAGACGCCGCTCTCTCCATTAATATCTCTTTGTCCTCGTTAAACCAATGGCTCTTAGGTCACGGGTTATCTTTAAGTGCTCCAAGGAGTAGGTACCGCAGTTGTTTTTACTCGGTAAACGCCTTATACCCCAGGCTAACATTAATATTGATGGTCAAGCTATCCCAATTGAGGAGAAAACCAGGATTCTGGGGGTTACCCTGGATTACAAATTGTCGGGAGTGGACCACATTAAAATACAGTAAAAAAAAATGTCAGCGCTCGGTTTCGGTCCTCAAGGCTTTGACAGGTGTCTGGTGCGAGATCACCCATACACCCTAAAGCTAGTCTACAATGCGTTGGTCAGAAGCGTGATGGATTATTGCAGTTACCTGACCGAGCCATGCAACAAGGAAGCTTTGCGCAGATTAGATTCTGCCCAGTCCAAATATCAGAGGATCGTAATTGGTGCCATGAAATCCTCTTCTATAAATGCCCTTCAGGTTGAATGAGCTAAACCTCCTCTTAACCTTCGACGACAATACTTAGCAGTATGTATAACTCCAGCTTCCTCATATGTGATAGAATAATTCTACCTAGCGGCACACACGTTTATGATCGTAATTTCAACACTTTTTAAGTATTATCGTTCAGTTTTTTCCTTCCTTGTGCAGTTATTATGCCTTATTTTTCTGACTGTAGACCAAAACCCTAACCTCACTGGTTTGTTGATATTGAATGAGGAAGCTGGGGTGACGTCACTCCAGCTAACAAACACTAAACGAGTCATATTAACGAAGTTTTTGTGGCAGCTAAAATAAGACTGGGAACTTACTTAGATTGCAGCTAGTATGCCCTAAATATTGGCATAGGTAGTATTATTCTATCACATACGAGGAAGCTGGAGTTATACACACTACTTAGCAGATCGTTTCTTGTCAAAAGTATTTTCCCTTTCGTCCCATCCTTTACTCCCCATTTTGTAACAAATCTACCTGTCTCTTAACGTCTCGCGTCTTCATACTGGAATAATAAGTAAATTATTACTATTCCATTGATGAATAGGTACAGAGAACTTAAACACCTTTCCTCACCTGTTTGTCAATAGGGGTCTCTTCCTGTCTTTTCTTCCGCCTATGAGGAATTTGAAGCCAAAGGTCGTTTTGGGACTTGGTATCTCCAAAAATTCCCAGGACGAAAAAGGTGATTTTGAGCGGGCCATTAAGAGATACTTTTTTTATATACGACGCTTCCCAATTATCGTCAACAGGGTGTACAGTCATGAGCAAAAGTATGTATACACTCGACTTTATTCAAAAGCGATTTACTCCTTTATTTTTTAATGAAATTTTATATTGTTACGAACATAGCATTTTCGAACCCATAGGTTTATGTAATGTCTTGTATTTCAACGTTCCATTCGTTATTTCACGAAAAAATCGCAATTGAAACTTGCCAAGTGTTGACATATTGGTGCTCGTGACTGTACAGGTGTTTCAACATATTTCCAGAACTCTAAAATTCCCCTTTTTTTCCAATGCCCACCAGAAGCCAGAGTATTTACAGGGTATGCATTGGTATTCTAGAGGCCATCAATTTCATTCTAACTTACAATATCAAAAATTCGGTATTTTTTCCGATTCTCGTAGTAGCATTCAAGCCTGGTCAATGTCAACTAAAATCCAAAATTCACAGTCAACTAATTTTCGACATTCTAAATTTACTATACACATGCTCGAACAACGGCTTAAGCATTGAGATAGCTTGGGTTCCCAGTCACTCGAGTATCGGTGGGAACGAGTGCGCCGACTCACTGGCTAAATTTGCTTCATCTAACCCGGTGGATCGGAAGCACTACACGGTACAAAGTTACGACTTACGAACTGACACCAAACACCAATTGTACAACTCGTGGTCAGCAGGATGGCAGGTAAGTTCGAAACTTAAGGGGGCATATTACGCCAGTATTCAACCAAACATCCAGCGGAAACATTGGCTTTTTATATGTCCAAAATTATCCAGAAGAACTGGGGGCCTAAAAAGGCCACTTTGGCAGAATCTTAATAAGATAACAATAAGAATCTTATTAAAAATCGTAAAACGGTCACAAACTGACAATTCATAATATGATATGTGTGCAATTCATAACACGCAATTTACCTGTTTGACAGTTTTGTATGGAAATTCGTAAAATGGTCCACCAATGTTTACACCAAATATGATTGATATGAAATGAATAATTATAGGTGATTAAACTATTATGTGTAACCATTTAACGAAAATTAGAGGAATTGCTAATGATCTGCTGGGAATTCAGGAAATGAATAGCTTTTAGAAGCATTGCTTAAAGTGGCCTTTTTAGGCCCCCTGTTACTACCTTGTATAGACTGAGACTTGGTTACTGCTGCATCTTAAACATTCAGTGGCTCTGTCACTGTTCGGGAATTTGACATGAGCTACACGACATGCCGCAACAGCTGCACAGTACAAGATTGAATGGGTATCAGTGAGGTCTTTGCTGTCGTTAAAGCAATTTGCGAGTCTAGAGCACACACCCAGCGCCTTGTTTTTCTTGTGCATGGGCAAACGAGGTAAACGTGGTCTGAGTTCAAGCGGATTAGAGCGGTACTCACTGAAAGCATCATCCAAGGCGGTGAGTAATGGGTAGCTCACCGTCCGATCAGGACCAGGCCCGTGCCGGACGGCGCGTTGTGTTCCACGCGCGCCTCAAAGAGATGTCAGCAGAGGACGGGGCCCCACAGGGCCGAAGCCTGCCGGGGCGGCGGGATTTTCCGAAAGGTTAACCGCTGCCCTGGAACAGAAAGGGCTAAGGACGGAACACGGGTGGGTTTTAGTCAGTAAAAGTCTGACACTCCCTTCCGCTCCACCCAGAGCGGGAGGGGTCATTTGATGATTTCCCATCCACAAAAAAAAAAAAAAAAAAAAGCATCATCCAAAGCGCTCCTCAATCTTGCATTGCACTGGGAACTCACGGATATAGCCTCATCACCATCCTCTTCATCAACGCGGTTGGGTCGCGATGAAAAACTGGGTAAATTTTGCAGTTGCACCGCGACCAATGACGAAGCAGGCGCAACATGGCTATTCCGTGATTCGAGGCGTAGTCGATCAAGTACAACGTCATCCAGCATATGGTTACGCTGGATGACCCGCACCTGATCCGACAGTCGTTGCGCCGACTCGTTGACAGCTGGCTTAATCACCTGAAACAGAGAGAGCATCCGACCATGGTACGCAGTCAAGTTACTTCCCCCCCTCTGTAGCCCCGAAGTATGCACGCATGACATTTTCATTGCCAGTTTGTGTCCATCTCATGCGCTGCACACCTACACCGGTAGCGGGGATTATCAGAGGTCGGTTGGCCTCGGAGTCCTAAGCTGGCCGGTGGTCGGCCTCTTCCGCGTCGAGTGCGTCGACGTACATGGTGGTGTCGTCGGCGGCAAAAAGTATTCGTCCCTCGAGCTCGACGCAACTGCAGCGGCCGATATCATATTATTTATTATTATTATAACAATCCTTTTACTTGCCTTGGAGATAGTAGGTACTTATGCCATCGTGGCGGGTACTTATGTATGGCTCCAGCTCATGAATAAGGTCATGAAACACGTTTATCTATCCTATATACGCCAACAAACTCGAGCTCCGCCATTTCGAGGACTAAGACATTTTCAGAGGAGCTACACTTCGTCGGCGATATAAAATGGTTTTGATAAGGGTTCGCCCTTCGTCGGCGATATAAAAAGCTTCGCTTTTCGCTGCTGTGTGAAATGTCCAGGGATTTATTTATTTTATTTATATCGCCGACGTCCATCGACCATCCATTGCCGCACGAATTAGTTAGGTACCCTATTAGTTTATCAGCTAAGTACATCCTTGTATTAGGTAGGTAATTGAAGTCTAATCCAAATCCAGTTGATCGTTTTTTTTTTAGGTAGGTACCTATACCTACTTCTGTTTTGAGTGACCGCCGTCGTTTCCTACAGACTTCTTGTCACGTAACCAGTGTTCTATGTTGAAATGTTGGTTTCTTTCAGTAGGTAAGTAATCATTGCAGCATACCGATAGGTACATAGGTATACCTACTTCAGGCCAGCAGTGAGTCGTTCGTGAACTCGAAAATACAAACGCCGTGATTTAAATAAAATACTTATAAATTCCAAATTTTCAGTTTGTGTTATGATGCTAGGCCAACAGGAAGTAAACTTGATACATTCCTGAGAAAAAGGATCTTGACACGGATTACATAGTGATCCTAAAAGTTTTCAATTTTTTCATTTTCCAAATTGTAGAAAGTAGATCATATTACCTAAGTACCTACTTGGGGGTCACCTTGGATTCTAAATTAAACTTTGCCGAACATATAAATTGTCTGACTAGCAGAATACGGAAATTTATCTTCGTGGTTAAAAATCTTCGGTCAATCCTAACTCCAAGCAACTACTAGCTGTTTATTGCGCTTTGTGCCAATCGCTCCAGACATACTGCATCACTTCATGGGGTGGAACGTTTAAAACTAACCTTTTAGCACTTGAAAGGGCTCAACGGGCAGTCATTCAAGGACAATCTTAAAGTTGCACTATTCCTTCCTTTCCGTCATCCCACTGTAGAAGTTTATAAGTCTGCTAAAGTCCTCTGAATTCGGCAGCTTTTTATTCTCCATGTTGCTTTGAAACAACGATCTCATAGTCCTTTTAAAAATACAGACCATAATTCTGACATGAGAAGCAGAAGAAAGAATATATGCCAACCAAAATCAGTAAAATCCGAATTTTCCCGAAATTTATTTTATTTTCTTGGCCCTTTTCTATACAACAAACTTAGATGATTTACTCTCTATTCATAACCTAGGTAAACAAAACAGTTTTTAAAAGGAAAATAACTGATTGGCTTATTAGGTAGGTACATTAGATTATACACAAATTGAAGATCTTTTCAAAACTATTTGCAACGCATATACAAGTACCTACCCCAAACCACACACACACTCACTCCACATCACACACACTCACCCCACACGCTGTCACATACATTCACATACTTACATCGTCCTTTTGCATGTAGGTATTCATAATAAATTACCACCTACTTTATTTTCACGATTTTTATAAATCAAGTTTAATGAGCAGTATTGCAATATTATAATGTGTGAGATTTTTATTTCAATATGATATACGAACCAGATCGTCTCCAGTGCAACAAAAATAATGTAGAACTTTGATTAGGGGGCCTGGTGACCTGACTCTGACATACAGGTTTTGTAAAAAACTTAGTCTAGGCACCAGTCTTCGCCAGATATTGTGTCTCTAGACTATTAATTACCATCTCTGTAATTTGTGGTAAGAAATAAATAAATTATAAATTATTATTTTGAGGTACGGAACTCTAGAAAGGAACCTGCCACTTCGGTACCTCGTCGCGTTTATCATAATTTTAGGCCATGCGTACCGAAGCTACAAAGATAGTCAGGTTCAAATACAGAACTGATAAGTAGGTCACTTCAAAAGGAAAACCAGTTAGCCACCAATTTTAGTGGTTCTAGTAATTTCCACATAGCCCAATCTTTTACATCCCTAATAAACAATCTAGTGGCTTTTGTTATTAGCCCTGACGCATACCTAACCCAACATTATGGCCGAACAACCTTACCTACAACTCTTTCAGTTGACCCTTGTAGGTCATCTATATATATAAAATTCAAAGTCCTGACTGACTGACTGACTGACTGACTGAGACATCAACGCACAGCCTAAACCGCTGGTCCTAGAGACATGAAATTTGGAGGGTGTATTCTTCGTAAAGAGTAGGTATCCACTAAGAAGGGGTTTTTCGAAATTCCACCCCTAAGAGGGTGAAATGGGGGGATTTTGTTTGTATGGAAAATCTTATTCCTTGAGTTAATAAACTTGAAACTTAGCACGAATACTTAACTAAGTAAATTATGAAGTTGGGCATTTTTTGTTTTTATAAACTACCCCCCACAAGGGGATTGGGGGGTTTCAAAGTTTGTATGGAAGAATTTTAGCGCGCGGTCAGATTTGATCGAAACTCAGTATTTATACCTAAAACTGAAAGGAAAGAATAATGTGTATCAGGGTTTTTCGAAAATCTACCCCTGACGGCCTAAAAAGGGGTAGTCAATTTTACAGGGGAGGATTTTACAGCGTGGCTTGATTAACTCGAAAATTGGTATAAATAATCTTTGAGTCAAGTTATGAGCACATCCCGAATGATCTTTCAAAATTCCACCCCTGCGGGGGTGAAAAGCGGGGATAAAGTTTATATGAAAAATCTTATTCGTTAGGTTAATAATCTTGAAAATTGGCATTTATACTCGCTTATGTAAGCAATAAAGTTTATCATTATTAGTTTTTCAAAACTACCCCTCAAAGGAGCTAAAGGGGTGTTACAGTTTGTGTAGAAGAATTTGAACGCGCGGTTTCGATTAACTCGAAACTCAGTGTACTGTGTGTGTACTTAAGACTAAAAATAAATAATAACACGTATGAGGGTTTTTCGAAAATCTACCCCTAACGGGGTGAAAAGGGGTAGTTAATTTTACAGGGGAGGATTATAATAAGTGGCTTGATTAATTATAAAATTGGTATAAATAATCTTTGAGTCAAGTTATGAATTTTTTTAAATTCCACCCCTGTGGGGGGAAAAGCGGGGATATAGTTTATATGAAAAATCTTATTAATTTAGTTAATAAACTTGAAACTTGGCAACAATACTTGCCTAAGTAAGTAATAAAGTTTATCATTATAAGTTTTTCAAACTACCGGGTGTTGAAGTTTGTGTGGAAGAAATTGAATGCGCGGTCCGATTCACTCGAAACTCTGTATTGATACTTTCGACAGAAAATAATTAATAATAAGTATGTAAAGTTGTCGAAAATTGACCCCTGACGGGGCAAAAAGGGGTAATTCGGTTTTTAGGGGAGGATTTGAACTTGAAACTGTATGTTACATTTTCACGCCTAAACCACTGAACTTCTGATTTGGCAAAGAGGTAGATGGCATCCTGGGGAAGCACATAATTTTTATCCTGGTAGCACGTTCCCGTGGGATAACTTCCGACATCCACGCGGGCGAAGCCGCGGGCAGAAGCTAGTAAGATCTATTTCAGTAATGTACTGATTATCTCTAAAAAATATCTTTGTAGATACCTTGCTTTCCTTATCGGCATAAAGTACCTACTTGGGACTAGGTACATAAAACTCGATTAAATCTGCCATTGTTATCAAAGTACATACTTACCATGTATTTCAAAAGAATTGTAAAGATGGGTAGTCGATTAAGTTATCTCATCAAGCAATGTATGGCCGTCTAAGCAATTGTTTCGGCCAGATATCGTTGCTTCACGCTTGTAATTGAGTAATTCCAAGTGTCTCGTGATAAGGCAAGAATTAATCTAATAGGGAGCGCTTGTTGCTACCGTGCCCGTCGACCTCCATTTTTTACTCCAAAAATATATTGTCATGTCATTGTTGTTGACATGATAATTATGTTCTGTGATTAGGTTCTATAATGAAATGAAGTTACGTATTTGCATTTAGCTTGATAAGCGGTTCACGATCATTGTAACTCTTTATTCATTCATTAATAAGTATCAACACAGAGGTCTTATGTAAACATAACACAATAACTTCCGTTTGTTTCTTGTTTATCAGTTATGTATCTACTGCACAATATTGCACATTCAAGGTTTAGACAAATAGGAAACGCTTATGTGGACTATAAATAAGGTCGAGCAATTCTGATAGTGTGTTGTTCGAAGTATCATCACTATCAGCTCTAAATAAGTTTTAAGCCGGTTGCAGACCAAGAGCTAAGCTAAGTTAGTTTAGCTCGTATAGGTGAGTTAATTTTTCATACTTGTTTGCAGACCGTTAAAGAATACAAGTATGAAAAATAACCTCATCTATGCGATTAGCTCGCACAGATGAGGTTATTTTTCATACTTGTAAACAAACATCGCTTAGCTCTTAGTCGGCTTTAGGGTAGAAATTCCTAGGCTTATTGTTTTATATTGCATTACCTACTAAATAATTGGAATAAAAGTTCGTAATACTAAACTACAAGAGGGTTTTTCAAATAAAACACACGAGTCTTATTATAGATAAGTATATTGAATAATTAAATAATATTACTTCAAATATGTTGCCAAAAAAGACTTATAGTGTAATCGTAAAAGTAATAATAAAACGTTCAAGAGGTCAAAATATTTCGAGTTTGAGTAGAAACATACATTTTTAATGGGGTGATATTGCAATTAGGTTTATGTACCGAATATCAAAAACGTTGTGAGTTGACATGCAACCAGAAAACTTCAGAGCGGAACTTGTCATCACAAAGTGTTCAAACAACGTTTTTTTGCATGAGAAGTGACAACGTGAGGAAGAGTTGACACGTTCAAACCAGAAGTCGTGCAAAACAGTCTATCATTTTACTAATTAATATTAACTATACTTTTATAATTACAACCATTTGCGATAACGGAGCAAAATGTCTAGTGCTATATATTTAATAAATACTATAATATTTATGGGCACTTTCTATAATTACGCAGGATGTCTTAAAACAAATTGTCTAACATCACAAAAGAAACTTCTAAGCAAAATATGGACCAGATAAAACGTACGATACATGACAACAGTTTCGTTTTTCGACATCCCGAGTTATATTAGAGTCTCCACTTTCGACTATTTCAATGTTCTTGTCAGTCTTACGTCCTGCAAGTAAACATGGCGGACAGTTTTGAAACGATCGTGGCACAAAAATTAAACAGTTCGTTTGATATTTTCGCAAATAATGCTATAATGTAATACGAGCTGAACAATATTAAACAAGGATACTTCGGTAAGTGTTCTGTTTGCTCTTCACTGTTCCTCCATAGTATTGCACTTGATAAGTATAGATACAAAACAAAGATTGTTATTCAAAAGTGACACTAAAACTACGATAAAGATGTCATACTCTTACAGATCGTATGTTGTTGATCAATAACAGTGCAACAACCGAATATGACTCACTACAATTCTTAAATGATAGTCAAAATTATTTAAGTAAGTACTTTTAACCCGTTAATGTCAAACAAACCTTTGTTTTGCAACTACACTCTTCAAATAAGTAAATATGCGATATGAACAATAAAAATATCATCATTATATAAATTTATTACGTACACTAATAAGTAGCCATTCGAACTCTGTAAATGGTTAAATACTTTAATAGGCGGAGACACCACACTTACAAAGTGCAATAATTAAACTACAAATCCAGATGTATAAAATAATTATGCATCTTTGATTTAGAACTAAACAAACTTGCTAGACTGTTATCCTCAATACTTCTAACTGACTTGTGATGTGACGTAGTTCGACATGCATACACTGCCATGAGTATTAAAGAACAAAACTCAGTACAACTGTTGCAGCTAAAGACCCATTGTCCACGATCCTGAACTATCAATATGCTCTAGAGTAGTGTCCTACCACTCTAAGGATGCAGACCAAACTGTGGAAAAGACATACGATATCCTCTACTAGATATATATCATTACGAGTAGGTGCGTTCATCTGTTCTATTAGATATAGGCACTGGTGGCTTTACGCCTTCATTTGCTGCTAAACTTACATACAAAACGATGAACCTGAAATTCTTTTTCAAATCGATCTGATGTAGGTATGTCCAATCCACATTACGCCTATGACTTAGTAAGTTAATTTAACATTCGACGCTAAAATACAATAATTTAATTGTGATGTAATAAAATTATGCTCGTTCACAAAATTGTATAAACAATCATTCTGACGTTGTGACAGTAAAACATGTTCCGAAGTGAAGTATGACTGAACTGATATGTGATACTGATAACTGCAAATCAATGGGATACTGCAACACCTATGGAACACCTCGCAAACTTGCCTGACACTGGGCGAATTAAATCTATGAACATGCATTAAACGACTAATTAAAATATGCTCCGTACTAACATTCTATATTTACGAAACTAACGATATATTTAATCTTTTTTTTTTTCAATTTAAATACGCTTTATAGTGTAAAAATAGTTCTTTTGAGACAAAAATGTCAAAGCGCTCCTTAATGCCAAACGCGAAAGAAATATGCTTTTTGACTAATGTATACCAGAAAATGTTAATAATGCCCGACGAGCAGTACACAATAATATTTTTTTTATAGTGAAATATAATTATTTACGTAGTATTTTTTTATTTCTTAATAGGAAGATGTCACGAAAGAAAGACTATAGCTTTACAGAATTGCAAATAAATTTATGGACGGCAAACATCTATGACGACTAATGTCTTTCCAAATATTATGTTTATTTATAATTTTCTTGTGAATGTGTTGAAAGAATAGTATTTCGTGACGTTCGTGAAGTTAAATGCCCTAAAGCTTCACATCGCTATAATAGCTAAACTTGAATTCAGAATCTTAGTTATTTATCAAGTTTTGGAAATACAAACTCAATGCCATACAAGACAATGTTCAAATTCCATTTTAACCAGAATGTGTTTAGGACCTTTTTATTACAAATGGTCACCCAAGACTACATAACGCTATGGTTGAGTAAGAGGCAATGTATATCTCTGGTTTCCCTCCAAAACGCATGACTCTTTCGCATATATGAATGTAAATTATCTAATAGTTATCAATAAGATTTTGCATTCAAGTATAGAAACTCTTTTTCACACTTTAACGTATCGAAGTTATCGTTTATTTTTTAAGTATTACAAAGTTTTTCGCGATTTATGAGATCACTTTGAGGTGTTTAAACCTGATGACATTAGATAAACACTTGCTATATTTTTAAGTCCGAATAACGAGGTAGTCAAAATAAATAATATTTATTGAAATAATGTGAGTTTGAGTAGATAGAATTAGACGCGATTGGCAGATACTGCAAAGATAGTTATCCTTTCTTACAACAGATGTGGAAAACAATCAAACAAATCCATTCCTCTAAATATGCACATTCAAGTGTTCTCATCTTTACAGTACATTCCCTAGAATTTACTTTTGTATAATCATAACTAAAAGAAACAAGACGGTACGAAATGCTATTCCCTAACAATCACACAAACAAGACCGGAAACTCAAAGTGCATTATTAACGAGTTGGTAACGGCAAAACTTATGTGCAGAAGATAATTCTAAACATTAATACCAACCTGACAATACTCTATTAAGGAAATACTATACAACCATTCGTCTGATACATTTTGAACGTTACTATGAAGACATTTAAATCATAAACCTTAGCTTTGATCCAATTTTTACGACCTTCAATTTATACTAACTAGCATTCTAAAAATTTACTATCTACTGAATGCTGAAAACATCCACCACTAAATGAATGCACATAAACTTCTAATTTTATAAAGATATTGAACTAAACCTACTTGATGCTTAGGCTGGCAACAAATTCCATTCCAATGTCAGACTTTTATTCGTCAACGTATAGACAATACAAATCTTTTTAACTCTGCTTCTCTGAAGTTAGCAATGAGAGGCATAGCAGAAGTCGCGCATAACATCCGAAGGGTGTGGAACTTCATGTGGAACTCTGGTCGACGCAGGCAGTTTACGTACTTTTTGCCAAATCAGCGCAAACCGGCGCCAATAAGCGTCGACAAGTTCCTACATATCGGCGCCGGTTACCAGCTTCTACATGAATACACATAATGATGGCGCGCTGTTAAGCAGCGAACGAGAATTTCGAAATGACACAGAAAAATATGTTTGCTACACACGAGTACTATCAATATTTTTCGTTAACGCCGAGCTAACTTTAGTTCAGAAAGTATTAGGATCGAGTCATTTAAAATAAAAATTACGCAAGGTAACTTCATTCTTTTGACAGAGCCGTCATTGTGAAGCTCAGTGAGGCTTAATTTTAATCATTGCACTGTTTTGAGCTTAACCTCAATTATTTATTCCCGGTTATAGCTGGAAACGACTTCTTCACTGTTTCATACTAAAAGCAGTGCAATCAATTGATACGGTTGCTTACTGAACCTTCATTGTTTTTACTTGATTGAGCAGTTTATACTAGCGTATAATAATAGTGAACAGTGATTGACACGAGTGCCAGTTTATATATTTTTACTGAACACTCATTTTTTTTTTATTAATACTTATGTACCATACCAATTACTATAATACTCATGCGAATGGTTACACTTTATATAAATTCTAAATCTCATACAATGTACAAAATGATATTTAAGTATTGCTTCAGTATTGGTAGATAGTCTTGCTCTTCATATTTAATATAATATACACAATTATATTACTGTGTGACTTATAATTTACAAGTACACAATTTTATACCGTAATTTCTCATAATTATGTTATATATTATCTGACCGTGGAATGGTACGATAATGTGTCAAATAACTGTTTAAGCCGTATTTAGTACGATCGGGATTTTTGTCATCAACTTACTACATTATAATAGTGAAAGGTGTGCCGTGTACTCGGTCACACTTAGCAATAACACGAATGTCATCGATAGGTACATTAATTTATGTCGCTGTAATAATTTGTTGCCAGCACATGCGTCATACACATTATTTAGATATATTTCAGAGGCTTTCAACGCTACTATGCATTACAATATATTTATATATATATATAATGTAATAAAAACGTGTAAATAAAGTTACTATAGTTAATAGAACGCCCGTCTACATTTATCTCCGCAAGACGTTTTTACTTAAACATTCATGAAACTGCAAATTTCGACAAGAGAATATCAAAAATAGTGTATCGACGGTCATCGCCTACATTCTGTCTAATATTCTGTAGTCTAATGACGCTATTTAGGTCACTTGAAACATCTTAAGCCAATTCACATTATAATATGGACTACGGTTACAAATTTTGAAATTCCGTTTTTTTTTGTCATAATATTTTGAGTCACATCCAAAAACTTGCGATTTATAAATCGACTACAATAATATGACCGTTCTAGGATTAATATACCTAAAATATATTCAGAAAACAGACAGTAAATATACTGTAGTCGCTTTATAAGGCATAGAAGTACGCATTGATACAAGTAACAATACGTTCTCGACAGTAAACCCAAATAAGTATTCAATATAGCATAATTTATTCTTAAACAAATACAAACATTGCGCACGACAATATTCATCTTTCACATCGTCTCCGAAATAGGTATTAACTCACATTACACTAAACAAACGATGAAACGCGTACAATAAATGAGTGACGTACTATTTTCTAAAAGCTTACAAAATGATAGAGATCTTCACGATAATCCGCTAAGTGGACACTGATTTATAATTAAGTAATTAACGCCCAAATTTCTCGATCTTGTGTAGAAGTCCTAGAAACATGTCCACACCAAGCGATTAATAATAATCCAACGGCATTATTTAGGATTTCCGATGACCTAAAACCGTTGAACCATTTTGTTGAATCGACTTTTAGATTAAGCACTATGACTTGGTTAGAAGGTTTTCATGAAAATAAGCAACACATGCCATTACTATTTTTATAAAAATAGTCAATTCTTCTATGTATTCAGATGCCCACCTAGCATGTAGAATTAACTAAAAGCAACAAAATGCTAATCATAACTGAAACATTTCGGCTCAAAATTTGCATTTAAATCATGGGTATAGTTTCCGCTACTGATTAACATTCTTCATAAATTCGTTATCATTTAATGCCTCTTACGCGAATGCAGTCAAAGGGCACTACTGGCCCCTATGCGTAAAAAGACATTAAAATCAAACAAGTGTCTTACATTACGCTATTCAAAGAAAAGAAAACTAAATGAGCTACAGTTATGAAGTTCCACTGGTTCACCAAATACGGATCCTCAAAACCACTGACTAGTTCAAGTGTGTCAAGATTATTCAAAATTCATGGAAAAGACAAATAAGTAGTTAGATATGATTTTGTGCAATGCTTTAATCATTAAGCATTTTTGACAAAGACAAAGTTGTTAACATCATTAGAAGTCACATTGCACATTCTAAAAGAAAACAAAATGAAATGTTGCTAAACTCCCCAGACAATTAAGTAGCAATGTTGCAAATATGAATTCGTCTTATAATAAAACTTCAATAACAACCAAATCTCAGACTATTTAAAGCACAACCTTCAAATGAGCTTGAACTTGCCTCTCATGTTAGTAAAGTGAATTTAAACAACAATGAAGTATAACAAACGAATGTTCAATAATCTCTTGTATTTTCTACGACACAAAAACGGACGATTCCCGTGAAAGTTAAAACGTATTGAACTTATACAATCCATACAAAAATATCGTATGAATGTGTTAAACGTAAACGTACGTGTTAATGTTAAACGTATATTAGGAGTTAGCAACATTATTCTGTGATCCTGGTCACCGATACATTCCGTTCGTGTATATACTGAGATCGATTACCCTCAAAGTCGAGTGTTACTATTACTAACAGAGGTTTTCCTTCTCGATTCGAATTATATTATTTGTAATTTAAGTTTACATACGCAAACAGTACACAACGCGTTTTACTTTCTCATGGCCGAATTTATTTACAAGATTGTTTCGCAAGTTTTGTTATATTCCAACATCATTTATTAATTCGTCATAAATCGTCATTAATCTGATAACCGTTTCAGTCAAATATTACAATCTTATTAAATCCTCTAATCATGTGAAGCGGGTAAATCCGTTGATCATTCAGAACGAGTACTGTTGGTTGTCTCCGGGGTGAACTAGTACTTAAATTACAAATAACATAATAATATACAGCTAGATATTATGTAGATGGTATACAAGCCGATACCGCGGCGATAGCCACCGCCTGTGTTGTGACAGTTTGCGCGCGGTACACCGCACTGTACAAACTATCGGCTGCCGACGTCATTTGCCATTCGTCTGGAGAGCCGCATTCAGTTGCGTCCAAAGATCTTTCTTGCACGATTTCGATCTGCCAAAGAATATTACAACCTTTATTTCTTTAATGTTATCGTCGTGATTTCTTCTTATAAGGGTAATAACGACATTCAGGGACGTCAAAACTAATAAGCGTAAACTTGAAAGTCACTTAGCAATATTACCACCATTCACATCAAGTAGTACATCCATGCATTCTTCATCGCCGAAAACAGCCAGTACACATCCATTACACAACACAAAACATTAACCTTCTTATAAGACTCAACACATAGTGGAGTTGATAAATAAATACGACAATCATCGTGCAAGCGATTAGAGTATGTAGTATGATTTTATCATGTACCCTGACAATTGAACATACTAACAATATCACACTCATAGAAATTAATGTCTTGCTTGTATTTCCTTCTTCTATTTTGTATTTCCAACATAGAAAGTCGCAAAGATAGAAATAATCACATGAAAAAACAACGTACAATCCATTGTTTTGTGTTTTTACTAACAGTTAACAACTCACTACAGTATAGGACATTATGAACGTTTTGGGCACATAGAAGCGACAATAATGTTACAATAACCTTCAGAGTGTGATAGTCTAGTCGTAGCCAAGAGCGCATGGCGAACGAACATGCACTAATTTGTTTGTACGAGTACAGATGTACTCACACTAAGTAATACCAGTTCATAATGTAAAGGGATGAAGCTGACTTATTTCCACACTTATCTCGGAGTCAAAAAATATAGGTTGAAGCTGCTTACCATCACCATGCACGTCGTGAAAGTAGACTGAAGGAAAAGGGTTAGTATTGTACTAATCGTTAGGTTAGGAGAAACCTATCCTATTTCTATACAAGTACAATCGATTAACAAATACGCTCGTATGTCGCTTCATGCCAACCACTTTCTTTGATCTATTTTTAGCCAATGCCGAACGAAACGACCTGGGTCGAATTTCATAGGAACCAACTGTTATTTGTTAAGTTTTTCTAAACAGCCAGAGTTTGATATTATATCGGGTGATGGGATGGTGAGCTGGGATTGATAAAAAAACTTCAAACAAAAACTGGGGGCTATAACACAGCGGCTTTAACTAAAACAATAAAATCCTATGTTTCAACAATACTATCTATTTCTACTTGTGTGTCATATTTATAGCAAGCTATTTGGAACTCAAACCAGTTGGGGGTGGCAGTATGACATTGTATAGGAATTACAGACCTGCGAAGTGAGGCGAGCCACTCCTTAAACTGCGTGTTTCCTTCAGGCGTGAGCTGGAAAGCGGTGCGGGCTGACAGCACGATGCTTACAAACTCTTCATATTCCACTGTAGTCAAGTGGTACAGCTTCTGATGGATGCATTGGATGTACCTGTCGGAATAAAACAATTTATGAAAATAGAAAATGTGTCCGCCAATATGTTTGTGTTGGTGGAAAGATTTTTTTAAACATCGGATTTCACAAGAAACATTCTAACAGGCCCAGTGGTAACGGCCGTGACTTACAAGTTGTAGGTTCGAACCCCGTCAGGCGCTTTACTTTGTGTAAATTATTTCATCACCACTGCTCTCAAAACGGTAAAGGAAAACATCGTGAGGAAACCGCGATGTCCTAGAACCAAAAATTCGAAGACATGTGACACCTACCCACCCGCACTGGGCTCGCGTGGTGGAATACGGCCCACTAACTCTCAACGAGAGGAGGCCTGTGTCCCAGCAGTGGGAACATTATAGGCTGATTAGTATTTTACCTGACTACTTCGTTTTAATCTGTATTAAGTACCGCGTCCGACTTACGCATTTAGTATTTGCAGTACTAGCAGAGGCCCAGTCATGTAGTTATGTTGCATCAGACGGTACTTCCGGAGAAAGATTTTTATTAGAGTTCGAAATTTTAGATAAATGATCTAAGATACAGAACTCAGACTTTTATTGCCACTTACTCAACTACTATGTACTTTAGCGTTAATTGTAAGTTGATATTTGAACTATTTGTAAAAAAAAAACTTATTTTTTTTTTTAACTTCAACGGAATTTGAACTTTGTCATGTATGACAAATTATGAGATTTGTGACTTGCACCACAAATCACAAATTATATACGTTTAACGCTCAATATATTTAAATCATCATTATGTCTATATCATCGTCAAAGATTGACAGAAACAGAACCTGAACCAGAACATGTTATACGTTTAGCGCTAAACGTATTTAGTGATTTGGGGTGGAGGCGGGCTAGCTAAGTTTATGTTCCCAAAACTTGGCAATTATCTGAGATTCTGAATTCAAAGAAAGCTACTTTATAAGTACGAAAGTATAGTAAGGTAGTTACATCTGCTGGCACTTCTGCACGAGCGGCGCCAGCGTGCCGCGCAGGTGCTGCATGACGAGCTGGTGCGGCCCGCCGCGCGCCAGCCAGTGCGCCGACTCCACGCACAGCTCGTACAGCACGAAGGGCGACACCACCGAGTTCACCGCGCACACGCAGAACTGGTGCAGGTACTGCGCGCCCAGGCGCTTGGAGATGCGGAGGAGCCACTTCACGTGCTCGCCGTATGGCGGGTTCCTGAGTGCATAAAAACTACATGTAGTATAAAAATTTAATTTAGAATAATAAATGTTAAAATATGAGTGTCAGTGACAACTAAATCGTATAAGACATTAATGTTACTTTTCTGAAATCACAAAAATATTAACTAAGTGTAAGTATCGCCTATCAACCTATCAGAAGGTGGTGGGTTGTGGGTGGTTAGAGTAACAACCAAATCAAAATCAATAATACACTTCAATGTCCACATACCTGCCAAACTTATTCTGCGGACGGTCATCATGCACTCTCCGTGCTTGCGTCTCCAGTGCAAGCATGCCCACTCTGTAAGCCGCCAACAGTCTTCTCAACTGCGTCTGATTGCCGGCGGGTGCGGCAGCGGCTCCGTTGGGCTGAGCAACATTGCCCACGCCCACGTTGGGCACGGTGCCCACTCCGTTGCCCACGTTCACGCCTGCACTGGTTACCCCGCCCACTTGTACCATCTGCTGTGGAGCTGGCATCGGAGGAGGAATCGGCGCCGGATGCTGTACAGCAAATTATCGATTTTATGTAGTATTAAATAAATGCGTATTTTATTACAACGGACATGAAGTACCAGCGTATATAAATAAATAATACTTTGGTAAAGACACAATAAGCAGCATAATTTATAAGTAGTAAATACATGTAACTGCAACTCGTTTCTTTTTTTTTACTGTTTTAGCACTATTACTTTTCATATTTTATTTTAAAGAAGAATTTGTATTGATTTGTAGTACATAGTTTTTAAATTGTGAAAGCTTTAAAATGGTAATGAAAGCGCTTATTGTTCATTACATACATATACAGATATTAGCTTTCTGGAGAATTAAGTAAAAAAGTATACGAAGGGAGGGAAAATCAATACTCACTACTTGGTGAACGGTCGCATTGACATTGACAGCTATGTTTTGTGGATGCGCAACGTGTTGCGGCATCGGCGGGTGTTGTGCAAGCGCCGGATGTTGCATCGGCTGGTGTTGCGGGTGCTGCATAGTTTGAGGATGTTGCTGCAACGGTTGCGGATGTTGTTGCATTGGCTGGGGATGTTGTTGCATTGGCTGAGGATGTTGTTGCATCGGCTGTGGATGTTGTTGCATCGGCTGTGGATGTTGCTGCATTGGCTGCGGATGCTGCTGCAACGGCTGCGGGTGCTGCTGCATCGGTTGCGGATGTTGTTGCATCGGCTGCGGATGTTGTTGCATCGGTTGCGGATGTTGCTGCAACGGTTGGGGATGTTGCTGCATCGGCTGTGGATGTTGCTGCAACGGCTGAGGATGTTGCTGCAACGGCTGGGGATGTTGTTGCAACGGTTGTGGGTGTTGTTGCAGCGGCTGGGGATGTTGTTGCAACGGCTGCGGGTGTTGCTGCAGCGGTTGATGTTGTTGCAGCGGCTGATGTTGTTGGAGCGGTGGATGTTGTTGAAGCGGCGGGTGTTGTTGCAGGGGCGGGTGTTGGTGCTGCGCGTGCGGCGGCAGCGGCGGCGCGCCGGGCGGCACGAGGCCGCGCACGAAGTACGGCGGCAGGGCGTACTGCGGGGCGTGCGGCGGGCCCGAGCCCGTGTACTGCGGCCGGAAACATTTTGTTACGAATACAATATAGCGAATGATGTACATACGGTACATCATTCTCCACACAGCGTACATATTGTTAGATAAAAGTTTTGCGCCTCGGCAATCTCCGTGTTTCTCAAAATGTCGGGAATAGATTCCGACTTATTACATTAAAGCGCTACATACTGCTGTATTTGTTGTAGTTGTATACTTACCGGCAGCTGGTAGATAGTGGGCGGGTAAGGGTGGTAGGTAAAGGGGTAAGGGATGGGGTAGGGTACTGGCACGGGGAGGGGCGGCGGCGCGGCGCGGTACTGCGGCTCGTCCAGTAACGGTTCGGTCTCCTCGTTGGATTGGCGCAGGTACAACTCGTGCCAATAGCGCGCTACCGTGTAGAGAACCTCCGGGTATACGCCGCCACCTACAGCAAAGAGAAGTATAGTCTTATACAGAAATACTTATTTGCAGCTATGTTGGCATCCTAAATTACCACGAAACTGTGTCATCGTGAACAGAAGGAAAATGAATATATTATTATATTTAAAAATCATTATTATTATACCTTTAGCAGCAGCTTCAACAGTGAGGCAGGCTCGCTCAAGCATGGCGTCGCTCTGCTCTTTACACTGAAGCACAGCGCGTTGTATCTCGTTGTAGTTGAGAGCGTGTGCATGAGGTAGCACTGATAAGGCTAACTCTGCCGCTGCTCGCACTGTCGGCACGTCGCGGCCGGAAGATGCCTGGCACAAACGTAGATAATTAGGAAACATACACTAAAACCCATTGCACCACATAACTCCGTTACGTTTAACGCTTAACATATTTTAAAACATCATTCTGTCTCTGTCATCTTCATATGATTGGCAGAAACAGAACATTGTTTTGAATTCATTTAACGCTAACGTGTTTAGTGGTTAGTGGTGCAAGCGGGCCTAAAAACCAGCCAAATGGGAACTCGTTCACTAAGGGCCCTCCCGTAGTTTAGCCATTGTTTTATTATTTTTCATAATAGAGGGCATAATTATATGGCATCATTCTCCAGTCCTTATCCTTATAAATATAATTATGTGTTTTGTGAAAATTTTACTTGGCTAACTATTTATAATTCGAACAATGCCGCCTAATGACAGAAAGAAACAGGGTCCCATTAACACGCTTTTGGTACGGAATCCTTAAAATTAGGATTATCTAGAAGCCTCTGACGAACAAATCTGTTGTATCTTCAAAAGAAAAAACATCTTAGTGAGAAATAATATTCTTACCTTATCGGCAATACTAGCGGCTTCGGGAGGTGTTAAATGACCTTCCCACGCGTCAATAAGGAATAATATAGCAGGTGCGCCAATATCCATAGCTTGACCTATAAAATAAATAAAATATTTAAACCAGAACTTAAACACGTACTTATAGCAGTGGCGTGCATTGCATAAAGGTATTTATGCAGTGCCTACCTCGAAAAATCACATTTCAGTGTGTGTGTCCCCAATTAGGAAACTCACTAAAACCTACCTATACCTAAAAAAAAAACAAAATCTTCATACAAACACGCGCGGCAGTAGGCAGTCGCCAGACGGCCTACTCGGCTCCCATACTATTCGCACATTGTCATTGGTCTTTACTCGTTCAAGTTAATACCACGAAATTAAATTCCTGCCTACCTATTCTGAAAACCAATGCACGCCACTGGCATATAGCTTATTTATTTAAGGGCTGTTTTTCCAACATCAGGTATATTTTATCCGTGGAATAAAATGGACGTTTGCCAGTCTTTGTATGGAAAAAACTGGGAAAAAAATTACCATAATTATTCCTTGTTTAAAGGCATCTGGCGTTGGAATAATCACAGCCCTAAATACATTATATTTGATTTAAACTTGCCTGTAATCCAACTGACGTGCGACGAATACGTGCGACTCAACCAGTTAGCGCTCACGCAGTTATGCAAGCCGAGTGCGTAAAGCCCCAATTGAAATGCCGCCATGTGTAACCCTCTGAAAGAACAACGAAATTATTATAATTATTGAAATCAGTCATTCCAGTTATATAAAAGAAATTTGCAGTAAATAAGACTATAACATACGTGAGATACAATTGTATGATGTATTTGTTCCGAGTCTGGGTGTTTTTCTATCTATAATATTATGTATGTATTTACAAAAAAAAAAAAAAAAATTGTATATAAGTAGTTTATCAGCCATCTTGTTACCATAACACAAGCATTAGGTTGCTTAGCTTGGGACAAATGGTGCTGTGTGAAATGTCCAGGGATATTATATTATATTATAATTGGGTTGAAGTAATTGCGAATTACAATGTATAATGTTTACACAAAATTATTTTTCGTTTTTTTGAGTTCAATTTTAAACTCTATTTCATAAATATTAATTTATATAAAATAGATTTGCCGAAGCCAATTACACTTTTTAAAGACATTTGAATAATATCAATTAAAACAATTATAAAAAAAAACAACAATTATAAAAAATAAAGGTCTTCTTCTTCGTGTCGATGGCACGACTGAATTTTAAATATTTTCTGCCCAAAACTTGGCAGGCGCAAACGTTACGGCAGTAGGGTATGATTGTGGAGCTATGTCGCAAACCATGCTCCACCTCCTATCCTGCCCTCTGTGTCCCAAATCATGCAGTTAAAGTGACCTCTGCGCTGCCACTGATGTTGCCGTGAAAGTGGCAAAGTTTTGGGCCAAAAATAAAGGCAAAAAACAAATATTCTGCGTAGGATTGCGTAGACACACACATGATATGCTGTGATACATACTTCTTACAAAATGTTCACACATTCTGACAGTATTGTCTCCTACAAACTGATCAAATCCTGTTTTGAATCCGGGACAGCATTAAGCGCAGCTATACCCATTCATTAGGTAAACCGTTTTTTTACAGATGGAACTAGTGATTGCAGCAACACACAATACATTGATTGATACACGTATGGTATTATAATGTCTATAAGAACCCTTAGATAAGATAATTCAATAAGATAAGGCAGTTTATATATAATAATTAGGAATATGTACGTTCTAAGACAGCTGTCAAAAAACGGTTAACCTAATGGACAGGGTATACGAGGTATAGGTGATTTGGAGTGTGCAACAGTACGACATGTAGAAACTGCCATTAACCGTTGCTAACTACCAAAACAGTAGTTATTGAGCACATGTAAGTTGCAGATTAGTTTATGTAGAATTACATTGACAAAATATCCTACCTATGGGGTCCATGATGCTCTCTGGCACATGAAGGCTGTGTGAAGAGGCTGGTGCTCGAAGATCCGCCTGCTTTGAACAGCACGGACTTGGCCAGCTCGAACATGAAGTGTGCTGACGCTTCCGACGGCTGGTTCGGCACCGAGGGATACAGGCGCTTGCCTTTATACCTGTAATGTAATGTAAGAATAGTATGTTGTGTAATCGCTAAACAAAATAAAGAGAGGTTTAATCGTCAAAAATGTACGGTTGAACAGTCGCTAAATATTACTTAACTTTATGCAACGTTTATAAATAAAACTCTGTACTTTAAAAGCGCAGAGAGTCTTTTCAAAATTATACATCACCGGGTTTCAGCAAAGATTGTAAACATTTATAATGCTAGCATCCTCAAATATAAAAATAGATTGTAAAAGTCATATTGTCGCAGTCATTGACAAATTCATATAACAGAAAGCTATAATAACCTGGAATCCTTGGCCCTTGAAATGGGTGTGTGCGTGTTGGTAGCGTGCGGCGCGGGATGCGGCGCGTGCGACGCGTGTGACGTATGCGGCGCGTGCGACGTATGCGGCGCGTGCGACGTATGCGTCGCGTGCGAGGCATGGGGTGCGTGCGACGCGTGGGACGCGTGGGTCGCGTGGGTCGCGTGCGACGCGTGTGTGGCGTGCGACGAGTGCGCGGGCGGCGACGCGCCGCCCTCGGACACCACCAAGCGCTCCACGTCCCCGCTCAAGCCCACCGCCTGCGCACGCCATTCATTTGTTCCAAATTGCGTGCTTATCTACAGACGTCACTTGACCAATTAGTAAAGCGAGACACGTTTTTTGTAATACACATATAGGTGCATAAGCGTTTACTTGCCACACAACAGAATGATTGGTTCATTCTTTTTACGACTACAACAGACACAAGTACTTTTTGTCGTGATATAATATGGTGCACCTACTTTTTACGTTTTCCCTCACTATCGATCTTGGACAGAAGATATTGATGTGGGACAAAAACAATATCTTCTTTTTCAAGTCACATTGTGAAAACAAACGACATGTTTCCTAGAAAAACGGTGACCGCTCATAATGGCTTCAGTGACGGCTTTCCTGAAAATGATGACAGCAGCAAAGATTTAACAGGTAACCAAGAATATAACAGAGACAGCGTCAAAAGATAGTCGCCTTTCTGTTTCGTTTTGACACACAATGACACAGTGACTTGACATAACTGTCATGGAAACGCTATCTAATTATGTGTGAGCTCACTCTCCTCAGTATGGACACCTTTTCGCGTGGCTAAGTACGGTGAGAACAAATCTAGAGATTTAAATCTTTGGGCAGCAGAGTTTCACTTGTCGGTGTCAAAAACGATCTCTGGGAAAACACACCAACTTACTTTCATAGACAATGTTTCAGTGACGTCATTCACCGGTAAATTGCGGGCGCTGTCACCGCTCTTCTAAGAAACCGTAGCTTTATCGAGTATTACAAACACACACGCGTAAAAAACACATACGTAAAAACTAAATATTTCTCCATAGTATCACACTTACCCAATTTGTATGGAACTTACTTGTGGCTATGAATTACGAAACTTCTGTCATTGGTAACAGAGAGGATTCCTGGTATCGCTTACGCTATTTTTCTGTTGTTTCGCATACTATGTACGTTCGACCAAGAAAGTGGACCATCAGTTAGGAGAAAATTTTCAAGCAAATGAAACTATTACTAAGGTTGACGAGGCAATCAGTTCCGTCGCGCCAATAATGAATTAAATTAAACAGTATTGTCAGATTAATTCTGCATGTGAAAATAGACGTTATTTTGTTTCTTCTCAAAGTAGTCGGATAGGAAACACCGACCCGATCTAGTTTGAAATTATAATTTATTTTCGATGTGTAAAAGTGTTTTTTTATAATATATTTACATAAATAAATCATTGATCATTTCATATGTCTAGCCTTTTCCTAGGACGGCTTCCAGTCGTAACCGAATGCAGCTGAATTTCAGTATTTTACATGGAGCCACTGCCTAACTGACCTCAACAACCCAGTTACTGGGTAACACGACACCCTTTGGCAAGACTGGATTTCAGACTTTCGGACTTCTGACTACCCGACTGTTAACTGTTAAAGAGGAGAGGGTCTCGGTCTAGTCCGTGAAGGGGTGGCCATCCATTACATAATGGATGGTCACCCCTTCACGTACTATCCTCGGCAATCGTAGCTTAAACTTGAAGATCGAATCGCGCGTCTGTTATAACTCAGCGTCGAGCCACTCTCATCGAAAAATAAATCAGAAAATAATTCATCATTTAGGATGTGCAAACGAATTTTAATCTTAGCAGACCACTTTTTCGGCCGACTGTAAGAACATGATTCATGAACAAGTTATATGTACCTGCGGTTGCATGGTGTTGGTTGGTTGCGGGTACGGTTGCGGGTGCGGTTGCGGTTGCGGTTGCGGGTGTAGCGCATACGTCGGGAGATTGGACACGTCGGCTCGATACGCGGCAAGGCGAGGGTTGTTCATGTAGTACATGCTCACCATCGGACTCTTCGTCAGCTGATGAATTTCGCGGTCTAAGAGCTGGATAAAGAACAGCCCGATAAAATATTGTATTGTTTTTACATTTCATTTTAGAATAATAGTAATTTAAACCTGAGTTTATCATGGATATTACTCACATCGGTGAAGGAAAACATTGTGAGGAAACCTAGACTTTATAGTTTACATAGGTTCGAAATTGCCAACCCGTGTTGAGTAAGCGTAGTGGTACATGTTCCTGACTTCTCTCTATGAAAAGAGGCGTTTGCCCTGCAGTAGGACAATAATAGACTGGTATTATAAACTTTATGACTATCTGTTTAAAAGTCATATGACGCGGGCTCATGATTAGCAGCGACGATTACTAGATCTTTTTGAAAGAATCCCTCTAACAAAGCAATGACAGTATGGTAGATGGATAGAGAATTAGATCTTCGTTTGTCTGCGACCATTATTAGCTCTTTTTGAAGGAGTCCTTCTAACTCTTTCTGTAGGAGTATGTTACCCTTTCACGCCTAAGCCACTGAACAGATTTCGATAAAAAATTTGGCAAGAAGATAGATAGCACCTTGGGAAAGGACATAGCGTCATTGAAGTTCTAACAGTGCGTAAGTAATTTTATGAGTGTTTTGAGATTTCAATGTCAATGAATGAAGCTTAATGGCGCGCATCGTATCGACCAAACAAAACATGGGTTCAAATCATCACAGAGTTCATTTGTAATTAATAATTAAATACAATATGGCCTTAAGCGTAAGTTATATTAATTTCATACAGTTTTTTCACTCTCCTGTAAAGTAAACATTTTTGACTTCCGTTCCGTAGAACTTTACTGACGATAGGCTATTTTTGTTCCTGTAGCACGTTCCCGTGGGATATTTCCGACATCCACGCGGGCGAAGGCGCGCGCTAGTCTTTTGTAAAAGTACGATTAGAAAAGTCGGAGTACAATTTTCTCAATAATACTGAAGAAAATCAAATCTCCCTTTAGCTTCAAAGTGTCTAGACTCTAGTCCTTTACTTACTTTGTTCATAATCCTGGCTAGGTTTACTGGATTGTCCTTGTAGAAGGACAATAGAGTGAGAGACAACTCTCCACGCTGCCGTCTCGTTCCCTCGCACAGTAACGGGTGTTCTGCTTCAGAAACGTTGGCTTTTAACCCTAAAGCAGCAACGGCCGCTTCGAAGCCTAAAGTCTCGTCGTTGGCCGATCTTGCCTAAAGAAAAATATTTCGGGATTAGTTTCTATTATGAAATTACTAACTACATATTAGAGTCCGACCGAATAGTGTTCGGTTTTCGGCAATTTTCTTTTATCAATTATGTGCCCTCAAATCAATACATTTAAATTATTTATTTGGAGTAAATAGATAGTTACAACAACTAATAGTACAATAACTCTGAAAATTGTTTTATTTTTAATAATAATTATATCTTGAGAGAAGTATAAAGTTTCGTGTGATTTAAGTTTCAAATAATACATTAACCCCTTTTGTTCATAAACGTTGCTTAAAGTTAAGTAGTGATTAGAGACTGTTTAAACATACATTTTTGACGTTTGAACGTCACTTAACTTTAATCATCGTTTATAAATAACCCCCATAAGGATTAAAAAAATGACACTGATTTTTTGTTTACTTTTACCGAAGAAAACGCTATCGACAAACAAAGAAACGTTGTTTTCGTTTTGGGTTTTCGGCAGAAATTGCAAATCAAGCCGAATTTCGATTTCGACCGGAAATAAAAATCCACTTTCGGTCGGACTTTACTAACTACCTGAAGTATTGATGAAAACTTACAGGATGTTTATTCTCTTTATCATTAGCTGATAAAACGAGAACATCGAAAAGGAAGCTCGCCAATGAGATAGGTAACAGCGCCGGTCCACGGTTCCTTTAAATCACAAAAAGCACGAATAATGTTAATTATAGAACTTATCGCTCCTTAATTGAAAACATAGTACTTATGAGAAAACACTAAGTTATTTCACGTTTCATTGTAAATGTGAAAAATGCTTGATAAATTAACTTACACAAATCATGCATAAGCATATTGTAAATAACAGAAAAATATTTTTCTAACCTCAATGTACCGTCGCGCAGTTGCTCGGCCTTTTCGCGAGCTAAAGCCAACTGTTCGGCACCTGTGGGAAGCTTCTTCAATAGAGAAACTAATTCCGTTTCTTGATTGTTGAGTTTCACCTCCAAAGCTTTAGTGCTAGCCGGTGGACGCGCCATCTCGAGAGCGAACAGACCTATGCGGAACGCAAGCTCGTGATGTTCGCTGAATTCTGCTAGCACCTAATAACACGGGGTACAGATCAAATTTATGATTAAAAATTTAAAGGTATTGAGTTATTTTCCAGTTTTATGAGGGGAGCATCTGGAGCTCTACCACGGTCTTTTAAAACTCATTATGTACCATCCATTTCAGCACTTAAATTGAACCACATATCCTGCTAAAATGTTAACATGGTATAGTACGAATTTACAGTGCAAAACCAGCACCAAAATTGTCTGATGGTAAAAGTTCAGGGTAATAATTTGTCCCCCTGAAAGTGTACTCACAGTGCCGAGGAAGGTGCACTTCGAGAGCGTGGCGGAAGCGAGACATAAGAGGCGATGCGTGGCCAGTCTAGGGCTGAACGTATGCCTTGTTCTCGGTCGGCTCGGGTCGTTCGCGTCATACGGGCCGCGCTGCGAGGCGCCCTGCGCGGCAGGCCGCGCCACCGTCTAAACGGGTACAAGTTTTAGGAAAGAGAAAACGTTTTCGTTGGGTACTCACGGCGTAGAAGGTGCAATTTGCGAGCGTGGTGGACGACACACAAGAGGCGGTGCAAGGCGGTGCACTGTCTAGGGCCGTCGTCGTCTCCGGCCGCGCCGACGTCGCGCGGGTCACAGAGACGGACGAGAGACGCATACTCACAGTGCAGAGGAAGGCGCACTTGGCGAGCGTGGCCGACGCCAGGCACGACAGGCGGAGCGAGGCCGCGCACAGGCGCGGGCCGGGCAGGCGGCGGCGCGGCCGGCGCGGGTCGGGCGCGGGCGGCAGCGGGCCCGCCAGCGCCGGCGGCCGCGCCAGCAGCTCCGTGCCCAGCCGCGCGCCCAGCGCGCTCGCCTCGCGCGCGTGCCCGTGCGCGTGCAGCCCCTCGGCGCGCGCGAACGAGCCCTCCCAGCCGCACGCCCAGCCGGACGCGCAGCCGCTGCCCGACGCCATCCCCTGAGGGAATGCACGATTCTTACTGAATGCCTCTGAGTTTGCTAACTTTAACAGATCTTGGGCAACGATTTATCTAAATTGTATTACAAGATTCTGCACTGAGGCAGAAAGTGAGACAAATTAATGTAAACACAAGACACAACAACCAAATAAGAACCTATGCCTGTCAACTTTTATTCATAAATGTACAATATATATGGTGCTGGAGTACCTACTTAAAAAAAATTACTTACTCCGCTAGTTCCTTCGCCAGTCACAGCGCGCCTGGCGGCAGCAGTGTCGTAGAAGTACAAGTTACAGTCGTCGTCCGACACCGACTCGTCATTAGACACGCGCCGCTGAGCGTCGTCAGACGATATGGGGGGAGAACTCGACTCTTGTGAATCCGTCTCACCACCACTCTGCTGAAGGATTTCTTCTTCGTTCTCGCAGAAACCTTTCGTGTGCGAAAAAACATCGAGTAAATTTACTGTTCATAAGTTGCTCATTTATTAATACAGGTCCTCACACTAGATTCCCTGTGTCGCAAGTACCAGGACCTATCCACTGAACATTATACTGGTCTTTATTTTACATGTTATCTATTCTAATACTAATCTATACTAACAATGAAGCTGAAGAGTTTATTTGTTTTTTTAATTGGAACGCACTAATCACTGGAACTAGGAGGAAAAAATATTTTTTCATTTGATAGGCCAATTCTTGAGGAAGGTTAGAAGCTATTTGACATCGTGCTACGACCCTTAGGAGCCGTGCAAAAAGAAAAAATGTCAGAAAGGACGCTAAGCGAAAACTAAGTATACTAAGTAGGCGATGCGATGGGTCGGGGGAACAAGAAGTTTTACGCGGAAGAAGTCGCGGTTAGAAGGTAGTTTATATAAAAAAAGAAGTACTAATTACCTTCAGACGAGACACTCGAATGGTTACCGTCACTTGGTCCAGGGTCGCGCGGAGGATCACTCGGTCCTTCTTCAGCACCACAAGGCTACACGAATGATCATTATTAAATATCTTATTGAAACAACAATATAATATGCTTGTTTTACTTCAGAATACAAATACCTGATTTGAAGGCCCAGGAACAGCTAAGTCGGCGGTCATGTGCCTATGAATACGATGTAGTACAGGATCAGGGTTCGTCAGTCTATAGCTTAGTGACATCTCGTTGTTCAACACCGCTTTAGACGAGTTTACCTGAAACACTCTCATGATTACACAAAAAAAACAAAGATAAATAATTACGTGAGTTCCCAAAAGTAATATTATTCGCCTAGAGATCAATAGCCGTAAAAAGGCCTTCTGAAATCTGCAAAACAACATCTCAGTAAGACAGTAAAGCTACGGTTTCGTAGAATAGCGGTGGCCGCCATAAGAGCTGCAGTGACGGCCGTCATGAAAATAATGGCAGCGGGGTGTGACTTTACGGTGTTAAAAAAACACTCTAGGAAAACACACCAAACATATTTTCATAAACAACGTTACAGTGACGTCATTCGACGGTAACTTGCGGGCGCTATGTGGTGGCCACCGCATCTTAGGAAACCCTAGCTTTACAGACACCACGTACCTGATGCACACTATCATTCTGCTTATCAGCATGCCTGAAGATAGTGAAAGGACTGTGATACAATGGGTTCAAGTCCTTAGTGTATGTTACTCCGGATATCTGATAGTCATCCCACTCTAGGAAGCAAGCCTCCATGGCAGGGTGAAAACCTGGGAACACCTCATTCTCGCTGATGCCATTGATGTATGGAGGATGTAAGTGTGAACGCGACGTATGCCGAGTGTGTGACGTCGAACTTGTTGTTATGTGACTGGTGCGGTTTTTTGCCACCTGTTTGAAAATTACATATTTAATTGTTTTGTATAACATACGTATATTGATAAACAATAAATGTCAGTTGGCTACATAGCCAATTTCCTAGCATGTATTTTAAAATATGGTACCCTCAAAGTCCGAAGATTATTCTAACTCTCGGTTTTTGGAAGCCTCCAAGTCTCTGAGGATTTTTTTTTTTTTTGTCAATCTTATGGTAACTTAATTAAATGGTCGGCTAAAGGCTGATTTTTCCATCGCCAGATAACTTTTATTCGAGGAATAAAATTGACGTTTGACTTTTTTTGTATGAAATAACTGTCAAAATTTTAAAATGATTCATCAAATAAAGTTATCAGATGATGGAAAAATCAGCCCTAAATCAACCAACCATTTAATTTGCCATAAGATTAGATAAGCTTTCCACAGGGCTTTAAAAAAATACACGGAGATAGTGTGAATAATGCATCCTTGAGTGTATTTCAGTATTCTGCAGTTCAGTCTTACCTTATCAAGTACTTTCATGTGCCACTGAGCGAACTGCTCGTGAAGCGTATCGCGTTCGTGAGGTGCTAGGGCCGGATTCAAAGCGGCTAAACGCCACAACACAACCACCTGTTCACAAAGAAAAAAAAACTGTAAACCAAAGACTTTCTTGCAAGCACATGAGATGTCTTATATTTACTGACAGTTGGCTGCAAATAGATTTACATTGTGGCCAAAACATTTTTTTCTTGATCAAATCTTCACTTCAATGCTTCTAAAGAAAATATGATTACGGAAGAGTCAATGCGATTATATACTACACTTTACAGTCTTATCTCAATCTTGCTTTATTACAGTCTCTCTCACATTTTGTAGTATTTCCTTACCTCATCACACAGAGAGGAGCAGGCGTGTTGCGCAGCTGAGTTGCCTCCACTGCCGCCGTGTTTGCCGCCGCCCCCGGAACTACCCCATGCCACTAGAGCAGCCTTAGTCGTGTACCACCAGACTATGATCTAAGAGAGAATGATTAGTTAATTGAAGTTCATGGGATTTAGAAAATTGAGGTTTCCATTCGAATGAATGTGGCACTACAGTACAGTCAGCTTCAAACGTGAAGGAATGAACAGGCATTTCAAAATTATCAGAACAACCATAAAAATTAAACTACATCTTAATGACAAAAGGTTGGTTGAACATAGAACACAACAGCTATCTTTCTAAAAAAAAAAATATCCAATTGAGATAAAGTTGAATGTTCTCATGTTCGTTTTTCTGGTTATTTTGAACAGCCTTTTTATCCCCACATTCTGATGCTGACTGTACAACCAAAGAAACCGTAATAAAATGTTGATAAACGATAACTATGCCAATACTGAACATAAGAGGCCCAAAATCTTACCTGTTCACAAGCCATGACCTCTTCGGTAATTATTTCCAGTAGGGGTATGGCGTTTCTGTCGTTCCTCTTGAACATCTCTCTGACGATGGAGAGTAGGTTCCACATGCCTTCCGGCTCCCTGCCTCGAAGCGGCCTCAGCAGCGACGACCATTCTGCAGCGGCCGGAGGCGCGCTTGTACTTAGGTAGTTGACGTCACTGTATAATTTTTAGATGTTGTCAATCAAAGGGAATAGAAGAGTAAAGTCAATATTAGAGCTTCATGTTCGTGAAAAGTTAACTCGAAAGGCTTATTCTGAGCATACAGCCCCGTCACGAAAATTCAACTTTCTGCTTTAGTTCTTGTTTGTTTTTGTGTTCGGTGAATTGGAACAAGTATGGCTATGAGTAGAAAAAATGGTTCAAACATAAACATTTTTAATTATCTCTACTAGGTTTTTTTATAGATTTTATACCTATGTGGAATAACATAAAAACTACAAGTTTTATTAGATAAACAAAATTACCTGAATACAATAGGCGTCGGTACACAGAACTTGACTAATATCTTGTTGATATTGTTGTGCAAGGTCTTTTCATCAAGGAACCAGGAGGTGTACTCGTAAGCCGACGCGCCGGCGGTAGGGTCCGGAGCTCCACACGTCGTGTTAATCGAGTTCGGTTGAGCTGACAGCAGTTCGTCCAGTATACGTTGAGCTGTCGGAAGAACTTGCCGTGGAAGCTCCGATATCAAGTACTGTGCGAACTTCTGCAGTTGATCTCTTCGCAGTCGTTGTAGTGACTCCGATACTGGCGCTCTGAGGCATACTTGTGTTGGCTAGAAGAGATGAGATTGATTGATTGATGAGAGTGGTTAATTGAATGATTAAAATAATTAATTATGAAGGACTGCATCACTTCAATCATTACATGAATATTATTCAGGCAATTAAACTGACAGACACTCAGTTTCCTGAATAGTGACTTCAAATAAAACTGACTCATTTGTGTATTATAGTTTTTTTATGTTGAAATATCTCTATTTACACTAAGGGCCGATTTTTTTATCTGTAATTAAACTCAACCAATTGTTAGAAACAGTAAGTAAGGATTAAATTTTTGCAAAAAGTGTTTTTTACTCAATTTATAGTTTATCTAATGATATAACATCATTGCTAAGGGTCAAATAATTAACTTTTAGTTAAAAAAAAATAACCATTAGATAAACTACAAATTGAACAAAAAAAAAAAAAAATTTTGCAAAAATTTAACCATTAGTAACTATTTTTAACAATGGTTGAATTTAACTATGGACCGGCCCTAACTCACATTTCTTTTAGTGTAAGGAAATAGAAATGCCCTTTCAATAACACAAAAACCTGCTTGCTGCTTTGCCAAAGTTTTGATTTGACTAGTTGGCAAGGTACAAACTATAAAGTTACTAGTTAGTCATTTCAGATGAGTAACATCTCATCTATAAATAGTCAGATCTCTACATGTGGTAGACTTTTGACTTTGTTAGTAATGTAGAAAAGGTTCAAAGTACTTTTATTTAATAAATGTACTTATGAAATCTCAGAATTTAATCTGTTTTCTGGATAAGAACCAAAAGAAAATAAATGTTTAGTCATTTTAAATTATTCCCTTCATTAAAAAAAATGTGGAATATTATTTATTCACTATTTATTCTGTTCTGTTAGGATCTAGTTCCATTTGAACTTCAAATCATTTATCTGCCAATCTAACCATAAAGCAGTTGGACCATTTCCTGAAGCTAAAATAGGAATTTCCCGATCATGGCAATAAATTAATTAAAATAATAAATTGTTGAAAATCAACTTTTATTATTAAGCTATACAACTAATCAAAATTGAAATCCAGTATGGAATTAAGTAATTCCTAAAACTTACAAGATGTATCCTGTAGAGGCAGACAGCAACAATGTGTGAACACCAGTGAGCCGTTGAAGAGCAGGTGCAGTTACAAGATGATATTCTTTGGCGGTCAAATGTGACCGCCACATTGAACTGTGCCCGAGGCATACTTAGTACAACCACTGCCGCAGATAAGTGAAAACCTAGGAACATTTCGAAGTTTTGTAAAAATGTATCAAAGGAAAATTATGGTAAAAAATAAACGTAATTACGACATTGTTAACCTTCCTATATATATTAATGTCACTATTATGACAGGATAAATTTCAAGGCACAATCAGACACCTGCTTTGTTATTGAATTTATTAAATTGAATATTATTCCTATAGTTCCCTACTACAATGGAATCCATAAATTTCCACATTACGTACCAATTTGTAAAACGTCTTTGACAGCTCTATCCCGGAACAAATGTTCCCCTTTCTGGAACTCATCAGCTGAGCCATTGGCAAGGCAGGAGTACAACCTGATGTCATCTTCACTGTCTGGGAAACTCCAGAACGCAATCTGAAGTTGCAGTTGCTCCGGCACCGGTGGATAGACATGTTCAACTAATTCAAACGGTATGTGAGATGCTACGCATTTTGCTGCAAGTTCACTTAGTGTTGAAACTGTCTTTTCTGTAAAGTTTAATATATATTGTTTCTTGTAATTGCTGTAAAAACTTTAGTTGAACTTTTTAGTTGATACTAAGGATGTTATAAATGAATACAATTAATATTTTTTTACTTTGTTGTAGATAATTATAATTTGTAGAAGATATTATAATATTGTTACAAATCTAATCAATTTTTCAATGAATGTTAATGTTCTTTGAATGATGTTGAAAATATAATTAACAAGTTAATGACAAACAAAGGATTCACAAATAAATAAAATAATATGATATTTAATAATACATATATACATACATTATGCTAAATAAATGTAGACTTATCTGTGTACTTAATATATACTTAGAATACAAAGGCTGGTATGTTAAAAATAGCATACTTATGGTCATATTTTACAAGGTGTAGGTAGATGTCTAAATTAGTTATTTAAATATTACACTAGTATTTCATTATTTAAACACAATATAATATCTACAAAATTTCAGTGAAAGTTAGAAAGTAGTCAAGTACCCAAAACTTTCCATTCACTTAGCATTTATAGCAATTTATAAGGATCCACAGCAATAAAAAAAAACAGATTTGAAACCAAAGGTATTATTTACTGCTCAGTTCACATAGAGGTAAATGACTTCTAGCACCTGTTCTTTGTATCACTAAACACAATGTACATCCTATATGTACATAGAGATCATGACATCAAAACTTATTACTGAAAATAAGGGCTAATTAAAGATATTTAAACAATTCATGACATAAAATTAACATAATATCGCCTGTAAATGTATGATTCGTCAAGAAATGTAAAACAGTGTCATCATTTCGATAGTTCGAAACAAAGAATCAGCTGTATAGAGTTACCTTGAATATTCTTTTTTGTCGATCGGCTCCCAAACTGGTTCTGAAGATTTGGACGCCTCCATCCTCGCCAATTGTTGCATAGGCTCTCGGGCTCTGAACTCCAGCTACACAGGGAATCTTCTTCGAACCGTTCAGAATCCTCGAAACTAAAATGGTCAGCCTCCTCCCAGTCAAGTAGGGGAGACCCCACGTCGACTGGGGCGGCTTGACGACCCCCTTTGCCATTAGTATTGGATGACCCCGCCACGATAGTGAGATTTAATGGAATTATCTCTCAATATGATACGCTGGATCACTTCAGCGATTTACCACAAGGGGGTATCCACGGTCACTGTATTAACATAACTCTATCGGGTTTGAAAGATTTTATGTCACAAGATAAAAATGTTCAAAAGGAGAATACAATGAAACAAAATACATCACAGAATGTAAAACTTTCTAGTTTGAAATCAAACGATTTAATATATAAATCCCATCAGCACAATAACAAATATGGCCGAACAACGTCCCAGTCCCATCCATATATATAGATAACTACTTATAGTACCTACATCTGCAACCTATGTACCATTTTTTACATGTATATCTATAAAGATTTCTTTAGATCCAGAATCGACTAATGACTTCAATAATCGACTCAAAGGAATCAAACATTGAAATAAATTGTTCGAAAGACAAAAGTAACGCTATTTTGTTATTATTAATCAAAATTACTGTCAGTCTAGTCAGTAATATCTACTAAAAAAATGAAAACTGAAAAATTTTGTTAACGATTTCTAAGAAAAATGTTTCATATTTTTCTTAGAAATCAAATTATTTGGGGTCGGCGCAACATGTCTTTTTCTTCCATACTCCTCTATTAGCAGCCATCTCGACAGTCACCCCCTTTCTAACCATATATCATCATTTACACAGTCCATCCATCGTTTCTTTGGTCGTCCCCTACTCTTATAGCCATCGACATTCATACTCAAAACTTTCCTCACGACATTTTCCTCATTCCTCCGTAATACATGCCCATACCATGACAACCGGTTTCCACACAACTTTTCAATTACCGGTGCCACTTTCAAACTTCCTTTATAACCAAGGATATGTTCAATAAACACGATAATTTGGGACCGATTGTTGTCACTGATGGTGCTCTTCTATCGAGGATGTTCATGAATTAATTGAAGAAGTATATTATGTGTTCTTTGATTTGTTAACATTGGGAGCTTTTTAAAATGCTGAATTCATTTAATTCAGATAGGCTAGATGGCGTTTAAAAACCTACGTCGTGTCTTCTAAGTTTCTTCTAGTCACCTAATCAGAGCCTAAAGACTAAGGGGGACCTCATACGATCGAAAAATTACCACTTGCCCACTTCAGATATTACTATTATCATGTAGTCCAAGCATTTGACAGCAAGCTGTTACATTATTTTATTTTTTTTTGTAAAATTCTTCTCTAAAATGATTACGCAGCTGTTGACTGTAAAATTAAGGAGACCCATGTTTTTGCCAAGACGTTAAAAGACGAAAGCTGTGGGAGAAAGCTCTCCAAAGAATATTGAGAACCCGATATTTCGTTGAGACTATAAGCTATCCTTTTTAATTCTGAAGACTTCTATTCTCTCGTCTGATAAGGGCTTGTGGCTAAGTAATAACAGCCGCACGGGTCAATCGATCAGGTTAAGCTACGCTTGCCGCGGTTGGTCCGTGGATGGGTGACCATTTTCACATACCAAGACCCCTCCGTGCCTCGAAAAGCACGATAAGCCGTTGGTCCCGGCTGTCATTCGTGGATCTTTGACAGTCGTTACGGGTCGTCAGTAGCCCGAAAGTCTGACAACCAGTCTTACCAAGGGGTATCGTATTACCCAGTAACTGGGTTGTGGAGGTCAGATAGGCAGTCGCTTCATGTAAAATACTGGTAGTCAGCTGCATCCGGTTAGACTGGAAGCCGACCCCAACATAGTTGGGAAAAGGCTAGGCAGATGATGAGTTAAGTTATACCTTGTATTGTTTAACATAGTTCTTAGTACACATCGTTTAGTTTTTTGTGGTCCATTGGAGAATATTCTTTTTTTATTTCGTATTAATGCATCCCAGCTAGGATACATACTAATAATATAAAAGAGACTGTATCGTTCCGTAGCAAAATGGCAAAAACAAAACCCTTATAATTTCATCCTATCCGTCTGTATCCGTCTGTCCGTCCGTATGTCACATTAAATACCAAAATTTCACCAAAGCCTCTGAAATAGGATAATTCTGGATCATGAACTAATGCTAGATTGATCAAGCAACAAGAATTTAAAAGACTATCATAAATCAGTGTTCTTGAAAAACTGTTATTAAAACATATATGAAACACAATTTTTGATTATTTTTAGTTATTAATAATAAAAAACGGGAAACATCGACTAAAAGTTTTTAGATTCTTTAAATTACTGAACGCATCATTTTTGACAGCTAGAACGACAGCTAAAGTTGAAGATTGTTCTCGACTTTTTGAAAATGCTTTTTTATTATTTTCATCCACTATGTTGCAAATAAAATTAATTGTGTAAAGTCACCGGCTTAGAATAATCAGATTCTTAACTACCTCTCAATCAGACTGATCTGGAGCGGAAGTAGAGGTTATACATTAGTTGTAAAATTTAAAAGTCATTGCAAAATAATAGCACAAAATGTTTTGTTGGGGTAATGCGACTTATCATGAATTGTGTATAGAAGGATCGGAGACTCTTGATTTGGTAAGTGGTACCCCTTAAATTCTGGCCTGGCTACGCTATCCAAAGCGATTATATTAACTAAGCAAACATCAAGCAAATATCTTGTAATTACTATTTCTTAAATAAGATTTGCAACGATAAATTTGTGCTTCGATTAAGTTGAATGATAGCGGTGTAAATGTGTAATTGAAAAATTTATTATGGCTCATAATATTTTGGCGTTTTAATTTTATGTTACAACAGAAATTTTAATGGCCTTGCTATCTTAATATATGTTACCATTTTGTGTGGCACCTATTTTAAAAATAAATAGTATTTCATTTATATACTTATACACTAATATTATTTAATTTCCTGTTATAAAATGTAAGTATTGCTTTTTTTTGTATAACAGGTTATAAAACCAACATTATCAAAATGGCGTGAGAGCAACCGTATAAAGACAGTGGCTGCTGGAGAGTTCCATACAATGTACCTCACAAACACGGGCCATTTGTATTCATGTGGAAACAATGAGGTTGGGCAATTGGGACGCCATACTGACAATAGAGAAGGAAAAACTCCTGGTATTGTTACAATCTTTTTATTCAATATTTTCAACTTTTATGAAAATGTCATATTACCTCTTTTGTTATTTCCCCTCTTTCTCAGTTTGGAAACTTGAAACACAAAGCAAATCCCAATATAAAAGGGTTATGGTTTTATTTAATAGTTGCTTAGATAAGTTTTACACAGGATTTGCAATGTGATGAAAGATTCTTAACTATTGTGTAAGGTGAAAGTTGAGATTGTAATGTGATTAAATGTTGATTACATGAATTTCTGTTATGAGCAAATGACTGGTTTCAATCATTTGCACTAATCTTGTGATTATTACATTAATCGTGTAAAATTAACTTAGTTTAAATTAAAGAAAGCAGTTTAACAACTTAGATTAAAATAAAAATACTGGCATACAAGTCAGCCTATCTGTAAAGCCTGGAATACACAAGTATGAAAGTAGCTTGCATGCTGTGTGCCTTAGTAACTTTGGTGAATAATAATAATAATAAAGGTTTATTCACAAAAAATACAGAAACACATTTACAATGCACATTACAATTCATTGCAAGTTGCAAAATCTGTACAAAAAGTATATAACCCTGTCCCTTAGACTAGGACAGCCTGTATTTTAAGAGACAGTGTTCGGCCAAATAATTATTTAAACATGATTTAATACAACAAATGAATGGTGTAGATGTTATTAAGCTTCTGTAATTTTGTTGTGTGTGTAGTGTAAATGAAATGCAATGTTGTGTTACTTAAACGTTTCAGTTTATGATAAGTGCCTATTTATGTGCATTTTTAATGTAAGAGCTGTAAGACTACTACTGCCTGTATTACTAGATGATGTATGTGAGCAAGGACTCCATGTAGGCATAGTCTTTTTGTAGTAGCCACTCTGTTACTATGGATTTAACTTTGTATGTGTTTAAGTTTAAAATGCCATAATGCCATAATGGTATGCAACCTGCTAGCATAATTTTGTGCAAGTTGTAGGCACAGGCATGTGTATTCCAGCCTTTATTTAGATGAGATGTGACAAAGCTAAACAAAATTATTATTAATGCATTCATTCATACACAGTCATGTTTACACCTTGACTTATGTAAATGTAAGGTGGGAGAGTTAGGAAATTATTTTCAGTATTATGTTTAGTTCCTTCTGTAATGATTGAGTGCTATTTGTTTGAGCGGTTCAGTTAATTTAATTAAGGGCTGATTTATCAATCGACAGATAATATTTATTCGTGGAATAAAATTGACGTCTGACAGATTTTGTATGGAAGTACTGTCAATCATTCAAAATTATTCCTCGGATATAATGATCTGACGTTGGAAAAATCAGCCCTTAACCTATGTAATGTTGCTCTAATTACTTTTTTTTTATGTTTCTGCTTCATGGCAATCTGTTTACCAACAATAAGCCACTTCTTTGTTTGATTTCTCCGTTTAGGTTGTCCTCAAGAGCCATACTTGTATGAAAATTATTTTCACACAACTCTCTTGATGTCAAGTGGTAAATCTTTTATGTAGGCTTGGTATGTCACTTCTTTTTATCCGGGTATGCTAAAGAGCGCCTTCTCCACTCAGAGCGTGTGCCAGTTTGTTTACAGTTTCGACTGGTATTTCAGGCTGTTTTGAGCTATTTCCTGTCGAACTGTTTTTAGGCCGAGGTTGAGGTATATGTATCTATGACTTATACAATGAGGGATGCCAAACATTGATCTCAGAGGTTTGGTAGCCAAAGCCCTAATTACTAAAGATAATTTATTGTTACAGTGTTATTATCAGCTTCTATTATCATATCATATCTCCAAAAAATAATATTATCTCTAATTAAATAAAAATTTACTCTGTCATGTTTTTGTTTGCATACAAATTGTACACTTAATCTCTGACTATTAGTACATCCTTCATTTCCATTTTACCTCAGCTACATTCATATAAAAAACAAACACCCCTTTATTCATAAACATTGCTTAAAGTTAAATAGTGATTACCAACTGTTTAACCATACATTTTTGACGTTTAAACACCACTTAACTTTAATCATCGTTTATAAATAATCCATATACATAATATTTATTCATTTTCATTTTACAAAGGTTAATTTTCAGCACTTGTTGAGACATTCAAAGACTGCACTGTATCGTACGTTGCTTGTGGTATACAGCATTCAGTTGCTCTCGATGAATGGGGACAGCTGTTTAGTTGGGGCTCAGACAGCATGGGCCAATTGGGCAGCAATCTTGGTACACATGCCCAGGACAAGCCCAAGTTTGTAAAGAACCTAGCTACAAGAAATGTTATTCAAGTTGCGTGTGGGGCGTATCATTCCATAGCATTGACAAACAGTAAGTTATATTTACCATTGAATTATTTCTTATTGGTCTAGTGGTTTTAAGCGCTGCTATTGAGCGTGAGGTCCTGGGTTCGATATCCCGGATGGAGCAATGAGTTATGGAGTCTGGATTTGTGCCTGGTTGATGATAATAGGCTCACCCTCTTTACATGTGTCTTAAATATAAGGGTCCGTGGCTTAGGCCCCCAGTGGTCGAGGCACCTGTGGCCGACGCCCCCGATTCGATTAATTTAATTCAAAGCAATTTTTGATCAAATCTACTGTCAGGCACAAAAATGTTTTACAAAAATAATAAATGTATATTATATTGATTTTAAGTATATGTAGCGGTATCTCCAAACCTATGTATAATATTAAATCATGATTATATGATATTTATAACAGAAATGCTTTTATATTGGATGTATGTTTTGAAAAATGAAATTCTTAGTTATTTAATTTCATTATTTATTTATTTATCTCAATAAGAAACCTAGTAAAAATAATGTATATAAATTACAGTTTTCATCACCTATAATATAAAACTTAAAATTTCAAAAATTAAAACCTAAAAATAGTGTACAATTATTATGGTGAAAAACTTTTCTCATTTACTGTACTAAGTGAAAAAGCACAAATAAAAAAGATATTGAATTAATCGAATCGGGGGCGTCGGACACAGGTGCCTCGACCACTGGGGGCCTAAGCCACGGACCCAAATATAACTGGCGAAATGAGAATACAGGAGTGATGTTATGTTTTTTGTGTTTATTAGAGTGAGTGAATGCGTGTGCTTAAAAAAGAAAATTCACATAAAATCTATGTCATGTTTATACATTTGTATACTTTCCTATTGTGAAAATAAAAAAATGATAGTTGTGTAAATTTTATGTGTGTGCGTTACTCATTATTTATGTTATTGTACTTAATTATTTTTCTTCTTTTAGATGGTGATCTATTTTCTTGGGGTGCAAATAGTTTCGGTCAGTGTGGATTAGGTACTATGACAAATAAGGAAATGATTCCACAACCAATCACCTCACTGTTAGGAGTTCCTATTGCAATGATTGCATGTGGCAGTAACCACACATTTGCCTTATCAAAGTAAGTATCTATCTATACTAATAATAAAGCTGAAGAGTCTGTTTTATTTTTTTAAACGCGCTAATCTCTGGAACCACCAGACGAATTTGTTTTTTTTTTTTTTTTGTATTTGTTAACTCAAATCATGAGGAAGGTTATAGGCTATTTAACATCACGCTACGACCCTTAGAAGCCAAGCAAAAAGAACACTTAGTGAAAACGAGGTCATAGCGCGGGCGGGCGATGGGATGCACGCGGTGGTTATTGGGCGGAAATTTCATGCGGACGAAGTCCCGCTTAGAAGCTATGTTTTACTATAAATGACAAACTTGATTATTCTTTACTTTACAATCATGATAAATAATATTATAATAAATAATAGTATTTAATACAGTCTTAGTTGATCACCAAAATATTTAGAAAATCTTTCTAGTAGTGTTTTGGACAAAAACAAAATGGAATGAGGATTTAAAAATCATCAAAAAAGAGAGAGGTAAAATAAAAAGCAAAAGAACAATCGATCAATGAGGTTCAGCATCAGGTTCACCGTGATTACGCCCATTCAGAACTGCAGACATTGAGCATTTATTTATTTAAACTTTTCGCACAAAAAGGTACAAAGGCGGACTTAATGCCTTAGGCATTATATTTAATTCCATAAATTCTGAAATATGTATTACCTACATAAATAATGTAAATTACCTTAGTGTGCTGTATCTCATTATGCTATAAATTGTACAGGAAAGAACATAACCTAACCATTAATAGTAAATTTCATAAAACTATTTGTTCTAGAAATGTACAGAAAACATGAAGCAGACTGTTGTTATCAGAAAGTTTTGTATTGTATTAAAAAAAAATGTCGTTGTGGTTAGATAAAGATAAAAATTGGTTAACATAATGCTGTTGCGTTCGGTTGCGCTGTTTGTGGCGCAATATCATCGTGCTCACCCATACTCCATCCATCCATTCATCATCATCATTTCAGCCGAAAGAAGTCCATTGCTGGACATAGGTCTCCCCCAACCACCTCCACTTCGACCGGTTCTGTGCTGTCTTATCGCATCCAACGGGTTCCTGCGGCCTTCACAAGGTCCTCCATCCATCCTTACTAAATTATAAATGCGAAAGTAACTCAGCTTGTCTGTCTGTGTTACCTTTTGACACTTTATCGGCTGAACGTATTTCGATGAAACTCGGCATACTGGTAGATCAGGACCTGGACGTAGGATACACTTCCCCGTAGTACGTTCCTGTAGGATTCTTTCTGACCTCCACGCGGGCGAAGCCGCGAGCAAAAACTACTCCATATATAAGGCGCTAGACTAAATTTTTATTGTTTTTCTTGCAGATCCGGTGCCGTTTTCGGATGGGGTAAAAACACGCGAGGCCAGTTAGGATTGCAAGATAGAGAGAATAAGTGCTTTCCCTCGCATTTGAAGACTTTGAGAAATGTTAAGGTACTGTTAACATGATCTAAGCGAAGTATAGAATTGTTTTAGGAAACTGGTTTCAAGAACTAACTGTGTATTCGTACCGAAATTAATCGTAAAATAGTAATCAGAAATTAAGAGATCCGCAAGAGAACCAAGATAACCGATATAACCCGAAGAATTGCCAAACTTAAGTGGCAGTGGGTAGGGCACGCGTGAAAGCCGCAGGAATCCGCTGGATGCAGGAAGCACAGAGCCGGTCGAAGTCGCGGTGTTTGCGAGTACTATGTCCAGCAGTGGACGTCTTTCGGCTGAATGAATTAATGGATTGAATGATTCGTATAGCTTTATTGATTTTAAGTAATACATTTGATTGAAAGGGCACTGAACTGCAATATAATAAAGGCTTTTAAAAATATCTGTCTTTGGTATCAGTCAACAATAGTGGTTGTTTTCACATAATTTCATTCTGTTAAATCAGAGTTGACTATTTCCTACTTCAGAACTTATATCTGTTCTACCAAAGTGCCTTTTATGATAAACTTATAGTATAATATAACATAAGTATTTTTTCCAGGTGTGTCATATTGCATGTGGAGAAGATTTCACTGTGTTCCTGACATTAGATGGCGGTGTGTTCACATGCGGCACTGGTGAATACGGTCAAACTGGACACGGGACTACGAAGGATGAGCTGGTTCCTAGAAAAGTAATTGCTACTTTAGATATTGTTACAATAGAGTGCATTGTTAATGTAATCTAAGGTGCTCCGTAGAGGCGGTCATTTTGTCCGCGAATTACCGCGAGAGACATCATTATCATCTTCTTCTAACTAACTGAACAAACAGTGGTGCTGCTGGGGGGTTTGTTGCGACACTTCTTGAGGGACACTTGTTGGAGATCACTTCCTAGTGCTTTAGCTGGGAAGAAAAAGTACCCTAAAACGCCCTCCCTTCAGCAGAAAGGCGGGCGTTTTGGGGGTCTGTCTTATGTAATTTTGAAGTTCAAAAAGTGCTGATTCTGAGCCCAGTTTGAAAAAATGACTTATGATTTTGATTCATCCGGCAAGCATCGGTGGCGCGGTCGTTTTCCCCTCCGTGTGCGTTGTTGCATAGAATTCTATACGTTCTATCGTCGCGAACAAATTATCCATCGTCGGCTCAGCGCATAATCCGATGTTGGTAATCATCGCTAATCGATCACTTTTGCTTCGCTGCGCTCATTGCCTCACACTATATTATGGCTTAAGACGGCTTGGCTAGACACTTTTACATACAGTCCGATTTAAACTTTCTGGCGGCTCTGAAGTGCGCTTCTCGCTGGGCAATACTTCACCCCCGCTGACACATGAATTTGTTACTGCCAGTGACTCGCCTCATGTTCTGAGCCTCCAAAAAGTTTGAATCGAGCTGTACTAAGCTTAAAATATGTTTTTATCATTCATTTATCTGAATTCCAATGTTTATCAGTTGGGAAAATGAAATTTGTACCGTATTTGGGCATAAGATAGTGTATTTTTTTCTATATAATAATATAATATAATAGTTTGGTTTGATCTGACAAGCTGTGCGCCTAGTTACCTCTAATTTGTAGATGTTACTGTGTTTTTATGTTTCATACCTTGAATGGCTAATGGAACGTTGAAGGTATCTTATTCTAAGTACAAGTTATCATTACCATTTATTATTCATCGTTCGATGTATGAATCATATTAATAATCCCCACTTATAGAGTTGTAATTCGCAGGTTATGGAGTTAATGGGCAGTACTGTGACGCAAGTGGTTTGCGGGCGCCGCCACGTGTTGTGTCGGGTCGGCGACCGTGTCCTGGCGTGTGGGTACGGCGCGAGAGGCCAACTTGGTTGTCCACATATGGCCTTCGCCTTAGTTCCGACGCCCGTTGCATTTAATTCCACGGATGAATCGCCGGTGAGCTGACACCTTTTTTGGAATATTACCATTTGAAAGATAGTCATTGTTACACGCGCCCGTTTCACTCAGGTCAAAGTAATGATTTTTTTCCAAATTGATGAAGAATTAGTAATAGATTACTCTCCCTCCACAAAGTGAAGTTTACCTTGAATTTAGCTTTGTCTAAAAAATTGTGGTTTTCAAGTTTTTATTTACGCCATTTACTTGTTAACGTGTCCCGACCTTAAGTTGAGTACCTGAGTACCTTAACCAGCTTGCTTAGTAAAAAAGCCGCTCGTATTTTATTCATTATGTTATCGCCTTTTCGCCGCTACGCCCGTTTGGCTTACCACTTAATATATTTGAATAGGCTGTGACATAGTTAATTCATTTTCTATCATAACATTCAATTCTATTGTTTTCAATACAGAGTGATAACCCTGGCCAGAGCAAGGTAAATAAGTATATTGCTTAGTAACAAGGCCGTATTAGATGTAGTTTCCTTTCTTTTCTGCACTTCTACCTTCTTTTAACACTTTTAGTGTAAAATTAGCACAGTGTAACTGCCTACTCCATACAGTCGTTAATTGCGTACTTCCCGAAAGACAATGACTTCATGAAAACACATGCGAGTATATCAATGCATTGAACAACTGTATGGAGATAGATTTTGATAGACTGTGGTTAGTCTGTTTAGATGTAGGAGTTTATTATCTAAATGGATTTTTATGCTGGTTGCTAATTTCCTTGTTTTATTATTTTGACTCAACAAAAGTAATAAGAATTGATATTGACCAAGAGTTCGTCTCTAGACCAATCTCGTATCGTCATCGCGGGTTCGAGCCCCTAAAGTGGCGAATGTCTAAGGGGTTTCCTATTCGATAATATTATGTATTAAATGCTTATGCAACATATCGTTACTTGATATTTACACCTCCGTTTATTTTTCGGACATTTTAATATCACTCATTGTTTTTAATGATATAGTAATAGCCTGATATAGGTTATTAACATAAACTATTATTCTTCAGCTTAAGAAGAAACCGAAAGTCGAGGCCGCGACATCAATAGCTCGAAATAGCAACGCGGGCGTGTCCAAAATAAATGTTGAGTCATCTGTATATTTAAAAATGTATTAGTTATTATGTTCAATGTGCTGCAATTTATTTAAAATATTTTATTTTTCTAGATTTTTATATATTGGATTATTTTGTAGGCCCTGTTAATTTGTTTTTAGTTATGTATCTTGTTTTTTTTTAAATATAGAAATGTTGTTTAGATTATGCATGATAAATTTTATAATTAGTAGATAAAGTGATTACAATTTTAATCGCGCGTTAGACAGAAAGCGGAATATAGGCGCGCTTGCGCCGGTAGCGGAGAATGCATTCGCATGTTCTATTTTTATAAGTTAACGAGTACTGCATAAGTCCACAGGCAGGCCACAATATGGGGATCCCCACAGTATAAACGATGTCAACAATGCGAGAGACAAAAGGTGCTAAATCGCCATAAAGTGCTAATTCCGGGGCTCCCCACGGTGTAGACATATCTCATCCGTGGGGAATCCCCACGGTATAAACGATCTAAAAATGCGGGAGTTTCTCTCCATTGGTTCCGGTGGTTAAACAGCTGTTGCGGAATGAATAATACTGTTACCTATAGGTTGACAGTCACATACTATGAATACAAAATATGCAATTTGCACACTCGCTACTAGCAGCCGCTCATATGGTCGCGCGTAATTAACGCGCTAGCAAGATACTATCGCCAAGAAGTAGACCTAATCAGGGGTCTGTATTTACAGACCATCGTATAGCTATCTGCGCTCGGGGCTAAGCCCTGGTACCGCATGCCACGAGACTCGAGTACACGCATTCGACTTCCAAGAGACACACTCGCAATAGGTTTCTTTTAAAAATACCGGCAGTATTAAGCATAATAGTGATATTAACAAGATATTAATTAAGTTTAGAGATAAATATATTTCCGTTCCATAATCCGCTTTCTTTCAGCGCGCTTTTTATCCATTTTCTCTGTAATCTATGTCTAATGTCAGTGCATTGATCAAAATATAAAATCTGCATCATTGCTTTTGCACTGTAATTTATTGTCATGTGATGAATGTAATGATGAAGTAAAATTATTATCTGTAACGTTATTATATTATACAGGGTGTTTATTTGAAGTCTAAGTCTGTTTGAAAAAGGTGATACAATATTTTTATGCCAGTAAACTATAAAAAATACATTAACTTACATATAATGCATTTTTTGGAAGATATAAAATCACCCTATTTAAACTCACTTACACACAAATATCCACCTTGTAACTCCATAAAATAGAAATAAAAAAAGTGAAAATTCTTTGCAGTTTTCACAAGAAGCCTTCAAGGGTCCTATAAAGGTGTTTGCAGGCGGTGACCACAGTTTTCTAATCATAGACCATGACAGATCTGGGCCGGTTGACTTCCGTATTCAGGATCATACGAAACAAATCGTAACGTTGACATTACCTAAGTTGGCTGCATGCGAAGTTTTTAAAGACTGCGACGTTGTTAATCAGGTGACATAACGTTCCTTGGTTGAATACAAGGGCTGATTTTTCCAACGCCAGATAATTTTATCGGATAAATAATTTTGAAATTTTGACAGTTCTTCTGTACAAAAACTGTCAGACGTTAATTTTATTCCTCAAACAATAATCATCTGTCGATTGAAAAATCAGCCCTTATATTCATTTAAAATGTTGTTGATTTTTGCCATAAAAATGTTGTTGATTTTTGCCATAAAATAAAAATTGTCTGTTAACATTGACTCTCTAAAACGCTACTGTTACTGTTAGCCTGCATCATCCTATTGCTGTGCAAAGGCCCCATGACTTTTTTAAACCTATAAACGAGTAACAATTTAATGAGCGTATGGAAAAAACAAAAAAAAATGGATCCTCATACTTCTGAAAAACCAGTTAGACGAAGTAGCATAAACCGTTTTATCCTGCAGGACATGCTGGCATATTTGGAGACGGTATTCGGCTCTCTAGCGTGTGTGAACGCTTCGTTCCTAGCCCCGAACAATGCTCACTTTGGCTGCAACACTAAGGTGCCTGGGGTCGACCTTAGGAAAGCCGAGGAAGCATTCACGTTAGTTAGCAGATTTGAAAATACTACAATCAAGGAACTTGTGAGTTTTTTCGATTTTTATTTAAACTAACACCCCCTTATTACAAAACAAGGTTTTTCTTTCGATCAGGTTTAAACCACTGACCCAGTTATTGAATCAAGAACCCAACTGACAGAGAAATGCACTTCTTTATAAAAAAATAACAGCTTAGTTCGGTGCTAAGTTGTCATTTTAGTATTAAGAACTTTGCCTAAATCGAAATAAAGTTCGAAATACAAGTACTGGCTCAATAGTTTAGGCTAGAACTAAAGTTAGGTTTCGTTTTGTAATAAGACGGATAATATTTGAGCAGAGTGGCCCAGTGGTAAGATCCGCGACTTAGTGAGTTGTAGGTTCAAACCCAGCCAGGCGCTTTACTTTGTGTAAATTATTTCATCACCACTGCTCTCAATGCAGTGAAGCAAAATATAGAGAGGAAACCAGCATGACCTAGAACCAAAAAATCAAAGACGTGTGATATCTACCAACCTGCACTAGGCCCGCGTGGTGGATTACGGCCCACTTCCTCTCACTGATTCCGAAAGGTTGAGTTGGTAAACAAAGAAGAAAATTATATTGAATTTATCAAACTATCTTGTGCCTCTTTAATAATAAATGCTTTAGGTTATAACTTATAGTACATTTTTAGCGACTTTAAAATAAGAGGAATATGACAACGAAATGATATAATATCTTTTTGTTTCCAGATATTTAGTCACCTAACAGAGAACATAATAAAGAAGATGAAAGTGTCACCGCCTGACGCGGAGGCTCTTAGAATGTTCCTTATCTTACCTCTGTATCACGAAATGCGTAATCCTCGCCGACATGTTGAGTTACAGGTATAAGTAGTTTTTTTTTTGTAGTGTACTAATCATATCATGCAACTAATTTCATTATGTTTTCATCTTATTACATTCTAGATTAACTGATAATTATCGCATGAACAGGTGATTTCTTCGCCTTCTTTATTTATATTAAAGTCTTACAAATATTTGTTATATTATGTGATTTAAATTATGCAATATATTATTGAATAAACTTAGACCTTCGACCGATGTCACCACTAACAGTCTGACGTCACACCCCGACACATTCTAACATTCAACTTGTAGTTAGATGGACGTTCTCTGGTAAATATACGACAAAATAGGATATGTGTAGTACAAACATACTCCGTTCCAGCCCATTAAAAGTAAATAAAAATATTAAAATTTATTTCTCTAGGGTCCATTCGCAGAGGCGTTCAACAATCTATCCACCCATCCACAGAGGATAGTGAATCTATGGTGGGAGGCTCAAACGCCAGAATATTTCGAAATGCTAGTCGATATATTCAAAAGTGTTATCGTTTACGAACTCATGCAGCCTTCAGTGCGCGCGAACAAGGTACATTATAAAACTTAAAGGAGAAAGTAACAGTTGTTTGAAAACGAATCTAATTTCAAAGTATCACGGTCGTCATTTTGTCTGGTTCCAGAAAATTTACTTTACACACAGCATAATACAAATACTCAATACTCTGTCGTCACTGAACAAAATAAACTTTACAAACCCAAAGAAACCGAAAATTCCAGCAGAATGTTTCTATATTGAAGACTTGTGTGATCATGTGGATATTGCTACAGACTACATTACTTGGCTATCAGATCATGCTGTAAGTACTACTAAAATATTAAAAGACTTGCCATAGTTAGATGTGTATTAAAAAATTCTTCTCAGCGTAAACGATAGTATGGTCCTGATAACTCCGACCTTCCACTGTTTTTTTTATGTCTGACATCTGCAACCCAATAGCAACCTTATAGTGACGAAAATAAAGATCAGTGTGATTTAAAGTGATGCAAAATCAGACGTAAAATAACTCTGAAAGGACTACAAACATGTCCCGAGTCACCAAATATTAATATGATGTTCTAATTTTGACAGCAACTTGAGTGACAATTATCGAACTTAGAGCGCTGTTGAGAGTAGTAGTGGTGGTAGTTTATTAATACCTGCCAACTATCACACCATTTAATTGTTACTCAATGCCTAATGTGACCAATAATAATGTACCCATAACCAGCTACAATGCACCAATAACTTTTTTGCAGTCGGCCCATCCCCATATGTGTAACTACGCGTTCCTATTCGACGTTCAATGCAAATCATTGTTACTAAAAATAGACCAGCAGCTTCAAATGCAGATAGCTATTAGTAGAGCAGCCACGCAGATATTCACACGGTTATTTATGGATCCCACGTATGAATACCAAAGGGACCAGTTCCTTAATCTTACAGTCTCTAGGAACCATATTGTAAGAGACACCATGTCGCAAATCAGTAATCATGAGACTTCACAGTTGAAGAAACCGCTTAGAGTAAGTATTTGTCAAAATTTTATAAGTTTGAAAATATTGTTCATTGCTTCTATGCAGTGAATACCGCACACTAACGCCCCCTAAGTTCGCTAAATTCGCTTCTGCGGGCAGTTACTAATAAAAATCTAGTAAGCCATTTGTACGAGCAAACCCGTACAATAGCATATGTATCAATTTTATGCTGACATCGACGCGCAGCGAATTAATAAAATATACAATTTTAGGTCAACAATCAGTAGCCGTATATCACTGTTTGGGCTAACCACAAAAGACTCATTCGCCGCGAGTCGATCAGTTATCAGTTTTGGGTGTTATTTTAATACACAAATTCAATCAGTCTATCATTTAAATGTACCTTACCCTTACACTATTGTATACCTTAATAGGTGAATAATACCATCTGCTAAGGGTTTTGCGATAAGCACACAATCATTTAAACCCATAAACATCTGCAACGTCTTCAGAATAAAGTCATCATAATCCATTGGTTTGCAAAGTCCTTGCAATTCACGAGCGCGCGTCATGTGACTCTTATTTCATTGTCATAAGGTATAAATTGCAATGACTGACCCGGGTTCGTGAAATGTAGTGACGGCTATACCATTTGTGTCACATCCCATGTTCTTTCAGGTAGAATTCGTCGGTGAAGAAGCCGAAGATGCTGGTGGGGTTAAAAAAGAGTTTTTCTTATTGCTATTGAAGGAAATCTTTGACCCCGTATATGGCATGTTCAAGCAGTCGGAAGAAACTAATATGATCTGGTTCTCCAATAACCCATTCGAAGATGACGTCATGTATTATTTGATTGGTAAGCCAAGACCTCTTTTGTGGAAAATGCATTTCGGGTCTAGTCTAAATTAGTATTTACCTTGTTCGCTGACAATGCTATAGTTTTGAATTTTGTAGTTGAGTCGGTATTGTAAGTACTGTCAGACTATACGATGCCGCTGCCAGTATACAGGGTGAAAACATATCGACGTGCAAACTGTAACCATGAATTCAGCACATGATTCAAGACATAGAAATTTATCGTGGTCGGTTATAAAAAAAAAAAAACAAATCTGCCGTTTCATAGATAAGTGTACCTGGTCGAAATGTAAGGAACATCAATTGTTTTTTAAGAGCGTTGACAACGTACGACATTTCATACAAACTTTCAAGTCCTTGTTTTTCGAAATGCATGAAGCGATTTTAATGAAACTTCCTACGCATACGCAGGATATATAGATCTAAAAAGTTAATTGAGAACATTTTTGAAAAATAGTGTTACAGCTAAATTAGACCGATTTTAAATTTTCCATAGAAACAGAGATTTCCAATTATCTTTTTTTAAATAAGACATTTCGAAAATTTTCTTAACTCACTTTTTAGACCTATATATCCTGCTTATGCGTAGGAAGTTTCATTAAAATCGGTTCATGCATTTCGAAAAAAAAGCACTTGAAAGTTTGTATGAAATGCCGTACGTTGTCGACGCTCTTAATAACCGACGGAATTTTATTGGTTCAGAATCACGTAATGAATCCATGGTAACAGGTTGTGCGTCGATATCCGTGCCATACTTGATACAGTTACTTTAGTTATACTTTGGAATTATTAGACCTGCATTACACGTAAATCTATCTTACCTTACTGAGTCATCGATGAAAATGATCGATGTAGAATATTCTGTTCACAGGTGCCATTTACGGTCTCGCTATATACAATTCCATAATAATCTACGTCCCGTTCCCGTTGGTTTTATACAAGAAGTTGTTAGAGGAAGTCGTCATGTTGGATGACTTGTCTGATCTGTATCCTACTCTTGCCAATAGTCTTAAAAGTTTGCTGGACTACCCCGATGAAGATGTGGAAGAGGTATGTGTATAGGTACTATATTTTGTATCATTTTGTAGAACCACTAGGCTGCCATCAGACGGACTACAACGCAGCAACCGCGCGCGGTCGATATATTCAACTGCATGCAGTTGTAGGTTCGACTTCATTCAGTCATGATATCAACTTCACGCGGTCGGCTGCAGTCGTGTGAAGTCAATATTAACTGCATACAGTCGTGATTTCAACTTTACGCGGTCGGCTACAGTCGCTTCCATCTCGACGTCAAATTTACATTGAGCTCCTGGGCTAGATGCGTGGCGTCAACTGCACAAAGTCAGATCCAACTGCAGATAACTGCATGCAGTTGAATATATCGACTGCGCGCGGTTACTGCGATGAAGTCTGTCTGATGGCAGCCTTAGACTGACTACAGATTTTGACTAAGGTAAAGTTCTTAATTACAAAACTCACAAGTTGGTCTTCTTTTTTCTACAGTCATTATTTTTGTATTTTAAATTTTACTATATTAAAGTTCGAAATACGAAACGGGTATTTAGGTTTAACCGTAGACGAATGTTTTTTTTTAAGTGAAAATAGATCTTATTGTTTTATAACATGCAAACGAATGACAACCTTAGAGTCGCAGACCACTTAATTGGATATTGCATAACAATTCTTAATTCCGTACTAATCATACTTCTTACCCCAACAGGTATTCAGCTTATGTTTCGCAGTAAACACAGAAGTCTTCGGTCAAATTCAAGTTCACCCCCTAAAAGAGAACGGCGAGAACTTGCCCGTTACACACGAGAACAAACAGGAATATGTCGAGCTTTATGTAGATTTCCTGCTCAATAAGTCTGTTGAAAATCAGTTCAAAGCTTTTAATCAAGGTTTCCAGAAGGTAAGACAGATTTTGAAACTTGTCACCAGTTGCACTGTTTTTTTTTTCGTTTTGTAAGTTGGTCCCCTTTGAGTACGGCAGCATAGCAAATATCGGTAGTCTGAAATTAACTTAGTATCCATATAGTGACCATAAGTATCCGCTACAGAAACTATAATAGTTATAGAGGGTGGCAGGGACATCGACGCGCAAACTGTAACCATGAATGCGTAGAAATTTTTCGTCGGTTATCAAAAAAAAAAATCTCCTGTTTCATAGAAAAGTGCAATACCTACGCGGTCAAAACGTATGAAACAGCAATATTTTTTTTAGCGGATACTTATGGTCAGTTTGAACAGTGGTGGCCCAGTGGTAACGGCTGCGACTTACGGTCTTAGGTTCGAATCCAGACAGGCGCTTTACTTTGTGTAAATTGTTTCATCACCACTGCTCTCAAAATGGTGAACGACAACATCGTGAAATCATAATCAATCACAAGTCATTTATTCAAATTAGGCTGAGAATCAGCACTTTTCGAACGTCAATTTACAAAAGACAGTCCCCCAAAACGCCCGCCCTTCACCACTTCTTAGTGCTTTTGCTGGGAAGAAGAAGTGAGGAAGCCGGTCTTAGAGCCAAAAATTCGAAGAAATGTGACATCTACAAACTCGCACTGGGACCCGCGTGGTGGATTACCCTACTTCCACTCACTGAGGGGAGGCTTGTGTCCCAGCAGTGGGAAAATTATAGGGTGATTATGATACTTATTTCAGTTGTCAGTTGTCTTGGTCGCCGAGCAGCTTTGCGATGTTCAAATATACAGGCTGTGTTTGTATTGTACGCCAGTAATAAATTCATACCACTTTGTAAAACAGTGTATTTTGCTTTCCCACAGGTTTGTGGCGGTAGAATTATCAAATTATTCAGGTCACACGAAATGATGTCAGTTGTAATGGGCAACGAAGAATACGACTGGGAAGTGTTTGAAAGCAACTGTGAATATAAAAATGGGTATACGTCTACCGATCCACAAGTCAGGTAAAATCTTAAACCGTTTTTGTTATGTTTTAGAATAACATAAAAATTGTAGATAAAATTGTATTTATATATTTTTTTATTGTTCAGGTGGTTCTGGGAAACGTTCCATGAGCTTCCTATCGAAGATAAGAAAAAGTTCCTTTTGTTTTTAACTGGAAGCGACAGAGTTCCGATTCAGGGAATGAGAGATATTAAAGTGAGTATATCTTTTAAGGCTCATATATTTTATGGCGAAAAGAAATGTCTCTTAAGATTTTAAATAATTATATTCTTCTTTCGTTACAGATAAGAATTCAGGCAGTAGCTGACGACAGGTACTTCCCGGTAGCTCACACATGTTTCAACCTCCTAGATCTTCCGCGCTACAAAACTAAGGAACGACTGAAATACCATCTCGTCCAAGCTATTCAACAAACACAGGGATTCTCACTCGTTTGATTCTGTAGCATGTAGACTATTGAAATTTACCATGATGTCGGCTGTATGCACACCAAGTACCAACGTTCTATTGGTATTCTGTGTGTATAGAGATCAGCACTATAGGCTGGGGCTTAGAGCGTAGTGATGGAAGCAAGACTCTGTTCCATCTAAAATATATCATAAGAAATCGTCCAGCGAAGCGTGCGAGCATTTATACGTAGGAACCGTTTTAAAGCCAATGAAATTTGAATTTGAACTATGTTATTATCGATGTCGTGTGGGTATTTCAATAAAAATTGACGAGCTAAGTGATGTTTCGTCGAGGTTCCAGTCTGATGTGTTAGAATATAAAGCTCATATTTAGGATTGCTATTTATAATAAATTTACAAGTACATGTGGATTCGATGCCTTGGTTTTTTGCTAAAGTCCATTAGAATAATATTAATAACTTAATAGTTTACCTAATGTAACAAAAATATAATTTCACTAGTGAATTATATTTCTGTTTCATTGATGTAACGAAGCAGTCATATAATATTGGTCGTATAAATTGTTTTAAGTGACGGATTTGAAGCATAATCTCGGTGCCTTTCCAAAAAAAGTATCTTTATTCCTGATAGTTATATATTTTATATTTATAATATTTTATAGTGTATTAAATCAGTTATGTTACGCTACTTTTGAAATAGCGGAATATTTTATTTATTGATTCCGAGATAAAGACAATTGCATTTACCTAAATGCTGTAAAGTGTAATGTGATAACTGGGAGAATTCAGACAATGACACATTGCAGTACATGTATGACATGAATTGCAATGTGCTGCTCTTTCCGAGGTAGTATGAAAGCCCGATCACATCAATGTAGTACAGGCCTAACACGCTCGCGGCCTAGCACGCTCTAACTGTCAAATCTTGAATTATGTTTCGTTTAATTTATTCACGTAATATTGTTACGGATCAGTTCACAGCGTCAAATGTAAACGATAACCCCCTTATTACAAAACAAGGTTGTTCTTTCGATCAGGTTTAAACCACTGACCCAGTTATTGAATTAAGAACCCAACTGATAGAGAAATGCAGTTCTTTATACAAAAATGACAGCTAAGTTCGGTGCTAAGTTGTCATTTTAGTATTAAGAACCTTGCCTAAATCGAAATAAAGTTCGAAATACAAGTACTGGCTCAATAGTTTAGTCTAGAACTAAAGTTAGGTTTCGTTTTGTAATAAGACGGTACGGGTCTTGAAGTTTCAGACTGAATCGTTGATTTACGTAAGAGTTCTTTACCTGTTTTATTAACATTAATTTATTGTCATCTACAATTGGGCACGTTGCACAACAACCTCGACCTTCTATTGTTTTATAAAAACAATTGGCAAAAAAGGGTAAGCCTTCTAAAAGAAATCTGTAAAAAATATCATTGTATTTGACAACAGATTTGAGTAGGTTTGTGTAACCGGGAGTTAACTGTTTGTCCCAGGCGATTTTCTTTGAAATACATATTTGATTTGAGAATTTAAAATTTACCAAGTTTGGTTAGTTAGTGTTTTTTATATTTTTTATATTTCTAATATTACATTATTTATTGTTAAACCGCAGAGTACCATTTAATCGTTGTATTCGGAATCGTACTTGGGGAACAGGGCGGAGATAATCCCAAACTGCTGTATGGTCTGTTCCAAAAGTACCTGATGAAATTGACCACAAACCCTGTTCAGGTTGAATTCTTACGCAATCACCCACTAAAGGAATTACTAACTCATTCATCTGTATTTATAAGGTTTCAACCTTTTATCGTTCCACTTTTTATTACAATATTTTTTTGAATAACATAATTAATTGCAAAATTCATTGACGAAAATTGAGATTATAAAATTAACCTCAATCGTTTAATGTAAAACGTCCTTAAGGTGATTTAAAATTAGAATAAGTGTGGTTAGTCCCTTAACCATTCAAATAATCAAATCAAAGCACTCAATTTGTTTACAATTTCAACTGATTCTTTTGGAACAGACTATACATATGTTTGGGCCATAATTAAGATAATATGATTATTTATAATTATGCGATTTGACATTTCTCACGTCGGGTCAAATATTGGGGTACGAAATTACGAATACGGGGTTGAACCACTGTTTTTAAGTAGTAAATACACTGGGGTCTAACAATGTCCGTGAATGCCTGCTTTTTCATATAATTGCGTGCTAGGGCTGCTCTGTTAGCGCTCTAAAAGTTGCCAATAGGTGGGGAAGCCGCGTCAATTTTAACAAAATCCCTCTTAGGGTCCTCGGACGCTCTCAAAGAGATGTATCTGGACAAAAGGCAAACCTAACTATTGGTTACAAATGTTACGATAGATACACGTAGCCATAATGATTTTGTACATAGATTGGCTACCTCTGTGATATTAAACGTATGCTATTGGTTACATTCGGTGACAATACGACGGCTTTTTGTAATAATTGTTACTGTGTTTTGTTATAACTGTACATGTTGTACATATGGGTACTGTACGTAGCTTGGCTAGATTGCTGTTGATTATTTTGAAGCATTTATTGAGCACCTCAGTCTAGGTACTCGGCGTGGTTTGTACACGATGTATGTAATGTATGATAATATAATATTTTCATACGTAATTATTGTTTTATTTTGCTCAATTATTACTTATTATTGTTTTAAGTCGGCCTTTTGTCGTTTGTCTTGTTCTCGCTTCCACGGTGAACTGATAAATAGTAGGTAAGCCTTTTTACAAGCTTTTATTTTTAACTTGCAATGTATGTATGTTTGTTCGGGTGGAATCTTGCAACTCAATTTTGAAGCAGATATCTTGAAATTTTGTATACACGTTCAGTTTGGATGACAATGCATGGTTAACGGTGTGACGTCATTCTAAATCCAACGTGGCGGACTAATTATTTTTAATGCACTCCTACAATATGGGTATCAAATGAAAGGGCTTGCTAAGAATAACTCGATAAATAAAGTGACGTCACTCTAAATCCAATGTGGCGGACTTCTAAAGCTTGAAACCCAATTCTGAAGCAGATATCTTTAACCGATTGAGCTGAAATTTTGTATACACATTCAGTTTGGATGACAATACATGGTTAGCGGTGTGAAGTTATTCCAAATCCAACATGATGGAACACCCAAGATGGCGGACTAATTATTTTTAATGCATTTCTACAATATGGGTGTCAAACGAAAGGGCTCGCTGAGAATAAGTCGCCGAATAAAATGACATTACTCTAAATCCAATATGGCGGAATAAGTTTTTAATGCTTGCCTACAATATGGGTATCAATCAAATGAAAGGACCCAACAATGACGCGACGCGACGGGATAAGTAAAATAAAAAATAAAATAAAAGTAAAAAAACTTTTTAAAAAACAAGCTTTTATTTAAATGCACTAAAAAGAAAAAAAAATATCTTTTACTTTAAAACTTTTACCATCCAGATATAACGTCATTTCACAATTTATATGATCTCTAAGCTTGTCGCGAGATTTACTTGTGTAGATAAACAAGTAATTTAAATAACTTGATGTGATTGATTTTAACGATTAAACTTTTCATACTAAGTAAATACGAGTATCTACTTAAATCTCGCTTGTTTTTTGTAAATGTAGCAGCAGCGGTGAGGTTTGTGAAAACTTAGGTTTTTAATTTGATTGTGTTGAGGATTTTTATAATAAAACGATGCGGTAGGTTTAACGAGTAAAATCTGTATTCGCCATCTTACTTACAATATTCAAGGAGATGGGTGAGGGAACAATATTTTGGGTAAAAACCAATCACGATCGAGAGTTTACTATTACGAGTACGTAGCGTACCTATGGTGTCGTTATTTGCCTCGAGATGTCGCCATAAGTCGCTTTGTGAAAGTATGGAGTACAAGTTCACAACATGCCCCCGGCCTTGGAAGCAGTGGCTTTCAATGATCTTCAGTCACTGCATCAGCGTCGCACACGTCCTGTATTAGAGGACAAATCTTGGTGTATGCGCGTCTCACCACGCCCGATGACGTCTGTATATCAGCCACCCGGGATATGCCATCCTTTCCTGGGATAGTGCAAAGGACACGTCCCAAATGCCACTTCAAAGGTGGGAGGTTATTGTCCTTAATAACCACTAAGGAATTTGGTTTGAGCTCGTCCTTATTCGCTGTCCATTTTGTCCGCACCTGCAGCTCGGAGATGTATTCCTTCGCCCACCGGTTCCAAAAGTGTTGGCGGAGTTGTTCTACCCTCTGGTATCGCTGGAGACGAGTAGCTGGAACATCACGTAGGTCATCGCCGGCTGGCGCAGTTAGTGGTCGGCCAATAAGGAAGTGACCGGGAGTGAGAGGGGAAAAATCATGAGGATCGGGGGAAAGAGGAGACAGAGGTCGGGAATTTAGTACGGCTTCTATTTGAGCCAATACTGTGCTGTACTCTTCGAACGTGAGGTGCGCGTTACCAATCACACGACGAAGATGGTATTTACTCGACTTGACTCCTGCTTCCCACAGACCACCAAAATGCGGAGAATAAGGGGGAATAAAATGGAAGTTAATATTTTGACTAGATGCGAATTCTAAAATGTCACTACCACAATTGCTTAAAAATTTAGAAAAATCATTCATTACACCTACGAAATTACGACCATTATCAGAGTATAAATATCTGCAGGCTTACCGCGGCGTGAAATAAATATTTTTAATGTACATAAGTACGCTTCACTGGAGAGGTCACTGACTAACTCCAGGTGTATAGCACGTGTCACGAAACAAATAAAAAGACAAATGTACCCTTTGATAAGCCTAGCACCCCTACCCTTACGGTTCAGAATGAGCACTGGCCCAGCATAATCTACCCCACACTGAACGAATGGAAGACTAGGTGTAACTCGCTCCCGAGGTAAGTTACCCATCAAAGGGCTAAGCGTCTTACCTCTAATGCGAGTACAGGTAACACAGCTATGCACTACCTGGCGAGCTAGGTTCCTACCTCCGACAGGCCACCATGATTCGCGTAAATGAAAAAGTAACGCCTGCGGAGCAGCGTGGAGAAGCTGAGTGTGCTCATGACGAAATAATAAAGTGGTAAAATGATGTTTACTATGAACTACAATTGGATGTTTCTTACCGTAAATAAATTTATCAGAATTAACTAAACGACCACCTACGCGCATTAATTTGTGATCATCTAAAAACAAATTCAATTTAGACAAACAACTTTTACTTTTTATAGTCTCATTATTAGATAATGCCTTGTATTCAACTGGATAAGATTCCATTTGACAAAATCGAGCTAATGTTTTATCAGCATGGTTTAATTCGTCTACACTAAGGCCGCCAGTACGCTTATTATTTTTACAACGACTGTTATTAATAAAACGTAACGCAAAGGCAGCCGCACGCCTCATACGTTTAAATTGAGAGAACCGATGAAAGGGAAACAAAGATGATTCACAACAATCCTGAGCTACAACGGCAGTGACGCATGACTTGACCTCAGGCAACTCGCGATGTTTGAACGAGTCTGAACCTTTGTGATCGTCTATTGAAAAACTAGTGTCACGAAGAAATTCAGGACCCTCCCACCACAAGGTAGACGAAGAAAGTTCTTCCAATCGAGCACCACGTGACGCTAGATCGGCGGGGTTATCTCCACTGCGTACATGACGCCACGGGACGTCTAGTGTAAGGTCATGAATTTCTGCGATCCTATTTTGAACGAATGTCTTAAGTTGGTTAGGCTTCATGTGCATCCAGCCTAAGACAATCGTGGAATCAGTCCAAAATACTACGCTATTGAATTTACAACGTAATGAGTTGCGTACTTTGTCATACAGACGAGCACCTAATAAAGCCCCACAAAGTTCGAGACGCGGTATACTAATAGGTTTTAAAGGCGCGACCTTTGTTTTTGAAAACAATAATCTAACTGATACTGTTAAATCATTGTTAACTGTGCGAACATACAAACACGCGCCGTACGCCGTCTGAGATGCGTCACTAAAAATGTGTAACTCGATATACATAGGCTGTGTACCTATAGCGTGGCGAGGTATACGAATAGTGTTTAGCGATTGCAATGAAATAACAAACCGGTTCCACACGCGCGCCGTGTCGTCCGGAACGTTATCATCCCAACCTATTTTTAATAGCCATAATTGCTGTAAAAGAACTTTGACAACAACTATGACAGGACTTAACAAGCCGAGAGGGTCAAATATTTGCGAAACGTTTGATAAAATAGACCTCTTTGTAATAGCCTTATTGTTATCAATGTTAACTTGAGAATTAAAATAAAAGTTGTCACTTGCGTTATGCCAGCCTATTCCTAAGGTTTTAGAACTAACATTTTCATCTAAACTTAAAGGTTTAAACTGACTGGACGACTGACGATCATCGTCGTGTTTAAAATTAAATATCCACTTCCTAAGTGGAAAGCAGCCCGACTGCAGCGTCTTCTGAGTTTTATCACATAGGTCTAATAATTTAATTTTATCATCTAAGCCCGTAATGTAGTCATCGACATAAAAATCCTCTTTTATAGCTCGCGAGACATCGGGATCACGAGATTCAGATGCTAGTTGCTTGAGGCACCTAACGCTAAGAAAAGGCGCGGAGGCGGTTCCATATGTCACGGTGTTTAATTTAAATATACCTAACGGCTTTGAGGGATGGTCACGCCACAGAATCATTTGCAAGCTGCGCTGACCCTCATCTACTAGACATTGCCGGTACATCTTCTCCACGTCGGCGCACGCGACGTACTTATGCTGCCGAAAACGGAGAAGAATTGCAATAAGATCACCCTGTATAGGAGGGCCAACTAGTTGCAAATCATTCAGTGACTTACCCGAGCTCGATGGTGCGCTTGCGTCAAACACCACGCGCAACTTGGTGGTGGTGCTGAGCTCGCGGAACACGCCATGATGCGGCATGAAATAACACGGGGATTCATAGGAATCTACCTGTGTCATATGGCCTAAACTAGCATACTCCTTTAAAAAGTTGGAATAAAGAATTTTATATTCAGGCGAACGCTGCAGACGTTTTTCTAGCGCAAGAAATCGACGTTCTGCTTGTGTATAAGAATCCCCTAAGGTATCAGGTGACTGATGGAGTGGAATGTGCACGCAGAATCTCCCCTCGCTATTGCGAGTAGTAGTGCGAACAAAGTGATCTTCGCATGCACGTTCTTCCTCAGTCTGTGCGTCTCTGACCTTAGACAGTTCCTCAATCTCCCAGAACAATCGAAGTTGCGTATCTAAAGAATTAACAATATTGCAATGAATTGGCGCATTTTTGCGCGTATAATTAACTATAGGTCCAGAAATAATCCAGCCTAGTTTGGTATTCTGTAGAAACGGACCACTAGACAAACGAATCTTACCGTCTTCTAACAGATCCCAAAACCTATCTGCGCCAATTAAAATGTCAATATTTTTATAGTCTAGAAACTCCGGATCAGCTAACCGTATGTTGTCTGGAATACAGACTTGCGCGCTTAATTTACACACGGCAGGCATCGAAGCCGTAATCCTAGACAGCACATAACAATTAATGCGCGTAGTAAATGAATTGTCGACGCATGATTTGATAACGATATTACAAGCTTGCGAACAATGTACTACCGAATCACCTACGCCTCGAACTTCGTTTGTGGACTGTATTAATGATGCGTTTATGAGTTGACATAATGATTTAGAAATGAAACAGCGCTGGCTTCCATTGTCAAGGAGTGCACGCGCTTTATGGTATCTACCTTGTACATCTGCTACTTCAACGATAGCTGTTGACAATAACACGGACTGCACACCTATAGATTTTATCGATTGCGTTTGCATGTGTGCCTTGTTTACTTGAATAGGGACTGCGGAGTCCGAGGCGGCTGGTGCGGCCGCGGGGAGTTGCGCAAGCGCTTCCCTCACATTAGCACGCGACACCTCAGTGTTCGTTGTGGTATGCAAAGTAACCGAACTATTAGCGTTATAATTGTGTAATAATGAGTTATGTTTTTGATTGCAGTGTCGACAAGGCCCAAACCTACAATTACTTATTGAGTGTGTCGAATGTAAACAATTCTCACATAAGTTATGCTCGCGTACCAGTTTAAGCTTTGTGTCTAAGTCGCATTCTATAAACTCTTTACACGTATACAGTGGATGATTTGCGTTGCATTTTGCGCATGTTAACTTACCGCGTTTTTTATTTGATTTACTGGGTGCGCTAGAAACATTGCAGTGTGACATATTATGACGTTTTGAGTGTTGTTTTTTGCTGTCAGTGCTTTGAGCTTCTTTGCTATGTGAACGCTGCAATGCCTCCAGCATGTCTGCTTTATTGCGCAAAAAGTTAATTAAGACATCCACCGATAAACGCTTCGAATTATTCTCGTTTGGATTCGGGAACAATGAGCACTTATGAGACCCCCATTCTCTTTCAGTGATTTTATCTAACTTCGACATCATGATATTAATAATTAAGCTATCCCAGTAGTCTGTAGGCTCACCTAGGATTTTAAGTGCGCGTAAATTTTTCAAAATAGTGTCTGTTAAGTTTCTAATCGAAGAAGGCGACTCTTTAGTTATTTCATTTATATTTAATAATGATTTAATATGGTGATCAACTAAAAGTCCGCAATTATTGTATCGGTTGAGCAACAAGTCCCATGCAACCTGATAATTATCAGAAGAAAATTCTATGGAATGTATAACTAGTTCTGCGCTGTCTTTTAGGGACGATTTGAGATAGTGAAACTTTTGGATATTGGAAATATCTTTAGAATTATGAACTAGTGAGGTAAATGTGTCTCTGAATTCCAGCCAGTGCTCATAGGAACCGTCAAATGTAGGCATGGAGATAGTGGGTAACTTGACAGAATGTATAGGGTTGGTATTATGACTATGACATGACTTGGAGCAGTCAGCAACCTCATCAGTGTTCATCATGACTTCAGCTAGTGATATTAAACTGTAGTAACTATCTTCAAATTGTTCTCTTTGATTTAATTGTTCGCCTAATTCACTATCAGACACTCTTTCTTCTATTTTAGTTTGAATGTCGTTAAATTCAGAAAATAACGTAGTACATCCTTGAATCCTCAACTTTAAATCAATGCGTTTTTGATTAGGAAAGTCATGATCACAATCTTTTAAAGACTCTAAATAACTGTTAAATTTGGTAAGCCTGCCCTTAATAATACCACGCTTCCTAACTAAATCGCGAACTAACTCACTACTTTCTACACATAGCAAATTAGGAGATTTGTCACGGGATTTAACAGAGTCAATAGGCATTTTGGTGGTCAGTGAAAAGAGGAGTACTCACGGTTTATAATCGTCAGATCAATCACACACGGCACTGATGCTAGCAACGTCACCAGGTTGGTAATTGACTGGAAGTTTGATATTCCGAGAATATAATGCGGCAATTTCACTGAAATAAGAGCACAGACACACTATAGCACCAAATAGAACTCAGGAAGTGATGGAAAAGAGTAAGGATTGGCCCCACCGATTGCGTATGATTTCCGATGAAACCTTTGCGTTTTCTTCTCAATCCGCCACGTGCAAGGGTCCATCCAAAGGTCGCTCGGCGATCTTGTAGGTATCAATATCCCAATGTTTGGTTCGAAGGTCCAAAATGTAGCAGCAGCGGTGAGGTTTGTGAAAACTTAGGTTTTTAATTTGATTGTGTTGAGGATTTTTATAATAAAACGATGCGGTAGGTTTAACGAGTAAAATCTGTATTCGCCATCTTACTTACAATATTCAAGGAGATGGGTGAGGGAACAATATTTTGGGTAAAAACCAATCACGATCGAGAGTTTACTATTACGAGTACGTAGCGTACCTATGGTGTCGTTATTTGCCTCGAGATGTCGCCATAAGTCGCTTTGTGAAAGTATGGAGTACAAGTTCACAACAGTAAAGGTTTTTTAAATTTAAAAGTTCGTTTGTTGGTTTGCTTTTACTAGCTTATTGTAAATTAGTACTGGTTTCTACATTCGCAAATCGTCTCTATTTGCATTCAAAATAGTTTTAATTTTCACCGACATGGGATAAGGGCACAAAAATGTAAAAAAGAAGTGGCAAGAAAAAATTTTTTTGCAGGGATAAGACTGAGAAGTAGTGTAGGGCATTAGCACCAGTAAAAACAATTGGGTGGCATTTAATATAATTTATTTAATTTAAAATATAATTACATGATGAAATACCAAATCAATAAGGCCGTTTAACATTTTATATACAAAATATTCGTATAATCTCTTCATGACTAGGTAGGTACAATAAGCTTAGCCAATTGTTAATATTATACGTTGGCGGAAGCGTTGAAATTTTAAATATCCAAAATCATAAACATTTTCTTCAGTTCCGTATATTTTAATTAGTCGATTTTTAGGTGTAATTTTTAAAATTCTAAAAATCTGTTTATGATATTGGTAGTTGAGCATTATATAAAGTTACATTATAAGCAACTTCGGATATATTCGCAATGTATTAAGGCGTTTTTACACAGAAAACAATGAGAATCAATAGAAAATGACAATTTTTAAAGCGATTCATGAACGTGACAAATGACAAAGATATTTTTATATTTTTTTATGTTTTTATATTTACTTACATTCTAAATAATGGTTAAAAATAAATTAAACCTACAATTAAGTACCGATAATGCGTACATGCCCCAAGACTTTAATACCTAAAGCCTATACAAGTACTCGAAATCCCGACAGTTTCGCTTTTAGCGAATCAATTAAATTGGTTGGTGTTTACTTTGATGAGATGATACCTACTATTTTTGTTGACGTTACAAAATGTTTTGCCCCCAATTAATTGGATAAGTAGACATTAGACACTCTAACATTAGTAACGCCAACAAAATTAATTAAAACGAATGTGAACATCTTCAGAGAAAATTCACATCCGAGTTTGAAGATTGATGTCAGACTAATATTCCTTTTACATGATGGATATGTTAGTTACTAAGATCTAATTTAGTATGAAGATCGGCCTGAGTTGTCTTCATAGTGCTGTGTGCCGGGGGGCGCGCGGTATCCAGGGTAGTTGTGGTTCAGGGCATTCTGCGCGAAGAAGGGCGTATAGTCCTTCTTGACCTGTAATTTGGGTACGAAAAGATATCATTATTTTTATCTTATTGTCACATTGTCTGGAATACCTGGAATCCTTTAAGAGGCTAGCTTTTGCACAAGTTCTAAAATGAGAGCAATGTGTGGGGCGAAAATCGTCTGACCTTTCTGTGAGATTATCATTATAATAGTTGATAGCTGTTTAATGTCAATGTCTCGTTCAGTAGGAACAAGGAACGGCCCCCACCCAAAACTAGATGGCGTATGATAGAAAAAGAGGAATGCGCCAGTATGTTTAAGAATCAAGTGGTAGAGAAAAGGATTGACATGAAGGATATGGAAGGAAAATCTGTGAATGAATGTTGGAAAGAGATGGCGGATTGTATAAGGAGAGTAGCAAAAGATGCGTTTGGAGAATCGAAAGGGAAAGGTATGATAGAAAAGGATACATGGTGGTGGAACGAAGACGTGCAAAAGATGCTAAAAGAAAAGAAAATTGCGTTTAAAGAATGGCAGGGTGTAGAAAACGGGAATGATAGTTTGAAAGAAGATAAGAAGGAGATTTATAAAGAATGGAAGAGAAAGGCAAAAAAGGCGGTAGCAGTTTCGAGGGCTAAGGCGCAGGAGAAGTTATATGACTCACTGGACAGCCCTAGAGGCCAGAAGGAGCTCTACCGGATTACAAAAGCAAGAGAAAGGAGAACGAGAGATATTCTTCACATTAAATGTATGAAAGACGACGTCGGTAAGGTTCTGTATAAAGATGACGAAATAAAAGAACGATGGAAGGTTTATTTTGAAAAGCTTATGAACGAAGAGAATAAATGGGATGGTGTGCTTAAAGAGGTACAAGTAAATATGGGTTTGGTGAGGGAAATTAGCATGGATGAAGTAAGAAAGGCAGTTCAAGGTATGAAGAATGGGAAGGCTATGGGCCCAGATGATATACCAGTAGAAGTATGGAAGTGTTTAAAAGAAGATGGATGTATGTGGCTGACTTTATTCTTCAATAAGTTGTTGCATGAAGGTGGGATCCCACAAGAATGGTGCAATAGTTCGCTAGTGCCCATCTTCAAGAATAAAGGTGATGTACAGGACTGCAACAACTATCGAGGGATAAAGCTCATGTCACATAGTATGAAGGTATGGGAGAAAGTAATAGAGAAAAGACTGCGAGAGGAGAGTGAGATTACCCCAAACCAGTTTGGGTTTATGCCAGGTCGAGGAACAATGGACGCCACTTTTGCACTCCGCCAGTTGTGCGAGAAGTACAGACGTGCACATAAGAACTTGCAGATGGTGTTCATTGATCTGGAGAAAGCGTATGATAGGGTACCTCGGGATGTTCTGTGGTGGGCCTTGAAAGAGAAAGGTTTGCCCGTGAAGTATGTAGAGTTAATTCGTGCTATGTACAATCGATCTCGTACCTACGTCCGATCGGCTGCTGGCAATACCGACGAGTTCAGTGTGGCTGTAGGCTTGCACCAGGGATCGGCTTTAAGTCCTTACCTCTTCCTATTGATTATGGACGCTCTGACGGCGGACATACAGGAAGAGGCCCCCTGGTGCATGCTGTTTGCCGATGACATTGTTCTCGTCGGTGAAGATGGATCCGAGATCCAGAGCAGATTGGAGAAATGGCAACAGAAGCTGGAGGATGTTGGCTTGAAAATCAGCAGAACCAAAACTGAACATATGTTCTGCGATTTCGGCGGTCTCTCCAACTCTAGAGCCATAGCGCTTGATGGCGCGCTTCTCCCAGTCTGCTCCGATTTTCGGTATCTCGGTTCACTCGTGCAAAGCGGTGGCGAAGTAGATCGGACGGTTAAGCACAGAATTAACACTGGATAGATGAAATGGCGGCAGGTCACGGGAACAATCTGCGACTCCCGCATTCCCCTTAAACTTAAGGGGAAGATATACAAAACCATGGTTAGACCTGCTGTCTTGTATGGATCAGAATGTTGGGCCACAAAAGGGATGAATGAAAGGCAATTGCATGCAGCTGAGATGAGAATGCTGAGAGGGATGTGTGGTGTTACACGAATGGATAGAATAAGAAATGAGTATATAAGAGGAAGTTTGAAAGTGGCACCGGTAATTGAAAAGTTGTGTGGAAACCGGTTGTCATGGTATGGGCATGTATTACGGAGGAATGAGGAAAATGTCGTGAGGAAAGTTTTGAGTATGAATGTCGATGGCTATAAGAGTAGGGGACGACCAAAGAAACGATGGATGGACTGTGTGAATGATGATATGGTTAGAAAGGGGGTGACTGTCGAGATGGCGGCTAATAGAGGAGTATGGAAGAAAAAGACATGTTGCGCCGACCCCAAATAATTTGGGATAAGGGCAGGAGAATGATGATGAGTTGATAGCTGTTTAAATACCTACTTATAAGTTCTTTATTTTGTTTACATGTGACTGTGATAAGCAAGAGTTGTGGTAGTACCTATAGATTCTAAAAAAACACAGGTGCTAAGTAGCTATGGTATTTGATCTTAATTCTAATCATTAATCATGCGTCGTCGATGGTAAACTCATCTACATTGCAAAGCTTTGCAGAAATAGAAGAGAATGAATGCCTGATGCTTGTGTAATATAATGGTTTTTACGTGAATGTATAGTGGGATAGGTGTACGACTCTTAAGCTTATGCAATCTCGGCTGTGAAGACAATAAAGTAGGTATACCTACCTAATACAAGCAAAAACGGGATGACCCGTGCCAAATTACACTTTATACAAATGCAAAATGGGCCAGCCAGCTCTTGACCTCGATCTCACATGGTGGAAAGCGATGGATGAGGTCTATGATGGAACGACCAAGTATAGAAGATGCCTATTCACACTGGTCTGGAATGGTCCTACCTAACCTACTGTTCGTAATGGATCTAATTGTACGGGCCGAGCATCTAACAACGTATTTTATTTAACTCATTAGCGAATTCAAATGATTGGTGGTTTCCAAATTGTTGCCTATTGCGCCCCGTACTCTTTGCTACGCGAAGTTTTCGATAGCGCATAACCAGCATTGTTAGAGGCGACAATCGTCCCGCGATAACGATAATGCAAGACTCAGTTCAGTGCAGTTGAATAATATATCGATGAGTGACAAGTGTTGGTGAAACTTCAAGCGCTGGTCGTGGTGCTGGGCCCACAGCTGAGCAAGGACAACGTTGAGACTCGGTGAGCACCCCTTTATTATTACCACAGATAATATAATATTATTACCCATGTTTTCGCTTTTCGATTTACGAACCGCCGAGAACAGACGAATTATTTATGCAACTACCCAAATGCAACTGCTTATTGGGTTATTAATTGCCCAATACTATCTCCCAAAAGTCCCAAAAACTGTTTAATTAAAAAAAAACTCTCATTAACCATTGCAAGAGTCGTACACCTACACAGATAGATATTGCAAAGCCTACTAAACGCGAGTTAGGTGCTCGCGACTAACAGTACTAGGTTTGCCCTTCACCAAGTGCCGAGTTCTGTTAATGAAAAGTTTGTCCAAACATAGAGTAGCACTAGTGACGCAAACTGCACTTACACCTTCGGTATCAAAGTCCGGGTACGTACGGACTGTGGGACTGACCGACGCTTACACGTCGTTCATTGCAACTAATTCGGCAAGCGAATATTGGCGCAGCTAAAACAGAGAACGGTTTCGTTCAACACTATGCACTTCAGTCCATCAATTCTCTAAGTTATGTTGTAAACGACTGAGTTTGACGTCATGATAAACTTTCAGAATTTAATAGAATGACGATGTTTATACAATTTAACTTTCGAGAATTAACTCTGAGGTGTGGAAGTTGCCAATATTAACATTTCGACTTTTGAAGATTTGAAATTAAATTAGTTCTATAGATGGTGGGTTGTGCCGCCCGAGTACAGATTTAGAAAATTGTGTCGTTTAGGTATTACTTTTTTTAACTAGAAGTTATAGAAAACTACGTAATAGGTTTTGTGGTAGGCGTTGTAATATTTGAAGTGACAGATATATACAGGGTGGGTTAAAAGTTAAAATAAATATTTACAAAAGTCATTTTACAAAGTAGTTGAATATAATTATTTTATTAGTTGTAGATTTGTGTAATAAGTACTTTATTATAATGTGAAAACAAAGAAAATAATTGAAGTTTAAAAACGTAGATTCTTTTTACACAACAAGACAAGTTACAATATATGTATTATATTGTAGTTTTTGCCAAAAACAAGTTAATAATATAATTGTCAGTGAAATGTATTACTCTTTGTGCTTATAATACAACATGCGGGCTTGTTATGTTTAGCTTTTATTTATATTATAGAGATTATTTATATAGAGGCTGCTCACACCATGATTACATATCTTCAAGGATTTCTCTCCTGAAATCTCAGAAGCAACAAAATTTAAATAAAATATACTAAGGTATGTGCACTTTATCAAAATAGGGTTAATAAGGAACCATAGAGCTAATCACCATTCAAACATTTTGTTCATCAATAATTTCGACCGGTTCTTCAATTCGATTTTAAAATAATGAATGGTCATTTACTTCATTCTTAAATTAACCCTATTTTACTATAGGCCGGTTAGTGATATAGTTATGAACGTTACCTTGCGCGGCCTGCAGGCTGGGCCCCTGGCCAGTTGCCTTCTGGCATCGTTCTCTGCAGCAACCGCCTCCTTCACCGACTGAGGTGGCCACTTCTGGTCCCCACGCATGTTGACGCCTCCTGCAGAATCGTAATTACCCGTATCAGCTGTTAATATACTTATTTTTTGTGCTCATCAAAAAATGTTAACCACTAACAAAGACCTAGGCTGAATTGTAGGTACATAATCATCATCAACTTATAGCAGTCCACTGCTGGACATAGGCCTCTCCTATTGCATGCCATTCAACTCGATTTTCGGCAACTCTCATCCAGCTGCTACCAGCCATCCTGCGAAGGTCGTCGCTCCACCTAGCCTGAGGGCGTCCCGGAACCTTACGTTTACCGATTCGCGGTCTCCACTAAAGAACACATAGTTTAGTTTAATTATATCAATGATTTAAACATCGTCATTATCTTTAATTGCTGCTGATTGTTCTGACATTTATCTACATATGTACCTACATTATGCATTCTTTTTCATGTCCGAACTACCGCACTTTACAGAGAATTCAATGTAGGAACCTATTCATCACCGAAAATATGTTTCACCTGTTCGGTGGTATGGAAAAATTGCCAAAATACCAAGCGTTGGCCAACATATTGGAAATAGCAATGTTGTCATTTAGTTCGCACGTCACAACTGCCGCTGTCGATCCTCTTGGCATAGTTCGTTTAGTCACCTTTCACCACACAATGTTATTGTTTTATTTATAACCTTAAAATGCGGAATGAATTTGGCTTCGGTCTCGAGTCGTTGTGCTGTTGAGCGCGCGACACCCCTAGAGTATTTGTGCAAGACGTCGACGCATTTAGGGTTAGTTAGACATCCATCAGTTCATCCATGAGTCACTGTGTTCAGCTTAGCTTTTAGACTAGAAGCGGAGCGGCAGAGGATTACTTAGTTCCCTGTTGTCTCCTCGCTAACTTGCAATTACTTGCTTGCCTATTAAGTACGTACGTTAGTATTATTGTACCATCTATGAGTATATGTCGCATCATTTTTCGTGCTCCTAGGGAATCGGACCGGTAAACCTAAGGCTATTAGCTTAATTAATTGAAATCAAAGCTTATTTGCATAGGTACATACCTACCTCATGATTACATATTAGCCTTTTAAACTAAGGATGCAACATGCCAAATTATTATACTAATCAGTACCTACGCGTGTTTAAAGTTTCAGAAACCTACGAGAATTGCGACATGACTCTATTTATTTCTTTTTATTTATGAAATTTTGTGCACAGTACCTGAATGTACAAAGGTGGACTTAATGCCTTGTTTAATGCTCTAGCTTTTTATTTGGAGTAATAGTAGGAGATATATTGTTACATTAGAGCAACGTGTGACAATCTTAGACCAATAAAGAAAACAATAAGAACCTTCACTGCGTATATTGTAAAAGTCTTAACGTGTCGTAAGTCACTTTTCTAAAGCGACATCGAGGCATAAAAAAAGCTATCCTATAAACAATATACGTGGAACTCGGCATATTTATTATGTTAGCGAAGTCGTCTTCAAAGTACCTACGCATTTACTTTATGCGCTTTGATATTGCTATTGAATTAAATAAAAATGTTCCCAGTTCTCACCAGTCTGTTATAAAACATAATTCGCTCTGTTTGAACGAGCAAGACTTTCATTTTAAGAGAAACAAACTCGTTTCTCGTAATAAATTTCACTAAAAGAACAAGGAAATAAACTACCACCTACTCTTCTTGAGTTATTGTGTCTACGTAGAAAAGTTTTTGTTATTAAAAAATATCTTTAAAAACGTCTTCCAAAATAATGATATCTAGGTAGATTACCTTCAAACGAAGCTGTGGCGGGTTGACTAGCGAAAACCGGTGGAGGTTTCTGGTGGACTGGCTGCTGCTGACGAAGAGTGATCGTCGATGGTGGGGGCTCGAAGACCCTCTGTGGGGGCTGGTACGAGGGCTCCGAGTACGAGGGCGAGTACTGAGGCTGTTGCGAGTACTGCTGCGGCGACAGCTGCTGCTGCGACGGATAACCCGGCTGCGATCCTTGAATCTGCACATAGCAATACTGATAAAGCACACGCCGAAGGAGATCAAACAACTTTGTTAATCAGATACAGAATAGATTATCACAATCGTGTACTACAATATGTGTACAAGTGAGTAGAAACTAAACAACACTGCATTTCCACATTGCAACCAAATCAATTTTTATTAATGTCTTTATTCATTTCGATGAAGGTTTTTGCAAAGTGGTAACTATGTGTTCTAAAAAAGATCACTCCGTATTAATCGTAGATTCCACACTAGAAAGCGGAATCCAGCAGACAAAGGCATAGCGTTCGTTACACAGTAGCGATTTGCACAGACATCTACTTACCAGGAAAATATTAGTAATATGAAAACGTGCAAGTCAGTAATGAAACAAAATTCTATTCGACGACGTTGACGTTCCAACTTCATTGTGTCCTAATACCTGAGGGGAAAGAGGGGCTGGTACTGGTGCCCAGCGGCTTTGTCCCGGGCGATAGGGCTGCGGCGCGATGCCTGGCGACGGTGGGCCTGGTCGGTAGGAGGCAGGGGATGCTACGCCAGGACCGACAGGAATCAGCTTACTCAGCCCTGTGGGTTCCTGTCGCCGGCCTTCACAGTAGGAAGGATCCGACTCGGGAGCTTGGTACTGAGGCTGAGGGGATTGGGGCTGTTGATGGTACTGGGGCTGTTGTTGGTACTGGGGTTGCTGTTGGTATTGCGGTTGCTGTTGGTACTGGGGTTGTTGTTGGTATTGGGGCTGTTGTTGGTACTGAGGTTGTTGTTGGTACTGGGGTTGTTGTTGGTACTGGGGTTGTTGTTGGTACTGAGGCTGTTGTTGGGATTGGTACTGAGGTTGAGGAGAGGCTGGGGACTGCTGCGCGTTGTTGTTGTACGCAGGAGTCTGTTGCTGTTGGGATTTATAATGTAGCTTATAATACATATCGTAATACTTGTAATAGCTTGGTTTTGCATGCAATTATTGTTGTTCCGCGACCGTAAAGCGTTTACTATGTGCAGCTGTGATGTCATTTGCATCTAAATCAACCCCTATATACATGTATAATTTTGTCTTTAATATCTGTGATAGCGATTATTGTATGTGTAATTACCTGTTGTGATTGATGATACCCGTTCGTTTCGGGCGCTGGTGGCCACACTACTTTCTTCTGGCCTGAAACAATGCAATTCATTCGTAAAACAGTGTGTTACATAAAACTGGCAAGTGTATCGTTCCAGATATAACTTTCGATTTTTGCGACATGCATTTAAAAATACGTGTTTCTTGGAAAAAATGTGTAATCAGGGCGAACAATCTCAATCGTCGGGTGATATGATCTTGGAGACCATGAGACTAGTGTTGAACACACGTATCGCTTATTATGACACATCTCTCTTTAAATTAGCGCGACCCACGAAGCAGTTGGAAGTGCGCCAGACCATCGAAAAAACAGATTTCTAGGATATAACTTCGTTTTATTGTAGGCGAACACAGATTTATGATTCAACCTGTGTATTTCGGGGAACTTGTATGTTTGCAATTTGTTTTAAATCGTAGAGCATGACTTGCTTGATGAATGACATGACTGTTAGCACTATCTAAATGTCTGTATCTTTTCAAAAATGCGTAGGAATACTAACTGTAGTTACGGTAAACATGCTGAATCAGAAATTCCAGAGAATAAATTAAATTGGAACTCGACCTTGCTTGTTAAATGTCTGTGCATGTAAAATCGTTAGTTTCATCTTATTTAAGTAGGTACCTACAACCTACGGCTAATGTCGCAAACTCACAATATCAGCAGGTCTATTACTTCCAAGATTATTTGAATGTACCGTGTCGGATTTCATGAAATTTGAAATAGAGTCTGTGACGAAGATATTCTAAGATTCTAGGTCACAGAAATAAAGGTGAACCATTCGGGTAGGTTCGTAGGTTCGATTTTTTTGGTTCTAGCTTCGTCGATAGATTACTAATGATACTATCAACTGTGGAGAGGAGAGAGCTATAGAGTGAAGGAGAAAGAAAGAGGATCAAAGCAGAAGTGTAGATAGAGCGGAAATGCCAACCAAATTGGCAGATGATAAACCTCCTGTATGCGGAAAAGACTTCGACGCGATCAAATTGGGACAGCGTGAATTACAATTGGAGGAGACAATGCACCGCAATAGGGTTGTACACACCACATTACATGTAGATAAGTAGAAAAACAACCTAACAGCCTGTTTTCCCTGAAGGGTTAAAAATATATTTCCAATTGATTAGGTTCATATAGCCAGAAGAAAAAGGATAAACACGTTGATAGGAGGATGACACTCTTGAAGACTCCTACCTGTCGATAGTGTCAAAAGAAGCAAATGACAGAGCCACATACTGACTCCTTAGTTTCAGTAAATAGATTCAAAGCTTTCACTTCCTCAAGGTCTGATTAGAAGCCAAGGCTTCAAGACTGTTCCAAGCACCTCATATGTTTCTGTCGATGAAAGTTGTTGTTCCTAGCACTACCTAACATTGTTCGCAACTTCGAACCGCGATATGTAAGGAACCTATTGAGTTTCAATTTACTCCGTATTAAGGAAACCTCTCTCCCTAACTATTTTCAACTTTGTACAACTAACTTAACTTAAGTTTAGCCAAAATACAGTTTTGTTTAAACTTTAATATTCGGCGTGCTTTAATACTTACTTATTTAGATACTAGAGTGGATTAGGTAACATTCTCACGATAGCACTAAATTACAACCTGGTCAAACCGCAGTCCAAGCTGAAGACTTTTCAAAGGTGCACTTTATATAACCTAATGCATCGAGGATCAATTAATAAAATAAAACAAAAGAGAACGTTAAAACAAAACAAATAAGAAGCCTGACAAAAAAAAAGAGAAAAGTGATTAATAATACAGGAACTCACGATTAAATTGATCATTTGTTAAGTACGTGAGACGCGCCAACCGCCGGCTGGTGTGCACTACGTTTGACTAGCTGGCCAGCCAGCAGGTGCGACGAGCACGAATATCTACCGCATATTATATTTTGAGAACGCACATTTTTAGGACACCCATTCGCTAACTCTCTCACGCTCGTTGATACCCACCACACGAAAAATGGACACACCCACTAAAACCTATGACCTAGACTTCAAGCACCCCACCTGAACGTACCTAATAATAATTTATAGCTGTTGAAATAGAAGCATAAAACCATTTCCATTAGCTACGTACCCACTACAATGCGATCGTAAATTCTAACGAAATAGCAAGACGCAAAATATATTTCACCTGTTGCGAAACTTGCATACCAACATGAATGATGTAGTGCATCATATTTTAATGTTATAAACGATTTTCCTAGAACTGTATATGAGGGAAATTGGTACCTAGGCAATTAGTACAGCAATCTGATCCATCTGGGATTATGGGACGCGGTGGCAATTACCTCATCCATTGGGCCATGAGTCGTACATAAATTACAAACGGTCCACATAGCCGATGGCCGCCGACGGCCACTTGCAAGTTAGGTATTAACTTGTTTGAACGATTTAGTGGACTTCAACGTCACTAAACCAGTTTGATAAGAAGGGCGAGGGAATAAATAGTGATTAGTAGTCAGTCAGAGTTACCTCGCAAAGAGTCCTCGTAAGACAGGTATATCCACCTGTGTTTTGTTTCGTTACCTACCTCAACTAAACAGTAATAATCCCACTCGAATAACTCTACTCCTAATTAACTTTACCACTTAAATATTACCTATTATACAGTCTTGAAAGTGTTGTATAATAATCTCGATATCAAAGTCCACTGTGGCAAACATATTGCCAATAACAAATGAAGTCTACATTTAAAAATGACAGCTCCCAGAATAGTGCACACCTGGAGAAAACGTATGATTCGTATGAACTAAGATACTTATGTCGTTTGCAAGTTTTCGCACCTGCTTTAAAATTAGACTCTGATTCATGAGCCTACTGGGATGAACCGTCGTAGAAATAGTCTAGGTTTTCGTGACGTCAAACAACACTTTTATAGATTTTAATCCTGGAATCAAGGTCGATATTTGATAACAAACACGAAAAAAATACGCATTCCATTTACCTAAACTTTTATGTTCTTGTGGCTGCAGATCTTATAGTTTTTAGATGCGGTTGAATCAGTGATCAAAGAATTCATTCTTGGAAACTAAAAACACGAGTTTTATGCATTGTAATTATGTTTCCGTTCTCTGTTAACATCACAAACAAGAAAAAACACTTAGACTATTTATAACGGTGTGTGCAAGCAATACTGCCACAATTATTATAATTACTCATGGGCTCAACGCAAAGCGTTATATTTTTTACTTTTTCATTGATGCACACCGACAGATCCTGTTGGTTTCTTTGAAGAAAACTGTAACTTTGTCTTAGTAGCAGATAACTAGTTTTCATTAGGACGCCATTTTTATTTAGTTGCATTTCGATTGCGTCGACTTAAAGCAATAGATTAATTAACAAGTTCCATTGAAAATAGATAGCAAATCTACTTTGTTTTGTTTCTGTAGCTTTTCTACTGCGAAACAACAAAAACATCCATGTTTAACTTTACGGGTATGAAACACATTTTAACCACTTTAACGTTCTCTGGATCTCTTTACGTTGTTTTCGGTTACGAAACGGTGCTTATAACAAAACAATCTAATTTTAGGCACTTGAACAACTTTATCACTAAGTATATTAAACAATGAGCACTTTACCAACAAACACTGTTTCAGACATATCTTCTGTTGGTGTCCTTCCGTTGTCGACTGTGCACTACTAACAGGAACAACAGGTAAAAGCACATTATGCGAAGCTTCCAATCTTTGCCAAATACTTTCTACTAATGAACGTTTTTCGTCATTAGTGGGTGGCTTTTGTCAAAACAGTGACGAGCAAAACGACGGATAGATGGAACCGAACGTTAGGAGAGGACATTACACTCATCCACAATGTTTCATTCATTATATCGAGATCAATGAATCATATTCGTGTCGTCTAAGCTTCATATAACGTCTGGTAACTCAGAGTTTCCTGTTGAACCAGTTAGTTGTCTGTGTAATATAAGCAAGTGTAGCGGCTTCTTTGTGCATGACTTTAACTCTAGTAGCCAAACGCTCTGAATGCAACACGACACATAATGATGTTAATCACAAATATCTATGGAGACTTGATGGTATCGTTGTGCATAATCGTTAAATCCACGTTCTGATCATAGCATGAAATGTATGAATACTCATTTCATAGTTTTGCAATGACTCTACGTATGGTATTGATTGATCGACGAATTATAAATGAGCTCTTGCTGTTTATGGGATATGTACAAAACTTGCACAGACAAAGCTGCATCTATTCTACCAGGCTGTGCTGGTACCTTTGGTAGCCTTCAAGAACTCTGAGTATATATTCCCTGTGGCGTTGAGCTGGCCATCCCAGCTGCGAGCTGATCGCATTCTGGAACGATCCGGGGGCCAGTAGCGGTCAAACGGATGGCACATGTAAACCATGTTCTCCTTGATCGCTCGGACTTGGGTCGGGTCTAACTCTGATAAAGCAGTGGGAAAGTAGATTAGTAAGCTTACACAGTTTTGGTTTATCACAACCGTGTGGGAAATTTAGTGGAGATATTGGATGCCTGTTTCAATCCAAGCATGCTTGTAAATGTTTATCAATTTCTGAGCCCAAAATAGAAGAGTGAAATGCGCTTGCATGAAACGTGCCACTCAGGATTTCGACAGATATTGTGATGAGCTTCACTCCCATTGAAATCAGGCAAAGTCAATAAATTGAAGTATCATTACATGCGAGGCATTCGCTTCATCAAAACTCCCCATAAATTCTATTTGAGCTAGTGTGAATAGAAATACTCAAGAAAATAGAGGAAAGCATCAGGTGTGGCTACGAGAGCTTAATAGATTCTGCTCGAGCCGTGTAGTTGTGCTGCACACTTGTTGCAGTACGAGTGAAATATTCTACATTTTAATTAATTTCGTCCGTCTTATTATTTTTTGTCGGTTTTTCACAAGCAAGCAACTATTTACAATTGCAACATCATATTGTACATGTAAGTTCTACAACGTTATAAACGTGTTTTTTTTTTTGGAATATCCCGTCTGTCGTACTGAAAATCAAATATAAAGTTAGATTTCTTCTCTTTAGTTCATTTTCTGTATCAAAATGACAAATTTGATCCCATTATTTAATCATTGATCAGTTAACTTAACTTGGGTTAGCAGAAGTTTAAGTCAAAGGCAGTGTACTCACTAGGGCGTCCCCTACGGTTGCGTTCTTCTTCTTCTAGCATGCGCAGAACGGCAGAGTTTGCCAAGTTCGCGGGCTTGTCTGTGGTCGGGTCGCTGAAGTCAATCCTGTAACAATAAAAAACAAATAAATTGTAAAAAAGGAACAAAAAATAACGTCACTAAGGGACCTGCGGGGTAATTGAGTAACGCAATCGGTCTTGGTTGAAGAAACAGATTTTTTTTTGTGTTTTCTGATGGACATTGAAGTTAAAAATTTTATTCTCAACATGGTCATGCAAGTGCCTAATCAACGTGTTAATAAGATGTGTTCAAATAGTAATAATTATATTGAGGAGGCCAGCGCAGAAAGAGCAGTAGGAACATTATAGGCTGATTATGTACATACAAGTATATCACTAATTTGTTTATTTCCTAATAACAGTATGACGTTTATTGGTGCTTATACAGTCGTTTGTCTTTATTGTGGTCGATCCCTCCACGTTTTATTCATGTTTCTTAGCGTGGCATTTTTTCTGTGATTAGACTTAATACCGCCATTTCGTCAGCTCTCAGCTGTGATGTCTCAATTATTTTGATTTCTAAACAAGTTAGTTATCAATCATTGTCTCATCATATCGCCTTATTACATGAAATCTAATTAGGTGTAACGACGGTCCAGAGATTTTTAATTAATTATTGGTTTAGTGCCAGAAGAGTAGTCTCGAATGAGTTACCTACGCGTCGGTAATCACTGCACAGTGTAGCGGTATCTACAACCACGCCACATGCGAACAACGAGTCATACTGACGTCATGCAAATCCTGCATCTCGCAAGCAGAGTTTACCGCGCAATTAGCATATACAACGTGTTATTTTTGATATCCCATAACTCTAGGGGGTCATTGTACTCATCATTATGAACAACTTTTACTATGGGACCAAACCCGAAATCGCGAAACAAAAATCTGGTGTTCCCTACATGTTGATGAGTTATACGAACATAAATGTAGGGAACAGCTGATTTTTTTTTCGCGCCTTCAGGTTTGTTGGTCCTAGAGTTATGGGATAACAAAAAAAACTTACAAACTTCCCAACATCAATCTTTGGGCAATTGCCCGCCAGACACAACACCCGTCTGGTCGGAAGATCCTCCCTTTTCTATGGAAGTTGAGTGAACTTTACATCCTGTTCCTCATACCTGTATAACGGTATTTCATAGAATTTTTTTTTGTTTATTTATTTGAACAGGTGCACATTCTATGAGGAAACCTTATTGTTATCATTATGTTGGTATTATTATGTAATTTTACTTAGTGCTTATAATCACAAAATATCTAATACTATTACTATCTTACATTTAAATCTATAAAATAGTTAGTAGATTCAGAAGTTCAAATAATATAATTATCTAATCTTGTTGGACATAATGCCCTTAAAAACTATCTTTAGAACATAACTAATGATGAGCGCATATCTGTCTACACAACACAACCAGAGGATCACAAGACAAAGTTTCACTACCTAGAATTATATTACATAAGTATTTACGTTTTATTTTATGACATTGCGTTTAAAATTGTAGTTGACAACCGTTATTTTTACTTGAGGTTGTGAAAATGTTCATGACGATAATAAATAATACGAAAATATATTTTTATGATAAAATATAAAATGTTTGAACGTCATAGAGCGTTGTATTATGTTTTCCGGCACGATTTATTTTATTTGTGGACATTTGAGTGATAGGTACCCACCCGTGTGACCATCGGCAATGGAAAGGCCTGACCAAGGTTATTTTCTTAAATTCGGTAGGTACTGTAGATATAAATAAATATTATCCATGGAAAACTCCAGGAGCTTGTTGTCATATAGTACATACTAATTCCATAGGAAAACTACATACTTATAAAATTCCAACGAACTGGCTTGAATTGGTGTAAACTTTTTATCTATTTTATCTATTATCTTTTTATGAAAAGCCATTGGCGATACCGATGAAACCTTTTTTTCTCTTTATATTGTGTAGTCTATTTTTCAATATTTTTTGCAACAGAATATTAGTCTATATTGTCTGTGGCGATTTAAAATCGTTCAATGAGGTTTTATTATAAACTGTTATATTTCCCTTTAAATATGCTATGTTACATATTTTTATAGAAGGAGAGCATCGTCTTTTTAAATTGCCTTCCATATGGGAGGGTCTATTATGCAAAGCTATGTAGTATTTGCTTTATTATTGGTAAAGATATAAGAGTGTTAATTTTAACCAATCTGAACGATGCTTAAATTATAGGAATCGGCCATTATTCACCTTCCGTCGAATCAGTAATCAATAAATATTAATTGCAAATACGAGTTTTACTGAACCTATATTTACCGTCAATTAAATATACGTCAAAGTTAGGTAGCCTATTCCTCAAGATCCACCAATTTTGCTTTATCCACCAAATGTTGAGACAATGAAACTCGACGATTCTCAGGGAGATTCCACTTCCTTTTGAACGAAATTAATCAAAAAAGCAAATTGGAGGAGCAGGAAGCAACCATAATCTCCATCAGTCTCTAATTCACTTTCCGTCGAAACAGTAAACAATCAATATTTGCTGTAATTACAATTTCGCGGAATGATGTTATTTTCATACATTTTCATGAATTTCTTTATTTTCCTCCTTGTTATATAATATAGTTATATTATTATGTTCATTAATACATCATTATTAGTAAAGTCTTATTTTATCTTTAAAATTACGAAGCAGTAATTTTATTTAGACTTCCTAAAACATGTTGAAAAGTTATGGTAAATATAGTACGCTTATGGTTCTTAGAGCTGATTTTTTCGAGGAATTTAATTGACGTTTGATAGTTTTTGTATGAAATAACTGTCAAAATTTCAAAATTATTCCTCGAATAAAGTTATCAGATGATTGAAAAATCAGCCCTTATTGGAATTGTGCATATACCTATTTATAATTCGTCAACAAAAGTTTAACTTTTCACCCAAAAACATTTGAGTGTCCTCTCAACTTTATATTGACTGACGCTACTCTATTTATCATAGACATTACGAAAATAAATGACGTTAATTTCCTCCGAATTAGAAAATCGCGGTGTTACGGAACTTTCACTCGCTTTCAAACTAAATCGATTATTGTTATTTGGAGAGTCATGTAAAAACATTGACATCGTTTTACAAACACAGGAAACTACGTGGGAACGACACAAGAAGTGGTGACAAAGCGTTAACCCAACCTTGATTGTGTTACCGAGTTCAGTCGATCAATCCGAGACCCGAATATTTAGAACCGTGCCAGCCTATAGGCGTTACAAGTTCTTTTGTTATTTAATATCCCCCATCCCATATTGGGGACTATTATTTAATAATTGGATTGAGTAAGGTGCTATTGTAAGCTATTTTAATAATAACCTGTCTATTGCCATTCTACTGAAAGTCTATTCAATTTTGCTTGGCGATAGTTTGTTGTTATATTAGTCAACAATCAAAATCAATGATTAGACTTTACTGCTATTGTCTGAATAGGCTATAGGCTGGTTTCCTAAAAAATTCTAATTAGTCCATCAGTTAGATTATCAAAAAATATTGAACCCGTATTTTTTCTTTTGTCATTTATATAGAAAATGATGAAGATATCGCCCGTTAAAGTTCCGCGTGACGTCACTTGCTTGCGACACTTTTGCAAGCAAGTGACGTCACGACCGACTCCCAAATTTTGCCGCGCTTTATCTTTGTCATTTTTTGTTTGATTGAAAAGAAAAATACGTGTCCATTATTTTTCGATAATCTAACTGACGGACTAAATATAATTATTATTGTTTTACCCAGGAAACTACTCTAATATCCTACTAAAGGTCCATAGCTTATAGACTATCGGTACCTATATTAGATTATATAAGCTGCTGTAAATAAAACTAGAAAGAGCGTCCAAGTTTATAAACTGCTCTAAGATCGCCATGTCTATCCTTCTCTTGGTTATCATTGTGAGGTTGTAGAGAGATCCTGAAAGACTGGAATAGGTTTTAAATACCCACGAAGCATAACCAGCCTATAATGTTCCCACTGCTGGGACTCAGGCCTCCTCTCCTCGAGAGGGTGTCGGGGAATTTTTGGTTCTAGGACATGCCGGTTTCTTCACGATGTTTTCCTTCATCTTTTTCTCTCAAAAAGATGTGTTGACGAAATTATTTACACAAAGTAAAGCGCCGCCTGGGTTCGAACCCACGACCTACCACTCGTAAGTCGGGGTCGTTATCACTTGGCCACCACTGCTCACCAATTACCACAAATACAAACATAATTTCACTAGTTAACTATGTATGTGTTTGGTACAAAGGTTGCCGATAACCCAGAAACCTTAGATTAATGTTATTGTAACTGATCGCGACGCCCTGTATACCTGAACCAAATTATGTTTGCGCATTTTGATGGAAAAATTCCTTATCAAATTATACGAGCAAAAACAACCGTTATCTGACCTCAATCATAAAACCTTCTTACTTTACTTATTATTTATAGTAAGTTAATACCTTAGTCGCAGGATTATGTTTCTTATCTGTTAATGTATACCTAACGATGGTTAAATCATGTACAAGGAAAGATGAGTGATTTGATAAATATATCTGAAACCTTCTAACTAAAAGGCTTTGAAGTACAAAATAGATTGTTGGACTTCCAGAAGAAATGGTAATCTAATCATAAATTTTCACTGCATTTTTTAAAAGATAGAACAGCGGGGTAATTGCGTAACACGCTAACAGTAGTAATGGCCATCATTCTGACAGTTCAACAACATTCATTGCGTTATTTACGTTGTTAAGCAGACAATTTTTACGAGCATATGAAGCAATGTGTGGTTACGTAATTATGGTGCAGGTGAGTGGAAAATTTGTATTGTTATCTCTGACCATAAGACCAACGTAATTATGTAGATACATACATACATACAGGTAAAGACGAAAGATTTATAAAAAATTCTGGTAGCAGTGCTAACATTTACTTTTAATAAATGAGTTTTAAGTTGTAATAATAAATAGAGAACAAAGGGTGTGATTGGCATCGAGTCGATTGAAGAAACAATTGAACGACAACATACAATGCATGGCAGTGTCGCATGTTTGTATTGTTGCATGATACGGTTTTTGTATAATGCCTCCGCAGGCGGCCGATTGAAAGTTTAAATACACTTTCACTCGACTTCATTACCGCCGTACAAAGTTCACGTTCGTGATCAAAATCAGCATTACCAATTCGTGCGTTTTCTCTTGTTATGAAGATTATTTTATGGCACATCATATAAACTTTATAGGCGCTATAAGTATAAGAAAGTTTTGGAACATATTGTTAAAATCTTTGTTTGTTGAAAATTGCCAGAGTCGAAAGCGAAATTACCTCCACTACTTAGTTTCTCTTCAACAACATTAATTTAATGCCAATATACTCGTAGGTTCGTTTGACCCCCGTGCCTTGGAAAACACGTTAAGCCTTTGGTCTTGCACCTGATCTCTCTCCGGACATGTCGGATTGCCGTCCCATCGGACAATGAGAGTGAGAGAAGAGAGAGTGCACCTGAGTTTGTGCACACACTTGTACTCTTTGATATCTCCCGCGCCGGCTGGTCTCCGCTGAGAATGGTCGCCATGGCCGAAATTCGGTCTGGTGGACTTTATTTTAGGTGAGTTTTTTAAACTTTGAAACTTCCACCTGATAGCTACAAGTACTACCCCTATGTGATTGCCGAACACGGCCGAGTAATTCCCTACCTACTTATCTGCGACCTACGATTATAAAAATCTTGTTAGCCGTTAGTTTAGTAATTCACTTAGGTATACCTACGATAGTTATCGCCAGCGGACCATGACCGAGAACACACTTCATTACGCTCAAGATTACCTTCATTGTACTCGTATATTTTTAATCTTGAGAAGAGCGTGAATTTTATCGCCAACGCCTATGTAACAAGTAACGCTAACAAGTAATAGACTCAAGTATTATAAATATTGCGCCCTTTACGGAAAATACTGGGAACATTTTCAGACGATGAAAACCTTGTACAATTAATTATTCAGTATTTTGGTAATATACAATGTGTAACTTAATTAATGCACATTATGAAAGTAGTTTAACTAGAATCGTTTACTGAAACGATTTCTGTATTTTTTTAATATACCTAGGTATTTTTTATCCCAAAGATAATTAGAAGTAGGTAGGTACATTATATTACAGATTTAGGCCCGTTTGCACCACAATTCACCGAAATATTTAGTGGTGAACTAATTTAATACATCTTTCTGTTTCTGTCAATTGTTTGAAGACGGTAGAGACAGAATACTGTTTTAAAAATGTTTAGCAAGTGATTTGTGGTGCCGGTGGACCGTAGTTTTAAAAAAAGGGTAAAACAATGGTAAGTCACTCGTTCATTTTGAAAACAGCACGTTCGCTTGCCATAAAACACATATTTCTTGTTTTCAACCAATATTTCATCACTATAAAAATGTGTTACATACTCGTACAAGCAGTTTTGTCCCATTTGCTAAAATGACTAACGTCTAATATATTGTTGGAATATTTCAATGACTAATGACTTACTGAGTCATTTCTTTATCCAATATCCAGTGCGAGTGTGGTGCTTCTGATCAGACCATGTCCCACTTGCTGGAGTGTCCTAACTGCCCGTTCACCTTTGATGACCCAAAGAAAGCTATTGATGCTGTAATCAACGTGGCTTCCTGCTGGGCTCAAAATAAAGGAATCGAATCAAAGTACCGTCAACGCGAAAATAAAAAGAAGGAGATTATCGCAATGTGCATGTTAACAACTTTATTTAGTTAACTATTATGATATGACACCGAAGGCAAGCGATCGCGCGGGCGTTCACCAACACTATGGACCGATCAGGTGAAGGAATCATCGTCCTCTAAATTCTACACGATAGTAAGGGATGCGCTGGACAGAAACCGCTGGAGCCGGATCATTCACTCCAGATGCAACTCCGAAGCTGACCACGATCCTCAGACTATGATTATGATTTGATAATGGACGTAAACGAGGCAAAAGGATTATGTAAGAATCGTAGCAGGTGGCGTTCTGTAGTATCTGTCTACCCCAATGTGAAGAAGGCGTGAGTTTATATATGTATGTATTATGATTTTTAATTTGATTTTTCTAAGCCTCTATTTACTTTAGCGGTTTAAAAAACCTCATTATTTAGCTAATATCGTTTAACATTCATTGCATTTCGTCAGAAGCCCGAAAGTCTGACAGCCAGTCCTACCAAGGGGTATCGTATTACCCAGTTAGTTAGCTCCATGTAAAAATACTGGTATTCAGCTGCATCCGGTTAGACTGGAGCCGACCCTAACATAGTTAGGAAAAGGCTAGGCAGATGATGACTTCATTCTCCTGTCCTTAAATCCCAATTTTTTTGGGGTGGGCGCAACACGTTTTTTCTTAAAAACTTAAGTACTTATCTAAAAAATAAATAGAATTTTCTTAATTTGCCAGCTTTTTGTTCTTATAATCCATTTATACTAACAAACGTTATTCAATAACAATTTATGATGCTGACAGTTCACGCTTATTTCCATATGGTTTGACTTTTTCTAAGCTGTATGTACTTAAGTATTTATAAATATGCCGAAAATTTTATTTTCCTTTTCCTCAACTACAACTAGGTATATTTCGGTGATTTATAACTTAATTAATAACTTAACATGTAAGACTTGTAGTGTAAATAATTTAATCATCTCTCAAAACGGTGAAGGAAAACACTGTGATGAAACCGACATGTACTAGAACCAAAAATTCGAAGACATGTGACATCTATCAACTGGCACTGGGCCCGCGTGGTAGATTACAGCCCATTTCCTCTCGAGGAGAGGAGGCCTGTGTCCCAGCAGTTGGATCATTATAGGCGGATTATGCTACGTTATGCTAACTTAGGAAAAGCTGTACCCATGTATGGAAAACATCGATATGTAAGTACAACACTCACACATTGGTCGGTAAGGAGTTTATCGATATAACTTGAAGAAGAGATGCGTCAAACTATTCAGCTCAATCGGGTGCAGACCCACAGTGCGTAGAGCACATACAATCATAATAAAATGAAAGAAGTAGGTAGGTATGTTAGTTAGCCGGACTTCTCATTAAATATTTATCATCATAAATGGGAAAGATCATGTCTTGACGTCTTTGGATTACCTAATGGATAGAGATTACTTCCGGAAAATTATAAAGGGGGACTTTTTCGCAATAAAATTACGTTACTAGGATGTTTACATCATATAACAGTAGTCCTTTTTAAGATTTGGTTCATTTACTTATTAGGTCCACCGACAATTGTTTTCACTAACATCATAAAAAAACATTACAGTTTAGAACTTTATACAGGGCTATGAGAGTGAGAGAAGAGAGAATGCACCTGTGTTTGCGCTTACACTTGTGCACTATAATATCTCCCGCGCCGAAGGCTAGTGTCCGCTGAGATTGGCCGCCTTGGCCGAAGTTCGGTCTGGAAGAGTATTTTATTACAGAGCGACAATGATTCTAGATGACATGGAGTTTTGAAAGACCACCAAGATTGGTGCAGCAACACATGTACCTACCAACCTATAACACAACAGTGTGTGTGCTCATACAACCAAAATAGTTTTGTTTTTATCATCGTACTTGCTATAAATCTCACCAGCTATGTCTGACCGTGTCAGCGTGTCTATAACAAACAGCTACCATATAAAGAAATCAAGTTTACATTCACCTCACTGCACCTTTATTGGTAATGTGGTCAGATGTCAATGTCAGGTAATTGTATGTTGCAGTGTAGAAATATTAATAATAATAATATCCCTTAAGTGAAATAGGGATTCGTTGGGGTTTGACACTAATTACCCCGCTGATAGACTCTTACCCCCTATTAATAAATGTAGAGTAAAGTCATGCCAGTTCGAAAAATGTATGTATGTATATAACCTAAATTTTATACTCGTTGTCACTTTACTCCGCGATTATTAATAACGGGGTTAGGAATTACGTACCACATTGTTATAATGGAAGAAAAATGACGTATCTGGAAATGCCAACGCATTTCCAGACAGGTCATTTTTCTTTCATTAGACTAGAGAGAGTTTGTATTAAAAGCGTCTTAAACTTTTAAGGGCTGATTTTACTAAAGTCAGATATCTTTTAACCGTGGAATAAAATTGACGTCTGATAGTTGTAGTATGGAAAAACTGTCAAAAATTCAAATTTTATAATTGTAAGTTATAGCATTTATACCTAAGTATATCCGTCGTGTGTCAGGAGAGTTTGAGATTTAAAAAGAAAAAAAATGTGTCTGGCAAGTTAATCGATCAAATTCTTACAATTAAACCGACAATCATGACAAGCTCACCATCATGAATCAATCAGAACACGTAAGTTAATAAATATTAAAACGTACATCGACGAATACTTCTTAATAGTCATAACTGGCATACAAATGCTTTATTAATGCAATGAAAGTAATTATTACACGCTAATAAATGTCTGCACGTCACTTGATAATCACAGTGTTCCGTCTATATACCACATACATAGCATAAGCATAATCAGTCTTTAATGTTCCCACTGCTGGGACACAGGCTTCCTCTCGGTGAGAGGGAGTGGGCCGTAATCCACCACGTGGGTCCTGTGCCTGTTGGTAGAAGTTCACATGTCTTCGAATTTTTGGTTCTAGGACATGCCGGTTTCCTCACGATGTTTTCCTTCACCGTTAGGAGAGCAGTTGTGATGAAAGAATGTACACAAATTAAAGCGTCTGTCGGGGTTCGAACTACGACCTACACCTCATAAGTCACGGCCATTGCTACTGGGCCACCACTGCTCCATAATATATTGCTATTCTACATAATATGCCATAAAAAGTATGTAGCCAGCTAACCTAGGAATATTCCTTACCCATTTGTCTCGATGACAGTACCCATTGTAACAAGCACTCGCGGTACAATTTTGGACAAATTAATTAATTAACTCGACGATGTATTATTTCACGTGTATTTTTATTTATATTGCGATGAGTGTGCGCCCGGTTTTATGCCAAATCCTGACTCGCTGGTGAGTCTGCCTTGCTTCAGGGTAACTTCTATTTTTATGATTATGATATCACTATGATAATTTTGTTACAGACAATGCAACTGATACAGTCAAATGACTGTGCAATTTTTGAGTAAAAAAATTTGGACGAAAAACTTTATTTTTGATTTGAATTTAATATCCAAATAGCAGAAAAATAGCAAAATAAGCTAGCTTGATATTATGATTAAAGTATTTTATTAATCTCAGTATTTAGTTTAAAAACTTCCTATTTTATGACAGAAATATTAATCACATGAATTTTGAATTATGAATATGGAATTCCTGTATTCGCGCAGGCGCAGTGTAGTGCGCGGTTACGGTCGCGTCGCGACTGTGGCGGCGCACGCGGCTTCTTCCTCATTTGCTTGTTTATTTCCACTTTTTGTCGCTTTTGCCATTAATAATGAGATAGGAGATAAAACACGGCGTCAGGTAGCAATTACTCGCACGAAATAACATTCAACGTGCTCGCACTAAATAACATTTCTTTCTAGATTGTAGATGTGTTTATTGTTCAGTTTTTTGCTTTGTATCCAAAGTAAGCGAACTTTAATGAAGAAAATTACAAAACTGAGACATTTTTATACAGCATTTCTTAGAAAAGGAATCCAATTTGACATTGCTCAACTTTTTCCATGTTTCTCTGCAGCTTCCAAGAATCTTTTGATTACCAACTTGTATTTCAACAATGAATCGAAACCCTTATTTCATTTCCTGTCTAGATAATATTTCTATACACACCTTCAGCGCATACGCACGCAATCTGTCTTACATCAGATAAAGCTCTCGGGCAAAGCAAACACACTGAGTGCCTCTATCGCTACCACATTGAGCGCAGACATTTACCATCCGTACTTCCAACGTTCCAACACAAAGGTATCATGTACTGCACCAATTTATTTAAGCGTTACTTTGATGATCCACATGCACTGCGGAATGCCCAGTATGTTGGCTCGCTGCTAAATTTCATCTGCGTAAATGTCAGTGCCCCTTCGGCAGCGCGCACTCCATAATTGATCGGTCAACGGCATTCAAATCGGCCCAACGTTTATCTTTGGACGCACTCTTCAATGAAGGTACCTTAGAAACAGGTTGTTGTTTTACGAATTAATATTTAGATGTACCAAGTCGCTCGTTACCTACATGACCTTCAATTTTCAGCTACAACAAGGGCTAATAATGATACCAGCCTAATAGTGTCCCACTGCAGTGCAAAGGCTCGTGCCTGCTCGTTCTGCTTGAGAAGGAAGACCTTCTCATACAGAGAAGACACGAGTATTGACCACCACGCTTGCTCAAGACGGGTTGGCGATTTCAAACTTATATTAACTTGAAGTTCAGGTTTCCTCACAATGTTTTGCTTCACCGATGATAAATATTCATAATGAATAAATTTTAATTAATTAATATTTAAGATAAACTCAGAAAGATGAATTCAAAAAGTCACAATGGTACTTGCTCGGATTTAACCCACAACCTCGTGAATGAGAGGCGAAACCTTAACCATTGGGTCAAGCGCTAAGTAATTGTAGAAAAAACTAAGAGCTCATTCTTTACTATTAACTTATAGGCAGATGCACTTACGCCTGAAGTAAATTAGAATGCTTTAACGGTCAAAGATCCATGTTTACAAAACACGTTTGTGAGGGTATTCAGTATTCTATCAGCAGATGACAAGCCTGCACCTGCCATTGTAGGTAGGTACCAGCCAGGACGCATAACATGTTATGCAGACTACGTAAAAGCATGTAACTTAACAGCGACAAAACAAGTACCGACTTATCACGAAATTTGTGACAATCATCACTTATTTGGCATGCCTGCCTTGAAAGCTATGCAAATAACCCCAGCACCCCAATTGCGTAACACATGCAGTCACCATCAGAAGGATTTTGAAAGAAATTCACAATCCATTGCTTCACATGTTTGATGAATTCGTCTGCTCGATAACGTAAATAACGCAATGTATATTTTTGAATTATAGGCACGCACGTGTTACGTAATTAGGGTGCTGCTTCTCTCTCTCTTCCAAAAGATGTCCCAGACAGTAACAAGTAACCCAATTAGTAAAAGTTAATTAGATTTATACTGAATAAAGTGGGGTAGCAATATTGTCGTTGCATCAAAATCATTTAGCCCGAAAATGAGAACGGTCAGTAATTGATGCTGACCATGTCTGGGACAATAACCTTCAAGATTTGGGTGACCCAGATGTTATAGGTTCGAGGCACTATACGTAGTCAACAACAACAAAATGATTAAATGATTGTCTATTTATCGCCAATTTATAGGAACAGTGTCTACAATTTTTAATATGTAAATTCATCATTTTTTCTTTAAGGTTTTTGAAAGATCTTAAGTTTTTCGCTTCATTTTTAAGAGTCTGATATCGTTTATCTTATAGTTGATGAGATCTTTGTATAAAAATTACAGTGGAAGTGAGTTTCATTTCACCGTAGAATATAAGTAATTCCCGAAAACATATTGGACGTTGCAAAATAGTACCAGGATTAAGTTTAGCAATTTGACTAAACTAAGCCTAAAACAACCAAATTAATGTAAATAAGATATAACAATAAAACAAGATCACTTAAGACAGCCCATTGTGTCACCCCATGTAAAATTTCAACATTTATATCTGCAAGTTTTTGATGTACATGAGTATTCTATCTATCTATCTGCTGTACTAAAATACATAATCAGCCTATCATGTTCCCACTGCTGGGACACAGGCCTCCTCTCTGTGAGAGGGAGTGTGCTGTAATCCACCACGCGGGCCCAGTGCGGATTGGTAGATGTCACAATTACAACTTATAAAAACAAAATAGCGAACAATAATTGCATAGACACTCACGCACATGCCAGGCATCGAGGTAAACCCCCAAGCAGCCCGCGATATCGCAATGAGGGTCTTCAAATTTTTGGTTCTAGGACAGTTTCCTCACGATGTTTTCCTTCACCGTTTTGAGAGCAGTGGTTATATGGTAGATACTAATTTTAATATCAACCTGTATTTCCTTCACCTAAAGACAGTGGCGCCATCTATATGAACGACGTTTTGTTTGTTTTCGAGTTGCACTTTCAAATTGGCCTGTCGCCCATAAGAAAAGACAGCTCAGCTGTGGCATGCTAACTGCGGCAACAATCTATAAATCATTGTTATTGCTGTGGTACAGATTAACTGAAAGGCGTATCCACCTTAATAGCTGGTCATAAAATGTTTGCAATTTGTATAATAAATTTAAAGCAGTAATAATATAACACAACGACATATCAAGCTATAATTTTCCAGTTTTAGCTGACCTCGCATTGTATAGGTTTTTAGTACAATGAGAAGTCAGTTTATACTGGAAATGTATACTTAGCTTGATATGTCGTCATGGACAGGTACATAACTGGCTAAGTAACTATCAGCAAACTCTAGTAGAGTTTGCTGTTTTTATTTTGTCTTTGATTAGTAAAATTTGATTAGTCAATTGTGTGATAATGGAGCTGATGCTGAAAACTAAGTTATTATTATAATATTTTTATTTAATAATATATTTTTTAATCCTAACGAGCTTCTCCTGTCCGGATGTTTTTCTTCCGGTACAGTGAAATGATCTCGATAAGCATAATAAAAAACAACAATTTTACTATTTTTGATGTACAACTCGTACTTGACCAAAAAGTTAAGTGTGTCAAAAATCATTTATCATAATATATGTAGGTAAGTAGCTATGTTCTAAAGTAGTTAAGTGTGTCAAAATAGTTTTTTTATGTAAAAATTACCTAATGGTACGGGATGGGGTGGGATGTGATAGTTTCCCCGTATCTCCTACAGTTTCGGATTTTCCTAGATTATCTCAAAAATTAAAATAATGTACTTACCTGGTTTATTCAGTTATATTCTATCAGCCTTTTATTATAACAGAGTCTTTGTTAAAAAAAAAGCACATTACGCTTATTATGTTTTATTTTTGCTCAAAATTCACTATAATGTACCTCGGACGATAAATACCTGAATATTAAGGGAACTCCAGCGGCTCCGCGGTCGTGCAGTAACGTGATCCTACCGTAATATATCCTACGCCTACTGCTTCTTCCATATTAATTCTCATAGTTCCCTTCGTCCGGAAATAAGATCTTCAAGAAAGCCCTTCTTAGTCTGCGGAGTTGGGTTTAGCTCTAAACGATCAATTATGTTTCACATTATACCGTATTGCGCAAATTAATTATCAAGCTATATGTACATTTCCAGTATAAGCTGACTTCTCAATGTACAAAAAGCACATACAATGCGAGGTCGGCTAAAACTGGAACTGTCTTGGTGTCTCGTCGTGTGTACCGTGTAGGATCAGACTGGGGTTTTAAATCTCATCAGCCTTTCAGGATAATAAAATGCATTTTCCCTGTTCCCAAACAGGCTGCACATTGTATTAGCATCACTGGTAATTTGATTCCCGAGTAGGGGAGTATACACACGTGAGAATAACTCAGCAAATACGCGTAGGTAATGTTCGTATAGACGTAATCGTATTGATTCATTTGGGGTGAGTGTGACTCATCGACCTCCTATTGGCACGTCTACGTCTATCATTTTGTTTTGTTTCCTACATGTTCGTGTGTGTGTGGCTTTATTTATAGCTCGCGGCTTTTATTTTTAACGCGCTGCAGTCAGTGTACAATCCGAATAGACGCGATTATGTTAAGTATTTTTGTTTGAGAGTTTTAAATTTATGCAGGAGGGATTTATTGTAGAAGTTACCATCTTCTTGCCCGTTCTTCTCCATAGAGGTCTACGTTTTGGAATGGGCAACTAGCTTCTACTTTCTGACTAACTCACCGACTCTTTGACAATTCAGAAGTGCCAAAATGGTTATATTGATGAGTTTGAGTTTAGCTTCTTATTTGCTTAAGACAAGAAATAGAAAATAGAAATAGAGCTTGGTACACGACATAATTCTTTTTTCTCTTTGATCTTGTCCGTAAAATCTAAGAATATCTGAATTTATTAAAAAAAAAATCGTGTTTGTAGCCAAATCAAATAACATTCGTAAGCCGTAATTAATGTCTGCTATGTAGATAAATACGTTGGTGTAAACTCGCAGTAAAATGTAGAAATGTGTGTAATGTCAAGTGTCAACAAAGACAAGGGTATTCTATTGTTAATATCCATTGACTAATTGCTAGACAATTGTATCAATAGACGTCATCGCCCTGGCAAACGGTCAAAACTCCGTAAAACAATTACCTACTTTCTCGTAAACAGTTTGTTGTACTTTTGACAACGCGATTTATACCTACTGTTTTATTTTTATAATTAGTCACTATTTATGATCTGAGGGCATAGACAAAGTGAAATTCTATCAGCGATAAAGCTTTGGTTTCCTAAGAAAGCGGTATATTGTCACTTGTCATGGCTTCCATAGAATCAGATTATGCGCAAACACAAAGAAATAAAAATAAAAAAGTATATTTTATAGAAAATCGTCTGTGGTCATCCCACACTTTTCAGTTATCAGATTGTGTGTTGAAAAACTTAAACGAACATAAAGACCCCCGGGGACAGGTGCGACGCAACTCCATGAAGTTTTCAAAGAAATTGTTCTTCTAGAGTCGTTTCGCGCCTGTCTGCAAGAGCCTTATTTGAAAAACGTTGCTATACAATAGTGAAAGTAGAGAATAATATAACAAAGATCTTAACAACCAAAGAAGAGTTTATATCGATGATTAACTTTTTATAAAGAGATAACGATGCATGCAAAAATGCTTTATTTAGTTGGCATTCTTTAAAAATGGCTCCATGTTTTGATTTCCAGTCTGTATTTTAAAGAGTTGTTTTCAGAGAGATCAAAAGTAATTTGTCCTGAAGGACAAGACATATCTGCCTACGTTTAACGCAAATGCTAAATATAGACATAAAAAACACTTAAAAAGTCATCGGCTTTTTGTTATTCAGCAATTTGTAAGGAGACAGAAAACAAGTCGCCAAAACCATCTGGATCTTGAAACCAAGAGACCTTTTTTAACGAAATCATTTCATCACCCCGGATGGCTAATGCGTATTATTTACTACAGCGATACCCTTATATTTCAAGTAAAACAGGTGATAATACATCCCAGTCTTATTATTTTGTTCCTTTTTAGCAACTGAGGTGATGTCGACTATTCTGCCAGCGTCAGATGTATTTGTTACAGGAATTCGACAAGCTGTGACAGAGGTCCCTTAATTATATATGCTTTTTTCTTTTTATTCGTGCTCATGTGACCTTGACCTCGGAAATTTATTTTTAGAGGCAACTATTTATCAATATGGGGTATCCGTACGGTCAGTACGAATACCCCACCTGGATAACAAAAGTCGATTAGAACTGCTAGTTTTACACGTCATCATCACTGACTCAAAATGATTCTATGTATAATCTGGTTTTAGCATTCTAAGGCTGCCTGTCCATTGAAGCGGAGCGAGGCTGTGGAGCGGAGAAACGGAGAAATATTAACCAATAGGATTGAGCGGGGCAGAGATTTTATGATTTTATGCAATCCTTGGTTAATATGGACGGCAGCCTTAAGGTCCTTAAAATTTTACTACTTTCGTTTTTTACTTTCCGATTTTAATTAATAATTTTGCTTTAGAAAACTGAAGTGTTAGTCGACGTTTTTTGCTGTCTGTGCAATGGTGGTCATTCTTTTGTTTATTTTACTGCTTTGCGAGAAACGGAAGGATTATGTCTGGTGTAACGGTGTGGGATGTCATGAAGGAACAATTATGGTAAAAATGGACGGAAAAAAGGTTCTGTTTACAGAATATTTATATATATAGCTACGTAGGATAATCAGCTTATAATGTCCCCACTTCTGGGACACGGGCCTCCTCTCAGTGAGAGGGAGTAGGCCGTAATCCACCATGCGGGTCCAGTGCGGGTTGGTAGATGTCACATGTCTTCCAATTTTTGGTTCTAGACTTACCGGTTTCCTCATGATGTTTTCCTTCACCGTTTTGAGAGCAGTGGTGATGAAGTTATTTACACAAAGTAAAGCGCCTGACGGGGGTTCGAACCTACGACCTACAACTTGTAAGTCGCTTTTACCACTGGCCCACAACTGTCCTAGCTCTTTTAGCAACGCGTTCCTGTCTTATTGAAATGGACATTTCTATTTTATTGAGGACGAATGAGATCGTATCAGAAAGGTTGATGGATGTGAGTAGTAGCATTCAGCTGTCTAGGTAGATACTGATCACTGTAAATCAGAGATATCTAAGCTGTACAGAAGTATTTTCTCCACGAATGCAAAACAAAAAAAATATGTTTCGTCCAAAATATGCTGAACTTCTGTTTTATTTGTAGTTTATATTATTAATTTCCGATTAATTTTAAATTTTCATTTTTATTTGACATTGAGTTGCTTATTTTTATTTGACATTGTATTTATGATTTGTTGACATTGTATTTATTTTTATATTGTGATTGTATATATCTCGTGTTTCGTGACTTTTGATTGTAATATGGGAGAATCTGAAATAAATGTTTTTTTTTTTAAAGCCTGAAGAAAATTATTGTGCCATCAGAAAGCGAAGTCGATCAATTTGAGTCACCCAATTTAATATTATGATACTCTTAAAAGTCCAGAAGGCCAATTCTCGTAATTTAAAACGTTCAAAATCTAGTCACAGTCTCATCTCGGCGACAAACGAATGTCAAAAACTTGTCAAATTTGTAGGGAAATTTTTGACAGATTGAGACTGAGATCAGACTGTGAACGTTCTAAAAATACGAGAATTGCCCCTCTGTTTACAAACATTTTAGTATTGGGGCTAATATTTTGCGCGTGGAAAATTCTAGGGATTATATTTCTGATAAAAACATCGCTTGGTTTTCAACACGCTTTTAGTAGCTTCACTTGTAACTAACAAACAAAGTAAACAAATCTTAGAAGTTAATTTTAACCTAATTGTAATTGTCGCATCGAAATGAAACTTTGTATGTATAAGTAGATTGGATGACAATGATTCAATTCAAGTTAATTTAATTATTTTTATTGCGTGATAAAAGCGGGTTATTTCGTTTTTTTAAACTACATATTTTCAAGAGTTGTGGAGGTCAGATAGGCAGTCGCTCCATGTAAAATACTGGTATTCAGCTGCATCCGGTAGGCTGGAAGCCGACCCCAACATAGTTGGGAAAAGGCTGATGATTTTCAATGTATTTTTACAATCGCTGATGAATTTTCCGGAAGCTTAATGTCAAGGTTCTCAATCACGGGCTTATGAAGTAAGAAGGTATCTCTAGTACCGGCTTATTGACCCTCTCCAATAGAACGAAACAAAAGTACCCTTAATGGATAAACTTGATACGAGGACGAATTATGACGTGTTCACCGTAATTCGTGTAGTAGGCAGTACTAACTTTCGCCCTTCTTCAAGAATAAGAAACCTGCTAAGCTAATCAATGTCAGATATATTGCTTCTTAATTGGCATATACGAGAGGGGCTCGTGGATAAATGATAACAGCCGCACGGGTCGATCGAAGGATAAGCTTATAGGTTGACCGCTTGCTGCGGTCAGTTTGTGGATGGGTGACCATCCAATACATATCGAGACCCCTCCGTGCCTCAGAGAGCACGTGACAGTCGTTACGGGTCGTCAGATGCGACAACCAATCATACCAAAGGCTATCGTGTTACCCAGTAACTGGGTTGTGGAGGTCAGATAGGTATTAGTCGCTCCATGTCATTTGCTGGTATTTGCTGGATTCGGTTAGACTGAAAGTGGAGCCCAACATAATTGGATGAAGGCTAGGCAGATTGGATTGGAATATACGAAACGCTATCTTAATTTAATATCTACGATAAGTATTCAGATAATGTACTGTTATCAAGTAAACCGAGATGTCTAGCTTGTTATATAATTAATAGAATTTAAAGCTTCGTGAAAGCGCAGTAGATAATACAATTTTGTTTCTTAGATTAGTTTGTCTTTAACTTCAATCAGTTTAAGTGGATAATGTAAAGTTATTTATGAAGTTCATGATTCATTGATATAATTGTATAGGATTTTTTTTTAAACGTTGCCCCACACTAGGAATTACACCTGTATCGTGGGTGCGTTTACAAACATTTAAACTCACACAAACAGCCAGACCCGGAACAACTACCTGTAGGCAATACAAATATTTGTTCCGTGCAGGAATCGAACCCGCGACACGCAACGCAGCAGTCGATCGCTCAGCCACTGCGCCGTGTCATCAAGATTGTAGAGACTTTATTCTGGCATAATATGAAATTACTGAAATTAAAATTTATACACGAAACATGTGGAATTATGAGTATGGTTTTGCATGTAGTAAATAATTAATTTATTTTAATAACAGTGGTCAGAATATATAAGTGCACTTAAACTATGGCACAGTAGCTGAAAACTGATGACATAATATGACTGACTGCATGGTTGGCGCAGTGGTTAAGTGATTGACTGCTGCGCTGCTTGTCGCGTGTTCGATTACCGCCCGGAATAAAGATTTGTATGACCTACAAGGAGTTGTTCCGGGTCGTATGTGAGTTTAATTGATTGTAACCGCACCCGTGATAGCCCCTAGTGTGGGGCAAGGTTTTAAAAAATAATAATAATAATAAATAATATTTAAAAGTTCAGTGTCACTCGAAATAGGTTATTCTGTATTTTGAGAAAAGTACTAGTATATACGCATAATCAGCCTACAATGTTCACTGCTCTCGGTAATTGAGAGTGGGCCGTAATCCACCACGCGGGCCCAGGGTGGGTTGAAAAAGATCACATGTCTTCGAAATGTTTGGTTCTAGGACATGTCGGTTTCCTCACGATATTGTTGAAAAGTACCAAGCTTGATGGTGAAATCCCCGTGTAACGATGGTCAGCAGTATTCTTGTCGGTGAGGTAATAACAATGGACCGCGATCACCAACCCTCCAAATGTGGTGGCGATCATTGGGATCATTTTTAACCCCCAACGCAAAAACGACGGGGTGTTATCAGTTTAACGTGGCTATGTGTGGGTGTATGTCTGTCTGTGGCATCGTATCTCCCGAACGGATGAACCGATTTGGTTTTTGCATTAGACTTATGAAAGCATATCGGTAGGTATTGCTGCTGATCATCATCATTTGCCTAGCGTTTTCCCAACTATGTTGGGGTCGGCTTCCAGTCTAACTAGATGTAGCTGGATAAAAGTATTTTCATTAAGCATCTTCCCACCTGATCTCCACAACACAGTTACTGGGTATTACGACAGTATTCATCACTAAGGCTTGTTCTTGTCACGTATACACAATGATGACATTGATGCATAAACTGTTACCATGAATTCAGCACATGGTTCAGCGTTTGAATTTTTTTATGGTTTATTAAAAAACCTGTTCCACACATCTTGACCGTGTAGGTATTGCACTTTTGTATGAAACAACTAATTTTATTTGAATAACTAACGAAAACTTGCAACCCTGGCGGGTTTAGAATCATCATTGTCAAGTAAATAAACATAACACTCCTCTTTTTGGGCAGTCGTGTAATAAATCAAGGTATTTCTTACCCGACGGTGCCATTGCCGAGGTTCGACATGTGCTTCGTGAGCGTCTCCTTGATGTTCTTCTGCGAGTACAGCCCGATGGGCGAGTTGAACTGCTTGTGCACTATCTTCGGGCCGGAGGCCATCTTGTATTCGTTCGTTCAGCGCTGGAATATTAGAAAACATTGTTTTTATTAGTTCGGTTAAAAATAGCATCGGCTGAAAAATAGGAAATTGTAGGAATTAATTAATTCTGAGAATGAATTAGCTGATCGGAAATAGTGGGTGGTGTATTTTTACCAACTACCACGTGTCTTAGAATCAATCGAATATTTAAATTGTTGATGAGTCTAAAAAAAACAATGGGATGGTCTTGTGTCGAATGGAAAATTTATTTGCCTTTGTTTTGTTACGTATTTATAAAAGCATAACATTCGTAGATAGGTAGAATCTGCCGCATTTTAAATCAGCTTCAACTTTTAACTGCACTCTTGAAAGCATAATAAAATTTACGATGCATGCAGGCGTTCAAAAATACATTGGTTTATGACCCAAGAACAGATACAGTTATTGTAATAGGCACTTCGTTTAATTTGATTAGATTATTATGATCTTAGTAGACATTATTATTGATTAATGAATTAGTATTGAGAGCTTTGATATATTACTAAAACAAACTGAAAATTATAATCCTAATTTTCTGAGAGTAATTTTATTACTCAACTTTATCAGTTTAGTGTACTTTAAGGCTTTTAATTTTTAACCTAACATGTCAAAACAAACGCTTAGTTAACTAACTCTCTAGAATATACGACTATTTACCCCAGGACGCGTATCAGAAAAATTAGGATGACAAATTTTATCTATCCTTCTCGTGAGATAATTTTATTACTCTCGTAAGATTCACGCCCCGGGGTTGGCGTCGAGGCACCTCGTGTTATTGCGTTTTTATTAGCCGAGCCACCGCCAACGACGGCTATCATATTTTTTCCGAATAATGTGCTGGAGACAGCCAGCTTTGTGCGAATAAGATTTCAATACTAACGCCTTCGGTACAGAATATTCTGTTATTGATATACGAGGAAATAGGTGCAGAAAAAGCTAGAATATTTTATCTATTTGGTACCTACATCTAATATTCTCTCTTACTAGTTTTTCTAAGAATTTTCATTTGTTATCAAGAATTTTCATTTCCGAGTAAACTTTGTGATCTATGTACCCAGTAACTTCACCCATGTAGCGTAGAATAACGTTGTAAGACAGACAATCCATCGCCTGGTAGTTACAGAATCGTTCGTCACTGGATTTATTTGTGTACAAAATGTCGTTATAATTGCGAAATGGACGCGGAAGACTTCTTACAAAGCTGTCACATTCTGCTCCAGAATTAGCCTACTTCATGTTACCGGATCGTTAAAAACAACATTTTATTTTTTCATTTCTAAATAAGGTAAGATAAAATCTATACAAATATGTATGCTAAATTCACATTTATTAGATGTCAAACAGACATATTGTGTTGTAACTTTTTTATTGCATGTGTGATTGTATATCAGTTGTGTGATTAAAATAATAAAAATATTTTTTCTTTAAACTGTAGGTGATAAGAGATCTTGAGCCGAGTTTGTCGTAGGCGTCTTACTAATAAACCAATTCCCCACATCCCACAAAAATTCCGTATAGTTATTATGCCTACCGCTGTAGTTCGTGAAAGATGCCATCAAAAAACAATTAGATATTTCAACAAGAAAATATGACTTCTCTTTACCCTAAAAACTTCCCGTCTTCATTGCCAAGGTTTTATTAACATAGAACATTGGAATACTAATAACCGTCTGAAACCTACGATGATTCATTAAAACCCCACATTCCATTAAAGGCATTATTCGCCCAAATGAGTTTTACTTAATTAAGTTAACACAAAGAACCAAACGTTACATTCAGAAATGGAATCAAAACAAAGATCTGAATTCACCCTGTACGCGGAATGAATGTAGAATGTATAAACATGTGTTACAATATTCATGTAAAACGACAAGTGTGATTGGCTTAAGCGAAGATCAAACGTATGACGGCTATTATCGATGCATATTGTAAATTTACTCGCTCCCTGCATCCGCTTACAATCAACGTATTGATTTCATTTGACATGCTAATGTTATGCCTGTAATCTGCGAATCAACGTGATGATAACCGTATTGATTTCACTGTCATAACAAATAGACACCTGTTTATTTTCTTATTATTTAGGTGTAACTAAGTACTAACATTTGTACAGTACCTATACAGTTGTCATTTTTATATACACTTTTATGTCCAGAAAGTATAAACTAGAATAAGTAGCACTTTTATTATGCCTTAAAAGTGCAAGGTTTGTGTCAGTAGCAGTCTCATAAAACTACTTTCCGACGTCGCAAAGACAGTTCTAAGAAAAAATACTGTTACTTTGATGCGTTGATTGAAATTTTAAAAGTTATGAATGCATTTCAGACAATATCGGACTCATGTAAATTTGTTAGAGAATGTGTGTAGGTGTAGGAAAAATAGTTCGTTATCTCCATGCTGCTCAAGATGCGATATTTAATGTGAACGGCGAGAGGTGTCGGCTATTTTCGTTCTGGACTCCTTGCCCGCATGCGTAATAAATATTTGCGCACTTATTTTCGGAATTATAAATTCAAGATAACTGGGAATGTTTTGCAAGAGTGGAACAACAATCAGATGTTTTGTTACCTGTGTTAATAATATTTAGTTATAAAATAATCACTTTCGTATATAAAATAAACTGCTAGAACTGTCTTCAGCTATTTGTAATTTTGTAACGACAGTAACTTGCAATGTGTTAGACTGTAAACTAAAGCCAGTAATAAAGTTTTTCACGATAACAATGTCATGGTGTCCTTGGCAGGGGACACGGTAAACATTAAAAATATTGAGATAGTTATAGGTCAATCGAGATGTTTATAGCGTGGACGAGGTTAACAATACCGTCATCAAGGCTGAAAATAATCCACTCGTACAATTCAGACTGTCTGATATAGAATAAGATTCTATTCTGATTCAACAGTCACAATCATTAAAACAGATCATCGAGGGACATTAAATGCTTACGATCGATTTTTATAAACACAGTTTCATAAACATAGAATTATAAGAAAAATATAAAAGTATATTAGCCATATCGATGAAGTGAGGAACAAAATATTCTCGTGACCAGCCAAAATATTACAGCAGCCGCTTCAACGAAACGTTATTTCAGTCGCATGAAGTCACGGCGAATTATTTTTGTAACTGAACACCTTGTTCATGAAGTTAGTCATGGATGTCGAGGTCGGCAGGTGATTAGTGTCGAAAAAAAATACACAGACATTTGTAAGCTTTTATTAGTGCAAATGTTATATGAAGCAGTGAGAAGCGTTGTTTTTAAGTGTTTATACCTTTTTGCGTTCAGATTCGTGCGAGCGGCGTCGATGCCTGTCTCTTACTGAGTCGGGAGTCGGCGCCCGCCCACTGCCTGCGCGCGCGCTGGGAAAGCGACGCCCTCACCTGCAATGTTTCAGCAATCACGGTTATGTTGTTTGATGATCATATTGACGGGTATAAGTCTGCCAATTGCATGGTATCGGGTGAATCATACATCGGCACATATGATTTATGAATCAATATGCAAGGCGCAGACATAAATAAGTGTGCACATGTGCGTTGGCTATGAAAACGTGGCTATGTATTTGGTTATACTTCACTTTTTGTAAGCGGATAACACTTGAATTAAGACTATAATTGATACTAAATAAAAATTCAATCAATATTTTTGGCGTTCAAAGAATAGTGAATTTAATTAAGTAGCGTGTCCAATATTATACATTGATCGTATTTTGTTTCAAATATTAATAGCACTGTCTCACCTGAAGGAATAAACAAACAAAGGTCCACCCACACAAGTCCTTGAACTTAAACTTCGCACAGTAACTGACAGTCGGTAAGCGATCACTGATACCTTCGGCTTCCAGCCACCGAATGAAACCGCTTTCCTTAGCTATACTCCGGAATTTTATCTAGTTTACATAAACTATTTTTAGTCGGCTTATATTAAAATTGATGAATAAATTGTAATTTCCAGATTCTCTGCTCGTAACCATCAAATCTATGCGAATGGTTTCAAATTAGTCATCATTAGGCTATTGAACTTCATTCGATTAGACTTTTATTAGGATTATTGACGATTAGATTTTTAAATATGTTCTCTTAGTTTATAGAGACAGTTAACAGACTACCGTGAATTTTAATAAAATATTTGTTTATGTCCAGATAATTAATGTGTCTGAAATATTAATAAATATAACATTCACAACGGAGTTACATGTTACATGCCACAATTGTAGCTTTATAATAAAATATGTAAATTTCGTTAATTTATTAGTTACAGGGGAATGAAGCAAATTATAGAGATAGATACACACATTTCTACGTCTGTAGTATATTCGGATTTAGGAACCTATACCCGATACCGTCTCCGTATAATGAATTATCTATCAGTACTTATGCATAACTGTATAGAAATAGGTGAACTATTATTATACAAATTTTGACATTGATTTTATTTATTTTAAAGTAATGAGTACCTAATAACAATAATATTAATTCATATTGGACTTATTATAAATCACAAATTTTAAAATTAATTGTACTTAGTTATATAAGAATGACATTTGAATATTTGTACATATAGGTATGCTGGTACGTTGTCGTAGAGTGTATAGAACTTAAAAAATAACACCATACTATGTAAACCTACATTCTTACAAATAAATAAATTCTGATTCTAATTCTATTTAGACGTGAAAGCTGGACAAATGAAAACAGAAACAAAGCAAAACTTTCATATAATTAGGTAAGGATTAATGAAGGTTGTGCTCTTGATCTTGTGGAAATCAGCCAAATTATCTTAGTAATACCTACATAATTATACCTAATGAAATGTCTAAATTCTACGAACCGCCTTGACGTCAACAAATGACAATAAAACAAAATAAGTAATTAAATTCACTTGTCTTGTAAATACAATGTATTACAAGAACATCTGTAGGTTTTTTTTGTGGTATAAATGAAAGATTATTTCAGTTTTAGATATTTTGCGTAGTTCCAAGTTTATTTATATATTTTTCCTCCAGGTTTTGTGGATATCCGGCTTCGTGTGATACCCAAGGGGGCAATTAAACACCGAATGGGTTTAAAAAAAAGGTTTTTGTTCCATCTGTCGTTGTTATTAAGCAAATAAAAATTTACGGCGTATGTACCCCCACAGAGATTTCAGTGTCACGGTATTTGTATAAAATGTTGTTTCTCCTTTTTTTTTGACTACAAAAACATAACGCCTGCCTGTAATGTAATCCACGAAGAGGGAGGCAAAGGTAACTACGCCAGAAACATATGTTTAGGTCCCATCCAATAGGGGGCGTAACCAGGACCAAATGCGCAGTAGTCGCGCTTGCGACCACCCTGGGACCCCTGACTTTTGACTACATACATATATTTATTTTAAATGTTCGTACAAATACGTTTTAAAATGAGTATTTTTGCTGAGAAATGATGTGATAAGGCAACGCGCAACGATGCGATTTAAAACAAGACGTAGCGACCAAAATTGAAAAAAAGAGTATGTATTAGATATTTTGGTAATGTCGAGAGGACGAATGAAAGGCGACTAACAAAAAGTATTTATAAGGCAAATGTGGAATGTGAATGTGTGTGTGGAAACGCCAGGAAGGGACTTCCTAGGAGGAAATTGAGTGGCCTTAATGGTGATGTTCTTCAGAAAGGTCAGGTACTCGCAACCGGCGTGCACGTATGAACATAAACGAAACAAAAGGAGTATGTATGGATCATAGCAGAAGTCGTTCTATGGTGTCTGCTTACCCCCATCGGAACAAGACGTGAGTTTATGTATGTATGTGTATTTTTGCTGTTGTAGCTGTTTATGATAACAGAGAACTGCAATGCTGCAAAGTAAATTCAGTGTATATTTTGGAAAGTTATAGTTCGACGGCGTCTTAGCCAAGACACTTTAGAATTTAGTTCTGTCTAATATCTCTGTTTATTTTGTGTTTTATTGTAATTGTTTCCATGCGTCTGCGCTTCGCCTTGGACGAGAAATGTTTAAATATAAGCAGAGTCACGGACAAATATTATGTTGTGGAAACATGTGGCCAAGAGCGAGACATTGACGTTTCTCGTGAATAAATGCTTGTTTTTTTAATTTTTCATAATATAGATTAATTTATTATTCTTTCATAAAACTATGTGATGAAATTTTCAGAGCACCTACATTTATAGGTATTTCCTTATTATTGCGATTCTAAAATAATTAGGTACCTATATACTGGGTGGCAGGGACATCGACGTGCAACCAGTTAAAATGGAATCAGTACATGATTCTGCATTGGTTAATAACCGACGAAATGTTACGGGAGGGGTGTAGGATCTTGTGCTGAACTCATCCTGTATGGAACCTACGCAATGCCTGTGTAACTCTAATTATGAGCATAGTGGACCAGCGTTTACTGTAACCATTTATTGTACAGTTCCAGGATGCGATAAAGGAGGGTTGCGGCTCTCAGTCTAACCATATGCAGCTGAATGTCAGTATTTTACATAAAATTTAATTTTACAATCAGCCATCTGACTAAGTTGACCAGCTGTAAGACTTTCGGGCTCATGACGGCCCACGACGTGCAATAAAAATAGTTTACAGGAAGTATAATGAAGCCATTCTAATTCCTGAACATTTTTTCATGAATTGTTAATGAAAAGTTTTCTATTTTCGGCCAGGTACAAATAGTCGGGCAGGTGTGTTGTACGTAAGAGGTCGGCGTGACGTGGGGAATGGATCCAAGGTCGATGTATGATGCATTGCGAGTCTGGCTTATGAATCATTGTGATGCAATGATGACATGATGGATAGCTTGCACTTTCATTGTTTTTGGAAGTTGTAAAAATATGGCCTGAAAGAACTTGTGAGGAGGTAGTGGCAATAGACGTGGTTGGGGTAAAACATGGTAACTAGCCAGTATTGTTCCACTGCAGGGCAAAGACCTCCATCACCCATTTTCACACAATTCTGACTTTTATTGCTAGGCCTGCCAGTCCTTTTGGTAGGAATCATAATTCTGCCTTTTGCCAGGCCTGCCAGTCCTTTTGGTAGGAATCATAATTCTGACTTTTGCCAGGCCTGCCAGTCCTTTTGGTAGGAATCATAATTCTGACTTTTGCCAGGCCTGCCAGTCCTTTTGGTAGGAATCATAATTCTGACTTTTGCCAGGCCTGCCAGTCCTTTTGGTAGGAATCATAATTCTGACTTTTGCCAGGCCTGCCAGTCCTTTTGGTAGGAATCATAATTCTGACTTGCCAGGCCTGCCAGTTCTTTTGGTAGGAATCATAATTCTGACTTTTGCCAGGCCTGCCAGTCCTTTTGGTAGGAATCATAATTCTGACTTTTGCCAGGCCTGCCAGTCCTTTTGGTAGAAATCATAATTCTGACTTTTGCTAGGCCTGCCAGTCCTTTTGGTAGGAATCAAGTTCGTCCCGCCATCTTCGCCTCGGCTTGCCGCGTCATAGTGTAGTTTACATCATCGTTATCATTATTTCAGACTATGCCCCATTTGCAGGAATGTCCTAAGTGCCCGTTCACGTGCTCCTCGGATGACCTGAAGAATCCCACTGACGCCGCAATCAACGTGGCCACCTACTGGGCTCAAACTATATTTAAAAAAAAAAACAACGAGAAAGAGTAGCATCGACACGAAAAGAAGATCATCATTTTAGCCGAAAGACGTCTATTGCTATACATAGTCCTCCTCCAAACGTGTGTGTAGTAAACATGGTGTGGGAATAATAAAATTACTGGTGAAATTCTGTGTGTATCATTCTTACATCTCTGTGGGTGACTGTAGGTGTGACTGTAAGTGACTGTAGATATCATACAGGCATGAAGTAGATAATTTTAAAAGTTTAAAAAAATGCGTAAAAGGTAAAGGGTATTGGAAGTGTTTTCCAATATTTTTACAATGCAATCATACGCGATCAGGTGTTCCTTAAGTATTCTGCGTCTACCAAGTTTTTTTTACGATTCTCTCTAATGACACAGATGTTACCTTTGACTGCTGCAGTTAGACCAATGTCAGGTGGAGTTTTCTGCAGTAAGCTTTAAGCATGGAAGGATAAAGCTCATTGTTCTGTGCCAGCGTCATTGGCTTGTTTATAAGTTTGTGGATTTTAGCTACAGTTCAATAATCTGAATTTTCTGCGCATTACCTACGTAGACTAACCTACGTAGGTAATGCGCAGAAAATTCAGATACAACTGAAACATTGATAAAAAAATCTGTATACCTAAGTATACAGATTTTTTATCAATATTTCAGTTGACAAACGAGAACTTTCAAGTCGTTGAACCTGTTTTAAAAATACGCTTGTTTTGAAATAGGAAGAAAAATGATGTGCCAACTATTTATCTTTTTGCGAATACTGAAAGTGAAAACCCGATTGATTGCAGTGAGTTTTTTGCAGACTTAAAATTTTCCTAAAAACGGTGAGTGCAGGGAGCCAGCTATTAATTTATTTTTCCTAAATATTTTTAAGATTCCCTTTTATATTTTATTTAGATTATTCTGACACATAGCCAATATGCACACCTGTGCATTTAATTAAATATGAAGAAAGAGGTACAATGAACCTGTTTACGGTTTCATATAACGTGCATAGCTTATGCGTGGGAGTGAAACAGAATATGTTAGCTAGTATGTCTCACAATAGTAAAACGTTTTATAACGAACCTTATATTACCCAAGTCGTATAATAACTTCTGTTTTAATATAATGAGCAGTGACAGTTTACTGTTCCTAAACACTTAAGTTTTAGTGTTAACTTACTCATAAGAGTATATAATGTCTGCGCCTAAGATGTTATCTTTATCTAAGTTCATGTTACTTCATAAAGCTCATGAAATTCTAGCTAGAGTACTTTTAAATAAATGATTAATATATAAAAAGAAAATAAACAAGGACCCTTTGTTTATTTTAAATTAAAAATGAACTTCTTTGCAGGAATAATAAAGTTCTTTTTTAATATTAAAAAATTCAACGTGGCTGCAACGTAAACGCTACGTGATGTTAAAAACTGTTTCACGTAAACGTAAACATTGAGAATCATGTACACTTTAAAGAAGTCTGATGCACAGTTTTGTGGAGAAATATGTTCATAACATAATGTAAAATACGACTACAAATTGTTTATAGGATGAGGGTCGTTGCTCTCAAGTCATTTGATCCTTGTATAATCAGCCTATAATGTTCCGACTGTTTGGACACAGGCCTACAACGGCTATGGTCTACCACGCGGGTGCAGTAAAGGTTGGTAGATGTCACATGACTTCGAATTTTTGGTTCTAGGACATGCCGGTTTCCTCACAATGTTTTCCTTCATCGTTTTGTGAGCAGTGGTGATGAAATCATTTACTTAAAGTAAAACGCCTAGCTGGGTTCGACCCAACGACCTACCATCCGTAAGTGAGGGTCGTTGCCATTAGGCTCCCACTGCTCTCTATCTATTTGATCCTTGTGATAAAACCCAAATCAGTACGTTGTTTACTCCAAACAGTCTCTAAACTTGAGTAACCCTCATTTTGTTGACGAAAATAAGCACTTACTAAAAATAGAATCTGTCTTTCGTCTTGACGTAAATAGTGGTCGGATATTTCATCAGTTTTATTGTCAGTAACAAAACAATTAACATTTCAGAGTTACGAACAAAACACTATCAGATAACATCCTTATCGATTTGAAAATGGAAGGGGCGTGTTAGTGACACATTGACAAGTGTTCTTCCTTCCAAGATATTATCTGCAGGCAGTCCTGCTGCGATTGCAAACTCACTTCAAATGCTCTCGATACCTATACTTGCAAGACGTTGGAATATTGCGTAATGCCGCTTAGAGTATTGTCTAGAGCTAGAGGATTTTGTAGTACATGTAAATTGAATGTCACTCGCCATTCGGTGATACCGACATTCAAGGTCCTAAGCAATTTTATATTTTTGAATTATCACAAATATAAAATTGTTTAAGCGCAGAATTTCTCGGTAGATACCGTCCGAGAAAATGGCGGAAGTCCAAAGGAATGGACAAAGTTGGTGTATGTGTGTGCTGACGTTACTCGTCTTCACGCGCACATTCACAGCGTGTTTGTGCACTTGGTTACCACAAGTAAAGCGCGCGTCGCTTCTACCTGAAGTCCATATGTATGTTTCATAATAATAATTTCGAACATATATTTTGATTAGACCTATAAAAACCGAATAAACCTATTAAAGTTTGAGTTCACATGTTTTTTTTAATGGCAAAACTTTTGACACTTTTACACTGTGCTTTAAAAGCTCCGCTACATTTTGTTTTATTTTGACCTGTATCCCTACTTTAAAAGAAATAATACAGATGCGAAATTATTGCTTAGATAACCCACTAACTACTTGCAAACATACACCAGTCTGGCCTAGTTACGATTTTTTAATGTAAGCGCATGTTTCAACTAATATACATACATGCCCTGATCTTAATCCTCAGAACGGGATTATACGGTTAGAATGTCAATCTTTATGCACCAAGTGTACAAAGTAAGATTAACGAAGAAAAAGACACATGTCATGAGTGATAAAACTTGCACTAGGAAAATCGCCCTTACTACTACAACATAATGGCGCTGCCAATGTTAATTTGTTACCACTGATGATTGATGATTTGTTACCATTGGATTGTCGGTGATCTGTTCAATTTCCAGGTGATTTTGGCCGGTCAGAAAAAAAACAATTAATTAATGCGGGAACAATCCCGCATTAATACCGCATTAATGGAAAAATACACATATACGTATATTGATACTTAATCAGTCTATTTTTCCATTGCCAGACGGATCACACACTATATACAACGCGTCACGCGACGGGGCGCGGGAATCGCAGCCAAATTCCCCGCGCGGAAACGCGACCAATCACGCACAGAGGCGCGTTATCAGTATCTGCTTCGTTCGTCTAGTGGTCGCAAGTTTTACTGCTGAGCATGAGGTCCTGGGTTCGATTGTCAGGCCAGGCAAAGTGTTAATTGGGTTCTTCCATCTGGGATTTCTCAGTAGAAGCCCGGAGTCTCCGGCAATGGACTCGCCTCATGGGACTTAAACATAACTGGCGTTATCTGGGTGTACTGTAGCTACACCAGGATTTCAGGCGTGATGTTATATTATTTTGATGCTACGAGTATCTCCGTAAAAGTGCAGTTATGTGTGAACCGAATACTCTTCCGGATTCGTTCGCTTATTCGCTTGGATTACTCTTTTGTATCTGATGGGTCGGAAGTTTGAATAGTCCCTACTTTACTACCCTACTCTAGTTCCTAGTCAGTTGTTTGTGTTTTACAAGCTTTATCTTTATTTCTTTTATGCTTTTTGTTTATTACGGGTCGATTTTTCAAAAACGAAAACGGCGCTTTGACATATTTTCTGTACAATAAATGTAAAACTACCATTCTTATTCCTCAGATAAAAGTTAACTAACTATTGAAAAATCAGCCCTAAGTAAGTTTTTGTTTTCTACTACTAAGTACAGACTCCAGCACATCAAGCTACACCAATCTCTCAAATTTCTTTAGTAGATTTTCAACTTTATCGCTAAAGCATTAGATTCAAAGTTGATTGAGAAAATTTGACAGTTTCGGGTAGCTTGACGTGCTGGCGTCTGTACAATACTAGAACAAATATTTTGCAAAAAGAAAACACTGTTCTGTCAATACCGGCTGAAAATCTTAATAATTTATTTTAGGCTATAATTCATCCTTGTTTAGATAATAATTACCCATAGACTTTTTATTCGTCTTCAGAATAATAATTATCTACAATGATATTTGACTTCATAATTTAAAAATACTTCGTGACTTTTTCTATTGACAGTACCTACGTGACGTCTGCATCGCATTCTGAAGAGGTACAGTCAACAGCAAAAATAGATGATCAAAATCAGAAATTTAATACTAATTAACGGAGTTCGCGTCAGAACTGTGTGGCGTCGAAGTGATTCAAAAGTATGACACTGAGTCTGACATACTTTTGAATCACTTCGACGCCACACAGTTCTGACGCAAACTCCGTTCATTAGTATTAAATTTCTGATTTTGATCTACTTTTGCTGTTGACTGTACTGTGAAAAGGTAACAAAATCTTGTTAAATCTATACATATGTCTTATAAATTAAAGTTGCTTTTCGTGTCTGTCTGAGTAATCGAGTTGTTGTTCTAAACTTCGCAACAGATTTTGATGCTGTTTTCACTATAATTTAGAGAATCTATTTCGGAAGTTTCGTGTAAGTACATACATTCACATTAATTACAGTGTGTGTATACATTCATATTAAACTTACATTGCATAATCAGCCAATAATATTCCCACTGCAGGGACACAGGCCTTCTCTGTTCGAGAGGGAGTGGACTGTTATCTACCACGCGGGCTCAGGGCTCAGGGCTCAGGGTTGGTAGATGTCACATTTCTTCGATTTTTGGTTCTAGGACATGCCGGTTTCATCACAATGTTTTTCTTCATCATTTTGAGAGCAGCGGTGCAGCGCAATAATAGCCAAGGGGCAGCGCCCCCGACTTACAAGATGTAGGTCGTGGGTTGCAACCCAGACAGGGCGCTTTACAATGAAATACTCACATATTATAATGAAATGTCGATGTTTTGTGAAGTCGTAAAAGCCGTGCGAAGCAGGGGTGAGTCTCTAGTATGTATATTTATAAAAATATGTAAGTACGGAGTGTCAGTTTACTTCGCTTTAAATCCTACTTCCTAGTAATATTATAAACGCGAAAGTTAGTATGGATGGATGGATGGATGTTTGTTACTCTGTTACGCAAAAACTAGTACACGGATTTGGATGAAATTTGGCACACAGATAGTTTATAATCAGGATTAACACATGTTTTATTATTATTTATTAAATTTTATTTATTTTTTATTAAACGTTGCCCCACACTAGGAATTAGTCCTGTATCGTGGGTGCATAGGACACTTTTTATCCCGATTTTCCCACGGGATCGAAACTTATGCGGGTAAAACCGCCGGGCGCAGCTAGTATATCTCTACCTAAGAAAGTTCTCAAGCGTCCAACTAAGGTCAAAGCAACAATAAACTATAATTCAAAAAGATAAGCTGACGAACTCATTGGATGTCTTGTAATTTATGTTAATCGAGGCTTTTAAACACAATAGCCCAGTCTTGGGAACACTTGAGGGTTCCTTACCCCTTCATAGAGGGGATCCCTAATACTATGTAACTACTTACTCAGCAAGAGGTTCGTTGCCTTTAAGAGTGAGTTCGCATTTATCGTTTGGCCAGTGTAGGCGTTGGTGTCGCGTAGACGTCACGTGTCGCACAGTATACAATTGTATGAAAATTATCATGCAATAAAGTATTTTTTTTATCATAAATACATACATAAATTCACGCCTTTTTCCCACGGGGGTACGCAGAAACTACAGAACGCCAACTGCTACGATCCTTGCGTACTCCTTTTGGCTCGTTTACATTCATGCATCATGTCATACATGCACGCCGGTTGCGAGTACTACATACCAGAAGGTCAATTCTCGTAATTTAAAACGTTCAAAATCTAGTCACAGTGTCAACTCGGCGACAAGCACATGTCAAAACCTTTCTGAAGAACATCACCAATAAGGTCACTGTCCTTATTGGTGATAATAATAATAATAATAATTTATTTAATAAAAACGTGATGTTCTTCTATGTCCTTTTATGGCGTCATTTTTTTATTATCTTAAATTATCTAAAGGTAATAGGGGCTTGTGGCAAAGTATCGATCGATCAGGTTAAGCTACGCTTGCTGCGGTTGGTCCGTGGATGGGTGACGATCTTCACATACCAAGACCCCTCCGTGCCTCGGAAAGCACGTGAAGCCGTTGGTCCCGGCTGTCTTTCGTAGATCTTTGACAGTCGTTACGGGTCGTCAGTAGCTCGATAGTCTGACAACCAGTCTTACCAAGGGGCATCGTATTACCCAGTAACTGGGTTGTGTACGTCAGATAGGCAATCGCTCCATGTAAAACACTGGTATTCAGCTGCATCCGGTTAGACTGGAAGCCGACCGCAACATTGGGAAAAGGCTAGGCAGATAATACTTTTTAAAAAGGTAATGCTCATGATAATGAGGTAATTACATTAAGACCTACATTTTTTATTAGGGGACCTATGTCCGTTCGCCAGTCTATAATTGTTAGGTAGGGACCTAAGTATTCTAATTTTTTTTTGGTTCCCATTTACTTTTTAACAATAATGCATTCAGTAGTTTCCTCTACATAATTATTAGAGTAGCCTCTACCGGTCTACAGGAAGTCTACAGAGAGTCTACTTGACGTCTACGCAGCCGCTATGGGAATCCTACGTAGATTTTTAAAGACTTCCACGTAGCCTACGCGCATACGCATACGCTAAACAAACGCCCAGTGTAAAGACACCCTTAAAAACACCTTTTCGTTTATTTATAATAGGAATTACCCAGTATAGCAATTGCTTGGTTTTGAAAGACCGTATCAATCCTAATGACAGTTGTACAATTCGTAAAAAAAAGGTTAATTATAGTAATATCCGATAAAATAAATGGTATCTATACTTCCTTGTGAGCTTGCGTGACGTCGCCTTTCTGCCTTCGAAGCATTTTAGTTTCTCCGCGATAAAGAGTTATGATTAATGGCTGTGACATTAAGAAACCCACAGAATATTGAAATGAAAGTTTTTTTTTCCTTTCTTGGTAATTATAAACCTTACATTTAAATAAGCTGTGGCTGTTTCATGGTGTGGTTGCCCAGTGAGTCATAAAACTCATCAATACAACTCTCTAAGTTCATTCACCGATTAAATGACAATTTCATGAAATCATGACATTTGTGGCCAAACGGACCAACTTCAAACAGCTACGGTGTCATTCATCATTGTGTATATTGAAGTCTATGCAAAACATCTTAGAAGACACTGCGATTGGCACAACAAAGAAAGTTTCCCGCAGCGTCGCGAAAAAGGCTTTACGCTTCTGCCAAAGTTGTCAGCCAATGATTGTTACTCGGCGTCGATTGCTGAGGCACAGAAGCAAAAGGCTTCAGATGGGCTCCTAAAACCAGTCAAATTGATGAAGACAGCTTTACTCTGGTTGAGGACAAGAAGGGTCGATAGATACACCGACATTTCGCCAGTAATATACTTAACGTATTCCATTTTAATTCAGAGAAACGTTAATACCTTAAATACTGCTTACGATTCAGCACATTTTAAATAACACACACATTTCCTTAGGCAGTATTATTTGATTTATTATTGTTAAACTGACTAAGGACTCTTCACATTTTCAATAACTTAGTGAACTGTAGATAAACAAGCAATTGTTTGAAGTAAAACCTTGCTTAATTGGTAGGTACTTAGTTAGTGCCGGTCCTAAACACTGGCGAGAAACCTAGCAAAGCAGCTCAGCTTTTTCTTTGACATCGACACAGTTCCAAAGAATGTAACCAGGAAAAAAAAGAGGCTCTGTTTCTTTCTTAGTCTAAACCCTTATCCATCTTTTCTACTCGTCTGCACTCGACATCATTTGCGAGATTCCAAGCGTAGAAAACTATGAAAACTGTTTGATTTTTGTAGTTTCTATTGCGGGTGGTATGTTTTTAAACCTACATATTAAAGGATAGATACTTACGAACAGTTTTCTCGACAGCTTTCCTTATTGACTTTAATGCTTTAATGTTAACTTTCATGATTATATTTCGACTGTAAATCTAAATGGTTTTTTGGATACAAACACAATAAAACAACAACAATATATCCCTTGGAAATATTTTTATTTTTCAACTCATCAATTGCACTATAATATCCATACAAAACTAAACATAGTTTTACTACACTTAATATAATAAATAATGTTTTGCATAATGATCTAAATTGAAATACGTCTTTACTGTTGCAATAGTTACCAAGAGATCAAATCAAGTAGCGAAGTACCTACAAGAAGCGAAGTAGTTTTACATTTGCCCAGCTCTAAAAATGTACAACTCTTCGCGGCAAGTTTATATAATATACATATATCTAATTGGAAACAGAGATCAAAATAAAGAGACAGTCTTACTTCAGTATTTACTAGAATATCATCGATATCTAACATTTAACACTTTAGCTGATGATCATATGGGAAGCATTTGATAGTTCAATAATATAGTTATTTTAACACCATTTTGAAAAGGACTGAGTAGGAGCGATGAGAATTATATATATCCACGAGTAACATTTTGGTTAACAACATACAAGGTACTAACTGATTATTATGTACACATAGCTTATAATTAAGTTGAATAACATCTAAAAAACGATTGTATTTTGTTTAATATGACACATATGTACTGTAGGACGTATTGTCCTTAATAAAGAGTTGTTAATAAAAGTTTGACGGGGGCGGGTAGTATTCTATGTAGATGTTGGTTACGGATATGTTGCGTGTTTATTCCTGTTGTCTGTCGTCTTCTACGGAGCCGTTGGCTTTCACTTCCTGGGGCAGAGCCGACTGAAACACAATTTATACAGCATTAGTAATGCAGGGTGTCTGAACACTTCTCGGAAGTTTACGTCCGTCTAGAGAAATGTTAGTGTTGCTTTCTTGAGTTGCAAAAAATGTAGTAATGTTTTATTCGAAACACTGCAACTCTGGGGGCATAGGAAATTCATGAAGAATAATAGAATAGTAATGTTCTGACTTCTTGGGGAATCTTTTATCACATCATAGTAAAATATCATAACGAATTAAGTGTAAAATACTGAGTTTCGCGTAATTAGATATCTAGAAAAAATTCGTTCTGAAATACTTTGTGTTAGAATTAAATTTGAAATTCTGCGGGCCACAATAATTTTGCAATTATAATTTATTTAAAAACTTCATCTTCTAAACGTCTCTTTATAAGTAATAACTTGTTTATTAACAAATGAAGAGTACATACTTCGTAGGGGAGTAAGAACATGTTGTTGTCTGACCGGCGTCCAAATCGCAGACGGATAGACGGGGCACGTACGGCACGCTCTTGTTCCTGTGTTAAAAACTATACTTCATTTATTATACACATAAGCATACATAGGTGGAAAGCAGTAGGTTATTACAGCTATCCAAAGAAAGAATGCACTTCGGTAATCTTCGTGTTTCCGAATGACCACGAACGTCGCGCCACAGAGTAGCCCCCCACAGAGGCAATGCTTCTGAGTCTTGTACTACTGCGCTTTATTGCCCCTAGCATTGCGTGTTTGTATGAAGTTTTGTATCTGTCGGGTTACCTACTCTGGTGTCAGATTGTCATTTTCAGTCAAAAGTTATGAAAAGTTTTTCAGAATTGCATAGAGTTATTAATCTATGTTAGGTATATATCTTCCATGGTTGTAACAGCTCTATATTAGATTTCATCATTGCGCGTTCGGTTTTCCGGAGAAAGACGATGATTCCCGACGCGCATACCTACTTTTCTTTAGAAAACAACTAAGTATCCATTACGTTTAAATAGTTGTCGAGGCTGTTGCTATTGTCAGTATGTTACGTTATTAGGTTTGGTTCCCACGAATCGAATAGCCATTTTTTCCTGTTAAATCGTGTGGGAGTGGTAGCCAAACCTTCACTACGTCATCACTGACATATGGATATGTTTCGATATTATTAGTAAAAATGTTGAACAGTTCGGAAATGCCCGGAGGACTGCGGTGCACAAATATGAACACCTGCCTCACCCTTTCAGGGAATGTTTGATTGATTGAATTAGATCATTGTTTACACTATAACCTATCGAATAAAATATTCTCAGCTCACATTCCGCTTATTCGAATAAAGAAGTGTTTAGTGACATGACTAAATTACCCGATAAGGTGTAGCCTATTTTAATTCTAAGGGATGGTTTTGGTCAACGCTATATCTACAGCTTGTCTATATTTTGAAAGAAAGAAGTAATTTTTTATTAAAAAAAAAAACTTCAAAATAGCATTTATTTAAAGCAAGATGTAACTTTTTTTAAAATATATAATATCGTAATCTGATTATTTTAAAGATCAAAGTATCGAAACAAATAATGTCCGATTGTTTTACAAAAAAGGTCGGACATAAAGCTGGTCAATTGTCGTAAAAGATCTTATAGTGGCTTGTTAGGGGAAATAACTTCATTACACGGGTTTACACGGCATCAAGGGTTTACGATGTTCGAATCAATAGTATCTTGGAGTAGATACGCCTTTTCGCCAGATATTTATAGTTTTACGAGGCTTTATATAGGCTTGTATGAGTTCGTATTAAATTTTGTAGCTATTTTTATTTGCGGGGGCACGTGTCCAAATTTATGGCGTATGTTATGGGTACTGATATATGTATGTTGTATTGACAATGGACTTAACACTTCCTATGTATCATTCGACAGTCACACTTTACGACATTCGAGGCTCAAATCATGAATAGTTGTGTTGGTCCTAAAACCTAACTCCAATTGACATAATTACCTACTTTTGTTTTTATAACGACAAAGTAAGCAACGTAGACAGTCAACGCGAAATTGTGACTGATTTTACCAAATTCAAATATCTTTTATCCGTGGAATAAAATTGACGCATGACAGATTTTGTCAAACAGTCGTAAATTCAAAATGTATGAATTCGCTAGATAAGAATCATACTAGGTTGATCAAAGGTTGGTCGAAATCACCTTTATAAGATTTTATAGATTTTATAGATCTTATTTTTCTTCTAATCTTTATAGATTTTATTTTTAAGTTTCTTCTGTATGACACTTCTCCTGTGCGTAAATCCATAGAAAACTATGGATTAAGTAGACATTCTGGGTATATAGTTACCTCCTGGGGGAAGATATGGGGCACGGCGCGTTCTTCAGAGCGGCGACCGAATCGCAGACGCACGGGGGTACGCACCTCGCGCAGGGAGAGAAGTTCGTTCATCTCGTCGAGCTGAAACAATGGAGGATTTAGTACGAAGTTATACCTAGTGATGGCGGTACCTAGGTGGCTTGCTTAGTTCTTAGAGCCACCTGCGTGTATGTAAGGACTAGCAGGACCTCGCGGTTTCACCCGCATAAGTGTTGGTCCCGTGGGAATATCGGGGTAAAAAGTATCCGTGTGTTATTCTGAAGTATAAGCCATATTACTGTAAAGTTTTATCGAAATCCGTTTAGTAGTTATTGCGTGAAAGAGTAACAAACATCCACCCATCCATCCATTTGCCTGCCTAACCTTAAGCTATCGTTATTTGAAAGGGGAACAAAAATAAACAGTTGATAAACGTAAGTCAAATAAAAGAGAAATTAGCAATGATCATAGAAAACCTGCACTCTAATTGCGTAATACAATTGCAATCACAGTCCGAGGGTTTGATGAAAGTGCCTAATCCATTGCTTCATTGGTTTAAACATTCCGTCAGCTCCACACCGTAAATAACGCAATGAACGTGGCTGAACTGTCAAAAAGACATAGCCATCAATTGCCATTGTATGTGTATTACGCAACTACCCCTCTGGTCGTGAAATTAAATATGTAGACACCCCTGTTAAAAGGAAACCTAACCGGGATACTGAAAAGCAAATAAGTACTTAAAAATTAGTCATTATTATAATTTATTTTTACCGCTTCGAACTTAAAACATTCCCGCCGTCGAAAATCTTCCGCGTAAAAGGAAAATGGAAGAATTTTGGACCTATTAGGGAAACTGCCTAAATATCTTTAAAGAACGCAGGTGGGAAGCATAGCTTTTACCATTATAATTTTACTTTTAACATCTTTAATACCGTTTCCAACTTACATACATTTTGGTGGTCACCAACGACATAATGGCTTGAAAATATTAATTTTAAAGCGACGCAAAACACGAAAGTCTAGTGAAGTGTGCAATTTTATCGTAAATATTATATGTAGTTGTCTTAATATTAAAGGGCAAAACTATTAACTGGTACCTGGTTATACGTATATGAGGATATAATGGAGCGAGGGATAAGATGGGCTTTCATAAAATTAGGGATGAAAGGGTGTATAAGTTAACAAAATTGAGTTACACAAATGTGTTGGAGTAGAAATGACGTACACGATCATGTGTGACGTAGACGTGGCTATTTATTTATTAATAAGATTATTGTTTGTCCAGTAGTGGGTATTCCTGTAATTGCATAATTAAAAGAAAGAAAATACATTTATTTGCGGCAAACACGACGCATAAAAAAAAGAACAAACACACAAAAAAAAAACAAAAAGTGGGGGGTAAATATGCATCACATTCACGCAAAACGGCCATCGCTCAGCATAATGCTAAGACCCTATACGAGACAGAGCCCCAGCGCTGGTAATTATAATAATAATATTATATTATATTATAATAATTATCACACTAATAGTAGCAATGGTTTTCAGTTTGACAGTCCAACAACATTCAATTAGCTTTAATAGCTGTATTCCACCTTTGTGAGAGACTGGTGCCTGATGTAGGTATTTGGGAAAAACCTGTGTTACAGGTGACCAGGCCCCTTCCACGGCTAGAATTAGCTTTAACAGAGATACCGTGCAAGAGTCGAAGTTAAACAATATGCATAACAAATATTAAAACTATGTAAGAGTAAACGATATGTTTCTTTTATTTATTTCTATTAAGCATATCGTTTACTGTTGCACGGTTACGGGTTGCGCTTTCAATATCCATTTGCTCATCGCTTTATAAAAAAAAAAACGCTTTATAATCAAAATACTTATGTTTAGAATAAGGTGTTTTTCTATGGGCCTGTATCGCCTGAAAATAAATCGATTTATTTATTTTATGCTATATTATGTTTGAAAAACTTGTTCATCCGACAGCGTAAATAACGCAATCATTGTTGTTGAATTGCCAAAATTAATGGCTTTGCTGTTGTAAGTTTGTTTCCGAATTACCCCGCAGGTGTCCATACGATGTGTTCATTCACAAACGATTGCGGTTAGCGAAAATCCGCTCTTTCTAAACGTTTATTTAACATATTAATTTCCAAGTAAGCATCAACTACATACTTTCATTCACATCCCGCCAAACGCAGAGTGTAGTTACTGAATGGATACTTATTACACATTTTACCTTTCGGTTCTTTCAGCGCTAAGCTTCATTAACTGTAAAGCGCTTGATGTCCATTTACTAAAAACGCGTTTATAAATTAGCGATATTGATTAATAACCACTGTTTATAAGAGGTTTATGGTCTACACGTGTTTTATTAAGACAAAGTTAGCGCCAGCGCTTGTTATCTGAACTTAGCCTAATGAAGGGATTATATAATGTCTGCTCGTTAAATTGCAAGCTAGGATAAACTGCTTTGTTTTCTCTTAGGTTGCACCCAAAGATTTTTTATAGAACATTCATTTTTTATAGAATATCCAAACATAACGAAACGCTGAGCAGCAGTTTACGTTGCTTCAAATGCGTATTGTCTTTGTCTTTAAAACTCAATCTACGCATTGGAAGTAAAGGATCCTTTAAAAAAAATGTTGTAGGTATAATATATTTTTTTCTTACGGGATCGACTAATATCCCTGTTATCGTTGTATTGTTACGTTAAAAGCCTTTGTCAAGCACTCACTTCCTTACATACTTATAGGTCCTACTTGAACGTTAATGCAATAAAAATTAAATGAAATCAGATATAATTCAATATCTTCATGTAATATATGTATTACTAAGCTTGATAATACAGAACGAGTCAGATTATCAGATATGACAAATCAAATTACTGGACGCATTCACTGGTTTAGGAAATTATAATTATAATTTACCAAAAGAGGAAAGGTATGCTCGTGACGTATGTTAGGGACAACTCAACAATTAAGATCTTAGCAAAAGATAACATGGAAGGTATAATAATAGGCTTGTAAAATATGATGATAAACGATGAATAGGCTGAATTTAATGAAGTTAAGGGACCTCTTTTTCTTTTTAAAACGTTGGTAAATGGAGTGAAAGGGATTGTGAGATAGCTTTTACGTCGGTAAGTGTAGGTAGCTGTGTGTAACATTATCTGGTCGTCGGTGAACATTATAATGCATTATCCACTCGAGAAACACTTAGGACCTCCGTCGGAAAACTGTTGCGGTTAGACCTGGGCGTACTACGGGACTTTATTTTGCTTTAAATATTTATTTCCTGGCTTGGTTTCGTTTTTCATTCAAAAATAAGGGTTCATTAAAAATATATTTGTGGAACAGGAGTATTTTTAGACCCGTCTTTACGGAATTAAATAATGTACCAAATCGTTTGATTTCGACATTAGTCTAGTTGCTCGTGGGCTTTAGTATTTTTGGCTAACTGATGAGCAATTGAATGGGGTTAGTTGCACAGTACTGCAGTAGCTATACCTACTGTGTAACCATTTCACCGTGAAAACTCAGGTGAAGTGAGCGTGGAGTGACCTGTCATTCCAAATAATGCTAGAGATTGCCACTATTGACAACTCGCATCAAGCTCACTTCACTTGAGTTTTCACGGTGAGATTTTTACAGAATCGACTGGCAGGTATGTAAAGTTGGTTTCGAATTAGTGTTAGCATTTTTATAGGTAACCCAAATGGATAAGGCTGTAATATATATATTCCCTGGGTTCGAGTCTCAGGTCGGACAAAATGTTATTAGGTCTTTCTATCTGGAATTTTTCAGTAGCAGCCTAGAGTCTGGAATTGTACCCCGTTGATGTCAAAGGCTCGCAATATTATCCGTATTACATGGGACATAAACATGATAAACATTACTAGCGAAATACGGGTGTACTAAATGATAAATGATTTTATTTTGTAAGTAGGTTTGTACAAACACTTTTACACGTCAATCATATTTTAAAACTAGATGAGGTCGGTGTTTCCTATCTGACTAGTCTGAGAAGAAAGGCCGAAACCAACTCAGAGGTCACAGTCTCTTTTAAAGTCCAGACATAATCTTCACTCCATTCTTCCATTACTATATGCACACTCCCCAACCCTTCAGGGAAACAAGGGATTATGTTATGTGTTTTAAATTATTGTTATGAAAAAGTTTACATATACTTCATGTATGTATGAACCTTTTCATTTAACTATGTAATGCCACAAATATTACCCGGGAACGTCGTAGCAGTAACTTAATATCAGATATTTAAATATGAGAACCTGATAGAGATAATCCGCGAAGGCGGTTCCCGGAGATGTGACTTTATTTGATTGCCGCCGAACGCTCGACAGAACGTTAACCGACAGATTACTGATGTATTCAAATTAATACAATTGCTAAAACGAGTGATTCTAACGGATTGCTCTGTCTGCCTCGACCTGAGTCTGATTGTGGGTTAGGTCTATTTGTAAAAGTGCTAGAAACAAGATTATAGTTTATGATTTTTTTGAGTTCAGAAAAGGTTTTAAGGCAACGTTAAACCAGTTCTATTTTGGGTACTTAATTAGTTTGGCAGTTAGAGCGGAGTTTAATATTTTTTTATTTTATTTTATTAATTCGGGAAAATAAACAGTTAGATATACATTAAAATCTTACACTAAGTTATAAATGTACAAGGTTTATAAATGTATAATCTACGACATTTTCCACAACATATTAAAAGTTATGTATAACAGTGCACTATTCTAAGATTTTAAAGCAGAAAAGTAGTTAAAAGTGAACTTAAACAGAAACAGGCATGCAAACAACAGAGAAAGAGAGAGAGAATGGGCAAATATTAAAGTAACTAACTAATAGCTGTTATATTCTAAAATTATTTTGTTGGTAGGATTTCTAAATTTTTGGGCAGAGACGAAGAAGAAGTCGATGCCTTCAAAGATCTTATTGTACTGGTTGGTAAGGCAGCGGGTGGGAGGTGATCGCAAGCCCGCGTTTGTGCGAGAGGAACTTACGTTGTTCTGGGTACTACGAAGCTGATTTTGTTGTGAATATCAATACAGTCATAAGTTTTGCACAGATCAAACAAGAACATTGTTCGTCTAGCTCTAGACTTTAAAATTTGCAGGTTATACTTCTGCAATAGGTCATTGCAGGATGCGTAGGTACGATGGCAACGAAAATGCATGGCCTTTAAAAATGTTCTCTGTACTTTTTCGATCATATCGAAATATTTACCATAGTGGGGATTCCATACCCATACCATACATACATATCATTGAATTGCAGAAGGTTCTCTGTTTAGGCAGCCATTTAAATCAATGCGTTCGTTCGCAAAAGAACAGTTCAATGAGTCGGTAACTACACAAGGAGTCCCGGCAAACTGAGGAAACATTTCAGATGCGGATCCATGTATCAGTATTCTCGAGTTTCAGGAAGGTTTTATGTAGTATCGTAAATCGCCGGCTCCCAAATTCAACTTATTTTGTCTATACTAATATTATAAAGAGGGGATTGGTTTGTTTGTTTGTAAGTTTGTATGTAGAGGGTAATCTTCGGAACTATTTATCAGTTAGATTTGAAAAAATATTTTTGCACAATTACACTATTAACATGTATGGTCAGGGTAGGCCTTTTAGGTAAGTACCTGGTACTTACCTAAAAAAATTCACTCATACCAGTGTGACAGTTTCTTTCCAACTAATTCGATGTGCGACATTTATGGAGCACAAAACCTGGTTTTGTGGTCCATGGCGACATTAACGACGGGGTAATGTTATTCTTGGTCGTAAGACAACCATGTTTTCCTTTAACTTCTTTACCATGGCTAATCTGTCTGTTACTTACAGGAGCTTGAGGAGGCATGTCGGGGTCAGAACGGCGGCCGAAGCGCAGGCGGCGGGACGGCGAGCGCACCGACTTGCGCGCCAGAGCGTGCCCGCCGAGAGCGTCATGCTGGGCCAGTAACGCGTACAGCCCGCCTAGTGCACCCCATCCGTTTTGACTGTCCGCTGCTGCTGATGCTAAACAAAAGAGAGCAAAATTTGATATACTATTTTAATACTGAGACACACAGACGCCAGCAAATAAACGCAAGCTAATCATAATTCTGCCGCAGACACGTATTCTGTGAAGATGTCGAGCTCATCTGGATGCTTCACTAGCTGTGTTGTCGTACTGTGAATCCATTGGTTATTACTTCATGAGCTATAATTTACGGGTCATTATTGGTTAAAATTAAGACTCTTGTGTCTTTACCAATAAGTTTGAAGCAAAGAACTCATAGGTTTGCCTATGACCCTCCCATATGGAAGTAGTTATCATAGGTAAAATAAGTTATGGATCTATTTATATGCCAAGTTTGGCAGTAAAAATAAGTAATGTAAGCAAAAAGATTCGCTTTTGTTTATAGGAACCGAACATAAGACAGCCAAATGGAAGGTTATCTTGGAAGGCGCTGGTTTTTGTGATACAATGATTTTCATTCATTAGTACAGGCACCAAGCAGCTTAGATCATTAAAATAAAAAAAAACGATACACTTTTTTCTGTAATGATCATTTTTAGTTGGAAAATTGTTTTTGTGAACCTAAGATGTGTTTTTTCTGAAATAAAAATTGATTTATTATTTTTTAATGTAGAGACGTTTTTGCCTTACAGACTTATGGACAGTAAGATATACTAAGCTAAGTAAATTAATAATATTATAAACCACCGACACTAACACCTTTCACAAATGAAATCCCACAATAAACAAACGAGAGAACGGGGTTCTCAGTGTAAATCTCAACTTTTCCGTTAAACCGTGTCGCTATTAATAAATCAAATATTCAGGTCGGATATATATAGTACCTTTACAAAAGATGTTTGGGGCAAATTTCAGTAGGAAGCCTTTATTATCGCTACAGAAATATGCCGTATGCTAGGTTATATAGGTTGCTTCATGGAGTACGGTAGACAGTCCTGATCGCTATGTTGTTTACAGTATAAGAGATTATACCCCTGAGCACCCATTTGAATAATAGGACTTTGCATAGAATTGATTCATCTGCGGTCCTATTCATAACTTGGAACTGTCTAGATCGCGTAAACATACTGTTTGTGTGAATGTTTACGCATATTGCGGACGAACTTTTTGATGCCCTGTGATTCCTTTCTCTCTCTTTTTTTTATACCTATTTGTACATAATTATGATTAATATTATCTAAAGTCTGTTAGCTTATAGGTATTTTAAGTATGTAAATATTATAAAAAAATAAACAAAACTGTTATATCTTTGTCCAAAAAAAAAAAACTGTTTGTAAGATATGTTTGAAATTCTGGTAAATAAAGTATATTGTGACATATATGTTTTTTGTACTCTTTTAGTATTTTATTACTAGAGACCTATGCTGACTGGTGCTATGCATAGCTGTGAGAATAGTCGGCTACATCTTTTTCTCCTCCTTAAGACCCAGCACCATAATCGCGTAACACACGATCAATCGGAATCGGTTTCATTTTGACAGTTCAACAACATTCATTGCGTTATTTACGTTGTTGAGCAGACACATGACACATTTTTTGAACATATGAAGCAATGGATGATTTTTCTTTAGCCTACTTATACTGTCTCACTGCTGGGCAAAAGCCTCCCCTAAATCCTTCAAGGAACTCTTTTCCCACGCGCCACCTCGAACCAGCCCTCGCGGTACGCGTCCACGCAATCAAGTAATGTTTAATAATGAAAAAAAAACCACTTACATTACAACAAATATATATGACTAAAGGAGACCGTCACCCAGATAACTTTTCTTATTAATCAAGTAATATAAGTTGTAAGCAAGTTTTATTAGTACAAGCCTTTTGGGAGGCCAAACAAAAGTTTTTACAGCTCAACTGCGGTACATAAAGGTTAACTTGTTTAAAAAGATTTCTCGTCGGTTCATGTGTGAAGAATAACTAATCTGTTGAATGTCGAATATTTTTTTTTCTATAACGCCTTGGTTCGTACTCACGTGTGATTGGTCCATATTTCATGTTCGATTTACAATGGAGGCACCAGTTTTGCCTATATTTTAAAAAATCAAGTAATGTTACAATCTCCCGGCTACTTTTCGATTGTAAAATTTTGTTTGGCCAATGACTATGCCCGGAAAATAACAAGAAACGTAGGGTTTCCAGTAGTTTTACGACTGCCGTTTTCGCCGATTTCCGGTTCACTAATGACCGATTCCTATAATTTACGAATTGTTATTGGTTAAAATTAAGACTGGTATCATTACCAGTCTTGCCCAGTTGCCAATTTATATGCCCAGATTGGCAATAAAAAATGCTACCATTGGTAAGCAAAACGATTCGTTTTTGTTTATAGGAACCGATCATTAGGGCGGGTTGTTTCACGTCCACTTAACGCACACGTATCCGTCAAAAATGGCGCTAACTATCGTCAAACCAAAAAAGTGTTGTTTCAAATTACAATTACAAAATTATGGCCATGACTTACGTCAAACAATAATGATTACGTAATCGTTATTATTTGACGTACGTATGTTACGTTAACCAACCGTTCGAAACAACCGGCCCTTAGACAAGTAATATTCTGTGGTAACTTTAACCGATACGCCTTTGCCTTAGCGTCCAGTGTAGCTGTACTAGGTCTAATGTTTTATTTTAAGACTTTTTCTATTCGTCCCTCAAAGTTTTTCTCTCATCTGGATGTCAAAGAAAAATACACACTATACCGTCTTCCTTTGAGGAGAAGACTGCTCTATATTTTTTTAACATCAGTTTATTTTTAAATTGGTCTCAAGTAGTTCTGTGACGCTTTCTGCAACTGTTTCCTATGTCCGGAGTTATTCGGAGGTCATACAAAGCACTTATACCCGTTGGTATGCGTTTACTTGAATAAAATGCAAGCTGTAGTATTTCAAATTCCGTATTTTGCAGGAGTTCTAAACTGAAGATCCACATTGTTTCAATCCTTATCTAATATTTCAATCATTGTTTCAATCCTTAATGTTTGTGTGTTTGCACTACCTCAACATCATCAGCCTATAGCAGTCCACTGCTGGACCCGCTGGCCTCCCCTATTGCACGCCATTCAACTTGATTTTCGGCAGCTCTCATCCAGCTGCCATCCTGCGAAGATCGTCGCTCCACCTAGCCAGTGGGCGTCCCACCTTACGTTTACCGATTCGCAGTCTCCACTCAAGAACACGTCTACGCCAACGGTCATCGGTTCTACGGCTAATATGGCCGGCCCATTGCTTATTGTGTGAGCTATGTCGACCACTTTGGTTCTTTGCCGCACTACTATTATATACTACTCTACTATGACTCTCTACTATGTATGTTTATCTATACTTATTATAAATTAAAGTCGCTTTTCGTATCTGTCTGTGTGTGTCGTTAATTTTCAAACTATCCCACGTATTTTGATGCGGTTTCCACCATCATTTTGAAGATGTACAATACATGTTGGCGTACAGTTGTAACAACTCTGCGAAGCAGGCACTGGTCGCTAGTTCTTGTATATTGATTGACTTACTTAAATAAAAAAAAAATAAACAACAAAAACTATATTCTTCGTTTACATAACCCAATATACCCCTCCATAGCATGGGTTCCGGTAAACATGAGCGCAATGTATTATAAAATTAGATCCTCCGTAAGATTTAGCGAGGAGAGGGTCGGTGTAAGGGTCGGTGAGCAGTCAGCCATGGCAGTGTCCCCGACATCGATGTGACATTTACACGGACACGTCTTCATTTATTATAACTAACTATTATAAAAGCGTAAGGCTGACTTCGTCTTTTGTATAGTTAATAAGTCGTTTTGTGATACAAACCCACTATTAGAGTTAGATTATTAACTTCGACTAAAACCCACAATTACAGTGTAGAATTATATTACAGCCATAGGTACAATACTTGTTAAAATAGAAGATATAATTAGATTCATAAATATAAAATGTACAAATAATCACATGACAAAATTGTACGTAACCGTTGTAATTTTCAGCCGAACCGTGATAGTTATTATTAGAAAATGTATGTAAGTAAGTGATACTGACACGCACTACGCGTTCTTCATATAAATTACTAGTTTGTACACCTTATCATCGATTTTTCATCGTACGACAGAGGGTCGGGGTATTGACATACATATTTCCCTTAATTTTCTCGACAATATTCTTGAAAGGACATGATAAATGAGATGTGAGTTATTTTCGATATCCTCTCCTTTTTTCTGAAACGGTCTATCTACCTTTAAAATTTGACCTTGTGTGAAATTGGCCAAATTGATACCTACGTGTTAGGTAGGCATTTATGAGGTGTCTTTATTGTTTAGACGGCCTTTGAAAATTGTTTTTCACAGTAAAATAATCTAAGGTCTAGGTAGTTACTCATAATCACCTCTTAAGAAAGGTGAACGGTAAAGGTAAACGTTGGGTCAACTAAATGGGAGACTACTAAAACAAAATACTTGCGCATTTTATGAATCACTTTATACATATAAACATGAATATCATATTATCCATACTGTTAGAACATTTATGTATGCGTATTGTAAAATTAGCAAAAGCACTCGTATTTTATAAGCCTGCTGTAACTATGAATCAATCACATAGAAACCTAGGCCTTTGACGAGAGAAAATATCATGCAGCTAAGTACATTTTTTACAAACGCTCGCCCTTGACTCATTTAATATGGCTTCATTACTGAGAAACTGTGAATGTTGGTGCGTATTTCTAGGAAATGATACTGGAAACTTCGCTAACAATGTTATAGTCCACGTAACCTTAGCTTGCTGTACTAACGGTACGTTAGTAATGTCACTTAGAAGTTTCAACTAGAATATCCTATAGGAAATAAATAAAAAAAGAACATTATCTTAATATATATAATTCTTCTGTATGTGTGTTTGTCACCGAACTCCTCCTAAACGGCTAGACCGATTTGGATGAAATTTTGTGTGTATAATTCAATGCGTTCTTGGATGGTTTGAAAACACAATTGGAAACGGTAGGTGGCGCTGCTTTTCCGGGCAGGACGATGTCTGCCGGGTCCACTAGTATTATTATATAAATCATTTAAAAAAAAACTTTATTGTTCAAGAGAGGATTACAATAGCGTTAGCCTCCACACTAGGATTCCCTGTGTCGTAGAAACTGGTCTTCTTCGTCATACAAGATTATAAGATAGTAGGTAAGCACATACATAGCATCGGTCGCTAAGATTTCTAAGGTGACAATAATCAAACGTTATTTCAAAAAAATATATCCTTCTAAACATAATATGTAATAAAATAAAATTAATATTAAAAGTTATAATGATTCTTCACCAGTAGACTGAACTATACGTACATATTTCAAGTTCTCGTGTATGTACTGCAGTGTCTCAGTATTATAGATCATGTTTTAGTACATCCATTACAAAGACTTATGGATTCTTGTCATTCGATGTCTTCGGTTTCTAAGGTGTTCCTCTGGTGTACTTTACGATCTAGTGTCAGAGAATACAGCTCCTACCATATATTAAAGTATCCTAACAGACAGGTGCATTACCTATTGTCGAGTTTATGACCTAGTATTCACATTAAAAGTATATACGAGTATCATCGCCATGTCTAAACATGGCGATCATATCATTAGCATCGAATACCTAAGTATTCGATGCTAATATACCTAAAGTATATTCAAACGAATGTTTGAAATTGATGTTATTTTAAGTTAAACTAATATCAACTTTATTTTAATGGTAATTAAGTTGATTTCAGAGTGACTAGCACTATTGAAAAAGTTATAAAAATGTTTGAAGTTGTAGCGTAGGTAAACTGAACTTATGTATAGTAATTAAAGTCATTTTTCCGTAAAATTATATTTGTTTACATTTTTGGCAAATAAATCGCGAACGCAGTTTGCCTACCAGCAACCAATCAAATTAATGAATTGCAATATTCCAATATTATACGGAACACGTTTGAATTTAATTGTATCCGGCATCGGGACAAGGTTATAAACTGGAACATATCGTTGATCATCAAAGGGAAGTCCGATATTCCTAATAACGTTTGCGATACACAACTTCCAAGTTTGTAATCCGTGTCAACCCGGGAATGTTCACAGGTCTTAGCACTGAGCATTAGTTCACAAGTTAGTTTGCTACAGCCCTATTAATTAGGAACGTTGCTGTGCCAATAATTTGTGCATCCTTGTCACTTGAAGTTTGTTCCTCCGGGATATAACTCTGAAGTTTAACGTAATTACCTCAATGTTTCACGCAACTGAAATTGCGTTTGCATTGAAAAAGAAGGATTCCTTCGTGGTTCGAAAAGTAATTACTCGAGGGAATTGCGGTGGTTGTCTCCTCGACGTTACTTTAGTTGTTTCGGGGGGCGTTTGTTAGGCACGAGCGTGGCAATTTGATTTTGTCAGAATCAATAAATGACGACAACATCTTTTCAATTGATGTTTTGGAAGATCAGAGGGGGTTTTAGAATACAACCTTTGAATGAGAATTCTTTGTTTGTTAACAATAGCTCCTAATTATAACGATTTAGAAATGTTCTCGAAAAAAAGAAGAAAACCAATTCAGAAAGCTTCTAACACAGTTTTGTAAAACTCCATCCCGTTTTCTAAAAGCGACAACAACTGATCGCAATTATAAAGGACACTTTATGTTTCTCCTTGAAATGATTAATTTATAAGCCAGGATAAGAAATTGATTCGAAGCACTAACAAGGCTTCAGAACTTAGTTAGTATTCTAGATGCACACCTTGCATTTCAATTTTGATTAACAAACTTGAAAGGCGGCTCGGATTGACCATGCCAGGGGAATGTTGATGTTTACATCACTATTCATTGAACAACACTGGATAGAATATGACAGGAGAATACTGCCATTTTTATGGGCCTTAGAACTACCTTTCCAATTTATATGTACACCAACTTCAGTAATGTCCAAGAAAAACTTTTTCTTGAACATTACTGAAGTTGGTGATAAAAAACAAAAGAAAAAATAACAGACAAGAAGAAACATCGTGAGGAAACTGGACTTATCTTCTTCTCTATAATATAAAAATTAATCGCTGTATGTGTTGCTAAGCGCAAATCTCGTGAAATGCTGAACCGATTTCGCTAATTCTTTTTTTAGAATATTCCTTAAATTACGAGGAGGGTTCTTACGCAGAGAAAAAAATAAAAAATTGCCTGAAAAAGTCTAAAAACAACAACTTTTCTATACTCCCATACAAACGAATACAAATTTTGTTTCGGGGTCGGGGGTACAAGAAATTTTACGCGGACGAAGTCGCGGGCAGAAGCTAGTAGTTAACATAAGTCTGAAATCGTCAACCCGTCTTGAGCTAGCGTGGTAATCAATGCTCGTCCCTTCACTATATGAGAAGAGGCCTTTGCCCTGCATCATAATCAGCCTATAATAATCCCAGTGTTGGGACAAAAGCCTCCTCTCTGTAACAGGGAGTGGGCCATAATCCACCTCGCGGGCCCAGAGCGGGTTGCACATGTCACATGTAATATAGTTTAATTATCACAGTTTCTAGGCAAATATAGGCAGATGCTTCACGCTAGATAGGTAGACAAAGTACAAAGTAGTAAGGCTACAAAGTAGCCCTTTATGTAGTTGCTACGATATACCCATATGGGATGGGGAAGGCCTATTTTTTAATAAAAGTCATGTGGAGTTATAAAAATGTATCTAATACTCGCACCCGCTGAACTGAAGCTAATGAGTCTCATCCATTTTATTCGACATCAGTATTCAATGCGTCTTTGTAATATTTTTATATACATCGAGTAACGTTTTTAATTATGAAACGTTCAATATTTCAATACGTGTTATTTTTGTTTGATGAGTTTGTATTGATTTGTGAATGTCAATCAGCAGTATTGTTATATTTTTCGTTGCGTGACTCCATTGTTTGCCAGATTAGGCTTCGGTTATCAATAATTTAGCATAAGTAAAAATGAAATAACAAAATTGTTGTAATTTAGCCTTGTGTTCACAATCACAAACATTAAAATCAGCTCTATATTTCAACCTTACGAAATTTGACTTATACCAACTGTTTAAATACTTATCCGGTGATTTGAATGTTGGTGAACACAGGCCTTAGACATTTCGAATTGGCCGATATTTAATGTATATACTCGTAAGTATGTACATACAGAAACAATTGCCTTCATCTGTAATACGAGTACAATGTTTTAACTAAAAATCATTAATACTGCTTCTAATAAAATTAAATGTTTTATTATCTAGCTCGTTAATTGTGTTTTACATACAATAGGAGCTAAAATTATGCAAATCCCTCTGTTATCCCTACGGGCGGTTTGATTAATTTTCCGAGTTGCTTGATTGAATTTACGAAACATTATTTTCAAATAAAATGTACAACTGTACATATAACTTTAATACTTATTTACCTTAGGAGGTAACTATCTATCTATATTCTGAAAGAGGAACAAAATTTACCTAAATATTTTTAGTATGTTCATGCTCAATTGGAACTCAATCAAAGAAATAGTCTTGTATAACGGTTTTCTTTTGTAAAAAATATGTTTTTAATATAAAATGCTCGCATAATTTGCTTGTGCTTATTTTAACTCGTCTTTTAATCTGCATTCGCGTCATATTCGCCAAAAATGTAAACAAATATGAGTTTAAGGAAAATTAACTTTAATTCCTACAAAATAAAAAAAGTTATAAAAATGTTTGAAGGTGTAGCGTAAACTGAACAGTTACAACTTCAAACATTTTTATAACTTTTTCCATAGTGCTACTCTGAAATCAACTGAATTACCATGAAAATAAAGTGGATTTTTGTTTAACTTGAAATAACGTCAATTTGAAACCAATAAAATTTGAATATAGATGCCAAGCATTGTTCGCCCTTAATAAGTGATCCCAAATTACAGTAATAGTGATGTGATAGGTAATAGGTTACGTGACGTTGGCGCAAACTACAGATTTAAGCGCACCACTCGAGTTGTTTACTTAAGCTCTTGTCGAGAACATAATGTTATTAAAAGCTTGACATATCGCCTCTTGTTTTACGACAACTATCGAATATTTCAATTTCGGTGTAAATAACTAAAGTTGGTGTTGATATTGACCTATTCGAAAACCAGCACGCATTTCAAATGAAGTGTTTTCTTGATTTTCTTTTAAAAGAAATTGATTATTTTACTAAATATAATGAAGTCAAATATACAGGCTAAAATTAGTACCTATTTGATTGGACCTATTTTATTGAAATAAATTATATTGAAATACTTAAACTATTGATTACATTATTTGTGGTTTCGGAAAAGTTTTTTAACCGTATCGTATGTACAAACGTTACATTTTTAACCTGTAATAAGATTAGTAAGGATTTGACTTGACGAGGCCGACTTTTTCATTTTCCAAAAACCTTCTAAGTAAGGATATGTTCGAAAATATTTACTAGGTACGCTTTATAAACGCTTCTCTTACAGTAGTTTGTCTCTACAAAGGTTACGTATAAACTTAGTGAACCGATACGCCTCACCGGACTTTAAATTATGGCTGTAAGTCTCTGAAGTGTAGCCATTGGGTCCAGTGTTCTTTGTTAGACTTTGTTTTAAAGCTTTACTTCACAAAAATTAGTTTATTAAGAAAAAATACATTGTCTTATTATATTGTTATGTGAACGAAGTTAAAATCATAAAGCAAAATAGCCTTGATCACATAAAATCACTAAATTTCCGGATTAAAATTGCCCTTTGAATTTTATCTATAGCCTTAAATAATTACGAAATCTTTTACCATCACATCAATTCCCATTTATTGTTCTGAACTTGTACAGGACCCTATTTCCATCAATGGGTTTTGTAAATTAATTTTGCGAACCTCGTTCCAATGTCTTGTCATATGAAATATTAAAATTAAACATAGGTTCTAAAAACATCTCTTTCTGAGGCAGACGCAAGAGTAAAGCAAGCACACTCACAAGTACCCTCGTCTCGTTTTATTCCATGAAAAGTAATTTAAGTGCTAATCCTATCCAGCTTTACGTATAGGCCCCCTTACCTGGACCGTAAGCATTCAAATGCGTACAACTGTAACGTCCTAAGCGAGTAACAGACATCCAAACATTCCCAAATATCAGAGAAGAGAAAATTAAACGAGATGTAATAAACGTGTTCATTTAAGCGAATCAGTGGGTATCATGTAAGAAGGATTCTTAATAAATCCTCCAAATTATTCACTTGTAACGTTAAAGATATGTCGGATATTAAAATTATTTCTATTTTATTATCTGCGTTGTTAAAACACGTCTTCGAAGGCCTTTTTCCTGATCTACAATAGAAATGTTGGTGTACTTTAGTAACACCTCTAACTAAACCCTTCGGGGAAAAAGACGTGTTAAGTGTAACTAATAATAAGTACTTACCTACCCAAATACTAAGTATTGTAAGTAAGTTGATACTTAACACGTCTTTTATATAAATCAGTATTATAATGTTAGTTCTAAGTTACACAGCAATTGTCACGCAAGCGACGTTTACGGAGAAAAGTTTCACGTAATAGGGCAACTGAGTAACTAAGCATAAGCATGTTAATCCATTAAGTAATAGGTATGAATTTGGTTTTAACTCCCATTAGAATGATAATTATAGCACAATTATTTTACTTTCTCTTTAATTGCAGTACGTTTAGGGTTCCGTTCTTAATAGTTCTCTGATTTTGTCACGGCATCTCTTCTTATTGATCAGTCAACTAGGAATTGCCGGCGCCATCTACTTAGTTGTAAACCAGAACATTGACTCTTACAGAAAACAATACTTAAAACGATACAGTTTTGGTGTCACTTCTCTCTCTATTTGTTTCTCGTCACATTTTGTCCGATTTCTTTCACTATTTCCTTTCTGTACTGAGTATTTTTGAACTTGTTTTAGTTATTTCCGATGTACTTACATTCATATGGAGAGACGAGCGCCTGCGCATTGGCTACGGGCAAGGAGCAGATCGCCGCGAATCCGCACACCGCCAGCGCAAACACGAAACTCGGAGACATGACTGAAAGAATATAAAATGGCACATTAATATTATTGAATAAAGACCTAAACGCACAGCACAATGAGAATTGTAAAAATATGGGGGAGACCTTTGCCCAGCACTGGGACAATTTTGGTTTACGGGAAAAAAACCTAAACGGAGATATTACGAAACAAGGTACCTATCCTTTTGAAATAGTTTAAACCACAGAACGAGCTTTTGTAATAAGAACGTAAGTGTGATTATACAGTATTAAATAGGTACAGCAGTGCGATTCTGTAACCATCTCACCGTGAAAACTTAGTTGAAGTGAGCTGTCATTCCAAATAATGCTAGGGATTGACACTACTGACAACTCACATCAAGCTCACTTCACTTGAGTTTTCACGGTAAGATTTTCACTGAATCGACCGGCAGTTCTTTTAAACACAAAAATTACAACTTAGTTCAGTACTAAGTTGTCGAACTTTATTGTAGTAATCCAAAAATGGCTCCATGATTTAAACTTTGGCCTGAACTTTGTTTTATAACAAAACGGAAATGGTCCTACCAAGAACTAACCACATGTTAAGCTCATGAATAAGGGTCTATTGAAGTATGGAACATTAGTGAGGTAATCCCCGGATCGATCACCATTTGATGGGATTATCACTCCAATCACACCTTCAAATACGTTATTTTTCTTACAAATCTGAGCCACCTCCAAGACTTATGCGTGCTTTTGGAAATATTAAAACACACGACTACTAAATTCGTGCGTGTTACTGACTTACTTATTTTAATCTAGTTTCTCACTCGGTCACTCACATTAAGGAATGAACAAAACTTTCAAAACAATATTAACCTTTTTTTGCAGAGGTTTTACAAAATCTGTCTTAATATTTATAAGTACTTAAATTCAGTCACAGTCTTATACTGTTTGTTCACCGCACAACGTCAAACGGACGTCACCGAGAAACGAGATTATTCGAACCGAGCGTGACCTCCCGGTGACGGCGTTCGGTGGACCCGCGGCCACAGTAAATGTATCGCTACATCGGCGCCGTCATCTGGTTCTCGTTGAAATCCCGTTGACGTAGCAGTGGACAAACGGTTTTATATATAGATTGGGACACATTCATTATGAAGTAGATTAGACCCAAGAAGGTACCTATCATGACTATTTAGAAAGGCTCTGCTTTTGATCCAATTGATGAATAATTAATAATTGGACGAGCACGGTCCATTGTGCAATGGAACAATAATGTACGGAATAGGATTATACAAGGTGAAACATTACGTAGATATGATGTAGGGGTGAAGGAACTTGAGAATATGTTAAAATTACGTAATGTACCAAAAGCTAGTGGGTGTAACAATCACACCTAGTTCTATGAGAACTCTGAAACGATGAATGAACCTATTTAAATGTAGGTAATGTAGTAAATCAATTCATTTAAATTTCTTATTAAATAATAAAAGTTTGCTTAGGTATTTTAAAGCAAAAATATCAACAAATAATTTATCAGAAGGCGTTGGCGTAATCCTACATTACAAAAATATTAAAAAAATATTTATCAAAAGGCCAATATTCGTAATTATAAACGTTCAAAATCGCATTTCACAATTCAAGTTGCAATCTTATCTCAGCGACAATCAACGTCAAAAAATTGACAAAAAGGTATGAAATTTAAGACTTGGGTATTTTAAGACTTGGGTATTTTTGACAGATTGAGACTACCGTTATTAAAAATACAGGAATTGCCCTCTCTGTTATAGATAAAAGTCAATCTTTTCCAGTGTTTAAGAAGCCGTTATTTTCTTCGAATAACCGTTTGTCTAGAACTATGAGCAAATAGAAATGGGAATATACTCTGTGGAGCAGACCTCTCAATAAATACCGAGCGTGTAGCAAAATAAATGAAGTTGCCGCTTCACTACATTCAAAAAAATATCGAGATTTTTAAATCAATATATATTGTTTGCGAAGAAGACTGTTTGCTTCATTTGAGACAGTAAGACTGAATGTCGGTTGCCAGCTATCAGATATTGAATACCTGTGGGTACACAAACAATCTGTAAAAAAGGGTAATGTGCGTGTATTGTAGAAAATAATAATCCTACAAAATTTTTAACTTGGTTTGAGTTCGATCCCTATTTATAAATAGTAAAATTCAGTTTCGTATTATGCAATACCTACAGTGTGACCGCTGAGAGAATGTGTTATTGACACCTGTCAGTTTCATAGAAACGAATACGTGTTTTGCGAATTTGATCTTTAATACGAGTAGCTACTAGAATTGTCGCACTGACAGGTATCGGAATAGGTATACGAATAGTTTCATTGTGAAATAGGTTTGGACCAAGAATGAGCCATTACTGTTTTGTGTTTACGTTTTACACACATTTCGTATTTGTAAGTATCATAATTATGTTAAAAGATGTCGTATTAAAATTTCGGCTTTTACCACGACACACAGCAGCTACGGGACCCATTTATCACATTCATATTTAGCCTTTTTATTTCGCAAGAGGGGTTTTCATTTGTTCGAATTATCCGCGGCATATCCGCCATTTGCACACATTCTGCCAAGCATAACCAGATGTTATGTGGATGGTAGCATTAACCCCTTTTTGTTAGAGGGACGTCGTGTCCAAAATGTGCAACCTTTTCCTAACTCGTGTTCTTAGTAAGTATGATTAAGCTATTATTCTGTGAAACGTATGAATTGTTGTTTTTGTTTTTTTTTAAGCTGAACCTTCTAAAAAAGGTACATAAAGGCACAGGAAAGGTACATTCTGCGACTGAACGACATTTTAGAATATATAAACTCTTTATTATGTACACCATATAAATTACAGATATACATGTAAAAATCTTACAAAGGATGACTCAATGGGCGGTCTTATAATTACATTTTAATAGGAAATGTGCCATCACTTCCCAAAAAATAGAATTATGTGCATCTTCTTATTTTCAGTAAGACATTTTACGAGTGTGTCAATGTGAATTTGCTTATTTACACGGTCTTCAACACTCGAAGTAATTTTTTATACATTACACCTAAATTATACGAAACCGAACCTTAAATACGTTACCAATTTTCATAGAATTATCGTTATTCACGACATTACGGCTGACATTTACAGAATATGATGAGCGAGTGAGAATAAGTACGTGGATATATGAGCTGTCAGTCAATAGAGCTGACGCCATGGATATAGATGTACGGCCCTCAAGCGGTCGTTACAGGTTGATGGAAGGCTCAACAAGTAGGGTAATGCGCGTGTCGTCGACCCCCCCTCGGACGAATGTCGTGGTGACGTCATCAATCACGCTTATCACTACGACGTGACGTGCTGACACGTCACACGCAGCACAACTGCTACTAACACGACGTTTACACGCGAATACTAACATTGAACATTTTTGGTACTACTTGCTACGGCGTAGCTCCAGTGCTACGAAATTGCTACGAATAAAACTTTAGAACCTACACATTTGTATTTTTAGTACATTTGAAAGCAATTACAAGGTATTAAAAAAATATTATATACCTGATACTAAATAATATTGAGAACAATATTGAAATTAAGAAAAGTTATGCTTATTTATAGGGTCATACAAAGTTCTTGTTTAACAACTCATTCGTGAAGATTTTATCATTTCAATAATCTGTTTTTAAAAGTACCTCCTAGATATAAAGATACAAATAACAATTTATAATTCCTATAATAGATATTTAGATTAAAGTAGAAAATATTTATTGGAATCTTACATTCCAAGAAAATATTACAAGTACCCAAGTACTTGTAATATTTACTTTACTTTACGTACGGGACGTTTACTTCCATAAAAACTTAACAATTAGCTCTTTGGTTAATTACCACATTTCATGTACATATTGACCCCATCTAGGAGCTACCGAAAGTGATAAATGACCAATTACGGTATAGCAATAAGATAAAAAAAAATAACATCACGCCTGTAATCCCCGAAGGGTAAAGCAGAGGTGCACCTGTACGATATACAGCCACATTTCACCGGTATGTTTAAATCCGAATATGAGGCGAGCCTATTAATATCAACCAGGGACAAATCTAGACCTCGGGTTGTTACTAACAAATTCCGGTTGAAAAAACTAAACAACACTTGCCCTACCTGGAAATCGAATCCAAGACCTCATGCTCAGTAGTAGTGCTTGCGACCACTAGATCAACGAGGCAGTCAGTAATGAAAAACATAATAATTATAATATGGCAACACTAACTAAGCTGCTCTCGCGTATAAGGATGAAGGGATGACTCTCATTATTTCTGTCACCTTACGCTGCATATTATTAATGATCGTCACCAATTAATGATACACCACTAGACCACTACTCTTACTAAGTGTTTATTGCTTGTATAATGAGAAAAGGTTTATGTATTTCTTGTTAATGAGGAAGAAGAAATGTATTTTGTTGAATTTCAGGTCTAATAAGATACCAACTTTGCATCGAATGTATGAAACTAAACTTTTAGATTGATAGTTTTTTATATAGCATTACATACATTTCATTTCGTTCCTTTGATGGTTTCCTCGAACCTACGAATTCAATTGTTGTTATTAGAATAAATAGTTTATAGGAGATTAGCTGCGCCCCGAGGTTTAACGCGGATAAGTCTCGATCACGTGGGAATATCGGGACAAAAAAGTATCCAGGTCATGGTTAAACTATGACCTGGATACTAGATACTTTTTTGTGCCAACATGTGCCAAATTTTATTCAAACCCGTTCTGCCGTTTCAGCGTGAAAGCGTAACAGACAAACAATCTTTTCTCTTTAAAATATTATTATAAGTTAATAATATTATTATATAAATAATATTATTATTATTATTATTATTATAATATAAGTTGTTATGTGTAATATGTGTATAATTTACATGTCAACTTTAATTTATTTATTTATTTTTATTAAGGTTAATCAACAATCGTTTACACCAGTACATCAGCTTATTATTTACAATAGGATACAATTGCGGGTGCAACAATTAATTATAGGTTAACACCGCTAGCACAAGAAACAGTGGTAAAACCATTAATTATTAAATTACGACAGATTCATAAAAATACAAGTGAGTGAAATTAATTTGATTATAAACCAGTAAACAAGATATAAATTAAATAATAATTGATATGAAAATAAGATTATAAATTAGACTAAATAAAATAAATTACATTGACCATTTAAAAAGAAATCAATACAACAACAATCAAAATACAAAATACTTTATTATTAAAAAATAATTTAATGTTATTCATTCATACTAAAAACAATTGCAGCAATAAAATAAATAATTATTTATGACGTACCGTCAATAAACAAACTATTAGTAGATTGATATAAGGTTTATTTATATCTAAACTGCTTTCAAAACGGTGAAGAAAAACATCGTGACGAAACCGGCATGTCCTAGAACCAAAAATTCAAAGGCATGTGACATCTACCAACCCGCACTGGGGCCACGTGATAGATTGCGGCCCACTCCCTCTCACAGACAGATTATTTTGTTATGCTATGTATCTAAACTTCCATTTAAGAGTAAACACGAACTTTATATGAAATTGTCTTTCGGTTACACACCTCACTTCACAGAAATGCAATTTGTAAATGCTATGGAACTTTTAATTGATGGCAATTAAATTACGAGTTAGGCTGCAATCGAGATGTTGCTGCTTATTTACTTGACTATGTAGCTGTGTATACAAGGTTAGCCCAGAGCAATTATGAACACAGGAATTAAAGCCTGTACTCATATCTCTTGTATTTATTTTTAGTTCAAGATTTTTTATTTATTTATTAAAACTTGGCGGACTTAATGCCCAAGGCATTTCCTACCAGTCAAACCTTAGAGTGCCAAATCGATCCCCGATTAATGAGACACGATTAATTATCTATTTATTGTTCTTGATTTACAATGTGTCACTGCACCGGGACATCAGAGGTTAATAAACTAAATAGAGAAAGACTTTTCAAATGAGTTTAGTTACGCAAACCAATTGCATGACGTACAGACACCCTCATCAAATGACCCCTCCCGCTCTGGGTGGAGCGGAAGGGAGTGTCAGACTTTTACTGACTAAAACCCACCCGTGTTCCTTCCTTAGCCCTTTCTGTTCCTGGGCAGCGGTTAACCTTTTGGATGATCCCGCCGCCCTGGCAGGCTTCGGCCCTATCGGGCCCCGTCCTCTGCTGACATCTCTTTGAGGCGCGCGTGGAACACAACGCGCCGTCCGGCACGGGGCTGGTCCTGATCGGACGGTGAGCTACCCATTACTCACCGCCCGCAGGCCCGCGCCTACGGTGGCCGGGAGTCGTCACGCGGCTCCCGACGCCCGGAGCGTCTCCCGCGGCGGCTGAGGCGTGAGGTTCTTTCCCTCAGCCTCCCCGCCACCTCCTTCGCTAGCATGACTGCTTCGCAGAAGGAGTTGACTGCCTCCCACTCCCTCTCGCCCCGGACCATGGCTTGCACCAGGGCCGGACGCGAGAGGTCGCCGCCGTTGCCGATCGCCTCTACGAGGACACGGCGGGGCTCCGCCCAAGCAGGGCAGACCTCGACTCGTAAAAAAAAACTGTACGCTAAACATGATTATTACTTCTAGACGGGATTCAAAGCTGCGAAAAATGTATAAACATCAAAAGACATAATATTCACTTAGATCAGTGAGCCGTACGATAGGGTCGTATCCACTTCACAGATTCGTAAAGATCATCGAAAGTGTCCACAATCCTTTCAAAATTACAACTGCAAAATAATTAATCTAACTAAGGGCAGATTTTTCAATCACGGACAGATAAGTTTTATTCGTAGAAAATTAATAATTTTATCCGAGGAATAGTTTTGAAATTTTGACAGTACTTCCATACAAAATCTGTCAGACGTCAATTTTATTCTACGAATCAAAAATGCAATACGAGTATATTACCTCCTTAGATTTACTCACAATAATTTTGAAGGAATTAGGCCACAAAAAAACGGAAAAAAATCATGAAATTCGCTAATCCATATGAAATCTATTTTACTTCTAAAGGAAGGCAGATCAAAGCGAAAAAAAAGCTTGTAGAGACACGCATATGATACTAATAGTGGGATAACTTCAAAGGCTTTTCAAATTCTTTATGATATTTTAGGGGTTTTTATTAATGTAACTGGACAGGCGGACCTTATGAGTAGGTAGGTTTGTTTTCTTTGTTTTTTTTTACAAAAACGTTACCCCACACTAGGAATTACTCCTGTATCGTGGGTGCATTTACAAACATTGAAACCCACATACACAAACAGCCAGACTCGGAACAACTACCTGTAGGCAATACAAATATTTGTTCCGTGCGGGAATCGAACCCGCGACACGCAGTACAGCAGTCGATCGCTCAGTCACTGCGCCAACCGTGTCGTCTCATGGTATCATTCTCATCTCTCAGGTATCATTTAAGATGCAATCATAGTAATTATATATACAATGAATTATAAATAATAATTAATAAATGACACCAATATAAATAAATAAAAATACTGGTGAGCTCGAAAGAGCCCAGCGGTCACTTTTAAAAGTAATGTATTTTAAACCATACAAATATCCGACTAACAGCCTATACAATATGTGTGGTTTGCTAACAGTAAGGCAGGTAGGTATATCTGTTAAACATGACTCTATACTTGCATAAACTACACCACTTAACCCGGCAGACCAGGTTAAATGACGTAATAATATGGTGGCGCACTCATCGCGAGTTCGTACGGCTTTTACTGAGCGTCAATATGTTGCTCAATCTGCCTTTGTCTACAATAAAATAAATTCAAAATTAAAATTCCATCCGGAGGCTCAACATAAGTGCAAGAAGATCATAACTGACTGGTTAAAAACATTAACGTACGAGAAAACTGAACAAATATTGATCAGACCATGCTAAAAAGGAATACATAAAAAACAGACCACAGGCACAAATATGCACGCACAAACACACCCACACCACACACAAAAACACGCGCGGCCGCGCGCACCCACACACACACACACACACACACATACACACACAATTGAGGTATCTTGAACTTAGATATCACAGTTTTTAATTTGCATCCTGTTTTCTTTTCTTTTCTTTTATATTTTTTTGTTTATTAGTCTCCATTATGTTAATGTAAAATAGGGGAAGAAGCGAGTCGGCCCCAACACAAGTATTATTAATAACTTAATGGGGCCGCCTCGTAATATATTTATGTAATGATTTTGGAACAATAAACAATTTATTATCATTATTAATTTATTATTATTATTTTACTGGTAATTGTGATTTTTCGGAACTAACAAATATGTCCTAGCATTGAAACCGCCTACGGTAGTGAAAGCTCCGTAGGTAAGGTATCACCTCTCATGCATGAGGTTGTGCGTTCAAATCCTGTCAAGTACCAATGTGACAATTTAAATTCATATGAGCTTACTTTCCGAGTTTACATATCTTGGACATTACTGACATCGGTGGAGCAAAAACATCATGAGGAAACCTGAAGTCTGAAAACGCCAAACCGTCTTGAGCAAGAGTGGTGATCAATGCACGTGCCGTATGAGAAGAGGCCTTTGTCCTACAGTGGGACAAAAATAGGCTGGTACTATATCTAGCGTGGGACGTAAGACCGGCCTGTCGCTTTGCATAGTACATAGTTTCGGAGCCACAGGTTCAGACAACATCAAACACTAGTTGCATTTTCCTTTGATATTAACTCTTTGAACTTTTGCATAGGCAAACAAAAAGTGAACTAAAACGATTTCATCTAGCTGCATAAAATATCAGAACGCTGAAAATCACGAAACTCGGTTGAGAATTGCCAAACTTAAGTGGCAGTGGGCAGGGCACAGTGCTCGCAGAACAGATGGCCGATGGTTCTGAAAGGTTCTGGAGTGGAGGCCGCGTACTACGGTACGCGGCCGCCACTCCAGCCCCTCTATCCTTCCAACGCTACGTCTTCCGAGACGTAGCGTTGGAAGGCTCCCACAAGGTGGACTGACGAGCTTGTGAAGGCCGCAGGAACACGTTGGATGCGAGAAGCACAGAACCGGTCGAAGTGGAGGTGCTTGGCCTTCCAGCAGTGGAGGTCTTTCGGCTGAATGACGATGATGAAAATCTCGATCTACTACCTAAAACTCATTTTATAGTTTTCACTTGTCAATCTGGTCATGTTATACTTATTTTTATTTCATTATTTATGTACACACAGTAAAATATATAGGAATATGACATAATTATAATTTGAATACAACCGGTACCGCTTATTTCTTACTTATGTTGTTTGTTGTAGGTAAACTATTTATTATATTATTTTTAATTAGTTGTAAATATTTCATTAAATCCTATTGTCTTATCTGCACTATTGAATTGGGTCACTGTAATGATAGGTATATGTACATAAGTGTGTAATAAATAATAATAATACATTTTGGTCAGTCTTTATAAATATCTCTACATGAAAGTTGGGTATAAGATTCGATAAACTTATCGAAGCAAACATTGAGATTAAATTACGACAATAGATAAAGAGGTATAATGTTCATATGCGATTTTATTAAAAGGTCCAATCCTATAGCTTACGTATCCCCTTTTGTAGCGAAGTTTCTTTCATAAAGCGGTCACTGGTCACCCCTCCATTCTATAATATTCGTTATCTCATGTTGTGACGTCATCATAAAATAATGTCGGCTCATCAATCAACAGTTTTTACCTCACCTTTTTGTTACACCCAAGCAAGGCAAGTGTGTTTCATCAAAAAACGAATATTGAAGTTAATAGTTATCGATTTTTTGTGTAATTTCTTTTCTTTACCTAGCATAAGTATAAGCATTACCATATATATAATCAGCTTATAATGTTCCCACTGCTGGGACACAGGCCCCCTCTCTTCGAGAGGGAGTTTAGTTAGACCGTAGTTTTCTTTACTTGTGTGTGTACTTTTTCTAATAGTAACTTTCTGCTGGGATCCTTTCCCAGCAGACAGGCGCGAGGCGATGGTGCGACGCGATTCTGGTAGAAACATAATCATGAAATTTTTATAAAAAATGTTCTACTACAGTCGCAAAGGAGAATATTGGCTTTGGTCTATGTGACGTATGCAGCTTTATCATAAGAATCACTTATTCTTGAGAAATAACAAAGAACATTTTAAAATAAGCAAGCTGTGACACCGCAATCCATCAGAGTCTGCCATCTATTTTCGAGACCATCACTAATACCATCGTTATGTCATGATACCCATGGAAAGGCCAAATAAGAGACAACACGACTCAAAGCTTGGTAACAACACAAATTAAAAACCCCTGTTTGAAATCTACAGTTATTTACTTATTAAATGGAGTAGCTAATGGAATATTCAACAAGTCATTATAAAAGGTACAAAGTAAACCGAGTGCAATTAATGAAACTCTTCACGTTGCTCTGTGAGCCATTTATTTAGCGTACAGAGGAGAACCAAACAACAAACCAACAAGACTTGATTACTTTTCATACTTTGAGGATTCCATACTCACATGACCTAGAGCTGACTGTTAATTAGATAGTGGTAGTAATTGGTTTTATTCAGTCCCTAAGCATCTCTTACTGTTAGGCTCTTTGTACACGGCACTGTCTCTTTACGGTACGGCGTATAAAACGCGCCGTAGAAAAAAATTGTATGTCAACAAGCTTCCATAGTGATCCATACAACATTGACGAACCGTGCCTACACACGGTGAGTAAACCGTTGTTTTTCAAGGCAAGAAAAATGTGTGTGTAGTATACAAATGGCCAAACAATTTTTCTACACAGAGAGTGCATCATTCTCATCTCTCTGTGTTCCTTTGTCCCCATAACTTTAAAAACGGATTTAGAATGGATTTGAAAGACATTTCATTTCGACCGAAAGTACGATTGTAAATTCAAAATGCCATCAGGCGGTACACAGTCATAAAAACTGTCGTCTACTTAAGGCACCTGTCCCACTGCCGGCGACTAACGAGAAGCGAGTAGAGATAACAACTACAAACGAGTCGACAAGCAACTAACAGTGCGACGGCGATGAGCGATTACTCGCTGGTATGCCAAAGTACCAAGCGTGAGTCTCTCAGCGAGTGTTCGTCCCGCCAAGCGATTGTCGCTGAGCGAGTACTCTCTTTGATAGCTCTTGTCGCTGCGACTAACGAGTACTGGCCGGTGATGCGGTGTCCGCAGTCAACGATCAACTATTATTATCATGTATTTCTTCTACTTACACGGGACCTACAATATTTTGTGCAATTCTGTAGAAAATCGTTGGTAGCTAGTCGCTTCCTCGCGGTGGGACAGGTGCCTAAAATCTTGTTTGAAAGTTTAAAAGAAGATGGTGTAAGTTGATTGATTGGATCGGTGGTAGCTAGGTAAAACTAGTAAAGTTTCGACAATGTATCACAACAGTCCCCTTTTGTAACAAATAGACATACCTACCTAACTTTTTTCATCAAGCGACGTTTGAAATTTGTGTGTCAACACGGAACATTGAAATGTTACAAAAAAATTTCACTCGTAAGCGTTATGCAAAAGTTATTTTTATTAAATTTTATTATATGTGTATTGTATACATACACTTTTGAAATATTTGCGCCAAAGGTCAGTGATGAACAACTGTATCTTTTACATACATCATTATGTGCACCTTTCCTATAATATTTGCTAGAATATTAAGTTATGGTTTAATTTTTCACGTAGCTTGTATTACGGATTAAAATTGAGAGCATACAACTAAATTACATTTTATCATAGACAAGTGCACCCCACGGTTTCACCCGCATAAGTCTCGATACATAACTATCATATGTACACATTATGGAATGCAATAAAGTATTGAGTACCATAGAAATATCGGGCTAAAAAGTATCCTTTGTCCAAATCCAGGTCTGGCCTACTCATGTGCTAAATTTCATCCAAATCCGTTCAGCCGCTTTAGCGTAATAAAGCTAAAGCGTAATAAACAAAAATACAAAAATCTGTTCTTTTTATAAAATTAGTTTAGACTTAGGTATCGGCTAATATAGACAAATATTTGAGTAAGTACTATTTTCCTTTTAAGTATCATCAAATTGCTTTGTTAATTATAAATATACACAAATTCGATGTAGGAAAAATGTATATTTAGTAAAAATAGTGTTCTATTTTTTATTTATCTTCTAAACATATGCCCTACAAATACAACCAGTACATATTATAATGAAAATACTCCGACTTCTTATTAAAATGTTTCATACACCATATCGCAAATATGCCGAAAATATTTATAAGCTTCCATAGATTTGGAGTTCTCGTTATCCTGTCCAATAATTCGCCATAGTTAGGAGTCTACCGGCGATGTACAAATATTTCATATTTATGAATACAGCGTCGACTCTGCCCCCTAATTGCGTAACACACTTTCAATCACAGTCCGAAAGTTTTGAAGGATATTGCTAATCCATTACTTTATAAGTTTGAAAAATTTGTCTGCTCAACAACGTAAACAACGCAATGGACGTGGGTGAATTGTCAAAATGAGAAACTCATTGCAATCAATTGTCATTTTATGTGTGTTACGTAATTCCTCCGCTGGATATACAGATACAATCCCTCAACAACCCTCCACTCAGATATCCTTTTGGTAGACGGCTTATGTCCAATTGGATGATCACATGGAAATAATTTCATCGGTTTGCATCAACCTCGAAAACTGCAAGGCAACACAACACGCATGAATACAATTCTTATACTTCTTTACATTTTTGTAACACGTTTTTATTCTTGGCTTCGTGGAAGTAGGTAATCTACTTATAAGCTTACAAATACTTTAAGGATTTGAAACGCTTTTGTCAGTTATCTCCTTTGTAGTTATTTTGATCAGTAACCTGAAATATGACAATGGTTATGTAAATGTTCGTAGGTGTTCGGAATACAATACTGTCTACAAGCAGTATTGATTTATTTTCTTCGCCTTGATATTTATTTCAGTCCGCCCAATTATTTTGGCCAAGAATGTAAAAATATGTGTATAAATAGAATGAATTGGATTGATAAAGTTATCAAAATATATCTGAAATCTCAAAGCGAGTGCTTTAATTAATTCAGATTTATATAGATTGGGTCTTAATAATAAATCTTTGTCTTCAACCCAACTGGTTAATTCGATATAATTTATTTAAATGACAAGAATGATAAATATTTAGTTGAAGAGTATAAAATAGAGCTACAATCCTCACCCACCTCAGACCTCAGTGATGAAATGGACAAACTTTGTCTTTCATCTCCCCGTTTATACGCCACTATAAATTTCTATGAACAAAATGATAACTAGAAACATATTTCTAGGATTTCTCCTACTCAACTACAGTTTTCTCCGTAAAAACATTAAAAGTTCACTGTAATATAAGCTTTTTATTTGTAAATTAGATTTCTGGAAATTCTTTGGAAAAACACAATGCTATCAAAACTTGGCAAATTCAGTTCGATACATCAATAGAATTCGTCAAAGCATTGGCCATCTATAAAAAATAAAATAAAACCTGGAACACAATATCGAACGCGTGATTCGGTATCGACTGACGTTATTTAACGAGCGGTGTACGGCTGTACGCGTACGGTATTAGCCATACGTGGCTGTCTTTGATCACCCGAGCGTTAAATTGGAACTCAACACGAAGCTACAGGTGTGCACTAGCCTAACACTATATGCCCTTACACCCTATTGAGTGACGAAAACTCGCGTTCAATATTATTTTATATTTTTATAATAACGTTGTAACGTTGTTATATTAAGTTACACTTTACGTAAATTCTCTAAGTAGGATAAGTTTTATAACATTTCTCAAGCACTGGTCGTCATAGTCATATAATGGCGCCGATTCCCTTGTTCACAAACTAAACTAAATTTAAGTTCAATGCATATTTTTCTTTCTATTTAATTTAGAAAAGGACAGAAGATAAATATTAGTTTAGTCCTGTCAAATTAGTCAGCGCCTGACGTAAATTGACGTATTTTTAGCAGCGATGTTTTTAATCACGTCTAATCTGTCTATGGAGTATCTTAATTTGACAGGACTAAACTAATATTTTATCTTCTGTCCTTTTCTTAATGAAATAGAAAGAAAAAGATGAACAGAACTAAAATTTAGTTTAGTTTGTGAACAAGGGAATCAGGGCCAATGTCCAACATAACCGTTAGCAGAGCTAAATATCAAATATAAAGCTGGCTATCTTTCACAAAAATGCAACGAAATTTTTGCATTTCCCGCATATTTTGTTGGTGTCACGGTCTGTTTGGTGCACCTGACATTTGTGGAAAAAATGTTTCACCATTTCACGCCAAATGCCACATGTATTCTGCAATAGGGGTGAAGACAATATTTTTTATGCGTACCTATATTTTTGAAGCTCTTAAAATATTGTTTGCAAATAGTAGAAACAATATTATAATAATTGTAAAAGTTTACAAAAATTAACGAGTTATAAACATTTTAAAATAACTGCTAGACAAAAACTGCTCTGTCACAGAAGTGACGTCACGACTATGTAACTTAATACTACAGTCCGGCCGTCGTCGATAGAAAGCATTTTTTACACCCGTCAGTTTCATGCAAACGAATACGTGTTTTGCGAATTTGATTTTAATCAGTTACTAGAACTGTAGCACTGACACAAACTGGAAAAAAACGCATTCTCTCGACGGCTGAACTGTAATGTGCGTCATACATTGACCGTACCGCGCGACAAGAACAGGAATAATACTTTACAAAAACTTTTAAAGCGTGTAGGTTCTCTAATGTTTCCATCGATGTTACAGATTTTTTCGATAATCCCATTTTACTATGCTTTTTATTGAAAAAACATTATTTGTTGGAACATTTCTAATATAGTCATCATCCCTTTTGTACGGTATTATCCGTCAGTTCATTTGAAATTCTACAATCACCGCGGGATCAACACCATCCTCTGATTAAAATACTTGAAAACACCTGCGTATAATCGTTTATCTTTCCATGACACTTCGTCGGATATCGAACGGTAAACTTTGTTATTAGTTCAATCAAGAGAGAAACTTGTAGATAATCAGTTTTAAATTGTTTTCATTTCTTTATTAAGTTTCATGAACTTCTAAGAAATATTTGTGAGATAATTAGCGGGAGTGTAAATGATAACATAACGTAGATTGCATAAAAATAATAATTACTTTTATAAAATACTAGCTGTCGCGACTTCGTCTCTGATCCTGGATGAAAAGTAGCCTATTTCCTTTTTCAGGTGATGGTCTACCCATGTGCCAAATATCATCCAAATCCATTTTAGCTTTAAAGCGTAACAAACAAACATACAATAATAAAAAAAATATCTTTATAATATTATAGTTTAGAAACATACTAATATTTTTTTGTAGCATACTTTTTCTGTTTAATTTAAGCTGTAGAGAGAGTTGAGAGCAAAGGTGTTTGAAATCCAATTAGTTTGATTGTTAAATGTAATCGGATGGCAGAAGTCAAATTTCTAAGAATAGCATTGTTAGAGGGGTTTCGGCACTACCGGGTAAGTTTAATTGGTTCCCCACTCACTGCTCCCGACGGCCGACCACTAATAGCAAAAACCTATTTAGTTTCAGGTGAAATTCAATTGAAGAGACTATTAGCTTCAAGCAGAATTAATTGATTATTAAAACTTTCAATCAATCGTAATCATTTCATTCATTCACATTGATTGGATCTTCGTAGACACAATAACCTAAAGCTCTATTTCACCTATTTCTCCTAATTACAAAGTTACAAAATTCACCAAAGGTCAAATCGGAAACGTATCTATTCAGCCAATCCTCTTGAGAAAGTGAGCTTAGAACTTCATAAGTTTACCTACTTCCGATAATCTTCCCGAAGCTATGAGATGAACACGTTTTGTAATTAAAACTGTTTTAGCGTCGGCTTCCAAAATTGACGAGTGAAGCTAGAATGAGTAGCGCGCCAATCACGGCTCCGGAAAACACGCTGTAACGAACCTCTTTCATGAAGGAAGGCGCAAAAAGTGGAAAAAACAACATGCAAACGTTCCGAGAGCGTCCAACAGGGTTATTGCCAATTCGTATACTGAAGTACGTAAAGTGAACGATAGTCCTTCATTTGAACCCTCTCATGCTGCGATAATGTCATGTATGCATCAAGTGCCGACGCAAATTGCACACAAATTGTCCGAAATATCATCGTCAGTGCACGTAGGAGTATTAAATTTGACATTGCCGATGTCGGCTTAACCGGACCTTAATAAAAGGGCTTTCATTAAGTTACCATGAACAGCTTGCATTTACATATTATTATTTTTTGTACTTTTGCCTTAAAATGCGGGGTTCTTGATCTTAAAGATGTTTCCTTTTTAGCCTACAAATGTCCAGGAAAAATTATGACGTTAACTTAAAAAAGTCAATGTGATGTAAAATATTGAAAATGACTACTCTAATATTCATCATGTTAGCGGTCATAATTGTCGGAAAGATTAAAAAAATAAATAATAACTTTATTTCCAATTTTCCAATTAATGTAAATGCGATAGGTTAATACCGTGACACTATTGTTTTTAAATTGTAAAAAAAAAACATAAATAAATCATCATCATAAATCTCTGACTATCTCCACTCGCACCTAAGCTAAGATTAAACTTGTGTTATGGGTGCCAGGGCTCTCTCTATTAATACATTTTCCAATTTAAACAAGCTGGTGCTTACATTGCGTAAGTAGCTATCGTTGAGTATTAAAGATTAATAAGGGAATAGAGATTGGATTATTTGTTCCGTTCGCTTGCAGTCAGGACTATTAGGAAACTACTCGTGGTCGTAATGAACCTCTTTTGTCGGACCAACGACCGAATAATACTTTCGTCTTTCATTTTCCGCTGAAATCTGATTTGCATGCCACTATTCTGCCACACAGTTACATGCCATCATTTAAATTAAATATAACTGAATTGCGCGGCTCAGATAATATCATAAAAACGGAAAATAGAATCAACGTGCACGTAAACCTGTTTCTTTTCCCCTAGGCTTTCATCTCTTAGATCTTTATATTGCTTAAATTAGCATCTTGCAGCATCTTATCTTTGGGTTTCTCATGATATAAACATACATACATATATACACACATAAACTCACGCCTTATTCCCATGGAGGTAGGCAGAAACTACAGAACGCCACCTTCTACGATCCTTACATACTCCTTTAGCCTCGTTTACGTTCATACATCTGAAGGCCAATTTCCGTAATTAAAAACGTTCAAAATCTACGAGCGAGAATTAATGTCAAAAACTTGTCAAAATGTAGGGAAATTAGAATTTTTGACAGATTGAGCTGAGATCAGAGGGGCACTTCTCGTAATTTTAAGACCGTTCACAGTCTGATCTCAGTCTCAAGCTGCTAAAAGATACTTCTAATTTCCCTACATTTTGACAAGTTTTTGACATTTGTTTGTCGCTGAGATGAGACTGCGACTAGATTTTGAACGTTTTAAATTACGAGAATTGGCCTTCAGATTGTGATCGTTCTTAAAATTACGAGAATCGCCCCCCAGATTGTGAACGTTCTTAATTTTACGAGAATTGCCCCTCTGGTCATACACGCACGCCGGTTTCGAGTACTACGCCTGACCCTTCAGAAGGACATCACCACTAGACATTAAAATATACGTTCGAAAACGTCTACTTGCGTGCCATTTTCATTTCGATGCGTAAAATATTAAATTGTGGTCTCAAATAAATTGTTTCACGTTTCACATGGGCGACTCGACGCGGCTGGCAGAGCTGACGCTATAAGTGTACATAAATATAATAATAATTATGGAATAAATAGTGGTATAGCATTGCGATTCCATTCCTCATGCCTCGTTGGGAGATGGAATATTTAACGTGAGAAGCAACAAATGTTATTTTATTAGAAAAAAGCATGGGGTTTAACGGGTTAGGTTTCCGTTCGTTAATAGTTATAGACTTAGAGCATGAACGCGACTTTAGGCCTCATTCGGAACATTAACAAAAGTTTTTGCATAATTGCTGTATAGGTATGTTAGTCACGTAGTCATTCCTCATAGTAATCTATTTATAAGTTGCTTGAATGTGCTGTTATCTTTGCTTAAATATTTAAACCTACTTTCGTGACAGCAATAAAAAGTAAAAGTCGATCTTCAACGAAAATCCCAAAAACATTTACATATTTAGGGTTCCGTAGCCAAATGGCGAAACCGGAATCGCATGGAAACTACAAAACACAGCTATTCGTCAGTCTACTTCGCAGTCCCTATTTATTACCAACCAACCCACTCACAAATAAAATACTGTGCACCATACATTATAAGATGATAAACGATAACGTTTTAACTCTCATCGGGCGGCTGCAACTCTGTCTTAGGGCTGCCTACAGAGTTCCAAGAAGCCACAATACTGCGGCCGACGGGATTAAATTTTCCTAACAGAGTTAGGGAGACGAGCGGCGTTGATGTGTATGCGTAGCAATAACAGGGATTCACCGGGTAGGGCTGCCAGACAGACCCTCAGGCTATTTGTAAAAAAGTCGACGGAGTAATTGATCATCATAAGGCGGTAAACAATTTATTAGGGTTGATACAGCTCAAAATACAAGACACCCCAGAATATTTTGCACGTACATTTTGAAATAGCTAACAGGAGACTAGTCTCCAGTTTGCTACTTGACGCCTAGTCAAAAATACACTAACAATACTTGTTAATTACACATTTGTGCACAATTAATGTAATTCATTCTTAATGAATAATGCTTGCTATAAGACCGCCCTTTGTGTCACCCTTTGTAAAATTTTATATATTTATGTTCTGTAATTTGTTAGGTGTACAATAAAGAATATTCTATTCTATTCTTGGAATGATTATCAGCCTATAATGTTCCCACTGATTGGGCACAGGCCTCCTCTCTTCGAGAGGGAGTGGGCTGTTATCTTCCACCCGGGCCCAGTGCTGGTTGGATTGATAGCTTTATTTAATTGATGTACTACATAAGACTCAATTTATTAATGTGTTTTCAAAAACTTTCATGATACCTCGTATTGAAAACTATTTTAATTCGCTGTGTATCTTTTGTATCTTGTCGAAATCTTCTTTAACAACACTATTTCTCTTCCGAAGTTCGCTCTCAGACAAAACTGATTAAACTATTGTAGATTGTACTAAAATTACAAGTGACACAGTAGTTCTATAAAGTGTTGCTAGTGGGATGAGGGTTTCCTTAATACAATTTTCAGGTTCGTTAAAGATAAATTTGCATTTTGACGTAAACATCGTAACGCCGATCTTATGAATGTATGTTATCCGAACGTATGTAACATCAGCCTTGACATCAAGGGCTTTAGTTATCAGTTTCCAAAACAGTGCCTAGGATACGGTACTCTATGTATTATATCTACAGCTGAATATGTACATATTAACTAGAATACCGTAGTAGTTCATGTTGATATAAATAGACTAGGTATATAAATGTTTGGTTTTCAAATAAAGTTTTCGATTTGCCTTTCCTTCATAGGTCACGTAGATTACAAATTGTTTTGTTCATAAAAAACCCCGCAGTACTGATTTAGCTTCAATATAAGAGTGGACTGAAAGTACGGCCGCAGGTCACAAATAGGCTATTACTGAAGAGGACACCTACATTTTATCGTTCAATTTCTTTCAATTTTCTGAGAAAAATAAAAGACAAGGCAATTATTTCACGATATCTAAGAAACCATCTTCGGTAAATACTGTGACTGCTGTTTAAAAAAACTCTGATGATAAAAAGACCTTTGATCATTTCCTTTAGTGGAGCTATTTGTAAAAAAAGGGTAATAATTAAATTATACAATTTCAAAGAGTAGGGCTTGTTAATTCTGTTTCTAAAAATTAAGTAACCAGTAAAATGGAATAAGGTATCAAAGAGTACAGAACTTCCTTTTTGATCTTGAGAAGCTTAAAAAGAACAGTGTTTTTTATGCAAATACTGTTCTTTTTAAGCTTCTTAAATATCTGATTAGGCGAAATAAATAGACTTTTCAATGTTAACGAGGCCTTTAGTAACCTTTCAAATGACGTCACTAGTAATAAGTACGTCTCAAACAGGGAAAAATTATTCAAAAATATATTTTACTTTCATCTTTGGTAAGCTAATGAATGAAAGATAAAAAGGTCTTGTACTTATTTACTCGTTATTCTAAAAATAAATATAATAAAAATAAAGTCAGTAAGTACAATATTAAACAAACGAAGTGGTTATAATTTTGTGGTTCAAACTTGGTAAGCAAATGCAAAAAATATTCATCGGTAGCCAGACTTGTAACGTTGCAATTATTTGCTTATTTATTAGCTGACATACCGATGCTCTACCAAACACCCAATAATAAGACTCTATAGCCACTTCATCAACCCCCACTTTATATGATCGAGCTAAGCGAGCGATGTAAAGACAGAAATAAAAATAATATCGGCGACAATATAACGCACGGAGCCGTAAACCGCGTCGTTCGACTAACACGTCGGTCAATGAACGATCAACCGCCTCTGCTAATTGAACGGCTTCATATACAACGATGTATTAATGAAAATGTACGAATTATACACATATGCTTCTAATCATATATCGTTTTATTGAACGGTGACATTGACATAGTTAGTGGCACACTTTCATAACATGATCTATTGGAAGAAACGGATGAACGTGGATGGAAATCATTCGCACATTCTAATAGGTATTTCTAGGTTAAGTTTTCTTCTTCATTTCGTTTGTTTCCTTTGTGATTCCCAAAGCATTATGAAAGCTTTCTCATAGAAGCTAGAAACTCATTCGCGAACGTTATAGGCATTTTATTTGGCGAACTTCCAAGAAAGTTTAGCGCAGGAAGATACGCGCACATACATTGAAAAGTCGTAGCAAGCCTGTTTACTGGACAAATTCTATCCAGACATAAATGTTGACTTTAAACTCAAAGTGAAAAATTGAAACCCATTTCATGTTCTAACAAAATAAATGTTAAGTTTGTGACGTCAGATACATCGTCGTAGCACCGTAAGAGGCTTGTTTATGTGATAGATTTGCTGTATTATTTTCAAAGTAGATGTCTATTTTTAACGTCCATTCGCCTTATTTTCTTCAATTCCAACTAATTTGACAAGCAAATCCAACTCAGCTTATTAAATTTCAGCTTATTCAATGGGATCGAACTCCCAGATTACCATACTTTAGTTTATAAGGTTTCTTTAAGTGATCCAATCAGGTCTACAGTATCGATTCTCTGAGATAGAAGTAATGGAACATATGCGAGCAGTGACGCGGAAAAAAGAAAACTGAAGTGCGCTATTAAGATCGTTTACATAAGCCGGGACCGGCAAACATGAGCTCCTTCTTGTGAGCGATACCGAGTGCCTTGCCTTTCTATCGAGGGCGCATATATTAATACAGCACTGATAAGCACCCTCGATTTATATCGGTACACAATAGCATAGGGAAGCTAGGCAATTTACTTCACGGAAGGAGTTATTATTATTTGAGGAAGGTGTTTAAAAGAGAGGAAAGAATAAACTGTTCGACTACGATTAAGTACATATGTGTGGAAATCATGATTCAGTTCATGTTTATTATCGACAATCGACAGTTTATTGTTAGATTATCTAAAATGTTCCGTATCTTTTGTAAAAGCCGGTTTATCAAAGTTCAAATCGATAGATTGTCCCCATTTGCCATAATCCTTTAATCTTACGCGCATTTATTTCAAAATATAGGTTGGCTCAGTCTTTCTGTGCCATGAGACGCACCCACTCTGCAATAATTAATATCAGTCTCCAAGGCGATATAAATTAACGGGAGGAGTATTAGTAAAGTCGTTAATCTGTGCTAAATACAGAACCATGAGCATAGTGGTGAGTTTATGATTGAATTATAATGTGCAAGCTGCTTGTGAAACTAAAACCAAAAGTAGCATCGGGCATCGATCGCTCGGTAGGGTCATTCTTATCTTATCAGACTTTAGATCTCCAATTCTTAACAGTTATCGTCCTAAAGTACATAAACTCACGACTTTTTCCCATAAGGGTAGGCAGAAACCACAGCAGTGTTATTTTGTACAAATCTCACCGTGATAACTTAGGTGAAGTGAGGTTGAAGTGAACTGTCAATCCTTAGCATCTGCCGATCGATTCTGTAAAAATTTCACCCTGAAAAGTTAGGTGAAGTGAGCTTAGAGTAAGCTGTCAATAGTGTCAATCCCTAGCATTAGTTGGAATGACAGTTCACTTCACCTAAGTTTTCACTGTGAGATGGTTACAGAATCGCACTGCAGGTGGAATGACAGCTCACTTCACCTAAGTTTTCACTGTGAGATTTTTACAGAATAGACGGGCTGAACGCCGTCTACTAGGATGTGTTTTGTATGTGTGACTACAAATTAGGCTTTATAAAATAGCCAAATAGAGGAATAGTTTTCATAACATAGGTAATTAGGGAAAGATTACCTCTAAAACTTTTGCAAATGACCAACTAGAAATTTTAAAACACATAAGTACTCATCTGTAACACATGGCAGAAGGCTTTAAAATATGAAACCTTTAGAGTGCGATTGTTATATCCCTCTCGACTATCCCAAGTCGACTTAATGATGTTCATGTACGTTCATACTGGCAAGGCTTTATATGCAAAGAGTGGAATGCATACAGTCGCCAGGACACAAAAGGTGCTCGTCCCGCTGCAGCGCTGGATAAAGCGCCCACAATTGTTATTCAGTAGCCGTTTAGCTATAGAACCGCTGAAAGTTCTGTGGCGCTTAAATATTGATGCTATCTTTACATCCTTTTTTTAAATAACAGAGGTGACAATTTTCTCCTTGGAAGCTTCGAGACGATAGATACTCGTAAGCAAACCTAAACTTAAAAACTGAATTAAACCTTAACCTTATACTTATAGTTTTAAAGACAAGCAGTTCAGATTTTACGTTAGTCCTCTGGATAAATTCTTTCGTCTTTGGATAAAATTAAAGTCGTTTATAGATTATATTAAAATTATCATTGTTATTTTTTTAAATGGACAAGTAACCGACATATTTCTATTTTCACATTTTTCACTTGGAAAAGACATCGACAATTGTATATTCCACAGTCGTTTGTCACTAGCTGCGCCCCGCGGTTTCACCCGCATGAGTTTCGATCCCGTGGGAATATCGGGATAAAAGTTTTCTATGTCCTAATCCAGGACATGTGCCCATGTGCCAAACATTTAATCCGTTCATGAAACTGTTTTATTGTGAAAGCGTAACAAACCAAAAAAAAAATTAAATAATTTCTCTTTTTTAATTTTGATATTAGAAAAGTAAATGAAATCTTGGTCAACTTGGTTGTCATTTTTAAAAGAATTACATAAACATATGTTATGCAAACAGTAACGGCACGACCACCTAACACATTTTTTTACAAATTTTAAAGTTGAAAAGATTCTTAATTCTATTTGTCGAACCTTACATATTCACCTACCTACATATTTCCTACTTAGCGGAACCAGATTTAGTCAGCGGTTCCCCTCTCTGATCGCTTGTTCATTCTAAAAGGGTTGTACTTCACCAGCCATTAGAACGCCCTCCTAAACGTCTATTGTTCTACCGTTCGCTATATGAGTGCTGAAAATATAGGCATACAGCTCCCTTAATGCCAAATATATCAGTTCCTAACATTGTAAGGTGAAAAAGGTGGGGGGGGGCAAACATGATTTTGATATAGGTATTTTGCATATGGTCCGACAGTTAATAGTTCATCCCTTCTTCAGGCGTGACGTTGTGCAATGTTTTTTTTTTAAGTTTTACAATTCGTGAATAAAGGAACATGGCGAAATGGCATCACGAGGCATCAAGGCTCTCGCAGACAGGCCCGATTCTCATAGAATAATTTCTGTGAAGTTAATGCGTTTAATGAAATTGCCTGCGGACTGTGAGGCATTAGACATTAACGGAGCCAAATCATATCATTTATTTGTCATCCCTATTGGAATATAAATTGCTCTGTTGCTAGCGAGTATTTCATTTTTTTCCTGTTCAAAAACTAGGAAATGGTAAAGGGTCGAGCGTTTTGGGACCAGCGGGGTGGTTGTGTAAGTCACTAACAGTAGGAATAGCTTTCATTTTGACAGTTCAACATCATTCATTGCGTTATTTACATTGTTGAGCAGACAAATGTTTCGAACATACGAAGCAATAATAATAATAATATCCCTGGACATTTCACACAGCACCATTTGTCCCAAGCTAAGCAACCTAATGCTTGTGTTATGGTAACAAGATCGGGCAATGGATTAGCAAAATCCTTCAAAATGATGGAGGGATGCCGATTTTGTAACTTTTGCAGATTTCCAGCCTCATTCAGCCTTTGATTTTGCGAAGTAAACGAAACTAAATTACTGTATACGAAATAAAGTACGTAAAATCGGTGAGCACGAGTGGCGTAAAAATTTACCTACGAATACTTATATCCCACGGCCGTACCTCCCTAATAGAGGGACAGCACGCATTTATGCCATAACAGATGTGATTTTAACATGAAATGGTGCTAATTAACGCTATGGACGTACCTTTTTTCTTTTTGCTGCTGGTAGGCAATCTGTAACAAAGAAATGTCAAATTAGAATGATTGGAGATTTGGCACAATAATAAATTTGACGAAAACATGTTGTGTAACGTTTTTCATATTTTACCTATTGAATTTAATAAATATGAAAGTGTTCGTATGTTTGTTCCTCAATCATGCTTAAACGGCTGGAGAGACTTGAATAAAAATTGGCACACAAGTAGATTATGAACTGGATTAAAATATATTAAGTATAGATTAAGTATTTTTCACTATAGGAGTTTTCCTAGGATGCGAGGTAATAGCTTGTTACGTATAGAATACATTATGTTTCTAGACTAAATTACTGTTAAAGACGATTTCCTAGTATAACAGATAAGATATTCCTTCGCAAACACAATAAGCTTTGACAATGGTTGTGTACGTAATTAACAATTAAGTACAAATGTAGGAATAATTGGTATTATTTAATGTTATGTTTCACTAGGTACTTTGTTATCAACTAGTAATTGTGGTTTTCCTCCACTTTGTATTTTGTAATAGTAATAAAGCATTTTTAACCTGTATTATGCTTGACAGTAGGTACTAATATTTCAGGAAACTTCAGCAAACCCTGTCAGGTACATATTTTTCAGTTACTTTAATATGTGTAGAGTAACATGTTACAAACATAACCGAATCAGTTGATAATTTCAAAACATTAACATAATTTTCAAATGTTAACACTCCAAATATATATTTATACTTATCATAATTGATCATTACAACGTAAGTACCTACGCACAATCCTACGTAAGCTCCTGATATGCCGATTCGAAGAGTATTTATATATTTTTCATTCATAATAACTTTCCTCCCTACGCAGCGTTTCATGGCCACCATTATTTCCCCATATTTAGGGCGAGGGCAATAACAGTGTTGCCACTTCATTACCTACGCAGCGTAAATTTAATTTTCTCTAACAATTTTTTACGGAAATAAATATGTAGATAGAAGACAACAACCCGGCTATTTAAGGTTGTTTTTAACATTTTAGAGGGTGCTTTCTGAAAGTTGGCAACGTTGCAAATAGTTGTAAAATATTTCGCTGTTTTTATTAGTTTTAATATTTTTAGAATATATTATGCCTAAGTAGACCTTTTGTAGTGTAGTAATATTATTCTAAGTAATGTATAATGTGTGCATAATATTGATCTTTTTTTTTAATTTATGAAACGTCTTGCCCGTTCTTCTCCATACGAAGGCGCCTCGAATCAATTTTATTTTCTTGTAAATTTTGACGTTCATAAGTGCCTTTTATGGCCTACTTGAAGTACACGATTTGACTCAACTTTTTGAAATATCGCTCTGTAGTACATATTGATTTTTACCAACTTTCAGAATGCACACTCGTCAGTCTTTGGCTAGGTTCTAATTTGGAAACAAAAACTACTTGCAAACTTGAAGCGTCAAAGTAAAAAAAAAATATATCGCTGGTTGGACATATCCTTTAAGAGTTAAAATCCCACTTCAAAACTGGTCTATCTTCGTGTAATATTCCACCGTAAGCTAACATGCTGTTTAACAAGATTCAGCCCTAATAAAATCAAGTCCCGGACAGGTAATGGGAAACTAATTATGATTCAAGGTCTTGTGCACATATTCTAAATGGAAAATCCTATGTAAACTTCAGATAGAAGGTTGATTGTATAGCTAGATCTGTAACGATAGTGGTAATTATATGGTAATTAAGATAAAACATTGGGATTTTGCAAAAATGCTAAGGTAGGAATCTAAACACAACCTAGTTAGGTAATTCGTCTGTTCAATTTAAATAATACTAGTGAACCAGCCTTGCTTCGTATGTTTTTTACGACTTGACTAATCATAGAGATTCCTTTATGATTGGTGTGAAAACCGTATCAAAATCGGTTGTCTATACATATTTATATATAGCTTAGCTTATAGCTTAGAAGAACAACATGGTCAAACAGACTGACACGAAAACTTACTCTAATTTATAATATGTATGTGTGTGTGTATGTGTGTATAGAAAGAAGTACCATCACTTTGTGCCTAATTATAGAATTCGTAGTTACGTACACAGTAAACAGGCCGTTGCTAGAACCCTAAAAAGCTTTTTGCAAAATCAGGTATAAACTCTTCTATTAAAATAAGTAAGTACACCTTATAACATTTTATGAGAATTAACCCATTTCTAAAAAGCGTTAACTGAGTTAAGTACTACTTTGTTTTAATTTTAGGCAACTTCAAATGCTGATTCATAAAAAGATGGAGTTTTCATTATTCATTAAATTTTGGTAGACGTTACCCAGCGTTATATGATTAATTAGAATCTGTGTAACGGATATATCAAAATTACAATAAATATTCTTCAGTAACTTAATAAAATGTTCGGAAACGATAACTTAGAAGCGGAACTTTCGACCGTACCTAACTCGAGCTATTTATGTTACCTTTGCGAGCCACAATTGTAAAATCCACTTAATCAATTTCAAGAAAATTTGGTAATCTTAGAAGAGTGTCTTTACCATTGTCCTTTATATTCATTTCAGTAGAATAATGAAGTTAAACTTTTATCATCGTATTGTTTAGCGTTGTTGTTGTTAATGTAAGCTGTGAAATGATAAGGGCTTCTTATATTATGTTATAAGTGGAAATATGCAAAGTGAAAGTATCATAATCCGCTGAATATGTGCGTCGTCTTGCCTCGTAGGCGGCAACACGTTTCCGATGACCTTCAAAATCTTCCAAAGCTCATGTATATTAAATTATGTCACTTGATCTGTAGAATAATACCTATGGCATTATACCTACAGTCCGGCGGTGGAGATAAGGCGTTCCTGACACCTGTCAGTGCGACAATTCTAGTTCCTAAAAACATCAAATTCACAAAAACTTATTCGTTTATATGAAACTGGCAGGTGCCAAGAACGCATTCTCTCGTCGGCCGTAGTGTAGTGAGTGAACTTGGGTAAAGAAAAATATATTCTTGAGGGTGTATTAGTCAGAAATCTATTTAGTATTTACTTCTAAAGTGACTATAACATACATAAATAGAGATAAATAGTTGCTCAGAAACGCCTGAAGACTTACTTCTTGTTGTTCTTTGGTTTCTAAATTGTTTACGAAGTTGAAAACGCTCAGTTTTGATTACCTTTACCCCGATGTTTGACCTCACGTGGGTAAAGGTCAAGAATGTTTCAAAACGTTCGACGTTCGTGTAACCTACTATTAAAGCCACCCCTTTTTTATTTGCCTAACAAAGGTTTTACAACTGTTTTCATAATTTTACAAATGGATTATATTTTTGACGAACAATCCAACTGGTTTAACATGTATGCATGTGTTGTTGATAAGCTTTAACTGGCCCTTTTGAATTTTCAAGGAGTACCTTAACAGTGCCTATAAATGCTTTGATTTTAATAATAAACCAGTAAATATTTTGTTTGAAAATATTTATTGCTAAAAAAGCATTCATCAAACCAGTACTAGTAGGATTATTCCGACTTTAATCCTCAGTCGACCGCCACTTCACGCTATGCTGTGTGTTTCGTGTATAGGTAGATCTTTCAGTTTTAATCAAGCTGTGCGGTGAACGCGGAGATTTGTCCGTATCTAACAGACAGATCCCCACATACACTAATTTCTAGTTTGCATTCGCTCGATATAGAAGAGCACTCGATGTAATCTCGCACAATTCACCCACAGTTATCACCGAAGTTTAATCAAAATTACTTTGCTTATAATATCTAGATAACTTCACCTTCTAATTGCTAATTTCATGCGTAAGAATTTATGAAATTTCTGCAGTTTGCGGTGCGCAGTAAATTTCTTGTCTAAATTCGAGATCGTTTCAAAGGAACATCGTGTGAAACTTACGTTAGGACTACATGTAGGTGTTATAAAATAAAACTTGTTTTATTTTATTGTTTCTTTAGTGAAAACGAATCTACCGTACGGATACTCGTGCCTTTTAGGGATTACAAATTAATTTAAATTCACCAAACCCTTTACGCGTAACCGGATATTATACGTGTAAGTAATATGGTTTTTCGTTTACGGATATTATGATAGGACAAAACAGAACTTAATTGTTACCAAACATTAAACTACGTTTTTCTTTCATTTGTTTTAAATATTAGGAATAAAAGCCAACTATTTAGTTCTATCGCCGATTGACAGAAGTTGGTAAATATAACAAACCACAATTTTAAAGTTTCTGAAAAGAAGATGTGAATAAGTAAATATAAATAACCACATTGAATAAATCCTTACTAACCACAACACACCTATTACCATAAATTCAGTACCTACCTGATTCTGAACCTCGTTACGTTGAAATTTTGCGTCTGTCATTAAAGAAAAAAAATATCTGTGCCATATATGGCACAGCTATTTTTCGGCGCGGATCGATTTTTTTGTCGATACCTTACGTGCAAAAAAATCGACCCACCCTGTAAGTTTCGATACGGCACACAATATATATTGACCGCATAGGTATTACACTATAGTGTGAAAGGGCAGATTTTTTCCTATAATTGACGAAACAATTCTACGCTACGTCCAAAATCATGTGCTGAATTCACGGTTACAGTTTGCGCGTCGATGTATCCATGCCACCAACACGTATCGTACCAAGTTATGAATGTCGTCACGTAGGTCACCATTGAAAATGTTTGCTCGAATTCAATCTACAAGTTGAATATTCATAAGTATTAAGTAATTACGGTGGGTCAGCGACTAATTTGTGTGAATCAAACGTGACTAATCTTAAATTTAATATGCTGAAGACCTATTTGTTTTGGCTATTCCGAGTTTCTGACCTCGTGTGTGACGGGCTCGATTTGTTGCCGGTATTTTGTATGCCATAAATTAAGGTGTTTATATTAAATGGAGAGCAGTGGTGGCCCAGTGGTAACGACCGCGACTGACGTGTAGTTGGTCGTGGGTTCGATCCCTGACAGCCGCTTTACTTTGTGTAAATTACATATTATAATAACACCACTTCTCTCAAAACAGTGAAGGAAAACATCGTGAGGAAACCTGCATATCCTAGAATAAAAAAATCGAAGACATGTGACATCTACCGACCCGCACTGGGCACGCGTGGAGGATTGCGGATTTACGGCCCACTCCCTCTCACAGAGAGGCCTGTGTCCCAGCAGTGGGAACATTATAGGCAGATTATACTAAGGTGTTTATATAGGCATACTTGGATGTAAAATATGTTGGAAATTCTTGTTGTTCCTTAGTTTGGTTATTAATAGAATTTATTGTTTCACTTTTGATATATATAATGGTCGTAAGTACGGCAGTAAATTCTGAAATTCTTCAGGGCACGAAAACCGTATTTTTTCTGTTAGAAGTCGACTTAGAGGCGTGCCGGTTATGAATATAAATTCAATTACGGAGCAACCTGTTTTTGTCCCGTAGATAAAGTTCCTAACATTTTTACACAGAGTACCACCACAGCATAAATTAAAAATGTACCAAAGGCTTTAGTAATAAATAAACCCAGATGATTGCCGGAAAGCTGTGGGCAAACTTTTAACGAAGTGATTTCTGTGCAAAATAAACTTTGTCACCATTCCAACTGGTTCTACTATACTGTAAAACATTTACGGCGTACTATAAAATATATTTCTATGTAACAGGAACTAGTCCCTCATTTTTTATGTTTTCGTGTTATGAAAATCGTTTATGTGAATCTATGTAAGTACAAACCTACCTACTACAGACAAACCTACCTACTTTTAAATATCTAAAGTCACTTGAAAATTAAGGATTTCTCACACCAGACTGTCTGTGTGGTCGAGGGTATAAGCTCCATAGTTGATTGTTTTAAAAATCCGTATAATTCCTGCTGATTGCGCCCAAAATATCTCAAAGGCAGAAAGGTATAAATTGAGTGGGTGCCATGAAATTAAATTTCCTTTGAATCCACTACAGGATGTAACAAGCGGTCGCACCGGATGACAGCCAACAATAAGCCGACAAGCTCTGATCACTGTGTATATTCGAATTACCTTCTATTTACCTTCCATGTCAGTGAAAGAGAGCTTTTTGTTAACACAACGCCTATAATCCCTGAAAGGTTTGTCAGAGTTACCTAAAGTTGGTACAACATTACACCAGTTACATTTAAGTCTTATGTACTCGTAATAGGGGGGATTTGTGCCCACTTGAAGGCAATAAGATCGCCTATTGCCTTCAAGTGGGCACAAATCCAGAATCCGGACTGCAGCTGAGAAATCCCTGATGGAAAAACCCAATATCCCGGACCCAGGGCCTCATGCACAGCAGTAGCGCTTGTTAACCACTAGCGTAACGAGGTAGGTTTTTTTATCGGAAAATAAGTGAACTTTGAAATTACATGGTAGACACGCGTCGGTAATGATACTCGTGCTATCCTACTTTAATGAATTATTAATCCTACGAATGGATGTTTGTTACTCTTTCGCGCGAAAACGGCCGAACGGATTTGGATTAAATTTGGCACACAGCTAATTTTTAACCAGGATTAACTCATAGGATACTTTTTATCCCGATATTCCCACGGGATCAAAACGAATGCGGGTGAAACCGTGTGGCACTGCAAGTATTGCAATACAATCAACGTATATGCTGTGAAACCATTCTTGAAAACTCTATGGCATGCAACAAGGAGTTTATAAGTTGCCGGAAAAAATTGATAATCTAGCATAAGTAGTTTACTTATCTATTTACTTCATATTGAATGTCAAAGATAGCGAAGTTTTGGTATACAATTTTCCTTCGGCACGTGAAATTTCTGCTTTCTTGGAATTCGGTCAGCTAAACAGAGAATTAAAGCGTATATTTCCCATGGAGAAAACGGACAAGACCCCGTGGAAATCAAAATAACTGTGTAGTTGGATAAACACTATTTGTGGTGTATCGTATTTATTCTGTTTATAACTGAAATAAGTTAATAACGGTGAAAATATTGCAACCTGATTGGGAGTTATATTTTCGAGTCGTTTGGGGTTGAAAAATGCCATAGGGTCCGAGTGCCCACTTGGGTTTTAGAGATATCGCCAAGCGGTTAGTCGACTCTTCACGTGACCAGAGAATTGGCCTATTTCTTGGCCAAAAAATTCAACATCGCCATACAACGTGGCAATGCTGCCAGCCTTTTGGGCACTGTTCTTGTTGACAGCGATGCGGGCGAATTTTTTTATACCCTGTGATTCTCTAGCTTATTTTTTCATATACATGTATGTACATATTATTATTTCAAATTTTAGCTTATAATTATGTAAATATTATCTTCATTAAGTATTAAGTTCTCCATTATTGGTATCTATCGTAAATCGTTGGTGTTGAATAAAACTTCACAAATACGATCAATCTATACACAATTGAAATTGGGTCGGAAACAGCAATAAGGAAACAACCTTTTGATTTCCGTTCTTTGGGGAAAAGTTACACTCACAATCTTGAAAATTTTGATAATGTTTTGTGTTTACTTATCTATTTGTCAAAATTAATAATGTACAAAGGGCAGTCTTAGCGCACAAGGCTGCTTGAAAACGTTTACTTTTTAAAGACTTTTCAGTTAGTTAATATTCCTACTTTTTTATGTATTTTTTTCGCCTTCAACTGCATCTTGCTTCATCGCATAATACGCTATCTAGGCTCACAATATCGTAGATTATTCATGAACACTAATGAGTCATCTCTTTACATTGTTTTAACTTTCTCTTGTCCAAGCTTTAAACACGGACTTTTCACGGTTCTCAAGAAATGAACACAAATTTGTATGTAAACAAACATCTGTGTTAAAAGCAATCGTGTAAAAATAGACAAAGTAACAAAAATACTAAAAATAAAATCTATTTCCCTTTCATGTTTATAAAACAGTCAAGTAGGTACCTATCTATCCTTAAAATTAGAAGAGAGACGTCGGAAATAAATGAAATAATCCACTTAACTCATTGATTTGTCTTCATTATTGTTGAAAGGTCCGTCACCGACTGATAGCCCTCGATAACGATTCCAATCAAAGCCAAACCATAATGATTACTAACCCATAATAAATTCAAAGTCTTGTACGAGTCATCATCATCTGCCTAGCCTTTTCCCAACTATGTTGGGGTCGGCTTCCAGTCTAACCGGATGCAGCTGAAGACCAATATTTAACATGAAGCGACTGCCTATCTGACCTCCACAACCCAGTAGTAATGTCTTGTACGAGTATATTTTAATAATTTATTACGTTTCAAACTTCTAAATGCCAATCAATAACAAGAGGTCAAGTCGTAGGAATGAGGATTAATTGTTAATAACTAGAAACATTTTGACTGTTGGAGTATCGAGAATCTTCGCGAATGTAGGCCGTTAAATTTGCGCGTAGGCACGTCACGGGCTCTTAGTGAAATACTCCGCGTGATGTGCAAACAAGTGCTGTTGTTTTATTAGGACAAGTTTAAACATGGAGACAAAACAAATTTCGTGAAGAGATCATCGATAGAAGTGGAACGTTGCGTTGCCTTCTAAAGTTTAAACAGCCTCCCGACACGATATTTTAAGTTTGTTCAGTGTACTCACTGCCTACTAGATTTCGAATCAAAGAGGAATAACACTATTTAGTACCTACCCTTCAAATCCGGATATTCAAAACTACTAACCAACTATCAAGGCAAAATTATATAACATTTTGTTTATACTTTCAAATGATTATTGTAAATAACTTAGCGTTAGGAACGTCAAACACAGCCGCCTTGGCTCGTGGGCGGCACGTTGTACGATCCGACATTGGCATGATTATGGGATCTACATAAATACTTACATATCATAAACAGTTACCGACAGAAAGTAGAAGTACCGAAAGTTATAGTAATTTTATTTATGATAAAGTAGAAAATCTACACTGACGTATCGGCAGTAGGTATGTGAAAATATTTTGAGGAAAACAAATGATCAACTCATGTACTGTGCAACTGTGTACCTACATGTGCACTTTACCCGAACCGTAATAATTTATACATTATCGGTTTAAGTTATCAGTGTCACAGTGCCAAAACTAATTCGTATCTAAGTGAGTCATTGTGATAATCGCTTCACATTTAGTTGATCTCCACTTCACTGCATCAAGTTGTATTAAATATAGACAATCGAGCACTATAAAGCTTAAAGTGTCGAAATGATGACGTTCTAATAACCCATTAAACTTAACAGCCAATGGCGACGCAGCAAAAAAAAAGGTTGAGTCATAACAAATGACGGCGCATAGATTTCCGTGACAGTGCGTCGGACATGTGCCAGCGACGGACGCGACGGTGGACGGTGACCACAACCGACGGCCTATTGAGGCACGCCGCAAATCGATCAGAAGCACGTCACACAATGACTGTCGCAAACAAAGATACGAAACTGAATGTGTCGACACGACGACGTTTAGTGTAAACTTGCATAATAGAAGCCCTGTAGCGAACACATTGACCACAGCGAACGCTGAAGAAAAAAAAAGTAGGTGCGCGGACAAAAGAATACACGTACAATAAACGCTTACCTTCCCCATATGATGGATCACCATACGATTTGGCAATACATATTTAATTTTTTTTTTTTCAGGAAATGTCCACTTCAGCCCCCAATTAAAAACATTTCATAGTGTCCTTCATTTGACGAAGTATGACATAAAATGTTTGTTACAAAAAAATTCCACAAAACTGTCCTTGTTTTGTAGGTAGTCTCAGTTACGAATATTTTACCAGAGTGCGTTCGCAAAACTAGCTATGAGTCGTACAACTATGTACCTACTATCTAGCTCGAATATGTATGCCACAGTTGTTAATAAAAACTTTTATGGGATGAACTATTTAGACTGTTTTTTGACATTGTAACAAATCTGAATGTGCGAAAATTCCACGATATTAACAAACTAGGTGAAACTGAGGCGTGGCCGAACAAGACTAAACTAATATACAACCTACAGGCAAGGCTTTGACCTGAAGGAAATGTCAGGATGTTTTCAAAATGCCTCACATTCACGGACTCACATAAGGTTATAAGGTTCCCACCACTGGGACACAGGCCTCCTCTCTGTGAGAAGGAATGGGTCATAATTCACCACGCGGACCCAGTGCGGGTTGGTAGATGTCACATATCTTCACATTTTTGGTCCTAAGAAATGCCGGGGTCCTCACGATGTTTTCCTTCACCGTTTCTGAGAGACTCACATAAACGATGCAAATCTATAAGCACCATCTATGAACTTTAATAGCTTCTGTATAAAACTATCTCAAAGAATATGAAAACTTAAGTATCCAGGCAAACAATTCGGCGCCACGATTCACGAACGCACCCGTAGGCATGGCTAGTCTCTCTAACTAAAAAGCTGTTTGCCGAACACGGTCTCTCGTTATCCTCCTACAAGCGGTCGAGTGTAGGCCGGCCTCTTTTGTTAAGGCTTCCATAGGATCTCTTAAAATCTCAATGTACATCGAACCAGGAACTGTGTCATCGAACAATGGAATTCGTTCTAATATACGTTTATCTTGGGACGTATAGGTACTGATTATGTCATGCCCTTTTTATTGCCTGAAGTCTAGTGGAAGTCGTTTTGTCGAGCAATTAATAGTTAGAGCGTTCGTGGAATATTTTAATGAAGTAAGGTTTATATTCTGGTTATTATACTAATTCGTGAGATCTTTGCTTCTCTGCTAATATTTCTGTTGAAAGTTAGTGGACATTTTGAAGATAGCTATAAATGTTTTTTTTTGTAATGAGCGTTGGTAAGTTTGAATTTCAAGAAAAGGTTCCTCAAACCAGATATTTTTACCCAAACTTCAAGATAACACAAATCACAATTTTGTCATACTCAGTTATTTCTTTATTATTAAGAATGAACCTTCTAAAGTGTTTTATTGTTATAATCCGCGTCGCGGCGCCTAAGATGAACATAATAAATTTTAAGTAACAAGTTAGAAAACAACAAAGAAGAAGAAAAACGTAGACCTGCGTAATTTTGTTTTGGAACTTCTTAGTAATCATTTTCCGGCCGTCTCAAGGCTTAAACTGACGTAAAGGGCGTGACTTCTTAATCTGGTTTCGTTCATTGGTCACCAACTCTTTACAAATTAACGAAACACTTTGAAAAAGTTTGTCCTTGTTATTTATTGTACTGTTACCATTGTTTATTGTTGTCATTTTTGTCGCGTAAACCCTAAAATTTAAAGTGTGTTTAGAAGTCTAACAGTCTAATGTATGTAAGAGTCTAGTTCTTAGGTTTTGTTATACTTACTGACCTTGTGATGTGTTTTTAGAAATGACAGTAGTTTTTACAGTGTTAGTAAGTTTTGCGTATCTCCTCCCCTAAGTCTTGTAATTTCTAGAGAGTATCAGATATGAGATTAATTGATATTATTACATCGATCCTAACCACTAAACAAGAGAATATAATAGCTATGTTCCGTCGAAATAAAGATCTGCCGAACAAGTGCATATCGAAGAAGGGTTCTGTCGAAGTAGTGTTTTTCGAAGGTGTGTGTTGTCGAAGTATGTTCTGTCGGACTAATGCTAGTCGAATATATGTTCTGTCGAAGCAATGAGTAGTCGAACTATTGTTTTTCGAAATTGGGACCATGTCGAAATAATTAACTGTCGAAATTCAGAATGACACTCATTAAGTTGATGAAAAAAATGATGTAGGTACACGACGACGCTACTTTTAAACACCTCATTTTCTAACGTTTCTAGAACACATTTTCCAGGGCCGTAAACCGAAGATTCCATTAAGTAATCAAACGCACATTTACGTGAAATATCATTAGAATTTTATGATAATGAACGAAATAGTGTGATTCATTCATAAAAGTTTTTTATGTGCATATCAGAATGCATACAAGAGTCAGATTAAATGCCTGCGCGTCAATGAAACTGTAAAATAACTTTACTGCCGTCCGGTGGGGCACAGGAACGCATAATTTCACCATAAAACTGAGTTTTATTATCAGCAACAAGGCACAACTCTTTACAGTTTACTAAACTGCGGACGTAACGCCTGCAGTAGACGAATGGAATCTTCATATTTTATATCGCCAACGTTTTACATGGTTATAAAAAGTTCTGCAGAAACAGGGCTCTAATATATATTTATTAGAGACGCCGTATGCGGAATACGTCACAACTAATCTAAGAGTAAATGTTTATATTTAGAATTGATGGTTAACCCGCGGCTGTACCAGATTGTGTACAGCCCAAAAGTTAAACAACTCTGTGCGCATAATATTCGTGTTACTACTGCCTACATAGAATTGAATTGGGTTTGTCACTCAGCATCAATTTGCATAGAGAATGACACGGAATCGGCACAAAATAGTCTTTATTCGATCCATGTAACCGTCGTCGTCACAGCGTATAACATGTTTCACCTTGAATCTTCACTCAAAGGAATTTTATTATCGCCCCCACTTTTTTTTTGGGTGGGAAATCATCATATGACTTCTCACGCTCTGGGCGGAGCGGGAGAGCGTGTCAGACTTTTACTGACTAAAACCCACCCGTGTTCCTTCAATTGCCTGGGCCAGGGGCCACGGTATCTCTTTCGAACAACCCGCGGCCCTGGCTGGTATCGGCCCTAGCGGACCCCATCAGTTCGTGCTGACAACTCTTTGAGGCGCGCGTGGAACACAACGCGCCGTCGACCCGGGCCTGGTCCTTGCCTGGTGCAAGCCCGCGCCTACGGTGGCCGGGAGTCTGCTGATGACTCCCGACGTCCAGGGCGTCTCCTGTGGCGACTAGGGGCGTGAGGGCGCAGAGATTGCCTCTCCCTCACGCGCTCCACCACCTTCTTTGCGAGCATGACTGCTTCGCAGAAGGAGGTGACGGCTTCCCATGCACTCTCGCTCCGTACCATGGCCTGGACCAGGGCCGGACGCGAGAGATCGGCGCCACGAGGACGCAGCGGTGCTCCGCCCAAGCCGGGCAGACTTCCACCGTATCCTCCGGGTGATCCACACAGTGGTGACACCCTGGCGTTCCCTCCCGCCTTATCCTGAACAGGAACCTCCCGAAACAACCGTGTCCGGTGAGGACCTGCGTCAGGGCGCCGTGGCACCTCTCCAGCCACTCCTCAACGCGCACCCACACCGGTGCCCCGTAAAGGGCCATAGACTGCACGAACACCGCATAAAGCCTCCGGTAGGAGGCGTTTGGTCCCCCTAAATTGGGCACAAGCCGCCTCAAGGCAACCCCGGCCCGCTCCAGTCTAGGAGTCAAACGTCGGAAATGCTCCACGAAGTTCCACCGGCTGTCGAGGACGAGTCCCAGGTACTTCATCGTCGACTCGACGCTGATGTGAACCCCTCCTACCGTTATTTGGGAACCCGACGGTGGCGCGTCCCGAGGACCATGAAAACACATGACACTTGTGCAGGGCTACCTCGAGTCCTCTCGACGATTGTCGCAACCCCGCGTGTCGCTGCTTCGGCCGCCGCCTTGGTGCGTCCTCCCCTGCACCAGGACCACCGTGTCGTCAGCGTAGCAAACCACGCTGACGCCGCTAGGGAGGTCGGCGCGCAGCACCCAGTCGTACCCGATATCCCACAGATGCGGCCTCAGGACCGATCCCTGTGGGACATCGCACGACATTTCTCGCCAGTTCCACTCTCCCTGGTCACCGGGGCAGATGACGGCCCCCCCTCACCCCCACCTCAGAATACTTTTAAAATATTTGGCATCTTGGAGACTGGGCCAGAACGTAATTTTTTTTATTTTTGCCTTTTCTGAGAGACAAAGAGTGTTGCGTGTATTTACGATATTTCAAGTAAAAATGACAATTTACCAATTATAAGATTTAAATTGTTTACGAATGGCCGTAGAAAAATTATTTCTTCAAACAATATCGTATGTGTTTGTTCTTCAGAACAGAACAACACAAGAATTTAGAAAACAATCTGTATTAGGCACACAACAATACTAATAAATTGTCATAAACGAACATATTTTTACAGAGCTTTACACGGATGTTATAAAACTCAACGTCATGCTGACACATTAAACCTAAACTCGTTTGCTACGTTCACATAAAAAAAGTTAAAGCTGCTATCTATTTAAGGTTCTAACGTGATATTCACTTTAAAATAACGTTCACGTATGTTACAGGTTATTAAACCACCTTCACGCAACAACAGGCTAACTTAGTTTAATAAGTTGTTTAGGTGCTTGCTACGCCGTAGCGCCTCGTAGCGTAAAAATGTGCTACGAGGCGCTACGGCAAAGCCTCGTAGACTTGGTTGGCAAACCGAGTGGCCCGCGTTGGCCAGTGGACTCAGCTAGTGGGCAAACAAAGCATTAAATGAAAGCTTAAAGCAAAGAGTCTTGACATTGATGGAGAAGCTCTTGCCATTATTACTCGTGATTCAGTCGAGTATTAAATTTTACAGTTTGGCAAATAAATATTTTTTTTACTATTAGAATATCCTTGCTTCTTTTAGTTTAAGTCTTCAGTTCGTCTTATTTGAATGTTCTTAATACTATTTTTGTTCCATGTTATATAGATTTTGTTTTGTACAATGTTCTAAACCTAGAAATAAATCAAGATTCACATGTATATGAAATAATTTTAATACAGATTTATGACCTTTAACTAACCGCAGAGCACTAAAACCATTCGAAACATTGCCTAAACTCCCGAACATGAGTAGCGTACTCATCAAGTACTTAATAAGCGTTAGTATGTCCATAGCGGAGCACAAATCATATTTGGATGAGTGAGAATCGCATAACGTTCATCAGTGTACCACAGAATCTACTCGGGCGAAGTGAAGTGTGACCGCAGCCTCCACACTTATTTAATAACTATGTAGTTTGCCGCAACTTTGTTCAAATATCAGTTTTAGTCCGTTAGACTCGAGAGATATTTAGATTCGGAAAATCATTTCTTAGTGAGTAAGTAATGTGTACGAAAAATTCGGCGCGTAAAGGTGCTACGCACAAATTGGCGCTTGAAAGTGCTACGCACTACGCACGCAGTCGAACGTTGAGCTGCTACGTAAGCATTCAAACACACTTCACTTAAAATTTTCTTATATTTCTTTGAGCAGAGAGGCAATATTCTTAATAACATTCGAATTTTAATCTCAGTCTCAAAGCTGTCAAAAATACCTCTAATTCTCTTACATTTTGTACAAGTTTTTAACAATGATTGTCGCTGAGACGAGATTTTGAACGTATTTAATTACGGAAATTGGCGTTCTGTACTTCAAACTGTCAGTCATGGAACTACCTTTGTATCGGGTATTGATTTGTATTGACATTGAGATTGATGTCAAATTAATCACTCTTCGCTCAACTCCTGAGATTTATATGTCGATCTGTTTTAGACAATTAATTGCGGTTCTAACCTGCCAAATTGTAAACAACAAATGATTTGTGTGAAACATTTATTTTCACAAACACGAACTTGACGCCTATATGAGGAATTGGTCCATATTGGCTCAGGGTAGAGTTGAGTTGCAAAAGGAAAGGGAGGCTTTTGCCCTGCAGTGTCACAATACAGACTGGCCCTTTATATAAATATTATATTATACAACGTTTTTTTTGACATCCCAACTGTAGACGGTCATTGTACTCATCATTATGAACAACTTTTACGATGGGACCTGAAAGCGCGAAAAAAAAATCAGCTGTTCCCTACATTTATGTTCGTATAACTCGTCAAAATGTAGGGAACACCAGATTTTGTTTTCGCGATTTCGGGTTTGGTCCCATAGTAAAAGTTGTTCATAATGATGAGTACAATGACCCCCCAGAGTTATGGGATATCAACAAAAAAACACCTTGTATATGCATTTTTATGGTCGTTGATTACCGTTTGTAACATAATGAGATTTATGTCATCATCATCATCATCCACAGTCCGACTTCACCCACTGCTGAACATAAGGCTCTCTCTTAATATATAATATCCTCCCGCCCCTGAGCCAGCCTCATCCAGGGGGTCTACTCCGAAGTGCAAAGTGCGAATGTTCGGATCGGACCGACAGATGGCCGAACCGAATATTATTGAAAAATGCGAAATAAGTTCGGATTGGCTCAGTTGGGTCGGGACCATAGTCAATATTCGGAAAAGTGTAGGAGTGTAGGGTCGGGACGGGCCGAACCAAATAGTAACTTCGTAGCAGGAAACGGCCGAACAGTCGGCCGATACTACTTCGGAGTAGACCCCCAGGTTCTACCCGCGATGTTAACAATGTCGTCCGCCCATCTCGTCTCCGGACGACCAACATTTCGTCTTCCAATCCTTGGACGCCACTCGATCACTGTGTCACTCCACCTGTCATCACTGTGCCTTGCCAGTTGTCAAGCCCAACTCCATTTGAGTTCCATAACTCGTTTTCCGATATCGAATACCTTCGTACGTCTGCGGATCTCGACATTTGGTACTCGGTCTTTATGTCTTATGCCAAGCATGGAACGCTCCATGAAAACAAAAAACAAAAGGCTGTTTGATCTATGTCATAGCTTGCTTAAGGGCTGATTTTTCAATCGGCCGATAATTTTTATTCTTGGAATAAAATTGACGTCTGACAGTTTTTGTATGGAAGAACTGTCAAAAATTCAAAATTATTCCTCCGTTAAAGTTATTTGGCGTTGGAAAAATCAGCCCATATTCGTAAAAGGAGTAATCAGTTTTATCTGCACTTCACAATCTTTGTCAGGCGGCTTACTATGAATACAGAATGATTCTCTTTATGTGATGTATGAGTAAATAAACTACGAATGAGCGCTGGATTATACTACAACATTATTGTTGAAAACACTATTTATTGATACTGATAGCTGTTGAACCATTATAAAACTTGAAAGCCGGTAACTTTTGTACTTTCTATTATGTTATATGATTATTGTGAAAGTAACCTGTATGTAGTATCAACTACTGTATGATTAAAATTACGTTCATTATTCGCCATTTTTTATAAATTTAAAGTGCGCTGTATACTTTCGGTTTCATTGTTCATCAAAATACCGAAATTAATTAGTTGATATTTTCAATTAAAATTGCAAAGAATCAGCATCGCCATACAACGTGGTAGTACTGCCAGCCTTTTGGGCACTTTTTCTGTTGACAGCGATGCGGACGAATTTTTTGATGCCTTGTGATTCTTTTCCCTCTTTTTTTATATAGATGTACATATTATTAATATTATCTTAAGTACGTTAGCTTCTTCTGCTTAGCGTGTCGATGGAAAAATAGCACGAAGAAATAATTAATTATCGTTTAATAAATTTGTTTGGCCCAAAATTCATCTACGTTAGCTTATTATTAATAATGTAAAGACTATTTGAGTATATTATATGCATAAATGTAAAACCATTCAGGACTTCCCAAAAGTTTACATCCATCATTGTGTGAGCCATACCCGTAAACCAGGAAGTTACAACCTGAGCGCAAACTAATCTACTTTACTGAATTAAAATAGTTACCAAACAATGCGCGCTCATACCAATCGCCCCAATCACTAACTACTCCGGATTACATTAACCTAATTGATCACTGAAAACTAAGGTACAAACTACCAATACCAGTATAACCCTAAATGGAAGCACGGGACTAATTAAATATAGATAACAGGTAGGACCCTGGAACTTGGAAGTCGTAGGATAGGACTGTCCTTCAGAGACAGTCAGTTACTTAGTCTTGTAGAAATATGAGTGTTAAGTCCTTTGTTACAAAAGCATCTCGTTGAGTGTGGCTGTTTGAGTTTGTAAGATTATTATAATTTATTAATTGACACCAAAAATATTAACATCATTATTCTGAGTGGAATACCTCGACCACATTTTGCGTAAAAACATTGTAGGCTATAATGAAAATAATACAATATGGGAGCATCTGCAGCCGAACTAGGTGAAAAACCTGTATCTCGGCATACAGGGCCATGCTTCTCTGAGAATAGACTGGATTTTTAACCAACATCCCCTACACACATCAACAGAAGGAGGTTGCATGAAGTTGGTGTTTATGCTCTGAGATCGCTACACGTTTCAGCATTGCGACGTAGCAATCGCGGTCGGCGGCTTTCGTGGGCTCGGGAGCATTTACCATGGAGTGACGAACAATGGTCTTTCGTGCAGTTCACCGATGAGTCCTGGTTTGGGTTTCACCCGGATTCACGAAGAACACGCGTTTGGAGAACTCCAGGGAGAGTTAGTCGTCTACGAAGAAAGAAGAAAAGTCTAGACGAAGAAATGATGTTTTTTATCATACTAATTTTCTACGGCGATTAAAAAAAATAACATTTATATTTAAAACAAAAAAATCACGAAAGGTTTTAATTTTTATTAAAGACCTTAAAATAATCTATCTATCATTCTTCTATTTACTATATCTGAAAATTCTTCATAGATTTTTAGATATTTAGTGAAATATAAAATATTCTCAAAACATTTGCAAACAGCAAAAATGATCACAGGATTTTACTGAACATATCTATAATTGAGTAATTTACTACCTGAACAAAGATTCCATATAATAAACCCTACATTTAGGTACACAAGCTTGCTACATATGTAGGTTCTTGTTTATAAGCTTAGATAAAGGCCACAAGGTGACAAATAAAATTAACCAACCGTTACTAATGAGAGGTGGAACACCTTGGGACGTTAAGTGGCTATTGCACAGATTACCTACTAACATAATTTGGGTAGAATATTTACCAGACGAAAATATTGACTCGAACTTCGTCGGCAAAGTAAGGGGGCTTTACATTTACGACAGATGCATATAGAGAAGGAAATAAATATTCCCTTCTGTTCAGATGTCGCAGAGATTTGTGTTGTTCCAGTCTTAATCCATTGGAATTGGAAAAATAATCCAACAATTCCAAAGTTGGAACATAGTCTTCCAAGATCCATGCGATTACATTCTATAAGACTGGTTTCTAAGCGAGACTTGAATGTTATCTGAGCGGCAGTGACGGGAATAATTAAGATAATTGTGTAATTACATGTTTATCTCAGTAATTGGATATCTTACGAAATAAACATGCAAAATTAAATGGTGGAAAATTACGTTACAGATCAGGTTAAACTCGAATATTTTGTGACCATTGCGGTGTGCTAATTTTAAATTACAGAACATTAATATTCTGAAATTAGAGACGGGTTAATTTATTCTGAATGGTGTTACATACATAGTTAAAGATTTAAACAATGTGATCTCAAGCGAGGTCTTAGGAGCAGCCTTTCTGAAGGTGCGTAACCATAAATACCATGAAATGTACCAAAAACGTGTGTTGTGTCATCATTTAAGTTTCAATATTTTAATGTTGAAACTTGTTTTTTACATTTCTATGGTTGAAACTTAAATGCCCCAAAAATCTAATTTTCTAGCCACGTATCTACGTCTAGACTGGTCGGGATTAATATTCTAGGATATAATAAAAGTTTACGGTCATTGAATTGGTTTATAGTTTAGTAAAAATAAATTAAAACGAGCTGGTTCCGATTTATAGCTAGGAGTATCGTGGCGTCAAGTTGTCGATCTGTTTGCTGGACTTATCTCGGAAATGGCTGCACCAAATTATATTTTCTTTCAAACCAATACATTTAAAGAAAATCGAGTTTTAATTCGGTTTCCTATCAATTAACCCCATATCTATTCTGTTAACCTAGGAAAATAGATAGATATTATATACGACACTATATATAGAAATACTTAAAACTTCTAACAAGCACGAGGAAATCATAGATGAACAATGTCCAAATCTTTACTACTAGCTACGCCCCGGGTTTCAACCGCATAAGTCTTGCTCCCGTAGAAATATTGGGATAAAAGATATTTAGGTCATGGTCTACCCATGCCCCAAATTTTATCCAATTTCGTTGAGCCGTTTTAGCGTGAAAGCGTAACAAACAAACATACAAAAAATCAAATCTTTTCTCTTTTTATTATTGATAATATTATTCTCTTGACATTTCTCGAGACCCAGGGTCCCGGACCTTTAAAAGGCGTACGAGGGGCCAAAGTTAGCTCGCAGAGACCCGTTACACGTTTTTAATTAAATGAATTATTAATATTAGTTTAGAAAGATAAAGTGTTGTTACACTTCCCGAATACCGATTACACGAAAGGGTGTTTTAATTACGTGTAAAAAACTTTCACACAGTGACCGACATTAGTAGCGGGCCTGCCCATCTTGTTCAAATACCAAGGGCCACCTCAAAATCGTTACTAACAAATTACAACATTCAGTAATAAATATAGAAATATTATGCTTCATAATTTCTACAAAAAAAGACTTTCCAAAGTACGTGCGTGACATTAATTTTCCCTATTTCTATTATACTGTTAGTACAAGTTTCCATATTAAACCCTTACCAATTGAAACTGTGAGACCCTACTCGTAATGATTCCCTAAGTGCTTTTGTTTGGAACTGTTTAACAAAATGATTGCGATGAATAAGGTTTTATAAACTTGGCTAAGTGATAAAAAAATAATTGAGGCGTTACATAGTTTGTTTATGTTTCCATGACAAGAGTAGAATGTTTTGAAAATTAACTGTTGATGGATTCAAATCTTTTTAATTTTTTCAGTGTTAAAACGAAACTAAACTACTCCAGAGCAAAATTTTGAAAAAATACTGTTACTGTTAGCCTGCATCATCATGCCCACTACTGGGTAAAGGCCTCTCCCCATGACTTCTAGCTCTTTCGATCCGGGGCTAAAGTAGACCACTGAAGGCCAATTCTCGTAATTTAAAACGTTCAAAATCTAGTCACAGTCTCATCTCAAACTTGTCAAAATGTAGGGAAATTAGAGGTAGTTTTGACAGTTTGAGACTGTGAACGTTCTTAAAATTGTGACAATTGCCCCTCAGGTCCTTTGTTAAAAAATACCCTCTTAAAAAACATTTATAAGACATGTCAAACTTTTATTTTAGTTTAGATTGTAATGAATAGCTCTTTTCTTAACACGACTTCTTTAGTACTTTCTATTAAAATACATTGCACGACATCTATCAACAAGGTGCTTTAAAATTCCGCGGAAACAAAATTAATATTCATTAAAAGTTGCGAAAAAAGAAAAACAAATATAACAAATAAGTTCAATTTATTTAAGAGAATATAATTAGTAGCGTCAGGTATTTTTTGCAACACTTCAGGACGTTTAATTACTGCCTACAAATGACCTTGCTGTCTCATCTTGAGTCGTGCATGGGAAGAAAATAACACCGAGCGTCATAAAGTAAGGAACACTTAACTCCATGCCATTACACTATACGAATATTTTTTATGAAATGAAAGAAGAAATGACATGCAGAATATGAGTTTTAAGAAAAAAAATATTTGGTGTCGCGTCTTCACCTAAATTTCTGGAATGTTTCCCAAAATCAAGTTCTACGTAACCCTCACAATTATTTAGTGTAAAAACGTAATAAACTAACAGCTCACTTCCGCTGTGATATGATATGCTTTTTTACCTTAACTTTGCCTTTTTTTAAACTATATATCTCTGTAACAATATTCTGACAAATAAATGGACCACTGTTACCTAAATATATAATTGTTGTTGTGATTTTATTTGTGATGATCCGTAAGATATTGTTGACCTATTTCACAATCCCATGAGCTATTTTTACAACGGGTTTGGGGCTAATGATGTGTAGGAAGTATTTGTAACAAGCAATAAAGAAACCGAAAGCCATACAATATAAATACGTACATACATGAAAGATAACTGAAGACAATGGACAGTTATATTTGGGTAGAAATTTTGTTACGTAATTTTTATAAATGTTTAGGTTTACGAAAATACTTCGTTGTTTTTAAGCGTTTTTGATAAATACAAAATCTTGCACCTGCCTAAGAAGAAGAATATTCTATTTTCAGGTATACTTTAGAGAAACTTAACAAGCCTAAGGCGTTCCATAGCCACAAAGCAGTGGGTGATTCTGCCGAGACGGAGACTTAGCGTTATCTAACGATTTGCAAGAGGGTTTAAATATTAATTCATGCCAATGTCAGCATGTCGAAGACGACTAAACAAATAATAATTATGCTGAAATGGAAAACATTCGTATTACGTTTCATGAAAAATTGTATCCATGACATTCAGGTGGATTTTTATTTAGTTAAATTCTGGCGAATAAACCGACAAACAGATCTCTTTCAAAAACTTTTATTTATTAATTTATATATTGTATAACAAAAATTTAACACAACCAAACATACAATTGTATTCCATTTTATTCTACTATATTTCATGCTTATATAAAGTTTTTATGTAGCTAAGTAATCATATTAATTTTGATTTTATGTAAGGCAAAACGTACTAAAAATTAAAAAAAAAAACACTCAAATAAATGATATACTCTTTGTCAGTCCCTGTTACTGAGAAAACAATCAATCAGTGTCACTTGCTAATTAAATGATCGTTTGCAAGCTTTTAAATCTCAATTTGTCATAAATTCAATACGATACGAGTGTTACAGTCGCGCTTGAATAATTAATTCATTTTAAAAATGCACGGACGTATTAAACCTCTTTGCTTGTGATTGCGTTCGCGACGTACGATTTCTCGCACGTTCTTCGTATCTGGGTTTATATTAATGGGATTATGTTTATTGAAAAAATACGGCACACAGCTTATCTGGTTACAGAGTTTTCGTCTTAGTACGAGTATATTTTGCATATTATTAGATACCACTGAAATATGAGAGGAGAGTTAAATATACATATTATTATAATGTATGGACATTTTGGGGAAGAATGACTTTGAAGGCTTCAATTTAAGGGACTCCCAATCTCTAGTATTACTCATCTGCCCAGCCTTTTCCCAACTATGTTGGGGTCGGCTTCCAGTCTAACCGGATGCAGCTGAATACCAGTATTTTACATGAAGCGACTGCCTAACTGGCCTTCACAACCCAGGTACTGGGTAATACGATATCCCTTGGTAAGAAGACTGTTTGTCAGATTTCGGGCTTCTGAAGATCCGTAACGACTGTAAAAGATCCACGAATAGCAGCCGGGACCAACGGCTTATCGTGCTTTCCGAGGTACGGAGGGATCTTGGTATGTAAGGCTGGTCACCCACACACGGACCAACCGTGGCAAGCGTAGCTTAACCTGATCGATCGACCCGTGTGGCTGTTATTACTTAGCCACAAGCCCCTCTAGTATTGCTAAATCGTTTATAATAATGCTACTTAAAGTAATCTGCTTACTTTGTCGTCGTTAGAATTCAAGCATAAGATTACACAAATCAACTAGGTACTTATGCACTAATTACAAGATTGTCGTGATTTTACTTGCGTGTTACGTTACGGAAAGTAATCAAAAGTTTAATTGTCCTTTTTATATTATGTTACAATTTTGAGTAGGTACGATTTTATTTGTGCCAAAATCAACAACGCACAAAATAACGATTCCTCGATTTCAATTCAGTTTGTATAACTGTTGTTTTTCTAGGATTGTTTTATATTCCATTGTATTTAAAGATACATGTGGACAATATCCTATTGTACGGCCTCATTTGATTTGAAGCCAATTGTGTGGGGAATGCTCATCAGAAATTATTTAATTAACATTTTTATAACATCTTCTCAAAATATACAATAATAACTCATTACAACATTTATTTTAGGCTGGCGGCAGCAACAAGTACTTTTTTTTTAATGAAAAACCCTCAAAAATGTTGGTTAATGAATTAAGTAAAAGAACGGTCACCATGGGACATAAGAAACCAGAGTCGTCGGTTGTAGTTGAAGTTTAGTAAGAAGCTGATGGATGTTTTCGAATAAAATGTAATTTACATAATAGAAACCAAACAACCGGTCTATTCTGTAAAAATTTCACCGTGAATATTCAAATTTCACCGTGAATATTCAAATTTTTCATTCGAAAACCTATATTGGCTTCTTACTAAACTTCAACTAGATCCGATGACCCTGGATACTTATCTCTTTTGTACCTGCATGTGCCAATGTGTATCTCTATTTGTTCTTCGGTTTTACGGAGAAATTACAAAATTATTTTAAAGCGCTGTGACGAAAAGCTTCCTGGAAGTACAGAGGCTTTGTTCTAACCATGTGGAAAGGGTGTCGGTCACGGTCACGGTTCTGACATTGAAGTTAGAACTTGCTTTTTTGAAACATCAGCCATGACATTAGATACGACACGCAAAATATTTGAAAAACCAGTACCTATTACATACATAGTAACATTTTATTATATTCTGTTGCAGTATTGTGAAATTTAATTTAATTTTATGTATATGGGTTTTGCCTGAATGATAGATATGAATTTTATTTTTAGTAGTCTGTAATTTGAAACTTTTTAAGTCCCACCTACTTATTAAACTGTACTGGAGGAAATATAGTCACTTACATTAAATTCCTGTTAAATGTAAATTCCAATAGGGAAATACTAGCACCAGTAGGTATAAGGATGGAAATATTCGTCAAGGTTTATTTGGAATAACAGGTGATACAATACGATTTACGATTCATCCAGTGAGGAGTCGCGTTTCGACGCCAATTGTATTATAGCGCTAGGATTAAACTGCTGAATCTACACTTTCAGGGATTTCGACTTAGTCTGTGATCTTTACAATGATAAGGTAGTATTAAAGTCCTCGCCGTGTCTAAAATAAAAGACTTTTTCACGAGAATAGGGTGACAGGTTTTTTTTTAAGTATTAAAGTTTACTACTTTTCCGCTTTCACTACCACGTCATGGCAATTTTAATAATAATCCAGAAAGGATTAAAGTACGTACGTATTTTTATACAGCGAGGGTGTCACGCGTAATTAAATGAGATTTTAATCAATAACGTTGTGAAAAAGAAATCCCCGACTGTCCCGATCGGTTGCCAATCCCATTGGATAGTCTGGACACAAGGCAGTTCGGACAGTGTACGAGTCACAAATGTTAGCAAGATTACGGGATTATGGTAGCGAGTGTCTCTGGGATTTAGATAATCAGTGTCAGTTCAAGAGCAATTTTAATACTATAACTGACACAATTAGGCTGTGGATAAAACAGTGTATTTGTGGCACTTGTTCATAAAATCACAGAGAGTTCCCACATGACTGCATTTGTTAGTTATTAATATATTTTTATTAAAGAAATTATTGAACGCCGTCTTCTCTTGTGTTTGATTTAATTAGACACTTGTACGATGTTTAAAAAAAAAAGCAATTATTGGTCATTCGCGAATTAAGTCACCAGTTTCAGGATGTAAAACATTAATTAAAACTTTTCTAAACTATCACCTAACGTGAGAATATAACAAATAATAATAATAATTGTGTGCTGTAATTTTCTGTAACAACTTTCTAGTGTAAGAAAAACTTTTTAAAAGTTTGTGCCTAGTTGTTTCTGTAATTTATTTTCTCTTTAACGAGTGATTATACATATAAAGTTTATCTTTGAAATTCCTTTTACTTAAATCTTTACAAAATATTTTACAAACCCTATATTTCCGCCCCAGAATTATTATTTCCCGTACCGTGTCCAAATTATTTATAACTGCTTACAAAAAAAAATCTAAGACCACAAAAATATTTACGAGTGCACACAAAAGTTCGAAATCAATTCAGAAATAATCGGAAACATTAACATTCATATCCCATCTAACTCGTCACATATAAAGTACGTGATATAATATTAAACTCATACAATTCCATGAATATTTTTCTGCACGATGGAGCAATATGGTGACTTACCTGAGCTGTGTCGGGACCGGGAACGTCGGATCGTCACTAGTGAATACTTCGAATCACGTTTTCGAAATGATGGCGCGCATTCAATAACAAAGTTTCAGGCATGCAGAGCTTATATAGCTGTCCGCCCCGCCCACCGCACCGCCTTCGGGCGGGACGACCGCGCACTACAGCCTTCAAGCTTTTCACTTGACGCAACCACAACTTTTTCTTAACTTTCAACGCCTGAAAACTTAGGCGTGAAAGGATTTTTTCGAAACGTACAGCCGAGCGTGCGTGTCATTACAAGCTTTTTTCCTTCACATTATGTCATTTAATATTAATTCAGTTTTTCAAAACCTATCTTTTGAACGTACTTTCTAAGAATTATATTGAGTGTTTATATAAAGTTACTAAGAATACTAAGAAATGCTTCAGTTTCTGGTAGCCTTCCATTTCTTTAAATCAACATAAAAATTATTTTTTTATTTATTTGTATATACTTTACTTTTACTATTGTACACCAGAAAATACATTACAAAAAATACTATTATTAATACTAAACATACAATGGGTGGACTTATCGCTTTCTGCGATCTCTTCCAGGCAACCTTATCACAAAACATTAAATAATCACAAAGTAACAAGGAAGAAAAAAAATATTTACATGTAACATTTTGATTAAGCTGAATAAAATAGAGATGTTGAGGGAAAAAATACCAAACTAAATGGAATTTCCTTTTCAATAAAACATCAATTCCCCAACGGAGGTATACCGCCTTACCTAATCGTAATTGTAATAGAAAACAGTTCGGAACCAACGGATTTTCCACAAAATCTCTTTCATACCAGCTATATTATTTTTAGATAAGTTCTGAAACTATACTTTTGAATACAACCCTTGATATTATGATCGGAAAAGTTTTGTTGTTATTAGGCCGTATTGTAGAGATTACTTATGGAATATATGTGAAGCCTTGACTTCTCAAATAATACGTACCGTTTAAACATATCAGCATAATAGTATTATTTTTATAATGTTCTCGAAGTCAGGCCTCCTCTATTGGTATGTGTGAGAAGCATAATAGCTTATTTGTACTCTTCCCAAAGGTCTATGTTATTATAATCCACTGCTGGGACAAACAGGCTTCCACTCGGTGGGAGTGAGTGGGCCATAATCCACCAAGTTGGCCCAGTGCGGGCTAAGACGACCCACTGACCGAGACTGGTAGATGTCACATGTCTTTGAATTTTTGGTTCTAGGACATGCCGGTTTCCTAACGATGTTTTTATTTCACTGTTTTGAGAGCAGTGGTGATGAAATAATTTACACATTGTAAAGCACCTGTCAGGGGTCGAACCTAAGACCTATACAAATCGTAAGTCGCGGCCGTTACCACTGGGCCACCACTGCTTGAGTTATTATAAGTAATTATTTAAAATTATTTCAGTCATCAGTAGAAGATTTTTTGAGCGTAGTGTTAAACTACTTTTCTTCTCTGATTTTAGGTGGAGTTAGTAGCAACAACAATAATAACATGGTATTTTTATCTCACGAAGCGACGCTCGCTTTACTTGTGTTTTCCAAGTGTACAAATACACTGTGTACGATATACAATAGCGAAGTCAGAAGTGTGTGTGCGTGTGTGTGGTATCTGCTAACGCTACTCGCCTTCACGCACACATTCACAGCGAGTTTGCACACTTGGGTACCACTATTAAAGCACGCGTCGCTTCATGAGATAAAATACTGTACTGTAAATAGGTATCTAATACTAAAAGGCGGTTCTTTATGATTTAAGTCGTGTGAATAATTAAAGAGTTGTTAACTACTTCTCATAGAAGTAACCCCTATCAATACAATCACAATTCAGATTCAGTGTGAAACAGTTTTTCAATATCTGAACGTCTTTGTTCTTATTTGATGGTTTCCTACAAAGTTGTCTTATGTAATTTACCCTACACGATATTACATATGGTAATGTTAAACATAAAAATTAATAAATGCACAGACTGCACAGTTTAGTACCCCATCATTAAATTGGTATGAACTCATATTGTACTTTTAGAACTTGACAGTGCCTTACATTGTCGTATATATTTACTAGCAGCGCCCTGCGGTTCCACCCGCATAAGTGTCGATCCCGTAGGAATATCGTGATAAAAAGTCCTGTTTTATTTTGATGTATAAGCTATATTACTGTAAAGTTTCATCAAAATCCGTTTAGTAGTTTTTGTTTGAAAGAGTAACAAACTTCCATCCATACTCACAAACTTACGCATTTATAATATTAGTAGGAAATAGGATAATATATAAATAAAGTAGGATTTGCAAAGAATTTGTCTCAGTAGTTGAGAGGAAAATGTCATACAATCGCCTTTTACTAGGTTCGTAATATTCGAGACAACATGCATTGAATCAGCTTATAATGTTCTCACTGCTGGGACACAGGCCTCCTTTCAGTGAGTGGGTTGGTAGTCGTCTCAGAATTTTTTCTCATGTCTTAGAATTTTTGGTTCTTGCCACTTTCCTCACGATGTTTTAATTTACCATTAACCAACCAACCATTAAGGCAGTGGTGATGAGAGGATACCGCACGGTCTCCTCTGAGGCGGCGAGCCTCCTTGCCGGATTGCCGCCATGGGATCTGGAGGCAAAAGTCCTCGCCCACATATGGGAGTGGCGAGAGGAAGCAAAACGCCGGTTCGTAACTCCGCTGCCACAAGAAATCACGGTACGGCGGACAGAGCTCCGGCGGGATCTCATGGCAACATGGAGAGTGCGATTGTCGCAACCCAGTGCTGGGGACGCCACAATTGCAGCGATAAGTCTCCTCTTTGAGGAGTGTCTGGAGAGGCGCCACGGTGCCATCACCTTCCGTGTCCTCACCAGAAATGGTTGTTTCGGAAGGTTCCTGTTCAGGATAAGGCGGTAGGAAACGCCAGAGGGTCACCACTGTGTGGATCGCCCGGAGGACACGGTGGAGCATACGGTGGAGGTCTGCCCGGCTTGGGAGCACCACCGCGTCCTTGTGGCGGCGATCAGCGGCGGCGATCTCTCGCTCCGGCTCTGGTCCAGGCCATGATACAGAGCGAGAGTGCATGGGAAGCCGTCACCCCCGCCGTCAAAAAAAGGCAGTGGTGAAGAAGTCGTTTACACAAATTAAAACGCCTGTCTGGGTTCGAATCTACGACCTAGAACTCGTAAGTCGCAGCCGTTATTACTTGGCCGCCACTGCTTTGAAATGAGAAAATATGTAAGTAAATAAAATAAAATTCAGCAGACTCAGGGCCGTATTACGGAACCTAGCTAAAGACTGAAGCAATACTTAAGGGTAGTTTCAGCCAATCCGGCTTTAAACGAGTTTTAAGTAATGCTTGAGTTTTAAGTGAGGTTCTGTAATACAGGCCTTAGTTAATATCGTTCACCAGTTTAATCCTTCTCCCCTATTCATAAAATCTCTGGTAAAAAGATTAGCTAGTCAGCAAAATTAGAACAGCGGAAGACACTCGTCGAATCTCCTTTATCACATCGTTGGTTACACTAATACAATGTAACCATGGTTGATTAATGGTTGAAATATAATTATCTTAGTTATAATATATTCTTTATTTTACCTACACGTCAGGGAAATTAATCTAAACTAATATTATAAAGAGACAAGATTTTGTGTATGTTTGTTTGTTACGCTTTCACGCTAAAACGGCTGAACGGATTTGTATGAAATTTGGTACATGGGTAGACCATGACCTGGATTTGGTCATAAAATACTTTTTATATCGATAATCCCACTGATCTGACTGGATCGTGACTTATGCGGGTGAAACCGCTGGCGTTAGTAGTTTATATGATTGACACACAATGTCTATTTGCCGTGTTAAGAGTGAGCCATTTAATACAACTTAAAGTCAAAGAATGACAGTTGTGACTTTTAATACTTACATTACAACAAGAACTAACAACAATTCAAGTCAACAATAACGAAGACAACAAAATAAGTTACAATACGACACTACAAAACACACAACAATTTAAGTTTGTAGTAATTTTGATGAACAATCTACATCTCTCTATCTATTGTCCTATCGCTGGTATGCTGGAAGAGATTTCTTATGAAATGAGCATATCACCTTTGTACATATTTTTCTGTTCTGCTTTTTTTCTTGTCTGTTTATGTACGTGTGTACATAAATGGTAAAATAAACAATTAATTTTACTGGCTTTATCTACGCTTGCTAGGAAAAAATTCAGAAAATATTCCTATCATTGTCATATTTCTTTCTACCAGAATCCAGTTTAACAAAAAAATATGACTCGTCCCCGCGTGTTCACATTCATTTGAACTAAAGAACTCAATCTACAGGTGTTGGTTCAAGCCGAGGAGGGCTACACGTTTTCTCGACACTCAGAACGTTGTGGTAACAGGTATGTCGCGATGTATATCATCTTTGGTACAGTATATTCACTAAGATAGCTAGTACGAACTTTTTTAAACTTCTATGTCTATGACTGTCGGTCGGATTTGATTTGCATTTGGTAGCCTAATTCTTGAGGAAGGCTTTAGGTTATTTAATCATCACGCTACGACCCTTAGGAGCCGAAGAGCGGGCAGGCGATGTGATACCCCCCCCCCCTCCCCCGTCGCATCGCATCGCCTGCCGGATTTCACGCGGACGGTGTTACGGGCAGAAGCTAGTAGATTATAGAATAGTGACATCATGAAAATCGTAAAGTTTCCTAAGTAAAATACGTAACTTCTACGTCATTACTCTACTGTTTTCCTTAATCAAGAGGATGGGTTCTATTCTCGTTTGACATTTCATATTTTAATACTCAAATTGTCTAATTGTTTACAATAAAAGGCTGTACAAACAACGACATCCCACGCGTCTATGAAAAGCTATCGGGAATCGTTTTTCCCCGGCACATTACGTCATGACGCTAATATAGCAATCAATCATTTATAAACCACTTGAAAACAATAATAATTACACATTATATTTACATAAAAAGCAATTAAAAATGATTTTTGTTTGGCTTACTCCAATTTCACAAATAAACGATGCCATTATGGATATATGCTCAGCGGTTAATGTGAATGAACTCGTAGATAGTTAAACTATTGTTTAGGGGCGGTTAATTTGTAACAAACTTTTGAACAACTACCCAGTAACCCAGCTAGTAGGTACTTGAAAATAATAATCCCCTTTATTCATAAACGTTGCTTAAAGTTAAGCAGTGATTAGCGACTGTTTAACCATACATTTTTGACGTTTAAACGTTACTTAACTTTAATCATCGTTTATGAATAAACCCCAAAATATCCTTATTTCAGACTACAAGTACTCACAATCCATATACTTAGTATTAGTAACAATGACTTAAAAAATATTTTAGTAAACTTTTACAAACTAAAACAACTAAAAATGACGTGGCCCAACACACGCTGTCACGTGCCTCCGTACCCAGAGCCTTTTATAAAGGGACTGTCCACTTTGTCTAATAGTTTTCAGGATACTGTTGGACTTAGTACAAACTGTTTAACCAAAAGTCAAGCAAAAGAAATGGAAGATGGAAGCTAGTATTAGGAACTTTAACTTTAACTTTAGTCAATTCACGCCAACTTGTGGCGTGAATTGACTTACGTACCTAGTTCACTTACTTACCTACATTCAAATTGACGAATATTTTCTTTAAAAATAGTTCTTATATTTTCTTTTACTTCGTATTGGCACCCTAATTTACGTTTTCCTATCTTGTTCCTATTTCTAGATCAATGTCGTAACGATCCCTCAAATCTTGGAGAGAACATCCTTTTGTTTCTTACTTCTCGCGTCGATCCCTTCATACTAAGCCATGAGCCATCCAAACAGGAGTACCGTGTGACCTACAAAGTACAGAAAAAGCATTTCAGGACACTCGTAAGTGACGATAGAATTGCCAATGAAAATAAAACTGTGCTTACACGAAAACTTTGCAGGGTTTTTTTGACAAAGCTAAACTTCTCTCTGAAAGTGAACTTTATTTCCCAAAGGATAAGGTTCTTTTTAAGACGGAAGCCTATCTTACGTAGTTTATCTTTCTTAACAGATGAATGAACCCTCACGCAGTAGAAGAATATGTAAAATTTTCCTATTCGACGTCAGTGCTTGGAGTAAACTCCTATCTACTGATATTGTTTTCCAACGATGTTTTCCACATTATAAAATCTTAGAGATGTTTTATTTTAACATGTCATGAAACATTTATAACTTATACAGCTCCTTTCAGGAATATTTCCTGTAAACTGCATAAGTAGCCAATACATGGACTATTTCAATAAAGTTGGTTTAAGTGCAAATTGTAACCCCTTTTGTTTGTATCAGTTCTATCGTCACCACAAAACCGTTTTACGTTATGAAAAGCAATTAGGGTTTTCTGAAATATCGTTAACTATGTGGCAGCGCTGGAACGTCAGGTCCGGCCACCTGCCAAAGGTGTCATAAAGCCTTTATGAACGAATGAATGAAACGAATGATGAACGTCGTCATATTTTTTACTAGATGCGCCCCGCGGCTTTACATAAGTCTCGATCCCGTGGGAATATCGGGATATCCTATTTCCTAATCCAAGTCAATGGTGCTGTGTGAAATGTCCAGGGATTTATTTAAGTCATGGTCTACGCATGTGCCAAACTTCATACAAATCCGTTCAGCCGTTTTAGCGTGAAAGCGTAACAAACAAACATACAAAAAAAAAATATTTTCTCTTTTTATTAGTTTAGTCATATTCATTGTAGAAATGGAAGACCTTTTGTCAAAGTGGCGCCAACTTGTGGCGTGAATTGACTTACGTACCTAGTTCACTTACTTACCTACATTCATATTGACGAATATTTTCTTTAAAAATAGTTCTTATATTTTGTAAAAACATGACGTCACACCTGTTTCCCCGAAGGGTTAGGCAGAGATGTACCTACCCACATTTCGCGAATTATGTTTAAGCGACTCATGTAATATTGGCTCGAGCCTATTGCCATCAACCGGGCCCAAATTATTTCTCCTGGCTGCTAATTAGGAAAACCCAGTAACACTTTACCTAACCTGGGTATCAAAACCAGGACCTCATGGTCTAGACAAATACAAAATATACCAAAAGCTAAGGAGGACAAGCCTATAACAGTCGTAGTATAGAATCGTTTACCATTCTCCTGAATACAAGAAATTAAAATTCAAGAGTTCGTCTTTCTTTGATCCTTTTAGATTCCTTATCTAATAAATCACGAGTAAATTCCATGGGGCAGTTTGTTAGAATAATCTTGGAAATTTAGGGTAAACCCACACGTTCATATTGAATTCTTTGTAATTCCATGATTCTATGTAATATAATATGTGTTGGCTCATATTTTTCAAACTAATGTGGTGGTAATATCATGGTTAAGAAAAATAAATGTTTTCATAGAAAATTTGTAGATTTGGAGCTAAATAATATAAATACTAAGGCGTGGTCGCCCAGTGTGGTAACGGCCGCGACATAGGAGTGGTCGGTCGTAGGTTCGAACCCTGACAGGCTATGTGTGTAAATTATTTCATCACCACAGCTCACAAAACGGTGAAGGAAACACATCGTGAGGAAACCGACATGTCTAGAACAAAAAATTATGCTATTCAATACTTCAACCAATCAATATTCAAATTTTATTTGTTTCAAACTGACGTTATTTCAAGTTAAAAAAATATCAACTTTATTTTAATTATTATTAAGTTGATTTCAGAGTGACTAGCACTATAGAAAAAGTTATAAAAATGCTTGAGATTGTATCGTAAACTAAACTTTATTGTGTAGGAATTAAAGTTATTTCTCCATAAACTCATATTTGTTTACATTTTTGGCGAATATGTCGCGATATTATGTTAAGTTTGCTAGACTTCTAATAGATACTAGACAAACCTGCAGGTCGAAACTATAGTACATAAACACTAATAATCGTGTCCTTATGACCATGACATATGTATCCATGCTAAACTATTTTATTTACGTACAAATCAGTCGGATCATAAAACAAGGCTTTAATGGGCACTTTCCCTAACGCCATACTTAAAAGGGGACATATTAAATGTATACCTTGCCAAAGTTATTGTCAAAGTCCATTACCCTTTTCCGTTACAATATTAGGATTGGAACTCGATCAAAGCCGTCAATGGACTCAGAAAAGTTCGATGTTGTTATGAAATGTGAGTCAGCGGGTATCGTTTTGGGCAATAAATTTATGGACGTTAATATCTCACATGGAAGGTTAATGTGTCAGTCTGCCGGCGGGTTCCAAATGTACATTAAAACAAATACTTGTACAACTTACTAATGAGCTTTAATTAATATTCTTACTCATTACCTACGCAATCGTCATAGTTTTTTGTGTAGGTAGAACAGATATTTACCTAGATAGATTGTAATTTCCAGTCTGGCAGTCCATTCAGTCACACCATACCTATTTTGGAGGCATGATCTTATCCAGATTAAAGCTATTTATTAAAAAGAATTTAGGGCACTATCGTTTCAGTTATGAGACATGACTTCATAGGTTTCCATTTTGACATAAATTAAAATATCACACATTAACCGGTTGAAAGCCGTGATTACAGAAACAATTGAAAAGACATTGTGTCTCGCGGGGATCCACGTTCCGCATACGAAGGGTTAAAGAACAGGCATAAAACAAAACAACGATACCATAGTTCATACAAAACTGCACTGATACAGTGATAAGCCACAAAAGTAGCGCGTCACCCAATAGGTTATAAACTCCGGAGCAGACGGGATCGATGGAGAATAATAAGCGGATACAGGTCTTCTATTAATAGGCTGCTTAGGGTTGCTGCATCAGACATTAGAAAGATAGGGTAGATTACTTAGATGCTAATCTGTATATATATATATTTTTTTATTAGCCGTTAATGTCCACTGCTGGGCAAACGCCTCCCTACTGTCATTCAACCTCTCTCTGTCCAGAGCTGCCAAGGACCAATCTTTATGAAAGGAGCGTCCAGCACATCCCGCCATCTCCGTCTAGGCTTGCAAAGATGTCGTATCTATACATACATAATGTAAATTAAATTCGCTTTTCGTGTCTGTGTTGCGTACCTGTATGACCGCGTTGTGTTTCCTAACTACGCAATGTATTTTGATGCGGTTTTCACCATAATTTAGAGTATTTATTCCGGAAGGTTTATGTATATAATAAGTTAATATTAAACTTACATATAATAATAAAGAAATCTCGATGTTTTGCCAGTCGTTAAAACCGTGCAAAACAGGGATGGGTTGCTAGTCAGTATAATTTAAGTAGTAAGCGTATTCAAGAAGTTTGGAGTATAAGTGTGGGTGGCTTTAACAGTAGGTGTGTGGACCAAAGAAATGATGGATGGATTGTGTTAAAGATGATAGCTAAAAAAGGGGTGTATAGTGTGTTGTTTGATAATATGACTAAAAAGGAGGCGAATAATGAGCTGACAGCTGAAAAAGAAATAGTCATGTAAGAAAAGGACATGCTGCGCACAACCAGAATAAATTGGGACAGGGACATGATGATTGATTATTTAAAAAAAGAGATAGCAAGACAGTCTTGTCTTGCTATCTCTTTTTTTCAGGCTAGATGTCTATCTAGCTTGATAAAAACCGATAACCAAAGAGACGTTACAGGTGTGAAAAGCTGCTGAGAACTGGGTAGACTAAAAAGCCACAGGATCTACCGTCCTGTGGCTTTTTACATAGTCTAACGGTCTTAGTAGTATATACTCATAAGGGAAAGCCTGCATTTGAACAATCCGTATAAAGTTAAGACGATTCAGAAGGTATAAAAACCTTTAGTCTGTAACGCTACCTACTAACATAGTTTTTAAGATCTTCGTAACTAACAATTAATAATGATGTACTAGTAACACTAGTGTTTAAGTTGTGTATGAAAGTATTAACAAATTGGATTTTATTATCTGAAATAAATAAATGATGACGATAAGGTACGGAAATAGTAAAATTAATAATATATATAAAAATAGACAACCCTAGCTGCGATGCATCCGACCGATGCTTCCTAGAGCGATTTGTCCAACACCTTTCCATGTCGCTGATTTAATTTAATCCGAGTACTTAACGACTGGTACATTGTATAGGTATATAAATAAAGTTTGATTTAAAAAATCTAATTGAAAGATAAGAACGCCCGAATGAATTTTATATTTAGATTCAGTGATGCAATCGGTATTAGGTATGATAAAAATACCTAAGTAAAAGTAGTAGATTCTTACTTTTATTAACGTTGAGTTTGTGCTTATTACTTATCTGTTGTGTTGTGCATAGGCTGAAGGCGTAAATACCTTTGCCTGTGGGTCAAGGCCTGTGGCACGCGCCCGGGTTTAGGTTTGTAATTTTGTATGTAATGAAGTCAGTGTGTCTTTAGCAGACGTTGTAGTAAGACGTGGGCAGTGGATACCTCGGGAGAATTTTCCCTCACGGAGTTTCGGAGAATGTTCTCCGATTGAGAATGGTCTCGGAACATGGAGAATTTAAAAGTGAAATAGTTATAGTAGTCGTTAATAATGATGGGCAGGTTATCCAGTACCTTACGGCCAAACCGTTAAATTACAAATTGTTTTTAATGATTGACCTGTCTTATAATGTGTTTTATACGTATACCTACATTTTATTTAATAAGCTGATTTATTGTAAGTAATTCAAAAAGTTTGTTTTATTTAAGGAAATCCTAATTTATCTAACATTAAGAGTGGGAAATAAGCAAAAGCCTTAATTTGATTTTTCATGAAAATAAGATTTAGGCACAAAATAAAAATAATTTGATATTTTCAAACATTTTGTGGATAGAAACTCCAAATTTTTTCCAAAAAAACAAAAATTTTCTCGACAGAAAAAAAGAAGAGAATAGTTTCCATTAATTTTCTAATGACTAATAGGATTGAAAGAACATGCCTAAATGAATATAATACGACGATATGACGTGTGAAAGATAATACGACGATATGACGTGTGAAATTGATTCCGATTCCGAATCGATTTCCGATTCTACAGAATAAACAATTTCATTTCATCAATACGAGGCCAAATAAATTATGCAGGCATTTTTTGAAATTTCTTTTATTTATGCGAATTTTCTTGCTTAGGAGAATTTAAGTTGTGGATTAGATTATTTTGACGACAACTTCGTAAAACGTTCAGATGCACTCAAAACTACTATACTATATCTAAAAAAAGATCGATACAGTAGGTACAGTAGTCCAATTTCAAAACACTCTTTCTTGACCAGATTCAGAGCGGTTCTGCACTGCATCCGATCCGATTCCGAAAAATGTCAATGTGTGTATTGTCAGTAACGTAGTATTATGTCTACTTCGGACTGACATTCGGATCCAATTCCGAAAATTTAAAAAAAAAATTCAGTCGTTGCTACAGTTATTTAAATTGAGTGTGTAAGGAAGGTTTTTCTCAGGGTGTGTGTTTGGGATTAGTTCATTGGAAAACGCACGTTTAACAGTAAAAGTAGGTATATAATCAAAAGTAAAACACAGTGAAAGGCACAAACAGGATAAATATAAATAAAACAATCAAAGACTTATGAGCGGGTCGCGATCGTGACGTACGGACTCGCGATCCTTCGTCCACTGTCGGTTGGCGGGGGTGCGAGGTCGCGGGCGGAGGTCGCATCTTCCGTTTGCCGCGCTTAAGGGCAAGTTCGAACGCATACGTTAAGGGTATGCTACATCCTCCCCCTCTGACCCAGACATGCGCCCACGCGTCTGTGTCAGTCCATATAACGCTTAGGTCTACCGCGCCTACGCTTTTCGTTGACCGGGGCTGGCGGTACGTCGCCTATGAATGGTGTCAACTGGGAGACGTGGTACCTCCCTAACGTTTCACCGTTATTTACTTTCTCCAACACATAAGTGGTGGAGCTCGCGGGTTCCTTAATACGGTAAGGTCCGTCCCGTCGCGGTATGAACTTGGGTGTTTGTCCGCGGGTTGTGTCGTTACTCCCTTGTGTCTTCAAAAGGACCAAATCACCAATTGAGTAATCAGGTGCAGGGCTGCGACCCTCATCGGCATAACGTTTCTGATTCGCTTGAACCTTTTCATGCACTTCCCTAGCTTCAAACAATACGGTTGACATTCTCTGAAGGTAAGGGGTAAGGCCCGTTACGACGTTGTCGCTCTCAACAATGTTGCGCATATCAGCGATGACGTCGGCCGGTGCACGCAGCTCTCGTCCAAACGTCAGGTAAGCTGGCGAAAATCCAGTGCTGCTGGTCACTGCAGAGTTCATCGCGAAACGTATCGCGGGTAAGTGAGCGTCCCACGTATTGTGATCCTTCCCCACCAGAATAGCAAGTTGTGGTTTTAGATCACGGTTTTTCCTTTCCACCGGGTTCGCTTGTGGGTGGTATACAGGCGACAGCGATTGAGTAATGCCAAATGAATGGCAAGCCTGCTGCATTATTTCGCTTATGAACTGTACACCATTATCGCTCAAGATCCGTCTTGGTACTCCATATCTCAGGAAAACCTCTGAGATCAGAGTCTTGGAACAGTTTAAGCTAGTAGCATCTTGAAGAGCAAATAACTCTACCCATCGAGAGCACGTGTCTTCTATTATAAGGATCCACTTGTTTTTATCAGCCGTCTCCGGCAATGGACCGAAAAGGTCCACGGCGACGACTTCAAAGCGGCGATTAGTTGCGGGAGTCTGCAAAAGTCCGGCTGGTTTCCTGTTATCGGCTTTGTACCTTTGACATTCTACACACTTCCTTAGGTATCTAACGATGTATTGCCGCATACTAGGCCAGTAATACTTCGACTTCACTCGATCTAGTGTGCGCTCTACTCCGCAATGTCCAGCTGTCGGTGCGTCGTGATATTCTGCCATGACTTTATCACGCTCGTGCTCCGGAACAACGAGACATCCGGTCTCTTCTTCATACTCGTCAGGTCCATATCTGTACAATATGCCGTCCGACATAATGAAACCGCGGTCGGACCAACTCCTCCCCCTAAACGGATCGTCGGTTGATTCGAGGTCCTCAACGATCTTTCGCACGTCAGGGTCTTTCAGTTGGTTCTCACGGACATCCTTGGGGCTTCTTGACTGGAAATCAACCTCGGCGTAGCGGATATCACAATCCGTTTCTTCTGCGCAAGGTGGCCGTGAAAGTGTGTCAGCGATTACGTTCGATCTGCCAGGTGTATATTCTATACGGAGATTGTACTCCTGCAGAGTAAGGGCCCACCTAGCTAACCGGCCGCTTGGTGACTTTACAGTCATCAACCATCGCAGAGGTTGGTGGTCACTCTTTATTACAACCTCTGATCCTTCGATGTATGCGCGGAACTTGGTAACAGCCCATACAACTGCTAACGCTTCTCTTTCCGTTGTGTTATAGTTTCTCTCCGCACTATTCAGCAAACGGCTGGCGTATTCTACTGGTCTTTCCTCGGGACCCTCCCCCTGCATCAGTACTGCTCCGAGACAATAACTGCTGCTATCTGTCCTCAATGTAAACGGCATCGATTCGTCAGCTTGGCGCAGTATCGGAGCGGTGATTAACCTTTCCTTAATGCAGTCAAAGGCGTCTTGTTGTTTCGAGGTCCAGGTCCATTTGCTGACCTTTTTAAGAAGATCCGTCAGTGGCTTGGCAACGTCGGCGTAATTGGGAATGAAGCGCCGGAACCAACTTGACGTTTGCAAAAAGGTCTTCACGTGTTTCACGTTCTCAGGAGGGGACATATTTGCGATAGCTGCTGTCTTATCGGGGTCTGCCTTAACTCCACCTGGTACGATCACGTGGCCCAGAAACTTTACCGACTCGCGAGCAAAGCAACTCTTTTCGCGGTTCACTCGCAAGTTGTACATCTCAAGCCGGTCGAAAACAGCGTTCAAGTCTTCCAGATGCTTGGGGAACGATTCCGACAGAACAATGACGTCATCTAAGTATGTTAACATGCAAACATCGGCCAGTCCCTTGCCGGACCTGAACCGATCCATAAGCCGCTGGAAAGTTGCTCCTGAATTCCTCAAACCCATTGGCATCCTTTTAAACCTAAAACAGCCGAGTGGGCTCACAAAAGCAGTCTTGTCGCGGTCAACCGGTTCCACAGCAATTTGAAAGTAACCTGATCGGAGGTCGCAGGTCGTCATGAAACTGGTGTTCTTAGCTGCGTGGAGAACGTCTTCGATGCGTGGAAGTGGGTAGCGATCAGGCTCCGTTACAGCATTCAGCTTCCTGTAATCTACACATAGCCGAACCCCTCCATCCTTCTTCGTCACGAGGACCACGTTGGCGGCCCAAGGTGAATCGCATTCTTCGATCACGTCAGTATCCAGTAACTTCTGCAACTCCTGTTCCAGCATCGCTCTCTTACTAGGAGACATCCGGTAAGGCGGTGAGGCGATGGGTTCCTGATGCGGGTCTATCTTCAACCGGTGCGTGGCGTATTCTGTTGGTGGCCCGCCCTTTGCGAAGCGGTCGGACCTCTTCAACAGAAATGCGTTCAGTTGGATCCTCTGATCTGCTGTTAACTTGGTCCCTTCATCATCCCTCAGCACAAGGTTTGATGCTTCCACCTTCATCAGCTCCATCTGGCCGCCAGTAGGTAAGTCAAAGCTGGTGATAAACGGACGCCAGTGTTCCGGCTCATCGTTAAAACACCAGCTGCTCTGTGGTAAGTCCAACAGGATACTTGCTTTCATGATAAAGTCTCTACCTAGCAATGTTCGGGTTTGCGCGTCCGGCAAAACTATAAACGTGATAGGTATAACATGGTTTTCTAATATAACGTCAGTATCACACTCAAGTACAGTGCCTACTTGTTGCGATCCGTCGGCTAGCCCTATAGTACGTAACGTTTTCTTAAAAACAACGCCGGCCCTAAAAAGTAAGTCGTATAGCATGGGGCCTGCAATGGAATGTGTGGCCCCCGTGTCTAAAATAGCTACCCCTTTACGATTCGCGACCTGAATTTCCACTAGCGGCCGCGGATCGTCGGAATCGGCTACCTGAGCTCTAAAAAAATCCGACTTGCTTGAAGTCGACGCGCCTTTGCAGTTACTGCATTTTGAACGCACCACTCCCAGCTGACCACATCCGTAACAACGTAACTCAGTACTTTTGCTCGACTTATTAGAAGGGTCAGTGAACTTTCCGTCCTTCTTATCCTTATTGCGGCACTCGTCTACCGTATGACCGAAAAACTTGCAATAAGTACACTTTGGCCTAGCGCGCCTTTGCCCATCACTATTGTTATTATTTTTCACGTTTAACGTGTGCGAGTCAGACGGCCTAACGACACGTTGATTAGTACTCGACTTAGGCAGGTCACCTATGGTTTTCGTTGGGTTAACGTTTGCGTTCGAACATTCCTGCGCGGCGACAGGAGGGTTATAGATTACATTGTCGCTATTGTTATAACAATGGGTAGAAGCACTTACCTCCGCCAACGACTCCTCGACTAACCTGGCCTTCGCTATTAGCTGATCCAGCTCATGCACCGCGTCACGAGTCACTCGTTTTCTTATTCTACGATCTAACAATCCGTAAACTATGTCTAACATCATCACTTCCGGCACATCATACGGTAACTTCATTATTAAAGCGCGCACTTTGCTAATAAATACGTCGGCCCGTTCACTATTTTGTTCGGTACAGAAAATCTCACGAAGGATTTTATATCCTGGTCGTGGCACTCCGTACATCCCTCGAAGACGTTGCAGCGCGTCGGACCACGACGCTATCGACGACTTTATGCCCTGCCACCAGACGGCGGCCTCGCCAACTAGCAGCATAGGCAGCCCCCGCAGAGCGTGCTCGTCGCTGATGTTGGTGCAGTCGCGGTATACCTCGATAGCGTCGATGAATGCCTCGAGCTCTTCGGCGTTCTTCGATGACCCGTCAAAACGCGCCGTACACTTTGCGAAGTTACCCGACCACCGCGCGGTATCACGCGTATCGGGTAACCGTGGTGATGATGTGCACGGTTCATCCTTATTCGTCAGTATGCTCTCAATGAGAATGCGATTTGTTTCCGCTTGGTTTCTTGTAATGTTGCACACAAGAGTCTGAAGCATCTCTTCAGACATGGTGATGTTCGGAGTTGGTGACGTTGATGCGACCACCGTTCTATTTTGCTCCGCGTCCGTGTCGGATCCCGACCCACCATCTCTTCCAGTACGTTTTTTTGTTGGCTTCGGCGGCATGGTAACGGTAGGGCACTACCTCTGCTGTTACTCGCTCGAACAACACGGGTGATGGTTATATGGGTGGTAGTATGTAACGAACAACGTATTCGTTACAAATCCGTTGCACGAAAATAAATGTTGACTGTACTCTTTGGTTCGCGCCAAAACACTCCGCGCGGTAAATTCCTTCGCGCGCGCGTTCGTTCGCGTCGGTTAAAATTTTTGGCGGGAAGCACAATTTTTGGCGGGAAGAGTGGACTCGCCCGAAGTTTTGTCGATTGTTTTTTGCACTGTTTGTAGAGATATTTATAAAAAGCACTATCGGAAAGGGTTCACAGTATGTGTTAGCACGATAGGTTTTATCACTTATTTTCACTGTTATGGATTTAACGAGTTTTTCACTGAAAACTTGGCCACGAGTTGGGCGACACTTTGTAAGGAAGGTTTTTCTCAGGGTGTGTGTTTGGGATTAGTTCATTGGAAAACGCACGTTTAACAGTAAAAGTAGGTATATAATCAAAAGTAAAACACAGTGAAAGGCACAAACAGGATAAATATAAATAAAACAATCAAAGACTTATGAGCGGGTCGCGATCGTGACGTACGGACTCGCGATCCTTCGTCCACTGTCGGTTGGCGGGGGTGCGAGGTCGCGGGCGGAGGTCGCATCTTCCGTTTGCCGCGCTTAAGGGCAAGTTCGAACGCATACGTTAAGGGTATGCTACAAGTGTAATATTTTTGTTTGGTACTGTAATATTGGTGTTAGTCACTTGTGTACTGTTCTTCGGTAAACTATCTGTCATACTTAATAGTTGTACCGATTCATCGGATTCCCTTGGCGTGAATGTTGGAGAGAGAGGGAGATGGTTAGGTGTTTCATAACGGCTTATTTTTGATGTAGAAGGGCCAGTCCAAGGATCCGATTGAGGCTCTTTCAGTGTAATGGCTCCTACGATGCCTTCACATATTTTAGACTTATTTTGGATGGAATCCTCTATGTATCCCTCTACAACTGCATTGGACTTCCAGCCTCCGTGGCGCTTAAGGGACAGGAGATCAGCTCCGGAATCAGCCAAAAGTGTGGCTGAAGTTCGTCGGAAACAATGACCCGTGTACAACAGGGGTTCTGGAAGTTCAAGAAATGTTGCTATTTCTCGTGGGATACTGCCAATTTTATTAGTACCCTGTAAAGTACTTTCCATTGCGATACTGTAGAAAAAATCGATTGATTGGAGTGTTAGGCGGGCGTAAGGCTTGATATTTCTCAACAATCGTTACGTATTCCTTGCGAATGACGAAGTTGCGGTCTCTTTTTGTCTTTGTATTAGGTAAATTAATTTATAGTAAGTCATCTGAATGTTTCTCAATGTTTTTGACATTAAGTTGTGTTAGTTCATTAGTTCGACATGCTCCGTTTATTCCAATAATAAGAACAACCTGTAACGTAAAGAGTATTGTAGTAGATAAATGAATAAAATTGATATGAACGCATAATTATGCCTATCAACATCTACTAAGTATACTATTTAATTGAGATTAATATACTTAAGTAGATACTGAATGTGCAACTGACTTACTTTTGCCGCCAAATATACGGAATCGGGTGCTTCGTTAAGAAACTTTTCAATATCAGATACTGTGAAAACCTTCGATTTTTTTGGTTGATGACCAGATGAGGCTCTTTTTAAAAATGCCACTAATTTAGGATAGGTATCGATATGTTTGTCTTTTTTCATCTTTATTGTTGCTTTTAGCATCGAATACGTACTCCATAGAGTGCTTGCTTTCTTGTTCTCGGATAATTCTATAAAATATGCCAGCAAAACGTTTTCTGAGAAAGTTTTGGCTCCTTTTGCTAGTCGCCACGTGTTGAACATATCGTACTGTTTTAAATACTTCTCGCGTGATTGTTGAGGGAGAAAGCTCATTTGCGCATTATTAACAGTTTCAGTCAATTCTGTTGGCGTCAAGCAAACTTCCTCGTCGCTAGAATCACTCATTTTACTTAGTTTTTTCACTTGTTTTCAAGTTTCTTGTTTTTAATATAAGGTTTAACAATGACGTGAAAAAATGCCGCGTAAAGAATCGCGTACAAAAAGAACACCAAGAAGGTTCCGAGTCTGAGTTTTTAACAAATTAAAAAAAAGTTGTATGATATATTCGGCACCATAGAGGTAGCAGTAAATAGGTTTAATGTTTTTTTTTAATTCACAAACTTAGTGCACACGATGTTCTAAATTCAATTTACTTTATCCTCTAGCTAGAGAATAAAAACGGCTTTTCCACTCAGATATTGAAGATTAAAAATACTCTTTCCGAGATGGTGGGATGAAAAATAAATTATGTTTTTAAAGCTGAGAAAAGACCGAAACCAACTCAGAGGTCAGCTGCTTTTAAAGTCCAGATATAATCTTGGTCAGATCACGTGAGGACTGAGTAGATTAGTGTTTTACCATTGTTCTGAGTAAATCATTTATTCACCAGTAATTTTACGTTATTTACGTAACTTATTTTACTCAAATCGTCACTAAACACCCTGGAACGTGTACAGCGTTAAATACGATGCCCGCCAAATGTTACCACTATAATACGCGTTGCATTGCCACCGCAAGACTCGTCCTAACTATGCAATAACTACGAAAACTCACATAGTTTTCACTTTTGACTGTATCGGATCATTCGTGCACATCTGTAAAGAGTATTAGGTAAGTAACCTACGAAATTAAAACATTGACATCAATAATTAAACTAATAGTAAAAAAAATGTGTACAAATAAAATCCCATTCAAGCAAACAATATGTAAAAAGTCATTCAAGTATAAGTATCCAAAACGTGTGAAAGAATATTAACTTTTTTATTTATTGTTGAGTTTTTACGAGTATACCAGAAATGTTTTTATTTTGTACAGAGGAGTTTATTACGAAATCTATGGTATAACGTCTTCTAAATCCTACATTCAACTTCATAGTAGTATCTTCATAAAATATATGGGAACAAATTGTGCACACGTGCCCTCTGCGATATGAGCGTTGACAATCGACACATGCTTCTCTACATTCCACGCGTACACACCATAGCATTAGCGTTAGCGACGTCAGAATTACATTCGTCTTTAATATAAAAACGCGTTACAGAAAAATGAGAGCATCCTACTCGCTAACAGGATTCACTTGGTGATATGTAGGTAATTTGTGCTCTCGCTTCTCCAATTTTCCCTCTCGATATTATAAAAAGTACCTGACATCTTAGGAAACATTAACCGGTATGTTTTATGTTATTTTTACCTTGCTTTTTTAATGGCTTCTGTGCTCAGTTGACTGTCGAATTTACCTCCAGTATTAGGCTGATAAAAAATAAAAGCGCATGATTTATTTGATTTCTATTACCAACTTTCTGTCAGAGCTTTCCCTGCTTAGATACGGAAGTGAAATATGGAACATGGAATTGTATTATCTACCTACATTGATGGTAGGTAGTTACATAAGTATCGTAGCAGGTGGCGTTGTGTAGTTTCTGCCTACCCCATGAGAAGAAGGCGTCAGTTTATGTATGTATTCATGGTTTATGTAGTTAATTATACTGAAGCAGATGTGCCCCTCATAAATAAATTCCCGCAGCATCTCTTTAGCAGAATTCGACACAATCAGAAGGTGTAATTCTCAAATGAAAGATTCAAATATTCCGTTTGTATTAATTTACTCAGCCACCGCTCGTTATAGAAGCTTTCTAATTAAAACAATGATTTTAATTAGATAAAGTAAATTTCATTGCAAACAATCCAGTTGGACCAGAGAGAAACGTCTGTCTTCAACACCAAAATAAATTAACACTGAAAGTAGTAGCTATCTAATCTCTTGTGGCCTCGGGGGGAAGAATAAAACGAACAACGAAAAACTGAGACCCTCTCTTATGTTATACTTACCTAGGTATTAAATCGTAGGTATATTATACAGTGCAATGTAGAACGTCTGCATGTGTTCTATAAATACAGTGGCATATAAAGTCATTGCATATTATGTTGTTTGGCCAGGCATGGTCCGGACGTCTGACGAGGGATCGAAGAGCAAGTTGAGGTAGCACACAAATCACACAAGTTCTGGTGACCACAAATTGGCGAACGTTAGCTATGCTTTGATTGTTGCGTTGCACGTTTATTCGAAAGCTTGATTCCCCATTCAGTAGCCCAGTACCAAATGGTTTTTCTTTTGTTTTTTTATTATCGACGATTGTTATTGTATATTATTTACAACAAGTCTATGTATCTGCTAGAAAATTGAACAAGTAGGGTCACATTTACAATTGCAATGTCTTTCATTTTGGCAGTTTAACAACATTGATTGCGTTATTTACGTTGGTGAGCAGACAAACTTATCAAACCTATGATCCAATGTATTAGCAATATCCTTCAAAATGATTAAGATTGTGATTGAGAGTGCGTTACGCAATTTGGATGCAGGTAGCTAGTGGCGGACGGTAAATGCCAAACACATAAAATAGCTTCTTTAGATAAATAAAGAATTTTCAAACGGGTAGAAGTAGGTAAATAGCAAAGCTATGTAGGTACCTATATATGTATTTATCATGATAAAGGTCAGTTGATCGAGCAATCAACGAAACGAGATTTCCACGTTCTAGATTATATTTAGTCCTAAAAAAAACAAGAAAATATTTAAATTGTCGAGTTATCTAAATTTCAAGTTCCAGCGAAAAATTGCAGGATGATAATAAAATTCTTCGTCTAAGTATGTACTTAGTTAGGACCAAGTTTTTCTCCGTTCCTTTTCTGCAACAACGCAATTACTTAATTGAATACATTTTTTCTTTGTTGGATACCCTTGTATCCCAGTCACCTGAAGATACTCGTAGTTATAATGAATGAAAATTTCTTGGAACTGTGTTTTGAGCAAAGTATTCTTCTCGTTCCCTTTTTTCTCGTTTACCTTCTTTTCTCGTTGTTCGTAGTCACAAGAGCGACTGCTGAGCGTGGGGTCCTGGATTTGATTCCTGGACCGAGCAGTGTTATTAAGTTTTTCCATTAGGAATTTCTTAGTAACAGCTAGGAGTTAGGAGGTTATAATATAATATCTATAATAATATCCCTGGACATTTCACACAGCACCATTTGTCCCAAGCTAAGCAACCTAATGCTTGTGTTAAGGTAACAAGATGGCTGATAAACTACTTATATACATTTTTTTTTGTAAATACATACATATTATAGATAGAAAAACACCCAGACTCGGAACAAATACATGTAGGTCATACAAATATTTGTTCCGTGCGGGAATCGAACCCGCGACACGCAGCGCAGCAGTCAATCGCTTAACCACTGCGCCAACCGAGCCGTCGAGTCGTCGAGATTGGCGGTGTATATCCACCCGTGCCTCGTAAAGCATGTTAAGCCGTTAGCCCTACGCCTGATCTCCCTCCGGTCGTGTTGTATTGCCGTCCCATCGGACTATGAGATTTAGGGACGAGAGAGTCCACCTATGTCTGGGCACACACTTGTGCACTATAATATCTTCCGCGCCTAAGGCTGGTTTCCGCTGAGATTGGTAGCTAGGTAGGTGATACACGTGGAAGTTAACTGGCGACTGTCACAATTAAACAACTGCCTGTGCCTTTTAATATATGCCTAGTTGAAATAAATTATTTGACTTCGACTTTTGAATGTTATGTTTCAGTTTTCACGCTTAAGGTCACATAAAGGTCCCTCATACAGGCGCGACGCACGGTGCGACTCAATTCTAGTAGAATAATTTCCATGAATTTTTCATAGTATAGTAGTAGTAGTACTAGAGTAGCGTCGCTCCAGAGTAGCGTCGCGTAGCGTCTTAATAGTGCACTCATGATTTGCAGTTTTAAGAGCTGCAATTTTATGACTTAAAGTAGGGAAACTCGCCAATTATCCGTAACTCCAAAGCCAAGCAAGCTCCGGATCCTCGAAATATTAGTACCTATTAATGTTATTACTTCAATCTCACTAAATCTTAATTAATAACTTTACAAAAGTATTAAAGTTGAGTTTAGAACCGCGAAGTAATAGACATGAAACTAACACGCGCAGCATTTCAACTCCAATTAAAACAAACTCATATTTGTTTAACGTCTATCAATGTTCGTGCATACTCCTGTGGTAAGACACCCGGATTAAATTAAGATTAGAGTTTGCAAGAGCTTCCTATCTACTAGCGTTACCATACAACCGGAATTTTACGGACTTGTCCGGGCTTTTGACCTAACGTCTCGACTTCGTCAGGGCTTTAAATAATTTTAAAAGTAAAACATAAAAAATGTCCAGACTCTTTGTAAATTACCGGCGGGGTAATTACGTAACACACCAACAGTACGAGTAGCATTGTCTTTTATTTTGATAGTTCAACAACATTCATTGCGTTATTTACGTTGTGGAGCTGACGCATTTTTCAAATATGTAAAATGGATTAGCAATGTCCTTCAAAATGATTTAGATTGTGATTAATAGTGTGTTGTGAGAAAAAGCCGGCATGTCCTAGAACCACAAATTCGAAGACATGTGACATCCACCAACCCGCACTGGGCCCGCGTGGTGGATTATGGCCCACTCTCTCTCACAGAGAGGAGGCCTGTGTCCCAGCAGTGGGAACATTAAAGGCTGATTATGTTATGTTATGTGCGTTACGCAATTGGGGTGCGGCTTTTTGTCAGCACTTTTCTAGTTTCAAAATGGTAACATTTTCTGTACAGGAATGCACGTGGTTACCTCCGATGTTACTGTTACCCATTCCTGGTTATTCGCGCGCTAACTTCGCTAGTTCCCAGTCCTCTATAAACATTCTAATGGAATTGTTTTGTTTTGCATTTTCTAACTACTCTCTAAGCCCGATATACCTATTAGTTTGATTCTGAAATTTTATGTGACTATGAAAGAATATTTTTGCATTATTCGTAACAAGTTCTGCAAAGAAACTCTATATTTTTTGCTGTTTATTATTTAGGAAAGTCAAAGAAAATGTACCTGGCTATGATGGCTTTTCATTGTTTGTTTTTTTTTTATTGTATAGGTAAGTACGTAGGTACTGATATACCTAGTTTTAAAGTTTTCAGCAACAGTCATACAGAACGCTAGTAGGTATGTGCTTAGGTACCTACATATTTCTACAATATACCCAAACATACTTAACAAAACATGCATGGCCTTTGGGGGAGGCCTATGTCCAGTAGTGTACGTCTTTCGGCTGAATGATGATGACTTAACAAAAACTAGCCAAAGTTTGAGACATAAGTCCCAGTAAGTTCAAATGTCTTACACTCAACGGGCTCTCTTGATTGATGTGTAAAGGTACAGATAAGCATGATAGTTAGGTAAGTTTAGTTTATAATATTATTATGTATTATTTTACCCTAGCTTTTAATTAATTAGTTGTTTAACATATTCCACTGTTAATCTGAGAACAGTATTGTGTGGGCTACGATATTGTTAAAATATTAGGTAGGTATGTGTATTTCTTTTTTTATACTATATGTAGCTAAGAGGAACAGCAAACTGTTCCTCTTGAATAAAATAAAAATAAAATAACATGATACCTACAAATCAAACGCAGGTTGGTTGAGAGGGATCCGTACCTAGTCACCATGTCACTTACATTTTCTAACAAGTTCTAGTAAATAACGACTTAAAAGAATCCTTGTTATTAGGAAAGATTCAGCTGCTAGCCCTAGACATCTCTTTAGTCATCGTTAACGACGTACACCCTTTCATTGATAGACTTCTTACTAAGGGTCAGTTCACACCGAGACGCGATGGTCCGCGCACACTTTAAAAGAGTGATTCAAAATATACTTTATTTTCTCTTTTTCTTTATGTTTCTCACATTGCATTGTGAGAGTTCAGAATACGTTGCGCCGTGCAGCGCAGCGCCTCGTGATGCCTCGCTGCGCAGCGAGACGCCGCGCGGCGCAGTGTGTCTACATTCGCTGCGTCGTGTTGCCAACGATTTTACGATGCGCCTCGCGACGTTGCGATGCGTCACGCGGCGGCGGGCGGCGCAGCGCGGCGCAGCGCAAAATCACTGGCCTCTTCCAGTATCGTCGCGTCGCGTCGCGTCTCGGTGTGAACTGACCCTTAGGTACGCACGACGACATAAGAAAAGTCTATTCAATGCGAGGTCAGCTAAAACTGGAAATGTATAGCTTGGTATGTCGTGTCTACGCCTACCTACCTTAGTGGCAAAACAATCGCATTAAAATAAACTAAACTGGGCCTTGTTTTGTGAAGTAGTCTCGAGTCTGCCTTACGAGATATTATATGTACTTAGGTAAAAGTAGGTACCTTACTAACGGCAGTGACAGTCGGAAGATCTCTATTTAGGCATATCCTTTATTTATTTATTACTATTTTCGTTTAATTTTTACGGAAATCTACACAGGCGGACTTACTGCACTCAATCTTTAGGTGATGCTTTTGTGGATTCAATTGAATTAGTAGGTCTGACCTTTTCAGTAAGATTCAATTGGGTTTCCTGGAATTTGTTAATAGCTCTTACCTATAAGAAAAAAAAGGTAAAATTAAGTACTTGTCGTACTTAATTTTATTTTGTAGATACGTAATAGCGATAAATAAGAAATAACTACCGAGCCGCCTACCTTATGTTTTTCCATGATTTTTTCCTTGATTTCCTGCCTCATTAGTCTAATGATGAGAGCGTGGAGTCTTAGGGTTAATTTACCCGTTCGGACAAGTTGTTAAGCGCAGAGTTTTTCGTTTAGGATTTTTTCGGTAGCAGCCCAGTCTGGATCAAGTATATTTCATGAGATTTAAACTTACTAAGGTGTCGTTAATAAATAAATAAATTATTGTAAGTAGGTACTAACTGAAATCGCTAAATAGAAAGCAGCTGTTTCTTACATTATTCTATCGAACTATGCAAACATACGAGTAAGTGTGTACGGAGCAGGAAGATTTTTTCGCGCATTCAGTGTTATTCACTAGTAAAAGTAGTTCGAGGTTTTCAGTTATTTAAATTAGGTATACCTTGTATATCTAGGTGCCTACTGTAGGTACTCTGCCTACCTCTTTATGGGATACACGTGAATTGTCGTGTTATTTTATTCCAGTTCCAGTAGGTACTGCAGGGCGTGAAAAAACACACCTACTCTATCTCATAAGACAGAACAAGGCTGTAACTTCTATGTCGTCGTACAATAAAACGTTTAATTCTACTTACGGCCAAACCCTTTATCCGAACGTTCGATTCAAACAGTAATATAAGTTGTTAAACGTATCTCCTAAATTTTAGCGTCCGTAAAGTGAAGATGTCATTACGCTGAAGACGTAAGAATCATCACTTTGAATATCCGTTTTATTGTTTGAATATAAAGCCCTTTATTATTACTCCGTTTGATTGTAACACGTTTGAATCGAGTTTATGATGAAATTTTACATATTAATCATAGAGATAAAATTGAGTTAGCGGTGTTTTGAACTGGTTCATTAATCACATAGATACCTACCTACCTACGCTGCGTCGGTTTTATGTACTGAAATACTCATACTCGTTAGGATAATTACAAAATTATAATGTCACATATAGGTTGGCGAAATACAAAGCTGACTCTTCCACTTCCAAAAATAAATGTTGCTCAAATTTTAGAAGAGTATGCCTGCCACGGCAAACTTATGAAAGATCCAAGCTCATAGATGGCAAAACCGTACACCCCCCTCTCATTTTATCGTGATAGATACAAAATAGTATATTACAAAATACCAATACATTACCTACCTAAGCCCGCACTTAGGTCACGCTTTTCTGTGACTTAGGTAAGTGGTCCATTTTTATACAGAAAAGCTTGACTTAAGTGCGGGTTTAGGTCACACGAGTGACACGAGCTATAAAATAGTACCAATAAGATACGTGTGACTTGAACCGGTATCGTAATGTACAGACGCCAGCACATCAAGCTACTACAATCTGTCAAATTTCTTTAATAGATTTTCAACTCTATCGCTAAAGCATTAAGGTTCAAGGTTGATTGGGAAAATTTGACAGTTTCGGGTAGCTTGACCTGCTGGTGTCTGTACTAAATCCCGTGGTAAATATTAGTCAGTTAGCAGTTGGTAGTGGGCGTCACCGTGAACAATGAGTGTTCTCGGTGTACGTTACCCCAGCAAGAAAGTGTCTCCTAGGGTTATAGGAGTAAAACGTATAATTTGTGCCCTAACTGCTGTAAATGTGCCCCCACATAAAAAATGTGTGCCCCCTGTCGTTTTGGAAAAAAACGGAAAAAACGATTCCTGCTGGGGTAACGTTTTTCTAGCAGGAAAATTCTAAACGAATGATCGGAGAGAGAAAAATTGTGCATGGCCAGAGAGGTTATATGTGTGCTAAAATGTGCCCCCAAAAATAAAATCTGTGCCCCTTCAGGTTTTCGAGATATTGCATTTCCTGCTGGAGTAACGTTTTGATGAATCGTATATCTCTACAACCATTGCATGTGCCCCTGTGGAATAAACATACACGAGTAGCTCTTAATGTGTGCCCCTATGTGCCCCCAATTAGATTTAAGAAAATATTTATAGGTTTCAAGTTATCGCGGTTTCATGAAAAACCGAAAAAACATCGCAGCGCCTAAATTAGACAAGGCACAAGTTCGCTGAAAACTGTATTCGATCCTTCTTGACGCTAATAATAACCATACAAAGTTTCAAAACTGTTCATGCGTGCGTTTTTGAATAATCTTGCTAAAAGTCAAAACGATGGTGTCATAACTTTGACGGCAAAATACAAGGAACCGGCTCAATCCCAGATGTGTAGGTGTAAACCAAAATCATGTGCCTTTATTCAAAAATATATGGTGAAAATATTCAGCTTAGAATGTTTCGTATTAAGTAAATATTAACAAAAAACCAAAATATGTAAGCAACGGCTGGTTATCCGACCAAATTTGAATGACTACTAAAAAGCGACGGATTCATACATATCGATGACCTTCTTTACTTTACTCACTAACCGGTTCACACGTGTTGTGCCTGAGTACACTGACTTAGAAAAGTAATAAGTAATAAAATAAAGTTGTTATTGGATGATCTGTGATTTTTTGTGATGCGAATTTACTAATTATATGTTAGACTTAGATGAAAAACTGATCTGTGATTTAAATAATAATTACTACACAACGTGCAAATAATTTCTAATATTTATAGGTAGGAACTTTGATCTGTGATTTGATGCAATAATTACTTTAAGAATTAAAATTAAGGGAATAAAAATAATAATTTCCACATCAACAAGCTGTTTCATTTATTATAGTCACAGGGTGCATTTAATATATTTTTTAATTAGCCCCCAAAACTTTTGAACGCGACTGTACGGACAACAGCTTAGGTATAATACGTCCAATAAAGAAGGTCATCGATGTGTATGAATCCGTCGCTTTTTAGTAGTCATTCAAATTTGGTCGGATAACCAGCCGTTGCTTACATATTTTGGTTTTTTGTTAATATTTACTTAATACGAAACATTCTAAGCTGAATATTTTCACCATATATTTTTGAATAAACTCAAACTCAAACTCAAAGTATTTATTTCAATTAAACCAATTACAGGTACTTTTGAATTGTCAAGGGGTCGGTCAGTCAGAAAAATGAAGCTAGTTGCCCATTCCAAAGCGTAGGTACCTATGGAGAAGAACGGGCAAGAAACTCCATGGACACTCTTTTAAATCAGAATAATATGGTTACAAAGTATTGGTTACATCATTCATGTTAGAAATTATGCATGTGAGAACGATGCAGAACATTAAAAGCGTCCGTAATGAACTGATAAAAAAAAACAATTCAAATATAAAATTAAATAAAAAATAAGCCATGGCAGCAAAGAGTTGACCAGTCCCTACTGACGGCGCCCGTTCACGAACATGACGCATAGATTAGCACCATTCAGCTCAACCATTTTGAAGGGAGCTAAATGATCCAACACACGCGCCACCATCAGCGAGACATTAGAGTGAGCATGACATACTCTCAGCCGCCAAGCCACATTCAAGTCAATGAAAGACGTACCCAGTAAATGGTAGCTTTATAGTATGTACATAGTACTCACATTTATGTGCTATGCAATTATACAATACTAGGAGATTGAATTTATATAATGCAAAAATAGTATTTTAAAATCTTCATCAGCTCCAACAGTATGTAGGTAGGTTAGGCGTGTGTGAGGTATTTCCAAATGCTAATCAATTTATTTATGCGTCCTGTGGAGCAGGACCAGCGTTTAACCAAGCATTTTTGTCAGCGATGTAATCCCCCAACTTATAATATGCCTGGCTACATAGTGTGCGTTTTATGTAAGATTTGAATTTCGTTTCATTGAGTTGGAGTATGTGGGGAGGTATTTTATTGTAACATTTTAAACAGTACCCCATGAAGGAAGAGTCAACTTTAGCCAGTCTGAAACCTGGTTGAACTAATTGGTCCCTATTTCTAGTTCTATATGTGTGTCTGTCACCTCTTTTACTGAAAAGATTTAAATTTTTCCTTACGTACATAATGTTTTCATAGATATATTGACAAGGTACCGTCATGATATTAATATCTTTAAACAGGTCCCTTAGAGAATCGCGCCTGCGGAGGCCATATATTGCTCTGATGGCTCTTTTCTGCAGAATAAAAATAGACTCGATATCTGCAGCCCATAAAGGCACATGATTTTGGTTTACACCTACACATCTGGGATTGAGCCGGTTCCTTGTATTTTGCCGTCAAAGTTATGACACCATCGTTTTGACTTTTAGCAAGATTATTCAAAAACGCATGCATGAACAGTTTTGAAACTTTGTATGGTTATTATTAGCGTCAAGAAGGATCGAATACAGTTTTCAGCGAACTTGTGCCTTGTCTAATTTAGGCGCTGCGATGTTTTTTCGGTTTTTCATGAAACCGCGATAACTTGAAAACTATAAATATTTTCTTAAATCTAATTGGGGGCACATAGGGGCACACATTAAGAGCTACTCGTGTATGTTTATTCCACAGGGGCACATGCAATGGTTGTAGAGATATACGATTCATCAAAACGTTACTCCAGCAGGAAATGCAATATCTCGAAAACCTGAAGGGGCACAGATTTTATTTTTGGGGGCACATTTTAGCACACATATAAGCTCTCTGGCCATGCACAATTTTTCTCTCTCCGATCATTCGTTTAGAATTTTCCTGCTAGAAAAACGTTACCCCAGCAGGAATCGTTTTTTCCGTTTTTTTCCAAAACGACAGGGGGCACACATTTTTTATGTGGGGGCACATTTACAGCAGTTAGGGCACAAATTATACGTTTTACTCCTATAACCCTAGGAGACACTTTCTTGCTGGGGTAACGTACACGTGTTCTCGGTGACGCCCAATGATCGATGCAGCATAATACGCAGATTTTGTTGGCGTATTCAAATATCGTCGGAAAGTATGATTTTTGTGTGCAAGCATACTTTTTGCAACTTTTACTTAAAAATGATTTTACCTGCAGTCCTTTCAGTGCGTCCCTATCTGCTGTTTTGATTTGTGACTCAAATATTCCACGTACGTTTGTTATAACACTCCAAACTTTGATGAATTTGTCATTTTTGGGCTATATGGCAGACTATACATCAAACCACATTGGTATGTGCCTATGGGCTTCCCAATAACCGTTACTATTGACGGCTATAGAAATATGACGACATTTGGCATTTTGCAGTGTTGTTTTTAGGAGATATCGCTGCCGTAGCATTCCATAAACCAGGGGGGTAATTGCATAACACACTATCAATAGCAATGAGTTGTTCAGCAGACACATTTTTCTCATATATGAAGCAATGGATTAGCAATATCCTTCAAAATGATTAGGGTTGTGATCGAAAGTGTGTAACGCAATTAGGGTGCAGGAACGGAAAGTCTTAGTGGCTAAGGATAATTGTTAGAAAAAAAAAACACTTTTATTCTGTATATATTGTATATTGAAAATGTTCTTACACAAGCTTGAACAAGACAAAACAAAATCGAAATAAGTAAATTGTGCAACAGGCAATAAAAACAAACTTGACTTTAGATCTAATTAAATGTAGTTACGCATAAACGTTTCACCAAATAAACATAATATAATATAAAAGTTAAGAAAATTTTACATCTTGAAGCCACTGGTGAGGCAAGCGCACAACGGCGAAGCAAATGTAAATATTTTGATTGTGCACTCAACCTAACATAACTTAGTTTCGTATAAACACTATTTTCAGTGTAACTAAAAACTTAAAACAATCATTAATAAAAAGTTAAAGAGCAAAGAAAACATCGCTTTCTAAACATTGATCATAAGGCACTGATATGGAAAGCCTTCGCCATGTAAGCCATCCCGGCTTAGCTTTGCTATCATTTAACCAATAATGTAATGTATTAAAGAACAACTCTTTGAACGTAATGTTTGTACTATCAGGTTTCGGTAAGAAAACATGATACGGAATTAATAGACCTACTTCACTGATTTTGTCTCCGTAATATTAAACTTACAAACAACAACATATTGTGAATAACGTTACATAGTCTATAAGTATATAACATAACGAATAAATATTCGAACATTTTAAGTCTACCATCAATAAACTGTAGAACTGAGTATTTAATAAAGATGTTAGTTATTCGAGATAATTACATGTTAATTTTCTTTCTTGATGAACATTAAATATCATATAGTACCAACGGCATAATAAACTCAACGACACAATTCGACAATAAGTAGGTAGAGGTACATAAAGGAAGACTGAAATCTTGTAACAACTTACAGAATATTAATCTTAAATAGGTAAATGCATAGCGATATAATTATGTAAATAAACTTGAAAAAACGTTCAAAGGTAATTATTGAAGTTATAGAAAACAAGGTAATCTGTTGTGTAACATAGTTGATACTGATTTTTAAACTCATTTGTACTAGGCTATGTCCATCTACGTAGCTACATGATCATAAATAGCCAGAAAGTCGGCCGTCACAAGAGTAACATTACTGTTCAATGATATTTTAGGGTAATTTACAAGGTGTCTCATATTTTACAAGGACTAATTAACGACAAATTTTACAATAGTCAGATAATTTTATCTAAACAATAAATAACAGTTGAGACATATTTTCTATTCAAAAGCTGTCAAACCGCAATATTTATTCCTCAGTTATAAGTTATCTGACTATAGAAAAAATAGCCCCTAGTGATAAAAATATGTAAAAATCAATCAAAACTCTAACTACATACACAAATGTCATTTACCACGATATTAAATTCCATAATTTTATTGTACTCGGCATACCCAATGCATTGACAGCATCACGTAAAAAAGGTTTTATAAAAATATAACAAGCACACGGTTCTCAAAACAGATAAACATCGATACACTAAATATAATATAATACATAATTAGTCCATATCAAGCACTGCGATGAAGAGTTCAGCGGAAGCCTTTCGGGGCGAGGTGGTGCAAGTTAAAGTGATAGGCGACAGAAAGCAATGCGGTGCGAAAATCAAATATAAGTAGAAAGAATTGTGCCACCCATTCGGAGGGCTGCATTCTTTCTACAGCCTCATGTCAACGGCCTTGCATGAGTCGCTGGCACTGCGCGAGCAGATACTTCTTCTGTTGCTCGTCATACAGGAATATCACCTTGCCGGAGCCCGAGGTCGGGAACATGCCGAGCACCTTCCTCTTGGCGGTGGGCACGTACACGCCCTTGTTGACGGCTGTCGGCACCTCGGGCAGCTCCGTCCAAAGGTATGTCCATAAGATCTGTTGGAATGAACGGTTATTCTTAGACAATATTTTATTGTTACACATGGAACCCAATCATCTAAATCTAATGGAATACTAAAATAGATGACGAAAATTATGATTAGGTTCCATTGTATTTTATTTTTTGCATTTAAGATTTTTGGGTCTGAATTTATTTGCTTCGAATGTCTAAAAAATAAAGCTTCAAATCAGATTGCCCGTTTTTATTTTATTTATTTTTATTTAGAGAAATCAAACTAAACTCGCGTGATATTATTGTTGCTCTACCGAACTTTACCAGAACACGTTATGTTTCCAAAAGTACGTTGCCGTGTATTCATGAAATATTTACTAGTTATAGGAACGACCGACGGAATCAGAGAAGATAGTTTCCTATAAATAATACATGACTCTCGGCTTCCGACAAACAATTTCAGTGTAAAAGGTTGCGTAGTATTTTTTTATTACTTTTTTTAGTATCACTAAAATACTACAATAATATACTACGTTCGACGTCCATTATGTACCTGTAAAAGTAATTAACTGCTGCTGTTGTATATTCTAATGAATTTGATTATTAGTTTGTCAGCTGCAATTCGCACACGTCTACTTCTTCCTCACCTTATGGCTGTAACGATCACAAATCTAAACAAATGATATAATAATAGATTCCATACCTGCCATCCACCGAATACATTATTTTTCTCAATGTATAGCATTCGTTTGTCAGTGCACATGACCACTTCTTTGCCGGGGATCACCCATACGTGGGCCTCGTACCTGTCCGTGCTGACGTACTTGCCCTGTTTTACGAATAAATCAGATGAGAATAACTAAAAACAGATTGATCGAAAATAAAAACGCATTACGTAAAAAAATCCCTGTAACATGGATAAATAAATAAATAATACAGCAAATGAATAATTTGTAGATGTATTAAGAAAAAGAGAATGTAAGGGAAATCGTGGCGCCCACAGATTGTGGTCCTTGCCACTGACGTGTATGGAAAAGCGTCTCCGCGACCCAGAAGTTTTTGTTAATTGTCCTCGTAAATCGGTGTGTGGGCGTTATAAGCTTAACTCTGTTTTGTACGGTCTGTTCCCATAGACAAACCGTGAAGTCTGTTTTGTGCGGCATTTTTTTAACTTCCCTAGCTTAGCAAACTTTTTATAAATAAAGAAATATAATGACTACATCTCTCGAGACTCTCGTTAGGCGGTTTGGTCAAGGACCTGATTCAAATGGCAGTATCCCTCAATTCAGCTGACATTGTGAAGAGGTTCCTGTCTCTGGACCTCGCGACATCGGTGGATCCATAATTTTAAATGTTTTTATTTTTTAAATGGATATTTAAAAATGTAACCGATGTAAAGCAATTAAAGACGAAATACAATAAGGGAGAGAGTAGGGGGATAATGTCATACACACCTTCTCCAACTCAAACAGCATCTTGTACCCCTCTGCATGTAACCTCGAGTACGGCCTGACGCCGCAGTCCGGAGCCATGTATCGCGCTGGACGTCTTTTAGTCACTTCTTCAGACATATCCGCGGCTCTATATTGACATACCCCAAATAAATTATTAGTTTAGTGGTTTTTGAAATGACACAAAATAGAATAGTAGCTGCAAGGATTGTTTGGATCCAAAAAAATATTACGTTTCCATAATTGAAAGGTCTGGCTCTTGTGATACAGGAGCTTCTAGTACAAGGGCCAGGGCCACGCTAATGTTTGTGTCTTGAAGTGAAAATAAATAAATTATCATTTATTTTGATACTACATCATCATCTGCCGAGCCTTTTCCCAACTATGTTGGGGTCGGCTTCCAGTCTAACCGGATACAGCTGAATACCAATATTTTACATGAAGCGACTGCCTATCTGACCTCCACAACCCAGTTAATGGGTAATACGATACCCGTTGGTAAGACTGGTTGTCAGACTTTCGGGCTACTGACGACCCGTAACGACTGTCAAAGATCCACGAATGACAGCCGGGACCAACGGCTTAACGTGCTTTCCGAGGCACGGAGGGGTCTTGGTATGTGAAAATGGTCCCCCATCCACGGACCAACCGCGGCAAGCGTAGCTTAACCTGATCGATCGACCCGTGCGGCTGTTATTACTTAGCCACAAGCCCTTATTTATTTTGATACTACATTATCAACAATTTCATGGTAGAGGGGATATAATTGGTAGTTAATATAATAAATACCCTTTATTTATTTCATTAACTACACATTTGTTAGACACATACGTATGTTATAATTAACGACAACCAATTAGTTACAAACAAACATATGTATTTACATTACGAAAGAAGCAAAGACAAAGCAAACCATAAAAGCTAAAAAAGCATTAGGAACAAAAATATACTAATAGTATGACACAAACCAAAAAATATGTCATGAAGAATGAAATAAAGTAGAAAATTGAAATGATTCCAACTCCCGCCCTTACAGTTGTGTACCTAAATCTAAACTAATCTATTGAGTGTACCATCGCAATAAATGTGGCCAACTACTAGGCTCAAACAATATAATAATATTCAAACGAAGTACCGTCGACACAAAAAGAAAATGAACTATCTACATTCTAAGGCCGCCTCCTAACCAATTCTTTTTCGGCGAACACGAACGCGTGGTCCGGTTTTCCGAACAAATGAGTGATATATGCACGCGACGATCGCGTATTCGGGCGAGCGATCTTTTTGGTTAGGACGCGGGGTAACGCTACTCTACACCCGTTAAACCTACGTCTATGAAACATCTACAGAGTCCGGTAACCTCACCACCTCCAAACAGACGTGAGTAGTCCGGAGGTGAAGTCCACGACGCCGCCGACGGGCCGCACCACCAGCCCCACGGCCCCGCGGCCCAGCCCCTTCACGAACCCGCCCGCGCCCCCCTCGTGCGCCCCTTGCAGCGGACGGATCACTACGCCGCAGACGCCGTCCAATACGCCCTGATGTTGAGTAAATAGACATAGACTTGGATCCCGTAGGTCGTTTTCGGGTGACCATTGAAAATCAGCGCTGTGCTGTGGCACCCCATGGTACAGCATCATGCTGAGTGGAAGCCTTCTTGTCACAGTCACGACGTGCAGCTGCCGACTATTTATGTTCTGTGCTCGTGAGTATAGATCTGCTTTGTTTCTATTTTTTTTATTCGAGTTATCTTTTTGTATGTACGTGTTTCTGTGACAAATAAACCTTGAGGATAGGACATCGATCGGTTAGGTGACATAATTCACAAAAAAAAAAAACTAGTTAATCAAGTAGGATATCACCCGGATTAAAGTGAAAAGAGCTGTATTTAATAAATAATTAAGAATGTTTACTTTTGTTAATCGTATGTCAGACCGATTATCTATTTATCTTTACATGAGGTTCTGCCGTGGATTATATCAAGCTGATAATGGTAATTTACATAAAAGTTCCTAGCTTTAATGTATCGCGCTGCACTCATTTTAAAGATTATTAGCAAGAAAAGTAAACCCCCAATAATTACCAACATTCTTCATGCAAGCATTATGTTGTGATCAAACTTTTTGCAGGATGTGTCACGAGGAAACATGAGAACAACAGAAAATGTATTCTGTAAAAAATAATAGCCGCATAGCACGATGATCAAACATGCAACACACAAGCTCATGCAAGGCTATCACTTATTGCATGCATCACCTCTTGACGGCATCAAGTGAGCCGGATGCGAAGTCTACGACGCCGGCAGTTGGTCGCGCTACCAGCCCCACGGCTCCCTTGCCCAGACCTCTGAAGAAACCTTCCACTCCTTGCTCCCGAGCGCCCTCTATAGGCTTCGTGAATACACCAGTCACGCCGTCTACCACGCCCTGTTCGTTTGGAATGTTTGCACTGCTTATAGATAAGTAGGTACTATCGTATGCTCTCGTTTTTCGGCAACATAGAGATTGGTGAAATTTTAACAAATGTTTTGATTATCAACAGTTAAAAAATCGAAGCAAATTGTTTTTATAATTATTTGCGTATTGAAAAATTGATTTAATTAAGTTTTATCGATGACACTTTGTGCAGCCGACAAAATGCATCACATTTAACGACAGTATTCTAAATGCTTTAAGTTGAACTGAGGATTTACGTACCATGACCAGTCCTTTGCCGCTTCGCGCAAGACCTTCTTGAAGATTTGCAGGCGGTTTATTAATATTGTCACGACGTCGTCGCTGGTAGTCCTTGGAAAAGAAAACAGATATTTAGAAACAGATCTCTTTAAAGGACACGAAAAAAACCCTCTTGAAGAACAACCTCTTCGTCCTCATCCATGCTGTACTCCATAGCGACGTCGTCGTGACAATATTAATAAACCACCTTTATTAATATTGTCACGACGACGTCGCTGGTAGTTCTTGGAAAAAAAACAGATATTTAGAAACAGATCGTTTTAAAGGACACGAAAAAAAGCCCTCTTGAAGAACAACCTCTTCGTCCTCATCCATGCTGTACTCCATAGCGACGTCGTCGTGACAATATTAATAAACCACCTTTATTAATATTGTCACGACGACGTCGCTGGTAGTTCTTGGAAAAAAAACAGATATTTAGAAACAGATCGTTTTAAAGGACACGAAAAAAAGCCCTCTTGAAGAACAACCTCTTCGTCCTCATCCATGCTGTACTCCATAGCGACGTCGTCGTGACAATATTAATAAACCACCTTTATTAATATTGTCACGACGACGTCGCTGGTAGTTCTTGGAAAAAAAACAGATATTTAGAAACAGATCGTTTTAAAGGACACGAAAAAAAGCCCTCTTGAAGAACAACCTCTTCGTCCTCATCCATGCTGTACTCCATAGCGACGTCGTCGTGACAATATTAATAAACCACCTTTATTAATATTGTCACGACGACGTCGCTGGTAGTTCTTGGAAAAAAAACAGATATTTAGAAACAGATCGTTTTAAAGGACACGAAAAAAAGCCCTCTTGAAGAACAACCTCTTCGTCCTCCTCCATGCTGTACTCCATACTGGAATTATATTAGGAAAATACAGGTTATTTTATTTCGCTAGACCTGTTTTTGGGAAGTTTCTACGCAACAGGATAATTAACGCATCCACAATCCCTTTAATATGATTTGTAATCTAAAGCGTAAGTAAAATAATCAATAAGATAATGTCAATTTGCCACACATTTTTACCGTTTTGCTGTATATGTGACTGAGCAAGAATTCTCGAATTACAGAAGATAGACGATGCTTCCCGAAGCGCATGCTTTTCTTTGGATGGCTGTACGCATCGTTATATTGAGTGAGCTACCTTGTCCAGCGACAGCGCGGCGAGCCCGTGGCCCATGGCCCCCGTGATGCGCGACACCGCGCCGGCCGCGCCGCCCACCGTGTGGCCCACCAGCGAGCGCACGCCCAGGAACAGACCTTCCGCAAACTCGCCCGGACCTTGGATAGCACCCTGCGACAAATCAATTTTGTTGTTTCAACACCAGCTTCAAGGCCGCTTCGACCCATAGATCTAGCACGTTGAACGTAAAATTTTGTGAATTCGCAATCGAAAATAAAACAGTCGGTACAACATTTTGCAAATAAACATTACTTCTTTTTTTCTTGCCCACAAACATGTCCTCTCACTCATTCCTATTAACCCCAAGACTTAGTCTATCATCCCCATAGTTTTGATTAACCAAAGACATCACCGCACACCACTCACATACAACAACATCAATGGGCTTTGTCTACAACTTTTGACCTATGGATTCTAAATTATTCGAAAATATAACAACCGACAGCTGGCGGACAGTCACAAGCATGGTGATTTGAAATTCGTCTCTTCTTCGCTTCTAAATCTTGCAACATATTTGCAAAGCGTAGGTAGAGCGTCGACACCCTAAATAGGTATGTTTAGCAATGAAAGTCTTATAGAATCGATAATTGTGTGACGTCACATTTTACTACTCATATTTCACATGTTGGGCGCTTTTTTGGCAAACATATTAGGGGCAGCTTTACGCCATTGGAATGCAGATTAAGTTCAATAACTGACCTGGAATGGCTCGTAGAACAGATCTTCCACGCCCTTTTTCAGTCCGATGACCAGTCCATACGGGTTGCCTATCACATCTAGTCCTAGAACTAGCACGTACAGTTGTTTCAGAGCTTGTCCCGTGTAGTGGTTCTGCACTTGACCGATCAACTCCTTCTGAGATAAGAACTCGTAGTTCCTCTCGTAGTAGGATAGTCTGATAATAAGAGGGAGATATTAGTAATTTAATTCAGTGTTAAATATTTAGAGTGATTAATTGGAATTTGGGACTGTAGAAATTAAAAAGGTTATTCTTTTTTTGAGGTGGAAATCCTTTACATTAAGAAAATATTTGGACTCGTAAGCTGGTTCTTGTCATTAGTTAGCAATAAAATAGAGCCTTTACATTCCAAATGTGTTTGTATTACATTTCGAAGAGAAACTAGTTAAGTACTGCTTTCATCTCTAAGAGTGAGAATTTATTAAAGAATTTTTTATTTGTTTATTGTACGAATGATGATCATATGAGATAATGACACTGTTCTCACCCCTCATCTGTTAGGAAAGCTTATTAAGTTTGGTAACAATAGAAAAAGCTCATAAGACAACTGATTATACAATAATTAACCAAATAATCTTACTTGAATACCACGTCGTTCATGTCTGTCAAAGTAACACCTATGCTTTGGAGGATGGTGCCAATGAATGAAGGCAGTTGAGTCGCCCCACCGAGGGAGAACGAAACATGCACCTACATAACAAAAAAATAAGGTTGTTATTTAAATGCCATTATAGAAAATGTAATGAAACTAGTTGGTTTTGTTATCAATTTACCTTTAACGGCGACAAATGCAGAATGTCGTAGAAATTCTTGAGATCTGACGCCGCCCCCATAGCTGCTAAAGCTTCTAATGGCTGTCCTGCACTTTTTAAATCTAGTTGGAATGCGTCCAGCTGAAATATAAATTGTTTATTTATTGCGGTACAAATATTATTACAAATAGATATTGTCCGTCTATATGTAGCGATGTCACGTCAAATATTCAGACAAAATTAATACTAGGGCTTGAACTCTTCTCTCAGATTAAGGTGGATGCTCCAAGGTAGCCCGCGAAATTCAAATTTTCTTACGTTTTTTGCAATTTGCTGGTCAGTACTAAGTTGTACGTAGACTAAAATATGATTCGCGGCCGTAACAAATATGTATTTACATAATTATAGTCATTAGAATCAGTAATACAACTTGTTAATGGCCGATTCCTATAATTTACGGACCGTTATTGGTTAAAATTAAGACTCCTGTATCTTTACCAATAATGAAGCAAAGACCTCATAGCTTTGGATAAACCCTAGTCTACTATGCAAATCTATGGTAGTAGATATCACAGTTCAAACTAGCCTACTGATCTGTTTATATGCCCAGCTTGATAGTAAAAAATGCTACCGTTCGTAAGCAAAACGATTCGTTTTTGTTTATAGGAACCGAGCATTAGTTAGCATAATCCTAAAATGTCAAGATTTAATGAAATAGTCATTCAGTAGGATTCAGTAGGATCTTAGAGAGTTGTGTTGATGACTTTAATCGTTATAATTCTGTAAATACATATTTGTTACGGCCGCGAATCATATTTTAATCAACATACAACTTAGTACTGACCAGCAAATTGCAAAAAACGTAAGAAAATTTGAATTTCGCGGGCTACCTTGGAGCATCCACCTTAATTACAACGATTAGCTGATTTAAGTAACAGCGAATAAAATCACTAGCTGTGAGTTCTGTTCTAACAGTCTGCAAGACGTTTTTAATACTCGTATTGCTTGGACTTTCAGAAGCCGGATGTTTGTACATCATCATTTCAGCCGAAAACGCCCACTACTGGACGTAGGCCTCTCCCAAGCACCCGAACTTCAACTGGTTCTGTGCTTCTTGCATCCAGCGGATACCTGCGGCCTTCACCAGGTCATCGGTCCACCTTCCAACGCTACGCTTCCGGTACGCAGTCGCCACTCCAGAACCTTTCGGGTGTTTATTACTGATAAATAACTCATAACTTTACATAACATCACGCCTGTTTCTCCGAAGGGTTAGACAGAGGTGTACATAGTACACCCACATTTCGCCAGTTATGTTGTCCAGGCTCAAATCCAGACTTCGAGCTGCTACTAAGAAATTCTTGATGGAAAACTATGGTTACTGATAAATACGTTTTAACTAAATCTGATATTCACCGCTTCTTGTTCATTGAGCAGTCGTTGCGGGAACATGCCCAAGAGCGCGTTGATCAGTCCCATGTCCACTTTAACGTGGAACTCCTGAATCAACACCTTGTAGTACTTGTACTGGCGAACTTTACTGTGCTCCATTATACGCTCTACTATCGACACCTGGATGAACGGCTTCATACCTAAAATAAACCGAAATAATTAATATCGATATTTGCTATCGACTATTAGAGTAGCGTTATTGAGCAAGCAAAATAACCTAGTCCGTCTAGCGATAGCAAGCATTTCTCCGTACCTCGAGGCACTATGTTTGAATCCCCAGTCATGCAAAAAAGATTAGGTATAATTTAGAAAAACGTCCTACTTATTCCTAAGATCGGTATTGCGAAGAAATCTGATACAGGTAATGGTGTGTTATAGGCGCAGTATCTAATGATACTGCGATACTGATAAAGAGTTATAATTAACTCTGCATGCTTTTCATATATCTAAAGTTAGACCGAGTCAAGGGTTAGACTAGTAGTCTAGTACCTACGTATACCCCCTTATTAATAAACGGGGAGTAAAGTTAAAAACAAACTACACTTCATCAACAAAAACTTCAGAATATTCATACATTTTACGAGATGTAAATTTGGCATACCTTTACTCCACGTTTATTAGTAAGGGGCGAGTGTGTGTGTGAAGATAATTTGTGTAAATTATGTAAGTACTTTGCTTCTACATTATCGCAAATGACATTTAAGAGTCAAGTTATAATTTGAAATGAAATGCTGCTGATATGATTTCAGAAATAAGTATATGGTATACCATGTTACTATCTATTATACAAACAATTATTTTAGTTTCACCCTACGCAGTCCTACTGCAGGGCGGTCTCTAAATAATGTTAAAGGAATTCCAACTTACTAGAAGAATAGACAGAAAGAAGAATATATTATCTATCGCACACATAAAGCACAGAGAGAAAACCAACAAACTGTTATATAAATAAGTAGCCTGATGCTTAAGGAATTTCCACTTACTATATGAAGAATATACCCATGACACAAAAAACAGAGAGAATAGGAAAGAAGAAAAAATACATTAGTATTATTGAACCTATTTTCACAAACTCCACTTACCACTAGGATCTTCACTAGCAATAGACCTCGGTGGCGGTACAGGTGCTAGTACCACAGGGAAGGTCGGCAACGGGAGCTGTTGGTCGATCTGTAGTCTGTGTAGTTGCGCGTGCAAGCGGCGCGAGTGGGGCGTCAGTCCGTACGACGCCCATAGACCTGGTTTTAGTGTACGGCGTAGTATACGGGCTGAAGGTTTGAGTTGACGCATCTCTTGGAAGTCAACCTGTGACATGACATCGTACATGTATTTTTCGAAGGCACATTTCACCAGTTATTAAGTAAGGTGGTATAGATAGGTAGGTAGTAAGGGGGGGGGGGGGTGTCCGTGGAGTTTCTTGCCCGTTCTTCTCCATAGAGATCTACGTTTTTGGAATGGGCGACTAGCTTCAACTTTCTGACTAACTGACCGACTATTTAATTTTGACAATTCAAAAGTGCCTGTAAATGGTTTAATTGAAATAAATGATTTGAGTTTGAGGTATAGGTTTAAGTCCCATGTTTATAGGGGACGAACATATCCTGTAAATATCATTGGATACATTTGGAAGATACCATACGTATTTGATCTAGTATTGCCAGTGTTTTCATTTATTACCGTCGTCTCCACATAGCATATTAACGTCTACTATTGGTTATCTTTAGATGTAAATCTTTTAACCAATCATAACAAGTGATATGAGATTACAAAGGATATTTACTGATCAGTGACTTGAACGGTCTTTCAGATACTTGGGATGAGACCCTTGTTTCTTTTGATAATTTGAAACTTATATATAGATATATAGTATGAATGTCGATGGCTATAAGAATAGGGGAAGACCTCAGAAACAATGGATTGAGTATGTGAATGATGATATGGTTAGAAAGGGGATGACTACCGAGACAATGGATACTCACTACAATATCATTAGTTTTAAGTTATCTTGCTGTGCCCTAACAGGGTCATGTACAGTCAAAAAAAAAGAGATAAGTATGCAGGGTCGTCGGATATATTATATATTTTGTTGACTGTACTCACTAGTTTAAGCCTAGCGCGTAACTATGGTTACAAATAAATAAATAATAGAGAACTATGGAAGAAAAAGATACGTTGCTCCGACCCCACGTAAATTGGGAAGGGAGAGAATGATGATGATATAAAGATATAGTAACAATTTCCCGTTAAGACATTAACTTCGATTCAAAACTAAAAAGAAATTCGTAAAAAAAATATAGTATACCTCGAATTTCTCGTCTATTAGGACTCTAGGCGACACAGGCTCGTCGCTGACCATTTTTTCAGACATATAACGTTGGTAGCATTCTTCTAATTGCAGCAGTTTCGGTCCTTCAATCTTTTTGTAACGTCGTGATCCCATTTTGCACTGTTCCCATATTATACCGGAGCTAAAATAAAATAAGTTTAGTTTAGTCGATAATGTACAGTCAGGTAAATTTATTGTTAAGCAAATTGAAACCAATTCAATAAATTTGCCGTGTTATAAATTTCATATAACTATCGAAGAATGCCAGTTGACAGATTCAAATATATGGACGATTTACTTAGTAGTCGATTTGCTTAAAAATATCCCTTACTTTACACTGAAACTACCATGCTTTTAAAGAAATATGATTAGACTGTGTCCCGCACTCAATGTTTTCATAGATCGTGCAGCGCTGTAAGCCACAGTAAATATGGATGTTTCCTTTGTGTGAGTTCGCTATAACTTACATCTAAAAATAAGTATTTTACTTAGCTAAAAATATGTCACCACGGGTTTTCGACTTAGTAGAGTGTCGAATCTAAGGCCCGCTTGCACCAAAAATCAATTATTCCGTTTAACGCTAAACATAAATATATAAAACCTCATTCTGTTTCTGTCATCTTCAAAGTATTGAAAGAAACATGACCCACTCCTCGGACCGGGCCTGTGCGTATTGCAAGTAAATGAATTCGATTTTCATAAACAAATATTTCAATAACATACTTGGATATACTGATGTAAACAATCTCCAGTTGTTCGGGATCGTTGACGAGTGACAGCCCAATGCCCTGCATCGACAGTACTAGTTCCGTATCAACTAACTCTGCTTCACCTGTAAAAAATAGTTAAGGTATAGTTTATTAATTGTATTAAGACCAAACATCGAGATTTATTTTTATTTTTTATTAAATGTAGGTTAAAATATTACAGCATTATAAACATAAACCTTAAGGAATAAATTCTCGAAATGATGGTGAAAACCGCATCATCATCATCCGTTATTTAGTTTAGAAGAACGACGAAATGATCTCACCGATAGACACGAAAAGCGACTTCTAATAACTAGCTATTGCCCGCGTGGATGTTGGAAAATATCCCTCGGGAACGTTTTTCCGGGATTTAAAGTATAATAATAATAATTTATTTTCATAAGCCAGGTTAACAATTATTTTCTTCAGACATCTTCAACCAGTCTAATCAGTCATCGTCATATTTCAGCAAATTTACCGAACACCTTAATGAACTATACACCTAAACCGTCCTCATGAATCACTCCGTGCATTGGTGAAAACCGTATGAAAATCTGTTCGGTCGTTTTTGAGTTTATCGCCCTCAGGCAGAAGCAGAAGTACTTTGCTTTATAATGTATAGGGAAATGTATAGATAGGTATGTATGTATAGATCCTGCTATCCTACTGTTAGGCCCTCCGCACACGAAGCTACTCAAAATAAACTAGTTACAAACTCAAATTACTAATGAGTTGCTTGAACGTCACCGCCCATACATTCTCATTGAGGTCCGCACACGACGCGACTAGTCACAAACCGGTTAGTAACGCGTTAGCAACTGATCACGAGTGACGCGTCGTGCCGGTCGCCGCGCTACTGGAAACCCGAGTTTTCTGTGTTTTTGTTGCAAAAATGAACGAACAAACCTTAAATATTAAATTTGTGCAGGAAGTAGAAAAGTATCCATGCTTATACCTATAATTATAAACTATCAGATTAATCACGAAGGGATGTAACAGAAAGAGCTTGGAGTGAAGTGGGAAAAATTCTATAGAATCCCACAAATTTGTTATCTGTTTTTCTCAGCTCTCGTGCTGCAACTGACAATCTGCAGTTTACATTATTTCAAATATAGGGGTGAATCCAAAACCGACGAAGATTCCTTCTGCGTCTATTACGTTGATAATAGTATAAAATAATATTATACAATGTCGTCATCCTCGCTCGATCCACTCAACATGTTCGCTTTTTTTTCCAATATTAACCACCGTGTGCTTTGTGAGCAGAAATAACTGAAGTGACTGAAACTTTGCAACTTGAGTAGCGCCGTGTGCGAGCTACAGTTACTAACTGGTTTGGAATTCTAATTACTAATTAGTTCCGTCATTTTTGAGTAGCTTCGTGTGCGGAGGGGCTTATAGTATGGATGGATGGATGTTTGTTACTCTTTCACGCAAATACCACTGAACGGATTTGAATGAAATTTGTCATACAACATATAGTTTATAACCAGAATTAACACATAATTATGATACTTTTTATCCCGATATTCCCACGGGATCGAAACTTTTGCGGGTGAAACAGCGGGGCGCAGCTAGTACAGAAATAAATTATTATTACCTATAGTATTCGCACCGCTTGCTAGGATCGGATCGTCTGTGAACAATATCACTCGCTGCAACCCGTCGAGGAAGGATACCCAATGTATTCTTTCAGTTTCGCTGATCCTGCAAGTAATGTTATGATTCGATTTTGAAGTATCTGAATGGACACAGTCGCTGTTGAACAAAACAGAGTATACAAAAGGCTAAAAATATTTTTTATTGTAAGCTAAAAATATTTTTTATTGTAAGCTAAAAATATTTTTTATTGTAAGCTAAAAATATTTTTTATTGTAATTTTCAAGGCCAATTCCCATAGATAAAAAAGTTCAAAATCTAGTCACGATATCATCTCAACGACTATGACAAAAATGTAAGAAAATTAAAGGTATTTTTGATATATTGAGACTGAGATTCGAATAAGAACGTTCTTAAAATACGGAAATTGTTCCTCTGTTTATTTTTTTACTAAAGATGTTTTGATGTAGGAACATTTTTTTCTGAAATCAACTTAATTTATAATAATGATGTAAAAAATATATTTGTTTAATTGGGAATAACGACAACTCGAAACAAGGAATTGATTACATTTTAACATGGACTTACATAAAATCTCCGATCCCATCCTTCCTTAGGTCGTTTTCGACCTCTCTTCTCTTCTGACCTTCGAATATTAGAATGCGCGGTCCTGCAGGGTTATCCCACGTGTACAACATTTTGTGCATTGGTTCTAAGACCCTGAAAGAAAGATAAATAACAGTCAAGCTACAAGTAAACAAAACGTGTGCGTTCGGAGGTACCCCGTCAGGAACGAAATTCTTTACGCGATACTGGCACGCAAACACACACTCGTATATAATAGAAAGACACAGATAGAGAGAGGAAGTCGCATGGAGGTGGCATAACGCATTTTTCTAACGTGAAGATTTCTACCAGTCAATTCCTACCACAAGTCGCATTAAGGCACTCCGTTCCATTAATATGGCATGAAGTTTACCATCGTAAAAATATCAAATTGAAATATGACACGTGTTCTCAGCGTATTTGTACTCCCAAAATATTAGTTGGTACTTGTATGGCATGCCAATATTAATAAATTGCACAACTTATTTCGATCATTGCTTACGACATCAGCATATGGAATACCTTACCTAGAATTAACGTTCTCCTTTTCATAGATGGTGATACTGCTGTTCGGCGTGTAGTTGACGAGCAACGCAGGCGCGTGTCCGTCGCGGTACTGTCTTATTGTGATGTAAGTGCCTCCTTCCGTCAGTTGCACTTCTACGAATAAACCGCCATACTGTGGAAACCATGACAAATACACTCTCAAGCGCCTTTTCCTGCTATACAAATATGAACATTGCAGAAGAAGGTATAAAGTTCAAAACCAAAGCACTTTTCCTGATCGACACTGACCTTAACCGTGCATCGAAGGGCGAACAGCGCCTTTACACCAGAGTGGCACAATCATGCACAGTTACAACACAAGAAAGCGTAAAGGGCAGATGTGCAGAGGGCTGTCTTTTGTAACTTTTGCATGACGTTGAAAAAGTGCGGTTTGTCTACTTAATTTGATTAAATGATTTCTGATTATGATTTGTTTATTTTTACAAACAAACAAAACATAAATAAACTCGTAAATTAGAAATAATTCTAATAATCTTACCTCATTGTCGAGCTTCAAGCAAACGGAATGGTGTTCGGTGTATAAGAACGGTGCGGAGTGTACGGTGGAGCAAGAGACGCGTAGTAACAGTAACTTATCATCTCGCTCTATGACGGGCCATAGAGGCGCGCTAGAGTTTTGTGGCACCTGGGAAACAATCAATGTAATGTTATTGAAAGAGTCATTTTTGTGGCCATTTTTTGCAGGCAAAGACTTGCTCGTTTGCCATTAATGACCTACTGCTGGGTAAAGGACTTTCTCTCTTTCCACCTCTCTCTGTTCAGAGCTGCCAAGTTGTCACTTCGCTCAATTCCATAGGTATAAAAATTCACCAAGGCTGCTTGCGTGTAAAGTGGTTGCATTTGGTAACGAAATTCTAGTACCCGCAGAAAATGTAGGCTCACCACCAAATTATAACGACGTCTATCATAGTTAGAGTGAAGTAAAGTAAAATAATTTATCAAAACTCAAGCCGTGTCCCCAATGGGATTTCCCACCGGTAAAAATGAAAACTTCTATACAAACTTACATCCCATATGTAACCCCTATAGGGGATGATTATTCAAAAATCCACCCTTAGTGCTCACCTACGTTAAATAAGGAATTCTTGTGCAAAACGGCATGCCTCTAGACCCAGCGGTTTAGATTGGGCGTTGCCTGTCAGTGAGCGAATGAACATCAGTTTTTTATTAAATAGATTAAAATTACATTTCAGAGGAAATGGAAGTTACTTTAAGTTTGTGAAGAATGTAGACTTACCGTGGTCCAAGGATCGCCAGATCTGTGCAGCTCCTGATATTGGATGTCAAAAGGAGCTTCGTTGATGATCAGGAAATATGGCGTAAATATCACCATCTTGGTCAAACTGTTGAATGTCAGCTGATTTGTAACTGCCACCTAAAAGAAAAGTAATTACTTTAACAACATAATCTAAAATTAAGAAGAAGTTTATAATTTGATCGACTGTGTACGTTTCTTTTTGCCGCAGAAAAAAGGGATAGACATCCCTTTTTTCTGCGGCATGATTTACTTCGAAGTGATTCAATCACTTACAATAATTCAGTACACGTACCTCATAAGTCCTCCCTTCATGTTTGCACTGTATAACTCCAGAACTGCCGGGAACGTCCAACGAGAACTTATCAGACCATTCACCAAACTCCAGCCTTATAGCCGCCTTCTTCTTTCCGAAGAAGTTCTTAGCACGGAACGAGAACAGTATCGGTTCCTTATAGTCTTTAGGATGGAATATCACGTTGCCAGTTTCATCCACATTCTAAAAAAACGAAACACTTGATAAAAATTCGATCTTCTTTTTTTTCTTTGTGATTTGCCAATGCTGCGTCTGCGTGTCATTTCGCATTATCCTGTCCCTCAAGCTTGCTTACCGTACCCGCGAAGCTAATTAAAAAGTATGTGGCACTAGTAGTAACTGGCACTTCACTTGGCGTATTTGTTAATACAAAATATACCTTAGGATTAGTTCCCATAAAGTTAATTTTGTATTAGCGAAATAATGCCTTGTGTAGTACCAGTGTTAGAGCAGTCTCTTAATTTGGGTGATGATGGAACTCAAATTAATGTGTGATCATGCAGTACATCATCGATCATGCTAAGTATTGTAATTAAGACGAATATATTACGACACCGGTTTAACTAGTATAAAAAAATGAGATACTTATATAAATTTCATGCTGCTAAAAAGCAAAATAAATACAGTAGGGTCATGGTAATCCACAAAAATTAAAGCTACGATGTGTGCATTTATTTTAAACAAAAACACTTAAGTCGATAAACTGAACCCAACCTTCAAAGCTTCGTTGACTGATCTGTGTCAAAAAATTCAGTATAAATTCAATTATCATTTATTATTTCTATTTTACACACAAACCCCACCACACAGAACTTAAAACTTATTACAGTTATAACCAAAACCTCTTTAGAGTGCTCAATTAAAGTAGCAAAATAATATAACCATGTATTTCTTAGAAGTGCTGAAGTAATGTTTGCACTTACCGGCAAACAAGAAGTATGGCGTCTAATAAATTTACTGCAAGGTGAATGCTTAATCTGTAATTTACATAAAATGGACAACCCATACAATATTCGTTTTATTAGTCTATGACATTACATAACTAAATATAAATAAACATATCTAACACATCACACCAAATCTATCGTGTCAAATGTGGTAAACAAACTAACATACGTATACTTTCGGATTAGGCTATGACCCCACTGAAAAACGCATGCTATAAACAACAATTAACAAGGCAATGATCATAATTATCGAAGCTAGAAAAACCTAAAACTATCGCTTTGAGATGAAGCTTGTTAGACTCAGGAAGCAGTAACCGACCGAATCGGGGATTAAAGAAAATGAAAAAGGAAAAAAAAAACTATTAAAAAATATTCACTGTTAGATCATCTCAAAGATACCTTGTTGGGTGTGCTGGAATCTTTTTCTGGTTTCTTTGATTTCTGTAACCACGCAATGTATTTATGGCCAATTGATATAAAGGTCTACTTCAAGAAGTACGAATGAACTCCACTTCATCATCATCTGCCGAGCCTTTTCCCAACTATGTTGGGGTCGGCTTCCAGTCTAACCGGATGCAGCTGAATACCAGTATTTTACATGAAGCGACTGCCTATCTGACCTCCACAACCCAGTTACTGGGTAATACGATACCCCTTGGTAAGACTGGTTGTCAGACTTTCGGGCTACTGACGACCCGAATGAACTCCACTTCACGGAGAATATTAATGACTTAGTAAAATGACAAGACAAACACAGTTAGTAAAGCCTATTAGAGTATCTACTTACTGTACCGCTCGTACTTGATAGCTTCGATAAAATACTGATACAAGATACAAAGGTGTTCAAGTAACCATTTCTGGCTAGCTTCAAACGTCAATATTACCCGTACTTATTACGTGAAACACCTGGCTTATGGTACATAGAAAAATATTTATGTTGAGTGCAAAAAAAAAAAATCAACAGAATTGATAGAGTAAAGTTTTTGCGCTCAACACACACATACCAAAGTTTAAAGTGTTCTGCAGCTATGTCTTAAAATTTTGAATTTCCTCTTACATCATTTACTTCAAACCCAAATTTCAATACCAAAGCCACCGCACACATAAATATCAGAACACCTTAAGAAAAAACAAGGAACAATATAAAAATGTGGACTTACCCTATAGCAAAGAGTGAAGCCTGTCTTGTTGAGCATCCAGAAAGGACAATAGAGAGACAAAACTTGCGTGCCTTCCGTGTCCACGCTATGCATACCCAAGTCCAATGTCATCACCGAAGGGCTGTCGTGTGAGTCGAAGGACCACACTGACAGTTCTGTCTCGCTCTCCGGCAGGTTCTTCGTACAAACCCAACATTTGTCGAGATAGTTTTGAATCTGAAATTTTGTAGTTTGTATTTAACTTACTTATCTTTTTATTTTTTTGGCAAACAACATCAAGCTCTCCGGGTAAACTTTTGCCTGTGGCAAATGTACCCACCGTGATTAAGTTTTTATTTAAAAAATGAGCACACTAAGAAGACCAGTAGGATTTCCGGATAACGTCCCGTGATCCTGAGTCCTACTTTGGCTTAATCCCTTTGCGATGGACGTTCACGAGCTGATGTCGTTATTAAACCGATATTAGACGCTTTACTTTTTGCTCATTCGGCATCTTTCACTCGAAGTGAAACGTCTCAACACAAAATAAAAAAATAATTAATTAGTGAACCGATCCAACTATGTTGGATTTCGGCATCTTTCACTCACCAACAACTTACCGACTTACAAATGGCCACTCAAAAATCAACTTTACAATACATTTCACTAAAGTAGATAACTGATTAAGTGGCGATGGAGTGTAAATTATCTTGAGTTTATGAACACTGCTATAATGTATTTCAGTACTCACCATAATAACGATGGATGCTTTGTTAGGCGAAAGATGAGACAGATGGAACATCTCTCCCGACTTAAACACTTGTGTTCTCTTCAGTCCTAATTGAGAGACCACGATCTCGACAGGCAAGCAGTTCTGCAGCTTGACTGCCGGTTTCAGCACGATGTCGTAGCAAGACGACGCGAACGTGTGGCGAGTTGTATGCTCGTAGAATACTTGCTCCATTTTTCCGACGGCCTGTATTTAATAAGATAATGTATTAAACACGCTGAGGGAAAATCACGTATTTTTAAGAACGTTCGCATTCTAATTTTATGATGAAAGATGTCTCAATCTGTCAAAAACACTTCAACGTTCATACATTTTTGACAAGTTTTTGATATTCATTGCCGCTGAGATTAGATTGCGACTAGATTTTGAACGTTTTTAATTACAGGAATTTGCCTGCTGCGTCATCAGTATTTCCATCAATAGCAAATATTAAACTACAACTAGAATCAACACAGTATCGGATCCTTATAGTAAATCATAGAATGCTGCCAAAACAGAGAATGGACATGTATTAACAAGTTGATACAAAAAGTATGCACGGAATCCTTATGCCCTCCGATATCGCCTGTTTCATAAAAAAAAAAAACGATGTCCCTGACTGAGCACAGAACACAAAAGACAGGGGGTCTTTCGTGATCCGTGGTAGCACTGAAATGTGTATACCACATAGCATAATCAGCCTATAATGTTCCCACTGCTGGGACACAGGCCTCCTCTCTGTTAGAGGGAGTGGGCCATAATTCACCACGCGGGCCCAGTGCGGGTTGGTGGATTGTACCACTAGCACCACCTAAAGGTTAGTCACCCTTACTAACCATTCTATGTCATAGATCTATAGTTATATGAGTAAACTAGCTTCTGCCCACGGGTTCGCGTGGATGTCGGAAATTATCTCACGGAAACGTGCTACCACGTACCGGTAGCAGGTAGTTTTGTCATGTCAATTTGTTAGATACATAGCATCCTGGGGAAGGCTGCAGGCCCCGTTCAGTGGTTTAGACGTAAAGGTAACATACAGACAAGAGTTATTTTCGAATTTATAATATAAGTAAGTAGGGATAACATTATTATAATTATAGTAACTATAGGTAATCATACCTTCAGATAGAACTTCTCTCCGGTGGTCTTATCTTTAGAGTCGCACTGCAACAGTTTGGATATATTCACTTGCTGCTGCAGCTCTCGCCAAATGAACGGCGATACAGATACTGTGAAACCTGAACAAAGATTTAAATTATAAAAAGGAGTAACATTTTTCACTAATATTATCAGTTTATTCGTTCATGACATAACACACAATATCACGCTTGCAATCCCCGAAGGGTAAACAGAGGTATAAATTTACGTTAGCGATTGACAAACATGTAAACAAGTATGAGTTATTGGAAAAATAACTTTAATTCCTACACAATAAAGTTCAGTTAACGTTACAACTTCAAACATTTTTAAGACTTTCAATAATGCTAGTCACACTGAAATCAACTTAATTACTGCTAAAATAAAGTTGATATTTGTTTAACGTGAAATAACATAAATTGAAAACGTAAATTTGAATAGACCTTAGATAGATACCTATAGGCTATAGTACACACAGGATTACATTCCACCCTTGAAGTCAAGAACAATAAATGGTAACTACATTACCAACCGCTCACAGCCTTTTAGCCTCATTGCAGCGAATAACATCGCAGGTAGTCCATACGTCGCCGTTGGAGTTAGCTAAACTTATGAGTGGTACACTGAAATGCACGTCCGAGAAAAAGTTTACAGCAGTCTTATACTTAAAACCATGCCCCACAACCGTTTTGTCGGTTTGTCTTTGGGAACAGACCGTAATTATTATACGGATACTTATATATTACTCATGGTAACCATTTACCTTTGACTGAGTCTATATTTCGTAGTAGTAAGGTCTGTTTTCGTAGTTCAAGTGTTACTACTGACGAGTGGTAAACAGTACGTTGTTGCAGTTCGTAACTATAACTAACATTACAAAATACTTTCAACAAACCTTCAACAGAGAAGAACAGCTCTGCAGTTGGAGTGTGCACGGCCTGTAGCGGCAGCCGCATTATGTCGCCAGGCTTCACGTCGCCTAACAGACGCACCTCGTTGCCGCTCAGCGTCATGTAGTACACCGACACGTTCACTGATAACGTGTTTGTTACCTGGCAACGGGAATAACGGGTAAAAAGACGCTTGAAGAAGCTGAGAGTCATTTGTACTCCCCATCATTGTGGTACTGTACTGGATCTGGGAAACTTTTGGTTACGGAGATGCTGAAGATCAAAGTTCCAACTTAAAAAAAATAATACAAGAACTAGTTTTCTAATGTTATAACTTAACTTCAAATTCCCACAACTCCTGTACCCATCAAAAGCACCACGTTTTGCGTGCGTTACATTGCGCGCTGCTAAACAGCGATTTTTCTTAGTCTTATTCCAGCAATAATTTATCTCTTAGTTTGATGTACAGAATGCGTCGATAAAGGCACACTGTATTAAAGTGTTGATTAATTCAACTAACTGACATTTTTGTGCAATTCTTGGTTGAACTAAACTTAGTACCGAGTGAGACATTACCCCACTAGTCTGTATTTTGACTTCGAATTCGCTACGTTGTGCGCAGTCATGGACCAGCTTGTAAGAAGTAACGCTTGTCTAGTCTATAGCTGTATAAGAATCTGTTGGTACGTGCCCAAAATCGGAACTAACGCCGCCATCTTGTTTTTTTTACAATACATTTCACATAACAAATTTCTCAAATCTTCACAATCAGCGCCACCCTGTCAACGACATTCAAGCGCCTAAAGATCCTTGTAGCAGTGTACAATCACGTCACATACCTGCACTACACTGCGCAGGTATATGTGCAGCGCGGCGTCCTGCATGACGACGTCGGAGATGAGCCCGCGCGGCTCCACGGCGGCCACGAGCGGGACGTTCTTCTCAGTCGTGCCCACTATCTTGCGGCCTAGAGGGAAGTATCGCTTGTCTGCACGGTCCACCGGGATTTGGACTTCATCGTCTATTTCCACTATCTGTAATATTTGTTTGGGATATAACGTCGGTGTGCAGTGCAAACGTCGTAGTTGCAATAAACGTTATTAATGAGTTTGTATGTATATTTTATATATATTGTTACGAATGTTATGCTTTTTTGTTGAGTTTAATTGTTTAATTAAAACACTGCAGATAAAGTGTTTTATATCAGGGGAAAACAAAAAAATTCAGATAAATGGCCATCATTGACCTTCTACGAGTTTCATGATCATCAATAAAATTATCTTAGAGCTGTGCACGTTTGTGCAATAAAATATGCATTACAAGATTTTCTACCCAACAAATAATAATAAAAAAACTAATATCTTTTTCTCTACGTTAAAGAGTTCTTCGGGCTCAGCTTAGACCACAGAAAAGCAGAGCTGAGGAATTTTGGATCACTGAATAACAATTTTTTTACAGACGAGCCGTGCGCGCTCGAGTACGCCAGCGTTTCTAGTCGATGCTCGTACAAATTTGCACTTTATGTCAATGATTCTAAGGTCTATCATCTACTCTGTATTCCTCTGGTTTGTGCCGAGTCTTATAAATAATATATGAAATTAAAGTGAAAGACTTTGGATTGGAAGCATCGTAAAATCGTCCTCCTGAATTAAAAATGTTTATAAAATTGCTACTAACTTTAAATGAGAAGCAAAATTATGTTACATCAGTCCGATCGCGTATTCTATTGATCCTTTAGTTTGTATTAGTAATATACTTTACCTTGACATTTAATTTGAGCGGTGGGGGTGCTTCATTCAGTTTCATCAAGTTCATTATGCCGGCATGTTTCACTTCCAGTGGAACACACGCGCCCGGTTCCAAAACCACTTCCCTAGAACAAAATACATGATACATTTTACTATAACAAAATTAAAAAATACTTTAAATAACTTGTCTAAAGATTATTTTTTTTTTAAATGCTATCTTGAACGCTTCACTGTTTTTTATTTTAACCGCTTTATAACTTGTACAATAAGTGTTTGAACTTTTTTCTTCACAAATGACTCATTTCCTCCTAGAAATACTTTACCTGTAGTCTGAAGACACATATTCTTCAGTGAGCATTACGGAAAAGTCATGATTTTCATTCAACATCAGCTTAGCGGTCAGACCGGTACAGTTGTGAAGAACATATGGCGCGCCGTGGAAATTGTGCGATTGCTAAAAAAAATAATGATACGTTTAAACAAAACAGATGAAAGCTATTTTATGTGTTGTTCAGACAGGCGGTGGCGGACTGTTTAAAAATAATAATTAAAAACAAACTATACATTTTCAGTTTAATATACGCTGACTTCTCATTGTACGAAAAGCCTATACAATGCGAGGTCGGCTAAAACTGGAAATGTATAGCTTGATATGTCGTCGTGCGTACAAATTACAATCAATCTGGATTAAGAAACCCAAAGAATAATGGGCTGATTCACTACCTCCGAAAAACATCCGCTTCGGGACCTGGCAGATAATTTCAAACTTTCGTTTGAGTTATCTGATAGATATACATTATACATGTAATATATATACATTCTGAGAAACTGTCACTCACATCATCTTTCGATTTGGATAAAATCGCAGTCCCGCCCTCGGCAATGGCAGATGAAAACGAGTTTCCTAGTAGAGTTAGCACCTGAAATAGAAGAGTCGTTAACTTATTTACGAATACTTTAACTAATCGATGAAGTGTTCACTTTTTTCATATGAAGCCTTGCAACAAACACAATTGTCATTTTCACGTGCTGCAAATAAAGATTTCAATGCCCACCAGTATCTGGCACTTAAAATTAAACTTTGTCACCCGATTTAATGTTGAATTGAACTTGGGGCATTAAATAGCATTTTTTATTTTTTATTCAATCATAATTTCTAGTAACTATATACGCGCTAGACGAGGACGTTGATTGTCGCCCTGGTCTTTACTTAAATATTATAACTTTGGGGAAGTTTCATTCCCAACACTGTGAAGTTTCACCAATTAATTTAATTAACAATAACCGTGCGTATTGAAGGAAATACTGAACGTATTTGGAATGAAAAAAAAGTATATTAATGCTGTTGTAACCGAAAATATCTCATAAAACTATCGACTTTTTTTTGTATTATCAATAAGTACAGCATAGCTTAGCAGTGCACAGAATACACTTTATTTTCACTTTTCATCGATATAGTGCCAATAGTCTCCGAGTAAAATGGCTATGTGTCATCCGGACAGATGGACAGACGAAATTATAAGGGTTCCGTTGTTGCCATTTGGCTATGGAACCCTAAACATGGCTGTATGTGTGATCTTACCTCCATGCCCGTCCTAGTGATGGTAATCTCGAGTGGTTCACTGCTCGACAGTGTGATGGTCTTACTGGCGTGTCGTTGTGCGACAGCCTGCAAGTTAGCAGCTTCGTCCGTTGTGTCGATCGCTGCGTGCGGTTCCTGTGCGTGCATCACTACCTGTTTGATACAAAACACGTCAGGTTAATTATTTACATTTATAATAATAACGAGAATAAAAAGACGCTTAACGAAGCCGATTCTCAATTGCCAATTGTCGATATTGGAGGTCAAAGTCCCAATTTTTTTTTTTCACTTGCTTCCATTTTTTAATATTTTAATATAACTTAAGATACAATACACCCAAAACTCCTGTACCGTTGCATGTGCAGCGATTTTTCACAACAAAAGTAAAAATCGTTTTGCAGCAATAATTTTTGTTCAATGTTACTTACTTGGATATGCAGAATTTTTAGACAATGGCTATGTAAGGGGTCTTTTAACACTCTGTATACTGATTTATTTTCCATTTTAAGTCCAATAAAAATATTGCAAAAAAAAATTAAACAGCGTATAGAGTATGTCTAACTAAAAGATATCGGTTTTTTTTATCTGTTGTCTTAGAAGGCTACCACCAGACAATTTATGAACTGTATGATTTAGGTAGAAGAAATCCTTATTTATCTATGTACTAGCTGCGGCCCGCGGTTTCACCCATATAAGCTTCGATCCCGTCGGAATATCGGGATACTCAATATCTGTATTGCTTTAATAATCTTTATTGGATAAAAAGTATCCTATGTGTTAATCCTGGTTATAAACCAAATGTATGTGTGCCAAATTTCATCTAAATCCGTTTAGTAGTTTTTGCGTGAAAAAGTAACAAACATCCATCCATCCATACAAACTTTCACGTTTATAATATTAGTAGGATATTTAATCGAAAACGTGCATAAAGTCTACAAAGCAGTTAGCAGGTAGTTTTCTTATCTCATTACTAGTAAATACATATTTAGGGAAAAGCTCTCTCAATTAAATGACAATGCATATTTTACCTCCATCTTGAGTTCCCATGGCACATGTTTATACTGGTAGTCTTTGAGTACTTCCACGGGTTCTATGAGCGGCTCCCAAAGAGCGCGCTCAATGTTATAGTACGACACTTGCATCACCCACGTTGATTCGGCATAGAACTAAAAAGAAAAAAACATTATTCCATAAAAAATATTGATGTGAACAACATTTTTTTTTTTATGGCACCTCCTGGTTTAACAAAGAAAATGTTGCATTGTGTCCATGAACTTTCATAACGCTATGTAAAGGTGCGCTACAAATAATAAACAAAAAAAATGTGTGCGTTGTAAGGCTCGACCGAGATCTCGGTCTCGGTCTCGGTCTCGGCATTCTCGGCTACAAATCCAACCGAGAAACTTGTCTCGGTTCTCGGCTAATTATAGCCGAGATTCTCGGTCATGACCGAGATTGTAACATTGTTCGGATCGGCATTCAAATTTTACCGCGCGTGGCAACGCGCCGCAGCGCGTAGTCGATTGGTGTAAGTGCGTGAGAGAGCTGAATTGTGATTGGTTGGATATCTCTTCCGACTCGTCCTGTGTTTCAGTGGTAATACCGTTGGTGGCAATGTTGAATGGAAAATTGGCGCCAACACAAAACATTCAGTCCTTTAATGACCAGGAAGATGATAATGAAATTGGAAATCACGCAGAGACGATGAAGAGCAAGCTACTGGATGCACTTAATCAGCGGTTTTCATTTGTTAAAAGTTGTTTGCCACTAGTTACTGCAACACTGATCGATCCACGGTTTAAAACTAAATATCTAACTGAAAGCGAAGTTAACTCAGCCAAACTTCATATTATCGAGACTCTCACTCTCAATGAAAATGTAGGATCAGATTCTCGTGAGACGACATGGGCATCTTCAACTAACTCGTCAAACATGGCTGCAACAAGTCAATCCAACTTATGGGCAGCTCATGATTCGATAGAGTTGGAAGACGAGCCAATGACCAATGACGAATACAGTTCAAGCTCTGTGATCGAAATAGCGCTAGAAAGCTTTCTTAGAGAGCCAAGACTGCAAAGAAATGCTAATATTTTTGAGTATTGGTTTTCGTCGCCTTATAAGGTGCTTAAGCCCGCAGCAAATAAGTTTTTATCTGCGCCGCCTACTAGCGTAGCAAGTGAACAACTTTTTAGCAAAGCTGGACAATTGTATGACGAGAGACGACATTCTTTGAAGGGCGAAAATGCCGAAAAATTGCTTTTTTTATGTTATAATATAATGTTATTTAACTTTGATTATTAAAACAATTAATTTTGTTAAACAATTAGTAGTGTATTAAAAAGCAAACAGTATAAAAAAAAAATTTTCACGCTTTTTCTATTCTCGTTCTCGGCTCTCGGTCTCGGCCGAGATATTATTTTATTCTCGGTCTCGGTCTCGGTCTCGGCCGAGAACGAAAAACCCATCTCGGTCGAGCCTTAGTGCGTTGATTTCGGAAAATAATAAAGCTTCCGAAAAACAAATTGACTTCCAGCGATCTGTGGTTGACTGTAATACTAACTAAGCTGTGTTCAAATGAATTACCGAAAAGTTAATACAAAATAAACCGACAAATGTTGTATTTAACAAACAAACATGAAGCTTATTCAGATTATAATTCTACGAAAAATATTCTATAATTCCAAATAATAAGCTAAATTTCCAAAAAAAAACTAAACTTCCGAAAAAAATAGGTACTAAGTTTCCGAAAGTTACAGTTTAGTGAAATTTGCAACGTAACACGCATATATCTTTTTTAAATCGAAAAAGCTAGGTTAGGTTAGGTTAGAACTGTGACCACATAACGCACGAGCCGAGCGAGCGGTGCCGCGGCAGCGGCCGGCGAGTGCCAGAAACATATTTTTGAATGTAAAACCAAACCACACAGACACAGCGCCACAGTTATAAAATGTGTAAGATTGATTCTAAATTTATAATATAAAATAGGTAAGTTACGATAAAAATGTTGACCTGTAGATTTCGGTACAACGCAATTTAAGCTGGTGGAAAAATATAACGTCAGCAAATATTGTATTAATTTTTCGTAATTTTCAGCATTTTATTCGGTCGTTTCTTTATTTGTATTCGCTTATAAGTTGTCGAAAAGTTAGTATTTAAAGCAGTTCATATTTTGAGTATGCCCATATTTTTTTTTTATCGGAGCTTTTATTACTACCCGTTGATTTCTAGTGCAACAACAAAAAATAATAATACTTACGAACGAGCTCCAATCTTTAACTTGGCCAGTTAGCGACGCTTGCATGACCAGCACAGGTATAGTCTCATTACCGATCTCCATTTCAAACGACGTGATGATCGACGGACATGACAACAAACAAATCTCGCCGACTGGAGGATTTGCGATTACCTCTTCAGACTCGCCCTCAGCGTCAAGCGCCTCTTCGGCCTCCTCTGTCGGTGGAATAGTTTCTAAGAATATTGGAGTTATAGTAATTTTCTTTTAAAAATGTAAATGTACATTTTTTTTTATGTGTTATTTTAACTCCAATATTCTTCACACAGATAAGCCCTGAGAGGCTTTCGTTGTGTGATTAAAAACCAAATTGTAATAGGTTTAGTTTTTTTAGAAATAAATATATAAAAATTTATAAGAGGTTTTTAGGTATTTAAAATCTGACGATTTTACATGGATTGTAAGTTAAGAATTTTCTAGACAACATAGTTGAAAACTACATATTTACTTAAACAGTTCCATATTTTGGTCAAAAATGTAATTTAAAAACAATCAACAAAAAAAAACTGAATTCAAAGAAAAATGCATTTACCAGTTTTTAAGAACCAATAAGAGTTCGGGTTGAACGGTTGAATCGCCCACAGCTGATCATAGAATATAGCCTTGGTTTCTTCTACTTTGTTATCCTCTTCGCTGCTTGTCATCGTGGCTAACACCCGATTCAGTAGAGATATGATATCTTTAAGAGTAAACAAAAAAAATGTATTAATACGATCTGACTTTATGCAACAGAGTCTACATATTAAGTATATATCTATGACAGATGAAAAGGTTAGTGGTGTTGAGACCGATAAGAGCCCGATGTTTGTATGCATCCCATAAAATATCTAAGTAAAATGAGGTCGAACAAGACTGAGGACATAGGAAGAGAAATAAACGTAGTTAAGAACCGAATCACCAACTCCCAACCCGTTTAAAGTCACCATGATAGAGCCAACAGCGTATCATACGTTTCACTAGTCAGGCTCGTACCAGTTGCAATGCCGACTGAATCGTACCAGTTGCAACGGGTTGGTTAAACGCTTTCAAAATCGGGTACTTCAGCATCGGGGCGTATCACACGGGGAGGATAAAGGTCATGGCACATTATACCGGCACCGCAACGGCACCGCTCCAAACCAGCATTTAACTTGCCATTCAATTTAGAGCATTAAATTGTGTGTAGTAGAATATATTTCATAACGTCAATATGAAAAAGCCAACGGCGGGCAGTCAGCGCATTTGCCGCTACCATACAACTCGACTCGCAGCCCGCGTGCTGCAAGCGAGCGGATCATGTGCTTACAGCGCGTTGACCGCATGCTTATTACGCGCCGACTCCGAGTCGCCAGCGAAACAACGTCACTGCGCCGTCGCGCGTCGCCCGCGCACCACCGGCATATATTATATGCCATATAACAATATTGAGTTCGCGGTGCCAGCAAGCTTGCACCTCGCGGCCACCGCGCGGACTGTGAGCTTACAAGTTGCAGCCGGCGCGCGGACTGCGAGCTTGCACCCTGCGGACGACGCGTAGTTAGCGCGCTGGCAGCTAGCCGTAGCCTAAATTCGAGGCGACGCCGTGCCGCAGCTGTGCAGTTGCGGTGCCGGTGTAATGTGCTATAACCTTAAACTTACCAGGTGACACGGTGATGACGATATCCGTGATAGCGAGATCGATGTGCATGCCGCTGAGGGGCGGCTGCGACAGCGCCAGCGACAGGTGCGTGGGCGCCAGCAGGTAGCGCGGCTTGGGGCCCGCGCCGCCCGGCCGGCCCGCGCCGCCCGGCAGCGCGCGCACCACCACCTGCAGCCCCGAGATGCCGCCGTCCGCCACCATGCGCTCCGCACTGCGCCGCAGCTTGAAGCGAGCCTCCATCTACACACATTATACAATCCGATATTTGAATTCGGAAGCTGAGATCGGAACGACAGACTTGACAGCTGTGAATATTTTGACGTGTGGTTAAAATCGGAACTAAAGCCGCCATCTTGTTTTTTTTTCAATACAAATTTGTCCTCATTTTATTTACCTACTTATTTAATCTTTTCGCTCAAAAAGGTACAAAGGCGGACTTAATGCCATGCTTTTTATTTTATACTTGTTTGCCGCAAAAGCTGATTAGACGCGGAAAGCTGAACAGATGCGTACGCGTCTCCATACAAAATCGTTGTTTTCTATGGGCATAAGCTGAATAAGTGCGAGGAGTCCCTAAGGTGACAAACACAGTGTGTGTGATGTGTACAGTAAACAAATCGCCATTTAAATACTTACATTCAACACCAAAGCATCGCACTCCTTCGTTTCAAGGGACTCCACGAGGATAATATCTGGTTGCTCAATCTTGATGTTGACCGTCATCATCGCTAGTTTGGGTGCTTCTATATTAGTTGACATCGACACCGCTGTTGATCTTCTCTTCTGTAAAAATACAAACAGTTTTCTTAGATTAAAATAAATTCATGTTCCTTTTTAAGTTTTAGTAAGTAATTAGAAATCTGTTACAACCTCAATAGTTTACTTCTTTGTCAACTTGCATCGCGCTGTAAGTTAATATCGCTCTGTAACTTAATATATTTCAACAAAGAAGTAAACTATTGAGGTGGATTTTTGAGATGGGGCAGTAAGGACAAGCTTAATCGTTGTCGCTACAAGAAACCGGTCTTATGAGACTGTCCATAACTTTTTGAGACATTTTGATCTATATACCTATAGCTTCAACGGTTAAGGTATAGTAACCGGCATGAGTCGTGAGCACAAACTGACATCTGCGCAGTAGTTCATTTTTCGGTCTCTTTGGCGGAATGAAGAAGGCGGGGGGCACCGAGGCTGCACGCGATTGGTTCGTCTGTCGATGCTCGTCGTCTATTGGACTCTCACGTGTCATTCGGCTACTGTACACTTTCGTGCAATATTAGTGACACACGTTTTTAATTTTGAAATAGTTTACTTTTGTTAATTCGTATTTGTTAAGTCAAAGTAACGGTTAAATTTGTTTCTTCACTATTTTAGCAGTTACTTGAACGAAGAAAACATTTGCCGTAGTATCAGTAAAGGTCAAGTATAAGTTAATACTTTGACTGATTGTGTTGATGAAGAAACTGGCCGTAAGTTACAAAGGCCTACAACATTACTGTATCAAAATAAAATTTCAAGTACCACTAATATTTTAATTATAGTTTGCGTAAGTAGCTATCAATAATTTGAGCAAAAGAGGTATTAAATAAATTTGGCCGAAAGTGTACGTGCGCGAGCTTGCCCCCACTACTGCCCATCTGTGCTCACGACTCGTGCCGGTCATTATACCTGCCATTGCTGCCCCGTCTCCTAAACCCACCCTGTATATTAATAATAACACATCGTGCTTTAGAAAGAGACTGCCACAGAGGTATGAGTGACAGAGACGGCGCTCTTGAAATCACTTTTTTTTTCTAAAACTCGATATGCCATATTTTACTCTTTGCATGACAGCATTGTTCACTTTTAACTCAAAAGCAATAAAATTGCTCTATGTTTGACATTTTTTTTTTGTCTGAGGTCACTGCTTGCTTACCACCAATGCGTCAATAGATTTCTCTGGAACAGCTTTAATGGTCGATATTTCTTCTTTCACCTTGGGATCTTCTGCTAATCCAGTGGTCATAAACTCAGCGATTTTGTTGAGGAAATCCATTGCCAGGATTAGGTCGAAGCTGAATATCCTCATGTCGACTGCAAGTTTGATAAAATATGGTATAACACACCTATGTATACACCGTTAAATTTTGATCGTTTTAATCCTTAAAGGGGGTCATTTTACTCATCATTATGAACAACTTTTACTACGGGACCAACCCTGAAATCGTGAAAAAAAAATCAGTTGATCCATAGATTTATGTTCGCATAACACGACATAATGTATGGATCAACTGTTTTTTTTTTTTCAAACCAAGCACTTTGAAAGACATTTCATTGGATGTTTTACTGGTGGAATGGCTTTAAAAATAACAAAAAACAAATAATATTTTTTATTGTTTTTTGTCATTCAACAATGATATATTTTAGGTCTATTCATTCGTTTTTCGTTCACTCATAAATAAATATCATACTGATTTACTGTAGATTTAAAAAAAAATCAGATACAAGCTTAAACTACCTAGATTTCTTTTTAAATCGCACCAAAAGTCAATCAAAACATGAAATGCATAAACTTACTGAATGTGTCAGAATTCTTCATGGTATATGTGACGTCGATCATGCTTCGTAACTTGTCATGTGTCTCCATGTCAGGGTCGGCTCCGTTGGTATCATTTTTATTACAGCGCCGTCTCTGCAGATATCTACCAACATTTAATTAAATAAGTTCACAGTGTGCTCCGAGTGTATGGTTGAGTAACGAAAACTTTAACCATACAACCTTGATATCATACGAAGCAATAGGTAAATCAATAAAACCACTTATCTAAAGTAGCGTTTTCATACTAAAATACTAACTAACGCATCACTGATGCTCGGTTCCTTTATTAATCATTTCCTGTCAAAAGTGTTAATACTGAGTATCGAGTTAATTGGACCGCGCATACAATTACTTCCACACAAACTCCAACACCCCTACATCCCCCTTTGAGGGGTAGTTTTGAAAAACTTATAATGATAAACTTTATTACTTACTTAGGCGAGTATTCTTGAAAAGTTTCAAGTTTATTAACCTTAGGAAGAAGATTTTTCATATAAACTTTTCACCCCGACAGGGGTGGAATTTGAAAAAATCGCTTGGGATGTATTCATGTTGAATCAAAGATTATTTACACAAATTTTCGAGTTAATCAAGCCATGCAGTAAAATCCTCCGCTGTAAAACTGACTACCCCTTTTGCAGCCCGTCAGGGGTAATTTTCGATCTAGTTTCGAGTTAATCGGACCACGCGCTAAAATTCTCCCATACAAACTTTGAAACCCCCAACACCTTTTTAGGCGGTAGTTTAGAAAAACATAAAATGGCAAACTTCATAATTTACTTTTTTTTTGTTGGATGGGAAATCATCAAATGACCCCTCCCGCTCTGGGTGGAGCGGAAGGGAGTGTCAGACTCTTACTGACTAAAACCCACCCGTGTTCCTTCCTTAGCCCTTTCTGTTCCAGGCCAGCGGTAACCCTTTCGGACGATCCCGCTACCCTGGCAGGCTTCGGCCCTATCGGACGCCTCCATTTGCTGACATCTCTTCGAGGCGCGCGTGGAACACAACGCGCCGTCCGGCACGGGCCTGGTCCTGATCGGACGGTGAGCTACCCATTACTCACCGCCCGCAGGCCCGCGCCTACGGTGGCCGGTAGTTGTCACGCGGCTCCCGACGCCCGGAGCGTCTCCCGCGACGGCTGAGGCGTGAGGTTCTTTCCCTCAGCCTTCCCGCCACCTCCTTCGCTAGCATGACTGCTTCGCAGAAGGAGGTGACTGCCTCCCACTCCCTCTCGCCCCGGACCATGGGTTGAACCAGGGCCGGACGCGAGAGGTCGCCGCCGTTGCCGATCGCCTCTACGAGGACACGGCGGGGCTCCGCCGATCGCCTCTACGAGGACACAGCGGGGCTCCGCCCAAGCTTCATAATTTACTAAGATTAGTAGTGGTGCCAAGTTTCAAGTTTATTAACTAAAGAATAAGATTTTCCATACAAACAAAATCTAAAAAATATTTCACCCTCTTAGGTTTTTCGAAATTCCACCCAATTTCGAAAAACCCTCCTCACGGGGAGTGAGGAGGGTTTTTCGAAATTGGGGTCTTAGTGGATTCCTACTCTTTACGAAGAACACACCCTCCAAATTTCATGTCTCTAGGACCAGCGGTTTAGGCTGTGCGTTGATGTATCAGTTAGTCAGTCAGAACTTGGAATTTTATATATATCGATTCTTATCTATCTAGGTACTATTTTAACGCAACGGAACCATGATTACCATAAATATATCGTCAGTGAAGTTCTAACAGTTCGGAAGTCAAAAATGGCTACTTACAGGAGAGTGGAAAAACTGTATGAAATGAATGTAACTTACGCTTATGGCCATATTGTGTCTAATTATTTATACAAATGAACTCTGTGATGATTTGAACTTGAACCCATGTTTTGATTGGTTGATACGATGCGCGCCATTAAGCTTTATCCATTGACATTGAAATCTCAAAACACTCATAAATGCCTTACGCACTGTAAGAACTTCAATGAAGATATATACAACCATGAATGAAAATTTGAAGGCCACATTTCAAAATTCTGGCTATCGCAATCACTGCAATATAATGATAAGTAATGTCATGGGTGATGCGTCAAGGTAAGGCGAAATTCAAATTTTCATAAGTTTTTTGCAGTTCGCAGGCCAATGGCAGTTTGTATGTTGATCAAAACACGATTTGCGACCGTAACAAACATGTATTTACAGACCTATAATCATAAGAACCATCAATATTACCCCGTTAGTTAGAATCGACCTCAAATGACATGATTTCATGAATTTTACTGATGATTTGAATGACTATAATTTTCTACTTAAGTAATAAATTACTTTTTTTTTGGGCGTGTCTATTACGGCCCACTCCCTCTCAAAGAGAGGAGGCCTGTGTCCCAGCAGTGGGAACTTTATAGACTGATTATTTATGCTTATGCTATGCGTGTCCCTGACCTTGTCATTTTAGCGCCTCTGCCGGGCCGCGTGTCGTCGAGTGTGCAGTCCACAAGTAACACCGACGTTTGCATGGAGTTGTCTGACAGCATCCTGCCCTTCACAGACAGCAGCGCCATACAAAACCGCGCCAACTCCACGTCTTGCGCAAACATCGAGTATTCCGCTGCTTGCAACTACAACATAAAAAATATTACTCAAATATAATCCAGAATTTTGTTAGGAATAACCAATTTGTAAGGCTGCGATATATATCCCTAGTAGTTCTATGAACTCGCGTGTGACTGACGAAGGCATTGCGGTGTCTCAGAGTCGCAACACGGTTTGGCACGCGACAAGTCACGTCGAGCGTGACAGCCCTTTCGCAGGGCATAAATAAGACCAATATTAATTATTGTTATTACATATAAATGATTTTATACTTGAAAAATAGTCATACACTTACACTCGAAACGGTATTCAGGAGATCAATAACGAGGCTGTCCATTGTGAAAGAGAACTTTATAGTAGTTCTAGGTTTCTTTTCAGCCGTTTTGGATGGTGCTACTACGACAGTCGACTTGATCTGCATCTTGCTGCTTTGTTGAGTTCTAAGACCTCCTTTCGAAGTTGTTTTAGGTATGGCAGTTGGTTTCTCTTGAACTTTTTGACCTTCTTGTAAATTCTGATTGAGGATTTTCATGATACTCTTATAGTCACTATGGCCTATTGTGATCTGAAATACAATACATATATCATATAATGTCACCACGTCACTAGCGCAGATAATAACTATAAAGAGTTTTATGTAGACTTCGGCTAGAAATTATTTATTTAACAAATGCACGTCGAAAAAAAAATCGGCTTTTAACTTTCATAAATAAAAAGGGTGCATACTCACAGCAATAGTGTTCATCCTCCCAGATATATCCAAGTCTGGTAACGATTCGTACCAAAGCGAGAGGCTTCGTTTAACGAACAGTTTGAAGCTGGTCGGACGTAACAACTTTCTCTCGTGGATAGTTTCATTGTAGTCATCTTCGAGCTTAACACACGACACTTTCATGTTTTCTAGCTCGAGGGTCAACTCGTCAACTGTCACCTTGTTGCTTACATCCTACAGAAAACGGAATGAAAACATACATTATTTTCAGTTTCCTAAGCGTCAAGCTTTAAACGGAGACTGTCACAAAGACATGAGTGAAAGAGACGACGCTATACAAGCACACTGTCGAACTTTTCCTAAAACACGATGTATCATTTACGGCCAGATAATTTAAATATAAACCTTGAGTTGAAGGGAAGAGGTGAAATAGGAAACAAGACAATGATTGATGTCTACTTGAAGCCCGGAAAGGTTGCATTGTGCCCTGCGACCACTACATATAAAACTGACCTCAATATACTATACTCCTCATTCTAATTAGTTTAATTTAATTTTAAGATTTTTGCTTTTGTGTTTTGGTTTTAATACTATAAACTCCAAAAGTACAATAACATGATTATTCACTCATATTATTTATTCGAAACTGTATCTTCTAAATACAGATTACTCAGTGATCTAGCTAGGAGAACAGTGTACAGTGATTCACCCAACAATTCGTTGTACCTACACCATATAATGAATAATGCATACTTTGCAAGTTTCTCGTGAACTTAAATAAACTACTTTATGTTCCTAAATAAATATTATTAAATAATATTATAAGGTGTTCAAAGGAATATTATTCCTGCTTTCATCTCACAATAAACTAGATACCTATTTCAATATGAAATACTTACAAGAAGGTGCAGATCCACAAACTTATTATTCAAGGTTATGTGACCCAAATCCACGAGCATAGCATTGTGACTTCTGGAGTTCTCCGGTATTATGATAATAGGTGCCTTCAGTCGCAATTTGAGTGACAACTTGGTTGAGTTAGTGTACGCGCTCTGTACGTTCGCGCGGGCAGCGTCTGCGGCTTGAGATGACGCGTCAATGATTGCTTGTTGAGCTGTTTGGAAGTTGTTCAGGAATTCCTGTAAAGAATTGGTTTTATTTTATATTAATTGTCTAGATCGGGGCTCACTGACAAATAATACTGTGTAACAAAGCATATATTAGTGATAGGTAAATATGAAGCTTAGAACTTCATCTAAATGTCATAAAATTAAATAACTTACCAACATTGAAGAGACGAACCAGTTAAGGAATATAATACGCAGGCAGCTAACTTGACAATCTATCGACATGTCCACATCACTAACAGTCGGGTGTTGTTCCAAATTGTACATCACTATTTGTACGTTCATCACGTCGCCGCCGAGCACTTTGAGTATCTGAAGAAGATGAATTTGTAAATCTAGTGTGAAAAAACCAAAGAAGACATATTCCACAGTGTTAAAAGAACTGTTGATAAGGGTGTAACTAGATTGCTCAACAAATATGTTAGTAACTGACCTCTTTATGAATAGTATAAGGGTTCAAATCTTCCACTTTGATAGACGCAATGGCGCAGTCGACTTGAGTATACGAGGTTTTAAGCACGAGGCCGGCGGTGGCACCTTCTAGCTGCACCATAGACAGTGGACGGTCTTCCGTCGCAAAAACTATCCCTATTGCCCCAATCTTACAGTTCACTTTCATTTGTATGCTCTCCACTTGCTTACGACGAGACGGCTTCGATACACTCGCTGTGAAGTTATGTTTAATTAACTTTTTAATACACTGTTTTACTACCGCACTCAGAGACGTCACATAAAAATATGCATCACTAACGTGACGCGTGTAAACAATGGAAATGATTCTATTTTCTGCGGGTATACATAATATATAGATTTGTTGCTTTAACTTACCTTTGGACTTAGCCGTGATGAACTCTTCGTCTTCTACAATAGTCTCCAAGGGACCTGCATTGGCTGTTCGGTCTACTGTACTCTGAATGGCTTGCAATCGTGTCTAAGATACAATCCGGAATGTTAATCATAAATTCGACGAATTAATTTACAAATACATAGAGCCATAATATGTAGATGGTGGATCTTTCGTCGGTTATTTAAAACAAAAACAGCTGTTCCATATGATACAATATGATCGTGTATGTTTACATAATAAATAATGTAACTGTTTGATTCTACCACAAACACACGAACCGCAGTCGCATCACTCACTATTAAACTAAAAAGACAGTCTTGGACACCCTCTAAGCAATTATAAGTATTAAATCGACATACCTGATACTCATTAACGAAAACAAGAATCTCCCGCAATCCTTGAAGATGAAGTAGAACCCTCAAATCAGTGAAATCCAACTCAATCATCTGTTCAACAGATCCAAAGACACCTCGGAAATCCGGACATTTCTTATCAACCTGCAAATAATAATATTTATTTATTAATAGCCAACTTATAATAATAAAAAAAAAAATTATTTAACCTAGTGAAGTCATCGCATTAAATGAGAGCGTGCGTTATGCATTCTAATTTAATCCTTGTGCCAATTTAATTTAAGAATAATCACTGCTAATATGAGACAACCGTTTGTCTGTTCAAAATTTGCAACTAATTCAATTTCTAATAAAAATTAATATTCTTAAAACTCTATGAACAGTACCAAAATATCTACTTACATTCCTATAAGTAACAGTAAACAAGTAGTTGTGATTTTGACCGAGTGTGCTGATAGCTTGATCAGTAGGTTGATCGTTATCAATGATGATATCAGGTGTCTCAACTATATCCAGGACCTTAAGCTCTCCTCCGACCCTATGATGCTGCAGTTTCACCGCTCCCAATCGAGTGGTAGCTTCTAGTGTGAACGTCTTCTGTGTAGCCGTGATTTCTAACAGTGATAGAGAGAAGACAAGAAATCTGTCGTAGCTCTTTGATGAGTCTTTTGTCTTACGGTTGATACTGAGGACAAGTTCTGTTGAAGAAAATGGTAGAGTTAACTGTCTATTTGAATATGCATAATTTATTTTTAAGGATAGTAAAATTCTTGCGTGCCATTCATTTTACCTGCACCAGTAGCAAAACAAGAAATAAAGTAACATACTGTTGGATCATATTCAAAGAGCTCTACCTAAGCCTAATAAATTGAAAAATACCAGCCTATAATGTTCCCACTGCTGGGACACGGGCCTCATCTCGGTACGTGGGAGTGGGCTGTAATCAACCACACGGGACATGTCCCATCCCGCACATGGGACATGTCTTCGAATTTTTGTTTCTAGGACATGCCGATTTCCTCACGATGCTTTCCTTCACCGTATTGAGAGCAGTGGTGATGAAATACCTTACATAAAGTAAAGCGCCTGTCTGGGTTCGAACCTGCGGCCTACAACTCTAAAGTAGCGGCCGTTACCACTGGGCCACCACAGCCTCATTGAAAAATACGCCTATATTAAAATAGTGTGCTTACCTTTCATAATGAAGAAAGCTTCAACTTCAGTCAACTGTACTGTGTGCTCATCTTTTTTGCTCTCTTTAGCACGTGCAGTCTCACGCCTTTGCTTTTCCATGGGATCTAAATATTTTAGTAACGACAAACTCGATCCCTTTGATTCACTTGGCTAAAATAATGAGTAAAGTTAAAATAAACACGTCACAGTTTTATAAAACTCAACTAAATGAACACTCATACTGAAATATCATCTAAAATGAACAATAGTGCAAAAAATTGTGAAATATTACTATTTTCTTCTATACTACGCATAGTTTACTCCGTGTTTGATTAATGATTAACTATTGTATAGTGAAGTCTAGGTAAAATAGTAAGGTGAAATTAATCACATCTACTGTTTGTGAAAGAAGTTACCACTATCAGAGTTTGAGGTTGCTGTTGTGGATTCTCAAGAGAAAAAATTTGCTCTGGCACAGAACCAGTTAAAAGGTACGCAAATTTCAAGCAAAATATCTTTAAATTAAAAATAAGGATACAATTAATCATTCGAATAACAAAATCATAACAATTGAATGAAATAATATCGAATTAATAGTACATACCTTGAGTTGGGTTGTTTCATCAGATTGTGGAAGAGGCATGCTTACTAATATTTCGCACAGTGTTAATAATCTGCAAAAAAAAATCGGCTCACTCTTAAAACGTTATGACTTGACACGTTTTCCACCAGCGGGGCAATTCTCGTAATGTTAAGAACGTTCACAGTCTGATCTCAGTCTCAATCTGTCAAAAATATTTCTAATTTCCATACATTTATAACAAGTTTTTGACATTGATTGTCGCTGAGATGAGATTGCGACTAGATTTTGAACGTTTTTAACTACGGGAATTGACCTTCTGACCTTGTGCGAACTCTGGTGGTGACGGTGGTCAAAAAGAGATGTATCGGACAAGTCAAACTACAGGCGTATCGCACATGCAACCACCATAACCAAGGTCCTTGACAGCGTGCTTAACTCACATCTAAGTATGTGCAGCTCTGTGCCCAGTTTCGCTTCTGGCCTGGGCTGTCACCAGAGACGGCTATTGTGAGCTTAAAGCACGCTGTCAGGTATTACACAAATAGAAATATACCTGTTTATGCGGTTTTCCTTAACTTGGCCTTTGGGCTTGTCCCATAAAAACGACTTCCTTCAGACCTTTTTTATTCGTCAGAAACCACACAACAAACTAATGAAAGTTCAATGATTTTTCTATCCATCCATCATCAATTAACTTCAGATGATTATAGCTCATAAGCTAACCATTATAACTAAAACATTGCATGAACATACCTATCTTCTGATGCACTGATGGCAATCTTCTGCAGTTCACCTATAACCCTAATCTTAGGCAAACGCGGGTCATCCGTGATCAAACATTTATGAATCTGTATAACTAAGTTGGTGGGTTGAAGTAAATGTAGCGGGGTGCCTTCGCAGTTTGTCGTTGCTATTGCTGACTGCCAGTCTTCATCGTGGTTTGCGATTACAATCTGTACAGGAAATATCATATATTATTTTGAGCACCACAACATATAAACGCTATGTCGTTATGCAAAACAAATTCGAAGGGAATGCTCGCGGTGAGTACCCCCCATAAAGGCGCTTTCTCACCGGGAACATTCACCTGTAATGTAACTATCCAAGATTCCACTGTAACGGCAAGGGCCTTTGCAAGTAGACTGCGCAGGCCGTCAACTGCAAGGTAGTGTAGAGAAATAATTGAAACCAGATGTGTGTAGGATGTGTGATTGTGTGGTATGATGCGTAGTTTGCGTGTGGCGTTGTATGTGCCACCACAACACATGTAATTAAATAGGTAGAAATAACACGACTAGGTCCGTACCGATTACACGATAATTGAAAAATGCCTGTAATTGGTTTAGTTGAAATAGATGCTTTGAGTTTGAGTTTTGGGTCCCAGGTAAAGGTTACATTACAGTCGAATGCTATCGCTATAGTGATGGAGCGTCGAGGTTTCAATACCCTGAATATAAAAAAAAACATTTTTCTCTGTATAGCATACCTGCATCTCAGTAAGTTCGAGGGCCATCTTATCATAGCTATGGCGCGCTATCTCCGCCAGTATATCTTCATCAGCTAGCCCTTCCAGATATAATTTGTGAACGTCGAGCGCTTGAGAACGAGGCTCCGACTTCACCTTTATGGCACCAAGTTTTACTACCACACATGCCTCCTTTCTGGAATTGTTTCATTGTTTAGAAGGAAGTACCTTGAAGTCAGGCTAAATTAAACTCAAGTAATTGCCCCCTCTTAGTTCTATGAAAACGTAACTTTTTTTCCCCATCTCGGTAACCTGATTCTACACTGTGCAATTAATTTTTTTTTTTTTTTCATTGCCCCGAAGACCATGTTTTCAATGGGTGGTTCAAATGTTTTGCAAGCCCAACATTTTTTTCTTAATAATGTTAGCAGTCTGATCTCAGTCTCAATCTGTCAAAAATACCTCTAATTTCCCTACATTTTGACAAGTATTTGACATTTGTTTGTCGCCGAGATGAGACTGCGACTAAATTTTGAACGTTTTAAATTACGAGAATTGGCCTTCGGGTTTCACTTTTACCAGAAACCCGGTCTAAGATAGGTTCGTTCTAAGGTTTACAAGGAAATACTTACTCCTTATAGACGCCTGTCTTCGGCAATATGATGTATGAGGCAGCGATGTCAATGTCGAGGTCTATGAACGTATGATGATGCACCGCGTACTGCATGCCCAACGCAGACTTCTCCTTAAGGTCCGACAGTTTGTTTTCTGCTGCTGCTTGTAAACTAAAAATTTTAAACGTTATTATTAACTTTCATAGAAAAGCGAGAAAATAAAATCACATAAGAAGAGATTCTATAGAAGCTTTTCATTCAGAAACTGGGTTTCATCTGCATAAGTTGAGCTAGAGAAGAACGACAATGACCGTTAGAAAAGTTGTAATACAAGCGTTCGCCATTAACGGTAGAATTTAATAAGGCAAATATCAATAAATTGTCAAGCAAAAACAGACACAAGGGTGATCAGTAACTTACGTAGATAAAGCTGTAGATTCGGTGGCTGGTTTAAATACGTTTACTATTTCTATGACAGTTTGTGCGTCGTACACAATTTGTAGAGGACGTGCTTGCACTTTCACTCTTTGGTCGCAAGTGCCATCTGAAAAATTAAGTGAGAATCCTGTTTTAATGTTATTATTAAATGTACAGCCTCTGGCAGATTTATTGGGTAGTTACCAAACTCCACCTGATAGTAAATAATAATTGACTCTGCTGTAAGTGTGTTGCTACCCCAACAAAATTGAAAGATTTATATTGATGCCAGTCGGAAAAGATTCTAAAAGTAATTAATTATAAAATATGTGTGAAACTCTCTGCCAGCGTGTGTTCCCTTCCACATTTAAGCCCTCAAAGCAAGAGTGAACAAGAATCTTCTGGGCACGCTCGTTCCGTCATAGACCTCATCCATAGCTTTCCACCAGCGTGATCGAGTTCTCAAGAGTAGGCACATTATGCATGAAAAAAAAAAAGGTCTTACCTAAAGGATTGGTCTCGAAGACGACATTTAGTAAGTTGACATCGTGTGTCACTTCCTTGGAGGTGACCAATTGCGGTTCAAAATCTCCTTGTTGCACACCAGTTACGCTAAAAGCCTTCATTTGGACGTCCACTCTAAAATAGTAAGAATAGATTATATGATGTAGCGCAGTGAGCTTTTATCTGCCAATAAAAAAGCAACTTTGATGCATTGTAATAAAGTCGAAAATAAATAAAGAAAAACACCGTAAACAGAAATATCGATCTTGTACACCTTGAACGTACACAATATCGATATTTTTGTTTACGGTGCGTCACGCGCTCACGCTTCTCACTGTCCCGCTGCGGTCTGCTTTTTCATATTGGCATTATATGAGCCCATTTTTCAATTCGAGCACCTTACTGCTTAACTTACCGTAACGCATTAGCACTAGGTCGCTGCTTCATATCAACCTCAACATGATCGACACAAGCCCTCAATACTTCGACTTCATCAGTCACGTTCAGTTGAAGTCGGTCTAGTTGGAAGTAGCTCTCTATGGCCACGTACTCTATGGGCAAGTGTAGAGGCGCCGAGTTCTCTTGATAGTCTATGGCACGGAATAGCTTCTCTTTCTCTTCGGACGTCATTGCTTTTTCGAATTGTTTCACTGAAAAGAGTTTAAATAAATTAAACCTGTCCAGAATTTATTGATATAGCCTAACATATCGTGCTAAAATAATTCTGTATCTATTTAAATGTTTTCAAGCTGTTGAATTTACTTAATAAAAATCTCAATTCATTCATTCACTGACAGACAGCATAAACTACTGGGTCTAGTTTGAAGCATGAAATTTTGCACAAGACTTCCATATACAACGGAGGTGAGCACTAAGAAAGGACTTTTTAAATTTCATCTCCTAAAGGGGTTAAATCTATATATATAAAAGAAAGTCGTGTTAGTTACACTATTTATAACTCAAGAATGTCTGAACCGATTTGGCTGAAACTTAGTGGGGAGGTAGCTTAGAACCAGGAGACGGACATAGGAGGCTTTTTTATTTTATACTTTTATTTACTTATAGGAATAGGGTAGGAGTAGTGTAGGAGTAGGTTAGGAGTAGGGTAGGATTAGGTTAGGAGTAGGGTAGAATTAGGATAGGAGTAGGGTAGGAGTTAGTGTAGGAGTAGTGTAGGAGTAGGGTAGAGGGTAGGATACCACGCGAACGAAGTAGCGCCGGGCAACTAGAAATAATTTATATGGCAAAACAATGTTTGTCGGGTTAGCTAGTAGGGGATAAAAGCTTGTCCAATCCGGCACACGGCTTGTCCTTAATAATGTTACTTACTAATAGCTGTGCCTTCAGCCAATTCGTCGTCTTTCGAGCCACCTCCGTACCACCAACCGCTGAACCAGCCCCGTGTCTTCTTAGCTTCCTCTTCCATTTTTCCCAGCCTTTCAACCTGAACAACACATACATTGATTAAAGGGGATAGTAACGCAAAAGAGGTTTTGGGATTTAAGTTAAATCATTATTTACTTAAGCACTTAAGACTAAACCAATTGACAACCTCGGCTGATCCAATCAGTCTTATCGCAGACGGGAAACCTTAGTTTAATTACAATAAACCTTTTTACTATGGATGTGAATGACATTTTAAGCCCCTTACTAGCGATCAAAGGGTTTAAAATACTCTACTTACTACTACTGGATACTTAAATCATAATAGGTACACACCTCCATTTCAATCCTCTGTCTAATAACGACCAGATTCAACAAGTCAAGTGTTTTCTCAGCCTTTTCCAGTACACATAACTGTTCCGAGTTCACTTTGCCCTTATTATTCAGTTTACACTGATACACGTTCGCATAGTTCTTACAAAGCTGCCTATGTTCTAACATATGCGTCCAGTCCCAGTTCTTGCGTCGCCTGCGGACTTCTTCCTCTAATATGCAACGGTAGGCAAACTGCCACCATTCTTTGTAATGGCGTTTGTATGAAGTAAGGTCTGGACGGTATTTTCTGTAAACAGAATGCAATACATTAGTATTAATTCAAAGCAATGTCGGTATGCATATTGAAGGTGTTTTTAGTTTATTTTGTCGATATGCTGTGATACCGGTGCGAATTTTGTATAATATGTTCGCAACACAATGCAATGTTGTTTCTCCACATGCACGCAAACATTTTCGCGCATAGCCTTCTTAGTATACTATATGTATTTTTGCTGTTTTCCGACTTACACGCTAAAGCTGGTCTTCAATATGCATCATCAGAGATCATAAATCATACCAAAAAAAACCTGAGCTACATAAAGAGCTGCAAAAAAAACTGATTCACGGGTCATAGAGCAATGGATGAACAATTAACATCAATCAAGATACCTGTAAGGCGCCTGTTTGCTCATTCTATCCATAGAGTCTGCTAATAACATCATGTCCTGGTACTGGGCTTTTGTTAGGCTGACGGAGAGTTGCTCCATATGTAGGCTTAGTATTACTTTTGGCGAACTGAATTTTGGCACGTCGCCCTCGGGTTTCGGGTTTAGTTTTAGTTTTGCTGTTGCGTTAATTGGACCCAGAGCTGAAAAAAAACAAAATGTATGTTATTTTTTCTGTTGATCTTTATATTTTTTCATTGGTATACCACGAGATCAATAAATAGGCATTTGCGTTGAAAATACAATTTTACAATTTAATTAAACGAACAGACAAGCGTTTTACGACAATTATCCAATTGATCTTGTACTAGTAGCAAAGTGGATAAGTATCAATAAAGCCATTTTAGCTATGATATAAATTATTTCTTTAAAACGTATTTAGCTTACCATATTGGTAAAATGATGGTTTTGATGATTTTGTTGCTATCTCTCCTTGTAATCTCTGCTTTATGTCCATTGGTCCTGACTTCGAATACAATTCAGTTGTAGGGTTCCAGTAAATTGCTAAACCTTCTAAATCTAGAATCTGCAAATATTAAGAAAATAATTTGATTTTCTGGCGATGATGAGATAAAAAAAACTAGTATAATACTGCCCTCGTAACAACAAGTCACTTTAGTTAAGCAATTACTGAAGTAACTGTGTTATTTATTGAGAGGGCAGAATATTTATTTACTTTTCAGAAAAGTTTTATTAAGTTAGTCTTTGCAAAAAATTATATTTATTTAGGTTTCGGAGAAGTTCGATATATAAAACGAATCTTTTAAGAATGAGCCATAAATGTAAAAATTGTTGTTTTAATACTATACTACACACTACTACTATCTTGCTATGGAAGAGCGGAGTCTCCTAATACAGGCATAGGAGGCTCCAATCAACAACTTGTTGTCTTTGGTTAGTACTTTCGTGGACATAACAAATAAAAAATGAGATTTTATTCCCATAAACAATCATTCTGAAAAATTTCGGGACATCAATAACTACAACCAAATAAAGTCATAAATTAAAACTACCTTTTTTTGGTGGGAAATCATCATATATGACTTCTCTCGCTCTGGGCGGAACGGGAGGGCGTGTCAGACTTTTACTGACTAAAACCCACCCGTGTTCCTTAAAACTACCTTACGTCCTTTTGATTCTTGCTTTAAACTTTCTAAATACCAGCCAAAAAGCCATTCCGACCTTTATTAAAGGTCAAGCCTTCTACTTCAATAAATACATAAAAGTTCCATGAAAAGTAATTAACTCTTTCTCAAACCGAATATTACCTTGAAAATCTTGGTAACTGCATCAGTAATTACTGCTTTCTGCCAGTTTTCGTCAGTGGTCTGGACGGATAGGTTATGCAAGGTGATACCAAAGGAGAAAGGCGCTTTAGGATTCGTAATGCTATCCTCATATCTTATGTGTATATCTGTGATCTTCAGCTGCACATTCTTGATTATCTGAGTCACCAGCTTCTCGACAAATGTCTCGTCGAGCTTGCTTGCATCTATAAATAAGATGGAAGATTAATTCTGAAGATATGAAACGTTTTGTTTCTGTTACGCTCGTCAAAATAGCTTTGCACAGTAATAATAGTTTCATAATAATAACAGAGAGCTTGAAAGTGAAAGCATTTATCTGTTTCTCGGCGTTTAAATGTGATGTATTAATTTTTAATTTGTTTTTCCTATATAGATACATAACGCCAAATCCCTGCATTGGGTATATTATACGGTGATAATGCTATGATGTTTTATTTCAAGATTATTTTGGTGGGTTTTTCATTGATCTATGTATAAAGTGGTTCAAGATGTCAAGATGTCAAACTCCACCGAATCTTGCGTAGTTCACAAGTGTGGCAGCACGCAGCAGTAATACCTCAACGAATATGAGACATCACTGACGTGTTTTACGGTTGATTTTCCGTGTACCAATAACATTTCGCTTGCTTATAAGTAGGTATCAAATCAAATAACCGAATAGATATTATACTTGTAAAATTCATTTGAAACTTATGATATATAAACTAGATCACGTAGAAAGAAGCTTTTGTGTGTCATCTCATTTTGTTCGTATTTAAAACCATTTTTATGAGACTGTTGATGAGTTCAAGCCAAAAAAACCGGCTAACCTTCGCTTTAAACTAATCAATAAAATATTTAGAGAAACAAATTCTGCAACAAAGTTACCTTTTAAACACGGTTTACGCATTCATGGTCACTAAAACAGACCGACACTTAAAACGTGTGATCTTTTTCTTCTTTGAATTTGAAATCTTTTTACAAACAACCACACAGAACTGTTTCGTCGGGCTTATCAGTTATTGTTTTTATCCCTCTAAATGCATCATAAATATGCTATTTGAGCTCTTGTATTTTCGAGTTATTAGGTCGTTTTATTTTTATTTTCCAATCATTTTTTCCATAATAAGGCGCGATAACAAGTTGCCTATTAATTGTAACAGGCTGGCTGGTGATAAAAACACAAAAATAACAAAATACATTTAATAAATAAGTACCTTTTTGCGCCTCTTGCTTTTTGGCTTCTTCAACCCTCGCCAGCTCTGCCTGTTTGGCAGCCAGCGCCATCTTCTCCTCCTTTTCAGGGTCATATTTAACTTCAGCGGTAGGGTTGACGATCAGAAAAAGACGGTCAACTGTAGCTTCCACTGACGCGCCATAGAGGTTCTTCCAGGGAATCTTAAGTACAAGCTTTCCTGTACGAAAAGAGATTAAGTAAGAATAACAAATCAATACACAACTAAATTGATATTATTTTAGAATATATTAATAATCAAATGTCAACCACCTTGTGAGAGTGGCGTAACTTGAAATAAAATTAAAATATTAAATAAATATTAGCATAAAATTACATCAAAACAAAACACGTGTGCCGGTATCATGGCGGCATACAATTTGAAAAAAATAAAGACGTTAAAGCGTAGAGTTTGATGTAGTAACATTCCTGTCGTTTGATTCTCTTATGTAGTACTTACTTGAAAGCTAAATATGTATGTAGGTACGTAAAATAACTGTATTAGGCGCCATGTTTTGCCCATTTTCTTCGGGCGTAGTCATGCAATTTCAGTAGAACTATCGATCAGCCAAGCCAGTTTAAATATTGACAAGACTGCACGAGGTACCGCGCCTCGATGTTTTTGGGCAGCAAACAGCGAGAGAAAAGAGCTGATACTTTATGCGTAGGTTTAAGTTCTTTTTCGAACATAATATTTCCCTTACTAAACCCAGTTAATACCAATACTAAATTTGCAGCACAACTAATTGACAGAAAGGAGGCTAGAGTCCCAGCAGTGGGAACAGTATCTGTAGGCTGATTACGAAATTGGAAACAAATGGAAAACACTCCCTCATAAGTTTTAAGGGAGTGGAGCATATATAAGTAGTTACACGTGGTAGACTTTTTATCAGGTTAAATACGTTCAGACCTGTGACCTTGTGACCTGCTTTTTAGTAGGTACTGAGGAGCGCCGAACAGTATTTCGTAATGTCGGTATCTACCAGTCTACCCACGCTTTTTGATAATGATAGTCATAACAATATAACCATACAATTAGTTAATTTTATCTCATTCTAACAGACAATGCGGAGGGCAGCTTAATCTTTTATAAAATCTACATTCAACATTAGCATTCAATTCAATAGTATATTAGTTCCCTACACTAGTTTTTCAAATCATACAGATATTGTAGTTCTTAGTTAGCACTTGTAGCTACTAGATGTGTTAATTGTTCAGTTTTGAGGCCAACATACCATTGTTTAACAGATTTCTTGATTTTTTTCTAGCTTTACGTGTGATCTAGATGTTATATGGTACTTTTATTATATTTACTTTGATGGACAGGTAATGCGATACAATTTTGTACGAAGATTATGGTACGATTGTTTACTTTAAAAGCCAATTTAAATGTTATAAAGATAAGCTTGAACAAAAACCTATAAAAAAGGTGTTTTATACATGCAATAGGAAACTGATACACTGTGACATAGATTGATATGCCAGTCTTAATTTTTATCAAAAAAAATGGTCTTTTGTTTGATAATAAACAAATACACATATATATTATAGCGTTTTTACAGCAAGGTCGTCAGACGCCATGATGTTATTTAGCGGTGCCCTAATGTACCTACAATTGATTGTTTTGTTTATTAGGGATTACTTACTCATCAATATCAATTAATTTGATTATCATGTTCATAACAAGCGAGATAACAAAATGCCTGATAAGTCTTTGTTTTCCTGTATTGTTATTTATTTTGATCACTCATATTCGATTTTTTTCAATACGCTACAACTAATGCAACAGGCTACAAATAATGATTCATACAAAGCAAGTCAGAAGTTTTTAATTGTTTCAATGATTACTTTAAAAAAAACCAAATTTAGTCATTGAATCATCACCATAATTATATAAACCAGCCGCCACCAGGAAAATAATGTAGCTTAGTTCAATGTTAACCAATGTTGTTAAAAATTATAATAGAAATATTGACAGACAATATTTTTCCTCGTGGAAAATTGGGCACATATAACATAACATTTGTAGGTCACAATTTTGTCCTTGAGTCTAAGTATTTCGCAAAAGGAATAGTACTGATTTGATGGGATGATGTCACCCAGCCAAGTTCATGACCGTGTAACAATTACAAACAGGGATGCCAGTATCTTTGTTGCATGTTAAGTGGTGACGGACTGTGATAACCTTGCCTAATTGGGTAGGCTGGCCTGTACCCTAAAGCTATAAATAGATTTCAATGTTTATGTATTTGCTTTGTGGATAATTTATTTGTCTGTTACATAAATATAATTAATTTTATATAGAAGTTCTCATATTTTATCGAATAGCTTGTATTGTTATATTTAAAAGCCTTGTTGGTCTAATGATCACAAGCGCTACAGCTGAGCATGAAGTCCTGGGTTTGATTACCAGGTTGGGCAAAGTGTAAATGGGTTTGCCATCAGGAATTTCTTTGATGGCAATAGGCTCGTCCCCTATTACATGGTACTTATAGGTATACTTCTACATAGGTACACTTCTGCTTTACCCTTCAGGAATACAGGGCATACAGCAGCCCATGTTCTTGGTTCTGGTTCTTTTTAAAAATGTTGCCCCACACTAGGAATTACTCCTGTATTGTGGGTGCGTTTACAAACATTTAAACTCACATACATAAACAGTCAGACCAGGAACAACTACTTGTAGGTCATACAAATATTTGTGCGGGAATCGAACCCGCGCCACGCAGCGCAGCAGTCAATCGCTTAACCACAGCACCAACCGTGCCGTGCCGTCGTGCCGTGGCTTTAAGTACGTAATTAAAGTCGTAATTCATTTTTAAAGTGCAAAAACAATCTACTCAGACTGAAGCGCTAGTATTGTCTATAGATTAGATTACAAAATGAATAAAGTGCAACAGGCATACAAACAACTACAATATTGTTGTAATGGAAACTTTATGATTATTTTAGATTGGTAACTAACATGAACAGAAAAGTTGTATACCCTTTTTCTGTAAACAATTTCTATGCTATACTTTTTACTGTCTAACATGGATTATTACAGTACAAGTAGAATTATATTCTTCCAGTTACATTTATCTATACTAATATAATATTGCTAAAAAGTTAGTTTTTTTTTTTTTGTTTGTAGAGCTAGTCTCTGGAAGTTGATTTGAAAAATTCGTTTTGCATTTAACACGTTGACTGCCAGACGACAGACACAATAGAAAATCTATTTTTGGCGGTCACCGGTGGCCGCGGTGGCAGTCATTGCCTTAATAGACCTATTCTCGAGAAAGGTGATAGGCTATTTATCATCACCCTAACACCATCAGGGTCGGAGCAAAAAGAAAATACATAAGTACAAACAATTTTGTAGTCAGAAGCTAGTGTGAATAATGTTTTACAACTAAATATTTAAAAATGTTCAAGATTTGCTCTTGAAGGTAACCTTTTTGAACAAAGATTCAGTTAATACTCTTCTTAAACAGGAGGTTTCCCGTACAAACAATAAACATTGCAAGAGAATGCCCAACCGCACTAACAACAGAATTACATTCTTAATTTTGTCTTACCCTGATGACCTTAGGGACTTATACCATAATATTGTATGTATAATATAATACATACAATATTATGGCCTAAGTCCCTGACCTGCTTGTAATCAGTAAAAATTACTAAAAATATTGCACAAGGTTAATTGATAATTTACAAAGAAAATAGAGTGGTAAGCTAGTTGAACAGTACACTGCACAGCTCTATGAGTGCGTTCGGTTTTTTTTTCGGAAGGTAATTTAAATCAGTTCGTGTTTATATTTTTAAGGTCAGTAAAAATGCTTTAAACTTCGCTCACCCAAGTGTCCATACACTGTCTGGACAGGTATATTGAGTTCCTCCAAGGCATTTTGTTTGAGTATGAGATTTTCCAGCACGACGTCGCCTGCAAAACATTATTCGAAGACATAAATAACCGCAATCAAAGCAGTGCGGCAACTATGACATCACCCTGGCGCAAAAACTCACCGCCCCATATTCCTAGCTTTAGCTGGGACCTGTTCAGGTTCTCCACATAGCTCCCGAGGAACCGGTTCAGCACGTCCACCACAATCGATTCGAACACCATCGTGAACTATGAATTTCTTATTTACTAACGAAAATAATTTTTTCGTCACTCATGTCATGGTCCGGCGTAACGTAGCACATTTTTGCTTTAATTTTAACCAATACACTTCAGTATTTATTATTTTATAGAAATGTTCAAATAAAAGTGATTTTCGATATCATTACGCGCGATAAACTGATAAACTGATTTGAAAAATTAAAAAGTATTTTCAGAGTTCAACTCGGACCGCAGCGCAAAATAACAGTGTTCCAAGACAAACATAAGCTTTACCACTAACCCAGATAAATGAAAAAAATAATTAAGAATGCCGCTGTATACAATAAGATAATATTAAACTTATTTTCATTGTACCTAAGGAAATAATATATGCACAATTCAATAATGTTCACGTTTTTGTCAGACCTTGTTTGCAAAACTTCGTAAAAAAAAACACTTTCCTTCCAAAAAATATTACCTTATTCACGGGAAAAATAACTGCTAGCAACATCGTAAACAAACGTCAATGCCTCAATGGTGTCAAAATCACCTTGCTTGTCTTCAGCTCTGCGTTCGGATATTTTTCCCACACAAAGTTTGTTGGGGAATTTTAGGTGACTGGTCAAAAAAAACTCCAAATATACTGATAGTTAGTGAACCATGTATTGACTAGATGACGAACAAAAATGGAAGAAGAAAAAATCAACATGCGAGTATACATAGGTACATAATCCTTACATCTAGTTACAAACTAATTAGCCCAACGTTGATTTGCTCATTCTAAACGAGCAGGCGTTTGGCTCGAACATGCCCCCGGACGTTGGAAGCAGCAGAACCGCTTTCAACCAGACGCAAAATCAACGGGCAGTGGGCAAATCCTATTAAAGGCTCTTCTGACGACTCCAACGGATGTTTTGACGTCTGCCACACGAGCAATTCCATCTGACCCTGGATGGACGGCGACGACTCTTCCCAATCTCCATTTAAGAGGAGGAAGGTGGTCCTCCTTTATGATGACCAAAGAACCCAACTTAAGCGTGTCTTTGCAGGTATGCCACTTGGTCCTTTGCTGCAGTTCGGACACAAACTCTTTACTCCAACGAGCCCAAAAATGCTGGCGTAGCTGCTCGATCCGTTGGAAACGAGACAATGAAGCAGTGTTGTGGTTCTGTAGATCTTGCTGTGGAAGTGACGTCAGCGGCCGGCCAACAAGAAAATGACCCGGAGTCAGTGGAGTGCAGTCCGCTGGATCGGATGACAGCGGCGTTAGTGGACGTGAATTCAATATCGCCTCAATCTGGACTAATGTGGTGTTAAGCTCTTCAAAGGTTAATTTACAATGTCCCAACACTCGCCTGAGATGATATTTTGTTGACTTAACACCCGCTTCCCAGAGTCCGCCAAAATGAGGAGTGTACGCGGGTATAAAATGAAATTTTATTCCGTCATTAGCCAATTGCTCGCCCAAGGAATTGCAATTAGATTTAAGGAACTTCGAAAGTTCGTTGCAGGCACCGACAAAAGAGGTACCGTTGTCCGAGTAGATGTCACTGGGTTTTCCCCGTCGCGAGATAAATCTAGACAAAGCTAGTAAATACTTATTGCTGGTTAAGTCACTCACCAGCTCCAAGTGTATAGCTTTGGTGGTGAAGCACACAAAGATGGCTATGTACACTTTTACCAGCCTACATCCCCGACCTTGCCTATTGGCAGCCATGATGGGACCAGCATAGTCCACACCAGTGCTTTCAAAGGGATAACCACCTGGAAGGAGACGCTGCTGTGGCAAATTACCCATCACAGGAGTAACTGTTCTACCCGACATGCGACAACAACGCACGCAATTACGATAGCAACTCTTTGCTAGGCTTCGTCCACCTATTGGCCAGTATGAATCCCTAATCGAAGCCAGCAATAACTGAGGGCCTGCATGCATCAGCTTTACATGTTCAAATTCGAATAGTAACTTCGTAAATTTGTGAGTGGACTGTAAAAGAATAGGGTGCTTTTTATCAAAGGAAAAAGCTGAATTTGCTAAGCGTCCTCCTATACGCATGACTTTATTATCATCTAAAAATACATTAAATTTTATAAGGGCGCATTTATAAGGCAACTTCTGATTATTAATGAGTAATTCATACTCAGGAAAAGACTCAATTTGGCTTCTAATTATAATAATATTTAATGCATCCTGTAACTCGACTTGTGATAGAAAACTAATAGAAGAAATTTTCCTACATAATGTTATAAACCTTAAAACGGTTGCTACACTACGGACCAGCCTTAAATAACTAGAAAAACGACTAAAATCTATGAATGTGTGACATTGACTGTTATCACTAACACTAGCGCTCAATAAAACATGAGGTCGAGTTTCAGGCAGCTTGTCTGACTCTAACGATTTGTGTTGAGTCGGCCAATGAGATTGGGCTTGCTTCAAAAAACTGGGACCACTCCACCACAAGTCCAAAGATTGCAGAACACTAATATCCACGCCACGAGATATTAGGTCTGCAGGGTTCTTGGCGGTTGGGATGTGTCGCCAAGTACAGTGCCCCGCCTTGTCTAGAACTTCAGCAACGCGATTACGCACAAATGGCTGAAGCTTAGAAGGTAACATCTGCAACCATCCCAACACGACGGTGGAGTCAGTCCAGCAATAAACATGACTAAACTTTAGTCGCAGTGAACTCACAACCTTCTCGCATAAACGAGCTCCGACTACGGCGCCACACAATTCCAGTCTTGGAATGGTGGTCGGCTTAATCGGTGCCACTCGACTTTTAGCGGCTAACAGACGAACCATGTACTCACCCTGATCATTAGCACTACGAACATAGACGCACGCACCATACGCACGCTCAGATGCGTCTGTGAATACATGTAGTTCCAGTATAGTATGTGCATCACATATAACGAGTCGTGGAACACGATAATTATTGATAAGCGGCAATGCTTTAACAATACTATTCCAAATAGCATTAAGTGCCGGGGTTAATGACTCATCCCACGAGAGTTTGTCTAACCACATTCGTTGTAAAAACATTTTCATTGTAACTACGCAAGGAGATAAAAGTCCTAGGGGGTCAAAAATACGTGCTATTGCAGAGAGTACATCACGCTTTGTAACAGGATCCTTAGGAGGTAACGTTAAACTTGAAAACCCAAATTCGTCGGAACTACAAAACCAGTCAAGCCCTAATAACTTATTGGGTTCATTAGATCCCATATCTAAATCTAATGACGACTGAGCAGCTTCAGAGACTATGTTAGGGACGTTTGACCTCCACTTTCGAAGCGGCATGCAAGCAGATGCTAGTGCGTTGGTGACCTCTGTGCGGATAAACATAACCTCATTTAAATCATCAGCTCCTGTCAAGAGGTCATCAACGTAAAAGTCATGCTTGATGACGTCAGCAATCTTATCTCTGCTACCTGAGGATGACTCACCCACAGAACACGAAGTGATCTTAGTGTCATTGGCTTGATAGTCCATCCCTATTTGCTTAAGGCAACGTGTAGCAAGAAATGGTGCACTAGCCGTACCATATGTGACGGTATTCAATTTATAAACCTTGACAGGATCGCATGCATTATCACGCCACAGAACCTGTTGCAGATACCTATCAGATGGGTGGACGTATATACATCTATACATCTTCGCAACATCAGCTGACAAGACGAACTTGTGTTGTCGAAACCGAAGAAGTATAGATATAAGATCGTCCTGCACTGTGGGACCCACCATCTGCAAGTCATTGAAGGATACTCCTGAAGAAGTGGCGCAGCTTGCATTAAAAACTACACGGAGCTTGGTAGTTGTGCTACATTCGCGCAGTACCCCGTGGTGTGGTATGAAATATCCACTGGGACTGTCATTATTCTTTATTTCGGTCATATGTCCTAAAATCTCATATTCAGACATGAAGTGACGATATAACTTACCGAACTCTGGCTTAGACTTCAGTCTGCGTTCTAGAGAATATAGACACTTAGAAGCCCTTTGGAAAGATTCTCCTAAAATAGACGGATTTTGCTTAACAGGTATACGAACACAAAAATGACCGTCCTCTAAACGTGTCGTATTCCTAACAAAATGCTCCTCACACAACTTCTCCTCGGGTAAATAATTTGAGGATAGTGAGTTAATCTCTTCAAGATTCCAGAATTTTTCTAAATCGGTGCGAATCTTATTTAATTCACCGTCACTAGGGGAATCCGTTTGAGTTAAATTGCATGTAATGTTTTTATTCAAAATTAGTTTACCATTATACGAGTAGGTAACAGGGCCAGAAACAATCCAGCCTAACAACGTTTCACACAACACTGGCTTACCTACTCCTAGTCGAATTCTCTGTGAGCCAACCAAGTCCCAGAAGAGATCCGCTCCTATTAAGACATCTACTTCTGAAGGCTTGTAAAAGGTGGGGTCAGCTAAACAGATATTATCTGGAATATTCAGATCTGAAATGTCGACTTCACGACTCGGCACAACAGTCGTCAATGATGGCAAAACAAAACAATAAAACTTAGCAGCATAACTATTGTTTAATGACGTCATTTTCACATGACATGTTTTGCTTACACGAGAACTTACGTTATTAATGCCATGGACCGAACCATTTATCTGACTAGTATTTAAGTTAAGCCGTGTACATAATCGTTCCGTCATAAAACACGATGTACTACCACTATCAAGCATGGCTCGCACTATGTGCTCACGATCATTGTGATCACATAACTTGATAAGAGCGGTGGACAATAACACAGCGCGTTGTTTACGCTCACTACTTAAGGAACTGAGATCCGCAGACAAAGTTAAATTATTTGCACTCGCATCAGTAGTGCTAGCCACGGCCTCAGTGGGTAATGACGTTGATACGGAATGGGACGAGCTACCGTATGATTTGTTTTCATTATTGCAAGAATTCGCCGTACCTTTATTCTCCGACGAATGAATCAAAGTGTTATGTCGGCGCTTACATATCTTGCATCCTGGCTTTTTGCATCGGTTAGCGAAGTGACCTGCCCGAAAACAATTATAGCACACTTTATAGTTAGGTATTAATTTGAGTCGTGCGTCTATGCTAAGTGCAAGGAATTGTGAACAACTACTTAAAACGTGATCAGCTTTACAGTGCGGGCACAACTTACTCAAATCAGTGCTGGAATTATTAATATCATGTGATACAACCATAGATTTCATCTTATTAGAATGTGAACTAGGCTTAGCGGGAGTGGGATTACTACTATTTCGTGCTGTTTCTAACGTTTCTAATAAGTCAGCGCGAAAGCGAAGGCATTGAAGAAATGCAGCAAATGTTATAGTGCTGTCTTTGTCTATACGACCTTTGTGCTCCTCCCACTCACGATAAGTTAACTGATCTAGTTTCCGAGTTACTATGAAGATTAATAAAGTGTCCCAATACTTGATGGGCTCATCTAAAGATTCCAACGCACGGAGATTTTTATTAAGTTGGTCAATCAATCCTTTCAACGCAACAGAGGACTCCTTTGCAATAGCGTTCAAGTTAAATAAGGATGACACATGATTTTGAACTAACAACCTCTTGTTATCGAAACGATCACAAATGAGCTTCCAAGCTGTATCATAATTGCTTGCGGAAAACTCAATCGCATGGATTACAACAGCAGCAGATCCTTCCAGAGACGCTCGTAAATAGTGGAATTTGTTAACCTGATCGATTTCATCGTTACAGTGAATGAGGCTAGTAAAAGTGTCACGGAACTCCAGCCAATTGCTAAAACTCCCATTGAATTTAGGTAATTGTATCGTGGGCAACTTAACAGGCTTACGTTGACTGATACGGGTACATTTTTCGCTACTCATCGACTCGTTATCATTGTTATACTTACATAACAACATCTGTGACCTAGACAGTGCTTTGTAGTATTGTAACTCAAACTCAGTACGCTCAGAGAATTGAGCTTTAACATCTTCTGCCAGACATTCCAATCGCAACTGTACCTCATCGTAATGGTCATACAACGCCTCGATTCTACCAATCCGCAACTGCAATTCCTTGACCTCACAACTAGTTAACTCCTTGTCACTGGACGCATCAAGGTAATTGATGAATGCAGTTAAGCGTCCCTTGAAGCTTCCTCGTTTTTTAACAAGCTCTCTTTCCTCGGACATTCTGGGAATCGAATGTAGTCAACCTGAAATTTGTATAATAACAACTTAGGTATTTTTACACAATACTTAACTTAATTTAAGGTATAACCTACGTTTAAATATTATATAACAATTTAACCCAAGATGAAATAGTGACGAATACCTGTTGTAAATATATGTGAATACAAAATTAGATTTTTAATTTAGACTTTTTATTTAAGCTACATAAATTCCTCAAAACTTGAACACTTATTACCTAACGTCGAACTTTAACGCAATACTAACAAATAATAGATTCAACTGACTAATACGGGTTAATTAACTGAATAAAGATTAATATCTATCTAACACCAACCTACGCACATAAACCATTAAATAATAATATGAATACTTAACAAGAATACTGCTATACAATTATAAATGTAGCAAAATACCTACTGGACTTTTCACTGAAATAACATATAATCGTAATTTTAACAGTATAGGTATTCAGGTAAATGAAGCACTAACCTCTTAATGGTTAAATACTACCTGAACGAGTGTTGGGTGGCGATATTTCAACTCTAAAATTCTTAACACCGTTAATTAGCTTGACGTCCTTTGTTCACAGTCACATTGCCGGCGTATAACCTCTTCGGCAAAATTCCACGATAATAACATCAAAATCCACTGATTATTTGCAAATCTTCATCTGATTACCAATCCGGCTCGAAGGACCAAAATGTTGGGGAATTTTAGGTGACTGGTCAAAAAAAACTCCAAATATACTGATAGTTAGTGAACCATGTATTGACTAGATGACGAACAAAAATGGAAGAAGAAAAAATCAACATGCGAGTATACATAGGTACATAATCCTTACATCTAGTTACAAACTAATTAGCCCAACGTTGATTTGCTCATTCTAAACGAGCAGGCGTTTGGCTCGAACAAAGTTATATTAAATAATAATTCTCCTTAGTAATATTATACTCGATAAATGTTAACCACGAGAAAAATAATGTTTATGCTTCATTTTAACATCCATACACGCAGCACTGATGCAACTGTGTGCAAGTGTACTCAAATTATTGATAACTTAATTATCAATATAAAATCTGTTTAAGTGACATGCTATGTTTATGAAAACAAATATTTTTAGTATTCCGTAGTAAAACAAGAAGCTTATAAAGTTTCGCCAAGTCTGTCTGTCTGTTCGCACTCGCTTGTTATTATGCAGTTATTTAGCATGGTTATGTCGCTGCCAACTGGTTAAAATGTAATATGTCACTGTTTGTTTTCCCAAATAAATAAAATTAAATAAAAATTTAATTCTTTTTACGTAATGTGGTATAGGTAGTATGTCATGACGATAAAAATACATAATAAGTTACCACATATATGTTATATACATGTGGATATTAATCAAGAAGATTATTTATGTCCGTTTGGATTGAGGTGCCACATTTCGTATCTTAATGAAATTAAATACTTATTTAGTAGTAAGCTTAGAAATTTTGTAGGCTCGATCCTCGATTTTGTAGTATAATACTTCAATAGTTAAATGAACATGAAGGTGGCTCCTCAATCTAAATGTTTAGACTGAGTAGCCACGTCAGAACTAGGAACATCATGGATGTGTAGCCACAACAATCATCATAGCACACCACCACGTTTTAGACATCTGATAAAGAAACACGGAAGCAAACAGCCCTGAGAAGAACTGACACCACGTTTTGACAACTTGTTAAAGAAACAGGAATAGCCATAATATTCATCATAGCACACCACCACGTTTTAGACATCTGATAAAGAAACACAGAAGCATACAGTCCTGAGAAGAACTGACACCACGTTTTGACAACCCGATAAAGAAACAGGAGTATCAGGACTGCAGATGCCACACGCCGACATCGTGTTCTCCAGGAACACCAGGATTGTCCAACTTCGATTCGCGGCGTCTTCCTATCTTCTATCGCCTCGCTCGTTAAGTTCAGTAACGCAGATCTTCACACGATGGTGGCCGCCTCGGAAAGGAAGCGCGGATTACTAGGCACCAATATTTATGCCTACGGCGCGCACGCCGCGCCGCGCTCACGAACACACAGGCGACACCGTGCGGAAACCATTTGACAACAGTCCGCTGTCGTGTGATTGGTTAAAAATACGTTAATCTTATTTGTTACACTTTTTGTAAATGCTGGACTAAATTAATGTACACGTTTTTATTGGTTAGGTAATTTATTGTAAATAGTATATAAGTTGCGTTATTTTATTAAATACACATCTTCCACATTCATACATCAACGAGTATTTTCTTCAACCTTCTGATATCTCAAGAACCTCCAAAGTGGTGACCCCGAACCTAGAACACAGTGAAGAAATTTAAACCGAAGCTCAGCCAATATCGCCGAATCAAAATTCAAGATGTCGAATCCCTGCCAAACGGAAGAACAATCAAGCTCATCATCGAACCCAGTCCCGAAGGCGGAAGCTGCCGGTATATCCCTCAGCATGCGCGTTCCACCCTTCTGGCGCGATCGACCACGACTCTGGTTCATCAGCTTCGAAGCAGCCACCAACGACCTCAAGAAAGGACAGGGCCAACTCGCACAGATGGTCATTGCACAGCTCGAGCGACAAGACGTTGAGCAGATTGCGGACCTACTGTACAACCCACCAGAGACGGACCAATACAAGGCCATCAAAGAAAGGCTCATAACCACATACGAGGAATCAGACAGCCGCCAGTTCCAAAAATTGCTGTCCGAGATGGAACTCGGAGACCAGAAGCCGACGCAACTACTCCGCCGCATGCGAAACCTCGCCGCAGATAAGATTCCAGAATCCACTCTGCGACTTATGTGGACCAATCACCTCCCATCACACGTCCGCTCAGTCCTCGCAGTCAGCGAAACGTTCAGCACAAAGACAGCACTCGACGAACTTGCGCTTCTCGCAGATAAAATAATGGAGCAGACAGCAGCAACAGAAGTCGCAGCCGTGCACGCACCAGCACCACCAGCACCATCCGCAACACAGGCAGATACGCAGTACCTTATCACCGAAATAAGGAAGTTATCGCTAGAGATTGCCGAGTTAAGAACAAAACAATACCACAACAACAACAATTATCGCCGCAGTCGTTACTCATCTCGTAACCGCAGCACATCACGCCCACGCAGTCGAGAAGCTTCCCCATCTCCATTCTGTTATTACCACCGCCGTTTCAAAGAACAAGCTAGGCGTTGTACGTCGCCTTGCTCGTTCAAGAAACAAAACCCGGAAAACTAGACGGAACGTTGGCAATGGCGGACACCGGCGTTCAAGAAAAGTCCCACCGCCTATACATCACAGACAAAACCTCGAAACTCTCCTTCTTAGTTGACACTGGAGCAAACATATCCGTGTTACCGAGGAAAAAGGGACAAATACCAATACCATCACCATTTCAGCTATACGCAGCGAACAACACAACTATAGCTACGTATGGCGAGAAAACATTAACACTCGATCTAAATTTACGCCGTCCGTACTTGTGGAAATTCATCGCAGCTGACGTCACAAAACCCATACTTGGAGCCGATTTTCTCAAGCATCACCAACTCATCGTCGACTTGAAAAACCGAAGATTAATCGATGGTGTGACGAGTTTGAAGGTAAATGCCCCGGTACGAGTATCAAGCGTGCCCACCGTACGCAGCATAGATATGTCACAGTCATACCACGACATATTAGCCCAGTACCCCGGCATAACCAGATTGACATCGATGCAACTAAACTCCGATATCCACGTGCAACATTTTATCGAAACAACAGGACCACCAGTACACAGCCGAGCCCGACCGATACCACCACATCTCTTCGAAACAGTGAAAAAAGAATTCGAAAATATGATCGAACAAGGATTATGCAGGCCTAGCAAAAGCCCATGGTCATCACCTCTACACATCGTCCCTAAGAAGAATGGCGACATTAGAGTCTGCGGTGACTATCGCCGACTCAATTCAATCACCATACCAGATCGGTACCCCGTCCCACGCATCAAGGACTTCACTCATCAATTATCTGGAAAAACTATCTTCTCTACATTAGATCTCAACCGTGCGTACCAACAACTGAGCGTAAGAGACGAAGACATCCAGAAGACGGCCATCATAACCCCGATGGGATTATTTGAATTCCCACGTATGTGCCCCGGTTTGAAGAACGCGGGACAAACGTTTCAACGTTATATCCATGAAGTACTACGAGGATTGGATTTTGTCTTCCCATTCATCGATGATGTGTTATTGGCATCAGAAAACGAAGACCAACACAGAGAACACCTCCAAATCGTACTGAAGCGCCTAGAAGACAATGGCATCACCATCAACCCCGTCAAATGCAACCTAGGCAAATCAGAAGTCCAGTTCCTAGGTTACACGGTAGCAAAAGAAGGCATCAAACCACCGCAACATAAAATCCAAGCAATCACCGATTACCCTCAGCCGACTACAATCGAAGAATTAAGAAGATTTCTCGGAATGATCAACTTCTATCGCGATCATATCCCCAACGCTGCAGTACTACAGGCACCACTTAATTCATACCTACACAATGTAAAGAAGCGAGACAAAACTCAGATCACGTGGACCGACGAAGCAACTCAAGCGTTCCAGCAATGTAAAGCTAGCATCATACAAGCAGCTTTACTCGCTCACCCTTCACATCAAGCTACACTTGCTTTGTTCTGCGACGCATCCGACAACTCAGCTGGCGCCGTCCTACAACAATACGTAAATGAAACATGGCAACCGCTCGGATATTATTCCAAGAAATTCAATGACGCGCAAAAGAAGTATTCCACCTACGACCGAGAGCTACTCGCAATCTACATGGCAGTTAAACATTTCCGCAAAACATTCGAAGGACGCCACCTCATCATATTTACGGATCACAAGCCGCTAACATTCGTAATGACTAAAACACAATCGAATACAGAAACACCGAGACGAACAAGGCAACTTTTGTTCATCAGCGAATTTACCACAGACATACGTCACGTGAGCGGTAAGCAAAACATCGTCGCCGACACACTCAGCCGCATAGAAACAATCTCATGCCCATCTGCGATAAACTTCAAGGACATAGCCAGCGCGCAAGAAAAGGACAGCAACATTGAACAATTACTGCAAGAAAACAACATCAATCTCAAGAAAATAATAATACCAAACACAGACGTCGAGTTATACTGCGAAACATCTACATCATATATACGCCCATATATACCAGAGGATCACAGACAAGAAGTTTTTAACAGCGTGCACAACATCAGTCATCCTGGTACGCGCACGACTCGCAAACTTGCAACACAAAAATACTTCTGGCCATCAATGAACGCAGACATCAGCCGTTGGACTCGAACCTGTATACAGTGTCAGAAAAGCAAAATACAACGTCACACATCCTCGAACATCTCATCTTTCCCGCCAAGCGATCGCTTTCAACACGTACACGTCGACATTGTTGGCCCGCTACCTACAACAGCTCAAGGCCATCGTTACTTAGTAACAATGATCGACCGACTAACAAAGTGGCCCGAAGCAATCCCTACCGATGAAATATCAGCTGTTCGAATAGCCGATATCGTCTACCAACATTGGATAGCAAGATTTGGATGCCCGACCACACTAACGAGCGACCAAGGTCGCCAGTTCGAGAGCGAGTTATTTCAAAATCTAATGAAGCAAATGGGAATCAAGAAAAATCGCACCACACCTTACCATCCTCAAAGCAACGGAGTGGTCGAACGGTGGCATCGCTCGCTCAAAACATCATTACGCGCAAAACTATCCGACGCAAGTACATGGATCAACGAGCTACCTACAGTGTTACTTGGTCTAAGAGCTGCACTGCGCACCGACACCGGCGTGAGCGCCGCCGAACTTACCTACGGGTACAATCTTCGTCTACCAGGGGATTTTTTTACAAGTACCTACACACCTACAATGGATTATACTTACGTCGAAAATCTGCGTGACATCATACAAGTAAACAAACCGCAAGCAGTCACAGAGCACCACAGCAATAATAAGCGCGTATTCGTGCATCAAGATTTACTCAAATGCAGTCACGTGTTTATTAGAACCGATGCAGTTAAGAAACCACTTCAAGCTCCGTATGAAGGCCCCTACCGTGTTATAAGCCGCACAGACAAGACGTATACTATACAGCTACCGAATCGTCAAGCTAACATTTCGATCGACCGACTGAAGCCTGCATACGTCATAGCAGAGTATACCGATACCGTACCTCCGGGAAACATTACCGATACCTTACCTCCAAGAAACATTACCAATACCGTACCTCCAAGAAACATTACCATTACCGAGCAAACCAAGGCCAGCACCACACCAACCAAGCAACAAGCACGAGTACCTACGGTCATCGTGACGTCACAGCCCACTATCAGCAAAACAACACGCTCGGGCCGCGTCGTCAAGCTGCCGGTACGCTTCGCTTGAGGGGGAGTACTGTAGCCACAACAATCATCATAGCACACCACCACGTTTTAGACATCTGATAAAGAAACACGGAAGCAAACAGCCCTGAGAAGAACTGACACCACGTTTTGACAACTTGTTAAAGAAACAGGAATAGCCATAATATTCATCATAGCACACCACCACGTTTTAGACATCTGATAAAGAAACACAGAAGCATACAGTCCTGAGAAGAACTGACACCACGTTTTGACAACCCGATAAAGAAACAGGAGTATCAGGACTGCAGATGCCACACGCCGACATCGTGTTCTCCAGGAACACCAGGATTGTCCAACTTCGATTCGCGGCGTCTTCCTATCTTCTATCGCCTCGCTCGTTAAGTTCAGTAACGCAGATCTTCACACGATGGTGGCCGCCTCGGAAAGGAAGCGCGGATTACTAGGCACCAATATTTATGCCTACGGCGCGCACGCCGCGCCGCGCTCACGAACACACAGGCGACACCGTGCGGAAACCATTTGACAACAGTCCGCTGTCGTGTGATTGGTTAAAAATACGTTAATCTTATTTGTTACACTTTTTGTAAATGCTGGACTAAATTAATGTACACGTTTTTATTGGTTAGGTAATTTATTGTAAATAGTATATAAGTTGCGTTATTTTATTAAATACACATCTTCCACATTCATACATCAACGAGTATTTTCTTCAACCTTCTGATATCTCAAGAACCTCCAAAGATGTATATGTATCATAATTTGGTATGATTTAGTAGCATTTGAGAGTAGTTAGTACACAAAATCTGAGCTTGGTAGTGTTAAAATTAAAAAAGTTATCATATATTATATGTGGCTCCTCAGACCATACACATACTACTCGTCATTTTTCAAAGAAGCAGTAGTTCAATTAATGCGCAATTTCTTCATCATTTAGTAGTAAGTATATTATTTTTGTAGGATAAGAGTCAGTAATCAAAAATGAATGAATTGGGAGATATAGCACATTTAATGTGGCTCCTCAATTGAGATGCTTCGTTAAATATATTTGCCTCCAATCTACTTATACTTGTGACGAAATTTGGAACAAAATACACCTACATTTTGTATAAATTTCTACTAAATGTACGTATAATCCTGCCATAAAAAAGTACATATCTACGAAGTTATTCGCTAATCTTTAATTTCCTATGATATTATTTTGAAGGGTGACCATGAATACATTATTTTAAAAGAAAATCGTCGTTTCGTGGCTTATAGAAACACAAATCTATTTTATCTTATTACTAGCTTCTGCCCGCGGTTTCGCCCGCGAGGATGTTGGAAATTATCCCACGGGAACGTGCTACCAGGATAAAAAGTATGTCCTTCCCCAGGATGATATCTATCTCTTTGCCAAATTTTATCGAAATCCGTTCAGTGGTTTAGGTGTGAAAATGTAATATTGAAAATGTAATATTTGCGCGAGAGACACATCCAAAATGGTAAAATGTCCCCCCTTCTAAAATAAGAGAATGATAGAACTAAAAAAAATATATGATGTACCATGTAAACTCCACCGAAAATTGGTTTGAACGAGATCTAGTAAGTAGTTTTTTTTAATACGTCATAAATCGTAAATTGTAATTGTACGGAACCCTCGGTGCGCGAGTCCGACTCGCACTTGGCCGGTTTTTGTTTTTTGTTTTAGGTATTAGTACCGAGTTTCGAATTAATCCGTCCGAGCGGTTTAATTTTTTTTTTTCTCCGAGATTTTGGCGGCAACAAATTATCTACTATAATTGCTGCTTTATTTCGAAATGATTCCGGAGTCAGTGTCTCAATTTCGTCACTGGAATAACTCATTTTATTATAATTTACGTTATTAGATTGTCTAATGACTTAAAACAACCAAGATTGCAGATAGAAAAGAACCTAAATTGGCGGGATATATTTTTTTTTAATTTAATTTTATAGCTCTATGGAATATTGAAGAATCTCTGTACCTACATACTGTGTCGATTTGTTAAAAATTAAATTATAAAAACTAGTCATCTGGTTTCATTTAACATCATCATCATCTCAAATGATGATGCTAAGCTGGACCTCCCCGAAAGTTCCCCCTCATTCTTAGCTCGATCTCGCCGAGAAACTACGAGCATAGCCCTCTTCATTGGCCTTTGGGTGACCTTGAGCATTCTTAAGAGGCCCATTGTAAAACGCCATGTCTCAGTGCCGTAAGTTATAACTGGCAACACACACTGGTCAGAGTATTTTGTTTCGACACACTGCATTTAAATTTAGTTTAGTTTGTGAACAAGGGAATCGGCGCCATTATCTATTAAATTTATTTTTATGTCAATATGTGCGCAAACAATGAGCTTCATCGCTAATGAATATCAGGTTACTAAATTAATATTATTGAGGATAGGTAAGTAACGACATTCATTTGCAGTTACCCTGAAATAATAAGATAAAATAAAATAGATTTGTGTTTCTATAAGCAATGAAACGAAGATTTTCTTTTTAAATAACCATGACTACATGGTTACCCTTCAAAATAATTTCATAGGAAATTAAAGAATAGCTGATAACTTCATAGATATGTACTTTATTATGGCAGGATTATACGTACATTTAGTAGAAATTTATACAAATTATAGGTGTTTTTTGTTCCAAATTTCGAACCCAAGTTTAGGTAGATTAGAGGCCATTAGAGGCATATATATCTATTTACCGAAGCATCTCGATTGAGGAGCCACAATAAATGTGCTATATCTCCCAATTCATTAATTTTTGATTACTGACTCTAATCCTACAAATCTAATATACTTACTACTAAATGATGAAGAAATTGCGCATTAATTGAACTACTGCTTCTTTGAAAAATGACGAGTAGTATGTGTATGGTCTGAGGAGCCACATATAATCTATACTTATAATAAATCTGTAGAGAGGTCAATTCTGTACATGAAATATATTTCCAAAATAACTACCAGGGGGTGATTAGGGATCGATACTGATGCCAAAAATGCAATCAGTAAAATTTTTGTCTGTCTGTCTGTCTGTCTGTCTGTCTGTCTGTATAACCGTTATAGAAACAAAAACTACTCGACGGATTTTAATGAAACTTGGTACAATTATTTTTCATACTCCTGAGCTGGTTATAGTATACTTTTCATCACGCTACAATCAATAGGAGCAGAGCAGTGAAGGGAAATGTTGGGAAAACGGGAGAAGTTACTCCATTTTTTACGCTTCCGTCGCGTGTGCAACCTTAATGGTTAAAGCTACACAGAAATCATGTATGACGGAAATGTTCTCCTTAAAATTATATAAAAAATATCCCACGACAGCATATGTCTATCTTTTATGGTTGACTCACAATAACACGTGTAACTCCCGATAGCTTAGCAGTTCGAAACTTTCTGATTATATTTGTCTACTCTTACATTTATAACACTCTCAGTCATTCTTAATTAAAAAAGTTAACATTATTTACTATTCCATAAAAAAGAATCATAGAAATCTGTATAGAAACACCAGAGTTATACATGAAATACGCCAATAATAAGCCATCGAGCGTGAATACTGAATCACGTTCGACGCGTCTCGCGCCTATAAAATTCAAAGTCCTGACTGACTGACTGACTGACCGACTGAGACATCAACGCACAGCCTAAACCGCTGGTCCTAGAGACATGAAATTTGGAGAGTGTATTTTTCGTGAAGAGTAGGTGTCCACTAAGAAAGGGTTTTTCGAAATTCCACCCCTGAGAGGGTGAAATGGGGGGATTTCGTTTGTATGAAAAATCTTATTCCTTGAGTTAATAAACTTGAAACTTGGCTCGAATACTTATGTAAATAAATTATGAAGTTGGGCATTTTTTGTTTTTATAAACTACCCCCTAAAAGGGGAGTGGGGGGTTTCAAAGTTTGTATGGAAGAATTTTAGCGCGCGGTCCGATTTAATCGAAACTCAGTGTTTATACCTAAAATTGAAAGGAAAGAATAATGTGTATCAGGGTTTTTCGAAAATGTACCCCTGACGGCCTGAAAAGGGGTAGTCAATTTTACAGGGGAGGATTTTACAGCGTGGCTTGATTAACTCGAAAATTGGTATAAATAATCTTTGAGTCAAGTTATGAACACATCCCAAATGATTTTTCAAAATTCCACCCCTGTGGGGGTGAAAAGCGGGGATACAGTTTATGTGAAAAATCTTATTCGTTAGATTAATAATCTTGAAAATTAGCATGAATACTCGCCTAAGTAAGCAATAAAGTTTATCATTATTAGTTTTTCAAAACTACCCCTCAAAGGGGATATAGGAGTGTTAAAGTTTGTGTGGAAGAATTTGTACGCGCTGTCCGATTAACACGAAACTCAGTGTACTTAAGACAAAAATAAATAATAACACGTATGAGGGTTTTTCGAAAATCACCCCCTAACGGGGTGAAAAGGGGTAGTTAATTTTACAGGGGAGGATTATAATAAGTGGCTTGATTAATTATAAAATTGGTATAAATAAAATAATCTTTGAGTCAAGTAATGAATTTTTATGAATTTTTCAAAATTCCACCCCGTGCGGGGAAAAGCGGGGATATAGTTTATATGAAAAATCTTATTAATTTAGTTAATAAACATGAAACTTGGCAACAATACTTGCCTAAGTAAGTAATAAAGGTTATCATTATAAGTTTTTCAAACTACCCCTCAAAGGGGGATATAGGGGTGTTGAAGTTTGTGTGGAAGAAATTGAATGCGCGATCCGATTAACTCGAAACTCAGTATTGATACTTTCGACAGAAAATAATTAATAATAAGTATGTAAAGTTGTCGCAAATTGACCTCTGATGGGGCAAAAAGGGGTAATTCGGTTTTTAGGGGAGGATTTGAACTTGAAACTGTATGTTACATTTTCACGCCTAAACCACTGAACTTCTGATTTGGCAAAGAGATAGATGGCATCCTGGGGAAGCACATACTTTTTATCCTGGTAGCACGTTCCCGTGGGATAACTTCCGACATCCACGCGGGCGAAGCCGCGGGCAGAAGCTAGTATATGATAACTTTTTTAATTTTAACACTACCAAGCTCAGATTTTGTGTACTAACTACTCTCAAATGCTACTAAATCATACCAAATTATGATACATATACATCCATGATGTTCCTAGTTCTGACGTGGCTACTCAGTCTAAACATTTAGATTGAGGAGCCACCTTCATGTTCATTTAACTATTGAAGTATTATACTACAAAATCGAGGATCGAGCCTACAAAATTTCTAAGCTTACTACTAAATAAGTATTTAATTTCATTAAGATACGAAATGTGGCACCTCAATCCAAACGGACATGATTATTTAGGTAATTACATAACTTCTAAATACACATAGGTAAATTATAAAATGTTACCTACTTACTGAATCTCTAATTTTGATACCTACACGTAAAACTGATCTCTTTTATTGATCTCCTATTAAATGTTTGTGTTAGTAGATACCTATTACCTACATTATATTACCTAAGTAAATATATCTAAATGTAAAAATAGTATTATTAACTTTTTTATGTGAGCGTTATTTTTTAGTTTTCATGTAGAATTTTATTTTGATTTTTGTTTCTACGATTTAGATTTTTAATAAATATGTATACTTACCTAACTATAATTTTGCTGTGCCCTGACAGGGTCTACAACGACTCTTTAGCTATAAGCCTTTTGTGAACATCTTTATACCTTGTGGAATGCAAATAAACGAATATGAATATAATTAATATAGGTAGGTATATGTTACGCTCAAAGACCGAAAACGCTTATTGAGCGAAAAAACAGCTCACAACAACGTTGTGGTCACTGTAAGAAGACGAATAATGTTGAGTCTGGTAGCAGCCTTAATGGTTACCATACTTCGCAATATTGCACCAGTCATGCGGACACACGTTTAATTTTGTGTCTTGTACCGTTGCGTCCTTCGGCCAGGGGTAACATAGGCACAGTTCTTTCCATTAGGTGCTGAACAGACGATGAACAAATTGGCCACGACGATAGAACATCTAGGTATGCAATAACGCACACAGAGGACAAAACGACCGCGCCACCGACCGACGCGACGTTTGCGCTTACCATTTCTGAGGTAGCTGCATTCAGCAGACAGCTGGGAAAGCAGCTTACATACCTAATTAAATAAAGGTTTAATGCAGAAACTTGTACAACTTTTACAGTAAATCTTACTTAAGGACCTCCATATAAGTAAAAGATATACCTGTGCTAGAAGGCCCCGCTCTTCAATGACAAATTATAAAAAGGTAAAAGTGGTGAACCAAAATAAAATTTAATTTAAACAATAAAAAATAGGTAAAATCTAAAATTAAACAAAACAAAATAAAAGAAAGAAAAAAAATACACAATAATAATAATAACTTACTAGAGATCTATCCTAAAATAGTGTGTGAGGGTGTGTATGCATGTGTGTGCGTGGCGTGTATGTATTTTTTTCAACTCATATTGACGTTGCTTGCAGCAGTAATTCCATGTCATCAGTTTTAGCCATTGAATTATTGCCTTTTTGCAGTCTTTAGTAGTCATGGGATAGATGTTAATTATTTTACTGTAAAGAGCAGCGGAATTTGTATTGAATTGTCTTTTGGCATAATATGTAGTTTTAACGAACTGTACTGGTTCAGCACGGTATTTTCGTCTTCTTTCCTGAGGGTGGGGTCATAGGAGGACTTTGTGTAATTTTAGGACAGCATGGAGTATTTCTGACTGTGAGAATACCGCTAAGGGAGTATAGCTCATTGGTAGGGAATCTGTACGGTTTGGCATACATGACCTTGATAAGAGATCTCTGTGCTCTCTCTAGCTCAAGAAACTTGGTTTTTGTCGCACCGCCCCACACGGGTATGCAGTAGATAAGAATTGACTGAGCCAGAGAGACATAGATTTCAGTTCACATGTTCATAAATATCCAGATAAGTTTTATATACCTAGCTTATTACTAGGTAGGTCGGCTAAAGGGATGAATAAAAAGACTATCTTCAGACAGGGGAAAACTTTATTGGCTTTTATCATAACAATAATACTAGAGTAGAGAAAAGTTTACAACTGCAAGAAAAGTGTAATGGAATGCATCAATTATTATTAATGTTATCATTGCCTGCATATTTTCATTAAAAGCTGAGACTAGATGCTCGGAAAATCTATTGAAATTATACGAGAGAGATAATTTATATTCATTTACGATTACATAGTAAATAGGCTTTAAAACCTAATGAATTCCATTATAAAATATACATTTTACTTGTTATACAACAGCCATGGCATCACCTCTGTGTTATTTTAATTAACATCACAATATAATATAATATTTGGGGCTTAGGGAGATAATATTCAAACATTGTCTCTTTAGGAAAAATCAGTATGTCATTCATACAATATCATTGTGTACCATAAACATTGGTATGTATATAATTAACATCTGGTTTTAAAATAATATATTATACTCATTTGTAGTACATACTTACATAAATTTGTTTTAACTGTCTGGATCATTCAAGACAAACTATAGTAGAGCAGGACACACTTTGGAAAGTGTGCTAACAATCATTATTAGTATTTTTTGCTTGACTTCGAACATTTTAATCCAGTCAGTATTGTTAAGGGTGTATCATGAATTGATAAATGACACTCAGCACGTGCTTTGGCTTAGATATGTTCCCGTCTTTTGCACCTCAGTGCAAGAGAGAGACGGGACGGGGTTTTGCAGTTCTGCGACAATGACAGACATAATGCTCAGTTAAAGCATGTGCTAAGTAAAATACAGTCCATTCACAGTTATTTTACTTCTGCAAGCAGCAACGTAACAGCAACCTTATTGTTACAAGAATAAAGATCTCTATGACAGACAGATTTTGACGGACGGCCAGTGGCAGTAACCCAATAGCAACCTTATTAGATGGAGAATAAAGACCATTGTGCTTTGAACAGTGATGCAACAACAAAGGTAAAATAACTATGAACAGACTGTTAGTTTATTAGTTTTGGCCTTCGTTTCGAACGAATATTCAACAGAGTGATTGTATAAAATGCATTGTTGGATTATAACTATTAATAATTGTATTCGCTCACATACTTGAATTCGTAAATGTTGGATAAAATGTTAAAGGATAGAAAAATCCAGTATTTTTTAAATAATTGAGTCAAAACATTAGGTCAACATACAAGTTCTCATCTCAGAAATAAAACCATATTAAAAAATTACACTTAACTATTATTTGAACCAACAATCCTTATGGTTATCACTATCAACACTTACCAACTAAATTATAGGAAAACTGAAATTATGTCATGTACTGAGAGGAAATAGAATGGATTTTTATCAAAACATTGTAATAACTTATATGTTTTAGGGCTGATTTTTCCAATGCCTGATAATGAAATGAAATTATCCGAGGAATAATTGTGAATTTTTGACAGTTCATCAGAACTGTCAGACGTCAATTTGATTCGACAAATAAAAAATATCTGTTGATTGAAAAATCTGCCCCTATGGAAATAGTAATGTTGAATTTTTATTCAACTGTTTTTTTTTGTCCTGCATCGTACGCAAAATACGCGCATTGTCGTGGAGTTGCGGACACCAGCCCGTATTACCTATTATTCTGTCCTGCATCTTTATCGATTATAATTTTTTTTTTCTATTTAAAATAGATACAGTTCGTATTATGCTTTAAATATTTACAGACTAGTGGAAAGGTATAATGAAGACACTAGACGCTCTAAAAGAAAATAATAAACTTAACTATAAAATGATGGTATTTGAAACTTACACAATTTTCACTTTTTCACGTTTTTAGGGTTCCGTACCTCAAAAGGTAAAAACGGAACCCTTATAGGATCACTTTGTTGTCCGTCTGTCTGTCTGTCTGTCTGTCTGTCTGTCAAGACCTTTTTTCTCAGGAACGCGTGGAGGTATCAAGCTGAAATTCATATCAAATACTCAAGTCTATGGTCTCTTGGAGCTGTGAAAAAATCAAACTTCTAAGTCAACGCGATCAAAAGATACTCCCGTTTATGCCGCAAATTTTCGACACTCGCAAGGGAATCAAAACCTACAGGGTACTTCCCGTGAACTCAGAATCTTGAAATTTGGTACGAAGCAACGTCTTATAACACAGATAAAGGAAAAATTGCGAAAAGCATAAATTTTTAGTTACATCATATAATAAAAATATTTTTAATAATTTTAAACTTATTACCCCTTTACTCATGAACGCGTAGTGGTATTATATTGAAATTCTTAACAAATACTCAAGTCTATAATATCTTTAAGCTGTAACAAAATCAAACTTCTACGTCAACGCAATCAAAAGATACAGCAATTAAAGCCGCATATTTTGAAACTCGCAACTACTCGCAAGGGAATCAAAACCTAAAGGATACTTCCAGACGACCTGGAATCTTGAAATTTGGCATGAAGCAACGTTATAAAGTACACATATAGGAAAAATTCCGAAAATCTTAAATTTTTAGTTACATCACATAGTATATTTTTTTTAATAATCATAAACTTACTAGCTGACCCAGCAAACGTTGTTCAACGATTAAAAAAAAAAAACAGATGTTGGCCGATTCTCAGACCTACCCGATATGCACACAAAATTTCATGCAAATCGGTTCAGCCGTTTCGGAGGAGTTTGGAAACCGAACATACATAATGTTTTCATATATGTATTGACAAGGTACCGTCAGCTTTCCACATTGTTATGTTATGGATTTCATTTAGCAATAAAAATACCATAACTTTTACTTATATACCTACAGGTTTGTACGGAACCCTCGGTGCGCGAGTCTGACTCGCACTTGGCCGGTTTTTTTTTTATACACCTTCCTTTTAAAAAAATATTCATTCCTTTAAATTAAACTTGCAATGACAATCAGAATTCAATTTGATTATATTTTTTAAATATAAGTAGTATCACTTAAAAATATTAATATTGGATTATATTATTCCAAAACAGAATATTACTTATTTTGTTTTTTTGCTTACTCCATTAACAGCGATACCATTTTCAATGACTGTCTTTTCATCAATTATACTTAGAGAAGAAACAGATATATCTTCCTCATCTGAAAACAAAAGAATAGTAAGTTGTTAACCGCCATCCTCCAGTAAAAAAAATACGTCAAGTCTACTTAAATTCATGTTTCCAACTGATGTTATTTCAAGTTAAACAAATATCAACATTAATGTAGTGACAATTAAGTTGATTTCAGTGACTAGTACTGTTGAAAAAGTCATAACAATATTTGAAGTTGTAGCGTAAACTGAACTTTATTGTGTAGGTATTAAAGTATTTTTTTCAATAACTTATATTTGTTACCACCAATGGAATTGTGTCATGAAAAATTATTCTTGGAACTTTGTGTTTCTTAAATAGATAACTTAAACGGGCTATACTTTCATCGCAATGTGTAGCTGTACTATTGGCAATTGGCAATACTTGCAACAGTATGGCTCATGAATCACACTCGTAAACGGTTCAACATTCTGGCAACAATGGCTGATGAAGCCACACCAAGTATTAGTCATTTTATTTATTAAAATGTTCTAAATAACCTCAATTGACACATCATACAAAACAAACAGATTATAATTATCATAGAGTATGTCATATTAGATTGAAAACAAACAAGAAACTAATTGCGATGTTGCATGGCAAACTTCATGTTGCGTCAGAAAGGGATGCATTTACCTATACCGGAAAACGCAACAACAATATAGCTGACCCGTATTTTCTAATGTGATGTGATTGTTCGGTCGGGCTATACATGAAAATGCTTTGGACATACCAAAAATATGTGGCTATAATGGCCAGGCCACATAAAATATCGTCGTGCATTGCATAGTATGGCTGACATTGCTGGAAATGTTGCCAGCCACATATTTTCGTGGTATAGCCCGTTTAGAAGAACCTTAAGAAAGTCATTATACTAACCAGAACTGACGTCCGACTGATTTCGTGGACTCAACCGACAGCCTTTCGACAAGTAGCTCTTCAGTTTTCCAAGTGAAGCCAATATTAGTCTGAAATAATAAAGGAATAATTAGGTGTGATTTGAAGCAACATATTTTAGAAACAACTGTCTCTGCAGCCGATTGTAACAGTATGTATATGGTCAAATTAAATTAACTGGGTAAACTTCACACACACAATGGGTATCGATCAAATAAATATAAAACAAAACCACATATCGGCCGGTGGAAGTGTAGTTTTTTTGTTTGTTTTATTATCATTAGATATCGATCGATACCCATCACGTCTCTAAATTTTTGATAGCTAAATAAATTTACCTTGTATTAATAAATAATAATAATAATAACGTCTGTCACGCTGAGGGTGGCTGGATGCGGAATATCGAGCGAGTGTGTGGAACTATACCAGAAATGGAAAAAATCGTAATTACGCCATTAGACGTAGCCAGAGCAGTCCGTCCGTTACCGAATTGGAAATCACCGGGACCGGACGGACTGCATAACTTTTGGTTAAAATGGCTAATTAGTTCACACACTTGCCTGGCATCTCAGTTCCAGTCATCCTTAGAGTCTGGGTCGCTACCACAGTTTCTAACAACTGGCGTTACCCACCTGCTCCATAAGTCAGGTAGTCCCGCGGAACCCAAGAATTATAGACCGATCACGTGTTTGTCGACGGTTTACAAACTTCTTACATCCATTTTGAGAGCGAAAATTAACTTACACATTGACAGTAACTCGATTATGTCTGCCTCTCAAAATGGATGTAGGAATGGGTCCCGCGGTACTAAGGAGCTTCTCCTCATAGACATGGCCATTAGCCAACAGGTTCGCCGATCCCGCAAGGATATGTCGACATGTTGGATAGATTATAAGAAGGCCTACGACTCGGTACCACATACATGGCTCATGAGGGTGCTGGAGTTGTACAAGATAGATGCAACTCTACGCACCTTCCTTGAGTCGTGTATGGGGCAATGGAAGACGGTCCTTCGCTATCCAGGGTGTCGACAGATCCAGGGGAATGATGAGCCTGTATGGATTAAGCGGGGAATATTTCAGGGCGACAGTTTGAGTCCACTTTGGTTCTGCTTAGCCCTGAATCCTCTAAGCACACTGCTGGAGGACTCAGGTCTAGGCTACCGGTTGAGGAGAGGTGGTCAGGTCATATCTCACCTCCTCTACATGGATGATTTGAAACTCTTTGCCTCCAACAAATTGCATCTGATGGAGCTACTGAAGGTAACTGAAACTTTCAGTAGTGCCATCAGGATGGAATTTGGTGTGGAGAAATGTGCAGTCATGCATGTAAAGGGGGGGGAGATTATGGAATCCGAGGGAATTCCACTTTCGGATTCCATACACCTTAGATCCCTTTCCTCATCCGAAAGCTATAAGTATTTGGGTATGTCGGAAGCGTTAGGCATCAACGATGCTGACATGAAGCAATCATTGAAGGAGCGCTTCTTTTGTCGCCTGAAGAAGGTATTAATTAGTCTTCTTTCGGGCGGAAATAAGGTGCGCGCCTTCAATGGTTGGGTCATGCCGGTTTTGATGTACTCTTTCGGCATACTCAAATGGACTCAGACTGAACTCGATGCCCTGGATAGAAGGGTCCGTACACTGCTGACCGCAAACCGGATGCATCACCCACGATCATCGGTGATGAGACTGTATATCCCGCGAAAATGTGGGGGTCGAGGCTTTTTAAATGCGAAGACCCTCCACAACCGCGAGGTGTGCAGTCTCAGGGAATATTTTCTAAAAACCGAAGTGGGTATGCACCGTGATGTAGTCGCAGTGGACAAGGGACTCACCCCGCTCTCCATGGCGAAAGAGAACTGGCGCAAACCTGTAGTACTTACTACCGATGACCGCAAGAAGGTATGGCAAAGCAAGGAGCTTCACGGGCGCTTCTATCGGGCTCTTCATGAGCCCGATGTAGATTTCTTAGCGTCCGTATCCTGGCTACGTTTTGGTGACCTCTTTGGGGAAACTGAAGGTTTTGTCTGTGCAATTATGGACGAAGTTATCTTGACGAATAACTACCGGAGATATATTATGAAGGACGGGACGGTTGACGTGTGTCGGGCATGGCACCGTCCGGGTGAGTCCATCAGACATATTATCTCTGGTTGTTCTCGTCTGGCTAACAGCGAGTACTTGCACAGGCATAACCAAGTCGCCAGGATTATTCACCAGCAACTTGCTTTGAAATATAAACTTGTCGACTCTGAGGTACCATATTACAAGTATGTGCCCGACCCAGTTCTCGAAAATGACCATGTCACGTTGTACTGGGATCGGTCTATCATCACTGACAGGACTGTTGTCGCCAACAAACCTGATATAGTGGTGATAGATCGATTAGTGCGCCGCGCAATGATTGTCGATGTTACCATTCCACATGACGGGAACCTCGTGAAAGCTGAGAAAGATAAACAAATCAAATATCTTGACTTAGCACACGAGGTTGTTGACATGTGGAATGTGAGCTCGACTATCATTGTGCCGATTGTCGTATCGGCCAATGGCCTGATGGCCGAAAGCCTCGATCAACATCTATCGAGGCTCTCGTTAGGCGGTTGGATCAAGGGCCTGATTCAGAAGGCAGTACTCCTCGATACGGCTCGCATTGTGAGGAGGTTTCTGTCTCTGGAGCCCTAACCACCGGTAGCTTGGACCCTGCTCCCGCCACCGGTGGATCACTATTTTTTTATATTTTTAAATGTTATTTTTTTTTTTATACTAATATTTAAAAATGTAATAAAATAAGACCTTTAAATAAATAAACGATAAAAATATTTATTTTCAGTTTAACAATTTACATTACCACTTGATTTATCATACCATTTATAGCTTTATAAATTGTAGGTTTATAAACCCTCTCGACACCCAAGCTAAGATTGAACTTGTGTTATGGGTGTCATTGGGTATGGGTGTATTGTTGCATAATTGAAATTACTGCACCGACAAGTACCCATCCATACTATTTTAAGTAGGTACTATAGTATTAAAATAAAAATGCAAAAGAAACTCCGTCTGTACACGCCTTGAGGGCTGGCACACAGGTAGTCCATGACTTTTTTTTTTTTTGGGGTGGGAAACCATCAAATGACCTCTCCCGCTCTGGGCTGAGCGGAAGGGCGTGTCAGACTTTTACTGACTAAAATCCACTCGTGTTCCTTCAGTTGCCTGTGCCAGGGGCCACGGTATCTGTTTCGAACAACCAGCCCCGGCGACATCGGCCCTGGCGGACCCCGTCAGTTCGTGCTGACATCTCTTTGAGGCGCGCGTGGAACACAACGCGCCGTCGACCCGGGCCTGGTCCTTACCGGGCGACGAGCTGCCCATTGCTCGCCGTCCGCAAGCCCGCGCCTACGGTGACCGGGAGTCGGCTGTTGACTCCCGTCCAGGGCGTCTCCTGCGGCGGCTAGGGGCGTGAGGGCGCAGAGATTGCCTCTCCCTCACGCGCTCCGCCTCCTTCTTCGCGAGAGTTACTGCTTCGCAGAAGGAGGTAACGGCCTCCCATTCACTCTCGCTCCATACCATGGCCTGGCAGGGCCGGACGCGAGAGATCGCCGCCACGAGGACACGGCGGTGCTCCGCCCAAGCCGGGCAATCCTCCACCATATGCTCCACCGTGTCCTCCGGGCGATCCACACAGTGGTGACACCCTGGTGTTTCCTCCCGCTTTATCCTGAACAGGAACCTCCCGAAACAACCGTGTCCGGTGAGGACCTGCGTCAGGCGGAAGGTGAGGGCGCCGTGGCGCCTCTCTAGCCACTCCTCAAAGAGGGGATTTATCGCCGTTATTGTGGCGTGCCCAGGTAGTCCATGACCTGGGGTACTATTCTGTAAAAAGATCACCGTGAGGTGAAGTGAGTTTTAAGTGAGCTGTCATTCCACCTGATGCTAGGGATTGACACTATTGACAGCTCACTTCACCTAAGTGTGAGATTTTTAAGCATTACTGGATTAGGACAGTACTACGTTCGCGTGGGATAATGCCACGCGGGTGAAGCCGCGGACAAAAGCTAGTCACGTATGTAAATTTGGATGGTAAAAAGACATTAGAAACTATACTTACCCTAAGAAAGGTGGGCTAGGAGAGAGTGGTCGTGATAAATACTCCGGGTGGAATTGCACAGTGACGTAGTAAGGATGATTGTCCACTACGGCGACTTCCATTCTCGTCTTAGTCTCGTCTTTGCCGACGAAGTGGAGACCGGCGGCCTCTAGACGTTCTATGTATTCTGGGTTCACTTCATACCGATGCCTGTGACGCTCTTCTATTTCATCTTTCTTGTATAGTTGGGCTGTAAAATGATAATAAAATTAAATAAGGTTTAACTACATTTCGTCGTTGCATCTTCGACATTTACATAATTCACTATACCCTGTCCATTAGGTAAACCGTTTTTTGAAAATGTAACTAGTGATTGCAGCAACACACAATACATTGATTGATACACATACGGTATTATAATGTCTGTAAGAAGCCATAAATAAGATAATTCAATAAGATAAGGCAGTCTATATATTTATTTTATTACGCATTTTACAGTTAACTTTAAGATATGTACGTTCTAAGACATCTGTCAAAAAACGGTTAACCTAATGGACAGAGTATAGGTAGTTCACTCCTGAATGTACTGCCTGGCATCAAACATAATTTTTTGAGATAGACTAAATTAAAAAGATTTTCTAATCCTCAACCTTACTTCAAACCACCGTTTTATTTCTCTATTCCAAGCGAGACCCTACTTTAAGAGACTCATCAGTGAAAATTTTATAATTTATAAAAAAAAATCGCCCTTTAAGGTTATTGGGCATTTTAAAAACTTGAGGAAATAACGATTGGCTATCAGTTAACAATGGATAATAATGCTCTTAATTATAAACTAATTACTCTATAAGTCGGTAAAAGTCATCAATAATTGTAGCCAATCAATTGTAGAAAATAACAATATAATATATTTCCCAAGAACTGTTTTATATTTTTTTATTATTCTGGTACCAATCTCATTAGCCATGCCCATTATGATTATATTGAGTTACAGATAATTTAAAAGTATTAGTAATAAATATAAAGTAAAATACTTACTTAATATGCTCGGCTCTAGAAAAGTCTTCCTCTTCCCTAACCGCATGGTTCCACCGAGGTTTCCGGGATGATGTTCAGGCATATCTATCACAAGTTTATCTTCACAGTTGGGATCAACCTCTGTAGTGTTAGCACCTTTTAGTCCTAGCACGTTTCTAGCAAATTCTATGACGGACGCTTGTAGACCGAGACATATTCCGAGCATTGGCTTTTGTGTTTCACGGCACCATTGACAAGCTTCGATTTTTCCTTCCATTCCCCTTTGACCGAACCCACCGGGGACTATGACACCACTAAAATTAAAAATGGAATATAATTAACCCATTGAAGGACACTGAACGAGAGACAACAAAGTTTTATAGTGTCCTGCAAAGTGTTAGTAACTAGTTCAGTCAATATGATTTAGCAATCAATTAAAAATGAGGTATTTTTTGTCAGTTTTTTTTTTTTTTAGGTTAGTCTAGTTACTTTGCTTTTTTTATCTTCAGTCAAGATTGCAGCCTTAACCGATAACCATGTTAAACGGGTTTGACTACACCTAAAACGTATACAAAACTTTCAAATCTTAATGAACCATTACTTACTCGCTCTTACAAAGATTCTGCCAAGCTTTATGATAAGCGACTGGATCATCTATCTTAGTCTGGCGCTCCAGGTTCACGGCCTCGATATAAGTCAGGTTGAGTTTACTGCCAGAAGCAATACACGCATGCTGCATAGCTTTTGTGACGCTCGCGTAACTGTCCTCCAATTTTGTGTATTTTCCAACCAGAGCGATGTTAACTTCTTTACGAAGATTGTCGACCTGTTTCGCAAGATTGTGCCACTTCCGCATAAATCTGTAATAGAATACATTTTGATGAATTAGTTTATTATCCAAACGGTATGCCGCATTCTTATCATTATCTTCATAAAATACTAACGTAGCGATAAGCCCGCCCATTAGCCATTTAGTGTTTGATCAATTTTTGTTTGTTATGTATTTTTGTGGTGTACAATAAAGGAATAACGTCTAACTTCTGAAATAGCCTCGCCCCCTATTACAAGGGACTTACACATAACTGGCGAAATATGGGTGTACAGTCCGATTCTAACTTTATGGCTCTGAAGTGCGCTACTAGCTGCGCAGTACCTCACCCCTCATGTTCCGAGCCGCCATAAAGTTTGAATCTGGCTGTATGTACACCTCTGCCTAACTCTTCAGGGAAAACAGGCGTGATGTTATGTTATGTCTAACTTTGAATATTAACTTAAAATCCTCAAAAACAATGATGACATCATAGATTTAGTAAAATATTTCCTTATAAATGGCGAATTCTAAGCACATGTTTGAATGTACGGCGCCATTAATTTAAATTATTCCTACACATTGATAAACAAAGTATTACGCATTTTATAGAACTTTATAGTGTGTAGTGTCTACTTCCTGCTTCTTGGAAATTTTATTGACAAAAAGATAAACGAGCCGTAATGAAGTCAATTAAATAGGTACCTAATAAAAATATTTCAAAAGCGGGTCACGACCGATATTTTAATTGTTAAAATACGAAGATAAGAAAACAAGATTATTTTTTTTATTCTAGACGGATCGATAAGCGGCTTTTGAACTTGATTTGACTTTTTAGAATATCAGAATATTATCGAGGTATACTATGACGAAGGTGGTGTGATGTGACGATCTGGTTTGGAAGGAAAAAGGGAAGGCCTTTCCCTTTTCCTATCCCAGCAGTGGGACACAATATAGGCTAACAAAAAAACAGAATAATTAAGAATTTATTAAAGTTCTATTTTTAGCCAAGCCAATTAAATAGATACCTAATAAAAATATTTCAAAACCCGGTCACGACCGATATTTTAATTGTTAAAATACGAAGACAAGAAAACAAAAACATCATATTTTTTTTATTCTAGACAGATCGATAAGCGTCTTTTGCACTTGATTTGAATGTATACGCTTATCGATCCGTCTAGAATAAAAAAAAATATGATGTCAGAATAATATCGAGTTAGACCATAGCGAAAGTGGTGTGAAGATCTGGTAACATTTGCGGGGCCAACATGCCAGAGATCGTCAAGACCGGGAGTTTTGGAAGGAAAAACGGGAGCCTTTTGCCCAAAAAACAGAATAAATAAGAATTTTTATTAGTTCTATTTTTTTTTCTGGTAACCCTCATACTTTTTCCTGAGCTGTATCTAATAGCCAGTCTATTTGACTGCAGGGAAAAGGTTTCCATCTCTTTCCATTAGGAGTCTAGCTCGTTTCGCGACTTTCGCCTCTAGCTGTCGTCATTCAATGGCACACACTGTGCGGGCCTAGACAAAATCCAAGCGTTTTCCGTGCAAGCGCTTTCCGCTCATGCTAGGGACTTAACGTTAGCGTGTTATCCTGCTCGCACAATAAACTAACATTTCACGCTAAAGGAATCTGGTCATCGTCATCGTTCTATCTCTGTCATCTTCAAACGATTGATACAAACAGAACGATGTTTTAAATACGTTTGGCGCTAGACGCATTTAGTGATTTGTGGTGAAAGCGGGCCTTAGTGAATGAATGGTTGAACGCGCTAATCTTTGCAAGTTATTAGTCGGCTTTAGAAAATTGTTTTTGCATTTGTTAGCACAATTCTTGAGGAAGGCTATTTAATATCACTCGACGACCTTTATTAGTCGAACAAAACGAAAGAAGTCAGTAAAAACGCTAAGCGAAAACAAAGTAAAAGCGCGGGCGGGCGATAGGATGCGACGCGGTGGGTCGGGGGCCGAAATTTCACGCGGAAGAAGTCGCGGGCAGGAGCTAGTGCATTATAAAATTCATAACGGAATTTTAGAACACAGAAAATACATACATATACTTACTTTCCTGGACGTGGCATCGACATGTTTAGTTGTAGCCTTTCGTTTAAATATTGTACGACTCCTTGTTCTTCCATCAGCAGCGGTACATGATATACGGAGGTCAAATCGTGAATACATATTACCTGAAAACAAATAAAACTGCCGTATTTAAAAACCGTTGGCTTATTATCCCTAATGATCAAAGGACGACTAGATGAAAAATACAAAAAAAAAAGCAGTAAAAAATACTGCTATCATCAATCTACAGATGATTCAATGTAATGCTATAACGGGGCTTAATGGCTCATGCACTGCATTGGTCGTTAACAATCTGATAAGAACTTTGGCATAAATTAATGGCACTTTGAACTAATTTATACTAGCTGAGTCGGCGACCTTCGTACCGCCTCAGAATCAACAAGCCGCTCCGTTTTTTCGTGATTTTTTTTTCATTTTTAGCGTTCTGTACCTCAGGAGGAAAAACGGAACCCTTATAAGATCACTTCGTTCTCCGTCTGTCTGTCCGTCCGTCTGTCAAGACCTTTTTTCACAGGAAAGCGTAGAGTTATCAAGGTTAAATTAATATCAAATACCTACTCAGGGCTGCAATCCCTTGAAGCAGTGAAAAAAAATCAAAGTTCTGAGTAAACGCAATCAAAAGATACGGGCGTTTATGTTCCGTTTATGCCGCATATTTTGACACTCGCAAGGGAATCAAAACCTGTATGGTACTTCCCGTTGACTCAGAATCATGAAATTTGGCAAGAAGCAATGTCATGTAGCACAAATAAAGGAAAAAATCCGAAAACCGTAATTTTGTAGTGACGTACCTACAATTTTGTACGGAACCCTCGGTGCGCGAGTCCGACTCGCACTTGGCCGGTTTTTTTTTTTAGATAATCTGTTATTCGGGGCGGAGACAAATCCAACCAATCAAAGATCATAAAAATCGTTCCAGCCGTAAAAATGGTGTAACTAACCCGACTTTGTTTTATTTAAGTATATAGATTTTCATTTGCCTAGCTTTTTTTAATAATAGGTACCTACACTATCATAGAAATCTTTAAGACGTCTAAACTTTCAGATTCATATGGCGTCATTTGAAAACTTGTTTTATTGATAGTAGCGGTGCTTTCACTGTTTTTATAGGTACAATTTTAATCTACATTTAGCTTGAAGACAGAAATAGAATTGCAACCATACTAATATCATAAATGCGAAAGTAACTGCCTGTTACCTTAGCAAAACCACAGAACCGATCGTTAGGCGATAGATAGGTCTTTGATCAAGGTATGTACATCCTACTCTTCATCCTGCATATTTGTATTAAAAAATATGAAACAAAATACACACAGACGAAGTCGCAACATGCAGTTTATCATTCGTCAAAAAGACTAACTAACATTACTAACTGATAACATGATAGCAGAGTTTTAAAGCACCACTTTTTTTTTCGAAGAAACGCGCCGTCATACCAATCTCCGCTTATTTCCTTTTCCAATGAATCGCTTAACTGAAATAGGTAAGCCACTTAGATCGATCGATATGCGCAGAATTACAGTAAATAGTATCATCTCTGATCTTATTAGTGTGTACCTGAGTGTTATTATTGTTATCACCCATTCTACTACGACTCTAGGAGACCTGCCGACCGTGCCCTAGGAGATAATAAAAATAATAAAAAACTTTATTGCTCAAAAAATTACAGAGTTTTGACATTGGCCCCAAACTTAGGAAGAAACGAGGAATGTTATTGACATAATGAATGCATTGCTCATTTGTTTTGTTTGGCCTGCGGTTACAAAGATCACTGCTGAGCATGGATCTGTACCTGCTTAGTGGCAATAGGCACCTCTTTTTATGTGGGTATATAAACGATGAAATATTCGTGTAGAATATGTATATACAATACAGTGGCATGCATTGCCTAAAGGTATATAAGCAGTGCCTACCTCGAAAAATCACCATAATCCTGTCAATTATATTTTAGTGTGCGTGCCCCACAAGTAGGAAACTCACTAAATTATCATACCTAACAAAAAACAAAATCTTCGTACGGCCTACTCGGCTCCCGTACTATTCGCACATTGTCATTGGTCTTTACTCGTTCTTTTAATCAATATTCTGAAAACCAATGCACGCCACCGATACACTAATAATCGTCGTATAGTAAATAAGTGCACATATGTCATTGCAGTGATTAATAATACGATTCAGAGAACATGTTTGAGGAGTGCTATTTACAATGTAGTTAAGTATCATTATACAAGCTGTTGTTTTGCATCCTCGTCAAATTTCAGGAGGCTGTTATGAAAGACATAAATAATCAAATAAAATTACGATCCCTGGTAAATAATGAATATAATTATTATGTACTTGTTTTTTTTTAGTTAGTTAAGTTTGACGGTATTTCAGAATACACCACTATCAAAGAACAGAATGGCGTTATGGTATCGTATAAGCGGCCGCGTTTTTATGTGTGTGAAAAAGGGCAGTTACAGTGAGGTCTCACACAGCCCGAGTTTTAAAATGCGTGTTTCGCACATGCCGATTTCCTAAAATTAGAAAAATAAAATAGCTACTTATTATTGCTTCGTGTCGAGAATCAGTAGCATAGTTACCTCCTTGAACTTGACGAGGATTCAAGACGACCCCTTCTATGTACAGACGCCAGCAGGTCAAGCTACCCGAAACTGTCAAATTTTCCCAATTAACATTGAATCTAAATGCTTTAGCGATAAAGTTGAAAATCTATTAAAGAAATTTGACAGATTGTAGTAGCTTGATGTGCTAGTGTCTGTACATATATTGTTTATAAGCATACGTGAGCATGTTTTATGATGGGCAATGCCTTACATTGAAAATACCGCACCAACCTTCATAAACAACGTATATAATGCATACATAAACTCAGAACCCCGTGGGAAACAGGCGTAAGTAGTACAGAAACCCAGCTGTGTCTGTAGCAAGAGCACGATTCTGAACTCGTTTTGCTTAATCTACATTCTACACACTACATACTATAATATAAGATAAGGTTTGTTTGCCAAAAACAAGGCTTTACATTTCCTTATAGATGTTACCGGCCAAACCCGTGTTAATACCTAGATATCATTAGAACAACAATTTCGAATTTTATTATACACGAAACGCACGATATTATGTACGGTTTATACCTACATGCGATGCGACCGATTGGTCCTGTTCTAATTAACCTAAAAGAAAAACGCGCCTTTTCCGGAAATTTCAACTTCAGGCTGAAGTACCAACTTCAATGAATATTCACCTAGTTTTTTAACCTTTCAGAAATGTTGATAATATGAATGCTGATAGCTAATAACATTATATTTGTTATCAGTCCATCACCTTATTTCTGCTTTCCTGAGTCGGAATTGGGTCACACAAAGCATTGAACTGTTCTTATAATAGGTACTCGCAAGTTACTAAGCCGTATTTTTTTATAAACTATTCTAAGGATTACCTACTGTTGCGAATGAAACAATTTATGGAACAATGGCGACTGTTTTTGAATTACAAATAATATTATTAAAATTGCAGATTTTGCAATGCTTTTTGTTGATAAAACGATCAATTATCTTGAAATAATTAACCATGGTAATTGCTGCTTTTAGTCAAGTGCTTTGGTCATAAAAATTTTCTTTATGCATAGAAACAAAACAGAATTTTATAAGTGTGTGTGTTGAAGAACACAGAACTCAAATCAAAAGCGAATAGGATTAATTGTACGAAGAACCAACAGCTTTGCACGGTAATTATCTAGTTATTGTATTTCTAAACAATACAAATGTTGGTAAAACTGTACCAAAATCCATCAAGTGGTTCAGAGCTAAGGGAATACACAGATAAATAAATATTAAAAATGGTTTTAATATTGTTTAGAGATGAAACAGAGAAATATTACCTGTTCAGGACCAACATGGCAGAAGTTGGAAATCTTCTCTTTGACTGGCTGATTGATGGGTTTCTCTGACCGGCATAATATCAAGTCTGGTGACAAGCCCAGCCCACGTAACTCTCTGACGGATGATTGTGTAGGTTTTGTCTTGGGCTCTCCTGTAGATTTTGGCTAAAATGTTCAAGAAAATATTACCTCAGAACACAAATTATTATGATTTAGATTTCAATAATATCTTTTTAATGGCTTTAATAGCTTCTTTCTGCTTTAAACTTTCTAATTTTATCAATTAGATGCAATGTTTTCTGAAGTTTCTAATTTTAGATAACTATTATTTATTTTCAATTTAATTTTGAATAAATTTCAATTATTAATAATAATAGATAAATGGAAGGGAAACAGGAAATTTGGTTTGCTGCCAGGTGACACAACAACAAACATTACACAAAAAAGAAGGTAAAAATATAATCGGAATTATATAGCTTACCATAGGAATTAAAGACACATGTGCACAAATGAAGTTTTCCCGCTTTACTCTGAACTGGAACTGTCTAAATGCTTCTACAAATGACATTCCTTCAATATCACCTATTGTCCCACCAAGCTCTACTATGCAGACCCTGGGAGGTGCGTTGTCTGGTGTCACAGGTATATGAGCCACTCTTTGCACCCATTCTTGTATGGCATCCGTAATGTGTGGAATGACTAAAAGTAAATAAAGCAAAATGGTGTTGTTGCCGTCAAACACACTTCATCAACTTGCCTGGCCTTTTCCCAAAACTATCTTGGGGCCCGCTTCTAGTCTAACAAGGTTGCAGCTGAATACCAGTATTTTACATTGAGTGACAAAATACTTGATATGGCTAGACATACATCAATATGACTAACTTTAGGAGGATGACAAGTCAAATTGGTGAAATATTATTATCATCACAGTCACAGAGCAACATTGACTTACTATTATTATTAAATATTATTTAGGCCTGCTTAGCAACAGTCTTCAGTAACTTAGTCAAGCAGTTTTCAGTAAAATATGCCCCATTAATGGAAATCAATTTGCATACCAATTTAGCCAGCACAAAAGTTGTTTGTATTTACCCTGAACAGTTTTGCCTAGATAGTCTCCACGCCTCTCCCGCTCAATAACTTGCTGATATATCTTGCCAGTTGTGATGTTATTGTCTCTATGTAGTGTTATATCCAAGAAGCGCTCGTAATTGCCAAGATCAAGGTCAACTTCGCCACCGTCATCGAGCACGTAAACTTCACCTAGAAAATAAAAATAGACGCATGCACTAAATGCAACGATAGCACGCGGCGAGAAAAACAATACAAATATGTTTAAAAACACAAAATTTACTTGTTCCACTTACCATGCTCGTAAGGAGAGAAAGTGCCTGCGTCGATATTTATGTACGGATCAATTTTTATTGAAGTCACATCGATGCCACAGCTTTTTAAAATTGTGCCAAATGAGCTTGCGATCACACCTTTTCCAACACCACTAATAACTCCACCGGTAACTAAAATATATTTCATGTCTGGCATAATGATTTTTTGAAACACGTTTATCGTACTTTTATCGTCCTAGTACATTCAGTATTTAATAAAATAATTATACACGATGTAGCTAATAATTTGAAACGTCATTAACACGTGCTTCTACCGCAAACGCTGCGCGCCATTTGCAATTTAAAATTTTTGCAATATTTAAAGGGATGGGATAAGACTAGCACCGCTAACATTCGGATATACGGGGATCCATACTATTGTTACAACACTACTAAAATACTCGACTAAATCATTGAGATTATTGTGACACTTATTAAACGTACGATTCACCAAGCGTCAGAAAAACACATTGTATGGGCAGAAAACAAATACAACGTAAAATTTTATTATCAAAAATGGATGGAGGAACAAGCTCAACATCTCATCGATGCTACTACAGCGGCTTTCAAAGCGGGTAAAATAGCACAAAATGCATTCAACAAGGGAGCTGCAATTCCACCTCCACGGGATCCTAGTGCTACGGGTCCAGGAGGCCCTAGACAACCTGTGCCTGCGCCAGGAGGACCACCGGGAATGCTGCCTGCCACCTCCGTCGATGGGCCCTGGAGGTCCAATGGCTCCGCCAATGATGATGGGACCACACGGACCTATGCCACCTATGATGGGAATGAAACCATCTATGATGGGTCCATTAATGGGGCCAATGGGCCCTATGAGACCCATGTGTCAAATGTGTCAACCACTAATAAATGGACCACTTAAGGACCACCTATTTTATAAACACAAAATTTACTTGTTCCACTTACCATGCTCGTAAGGAGAGAAAGTACCTGCGTTGATATTTATATGGGGATCAATTTTTATTGAAGTCATATCGATGCCACAGCTATTTAAAATTGTGTCAAATGAGCTTGCGGTCACACCTTTTGCAACACCAATAATACCTCCAGCGATAACAAAAATATATTTCATGTCTGGCATAATGATTTTTTGAAACACGTTTATCGTACTTAAATAGACCTACTATACATTCAGTATTTATTTAAATAAATAAACACGATGTAGTTAATTTGAAACGTCAATAACAAGTGCTTCAACTACAAAAGCTACGCGCCAATTGCATTTTTTTCAATATTTATAGGGATAAGACTAGCACTGCTAACATTCGGATATTCAGGGATCCATACTATTGGTATGTACAACACTACTACAATACTCGACTAAATTATTGAGATTCAACAACAAACTTTTTGCTGATTTGTAGTCTGTGTAATTGAATGAAAGTTTGAACTAAAAACCGAGAACTGGAAAGACGCCATTCGTTTTTGCATGGCATGTTTTTATGTGCTGTCAATTTTTATGTGTTGAACAAAAATAGTGGGTAATTTTCCTCTTTTTTCGAAATGCCTAAGTATTATTGTGATTATTGCGACACTTATTTAACGCACGATTCACCAAGCGTCAGAAAAACACATTGTACGGGCAGAAAACATAAAGACAACGTAAAATTTTATTATCAAAAATGGATGGAGGAACAAGCTCAACATCTCATCGATGCTACTACAGCGGCTTTCAAAGCAGGTAAAATAGCGCAAAATCCATTCAACAAGGGAGCTGCAATTCCACCTCCATGGGATCCTAGTGTTATGGGTCCAGGAGGACCTAGACAACCTGTGCCTGCTCCAGGAGGGCCACCGGGAATGCTGCCACCTCCGTCGATGGGCCCTGGAGGTCCAATGGCTCCGCCCATGATGATGGGACCACACGGACCTATGCCACCGATGATGGGAATGAGGCCACCTATGATGGGTCCAATAATGGGGCCAATGGGCCCTATGGGACCCATGGGTCAAATGCGTCCACCACTAATGAATGGACCACCTATGAACAAATAGTGTCAGTTTATAAGGACTGTTTTGATGAGGACTGGAAATTAAATAGTTGCCACAAACCGTGTTACATCAAGTGATTTCACCATTAACTTTGAGGTTATAAAACAGTTTGGATATTGGTGACTTAACTTACAGTACCTACTCTGTTTTACTTTATGTACTCAATATACCTGTAGGTAATAAGCTGTTAATCAATCAACTCACAACATCATAGTGTTCTCTATTGGAAAAAATAGTGTTAAAACCATTATCATAATTATCTACTTTGTCTGACTTTGTAAAAGGCATATCACACCAGGACGTCATGGCGGCGCAGCCAAGTCGCGTCGCCAACAAAATGTATGGCTGGCTGGGTAACCAAGCAGACGCCAGCTGAGCCACCCTTTATAGCTGGCAACGCGACCTGGGTTGCCAGCTTTGTCAACATTGTTGTTGTTCCCGGTGAGGTATGGCTCTTACAGTGTCTCTCTTGATAGTGTGAATTTGGATATTCACCTGGTATTATAAACTCAACCTAATCAACCTAAATTATTTTGTAAAAAAAAGGTGTGTAGGTAAATATTTGACAACAACAAACAATATTCCAGATATTCTGGATATTTTTATATTTACATTTTATAAAACCCTGCCTGCCCTTGTATTGATGATGTACTGTCTATTGATGTCCATGCTTGTGGCATATTATTGTAATTTTTATCATAAAATAAATAGTTATTAAGTCAGTTTTTGTTTCACTAAAAGCATAACTATTGTTTTAGCTAAAATAAGTAACCAACCTGTCCCTGATCTTAACCGCTATGAGATTGTCTTACGAGTTTACTGACTAGAAAGGGATTGCGATAAAAGCAAGAGTACCTACTGAAAAATAACAGCATAAACCTGCCTTGTTAGTTGGTTGCAAGTGCTAATGAGGTCTCGGGTTTGATTCCCAGGTTGGGTAGAGTTATTGGGTTACTCTATCTGGAATGTTCTATAATCAATAATTGATACCTACTTATCTATCAATCTGGATACAGTAAATATTAAGAATAAAAAATAAAAAAAGTTAATGAAGCCTTGATGACACCTGCAAAACTAAAACAGCAAGTAAAGCTGATTAAAGAGCAGGCGCTACTTGATAGTCCTAAAGGGAAAAAGTATCAAATCAGTGCTGTTTTAATTTAAGGTTTTATTTGAAATCATAATTATATAAATAGACAATATTATAATAGGTAGCAATGATTGGAGAACATTTCTATAATTCCCTGTAATTTGTAATTAATAATTTTATTTTCCTATTTGTTTTTTTGTTAGTCTTTGTATAAACCACATAGGTGACTGGCCATCCTGATGTCAAGGTGACCGGTCACCTCAAAAAGTGGTTTCAAGTTTTAAAATGCATAGGTAGCAATTATCTAACGATAGGTAGCAATTTTTAAGCTAGCTATTTCATTGTGCACCTCTACTTTTGCAAACCTTTCCGTGAAACCTAAATTCCTAAAACATGAAACAGTTAAAAGTAAAAAGAAGTTTATAAACAATTTTCAAGAATCATCCACATACATAACTTTGGTACAGACGCTAGCACATCAAGCTACTACAATCTTTCAAATTTCTTTAATAGATTTTCAACTTTATCGCAAAGTTGATTGGGAAAATTTTACAGTTTCGGGTAGCTTGACCTGCTGGCGTCTGTACCATTTAAAATTTTATTATGGAAAATAGTAAAATTTGCAATGGCATATTACAACGAGATAGATCATTACGTTCGTTAGATTATGTACGACGGTATATATTTTTTTATTTATTGAAATGCGACTTGCGACTGGTTTCAACATTTTTAGCATAATATGTGCAGTACAGGCACATATATTCTTTGTCGTATTCCTTCCAGGACGTGATAGTTTCTGACAGTGATAGGTAATTGTTGCAAATGAGGGACCCGCATTTGCAACAATTAACTAACTATAAATACCTACGTAATTTTTTTTAAAGATTGGTTCTACTTTGCCAGTAGACAGGGTGGGCCATAGGCGTGGATTGCTTAGGGCATCAAGTAGTTTTAATTCGGCACTGCGTTCACCTGGATTTGTGCCCGATTGATGGCAATAGACTCGAACTCTATTAAGTACATGGGACTTGAACATAATTGGCGAAGTGTGGGTGTACTATAGGTGCACCTCTGCATAACGCTTCGGGGAAACACGACGTGATGTTATGTTCAAACAGGGTGAATTTTTCAGCAGTGCGTGGTTGGCCAAATTCCAAATAAAAATCCTCAAAGGGGCCGATTAGAAGTATGTATCGGTAAACTAAAACTGCATCATTAGACGAAAGGAAAGGGTTAATTTTTGCAGTTTAGATTTTCTGCCTATTCAAAAGTACTCTGTGTGCCTAATGTAGGTAGGTATAACACGACAAAAAATAATTTCGTATCCTATCCTGTACTCAGTGCAAAACATTAATTATGATTTACAGCTGTAGGTAGCTTGGTTCAGATAGCTACAGAATGGAAATAAAATTTATAATCATCCGCACATCATGTTTGATCATTTCATCGTACTCTATCGCACTGTATTTAGTAAGTCTATACATTATGTACTTATCTGTCTCAGTGGTGTAGCGTGGGTGTCAGCCGCCCGGGGCGGAAGAAAATTTAGGTATTTAAATTTAGAAGACTATAATATGAAGTAATTCTAAAGAACTTCGAAAGAACAGACAGACAGACAGATTCTGTCTGTCTGCAGTCCGTCCTCTCCATTGAACACATGTATTACCTATTTCAAAAGGAAGAGTTAAATGATACAACAACATAATTCAACACGTTTTATTTAAAATTGTATTCCGAATAACTTAAAAACTTTGAAAAAGTTCAAAACACTACTAACATAGTACCTATCAATATGTACTCAATAAATACTTACGTACTAAGTTTTTTAACCAGCTATTGTGGAGTAGAAAACATCATTTACACAAAAAAAAAATTGGCCCCATGGAGCATTAAAATAAAATTATCAATTTGAGCTCGAATTACGAAGTAGTCCAACACTGGTTATGGAAAATAAAAGTGCCTGCAAAAATGGCACCATAAGCGAAAGAAAAGACTAGATTAAAGCTTCTATGAATTTCACTGCCTTATCATGACTTTGAGATTGGAATTTAAAGCACCCCGCTTTGACACATCAATATCAGCTTTATCATAAAGCAGTTTCTAGTGTAGTAGGCGACACTTTGCCTCGGTCTGGAGACGTTTTGCTTCGAGAGTTAGCTGACGGACCAGCCGCAGTTGGGCTCTTGAAGGAGGTTAACTTGGGAGGGGATGCTTCAGGGCAAGTATTGAAAAATTCTGCTCTCTTCGCTTGCATTATTTTTGTTCTAGATAGACCTTGTGACCGTATGAAGTCGGTATTGAGAGGAAATACTCCTTGATCAGTCGCTTGAGGGAAGTTTCTTTCTATTTCTAAAGTGTTTTCATTTAATGGAATTAAATTTCGTCGAGCTCCAAAGTGTTGGTTTGTTACAATAGGAACTGTTTTCGAAGGTGGCGTTTCAGGTAGCAGGTCGTGCTTTTCACCTGAGCTATTGGAGTTTTCATCTTCGTTATAAGCTTCGGGTATGGGAGTAGATAAAACATCGGATCTTGGACTGGCGAATCGCCACTGTGACTTAGGTGATAGTAAAATTTTAGGTGTATTCTTGTGTTCTTTTATAAGTGCTCCAGTTCTCCCTGGAGAATTAGGCTGAGCATTTGGTTTTATAACTTTTCTATGCGTATAGGTTTTAGGAGACCCACTCAAATCGAGAATATTTACGTGTGATCTATTTGCAACTTGTGAAGGCAGAGTCTGTGGTTTTTCTCTGGATATTTTTAATTGCTCTACTGCTGACAACTTATTGGATTTATTTTGTGGTAAGGTATTCAATTTAACACTGTGTTGTAACAAAAGCTTTTTGAAATCAAGTCTAGAGGTTTGAGACATCGGTCCATGTCTATCGGCGCAGTTTGTTTCCTGCTTTTGCAGTCCGTAGACAGGACCAGGAGTAGGAAGGATATTTTGTTTCTCGGAGGGTGACCAACTCATTCTATTTCTTGGGTCTCCTAAATAACCTGTTTCAGGGTAACGCTGTGAGCCTTTTGTATATAGCGATGTTTCTGAACTGACTGGAGATAGACTAATAGTTGACAAGGCGGGCGATTCTGATCTCTCGTTGGGATCTTTAATATTGAGTTTCTTTTTACTTTTATGTATAACTGCATATAGTTCTTCGTTTGTCATGGTTGATTTGACGGGAGATAGTAGTTTGGAGCTAAGGTCAACAAGATTTTCTTTATTAGATGGAGTTGAGGATTTAAAGGGTCCGGATGTTCGAGGATCGATAGGTGATATTCTGATCGATTCGATTTTGTTTGTAGGACTCTGTACCCTTTGGTCGGGCGAGGGTTGATTTCCGGATGCAGTTTTCATGCCATAATTAGAGGCAGATCTTGGAGGCGCGATGGATTCTAAGTTGCTTCTTTTAGGAAGGGTCCAGAATTTCGGTTGCTCTCTCTGTGCTGCCTTTGAAGAGTTCTCGTAGTTGATGATGCCGTGCTTACCACGTAGATGAGCAGTATGATATCGATGTAAGGTGGGGTTTATCGCATTCAGATCTACAGTTGGTCCCTTGTCTTGGACTAGACTTGGCGGTATGTTCAAGTAGGGCTTGTCAGCACTGGAATGTCGATAGTCTGAAAATATAACATTCATTATTAAACAAACGTGCAACTGCATATAGGTGTGTTTCTTTTTTCAATGGTACGTACACCGCCGACATTTCCCTACACCTACGCGCGTTTGATATTCTGCGACGTATTTCTACTTTTATATAACATTCGAGATACCATCCCATATTCATTCCATACACATCAATTTACATGAAAATAGATACCTTCTATAAAAATATATAACAGTTGATTATACCAGGTGAAAATTGGGACCCCGAGTAGCCTAGGTGGAAGTTATTTGTCTCAAGACCTAAAACGATTAAACGACTCATTAGGATTATTCTCGATATTTCGATTCTCTCTCAGTCGGATTATTTTATAATGGATATTCAATATATTTTCACAAAGCTAGCAAGTTTATTAGCTTACATTGTTAAAAAGTGTCCGCTGGGGTTCCAATTTCTCACCCTGTATAACGAGCTTACCCATACCTACACCTTAAGACTTAAACTAAGGGAAAAAAGGTAAATAAATGATTAAAATAGGAAATAGAATAAACGGGACAGTGCTTCTTCTCAAAAAAGAACATGCTAATTGAATAAAAGGGTAAATATAAACAAAAAAACAAAATATCAACGTAACTACTTACAAATTACTTACTATAACTACATAACAGTAGGTACAATAGACGTCCAAACCCAAAAGCAAAACTAAGGCTAAAAACAACAATAAATCATGTACTAATACCTAACTAATACATAAATAACTGAACAATTACATAATAATACATTTCGACGTTCACATATAAATTACCATAATGGGCATGTGAGAGCCTGCAAGGTACATGAAGTGCATGGTATTTTATTCTTAAACCTATCATCATTCGACCAATTTATGTTTAGTATATTATTACAATTTTGTTTAGTGTGGGCCACTAAGTGCTCTTGTTTAGTTTTTTTAGTTGTGTTAGTACAGCCCGATTCAAACTTTTCGGCGGCTCGGAACATGAGGAGAGTTGACTAACAAATTCATGGGCCAGCGGGGGTGAGGGGTGGGGTACTGCGCGGCGGGTAGCGTACATCAGAGCCGCCATAAAGTTTGCCGCGAACTATAATTTTGAGTCCCCATGCATCATGCCAAATAAGCAACACAAAACTTTACCTTTTAAGGAGGTGTCGCTAAAGACGAAACATTGGAAGCAATCTCCTTCACTGTGCAAAGCGATGTAAGATGAGTGCAAAGAACTGTACACCTATGTTTTAATCTTCGAACATTGTTAAACATTTTAACATTGCGTTTATCCACAAATTAGTCATGTTACAATAAGTTTCATATTTAGTATTGTTCAATTGGTTATTATCGCCCATAGGTGTGATGTGAAAATAGATTCAGTGGATTATTTACAAAATCTCATATTGTATAGGTACTTATTTTTCAAAACACAAGTTCTGTTTATCGTGATTTATTCAAAAGGAAATTGAAACAAAACATTTTGGTAAAAGGAAACGTCAGATTAGAAGTGAACATCAGATTTTTATTCACTAAGAAGGAAAATCAGATGCTCGAAATATAATTGATACAGCCGAATAAACAGAGCTTGCAAAAGTTTCATAGCCCAGTGCTATAATGAGTAGAGTGAGGGTGATAGTTGAAGGTGTGACATTAAATGAAATAAGTGCGTTAATTCACAATAATTCTATATATTATTTACAATAAAAACACAAGGACACAGAATAACACACCATGCACTTACATACGAAGAATATGAACCACTCGTAAGCTGTGCACACTGCGGTGAAAAAAGCCACCATGCATTATTTAACACTTAACACTAAAACATTATATTATGTAAAATAAAATACTGATACATCAATGTAGCTACAGAATTTAAAATTCATTCATATCATTAAAATTCACATTCGCCTACATAAAACTATCACAGAATTCATAATTAATTTATTTATAAAATTCAGGGAAGACCGATTTTGGTACTAATTGTACGTTGGACGGATTAGTTCCTACTAGATTTTTATTAACGATAATAATTTATATTTCTACAATTTAAAAACGCGATAAAACTAATTCATTGTCTAAACATTTCGAGAGAGTTAAGCGTACTCGTTATAACATTATTCTAGGTAGGTGTCGGTAACAGGGAATATGCGTAGTTATTATTTGGGAGAAAGAGGAGATAATATTTGAGCTAAAGAAAAGTTTTAAGAATGCTTCAGAAGTTACCAGATTTCAGTGCCATAGTCGGATTCAGAAATTGATAAGATTCTAGCGCGGTGCAAAGAACCATCAACAGGTACAGTGACTTTACTAGGAGTAAGGGGGCAAGCGGGTGCCGAGTGAAGGATACACACATCCTCTGGATCAGCATCTAAAATTGCCGACAAGATATCTAAAGAAGTATCTCTTCTATCAGGAATGATGGCCACTGTGTGCCTTTTGGGCATAGGAGTGGTAAATGGACTTAAAGTCAAAGCAGACAATTTACTCTCAAACTTATCGTCAATAAAAGAAGTGTTATTGTCCATACATTCACACTTTTCCAATTCGTCAATAGCAGTTCTATGACTCAGTTTAGGGGACACAGTTGGTGGGTAGTTTATCTGATCACGTAATAAATCTGCAGCTATTTCGGCCTGAATCATTTCTAACGAGTCTACTTTTTTGGTATTTGTGCCAAAACTTTCGAGTTTCAGTAGCTTTTTGATGGGCATCAATGGAGAGTTTGCCAACTTATAGCTATCGCTTCGTTTTATTTTGTTGAGATTTGATTTATCAGAAAGTTCGTCGTTAGTGTTATTGGGACTTAATAATTCTCCGTTACTATTAGCATTGTTTCTATTAGTAAACATTCTTAAAACTTCGGCTACTTTACTGCCCGACTTGTTAAATTCTTGTTTATCGAATTTATTTTTCAACATTATGGGAGTTTGGAAGTTCGGAACGAATGGAATTATTTGTTCATTTACTTGGAGTGCTAGGTCAACGACATCTACATTTTGCAATTTTGTTTCGAAAAGTTGTCTTGAGATGGACTTTGAGCAAATATTCTTACCTGCTAAATCGTCTTTCGTCGGAGATAAGCTGACACCCTCCGCATCGTGTATATTTACATAAGCCCCGGTCCTAGTGATTGCTTCTACTACCCGCGGTATGTCTTGTGGTTTTTTAGTTGTTTTCGAGTGTTGTTGGTTGCTAAGTACAGGTGTTTCGGTGATAGGTGTAGCAGTAATAATTGTACTGGGTTTAGGTGTCGGTAAAGTAATGAATTCTGTGGTCATAGGCCCATCGGGAGCGATCGGTGCTTTGATTATCATTTTTCCTAGTTGTGGCGACGTTGGCTTACTTGAAGGTGGTGGGGCTTCATAAGGGAAGTCAGTTTCATCTATAACTTGCACAACATCAGCAGTTTCGCGTTGAATGACCGTAGTCGTAGGCTTGATTTCTTGAACAAACGGTCCTGGCTCGAAAGTTGTGTGTGCTCCTTTTCTTCGCTTTAGAGTGTCAGATGAGTAAATCACTTGTCCTTGGGAGTCAAGAGTAACTTTCGCACCTTTTATTTGAATATCATCTAATGCCGGTGAAGGCTTATCTTCTAAACTGTGTTCTAAATAGTCTTTACTCCCACTAAGGCAGTTTGGCAATTCGTTCAGTGAAACGTATTCTGTTTCAGGCAGTTTTCCAGAGAGTACAGTTTGCAAGTTTTTCTTAACTACATCACTGTTACCATAAATACCTCTATTCAAACTTAATTTCTGATTATTATTCTTCACATCAGCTATTGTTACGTAATCACCGGAATCGTAAAAGTTTTCAGTTAATTCGGGTTCTTTTGCTACTGGCGATTTTTTACTGGACAGTTTATGAGGGAGAACACCTTTTAATTTGCACATAAGACTATTAAACGGCTGTAAGGAAGATTTAATTTGACTTGTTTTATTACTTGGCTTCGTTAAGTCCGTAGGTGTTTTTACTTCTTTAGGCTTTTCTTCTACTGGTAGGTCTAATTTAGGCCGACTGGCTACTTTAGATAATTCAGTCTGAGATTTGATGACGATTTCAGAGTCTTTATTACTAGTTTCGCTTTCGTCATCAGAGTTCGATGGTGTAATCACACACATTGAAGGAATTCTGGAGCTGTTAATTGTTGTCTTGTATCTTATCCTCTCTATTCTTTCTGTTCCTTCAAGATCAGATGACTCTGAATAGTCTTGTTCAGATAGGCTGTTCTTCCCGTGTGCGCTTGACACGGAGTCTTCGATAGGTGAACTAGATGTGTTATGTCCCGAGTCTGGGGAACTTGTACCTGTACTCTTCTTTGCACTTTCTAGTTCCGTCTCTGTATGAACTTCAGCAACTGCTGTAATCTCTTTATGATTACCCACATTTCTGGTTATAGTGATTGTTGGAGGGAGTGCTTCATTTATTTCTGGCGACGAATGGTTATACCCTGGTTTATCAGTATATGGTCTTACTGGATTATACCTTAGGCTGCCGAACGGAGACTTTGAGAAAGAGGAATTCATACTCCTGTCTAGACTAGCATTTGCGCTATGTGCATTGGTACTTCTATTTCTGCTTATTATAGCTAATGAACTCTTTCGTTCCGGGACTGTTGGACCGATTACTAGTGATCGATCGCTTCCGGCGGCCATTAGCGTCGTACATACTGTTCCAGCGGAACTTGTAGTAGTACTAGTGGAACCTTTGCCGAATAATTCATATTCATTCTCCGCAGTCATTGTTTGACTGTTGGAGGAGTTTGAAAGAGCATTGCTTGTGTGCATTGGTGTGCTAGGAGTAATTTCCTCTTCCTTCAAAGTCTTCAGGCCAGAGTCCATATGGAATGATGTGTAGTAGCCTTCGGTGTCACACGAGAATTCTGAGCTTGTTTCCAAATCCTCGTGCAAGTCGTTAATGATATCGGGCGTTAGGGTGCCCTCACTTGTTACACTGCCCGAGCCAGAGGTATTGAGGAACCTTCTTCTACTAATTATAGAACTTGGTGGTCCGTGGTGTGCATTCAAGGAGTTTATAGACGTTGCGGCAGAAGTTGTACTTTTAGGAGGTACTGTTGTGGAAGTTATTTCGGAACCTATGCTTGTACGACCAGACTCGGAACTTGCCGACCAGTTACCACTTGACGAATGAGGTTCATCTTTGGCAGTTCCTGATCGTCTTAGTCTTCTTTGTACTGAGGTTCCTCTTAGTTTAACACCGGTATTGATAGTCGCAATATTTGGTTGAACGGTAGTAGGAACACCTATACTCTTCTCTGAAGAGGAATACGATGCACATCTTTGATGTGTCCTCCTATCTTCATCTCCCGTTCGTTTCTTGCGCATCGTCACAGAATCTTGGACCAATTCTATTTGTCTGGTTGGCGATTTGGAATCCTTGGGCTTCTCACATTTGGACGTGTCCTTAAAGTTATCCCTACTGGCACTAGGAGATCTACCGATTAACTTTAATCTGTTTTTGCCCCACTGTTTTAGAGAGTTGAAGTGTCCTTTCTTGGTCACCGGATCGATAGGACTTTTCTTAAGTAAATCACTAGACTTCGACCTGATGACTGTATTGCTATCTTCGATTTCTTCAGAAGCTCCAGCGTTTGATGTATCGCTACGATAGAACAAACCAAGCAAAGCATTAGTCACACGCTAAATGCATACCTATGGTTGAAAAATCTTTAAAGAGTGCCGCTTAGTCTTGTTACAGCGGAACGCTTTAAAGATGAAATTAATCATGAAGCTAATGAACAAATGGCACTATTAGTGATCAAGTGCACAAATGATTGGATGTCTTTGTTTCCGAGTTATAAGAGCGTTGATTCAAACAACGACACCCAATGTTAAACATAATGTATTCACAGAAGCACGATAGTATGTATTATCAACGAGTTGTTAAGAATGTGTGCTCAAGATTTGAATCGTATATCATCAAAGCTGTCCACACGTATTGTGCTGAACGGTTACTGTCGTTAATCGAGACGCTTTGAGATTACATTATCTACAAAAATAGATATTAAAACAATGAACAAAAAACATAAACGTGTTGATAAGTGATAGATAATGTAATCTGTGTGAGTGTATACAGTGCATACTAGAAGCTTACCCAGCTATAGCCTCTCTAAGCTCTTTTTGATCAGTGCCCGAAATGGTGTTTCGTCTTTTACCGCGAGGTTTTCTCGTGCGGGTCCTTCGTTTCACCGTGTCCGTCTCACCGGCCGTACTCTCTATGTGGAGAGATTTTCGGGAGCTGCACATTCTGTCGAAGAATTTCCCTGACGTGTCGATAGCTATGACCTCCGGGGGAAATCTGTTACATGAAAAATATTATATTAATATACCTTTGAGTTAGTAATCCAGTACGATGAGAAAAAAAAAGTTGGAGTTAATTATTGTAATACAAAATCTTGAAAACCAGCGCAGACTGATTAAATCGATAGGTCAACATACAAGTCAAACATGCATAAATTTTCACTTTTATACATATGTGTGTTATCTTTGGCAATATAATTAATTAGTGACCTTATTTATTGATCATTCCTTTGCTCATATTACGTGTTTTGACGTTTATTTTATTGATAATATTAAGTATTCCACGATAAAAACGTCATTTCGTTACATTATAACTTTGCATAAAAAAATATATAAAGCCGTTATAACATTATTTTATGAAGCAGCTGCATTAAATAGCGATAAACAATAAAAATGGATTAACGAGGCACTTATTTGGACGGTGAACCGCGAAATTGGCTTTTAAGGTGCATTACGATCTTTCGTGCTCCGTTGCCTTGTTTTCGTGGGAGTAAAATGAAAATTAAGCAATTTTTCCTTATAAAACTTGACAGGGTTACCAACTTCATACCATATACGTGGAACTTGGAAGTTACAAATGGTACTTTGACTTCGGCGGGTAAACATAAACATGTATTTCGAATGTTGTTAGATCATATCTCCACAGATTGCCTCTGTCAATAAAGCAGTTGTATAAATTGCATATCAATCGCTGGAGCTGATTGACAGCCGTTGCATTTAAAACAGACATTAAAAAATTAGGGTTGTCAAAAGAAAATTTTACTTGGAAGCAATGACCCTAAGTTGCTCATCGGGGCTGGGCAGCCTGTGGTCGATGGGTTCGTCGTCTCCGGACCCGCATTCCGAAAGTTCGTCTGGCGTCAAAGTGACGCTGCTTGCGATCCTCATAGAAGCGTCCGGCAGGGCTGTCACGTCACCCACTGCCTCTTTCGACGTCCATTTCCGAAGCTGCTCAACGACTGACGGCTGGAAATGAGTTGCGTTTCAATGCTTAATAAAGCGAATATTGGAAACGTTTCACCGTTATTATTCCGAGTATCGGGATTATGCTGATTTTGTACTTCATTGGAGTTCAATTTTGACGCGCTGACATGATAGCAATTTACAGTTTATTGAACAAATAAATGAAGAACTTTTGTCAGTTATTAATTTAAAACGTTGTTTGCAAAATGTTGTATATATTCGTTTATTTGCTTATCAGAGTTCTAAAGCGGAATTCGAAGTAATTTACCTTCACTACTAGGGCTTCTTAGTCGTGACATTAACATAAGTTTCTCCAAAGTAATTCAAAGACAACGTCTATGTTAATAAGAGTACTTAATTTACTTACAATGTGGGTTTCGATTTCCACATCGACCTTCTGGTAGACTCCTCGTCTTCGTTTAGTGCTAAGGACTGGGGTACACAGTAAGTATGGGGAGTGCTGAGAATCCTTCCGTAGTTGGTCGAGAATCGATGCAGATAGACGGTCTGTCGTCGCCTTTTCATAGAGCTTGCGTATACTTGACGGTCTGAAAAGATCGGGAGTCTTGTGTTAAAAGTAAAATATATATACGTTTTGAACTTAGCTATTTCCGCTCGGTGGTATAAAAGACTTGGAAAGAAAAGATTATGTAAAGACTGTGCCTTAAGACTAAGGACCGATCGGAGCGGAAAAATCCGGCTATTATCGCGCATGTAATTCCGCCGTTGATGACAACGCCGTAGACGTTTCGTCGGTTTTCCGCCCAGATGGCAATTTGGGAACATCTTAACTTGCTACGATGGAGACCCCGGGACAAATCTGAGCGGAAAACGTGCATTTCCCAAGGGAAATGCGCGTTTTTCCGCTCAGATTTGTCCCTGGCTTTAAGACGGGCTGTTCGTCATTCGGAGCTTACTTATAGCCCAGATTTGTTCTATCTACTTATTACACAGACGTCGGATACCTACCTCACTGGTCATCGGGGAATGGTGACTGTTACAGTTAATAAACCAATTGCCTAACCCTTTGGGCCTAAAGACGTGACTATTGTGTTAATGATACAGATTGTAAAACCTTATTAGCGATCGCGAAACTCAATGCTTCAGTACTAATTGGTAATAAAGGTTCGAAAGCAGGCTAATCAATCGTTTCGTAAGGAATCGTGCACTAGGTACAATTTGGTAACTCCTGCCCTAAAGCATAGATGCAATACAAATAGTTTCCTTTATTAGCGTACACTAATGTTCGTTTGTGATAATTAAATTAGAAAGTTAGCGTTTTACCTTGTATCGGGTGTGAACAGACCCTTTTTGAGGGGATGACTTGCCGTGTATTGGACTTTGCGAGCCGCAAAGTCTGACAGGCTGCCCTCCGCTGTAACAAAAAGAAATAGAACGTTAAAATCTTGAAAGCAAAGCAAAGCAAATCTTGAAATAAGCGAAAGAGAGAATAATTCAATATTTAGGTTTGGCAGGCAGGAGTAGATCTATAGCAAAAAAAAAAATAGTTTTCTAAAACAAGTTTTCGTCTAAGTACCTTTACAAAACTAATCGATACGTTACGAGTTTCTACAATTATTGCAACACACAAACGCACTCTACATTGAATTGAAGAGCGCCCTTTGTTATCAGCGTAGGTACCTAAAAAGGTGAATGAAATTTCATCAAGTATTCGTTCTTAGTTGCTTCTTACGACGAGATGCTGGAGTGCTAATTAGCATTCCTAAATTCAGATTTTACCAAGTTTTGAAGAAGCGAGGAACATCTCTTTACTGTCAATCTCTGTGGAATCTCTGTAAAACAATTCACGAGACGTCGCATTGAAAGTCGGCTCTCCTTTTATTTCTACTCAATAACATTTTTTTCTATAGATCATATTTTCTTCTAATTGACTAATGTTTCCCACATCGTTAACGTAAAAGTCAACATAATTGAGTGTCATCATTCTGTACTAAATCAAGTGAATCACCTCACCTTGCGACGGACGGCGACGGTAGTTTATGCTCAGGCTCATAAATGTAGCCATATATCTGGGCAATATACTGTCTAGTTATGCAATTACCTGTGTATGCTAATATAATATCCTATGATCGTAATCATTTTAGTCAGATCTTAACTAACAACAAGATACAGTAAGTTTATGGACACCTGTCATTATAGAATCTAAATACTATGTTGAATACTGAAGATCTATCTCTCATGATAAAAAGACAAGTGTAAAAACATGTTAAAATAAATCTCCAAGACTATTATACAACATATCATTAAAAGATAGTTAGCCAACAAACAGATAAATGGCCGCTTCGAGTCCCAACACTCCATGAAACAGACAAATAATCCGCCATTAGTCAAGAGCCCGCCCCCCAGGTTATCGGGATTAATGTTACTGGTCCTCACGACACCTCATTTCCCCTTTTCTTGATTGCCTCACACCTTTGTGCCTTTATCAGCACAATACTACCATGCCTCATGATCTACCATGACCTTTTGAAACCTAACTCTTCTATTCGATTGAACAAATCACTGTCGGTTACAGCAAATTTATTTCAGACTAAATTAATCACGACGACAAACGGCTGTTCAGTAGTTTTGTAACACTGTGAGCATATTTTGTTTTGATAATGAAGAACGCTGATTAACTGTGATCCAGTCTAGATTACAGAGCGGTTTATTACAGAAGGAGGAAGCGATGTAAAAGCGGATACACAGAGAGACAAGTGAGTTATCGCCCTTGCATAGAATCGTGTTCAGAGATCGTGACATGACCATACCTATTTTAGTTTCTAATTATCGATAGGAGAAAATGGATGATATTATTTATCGGCTTCAGGATGAATTGTCGGAGCACAAAGCTGTACCGCGATACAATGGAAACAAATGAAGTAATCAATATTTAGAGAATGCAATCGAAGAAAACGCGCGTGATTCTAATTTGTAATAGTTATACGTCCCAGCTGGATTTATTACGTGAATATATTAACACTAAATATAGCAAAGAAACTTCTCATTTCGAATCACTTGATATAAAGGATTTTGTGCCGATCGTAATAAATGAAACTGAATGAATGATTTTCATTCTTTTTTGTAATAAATGAAATCAGAAATCTCCTTATTTAATTCGAAGCTTCTTTGCATGCCGATGTAGCATTAAGATATATAGAAATAGACGAAACGCTGTGTGCACAGCAATGCAATTAAATTTTACTACTAATACGATAGTGGCAAAACTTAATTGCATTGCAAGGTATGAACCTGACCAGTCTGACCTTTGACGCAAAAGGTCTGACTAGATACAGTATCAAGATAACTTTGAAGTGAACGCAGATAGAGATAAAAGATAAAACAAATATTAGGTACCTAAAGAGGAAATTGAAATGATTTGAGGTTGATCGGGATAACTGTTAAACGTTTTATCGTTAAATTAAAAGATTTTATCAGCGTGCAATCAAAATTGTATCCAGTCATTTATTTATTTTTAATCAACCTTCCAATCGATGTTACGGTGTTAATTGAAAATGCTTTATATCTACCATAACTGTCGAAAACGAGGAAAACTCTCATGAAATCCGTTCGTCTGATGCCATGGAATTGGAGCTCTTATTTTAAAGTATGTAGAAATGTTTGCTGAGGTATTTACATGTACGGTCAAAGACAGCAATGTCGCACATTCCGTAGCACTCCCAGTAGAGAGAATAAATTTTCAACTGTGGTGGATCCGTGGACATACGACCGCGTTTGCATATGGCCTGACATTGGTCATTGTAGTCTGATAATGTATGCCGCATACAAAAGTGAAGTCTGAACTCTTACATTACTTTTATGCAGTAGGTACAGTAAGGTATGCTTATAAAATAACAAAAACTAAACATATTATCATCTTTAGCAGCATTGTTTGGGCTTAAAATTATTCATTACACAACCCAATGGAAACGTCAGCCCATCCTTACGTCTGTACTGACATCTTGACTCAATAAATAAGACTTATCAAGTGAAAGTCAAGATCTTATTGCAAATTCAATACCCCTGTGAGCAGCAGTCTATGAGGGAAATGGCCTCAGGAAACTAGTTCCATATAAAATAGATAGTGAGATTGAATAGTATTGGATCGCAATAAGTACTGCAAAAGTGGGCCCATTGTGAGCCGGCCTTGGCTCCCTGCGGGACGGCGCGCGCGCTGGGACTACGTGGGTGGCGGGGGTACCGGTGCCCACATATTTACGATTAAAGAAAAGTAAAAGAATTGTAATTCTATACTATAAGAGTATAGTTCATATTTTTTTACGAATTATTGCCGCATATTTCAATGTCAGATCCAAGATCGTAATATTTTAATCTTTATCGATTACGGTTCGACGAATTATTAAAATTAGGGGTTTTCAATGTAGGGAATGGTGCCTGATAGAGCGTGATGGATAACATGAAAATATAAATTGACTTCATCAGTCTGGGGATCGGTGAGAAGGAATAATTTCGTGGCTTGGATTATGAATATACTAATTAATCTAAGCTATAGTTTTTCGATCTCAGACTGGTTTGATTGATTTTATTTAAAATAATAAAGAGATTCTGAACACAGAACCGAACACCGATACCCGAACAGACAACAAAGGCAAAGAAAACATTGCTACTAGAGCTGGATGCATCATACGTAACACTATTACAGTGCGTATAGAAACTGCGCTGAAGGCAAGGTCCTATGAGGTCACGACTTTGAGAAGGTCTTGCAAGGGCGCTTTATCAGTGTATAGAAGCAACCTGTTCTGTAAAACAGGTTTCGTAAAATGGAATATGATGTGTTTGGAATGTGCATCCAGGGCGTAGCATACTCTGGAGGAAAGAAAATGTCTTTCAGTAGATATAGATATTTTATAGAAGATGACACTACAGTTAGTACATAAACAGTTCGTGAATCTAAGAAAGTTCTAGTTTTTACAACGGAAAAGTGTAGATCAAGTTCAAGTCGAATAAAATGTCCATGAACCCGGCAGAAGTAATTCGCACGCAACCGTCCGTAAAACAGTTTATCGGCTCAAACTTGCAAAACTGCGCGATTCTCTGCGAACGAGCTCCTTTCATCCGTAACTCTTCATATTAAAGCGGATGTGTTGTAAAGAGCCCCCTTTCTTTGTTTTTGGCTTTATAATGATTCTGACGCCCTGTTCATTGATTTATTGCTTGTTTAATATTCATGGATGCAAAGAGTAATTTAGTTATTATAACTGTACAGGAACTGCTCCAACTGTTAAGGGCCACTTTGCAATGTTCGATAATTTAGTCTGCACTTTGTGGACTTTTCGTAGGTATTATTTTAAAGTTAACTATTTCATCGTGGCTTTCTACGGCTTGGATATTAAAACCACAGGGTCTACGTAGGACGTGTGGGATTAAAGAGCTATAATCTGACAAGGCTTCTTTAGAAGCATTAAATTTTCATGGACAAGGTATTGCAACCTTTTTCATTTAAATTGAAGCCTACTTGCTTTTATACAGCGTATCCAATTACGTTCAGGGAGTGTGCATTTCGTATGGAACGTGGTAAATTAAGTACACCATTTATTTTTTTATTACAGTAGAAGAACAGGATTTTACAAGACTTCGCTTTATTTTTTCATCTTTACGGCATGGCGCGTTTTCCTCTTCCTTCGTCTAGCTGCGCGTTAATATTTAGCTTTATTACATCTTAAAGCAGGTAGAAGTAATTTCCTAATGGTTTTATAAGCGAGAGTGCGTAGCTAATTCGAATCTGCTTGAAAACCACGTACACGCTCCCGGCAACTTTCCTTCTAAGTGATTATTCACAAACGTCGTATATTAGTATGAATGAATGTTAAACATTTGTCTACAGAATTCCAATTATCTGCCGGGTAGATATAGCAATTTCCATCCAAACACATAACGCATGACTCATTCGGAGTAACTGATGTATACCTATTTCGGGATCGTCTGGGAATCACAACAAATGCAGATCGTCTCAAGTAGTCCCATCTCATTTGTCTCATTATAAATCTTTCAGTCAATGAAATACGCCGCCAATAGTTAGTAGCAAGTTATTTGACGTTTATTAATAGGTAAGCTATTAAAATATCATCATTCATTTTTCCAAAATAAAATAGGTCCATTATATCTTTTTTATCCCCAAAGCTCTATGAAACTTGTTTTTGATACGAGCAGACTGAGCAATAAATAATATCACGCTCCAAATAAACAAATATTCACTTCTTTATCGAAGAAGGGAGAGCTTCATGAATTGCTGATGTCAGCTGTAGTATATAGCGCTCCTTTTGCAAATAAGGACGTTGCATAAATTTATAAGCTTACATTCCAGCGCAGTTTCCTTAAGAAAAACGGTTTATATCTGGCCATGATGTTGGGGCAGAGCAAGGGTCTTGAATAAGGGAACGGGTTTTACTACAAGTGCAAGACGTATACTTCAGAAAGCCAGAGGTTGATGTCTGCAAAATATTGTCTGTGACACTTTGTTGTCTCCAAACGTTAAATTTGAAGTGTACTTATCTTGACCCGCCATAAACCCCGACCCGAGTATGGTAATTCGGACATTTGTTAAAAAATCCTGTTATCAATTCAATGTTATGTTTTTTGGGTAGGTTGTATCGGGCTTATCCGAAAGCGGTTAGGTTCTTATTCAGTTCCCCAATTGAAGTTCTACCTGAGGGTCTGAATTAGGTACTGGCACTATTGTCCTCTATCCATAATTTTAGTTCCTGAATTCAAAGTATGGCGGTAAAACTTATTTAAACTTTCCGCAGAGAGGACGTAGGTAAACGCTTTATGTGTTAGTACGTAGAGCAAACAATTCCTTACGAACATAAAGTTAAAGCTCCCTAAAGTTGACCGCATATTATTATACGTTATTATGATGGAAGGGAGGGTCGGGTTTTATACCAATATTACTTGTCACATGTGAGAGTTATAACAGCCACCAATGTAGGCTCTCCCGAACAATAGCCGGGCCTACCGAACTTTTACATCGATTTACCAATTTCCCTATATTGATCACTTCTCTTTCCCAAACAAGGGCTGCAAAACTTCACCGCAATACGTAATGATTCCTCCTAATTTAGAACAAATCGTTTAAAAAACTTCCTATAAAATTTTACGATCAAGAAAGTTTTACGGTTGATGTTTCACAGTTGGAGTTGCAACACGTGAAAAATGTTTTACTATTGTTTGTGAAATAAGTACAAATTACTAGCAAGCAATAAATGCGACATTTTTACCGCCGCAACGATTTAGTACGGGACTGGGGATACCATCGGCACGTTCGAGAACATTAAACCTGGGCCCAACTGTTTCTCGCCATCGACATTCGAACGGGCTTTCTTTACTTGAATTCGAACGGATGCTACTAAAAAGTAATGGCAGACTGCGGAACTACAATGGAATCTTGAAGGCAGTATTTTTTACAAGACGGATCCGTTTCCATTTTATTGGAGATTCAGGTGTTTCCGGCTGAAAAGTTTATGTCTCAGATGAAAAGGAAAATCTCAGATTTAACGCCAGATTTACGCCAATGTCCACGTTAACTTCCGCTTCAAAAAGTCCTTTGTCAAGCACTAGGTAATATTCAGATTAAATCCCTCGCCTTATTAAGTTTCTCCGATCTAGTCCGTAATTACAAACCATGTAAACTTCCTGCACATAGCATAACGAATTTTGGTTACATACGAGAAATTACAATGAAGAATAAAATAATTACGTTTTAACGATAAAGAGGTGATTTGTATTTTTGTCCCTGAGGACATCGAGTCCACATGCCACTTAAATGGAATGAAGGTGTGCTTGTGTTAAAACTGAGTTTGTAAACAGTGCACGTATCGCTGGTCGGGAACACCCCCGTTCGCCAGTATTGCATCGGGGCTCGGACCCAGACATTTTTTCGTTACACCAGCATGGTATGAGGGTAATGGCTTTGAAAATTTCAAGATTGTATTTTTTATACACTTCGTTGGCGCGAACAATTTCGGTTGTCATTGATGGACAGCCGAATGAAGTGTTTAATAATGTATGAAAGTGTTCGGGACAGTTTATGAAGCCTGCAAGCTGTTCAAGTTTGTATAGGCTCTGAATTCTCAAATCACAGTATGTCATTAAACATATACAATAACTACATACATATTAAAAAGTTCATATTAAAGGGTTCATACAGGTTATACAGGTAGCGTAGACTCAACACAATCTTATGCGGTGTAGGTACAAGTTAGTTGAGGAAGCAATATTCTCGGCTACTAAACACAGTAGCCTCACAATACAGGTAATATTCAGCCTCCGTTTCACGGCCCGCGGCGGCAACGTTAAAATATGTTTTAATTATTAGATACGAAGTGTGAGTGCAATAGATATTACATAGTGCGTACGCGGCGTTCTCTGCAAGGATTTATTGTGCAGTAGTACTAGTGCTTCAAGCGGCCTTCAATTGGTGCATTTACCCCGCGATCCGGCTCTAGAACCCATTTTATTCCTTCACAGGCTTCACAGCAAATTTAAAGTATTATTCTCGGTACAGTCGGAACTATTTCACAATACAAGTATTGATAAAGTAATTGAAGCAATAATTATTGACGAGTTTAATCAAGGGATAGGTACATACTTTTATCACATTGCGAGTTAATTGCTTAGTATAATTTGCAGGGCGAGAAGAGGTCATGTTTATATAACATTATGCATGCATGTTTCAGTAAATAGCGCAGTCCACACCGAAACGACACGACGTAGATTTTGTTCGTGATATAATCCCAAAACTGATAATTGAATCGCTCGAAAAAACGTAAACCAAATCGAGTGAGGTAGTAACTGAGATAGAATCAAATCGATTTCAGTGATATCGAATGCTGTAAAAGTTTGAAGTTAGTAATAAAAGTTTCTCAGAATATGGGCAGTACGCTTATACGTTATTGCTTCGCCACTCACGTAATCCAGCGTTCGTGCGAGCGAATCGTAGAAAGATTATGATGTACGTAATGTATGTGAAGATGGCGTAATAAAATACCTGTAGCCTGTAGGCACATATACTGAAGAATCACAAGTGCGATTTGAATAATCGTTTATCCCAATTCAATAAACGTTCAAAATTATTATCAAGATTGGTCGTCATTGATAAATGATAAATGATTTTATTTTGTAAGTAGGTTTGTACAAACACTTTTACACGTCAATCATATTTTAAAACTAGATGAGGTCGGCGTTTCCTATCTGACTACTCTGAGAAGAAAGGCCGAAACAAACTCAGAGGTCACAGTCTCTTTTAAAGTCCAGACATAATCTTGGTCAGATCATATGAAGACCATGCAGGTCGATGTCTGACATGGTCATTTGAGGAAAGAACCACACAGATTGAGAGGACCTGTCCAGTCAGTGCACGCATTTGTCAGAAATCGTGCAGCTCAACTCAAAACTTAAGGAGCTCGACGCATTAACAAGTTACAAGGCGTTGATAAAACCTTGCATCTTTATTACAATGGATTTTTAATTGATTACAAACAAACACGAACATTCACTTTATTGCTTTTCATAGGCTATAACAATTAAACCAGTAAATAAGTTGTCATCAACATATAAAATTGAAAAAGTTATGAATGGGCGAGTTCATTTTTGGCACGGAAATCCAATCAGAGCACAGTCCATGTGTAATGGCTGAACATTTTTACGGTTTGCACAGAATGCCACGGGGAATAGATTTCCAGTGCGTCCCAAGTATAAATCACGAGGCCAGATGACGCCCCCATTCCTGAATTCTGAATGAGCTTGCCGAGACTTACTTTAAATTAAGGATTCTCATGCTGCCTCCTGCATTTTATGAAGTTTTTCTGTTTAGGTACTTCTTTTATGTAGGTATTTCAATTTTATTGCTTTCATAAAATTGTATATAGCATAATTTTATTATTTCTCTGTATCTAAGTAGCCTTTGCCTTGTAGTGGGAAAAATAAACATAGACTAACATTATATAAAATAAAATTCGATATTTTAGATACGGAAGTTCGTATTAAGTACATACATTTTCAGACATTATTCCTTCCCTACAAGCGAAAATGTTTCATAAAACTTGAATTAATGCCAAAATTTAATAGCTTTATTTTACAAGCATGTCATGTTTGTAACGTACCTACTTCTAAAGAGGATAAGCTATGGGAATTTTATAAAGCATGCTTTTCCATGTAATTGAGCAGTGTAAAATGCATATACCAGGATAACAAGTCGCATAAGCAAATATTGTTTATACAGCACGAAGAAAGGCATCGTTTAGATTAAAGATAGGTTCATAAAATAAGTGAAATATAAACGAGAGTCAGTGTTATCTACAGTACTCAACGGACTTAACAAGTTCACTGACCAATGGTGGCCGACGATAAAGATTAGCCGTTTACTGCGACCATTCAAAGCATTTGCAAAAAAATATAGGTAGTAGATACGAAGAAAATTACACGCGTTGTGGTGCCATTTAAGGATCATAGCAGGAAGCGTAGCGACCGGTTCCAGATGGCACCGCGGTATAGGAACGCCGGGAAAAAACTAATCACTTCAGATAACTGAACATTCTCACGAGACTCGGATAAAGTACCATTCTGTGACAAATATGGTATTGTTTTTAATACCGCTAGTTGCAGTACAGGACAACACCGTTTTGATTCTTATTCACCTAGCTACGAAGCCTATGATTAAAAACTATAAAAAGTGATTTATAGACATTCCTAAGGATTCATAATTCCTACATTGTGTACGCCTTATAATAATAAAATAAAAAAGTCTAACCCTTTGAGCAAAATATTCCGAAAGTTTGCGGATTTTATACGAGCAAGCGGCTCTCTATAAATCGCATCATCAACACGGTCAAAGTCGGGGCACAAAATATTGTAGATTTTACCTTTATTTCGTCACTTCGGAAGAGCAATGCTGTATCCACGACCGATATTATACGAGGAGCGATAAAAACGTGATTTTGGTGATGTATGGAAAAGGAAAATGATGTGGAAAATTATGGAGATACATCGTGCATACGTTTTCGGCAGCACTAACACTGATAACAACACACCATTTGGTTTTTATCCCAAAATATTTTCTAAGCAAGATGAACCTTCTGTTTTCGTTATAAAATTTATGCAATACAGGAAGATGTCAGTGACCGCATGTAATGTGATTCGCTGCGGTATCCGCCAGCGTGTATAAAATTGATTTATTCACGTAACTATATGGTATACACAACACAACCCATAGGAGTCGAATGACAAACTTCTGTAGTTTGCGGAGCTCTGATCTTCATCTCATATGGTCTAAAAGCTTACCTTTTGCATGCGGATGTTCAAGGAGCGTGAAATTTACTTATCCACGCCTTTACCTTGTTGATGATTTTAACGATTATAATTCTGGAAATACACATTTGTTACCGTCGTGAATCATATTTTGATCAACATAGGTACAACCTGAAACTTACCTGCAAATCACAAAAAATGTGATAAAATTTGAATTAACTTAAGGTTTAACGTTTCCCTCTTAAGGCGAAGTAGTACACACGCTTTCGTAATTTAATCTGCACACATATAAGAGAGAATTAATGCCGCCGTCACCGGTGATACACATTCAATAAATAAAATTTTAATAACGACGTTATAAACGCGTTATAACAAGGAATAAGGTAATGAATTATAATTATGCGCGGAGCCGCCCGACCCACGCGGTCTAATGACTACGGTACAACATTAGCCAAACACAAATTACCAAGAAATGTGTAAACAGGTATTAAAGGGATCGCCGAGTTTTACGTAGCTGAATTAGGGGAGAGTAATGTTCCCTTGTTGTTTTTTATCATTCTTCGCTAATTTATTTTTTGCGTTGCGTTGCTGATGACCCGAAATTAATGCGTTGCTTGAATCAAATTACCATAAAAGGAAGCTCTTAAAGTTTTAAAGTTTAATTCCACTATTTAATACGGAAGCTTTTGTCGGTTTAGAGGATTATTGTTGGCATTTAACTGTTCAGGAGCCCGCACTGCGATAATATCGACGGCTCGTTAACGTTTAAGTTATAAATTTTAGAGACCTGCACCACAATGGAGGGCGTGGTTGAAACTCGTAATATTTTCTACTTGCGCTAAAGTTGGAACAGCAACTGCGATATACGACTGTTTTAATAACATAATACATCCTTACAACAAGTAAACACTTGTGCTGGTTCTTCTGCATTCTGTTCAAAAAGAACAGTTAAAAGTAAAACCAGACCTGTTTGCGGCGATGCATTTGAATTTCCAGTCGGCGTAAATGTCCGGCTTCCCCCTAAAGAATATTGGTTTGCATAATAGCAATCACGATCACAGTAGCTACAAACTTAACATGCTGTTGTCCACTCTCGTATTGTCTTAGGAATAAAGTTGAGAATAGATAAAGGTGGGTGTATTCTGCTGGCTGCTTTACATTGCTCTGTGGTATGGTATTGAATGACGTGTCCTTATTTCAGTGAGCCGCATTCACGTCATCGGAGAATAGATTGAAATGAATAGGAAATGTATGGAGTAGACGGGGCATGTACCGTTGTGGTATGGTGTAGCTAAACCACTCCTCTCCTCGTTAACGTTCCGAACATCCGAATGTACCTGTCTCCACAACTTCTGCCATGTAATGGTACATGAGGATTGCTAGCAATAAAAATATTTATTGCATTGCATTTATAGCCTTGGGATCATTGTGGTTAAGAAAGACAAAAGGAAAGTAAAACAGTGTTCATCATTCAACTCATGAGTTCTTGTTTTGCGGTTGATGCATAAGTGACGACTGTCGCAACACTGTAGGTGATAGGTAGATACTCAACTAGCCATATGAAACTTTGTTTCCTTCAAAATCAAAACAACAAGGAGGTGGCACCCTCAATAAATACTTCTTTTGGCTTCACCGTAGTCTAATCGATTTTATTGAACGGAATGCGTGATATGAGGTATGGATTTAAGCCACCCTATGTGAAGTTTGAACTTTGCCCTTTTATCATGAAACAATAGGTCATGTTCCTTATTTCAGTCTAACAAAAAAACTAAGATGAGATCCTTCCAGACAAAATAGCCACAATGCGTAATTTGAGCAAAGCAAACGTTATAAAACATAGTAATGGTAAAGATAAGTATGTAGTGGAAGTTACGAAGATCTCTGTACTTCGACATTTAAGTGTGTCGTAACTCAAGTTAAATGTTGCTAGTTATTTCGAAGTGAACAATAGAAACCAAGAAAGGCCGTGTAACGAAGTAAACATAAAGGTGACCAAACTGCTGATTATAGCTAATTTCGACAAACAGAACATTAAGCTTAAAATTACTTCGTAAACTAAGCTACCTATCTTGGTAGAATGGTAGGTAGTTCGTAAACGGAACTACCTACCAAGAAAGTTTATGGAAAAGTATTAAAACATCATCAGCAATTTAAAAAGCATTATCTGAAGCTTATCTGCGAAGGATAACCCGTGCAAAAGTTGAAGGAAATACAAGTTATCCTGTAGCTGTTTTTATTTAAGAAAATTGGGAAAACATGTCCGAGGAAAGAAGCTTAGGGCATAGAACAGGTTGACAAAACGGAAAGATAAAATATAGAAAGTATAAAATTCCGAGAACCGCAGCTTGTGGAAACTTAAAATTCTCAAATTCTCCACAAAACCAAAGCTGCTTCAATCGTGAGAAATGAAATAAAAATTGTTATTTTCTTTTCGCCAAACATTGCCAGTTGTTTGTCTACCTAAATTGTTTTGAGCCCTTTATCACGACATATTCGTTATTAAAAGCTGTCATCAACATGTAACAAACGACACTCTGCGGTATAATTATTTTGTTCATCAACCAAGTATTCTCTAATGCTCTCTACCGTATCTTGTCCACAATTTGCATTTGGTTCGAAGTGGTTAGTGGGTAGATTAGTCAAGTACTAGTAGATCTTACTTATGTATAATGCTTTGAAGCTTTTGATAACACGAAAGATATACGGTTAATTGAATTAACACCGGTTATTTCTAATTTAGTTTTTGTTATTTATTTACGTTCATGCGTGTTTTCAGTGTTTGTTCTTCGTATCTCCGTGTTCGTCCGGGAACTGCGGTATGGTGCGGCTAGTGGCTTGCCAACATCCCACGAGGTGTGTAGAGTCGATGACCTTTCTCTCCAGGAAGTCTATACCTCAAATTAATAGCTCACTCCATCTCAAAGCCGTTAATAGTTATAGCGTTAAGTTTATGTAATGTTTCACAAAGAGATACAATTTCGAAGGAGGGAATAAGGCATTGTTTCGTGTTGAATTGAATTTTAATTAATATATTTCTTTTTCTTTGAAGTTAAAACGCTGTTTACTATAATGCTGGTAAAATATAGTTATACCTATCTGCAACTGCAGCTTTATATCATATGATAATATGGATAAACAAACTTGGATGTGTAAATCCCTCATATCTCATGTATGCAGTAAAACATTTCAGTGCGACACGTATGATACGACGTCTGCCCCAAGGGTTTACTGCTGCTGAGAACTTTCATAGAACCAATAAACTAGTTATACATACACAAATCATGTCTATTTGTTACGAGTTTGATGGGAAATGAAACCTACCACTAAACAGGTTCACATGTTGTTCCAACGTATCAGATTAAATTGTGTGCACTGAAACGATGAGGTTCCTTTCTTTTTTACTACCAGTTGAACAGTTTGTTTTGATTCCTTCCTTTCATACTAGTCTAGTCTATAATTTAGGAACAGTAAACAAACGGTAAATCGTAGCAGTACATTTTTGATAGATAATTTATGTTCTTCGTGGAAAAATCAAAGAAAGAGACTGTACAAAGTTATTAGAATGGGGCTATAGGTTACGGTAAACACCGAGGGCCAGATATCTGAGGCATTAAAGGAGACAGCCTCGTGCAGATAACCGCAACATAAACGAACCGTAAAGCTGTTTGTTCACTGCTTTTACGATTATTTGTTGGCACTTTAGTACGACGAAAATTCTCAAGGAACCGGCCAAAGAAAAATATCACGTAAGCGGAATAGGACTGGAAAAGATAGCATCTCTGTATTGTTAGTGTTGCGCTGCCATCTTTAAGCGATAGTAAAAGTGATTCTGCAAGCCACAGTGATCTCACTGTGGCTTGCTGTGTTATCTAACAACGACTACCAGCATCGTGGAAACTGTAGTGCGATGTCTAATTTACAGGGTCCGCTATCCAGGCAGTAAATTCCATGCTGGACACAGAACCGCGAACACTGCATTAGCGGTATCGCCTGTTTAAACAACCCAAACACTAGTCGCTTTGAAGTGCCGATGGCAGACGTTGTTTGACACAGGGCCAAACAATGAACCTTCATATACTCAACACCTCCGCTTTTTAACATCTTCGACGGTGTGTCTGGTACAATGTTTGGCTTTGGAAACAAATTGAGAAATTGTTATCGTGTATTTACAGTTCCGAAGGGAAACTTTCACACAGGAAAACATTTGCTTTTTAAGTTCTGTTAAATGTTATTGTTGGAGATCTTAAGTACGATGAGAACTCTGGGAATATAAGAAAGATAGTTTCCATGAGGAAATACAAAAGTATTTTTGGGTAACCTCTTGATTCCAAGAATAATAACCCGCTTTCTTCTTTCTCTCTTCATAACGTGTCTGTCGTAATATTTACTACGTGTCTATCTGTTTAAATACATTTGTCAGATGTAACACAAGCATGCACAAGAAGCATACATCAAACGCATTACAGGAAATCTTAAAATAAACCGCATGAAAAATGTTTGATCGCCATCGATTGACCTAATCATGTCGGCACCATTTACTTTGTGGACTAATTAAAACGCAGACCAAGATGCATGTTTCTCATAAACATGGCGGTGAGTGCATGTATGGTCATCGTCATGTGGCCCGTACAAAGTGAAATAGCTTCATTGCCCAACCGTGCGTGAAGGAACATTAAATCAGCGTCGTTCACCTACGGGAGATTACACCAGGATATCGAAAAACGTAACGTTATCAAACGATTGCTCCTTCAAACGTTTTTACAATCAAATAATATTGAGTTTCCGACATGTGATTTCAAAATGTAATAGGCAATTGCGATACGAATTTTAGTATCGTTTGGTGCCTTGTTGTTTAAGGAAAACAAAAAAATAAGCGATATCATTCGTATTATGTATATTAAGTTTCCAAGAAGGTAAAGTCAACAGCCATTGCGTACCTAACAGATATTCAAAGTACTTATGTTTACTAACCAGCACTTTTATAAGGTAAATAGGTTTAGGAGATCTGCGAATTGAAGTGTCGATAATATTTCTGTAAACATAGGTCATTGATTGATATGCCGTAATAGGACATATCAATTGATTAATCTATAAGCAAGATCAGACGTCGTTTCAAATGATGATTAGCAATAGAGTGAACAGAAGCTGTACCTATAAGGTAAAACCAAGCTAAAGACGGTGAGTTACACTATACAGTGGATTGAGTGTCATTTAATCTATCATAGGTACAGTACGGGCAATATTTCACAACGTGTGGTTACAGCAAGTTTGTGCAACAAGCTCATAGTCATTCAACAAGTACACAAATCAAGGTTGTTAACCCATTTGCGTTACGGTCTGATACCACTCTGTGTGGCTTCCTCGTATTCATTACGTTTTGCTGGTATTCATTCACAAAAGCCGTTTGATCGAAATTATGTAACCTTTTTTGCCCTTTCGTATTTGTAATCAACCTTCGTGTTTAGTCACGTTTTGAATCATCGTTTGTTGGTAGTGTGGACTTCCAGATAGAAGATTTTTCTATGCAGGAAAAATATGGCCGGCGCGGCGTCTAGACACTGTTTTGCTCCATGATGCTTTGCTTCTTGAAATATAATCAATACAATACATAAAGATAACAAAATATCTTGTAAAGTTTTAAAGATAAGCCTAAGTCAATAGCACGTAGAACAACAGCTCGAGGGACCGAAACCTACAAATGTCTGAAAACTTTCCAAACTTATTTAACCTACCTACAATTTTATTTAAGTTTGAATTGCCTCTTTATAAGTGTAGTTTAGTTATCTGTGAAAAAAATATTTAACTACTTAATTTCTCCCGGAAATTGATATTAGTACAAACACATTAATTATTTTTAATTGAAATGTCAAATATATCTATATATATAAAATTCAAAGTCCTGACTGACTGACTGACTGACTGACTGAGACATCAACGCACAGCCTAAACCGCTGGTCCTAGAGACATGAAATTTGGAGGGTGTATTCTTCGTGAAGAGTAGGTAACCACTAAGAAAGGGTTTTTTGAAATTCCACCCCTAAGAGGGTGAAATGGGGGAATTTTGTTTGTATGAAAAATCTTATTCCTTGAGTTAATAAACTTGAAACTTGGCACGAATACTTATCTAAGTAGATTATGAAGTTGGGCATTTTTTGTTTTTATAAACTACCCCCTAAAAGGGGATTGGGGGGTTTCAAAGTTTGTATGGAAGAATTTTAGCGCGAGGTCCGATTTAATCAAAACTCAGTATTTATACCTAAAATTGAAAGAAAAGAATAATGTGTATCAGGGTTTTTCGAAAATCTACCCCTGACGGCCTGAAATGGGGTAGTCAATTTTACAGGGGAGGATTTTACAGCGTGGCTTGATTAACTCGAAAATTGGTATAAATAATCTTTGAGTCAAGTTATGAACACATCCCAAATGATTTTTCAAAATTCCACCCCTGTGGGGTGAAAAGCGGGGATAAAGTTTATATGAAAAATCTTATTCGTAAGGTTAATAATCTTGAAAATTAGCATGAATACTCGCCTAAGTAAGCAATAAAGTTTATGATTATTAGTTTTTCAAAACTACCCCAAAGGGGATATAGGGGTGTTAAAGTTTGTGTAGAAGAATTTGAACGTGCGGTTTCGATTAACTCGAAACTCAGTGTACTGTGTGTGTACTTAAGACTAAAAATAAATAATAACACGGGTTTTTCGAAAATCTACCCCTAACGGGGTGAAAGTGAAAGGGGCAAAGTGGCTTGATTAATTATAAAATTGGTATAAATAATCTTTGAGTCAAGTTATGAATTTTTTAAAATTCCACCCCTGTGGGGGTGAAAAGCGGGTATACAGTTTATATGAAAAATCTTATTAATTTAGTTAATAAACTTGAAACTTGGCAACAATACTCGCCTAAGTAAGTAATAAAGTTTATCATTATAAGTTTTTCAAACTACCCCTCAAAGGGGGATATAGGGGTGATGAAGTTTGTGTGGAAGAAATTGAATGCGCGGTCCGATTAACTTGAAACTTAGTATTGATACTTTCTTTATAATTAATAATAAGTATGTAAAGTTGTCGAAAATTGACCCCTGACGGGGCAAAAAGGGGTAATTCGGTTTTTAGGGGAGGATTTGAACTTGAAACTGTATGTTACGTTTTCACGCCTAAACCACTGAACTTCTGATTTGGCAAAGAGATAGATGGCATCCTGTGGAAGCACATACTTTTTATCCTGGTAGCACGTTCCCGTGGGATAACTTCCGACATCCACGCGGGCGAAGCCGCGGGCAGAAGCTAGTCATTTATATTGCTGTTGAAAACATAAGTTGATTGAATGGAAGGATAAACTTTACAGGGATCACAAGTAATTTCATTAGCAAATGGCTAACTGGAAAATTAATTATTTTATAAACGCGAAACGAATTTTGTATCCGAACACGAACCTTCAAAATTAAATGTTGTACGTACTAAGCAGAGGTGCTCAGCGTCACTCAGGATTACGAGTCGACTAATCTGCTACGTGACATGTTTTTTTAATGATACACATACATTATTTTAATAGTTTACAAATGTAGGCGACTCGGTGCTGTTGTATTAAATCTCTGTCGACGACTAGATGTTCAATTGTTATCTTCGTAACAATAGCTTTGGTCAAAAAAAGACTTGCTCCAAAAAGTTCCGAATAAACTCTGCAGCTCATTTTCATAGACATTCAGTTCAGCAACAGAGCAATCTCTTTCAATTTTTATTTCGAATACATTACGGGTAACTGGGCACGGTGTGCAACGGTGCATTCACATTCATACAGCCCGTAGTTCCGAGTACAATGTTTTAATAAATCACCAAGTAACGAGCCTGTTACAGTACTTACAGTAGCCGTTTCGCCAAATCAGGACACGGTATGAAGAGCGATTTATTTCATTCGAAAACGTTGTGGTTCATTGACGAAAGATAGCGAAGTGGGTGACCATTTGCATCGTACTTGAAACGGTGAGATACAGCTACTAAAATTATGTTACTGCTGAATATAAATAGACTGTTACTGAATGTCCAGTCAAGTTTAGAGTTATGTAGGTACTTGCGGATATTACTTCAACTAAATCTATTTCAACGCTATTCGCTTGTTCGTCGAATGTCCAAGTATAAAATCGTAAACGTTCAACATTTTATATTCGCGAATATCTCATAGCCTGGTCATATCCTAAGAGAGAAAAAAAAAAACTGCACTTCATTGTCAACTGCAGAAACGATTTTGTTTACTCTTCTTATTTCGGTTTTTGGACTAGAGGTACGGCGCAGTAATAGGTACCTACCAAGGTAATCTTATTCCGATTTTATAGCTATCGATAACCCGCAATCCTAAACATTAGCTACAAAGCAAATGTGGAACTGTAAAAACAGCATAAATCATTTATGAAACTCTTAAAACACATTACCAGACTAATCTGCGTTAAAGGAGGACGAAATTAAATCAAGATGCAGAAATTACGCGGATGTCGAGACGATGATAACTTATTTGAATAACTTAAGAAGAAGAGAATAAAGCTTAGTTATTCTCCCGTTAGAATACCTTTTAGTTAGCATTTTATATCCACACTATCCACAAAGTAACTGTAAGCTTTGGCTCGATTAGCGGGACTGACTCCGGGCTAGGGTACACCTCATTAAAATTTTACTGCAGCATCGCCATGATAAGATAAGAGGAGTCGGCTCGGACAAGGATTCGCGCAAAGGTGTATGTGAAAAAGTTAAAATGGTGTGTGAAAAAACAAAAGCTTTAGAACATACGAAAAGTAGTGAATAGGAAACCAAAAGCAACAGGTGTATGTTTACGTAAACTAACCAAGAAGCTTAAAGCAGTCTAATGATTTATTTAGGTTTCATCGCATCGCCTCTCACATTTACATTTCTGTCCGCTTAGAAAACGTAATATAGGTGCGATGGGCAGAACTTTATGCTAAGTAAGTGTGCACACCCGCATACAATGACAAGAAACGTTGGAGAAGTGTGGTATTTCACAAGGAAGTGGCACTCGGGATGCGGTCGAGCATTCGCCAAGTCCGCCTTTGGCTAGGGCTGTCAATCTCGTGACCACGACACAGACAAGGTGCAAGCTTCCGGCAACTAGCGGTGAGACCCTGTATACAGCAAGTACAGGTTTCCCGAAAGCGATGCACCTAAGAAGAACTTGTATTAAGGTAACGTGGTATATTGCATCCGTCATATCAATACAGTTACTCATAAGAACGTACGTGGGAATGGCGAAAAATGTCTATCAGATGTTCATTCCCCTGTGCAAATTGAGCCTTGATTTATTTTTATTTTATTAAATTAAAGTGTTTTATCGTTGAAAGCTAAGGGCTTTTGATTTACACAGAGGATTTGTATCTGATCTGCTCACAACAAGACTAACAATTTCTTAACCCTGCTCAATCTGCCAGAGAAAAGGACGACACGGGTTCAAGATATACCTACACGGATTTTTATTTTCACAAACGCCCTTAGCCACTATTACATGAATAGTAACTGAATAACGAATAGTTTTGCATGAATTGAGCGGTATGAGCGAAAAAAATAAACAAAATCGGTTATAGCTTCATTGTAAGATTGGAAGTGGAAGTCTTTATTGTAGTGCAGGCCGTCGCGGCAACTTATAGTTCACGACTAGCTTCAGGCATCAGGAGTCACCCGTGTGGTCCCCCGCCGCGTTTGTGCAGGTTAATACTTAATTATGTGCCTTACCTCCGTTCTACATATTCAAATACATGTAAACAGACCAACACATATGATAAATGGAATATTTAATCAATACCACCGGTTAAATGAAGCCATCGGTGAAGAAAATTGTCCGCTATCACGAATAAACAGCACGTGAACATGACAGTTTTATGGAACAGTAATTTGAGGTCGGCTTGATTTACGTGTGTGAAACTTTGGTCTGTAAAATTATCATTTAATTGCGTACCGAATAAATATGCCATGAGGTCAACGAAATTGTAGCAACTGGAATGAGACGGATGTCGGAAAATTTTAATAAGAATTTTATAAATGACATTACACTTGGTGGAGAATTCGCCATCCACCCGGTACTACTTTAGCAAATAGAATTTTCACGCGTCCGTTCTAAGTATACGACGGGCGGCTGCAATTTGTCAGCCGCCTCAAGCAAGCCCCTTCAAAATACACAGCTGTTGTTAAATTGTATAAGAGATCCTTCATTATAAAACTCCGTGTAGAAACGTTGACAGTACCTAATATTCTGTTGAAAGTCAAGATGTCACTGAAAAAACATAAATGAATGACGAAGATATAAATAGCTTCAAGCCATGAAAATAAATTATCTCCTGATTGCTCAATAGAGACTTATACGGATTATGCTAATCACGAGATGATGTTATTGCTACTAATAAAGTTACCGTGAGGAATCTAATGCATGAAACTCGTTTCAAAGCTTCGAATGTGATATTAAATCTAACCCATACATATTAAATAAAACTTTAGTACAATAGCTATAAACTGAGGTCTCTTAAAGTACACTATTCTGACTTTCTAATACATCGGCAATGATTGTAAACACACAAATAAACTTGCGCATTTTATAACCCTCTGCATTTGCTAGAATAAACTATGTTAATAATAGGCGTCTGTCGAGGAGTATGCTTTTAAGGAACAAAGTGTTGGAGCACTAGCAGTCAATCTTTGCGATATCGGGCTCTCGGTAACTGTTCCTTATCGCGAATCGCAAAAAAGCTTTTCCATGTCAAGAGCTGTCGGTAGAAAAGCCCCTTTGTTCCTAGTACGACACTTATGGATGCGAACTGTGCAAACGAATATGGTATTTGCAGTTTTAAGGGTTTAACACCTGTGTCAAATGTAACGTAACTGACAAATAGGTAAGTATTTTCGACAAAAGAGGTCCTCTAATACGTTTTCAATCTGCATCAAAGACATGATTTAAGCACTGTATAAATAAAGTAGACCTTTCAAACAAACCCAACAACTTTGTTATGCAGGGAAAATACACAAACACCAATAAATCCAGAAAAAAACTGTTTACCTCGGTCTGAATAAACTGCAACGACAGCCAAGCCATAGCTGTCATTGTCACCCCTTCTTGTTTTCTTCGCACTATTTTTCTTCCAATAGCTTTTTCAATCCTCTATGGGTTTACGAGATGAAAACCAAGCGATAGTACTCTCACAATCAGCTATTATTGGGCCATCGTATACAAAGTCCCAATGTCCGCCCCCGAGGCATTTTACAATCACCTCGGAATTTTCTTTTTACTGCACATTGGAATGTGTTTGTGTTGTTACTTAACACTGGTTTTTCCTAAGTGAATGGGTAAAGATCTCTGGATTGGTTTCAGATGGCTGGTACTGTGTCAATATTTCTTAAAGATAAATAGCATTATACCAAAATTATACAAACTGTTAAATCCATCTGTAGCACAGTGTTATTAATTAAGCACAGTAAATTAATGAAGTTACTGTTGTAAATAATGGGAAACTTTCTATTATTTAAACACGTCATAACAACAGAATGTCTGTGTCTGTCGTTTCCACAGTGTACACAGATGTAGAGTGTACTTATGTATGTATTCGGGTTCAATAGGTAGGTCGGGTGGGGCATGCAGTTAATTTGTAGTCGTGATTGAATTAACGAAGCCGACCGCTTGGCAGAGCTCATTTCGAAAGCTGTTAGATACTATCATCTTATGCCTTTATACTGTCGACCGTAATAACGAAAGCATTTCTCAATTTTATAACAAGCCTACGACTTTATAGCTGCAGGAATTGGCGAACCGTGGATTCTCACAGGTAAGGTACGACTCTGGTAATCTAGCTCAAAATTGAAAATTCATTCACTGTGACGACTTGCCATTGTGTGCCCATGCAAATGAAACGAAAACAGAAACCGAATAGCGAAATATAATATTAATTTCCAGCAGTACTGTCGTCGGAATGGAACTGAAATGAGAAATTAATCTGGTTTGCTGTGGTGTTGGCGACTGCGCAGAGATTCTTTTTGCCTGTCAAATCGGTTATCTATAAGCCGTATGAGAAGCGATGTTTACAATTTATTTCGCGGCAGGGTTCTAGCCTTGAGGTTGTCGGCTACATTGCATCTGTCCGTTTGAGAATATTACGCATATATCAAACTTGTGTCTGGATACGCACTACACAAGTTTAGCTGATCATAAACTTTGAACTTTAAGATGAGCTGGCTTAAGAGCAAATCTGTTTGTTTTAGTATAAACCTGCGAGTAGTCACAGTCGACTGGACGCTTGTCTAACGAGGAGTGACGGCTCTAGGACACAATACTTGGCGTTCAGGTGTGTAAATTGTGACGGCAAAGAATGCTGTGTTTACACGAGGCACACGTAAGCCTATCAAAGGTACAACGAAATTATTTAAGTGGAAATATTGAACGTCAATCAGAATTAATGCTTGACGAGGCATAATAGTAGCTAAACACATATTTAAGCCTCATATTTTATTTATTTTAATGCTAATTATTGCGATGGATTATGGAAAAATGTATCTACAAAGTACAAATATAACGGGATCACAATGAAATGTTAATGAATCACCATCATCATAGGAAACAAACGGGAAGTTACGTAATTAGTCTTTGTACTCGTAAAGAAAGCGGTCAAATGTTAAAGAGATAATTGTTAGTACAGGAAATTAAAGGCATTTAGTAATGTAGGACAATCCTCGGCGGGCCCGCTTGATGGCAATCTTGAACAAACTCAGCTAACTTGTTCTTATTACTGGCAGTAACGCTCACTGTTATCTTGTTCATCTCACGATTTTACAAGCTTTCCACTTGACATGCAGAATTAGTTTTTTGACTATACATTCCGACGAGATTTATATCATGAATACAACGATAGTCTGTTGCTTGCATTCCTGTATCATGATTCTTTTGCTTGCATTCCTGTATCATGATTCTTATCTAACACTTAACATAACGCCTGTATTTAACGAAGGGTTAGGCAGAGGTGCATCTATTACACCCACATTTCGCCAGTTATGTTTTATTCTTATGTAATAGGGGGCGTGCCTATTGGCCACGGGGCACACATTCTGACTCGGGGCTGCTACTGAGAAAACGACTGAAAGAAAAGAAAGAAAGAAAATACATTACGACGGCGGGGCACACATTTTGACTGAACGTCTGTTCGTATACAACCATGCTCGTTAAAGTTGATTGTAAGTAGTATCTGATGGCCTCAGTTCCCAGTGATTAGATAATTATTGTTTGTTTTGTATGTGTCTCCCACACTTGATTATACAACTTATCCATATCCATTCTCACTTATTTGCAAACTGAGTTTGCTTGTTTGTTCGTCTGTGAACCGTCTAAGTGCGTGAGTCATATGCGTGGGATTCAACTAGTGTACTGAGTTAGTGCTTTGCCAGTTCAAGTGATCATGATTCAAGGTTTCTCACCGTAGAATAGACCTTTAATACGCTGAGTGTTCTGTGGGAAGTGGTTCATAAACTAATTGGGATGTGAGCTGAAATAGGCACAATTTTATGCGATGCTGTAACTAGCTGTGTGGTCTAGGCGCATATCTTAATCGGTTTTAATATAGCAGTGTCCGTTTTATGTGTCTTTTGAATAACAGTACTGAAATGAGGGAACTGTGAACTGCCTAAAGCTATAAACATCAAGTAAAAGATCAAAGCTGATTTCAACTCATACTTGACCAAGTTCAAAGCGCTGGTTTTGTTTTTAATTTGCAATATAACAAGTCAAACTCACGATGCGATTATGCGAGATGGTCGTGTTGTGTCGGCTAGAACATCGATTAATTTACTTTTACGAGCTGCCGGTTGATTACGAAAGGCTATATTGAAGATGCGCATTCTGCGCTCCTCGTTACCATAAAATGGTATAAGTCAGACCGCGATTAGTAACACCGACTACAAATTACTCAACCAAGTACCCTTTGGAGAGCAAGGCTATCAATATATGGAACGTAGATCTATATCACAGTGTATATTTACCAATCAATTAAGTGGGATTCCAGTATCGCGTGGCTCACGCTTATCTGTCGAGTATTTTTTTGTTTATGGCTCCTTCCAGGGGCGTGGGCCTGCAGATAAGTCGAACGCAGGATTTGTCCCAAATGTTTTGAGTGCCATTTCGTGAATAAAATCTAAATAAAATCTTTATGTTCACGCACTCTTGAATGGAATTCCCAGCAATTCTTTTCATAATAATTATTTTCGTCTCACGGTGAAGCATTAACTTTAAAATAAATTACTATAAACAATAAGAGTAGGTAAGTATCTCTGCCAATTAACTTCAAGAGACTTTTTCTTCGAGTAATTTATTTTTGGTTAAGATTGCAAAATAAATTGGTAATTGTGAATCGAGACCATTTAAAATTCTCTTCGGACTATTTTTTTGTGATGACAACATTCCTTAAATGGACAACTTTCCATACCGTTCACGTCTGCAACAAACGTCGTGGACTGGCATTTATCGAAAGTTAACATAATGCTACTTATTTAATGTTTTCTATGTAGTAATTGTAAGATATTTTACGGTTTCCATTTTCTACTGATTTTATGATGATACTCAATAATAATTGTCATATTCAATGCAATTATTTATGCTTAGCTTTCACTGATATTATTGTGATTGGAATTGTTTATTTATGAGACATAATTTCACGCCAATCGCAGCGCAACTAATTTTACGTACCTACCTCAGACATAAAAATATACTATCTACACTAATAATAAAGCTGAAGAGTTTGTTTGTTTGAATGCGCTAATCTCTGGAACTGCCAGGGATTTGAAAAATTCTTCTTTTTGCATTTGATAGCCCAATTTATGAGGAAGGCTGTAGGCTATATACAACATCACGCTACGACTCTTAGGGGCCGGGCAAAAAGTAAGAAAGAAAGCTAAGCGCAAACGAAGTAATAGCGCGGGCAGGTGATGTGATGCGATGCGACGGGGTGGGTCGGGGAATAAGAAATCTCACACAGACGAAGCCGCGGGCAGAAGCTAGTATTATCAGTTTAATAAAATACGACTCTTATTCTACAATCTTCATCAACTACTTCGAATACTCAAACGATGTGCCGATTAGTTCAGCTTTGACCACAAGTGCCTCAAATAATTAAGTAAGTACCATACCAAAATGTTTGTAACGTCCAACTTCCTTAGTCTACCTACCTATCACTACAAGTTGGTATTGTTGGCTGTCACGAGTAGCGTGACTAAAGACCATCGTGCCTTGGCTTGATCCATGCGAGGTCATTGGGCCAACATTTGGCGTAGCGATGCCAAGGTCAACACAAGCTCTGTATTCCCTTCCACAAGTGATCTCGTACAACTCATAAACTGCTTCATTATAATTCTGATCTTTAAAGATTAAGGCTGACGTATCCTTCTTCAAGCAGTCTTAATTCATCATTATGTTGCCGTCACTGAAACATTTTGCGTCTCTCTTCATATTATCCAGATTATTTCAAATAAATAAATAAAATAAAAATATTATTCAGATATCAAGATTTATACCTACAATTACATTATGTCAAGATTTGAAGACACAAACAATTACAAAAATGGCAATTAAAATTCTGATTAGATGAAGGGACCTCCAAAGCGAAGATGAGATCCAATGATCATCCAATAATGTTCGAGGTTATGTTAACTCAAACGTAACAAAATATTGCGTTAAAAATTCGTGTAATCGATCCATTTTTAGCAAATAATCCAAATTAAAATCAAAATGAACATGATCCACTTAAAACAAGATTATGACTACCATTTAAAAAAATTGACCTTGTAATATTTTAACATGGGTTTTATTGGCACTACGCCAATTATTATTTTATGTATTTACATTCGTACAACCGGTTTGTGTTGCTGCGTGTTGTTTTTTCTCTTTACGTAGGTATGTAAACGTAACAATTTGATGTTACGCAAAAGTTAACAAGCATTGCGATGTTTGATTATTTAACATTTTACAACTAGATTTAAAATTCTTATGCACCGTTTTAATAATGGCATTGCATCACATTGCCTATCAATTTAAGACTCGCAATTTTTGTGGAAGAACGCCATCATGAATTCAGGGCAACAGTAGGTAGGTACTGGGAATATCAACAAACGCACGAACTTCTCTTTACCGGCGACATGAAGGTTATTCACCTGACATAAGTAGTCATTTTACATATCACGGACGTGGTTTGTAAAATGAATAGCTAATATAATACAAATAAAAATCGATGAATGAACATTAATTAACAAGTGCTTGCAAAGGAAGTAATAAACTTTGCTATACGGACCGTACACATAGGCCTAATTTTAGACAAGCGCCAAGTGCACTTAAGGGTCATGCGCTAGGAAGCCCGCGAAATTCAAATTTTCTTACGTTTTTTGCAATGGTCAGTGTCAGGTTGTATGTTGAACAAAATATGATTCGCGAGCGTAAGAATTATGTATTTATAGAATTGTAATAATTAAAATCATCAATCAAAACTCTATTAGTTGATATAATCCTCTTGATTGAAAATTCATGAAATAGTCATTAAATAGAGTTATATGAACCTAGGGGGTTGATGATTTTAATGATTATAATATTGTAACATATTCTGTAAATACATACTTGTTACGTTCGCGAATTATATTTTGTTCAACATATACCCCGACACGTTTCCTGCAAATTGCAGAAAACGTAAGAAAAAGGGATTTTCGCGGGCAACCCTGGCGCTTCCCCCTTAAGCCGATCTCTTAACTCATAAAATGGGAAAGGGAAACTTGCGTCATAACTGTGTAAGGCATTTTCGTAAGTTTGTACAATTTGCATAATAGGGTCACTTTTTCCTTGTTGAGTTTTCGTATAGCCATAGAGATAAGGACTGAGCGGAATAAGAAAAGGTGTTTCAATGACTACAACAGCTAAGGAGCAAGAACATTCATATTTCAGTTAAGTAACTAAATGAAAAAAAAAAACCGGCCAAATGCGAGTCGGACGCGCCTACGACGGGTTCCGTACCACAAGCAAAAAAAAAACTCGTTTCTTGTATTAAGACCCCCTTATTTTTTATTAACTTTATTTTATTTTTATACACACTTAAACACACGAAAATTTCAACTGTCTACCTATTACGGATCATGAGATACAGCCCGCTGATAGTCAGACGGACGGACAGCGGAAGTTTAGTAATAGGGTTCCGTTAGCTCCCTTTGAATACGGAACCCTAAAAACTAACAAAGGAACCCTTAATTAATTACAGACTAATTAATTTAAAGTTTTCTCTCTGCTACTGTGAGATTCAGATTCCTGCATTCTATCTACGCCATGGTGGGCAAGTGTATAACTGTACACAGTCGCGTTTTCCTCAACTGAAAATGAGTTATATCCCGTGATTAAAATGACTGTTATCTGATAAATAGTTTTCTGCGAACTGTGGTTGAATGACATTACAAACCTGTGCAATTAACGCCACGCTGCACTGCGGGTAAAACACCTTTACATGTTTAGATATTGGTGTTTGTACTCAAGGTATAATGCACCTGGCCCAGCGCCGACGAGGAAGAATCTAGTTATCAGCGATTTTCTAGCTCCAAAAACGTACACAGGACCTACAAAGTTCCTGTGTAAGTAAAAGAAATACAGCATTAAATATGTTACTTGTTGACCGCTGACTATACACACCGCCGCCGGCGAGTACACGTTTGTTGCAGCGACAAATCAATGAGAGTACTAGCTCAGCGACACTCGCTTGACGGGCATAACACACTCGCCGAGCGAATCTCGCTTGTTACTACGCATCGCATACCAGCGAGTAATCTCTCGTCACAGTTTCGCACTGGCTGCTCGTTGCTCGCCGCTTCGCTTTTATTTGCTATCTTTACTCGCTTCTGTGGAACAGGTGCCTACGCAGCGCATTATTTGCATCTGTCACATTTTGTGTTCTCGTATGTTAAAACAATGGTGGATCTTATGGTGCACAGTGTACACATGGAAATTGCTCCTTCATTCCGTTGTCTTGCTGCACTGCAGCAAAGCACATTAGCTTCTGTCAGTTATCTCACTATTCTGAGATTTACAGACTTCCAGGAATAGCGTGTAATTCAAAGCCGCACTATATCATGTCACACCAGGAAACGGCGCACCTTATTTTGTTCTATGTTGTATTTATTATATGCAAGGCGTAAACACTAGTTAAATCTTTCTAATGTAGCTTTTATGCGCATTTTTATTAGGTACAAAATAGATACCTAAATCAGCAAGCAAGCTAAGCTTCTACTTACATACATATTTTAATTATACGGGTTCCGTACCCTAAAGGTGGCCACGGGAACCTGCTACTAAGGCTGCGCTGTCCGTCTGTCACAGGGCTGTATGTTTTGAGCGTTAATAGATAGACACGTACCGTAGTCTTTATAAGAATATTTACATAATTTAAAGAGCTAACAGTCATAAAGTAATAAATTAGATACTTGAAATTTTCACAGAATGTGTAAATACTATAACAACAAATAAAAATAAAATATTTAAACGGAAAATACCCCCTTTCATTTTTTTTCTTTGTTTTCTAAAGTATTTAAAAGAAGTTGTAGTAAAAGCGGCCACCAAGGGTTCCGTACCACCGAAAAATGTTTAACCATTTTTCGGTGGTACGGAACCCTTGGTGGCCGCTTTTTTAAATGCGGTAAGTTATAATTGGGCTTGAAATTTTATATCGCATTATTTATATAAACAGGATAAACATTCCTCGATGTTTGTGTGTAGTAGAGCGGAGAACGTGACTCCCGGTTTTAGTAAACAAACAATGTTTGTATTGTAATTTCAGCAGGTGGACTTTCTAGGCACGTTTCTGTGCTTGAATAACTTGGGAAAAATGTGCTCGCGTATGAGCGAAGCTTTAACTTATTTTAGTCACTTTGTTCAAAATATATCATGACTGTTAACTTATCCCGAAGTTAATTAGTAAGGTAATCAATCCGTAAAGAAAGATAGAAAATAAAATAAAAAAATCACTCATTCATAGATTTTTTAATATTTTTAAAATTTAATTAAAGCAATCTTAAAAAAATCATAAGGTAGGTAAGTACTAAGTTTGTTTACTAGAGTGACTTGAAAAAATAGCTACTTACATATTCTCATTCTAATCAACGCAGAGAAAATAAATGTAATTTCAGGATACCCATTCATGCACAAAAAATGACAACTAAGTACTTGAGAATTTTTTGTTTCATTAAAACATCTCAGATAAGTGGCGCAGTCGCCTGACCTTACAGGCCAAATGAACCGACAGAGACGAGACGAGACATCCAAAATTCTTTCACGTCCACTAGTCACGGTTGTAATGATTTGTGGTATCTGCCTTTACCCAACAATCATGTTTATTCCAAGTTCCGGGACTGATTTTGTTACGTTTCCTTACGTGTACATCAGTCGCATGAACATTTAAACTGATTCTCCTGGACTTGCCTGCGAGGCTGAAATGGCACTGGGTGGGTCACACGCATCCAAAGAGATGGGCCAAAGTCGTCACACAGTGGGTGCCTGAACACGGGCGTCGTCACCGAGGCAGGCCTAGAAACGCTGGCGTGACGATTTGGACTCGTTCCTAACCAATCGGACGGAGAAGGCACAGCACAAGGAAAGGTGGAAGAATATGGGGGGGGGGGGCGTTTGCCCAGCAGTGGGACAATATAGGCTAATGGAAAAAAAGGCTCCCGCAGACGGAGCAAATTATATGAAAACTTCATGGAAATTGTTCTACTAGAATCGCGTCGTCGCACCGTCGCGTCGCGCCTGTCTGCGGGAGCATTTAAATGGGCAATTCAATATGATGACACCGACAGATTCTTGGCACGTGTACAAATCTCCTTCCTTAGAAACTCATTATGGGCTTTACTAGAGATCTATTATAGGTTTTATTAGAATAGCCATCTAATAAAGTTTTATGTTTGATTTCAACGGGGTTTTAAGCAGTTTCGGTAGTTTAGAACCTGCTAAAAGCCCAGAATCAAGACATACATATAAGTAAAGCTACAGAGGACTAGCCTAACTTCAACGAAAAAGATTTCTCAAAAACGTCTTGTTCTGAACGACATTCAAAGGGCACTTTCTGTAATTCAAACACAATAAAACTGATGGTTTCATCATTTGAATGTTACCATATGCTACTTTCCGCTCTTGTGAAGATAAAGGCGAAACACAAATAGCTTCAGGACGTTACCCTTGTCAACGCTAGCTTTTCACTTACCTAAGTTATGGTCCTATTGTTCTAAATGCCGAGCGAGTGCCGTCCTGCCGCATGGCGGGGTGTATATCTTGTTCTTACTCCTTTGCACCAGCTAATAGCAAATCATTTCAACTTTCTACTTTATTAATGACTTACAATGTCCCCCGATCCAGTACTAAGAGGTATCGTGTTACCCAGTAACTGGGTTGTGGATAGGCGGTTGTTCCATGTAAAATACTGGTATTCAGCTGTATCCGGTTAGTCTGGAAGTCGACCTCATCAAAGTTGAGAAAAGGCTAGGCAAATTGAATATCCCCCGGTTCATATTAACCAGCCTGATATCCTGTATTTCATTCTAATCGCATTTGTACGCAAAACATTGGCCATATATCTCTGCAATATGTTGGAAATGTTTGAGAAGCCTCGCGTTTCGTTACCCTTTGTCATATGGATACGCCAAAACAATGCTGTGATTTATGTGTTCATGGTTTGCAAGTTTGCTCGGTTGCACACCTACTTGTATACAGAGGTACGAATGTACATACAATAAATTTTGGTTTGGGCCAAACTGTCAGCTACGCGGTTTAGCCCGATATTATCAAAACTTTCGAAACAAAATCTGACTTCAAAGCTAAGAGGAAAAAGTTGGTCCATCCTTGTGTTGGTGAAGATGAAATACCGGGAAAAGGAAATGTTCTATCAGTGTTAGGCTGGCCATTAATTCACGAGAGCCCCTAATTGGAAAATCCTTTTCAACGAGAGCCGTTGTAGACTAATGTGCATAATTGGACCCTCGACCGAGGACACTCGCTGGCGAAATGGGGCCCATCCCAAGTTTTTGTAAAGCGAGAAGTGGACAGGCGTCGTTTAATTTAGAGATTAAAGACGCTATTTACATATCTACTGCAGTGCGAACATGGACTTGCCAAAAATGCTTTGTAAAAAATGTAAAGCCTGATGACAACGAATATTACGATGTATCTGCAATTCAGTAAGAGTATCTCCATAACCACGGGAAAAACATTAATTTATCTCATAAAGTCTCATTATGACAGGAAGTTACGTGTGGTTGGTGATTCAACTTTATCCGGCTCGGCAACATCCCGGAGTTGAGGGCACTTTGCGTTCCGGAAGAGGCCATGTTGGACAAAGAGTGGCGAGGAAGCTGAACAATCAAACTTAGGTCACCGATGCTCCCCGGATATCGAATTACGAAATCAATTTCGAAACGGAGCGATTGGCAAGGATGCCATTTGTAAAACATCGAAATTGAAATCGTGTTTTATGACACGAAACGGTGTTGAAAATGCCAACTTTTATCATTTTGCTCGAATTTAATTATGAAAAACCTCCTAATTAAGCAACGATGACTGGACAAACAAGTGGAGGACGATGAAATAAAACCATTAATTAATTTCGTATTAGTGTCAGTTCCCACAGAAATTATATAGTTAGCGACACGTTAATAACGATAATTGGGTAGAAATTTGAATTTTACACATCCATAATTTATATGAAATGAATTGATAATAATTACCCCTTTGAATATTTGATTAATGTTGCAATTCAATTTCTTTTTTTAGAGGCAACTAAGAGACCAAACCAGTATAGTCAAGGCTAGAGATCGTCCAATTCCATTCTATGTTCAATATCGATTTATCTATTTAAAACATGGCTATACCATGAGAATTCTAAAGCCTTGCACTGATAAGAGGTATTGTCAAAGTCATGTATTTTAATAGGTCTGGGTCATTAAGGTCTTGGGAACAAAATTGATATTGTAATGGTACACATAATGTCTCGTCGAGGTCGTCCCAGATCATCTTAATAAGAGGCCGACTCCGTACAAATCGTTTAAGTATCGTGTTTGCGAAGCGGTTTTGCCTTGATGACCTGTTACGCAGATTCAAAGATCATGGGTGCCGACGCATTTACGAAATGCCAGTAGGATTTGGCGTCGTGAAATGAAATTACGTACTGTACAAACCCAATTCATAATTGAAATCAGTTACATTTTTAAATATTTACAGTTACACGAGGAAGTAATTTAACATTAAATTTTTCGCAGTCTACGCGATAGCTCTTAATTAAATTCGACAAATTTGATCATCGAGGGACACTGCTCACAAGAGAATTTATAAAACAAGCACGAGGTCAAAACGAACAATGGTTTTTTAAATTAAAATTTAACGTTGCACGAATTTTTGTGTATGTTCAAGAGGTTTTCATTCTAATCTGCGTTGTTTAGTTTTTTTATTAATAAGTTTTAGTTGATGGAAGTCTTTAATTTAGTGTTAGTGCCAGCAGAATGTTGTTTACATTGTACTTCAGTATCCAGTAACAGATAACCAGACTCTTCGGCCGAGCCCTTTCAGTCACGCCGCCATTCGTGACTAACATTGATGTGGCTTTTAGATAAGCCTACGATATTATTTACACGGAGAATTTATTCTTTAGACTGTTTGGTCCACGATAAAATAGAATAACGCTGAGATTGTAAGAATCTTGTAAGATACACTGATATTTTATGGTATTTATTTCAAGTTCAAGAGTAAGAAATATAACGTAGATATCAAATATTTTCTCGTCTTGCTTAGTGATTTGTGGAGCTGTAATTTGCAGAACTAAATCTTCGATAAAGTTGAATGCAGAGGACTTTCTTAGTAGTTTTTACATTTATCCCTAAAGAATCCTTAATAAAAGACATCTAATATCGTTTTGGGAAGATAAATAATCATTGGGGAAAAACACTCGCTCTAAGCAGCCAACAAGGATCGGAAAGGGGCCATTTGTTTCGCAATAAAGTCGTCTTGCCCCATCTGCACAAATGAAAGGTCAGTAGATGGCCAGACCTTAATTAAACTCAACGAATTCGTAATCCAGTCAGCTCGTTCCCATTAAGAAAATATCAAGAACTTCTACCAAGAAACCGTACTGTAACGTAGTAAAAATGCTACAAACTTTTCCTGTTCCTTATTAGTTTACTAAAGTCTTCAAGTTGTAGTAAGAAAACTTCATGAAGTCACATTTGTAAGAGTACTTGGAAAGACTGTAGACTTGCTTCGCCTGAATAAATTATGAAAATGGATGGAAGCATTTATGAGCGAGGCATGATGAATGAGAGGGTATTCCAAAAGAAAACAATACTTTTAAGGAAAAAGGTCGACGTACTGATGATGATGAAGATCTGTGTAGTAACGCTGCATATGTTATGTGTTGTGTTTTTGTATTGTATCATTATGGTAAAGTCCATACCGCTTACCTTACGATGGTAAAAATATATCAGCAGGGTATACTTACCTGAAAACAAAATATTTACGTTAGCTACATAGTTGGATAAAAATAAAAGAGCATAAGAGTCAGACCACAAAAAACAAAAGAAAAGAATGGTCTTAAAATAAATGGGCTTTTTATTGTTTTAGCGGTTGCACGAATTGTTTCAGTATGCAGGCGGTAACAATCGAAATGTTCAAGTAGGTTGACCCCTCTACATGCAAAGGGCTGCGGGATCGCTTTCAATAGAACCCCCGTGTTACTTATCCCGTTGACATTGGGCATAATTTCGCTTGCAACATTATGTTAGATCCTGGTACAAATTGTTTACGACAGCGAAAAGGCCAATAAGTTCGACCATTGTGGTCAATAACGGATAATTGAAAAACGCTTACAAATTCGATTGTGAAGCCTTGCGAGAATATTTCTTATGATTTACGATTGGGCGAGGTTAAAATACCGCGGTAGGTTATTCTTATTTTGGCAGTTAAATGTTGCCGTTTCTTTTTTTGCCAATGTAAACGATGTAGCAATGTACGATCCGGATTTCACAACGTAGAGAATGTGTAATTACGACAAGGAACTTTTCGATTATGTAATTAGAATGTTTTACAACAGACTATCCAATAAAAATACGGGTCCAGAATACAATTACGTTTAATTCTAATCATCTATCAATGGAGCATTGTGGCGCCCGCGCAGTCGGGCGTGAAAATGTAAACCGATCGGAATAGGAATGCAACGATAAGTGAATAGGGCCCAATTAAACGAGGGCCGTTGTTAGATAATAATGGCCGACGCACTGTAGGTCACGAAGCTAAGGGTCCGTGATGCGATCGCACTTTTGTTCAACAGATGTTCGCTCACACATTGGATGCAGATGCTTGCGAACTGTGACAGATTTGGACATTGATACTGATTCGCCCTTGTGCTCTTCACCTGCTTTTCGCTATAATGTATTCAAATTAAAAATAAACGCCCGGGCTAAAGCAAAAACTGCCTAATGGATTTTACACAAAAAAAGTTCAAGTACGGCTCTACAAAAATAACGTATTTGAAAGTTATTCATGAGTTCATGATGCACGCTTTTGTAGAATGACGTCAGTGGTGCATGGGGGAGGTGAGACGACATCTGGCGTATATCAAAAAGCTATTTTAAAATGATAAGCATGATAACGATTCCATAATACTAATGCACCGCCCTGTGCGTTAAATTACAATTACATTAAAGTCATTATACCGTGATTACTATTGTGTACAGTCGAGGGGAGGATTATAGGATGAAAGGACCATAATTACATCCTAAACGTTTTATTTCCGCGGTTACATCGGCACGTGTTCAAAGCAAATTGTCGTCGAAATAAACGAATCATAATTGCGACCACATGCATTTTATATTTGGTCGAGTGAAATTGACGTGATAACTTTCGTGAGGAAGTCTTTTATGGTCAAATACACGAAAAAAGTAGCCATTCACTGACGATACAATCTGGTTACGAAAACCCGTCTGGACAGTAATGTGAGGTAAAACGTGGATACTAAGTGCCCCAGTGAAGTCATCGGTAATTTCAACCGTGCCCAACTGGCCGAAACGGATGAGCGTGAATAAGGAAGAGCCCGCACATCACGAATACATTAAATTAAATTTAAAAAAACTATGGCATTACATTAATGTCCTTCGAAACTGCTCTAATAGCATTAGGCGTGTTACGAAAAATGGAGTGTTTACGTAATTAACCTCTAATGTTTGAAACGAGCTGATTAACGGTTTCAAAATTGGTTAAATGTTTTGACGTAATACAATTTATTAAGCGCCAACTGTATTAAATTAATTAATTAATGCCTTGCGTTCACATTTTATGTAGTTGCTCTGAAGTCATAGCACGTGTTAGGAGCAGCTGTTGTAATAAAAAGCAACAAAATATAAAAGTTATTGTGTCGACGGATCTCTGTATTATTCGCTAAACACAATACACTTTATCATCTGTCGGGAAAGCGTGATTTAGATTTTTTTTTTCTCGCGTTTCATGTAGACACATGGTCATTCCTTTTGTAACAGAGGTAATTGTACTCCCAAAAAGTACCCCAATTTAATGAATATTATGCAATAAGTAGAAAGCAAGAAAATCTATAATGTTTGCCAATGCAATTTATTGATAAATATTACAACAATATAATTCAGAAAGTGTAAGTACCTACTGAAGATAAGTAGCAAAATTTCGTAGCTTTCACGGGCGTGCTACGAGACTACGAGCTTCGCAGCTACGAGAGGTTTTTTAGAAATCTAAATAAGATGTTTACTCATATTGAGGGCGAGCCCCTGATTAGAACACGCTCACGTATCATAAATTAATATAATACACTTCTAAATAATATTTACAGTTTTAATTAAACTGTCAAACAATGCAATTTTATCGCAATCGTAAATGCAATCTCATTATTATCTTCTATTTTTACGAGGGGTCGATAATAATACCACGGAATTACAAACCATATGGATGAGCGCAATGTATCTATGAATGAAACTGGCATGTGTTTGAGTGATTTTTAAACGGTAATAAAAACGTTACGTTACGTTTTATCCCAATTTGGTCCATCCATCTGTCATATTTTATTACGCAACCACTTAATCTCTCGTCATAAGCGAGAAATATACTTCCATAAATGACTTTAAATCAATGTAACAACTAAATTAATTCAATTTATCGGCGTAAAGTTATCAAAGGACGTCAATTAAATGTTTAACCACTTAATTATCACTTAAATAGAGAAAGCTGAACCGTAAATCGACGGGGAAATTAATACAAACAGTAATATAATACCTATGACCGGTGAAGTTTCCAAATTACGGTAAACGATGTCACGTAGACATCCAACTGTGAAACGTAATATTGTACTTATTTATTGAAGAAACGGGGCAGAAACTTTCCTAATCATAATTTGAATTCAATATAGTAGATCCCGGGACAACTGCCTCTGGCTTCGAATCTCCCCAACCTCCCAAATGCGGTTCGTCCCTCGAATCTTAAAGGAGCGTGTTTATTTTCCGGATGGTTACTTCTGTCAGTTATATTCGAAGACATTAAAGATTGAGATGTCATTCGTACAGAATTTAGTACCGATTTACATCATCATATCCCTAGCCTTTTCCCAACTATGTTGGGGTTGGCTTCCAGTCTAATTGGATGCAACTGAGTACCAATATTTTACATGGAGCGACTGCAGACCTCTACAACCCAGTTATTGGGTAATATGATACCCCTTGGTAAGACTGGTACCTATTTACGTATTAGATATTTAACTTACGGGAAGAAAAAGCAATAGTTGGTCTAATAGTAGAGTTACGTAATGGAGTATTAATTTCTCTTTTCTAATCCATTTTCCCTATTAACAACCTGACTTTTAAAAGGTACTGAAAGTTTGAGAAATTTAATTAAGACACCGATATAATGCGTTTGCCCCCAGCGCTCCGTCGATTGAGTTTTACTATGCCATTAACCGTGGCGAACAACGCATAAAACGCATCACTTTGCATGGGAAAAACAAATAAATTAACGTAAAGGGGCACTTGAAGAACAATTTATCTCAAGTTCTAGTCTCTAATAATTCACTGTTATGGCTATGTTGGCAAACAAAAGCAAATGCGGAAGAGTTGTAAGGTTGGTCGATGTTATAATATTGTTTCCTTGTGCCGTAGTCCGTAGTCGCGGAGGGCGAGCGAAAGCTTAACTTTACCTTATTCACTCAAAGCACGAAACGCGAGTTATCCACACACTTTGTCTTCGTGTTCAAGTTACGCGGACTAATGTGTCTCACCGTTACGTTACCGGCTGTAAGATTGTCAGTACGCGGTTGGATCATATTTGACGCAAGACAAACATTCCGCATTATTTAATATAATAAAGCCATAGGGAAGGCGTGATTTAGAACACGGAACGTGAGCCTGGAGCTGGACGCCATTGTTTTAGTGCTTTTAATGCTCTGTATTTTATTGTTCCGGCTTCGAGTTATGAGTTACACCGGCACGACACAGTGTTCAGCTTCCTGCTTTGATTTAAACTATTAGCCCCTTAGGCAGTGTTAAAAAAGCTCTGTATTGTTTTACGTGACAATGGGTAGCAGATGAAAACATCGTAAAAAAATAACGATTCAACTTTTTTCAGCATTACAGATGGAACGGTTGTTTGAAGGTGTATCACATATCGGGCCTCCCCGAAATGCGAAGACAATTTCGTCTAAAAATAAAAAGTAAAAGTGTGCATGAAAACAAAAGTTTTATAGTCAGTTACATAGTACGTGACAGGATAATGTGTTGCAATGTGAATGCGGCGTCTAGCCTTAAATGGTTAAGTGAACCATTGGGTTCAAGTTCGTTTGGACGATAGAATCGCGGTGGGTGTTTGTTTTGTTGTGACGTGAGAGCCGCGGGCGCCGGCAGCGTCTATGCTTCTAGAGGTGCTATTATAAAACGTGAAAATATTGTTACAGAAAAGGGCAGTATACATTTTTATGGAAGTGGCAAGATTTAATTACGCAACTGTGCAGCGCAGCAAGAACGTGTGACTGCGAGTCAAAAGCTTATGAAGATTATTTTTGACCACAATTACATTTTGGGGCCGAATTAATTTTTATTAATTAACGATCGACTTTATTCGATCGTTAATAATAATAAAAATTAATTTAGTTTATAATAATCATAAAATATTGAATATCAAAAATCACACTAGGATTAACTGGCTTTTTATGATAATCTGCCACAACATATTAAACAGATGACGTCTACCTCCCTATATGCATATAAAAATCTCGGCTGGTTAAAGCAATCGTTGTATGTCCGTCAACAAAAACATTCAAACATGCAATCAAGCCAACAATAAAAGTCAAGCAAGTAATGTTTAGAGGTCCTTATAGGGACCAGAGTAGTCATCATAAACCTTCGTTTAATTGATAGTGCACGACCACACCTCAATAATTAATAAGTTTAGGCCACTAAAAAGGCGAGCTTGTTAATGCGAATGGTATTCAAATTCTAATCACGCCCAATCCCTTCCAGCTAATCTAATTCAACGATTAAGTCCTCAATAGCGCCGCACCGTATCTGGTTTCTATATCGGAGTTGTTCAAGAGGCAACGCGGTACAAAAATTCGACAGAAAGTCGGAGTAATGCCATACCGGTTTGGCCCGTGTAGGCGTGTGTTCTCTAGATTACTCTCTGAGTAGACTTGTTCACTGGTGGCTTGGTGTTGGTGGAGGCGCCCTAAAATATTTTCGTCTTATCGAATATGATTTATGAACGCTGCAAGCGTCTTTAGGACAAGGATACCAAGATACTTATCGTCGAAGTTCTTATTGTGAATGAAGTTTCTATTTTCGTGTGTTTATAGGAATATGCAAACAAACCGGCGTATATTTTTACTCCGACGTGGAAGAGTGAATTTATATGATTGTTTATCTTTGAGTCTTGTAAGATGATTTACATCTGCTAATTATTGAGTGGAAATCTGGTTGAGTGTGGATTCGATTGTTTTTATTATTATTAAGAAACTGTCTATTTCAGATTATTTTACTAGGTCAGTCTACACACTTACATCATTGTTTCCGAGGCGACCACTGAAAACTTTTCCATAATAGTTTTCTTTAAAGTCCAATTTTTTTTTACCTTTACTTACCAAAAAATATTATTATTATATAGATTTTTGGCCGATTCCTATAATTTACGGATCGGACGATTGAAAAGTCAGGTCAGTCAGTCCTTAGAAGAACACGTCTCCATTTGCACTAAATCTTAAAAGCCAGTCAGTATCAGTACCAACGATACAGACTTCTTAATTAAAACATGCGCTAAGTAGTCCATTGGCTTGTATAAACAACTAAGTGTACCTTGAAAGAACATTTTAACAGAAGCACATGTATTTGTTTGTAACGCTCTCATTAGAAAGTACAGACGTATTTATTGTTATGTTTATAGTTTTACAACTAAAAATAAAAGGAGTCTTAATGAAGGGCGTGAAAGTATGCTTTACTTCGGTTCACACCTTCCCCGTGTAATGTCCTGAGGTTTGATTACCTTAAGGAGCGTGTTTCAGCTATTTTTGTTTAAATTTAGGGTGCCACACACGAAATTTGTACCATTTTCTATGGAATTACACTTTCCATTATGTTGACGGGGTATAAATAAACATGGGAGATTGGTTTCTAATTCTATAACAATCTGTTCTGTTTTCTAGTTTAGACAAATTGGATGTTTGGACGACGGGAATGATGACAGGTTTTGTGTTTTTTAGTGAACAATGGAAAAAATAATATACAAGAACTCGTTGCAACTTCATCATTAGCATCTGTCTAGCCTTTTCGCAACTATGTTCGGGTCGGCTTTCAGTCTAATCTAACCGGATGCAGCTGAATACCAGAATTTTACATGGAGCGACTGCCAACCCAGTTACTGCAAAAACTCGTTGCAACTTATAGATATTAAAATTCTTGTAGAACTTCAACTTGGAGGTTCCGGGTTTCCTAAACTAAGGGTGAAGGGTCTATTGAAAAAGTGATATTCTATCAGCGATAACGATGATGGAAAAGTCAAAAATGTGTTGGATGGCTATGTCAACAGAAATACCAAACGCTTCGAATTCGTTTGCCATTTATTTAAGCCCTCTTGGCCTAACCAAGGTTGCAGCTGTTATTTCTACACGGTTTATGATAGCTTCTTTGGGCCTCCGGGAAACTCATGACGTAGTCTTTATAAATAAATAGCCTAGTTCAGTTAAATATAATTCACAGTCGTAGTTTAAGAGGCTATATTTTATAATACGTACGTAGGAGTGTCGGAAGAGGTCTGTCGACAGCATGCGTCTGACCTCAAGGTGCCCACGCATGTAACTGTACACATACGCTACACTAAAACTAGCCATGTAATTGTATACACAAACTCTATGAACGTTTTTATAAGACGCGACTCAAGACCCACCCAATAAACTCTCGTAAGCCATCATACATCAATTTAGAATCATAAAGTCATTTTGAACAGCTTACATTATACATACGGCCGGTTCTACACTAACAAAGGACAAAGTAATGGCCCAATGTATTCCACCTGCGATTAAAATCGATACGACGATCATCAGCTTTAGTACTAAAAATATATGATAAGTGGCAATATAAAAGTAATGATGGACTTTAATGAAGACCTGAAAACTTGAATGACAAGATCTGAAACGATGCGCCTATTACGAGGCCATAATGCAGTGTAATGACGTAAAAGGATTTTGAGACCTATTGGGAGTGGCGAACGAACTTTAAAAAAAAAAGAACAACGGTATGCCACGGCACCTCGTAAGTACTTAATAAGACATTAAGTATACGAGAGGCCGCGGCATACCTTTGTTCTTTTTTTTCATCACACGTGAAAATTTTCCTCATATTTGTCACAAGATAAGTGAGCCCGTTCAAGGTTATTTGTGCAGACACGGTGTCAATTTCTTTTGAAAAAAAAAAATGTACCCATATTAAGTGATAAATATTTCTTTATAAAAGAACTTATCTAATCGTGTTAGTTAGGTACATACTTGAGCAAACACATTTTCGTGATAAGATATCCATACTAATCTTTCACCTACATTTGAGTTACAACATAATACATATTGGCGTTAAATTAAATACTTAACTTTTTCTTTCATCTTTAAAGGTATGAGGAACAGGGTGTCAAGTTCACTCAACCTCCATTGAAAAGGGAGGATCCTCCGACCAGACGGGTGTTGTGTCTGGCGGGCAATTGCCCAACGATTGATGTTGGGAAATTGTATCTATGCTAATTGCGCGGTAAACTCTGCTTGCGAGATGCAGGACTTGCGTGACGTCAGTATGACGCGTTGTTTGGATGTGGCGTTGTAGATACCGCTACACATCGATGCATCATATACGTACGGGCAATAAAATGAGGAATCAATTTGCCCATCATGACGACGATCAGCAAGAGGTCACTGAACTTGACCATGATTTCGAATCGACCGACACCGACATCCATTTCCATTGATTTATTATTCACGTATTGCATTCAAAGAGATGTGTACTGTGAAAGGCGAATACAAATCAAAAACGATCAGACGTATTCACCCATAATGTAGGTACTGTTATCAATTTATTACCAGACACAATGGAACAAACCGTGTCTTAAATTGTATTTTTTCCTGGTCTATTGTGTCCAGTTTGAGAAGAATTAGGTCTTATTTCCTGCGGTAATTTTTGAATCCGCTTTATGCTGGGTAAACAAAAACGAATCGTTTTGCTTACCAATGGTACCATTTTTCATTGCCAATCTGAGCATATAAATATATTCGTAATATTTTACCTGTGATACCTACTACTATATTGGATGGTCTACTATGCAAAGGTGGTAAAGAAAGATGCCAAGTCTTAATTTTAACCAATAACGGTCCGTAAACTATAGGAATCGGCTAAAGTTTAAAACTACATTAGTAAGAACACCCACATAATAATGTAATGATTACAATAATATTTTCCTTCTTCGAGACTGACGGCTACATCGTATGAGTCAAGATCTGTAATGAAGGCCAAGGTGTCAAGTGTCGCTCCCTACAGATGCATTATGTGGAACGCTGACTGAATGTTTGCTTTCACTGGCTGTATGCATGCTCGTAACATTACACCGACCACCTAAGCGAGAGCCGAGATAGCTAAACCGGTGGATTAGGCATATACTAACCAAGTTTTTGTAAGTAATAGGGCAACTTAGTGTAAAACAAAAATCTGGTTTACTATAGTTGACCTCATTTGATCTAAAAAATGACGAATTTGTACATCTACGTAAATTGGTACGGGGTATTTGTATTAACGAGGCAGGCACAGCGGTAGACCGAGATACGGGGTGCTATGTTCTGTTTATATTTGAGCTAAGGGCCGGTCTGCCCACACCCTCACTCCCACGCCCCATTGTATGATGACGATCAAACTTATTTACATCACAATAAGACGGCTCGGTCGGCTTAGTTTAATGCCGTGTCATCTCCGTAGAATGTGCCTTCAGTATTTGCCTATCGATAGTTTCAGAGGGAATTTAATCAAAATAATAGCGTCGATTACTGTAGAACCAGGAATTCGCTATAATATCAACTAAAGTTCTAACTTTAGATGGATGGACTATTGTGATAGAACTAAACATAATATTATCCTAGCCATTATAACGTCACCATGTCGTATTTGCGAACGAGCTATCCAACTATAGCAGGAAAACTTGTAAGAAAATACGCCGTCATAATTTTCTTTTTATGTATTACGATTCGGAGATATAATAATGAAATCACAATCATTATATCCCTAATTTCGCATGCGGTAGGTAATACATTATTACGAAATATGAGGTAAGCAAAAAAATAACAATGTTATAATGAAACAGAAACAACACACCTTAACTGAAATTCGATTCGTCCGACCGATTGTTTGTTCTTGCAATAAAATGTTCCTGCAATTTGTATGTCGGATTCGAGCGAATTAAGCGATGTACGTTTATGTAAAGAAGTTTTTATAGGAACAGCACTTTATTCGAGTTCAATAAAATGATTGGTATGAGGATGACGCGTTTGTCATAATTAAGTGGTCTGTCTGAATTCTCTGAAGCCGTTGCTTCGATGGTTCAAAAAAAAAACAACTTCCTAGGTCTTTATATAGCTCAATAATGGATATTTTTTGTTTTGGTTAATATCCTTTTTTATAAATCTAAACCTAGCTGAATGCTGAAATGTTTCCGGGTCATTGTACCTACTCAAGAATTTATGTTCGGAAACATTCATAAACAAAAACTGTCGTCGAAATCGTTCCTTCACATTTACAGGACGAGATAAGGGGCGCAGTCAGCGAGAGGAAAACATTATATTAATGTTTTGGAAAATACTGGGACAAGCAAAGTAATGTCGGGAGCGGTTGCAGTCCAACGAAGCCCGAAGGTAAACGGACGAAATATTTTCAAGCAGGTGGTTCTTTAGTTTAAGCAGCTGATCGTTGATAGCCTTGCCATTTAACAAATAGGTGTAGGAATGTAAGTTTTTTTTCCTGAAAGAACAAGAAACGAAAACTTAATTTCTTTTTAAATTCAATTAAAAGTTTAATAAGTAAAACTTCAAATAATTGAAATAAGTACAGAAAAAATCTTATGATAGACTTACAGACTAGCAAGAACCTTGTCTATGAAAGACTTGGGAAGACTATAAGTTCTCAATACCTTTTTAATTAACTAAGTTTTATCCAAAAATACTGAATTATATGGATATACGAATATATATATGGCACGTACAGCAAAGGGCAAACAGTTACCCGAAACTATTGATTCTACAATAGAACACATTTATTTCTTGTCCCAATTTAGCGTAAAGGACCCTTGCCATTTGTCAGTCGCAGAATCAAAAGATTAGTAGTAGGTAGTTCAATATCGACGCATCACTACTAGGAAAACTGGGTCGAACCAAGACAGAGTTTATAAGATAATCGTTAAACAAACAATCGCAACTCGCAGCCGGTGGCTAGGTGTCAGAGTATCGAGTGACTGTGTCGTAATGCGATCGGTCACCAATCGATATCGGTTATCTCACATGCTGTTTGACTTACGATAAATAGAGGATGCAACGCGATGCAATAGCGCGTTCTATAAATATTTCATTAAAAGTGTCATTACGTAATCTTGAACTATGAAATGTAGTGCGCGTCAACAAACATTTGACTATTAACAAAAAACAAACGCAGCTGCTAAAAAGCTTCATAATTGCGCAAATAGTGCCGACATCTGTTGTTGTAAAATGATAAATTGGAGTAATTACGAAATTAACAATGATATTAAAGATAGACGTCGTAACATTAATCTTAAAGGGCTATATTGCCGCGCGGTTTAATACTGGTAAGAATTAAAATTCGAAACGACTAGTTATTAAAGTTATTATGCAAACGTGTGCTATTAAGGTTCAAGTCCACGTGTCTGGACACACGACACACGTCGCTCTCGGTTCAGTGGGCAACGTTCCCGCAGGTGGGCGACTAACGGTCGCTACACAATGCAACCGGTTGCAAGCGACAAAGTACACGCCGAGGTCTCAGCAAGCGTGGACATTTGCGCGCCAACTTGCCTTTAACGGTCGGTGATGTAACTTTCAAGGGGTTGTCACGAATCGATTTAAATGCAACTGCTAAAGACTCCTGCTCCGATTAGTATTCGTGGAATATCGCGATCGTATCAATAATATACACTTTACGCTCCCTTAAGTACAGCAAAAAAGAAATAACATCTCTTACAATTTGTTCTGCCGGAAATTAAGGACCGTAGGGTTTATTTTTTTACGTGTCACGAACAGAAAATGTGGAATGGGTATCACCGTTGCCACATTCATTTGGTATTTATATGATACTTTGTAAAAGTTATTGTTAAAAATTGACGATGCACGTGATTGAAATGCATGCATGCGATTCGAAAAATCGATGGAATACCTCGCCTGTCTCAAAATAATAAAACGCTCATGCAAGTTTCAAACACGACACGTAAATCAACAAATAGGGGTGGCTCACCCTTCTATAAGACTCGTTTTATGGCTTTTAATAATTTGGTGGGTAAGCTGGCACTGATTGTTGAACTAGCAGCTGCTCGTTGTTACAGGGATTAACGGAATAAATAACGTTTTTTTGGTAACCAAGGTAAGTGTGGAAGCGATAAGATTAGGACGCATGTGTGATATTTACATTCTACAAGGTTCATAAAAGAACGGTTCAAAAATGAGATTGTAATAGTCACTAAAATGCTCATCAATATTCTATCTCTGAAGTCGTAAAGCAGTATCACGCAGCAATTCATATTGCAAGGCAATCAAAGGTATAACGTGAAAATCGAACTTCAAAGTACTCTATAAATAACAGTTTAATCGTCATTTACAACAGCCCATGCGTTCAAAGTGTGAATTCATGATACTTCGACTTGTGGTTTAATATATCACACAGCATTCACAGCTTATGCAATCCGTTCATCGAATCCCATTCAATCGTACCTATAAGGGTATTACCTAGTCATTTTATCTGAGCCGGTTTGTAATAAATGAGCGTGCTATGCGGTTTCTTGCCCATAAACGGTCAATATGCGCTTCGGGTACAAAATCTTCTGCCGAAGTGCCGAAACCAGTAATACGACGTAGCGCGGTGACAGGGTTCGTTCACCTAACCCGGCTAACTTCTACTGCTGCTGCGAAATAAATCATCTGTTACATGATCTCCGGTACCCAGTGACGTAACAAATTAATGAGCCGTACCTAGGGCAAATATCGCAAATCAGTCACAATTTGAACGCTTCATAAAAACTTATTATAATATGCGCTTGATTGCAGTAACTGCGGGCAAAACTGTAATTACCGCTCCAGATGCAATTACCCGATACTTACGATGACTGTAATCACTTTCTTGATTTACTGACTGCATGCCGTAACAGTGTAACTGATAACTTTGCATAGTTTCTTATTAGGTCTCGTACTTTTCCATTTGTGCATAAAATGGCCTGTCTCATTACTAACCTATTCAAAATTCGGAACGGCAGCATTTTCATTGATATAAATGAGTCCATAATGGACACAAAAAGGTCGAAACAGTTTGATAAATGGCGCTGGCAGTTCTGAAAGATAAAATTATTTTTCATCATAATGAAAGGAAAATAGTCTTTGTCGGTGCATCACAGCGCACCTTTATAAGCGGCCATTATCGCATGGACGTGCGTACCTTATCTAAATAATACGTTGGCGATCAGTTATTTTCACCATTATTTTTATGCTGTCACCCGACTGAAACACTGCTTTATCTGTATGATTCACGTCAACCATTTGCGCTGTGAAGCGAACGCAATTAGGTGTATATCAAATGGATTTATGTCATGCACATGCAAACGTTTCATTTTGTAATTAGTTGTCTATCGATGATACTGATATTACCTATAGCGTTTATAGCAAATCAAACGTTTGTGTGAACATGCACATTACTTGCAATTGAACAATACTTTTGTTCAAGCATACAAGAGGGGTTTAACCATTGTAATTCAATCTTCAATGTCTGTACTCTTTTATTCTATTAGAAAAAGACTCCCCATGGGCCTCGAATACCTTGTAGCACGAGATGAAACATGACATGGCCGAGGCTATCCAGTTAACAGACAAGTCATGCCGTATAATAAAGGTACCAGCCCGAACGGACCATTTGAAATCAATTCAATTTGTTCAACGTTCCACAGCCTTGTAGCACCATGAGTGTATGTGTGAGTGAAGTAATCTTTGATGAAAGTAAAATCCGTCTGAGTTTTTTGGATGAAAGGAATCTTGAAAATGGCCAGCTAATGATGCAGTTCACGAAAGTTGCAAAGAACATCCGCTTGCAATATAAATGAACTGATCGAACGAGAGCCTGCAATATGGATGAGAGCGGGCTTGTTTTGCCCATATTGGCTATACCCGTTCTACCCGGGCAGTATGTGGCACTGTGGTACCTGATGTGCGGACACACCGGCATTGCTAATGAGCTTGCAACGGAACGGTGTCGATAAGGTTAACATGATTGATTTGAGAGTTGCTCTGAAAACGCTCTTGTTTATCGAGAACTGTTCTCTGTGTTTGCGTATCGCGTACGTTCGCCGTTTGAACATCAATGCGGGCTGCTCAGTGCTCACGCTACGTGTATGAACAACGAAAGTAATTAGCTGCAACCAAGACTGGTTTACATAATATGCACCTCTTTGAAGTCGAGTTCATTAGTTCACTTCTCCAAAGAGTACTTACTACTCGTAGTCTAATAAAATTATGATCACCTAGACATCTTCCATGAAAACAGTTTTATTTCTTTTCCACGAGCGCGAATGGTCTACGATGCGCGGTAATTATGACCAATTTACTGCGCAATAAAGGGGTGTCACACTATTTGCATCATTTAGACCGGATTAATGCTATCACAACACGTTTATTACGACTAGCGTTAATGAAAAGGTTACAAATGCCGCGCTATCATTAAGTAAATACGTTGAGAGAAAAATAATTATAAAAACTGATACTGAGGACTAAAATACAATAATGTAATAGGTGTCAATAAACTCGATTAGACGGAGTATATTACATTATAATTAATTATGTACATTACCCTCAGACAGAACCATAAAGTATTTACAATGAAAGGTTAGGTTCCCATTCCTAATGCTTCATTACAAATTACGAAAGATCGTTTAACCACATCAAAAGCGTGCGAATGCTGTAAAACCACGATCGTGATCTCGCAAATTTCGTCCGATTATATTATTAGCTTAGTTATACTTTTAAGTATGGGTAGGTGCAGCACTTTGTCCTTTTGTTGGCTGTCTAGACAAAAGCTCAGTTTAAATTACTTTTGGAACACTGAAAGAACTTGCAACCCTATTCGGATCCCATTTCGATTAGGTAAGCAAGCCCGTAGACGGACCTACAGAATATCTAGACTATCCCGTGACACTATCTATATTCTCAAAGTGCACTTTGAAACATTACACCTCTATTTTCCGCCACCATTTTGGGCTCTCCCATTTCATCTCGGAACACATCTCAAAGCTATCAAATAAGCTCAACGTCTCCACCTACAGGATATTGCAAGAATAATTATGTTAATAATATCCCGTTTCCTCGTTCGATTGCATCATATTCCCACGTAGTCTTACGTCATGAGCTCACTTCAGTGGACCATTAACAGAAACAGTGGTTGCAGTACCAGCAATCAGATTTTGTCCACATGTTCGAACCAAAAAGTTAATGTTCCGAAAAGTTTTATTGTATCTAAGCAAGCAAGAGTTGTATTTCATGTTAACGTCTATTAACATGATACTTAATTTAATTTAAGCTTTTTGTGGCAGGATGTGTCTATCTAGATTTGTCTGCCAGATTTTTTTGTTTAGCAGACAGACTTATCTAGATAATAATACTATACTTAATGATTTAAAAAACCTGTTAAGCTGTTTAACGACTAAATTTGAACGAAATTGAATTTGCAAAGGAAACGAATGAGTCAAGGTCTCACGTTCTCATAATTCTGATTAACAGTCACCAGATTGATTCTTAGAAATACCTATTACAATATTTCCGTTAAACCAAGTTTGTGGGGAACTATAAACGCTATTTGCAGAAGCCGCAAAACTGTCGAGTTGCTGTAGAACGCGGGTCGCGCATAGACGCCTCGTGCCACTTCCACGCCACGGCTACTCGGGGTTAAAGCAATTAATTAATTAACAACTGCAAACACGTGACCTGAGGTTTCATGTAGTTTTGATATGTATCAGATTAAATAGTTTGCACAACAAAAAGTATACTGTCTGCTTGATAAAGGATAAAGGCCCCATACAAGAAATTAATCATGATTAATTTATACCTTTAGATATTGATGGAGCTCTGGTGGTGCACAAATGTTACAAAGAGATTCTTTAATAGGTAAGACTAGTCCTGTACAGAGGATACTGTAATAAATCATTAGACAAAAAATATTTAATGAACGGAAACACACTGGGAAGGGCAGGATGTAGTTTATAAAAGGTAAAAAATAGTCTAGGTGTGTAGTTCGTTTATATTCGCATTGTGTCCGACAAAGCCGACAATTTAAAATAACCGCCTCCCTGTATATCGCGAACAATCGATCTTGTCGGCAATGGATCACACGCTGCGCGTGCGCCGTGCGCGGTCCACCATTGTACCCGAAATATTCTGAATAATGGAAAGCTTTCCCTCTTTGTCCGGATAAAAAATGCGGATATTTCGTAAGGGACAATGGCGCGTAACAAATAAAATTCGTGACATGGAGGGAAATAAAACGCATGAAAAATATCTGAAGCTACAGTGGCATCATTCGAAAAGTTATTTTTTTCATTGAAGTTAAAAAACAGGTCGATTTTGGTAAAACTCCTGACTTCCTTCCTTCCTTGAACTACAAAAAGTGTGGTTGAAAGTCGAACAAAGGGCAGGACTTCCGATCAGCTGCCGGCGCCCCTACATTTTACGGGCTTCATCTAATATTAACTAGGTGCTTAGTTGGTCGAAGTCACGCCAAGAGATAAGTAAAAAATATGGGAATTGTCTCATTTAAAATGTATGGTACCGAGCCAAGGTACTACTTCTTTTTTATGGGAATGCATTTCTTTAACGCTGTTTGTTTAAAAAAGAAACGATCTGTTATTTTATTATGATTCTTAACATTGAGAGTTGACATATAACATTACAAATTGAGAAAACTGTGAACACTGAAAATTTAGATTTACACTGTTTACCTCAGAGTATTTAATTTCTTACTTGTTTCAACAGCTGGGATTTATTAAAATTCTAAATAGTAGATACGTCTGCAGGAGTCAGGAGTGACTGGCGTGGGAGCAAAAGTCCTAAATAAACAAATATTACTTGAAAGGATTAATGAAAGTCGATCCGATTAAATATTGATGGACCGTATCGTATTAACTTGAAACAAATTGCACCTAAACCTTGCGGAATACCTCGGACCCTCGTCAATAGTAACAACGTCGAAGGGGAAAGGGAAGAGGATCCATGTTAAGTTGCTGTGGTTACAGACGAATCAAATTAAAATATATAGGTCCACACTGCCCAAAACTCCGTGAAACGTATGAAAGAAAACTACGAGCTGTTTTTTATGATTTCATTTCTTTGCCTTCAAGCTTCAGACGAATTTTATGCGTCCCAGGCGTCAAACACTACATCCTATCTTTTTCTCGATTTTATGGCTATAGCCAATATTTGTAGTTCGTTCTCCGATATTTGTTTTCGTCGGTACTTTATTGATGTTCACGTGTAATCAACTTCAGCTGTCGAACAGGAACATGTTGTTGAAAGAACCAGAGTCAACAGGAAACGTTTCATATTGTAACAATGAGTTTATAGCTAGCTCAATCCGTGCATCATACATAACCCAACAAATGGTAAGAACATTGGGTAAGTTTAAGTAGATTAGCGATTGCACCATATGCTGGTAACAGGAGGGGTTCGAAAAAATGTATAGCCGTCGAATCGGTACGCTTATTGCATCATAAGCATCGATGCGCGTTAATTCAATCTTCCTTCTCAATCTTTTTTCCGTACGTCCAATTAAACTGTGTACGGCAAACAACTGCTGGCTCTAATTCATTTAATTGAATCCTCACATCGGGGAGATAATTTTATTCAATGAGTACTTACCTTGGAATTCATTCATTGTTTTTCTCTAGTTATTTAAAAAAAAGGTTCGATTTAACTTGCCTCAGATGCTAGAGCTAGTTGTATCTTCGCTCACAAGCATACGCTCAGTTAAATTAGGCACTTTATTATGTTGCATAGCTATGTTGAAACGTGCCATGCGATGAACTAGTCTGGCACCGGTTGTCGATGTGTGTATAATTAGCGTGGGTTTCTAAAGGTCATTGTCACAGCCTTACTGCATTCAGGAATCAGATTTAAAATAGACTTTACAGACACATTAAACGTATACGATACGATCAATTTTATAAATCCGTAGCCATCTTCTCTTATCTATTCTGTTAGGCATCCTTAACAGTATAGATAAATTAGGGATTATTTGACCAGTATAGATCACGGCCGTTAAAGGATTAAGTAGTCAACCATAGAATGACTAAAACTACACAAAATGATCAGATTAATTATTCGGGGAAAGCTTTATTTAGAAGACAACTGAAATAGATCGTTTCACAAGAAACATTAAACAGATATATCTCCCACATGTCATGGTTAGGGGACAAGTCGCAGAAATATAATTAATTATACTGTAATATGCCTAGTCTTAGGCAGGTAATATTACACAATCGCAATATTTGCAATGTTTATGTTGATTTCGTGTCATTAATCATTGTTATAAAATTCGTACGACATGACAGGCGCGTTGGTACACGGAAAGTTGAATTTGCCTTTCTGATTACAGATAATTATGATTGGCAAGTAGGAAGCAAAATTTAATAAATGCAAATTATTGGCTTTAGATACGCTTTGGTGTAGATAGTTGCGTTATTAAGGGCAAAATCGCGTTATGAATACTTAGTTAATTTATTCGCATATTGTTCCCAAAGATTAATTCATCAATGGTTAACAAATTCAAAGCGTTTCATTTGTAAAGCTGACGGGATGGTCAAATGCAAAATCTTCTCTTGGGTTATGAATACAAAAGCTCGCATTAGTACCCAGCTACCTGGGACGCATTCTTAGAACAGGCGACAAAAAACCCAGCTTCCCTATCGGTTTTAAAAGTTCCCACAATGACTTAAGAGAGGGGTGAATTTCTCAAGTGTGGTTTTTGTGACCTCACCCATTTGTCGAGTGCGATAATAAAACTGTAACGCAACTGACGTTTTGACTTAACAAAAAATATCGAGGTGGTGGTTCTCATAAAAGAATACGCGCGGCGAATATGCTGTAGTTGCAGTTGTAAACGGATATCCTTACATTACCAGTATACTCCGTACATTGTTACACTAAAGCCGCTTGTACCCACCCTCCTTTCGAAAAGATATTATTTTTCGTAATTTATTCAGGCATAAAGCATTAGGCACAAAGCCGTTAGATTTAAGCTGGGGCTCAGATTACGCGACGAAGACTTGCTTAATACGGACCGACTGCAGTCATTCAATAGCCTGCAAAACAACACCGAGGAAAGGCACTATCGGGGACGAAAGGTGACACCGAAGCCTGTGGCATTAGATCTATAGGTGACTAGGTATTGCTTGGAAATATTATTCAGTGCGTTGTGCAGTGGGGCTTATTACTGCTGACATTCCCAGGCGTGACTTGCATTCATACATCAGTTTCGTGAGCTTGCAATTTGATATTGGGCAGTAACAGTCGATTCTGTCAAATTCTTAGGTTACATTCAGTCTTATATTTTGAAATCCAGTCTTTTGTACGAGCCTTAGACTTGCCTAACAAAAAATCAACAAGCTATTCACCGAAAACACTCCAAAGTTTCTCCATTTATTATGTAGAAAGTTGGAGCGCCTGAACGAGGTATTACAAAAGAGTATCCCAGGATGATGTCATAGCACTATCGAGACTCCCGATAGGTACCTACTCTAGTCGAGTAGGTGCGCGTCTGTTTGGCCTGCCCGTTTATGATCTCTTGTTAAGCACGTAGGACCCGTATGTGATAACAAGATGTTATATTATGATAGACAGCTCAGACGTCCAGACTAACTTAACAGCATTAGGTACTTGAGAGAAACGAGGAGTGAATATTTATCAACATAATACAGTTTTGGACAGACTTTAATATCTGGAGAATCTGGGACACCAAAAATACCAAAATTGATCAAACTTTCACTGTCAAGAGAATAATGCCTGTCTGACATTGATAAAACTATTTTGTTTGATCTCGATGAATGACGTATGAAGAATTGGCTGTAGTCTCAGTTCATATTAGAGTAATTGCCCAGAATTCATATTAGCTGAGTTTGAAATGTGGTGTGAGTACTAATCTAACGATCTAGCTGCTTAATAGCCAGTCAGGGTATCGACTATGGTTATTTCGAGATTAGATCGTGTCCGGTATAGAAAGCTAGATAAACACTGCTGCATAGGGAAATATCGTGTTCAATTTGTTTATTCGAGTGAGATTTTAATTACTTTCTTTTATTATTTATTAAATGTAGGTTGTACTGAAATGATGAAGCACCGACCGTTACTTTTACAACAAGCATTAGATTAAAGATTAACTGAACTGATGGTTAAAGAAAGTAGAGTAAGTATGCTTATCTTTTTCTCTGATTAAAACGTTACGACAAGTTGGAACTGTTTATTCCGTTTAGTTTGTGCAGTTCCGCAGCTGTTCCAACTTAGTTAACATCCATAATACAATTATCTGCTGGAACTTAAAGCACTTAAGGAACAAATTGCCCTCTGGATCTAATAAGATTTATATGTGATCAGATGAAGTGGACGGAACGCATAAGTCCATCTGATCGTTTAACTAGAGGAATATCTCCTTATCTGAGATGCGGGCAACGGAAACATTCTGTATAATTTCCTCCTATTCAATATAAGAGATCAGTGATTATGTGGACTCTGTCACGGCCCTTCGTTATTTCACAGTTAAGAATCAAAATGGAATTATGTCGATCCCTTTTAGATGATTTTGAGAATAAACCGTATTAAAATTTGATACCGATCGCATACCACAGTAATAGGAGTTAACGACTTAAAAACGAGTCGAGGCCACCTTGAAATAGTTTTAAGTAAAACAAATCAATTTGGTTATTCACGACTCTCAGGATACGTTTTCTATGAAACTGGTTCCTATAATACGTTATAAATAAGGTTTGGTATTGCGTAACAGGGTTCGTTTAGCTAACCTCGGTATCCATGCGGTTGAATGGATGTTCCTCACGCAGTAGATAAATCAAGCATGGGAAAAACCGACGCCATACTGCCACAGCTCTCTTTGTTTTCCAGACACCATGACATTTGATCGCTTGCAAATGCAAAATAGACTTTGTATGGCTGAATGTCGAAGGCGAATCATGATGATCTTTGCTCACTTCGCATTTCTAACAACTTCAGAATACTATGTGTAGTTGTACGCCATTCTAGTACTATTACGTATTATTTAAAAGGCTATTGTGTACCTATATTGGAAGGCTTATCTCAGTAATTTCGCCACTGCCTAATTAATTCTTGCGACACGACTTCGTTTCCTAGTTACAAAGAAAACCTGATAAGAACTTTATCGGCCAACGAACTCTGTAACAATTGCACAAACGTCGAGTTACAGTGACCATTGTGTACCTGAATGTGAATGAATGAATTATGTAACGTTAATGTACTATTCATAGATGTATCAATTCGAGTATTACATTCGTGTTTACAGAGTATTGTTGGTCATTTAGAGCTCGATTAGGAAGCACTGTTTGTCGCTATTATTCAGGACACTGCACTTCCAGCCAAGGTTTGGTAACCGCAGGTTTGATGACGCTGCTGCCAGTTCCAACCAGGGCCCTAATGACCACTTAATGATTCCTTAGTTAATCACCGTATTCTCTATAACACAATGAACGAAACCGCGCGAAATGAACGCGAAGTAGTTGTGGTTTGAACTGTCAAAATACATGTTCTCCGTACCGTACGTAGTAACTATTTAGTAATCTGTGGTACCGTTGACATTTCGATTCCTTGCCGTACATGGGTTTCTACAAGACACGATATTGACGTGGTTTGGACGTGGTAAGATTACGCGGGGAATAATAATTACCATACAGAATTGGGGCCCTGGTATACCTGACATAATGCAGGTATTATCCCTCATACCTATAGGGCACAGGTACCTAGCTAGTCCCTATCGGTCTTCGCTGTTATAGTTATAGGCGACAGATTGAATCAAGAGCATTTGATAAAGATGTCCAGGGAAACTATGTAGATGTCGTGACTCGTGTTCTCCCTCCTAACTAAGTTATGAAAATTACTTCGTAATAATGACTAATGTGTTATTAGTCATCTTCGAAACATAGAAAGTTTATGCTGTAATTGTGATTATACCCTTCACTTTACATGTTATACTGATAGCATCTGTGCAACCGGCCAGGTTGTGCGGCTAATAAATTATGAAACACGTCGTGTAACTGCACTAACTTACAATATGTACTCAGTATTAACTAGCAAGAATTACCAGAGAATCTGTGAACGAAAATGTTGTTGAAAATTATGTTTACTTACATCTTAGTAAAATAATTTCCAGTGTTAATGATGGGATGGCTCTGGGGGGATAGCAATTATGATCACTTAAGTACGCCGTCTAAGTCTGTCATTGACTAATGCTATGCACTAGTATAGCGAGAGAGTCCTGAACTTAATATGTTCGACTATTTCTGACGAGCTTCAAAAGTATACAAACAAATATGTGCAGTTGTGATACATAAGTAAGTGTCTGATACTAAAGTTGGAAAGCGTGTGGACACTGCAGTATTGAACGCAACAGACTGCCAAATGGGCTTTTTATACAAAAGTGTGAGCCGAATACGGGTTGTATTTAAAGTCAAGGGATTCTTTACAGTACAAATAAACGAGACCATAAAAGGGCAGACCTCCACGAGATGACACCCGAACAACACTTAGCGCTTATCGTCCAGGTGAAAGGTTGTTCAATGAATTGCAGTGTTTACCCTCGCCACAATACCAACTAAGTCAACGGCTATTTTTGTTTGTCTCCCTTCCTTGTTTATCTTACTTTGTTTTCCGTCACAAATGCATCTAAAGAGATCTTCGAGTCGCTGTTGACTGTCTGTGACAGAATCGTGGTTACACAAAATTAATGTCCCCATTTAGGCACGTGTAATACGATTTGCTCTGTAAGGAATTTAACGTTTCGTGTTATCTGTTCGAATATTAATCAATGTAACAGAAATCTCGATAAAGGTTGTACCTATTTTCGATTCTGTTCCCAATGTTCGATAGTAATTAAAGGTCGATTTTATCTTTTCAGTCGATCGGAATAATAGGAGCGTATATCATGAATAGTTAGATGATGTTATAAATAAAAGAACAAGGAATTCCTTCGTTCAAGTGTTAAATACTTGAGCGGTCAGAATCATCAAGCGGCGGCGGCGGGCAAGCATTGGATGGGTTGGAAATTATCTCGAGACGTTTTTATGGTTCGCATTGGAATCTGGGAGTTTTTTTACCATCGCGGGTCCGTTCGAACGCTCAAACAGGTTTTTAGATAGCGTTCAGAGTAATGCATCAACGTGGTACGTTTTTGTAAAGGCGGCATATTCAAGGAGAACAAGGTAATGAGGTTTCGGAACGGTCCTTTCAATGAGCTTTAATTTACAAATGCTTACTTGAACGTCTTTTTACTCGGCGGTGCTGTGATGGACGCTAGTAGCTGACATACCATCGTTTATGAGGTAACTACCTACTATACGCACTTTTAAGAGGCAATTCAGCTGAGAAATATACCTTCATAAGATCTTATGGCCACAATATGCTTAAAAGCCGGTACGATACGAGCCCCAAGGACGCTTGCATCAAACAAAGTCGGCTTTATAGGATTATTTTCCTTATGAGAGTCCTAAGAATATCTAATAGGATAGGTATTATACCTCTTTGCATGTTTGTAATTGGTCGGTAATCTCTTATACATAGATAAAATGCTTAAATATAGTATAGGTAGTTATGTGAAACTGTTTATTTACAAGTATTCTAGTTAGTTGTTATCTACCTTAAATAAACTTGATTAAACCTAGGCATGCAACCTTTGCATTGGACAACTGATTAGTTTGGTAGTTTTACTTATATACCGACCTAGGTACCTACCTATATTTTATAAGCACCTATCGATAAGTAACTAGGTAAGTACATACCTACCTACTTACTTTATGTCAAGACCTCGTTCTATTTTGTTAGGCAAATAATTTTGAATAATTTATTATTATTAGTTAGATTGAGATGTAATGCAGGTTAATTATTTAAATGGGCTAATTTCATTCAATAACGTGAATGAACTTAGCGGGTTATCATACTTATCAAATTCAATGATCTTTGTGCCTACTTTATTTTATCAACAAACAAAATACGTAAGTACCAACATACGTAGGTCCTGTACAGTGTACTTATCTAGGCAGGATTACCTACTTTATCAAGTGAAAAATGGAGAAATTTAAACCATCAGTGACCTGATTTTCCAAAGTCAACAAACCGTGAAGGCTTAACCTTTTAATGTTAATTGCTGTGCGATTATACCTACCTTTGGTACTCAGAATAGTTACCTAGAAAGTAGGTATCGTTGCCCGGTGCATATTAATTAGCAATTAGGTAGGTGTCTTGGATATCTAAAGCTAAAGTAAGCGCCAGTTCCGGCCCAGGGTTTCACGTGAACTTCGACGGATAAACATTTTACCGCGATGTAAAGAAGTAGGTAAAACTAGCACTAAGTTAATGTGATAAAGACATAAAACTTGTACTCACGGACTGGCACTTTCTTCGGATCATATTGTTCAACGAGTTCGTTTATTTTGATGATCTTCGTCTGCGCTACTTTTGATCGCTCAGTTATATCTTGGAGTTGCGCGGTCAGTTCACTGAAGATATCTTCCGCTAGCAGCACCAACGAGGCGAGCTGTCTCAGCGCGTTGCTCAGGGTGCAGTTGGTGACCGCCTGGAGCTCTTCATCAGACACCTTTGGCTTGCCATCGTCGTCTCGTAAACTTGTACGCGATAAAAACTTAGGTTCCACTGCACGCTGCACGAAAGGCATCTCGATAGAGGTCCCAAAACACCTTGAACCACTTACTCACCCATCCCCGCGCCACGAATTAAACGTAATTCCGACATCCATTCAACACACCAACACAAAAAACGTCAGGTAACCGCCACTTTGAATTAACCGACATCCTGATCAGTGAACTTTCACTTATTAGCGGTTTTTAACAGTACCGTGCAGTTTTTGCTACGCTCTAGATATTTTAAATAAGTTTTAGTTCATAGATTCAAGTTTTAAAAGTTTGACAAAACTTCATGTTGACGAAAGCCCGCCATAACAAATGCCGCGCGATACACAACAATCCACACCTGCTGCCATCGGCCGAATAAACTGAATGAAGCGGTCGCCGGTCGGTGTTGCCATGGCCGACATTATACTATCCCATTCTTTTTGATAGATTTTTATTGCTTTAGGGCTGATTTTTCCATCGCCAGATAACTTTTATTCGAGAAATAACATTGACGTTTGACAGTTTTTGTATAAAATAACTCAACATTTCAAAATTATCCCTCAAATAAAGTTATCAGATGATGGAAAAATCATCCCTAAGCTGAATTATATTCAGAAAATGTTAATTATAGCTGTTACACTTTCAATTTAAATTTCAAAACCAATAAAATTCAAAATATTTTATTTGATTTCATGGGCACGAAACATCAGAAGCAATTGGAACCGTGCACCTAGCAAGGTTCCAACTGGTTATTTTATTGCCTATGGAGAACAGCAGGCAAGAAACTCCACAATTATATTTTTTAAATAATTCGCGTTTTTAATGTTTCTAAATTAAAATGTCAATAGGGGTGCTAACCGACCTTCCAAATATCTTTGTTTTCATCCTTAATTTTATGCTTATGCTTTTTAACACGCTTTTATTAGGTCGACCTGTATTGTATGTAACTAACTATGTAATGGAATCTAAGGTAAGGTAAATAAATAAATAAAAAAATACATTTTCTTTTTCTATCTTTTACTTCTGTTTTTCTTTCTTCTTATCCTTTAAACAACTAAGCATAATTCAGCCTATAATGGTCTCACTGCTGGGACAAGGGCCTCCTCTCGATGAGAGGGAGTACGCCATAAATCCACAACGCGTTGGTAACACAAGTACCATTAGATAATTATGCCAGAAGAGTATAAGTCAAGTTACAATAAATAATTACAAGGCTTTACCTCTAAGCAATGTAAATATTTACAGTAAGTTATAGCAACACTGCCTAAGTAAAATGAGAACCGCGCCATCTAGCTTCAAAAATAAGAACTATTTAACGGGTTGGTGTACCCATTATGTAAGTTGATATATAGATGGCGGTATTGTCGAAAATAAGGTTAGTTTACTACTAATGCCATAGATGGCACTACTACACTACTAGTTGTAAACACAACAGCGATGTGCGCAATGGGTACAGCAGATATGAACGTTCCTCCCAGTCAGATTTAGGTAAGGTCTCGGTCTCGGCCTTACCTAAATCTGATTAGTAGTAGACGGATTGGGGGACGGCCGAACGGTTATTGTTAGTTTTGTTAGTACTTGAAGAGTAGTTGGCTAAAGCGCATTTCTTATAAGATTTTTAAGCGATTTTTAGCTGACTAGGGATTTCAATAAAAGTCCAATTAGCACAAAAAATAATGTATTACATTTTATATAACAAAGCGTTATAGCGTGACATTCCGAATACACGTCTACATAAATCTACTTAACGTAGGTAGGTAATGCCTGGCATTCATTATCATAGACATAATAGTAACATACAAAGGTAGCTTTAATTTAGAAAATTGTTCAAATACGTACTTTTAATTTCAAATTAAATACGACTGCTACATAACAAAACTAAGTATATCTAAAGAGATTCGTCACAACGAACTGCGAAAACTATATTTTTCTAATAAAATATTGGTTTGTTTACATTGTGTACAAATAAATACATAGGTATTATAATAAGTATTTATTTAAAATAAATCTCGTGGTCTATAAAATCCTCGAGTAATCAGTTTTTGACTAAGTGGGTATGTGAATAAACTTAACAGAATAAGTAATACATTAATTATTTGTATGAATTAAACTAGAGTTACCCAAAACTGATACTTAACTATACGTATAATTTTAAGTTTACATGATAGATACTTATTTAATTCAACAATTTGGAATTTTATTGCAAATTAGTGTAAATAGAGCGACATTTAACTTATTTTATGATTACATACTTATTTGAAACTTTCTTTCGCTTAAACAATGTTTAGTCTATGGTAGGTATTTTACTGCTTACCTTATTAGAAGGTGGTTTACACTTGTTCGGGTCGGCATGATTCGGCACAGCCGTGCACCGAAATCAAATATAATGTAGATATTATTTGATTCCGGCAGCCGAATTTATATTATCTACGAAACTACTTGCGGCAACTTAGTTATTCATGTATAGTTTCACGTCTAAATAATTATTATATTTATTAAATAAATCCAGCTTTAAGTAATGTTCAAGAAAAAGCCATTCGGCTTAGTTCAAATTCTGCCGAGCCCACCCGAACATGATTCAGCGAGGGTAGATGCCGAACCGAAACTCGTTCGGCATCTACTCTCGCCGAATTATCCCGATCTGATAATGATCTTATTTTAAATATTATTCTTATGTTATTACAGCAACATTTAACTATCCACCCTAACTCAATGGCAGTATATTTTATTACTTACTTTAGTAAAATTTTATAGGTACATACAGTCGCACCTCGGCCAATAGAAATTGGCGTGTGATTAATAATTTATTTAGTGTTAGTACATTAACATAATTATTATTTAGAAGAGTATGAGATTATTATAGGAATGTTTAAAAACATAACTTCTACAAACGTACCTACATGATTAGATTTTTCAGTGATAACACTTTTTCAGGTTGACAGATGTCATTCGTTCTCTTTTTAGCGCTCAGTAATCGTATAGCGGTATCTCACTCTATATTGATGTTTAACGTGCCAACACGAGATAAATAATGTCCCCGTATCTAAACATACGTCTTTGGAGAAAGCTTAGGGACTTGACAAACCGAATTCTGTCTGCATAGCTGTTAACAACCATTCGATACGATTCCGTGCCGAATCGTACATCAATCAATGTTATCAAAAGAGTTCTTTAAAGGTGTTTACCATAGAATTCCCATATCTATGGTGTTTACAAATCCAAAACCCGAAAATGTTGGTAATTTAACGGCCGGATTTTTAATCGCCCGTTAACTTTTATCCGACGAATAAGTTAGTAATTTTAACAGTTTTTGTGTGAACAATCTGTCAAAATGTCACATTTATTCTTCAGGTAAAAGTTATCTAATTATTGAAATTCGGCCCTAATCAAATAGACGACCTCTTTTCTTCGGACTTTTTTTCAATTTGCTGTCGGGGGTAAGGCTAAAAGTGTCATTTTTGTTTCGACAACCTGTCGAATGGTTGTGAATAGCTATGCTGGTCTTAAACTAGAAATATGTTTTGCTTCACTTTTTAATAGGTATAAATAACTATGTATTTTTCTAGTCTAACATTTTGACCTCACTATTTGCTTTCATATTTTAATAAATAGTACAACATACAAAGCTTACAGATAACGAATGTGCCTACTTGGCTTAATATTAAAGTTTGACTATTCGACACTGATTATTTCTTAATATTTACGATAATTTGTATTGATTTTTATTATGTATCATGTGTTGTAAGTATAATAGTCAAAATAAAAACTAGCTTAGTAAATAAATGTGATTTTTTAAAGTACAGAATATAGTATTTTTTTTAAATACGTGAGAAATCTTCGCTTCTTCTACTTCTAACGGAAAAAATCGCTCTTTTCCATAAATGCAAAATGTTCTTTTAGAAAAAATGATTTTATTATTTTTACATATCTCGGGATCATGGGGTCCCGGTCCTTTGGAAGGCTTACGACGCCAATGGGCCGAAGCCAACTTGCAGAGACCCCTTAGACAATCTTAATTACCGCACCACCAAGCACCAACCGACGATTATCCCTGTAGGTATGCATTAAGCAAGTGCACCCACGGACAGCCCCCGGTTGGTGTAGGACTTATTGCAGGATATGTGTAAATACAGTTTCTTTGTGTGATAAGTTATCTTCATAATCGAATATCTAAGTAAACTGACAAACTTATTTGGAACAAGGAAGGAAAAACAAATACTATGGGGGATTCATAGAGGATCGCGTAGCGTTCGTAGTTCGTAGGCTCTGCTTTTAATTTCATGGTAAAATAACGTGATGTTATTTTATGAAAAAAATGTAACGTGTGAATTTTTAACGACGTCTTTTTATGTTATAGCAATATTAGCCTAATATTATAACATTATTTTTTGGCATTTGTCTCCAATTATTAGGTACATTTTTAAATCCTAGTTTACACATTTAGTTCATAACTTACAAGCGTCACATATTAAACAATTACAATGCTATGCGTATAAAACATAGTTAACATTAAATAACATGATTTTCACACTAATTAATTAATTTGTCTATTTCATATTTTGCCCAAATACACAAACGCACTAAAATACAGGGTGGCAGCATCGACGCCATTTTGTTTTTTAATAGCCGACGAAAATTTTTAACGCACGGTTGTTCAGAATCATATTTAAGTACTGAATACTATGGTAACAGGTTGCACATCGATGACTCTGCCACCTTGTATACTAAAATTGTACTTTCACTAAGGGCTGATTTTTCAATCGACAGATAGTTTTTATTCATGGAATAAAATTGTCGTCTGACAGATTTTGCATGTGAGAACTGACAAAACTTCAAAATTATGCCTCGGATGAAATTATCTGGCGTTGGAAAAATCAGCCCTAAAATGTATAAGTATTTAATCCAAATATTACATTAGATACTACAATTTAAACGAATATGACTCAAACAAATATGTCCTCCTAGCTAAAACTCATTAATATTTTTTAATTCGCTTACACGAAGTAGTATATAGTAATAGTAGCTGAGTATATGATATGCGTAGATGATACATTTGTCATAATAAATACATATAAGTGTTTCAGATTAGTATAAATAGCTTAGTTTGTTAATAAGAAAGGTGTCTATTCTATACAGTAAGTCCCTCGAGATGCCAGACGGAATAAGTCGAAGAACGACAATGTGCGCTTTTATAATGTCTTCTTCTTCTTGTTGTCATGTCTATGGTACTTTTCGATGTTTTATATTGTTCGAGCCCAGTAGGTGCCCACGTTGATTGCTTCTGTGATATTCTTCAGGGCATCCAGGTGCAGGTCAACGTCCCTTAGGGCAGATATTATCGTGGACGTCCACGTCTACGTCACGGCATCACGTTAACACAGAAGTAAAATGTATGGAAAAATATGAATGTTATAACGTGCACGAATTTCCATAAAATTTATGGATGTGGTAGTGAATGTCTACGATAGTATACCTGCCAGTGTCTGTGTTCCTTTCCACATTTAACCCGTCTGCCTTTAAATCAAGAGTGAACCAGCATCTTCTGGCCACGCTCGTTCCTTCATAGACCTCATCCATCGCTTTCGATCAGGCGTGATCGAGGTAAAGAGCAGGCCCATTGAGCAAATTTTTTTTTGATAGTTGCGTTAGGAATTATAAACGCGCACACTGCGTTCAAAATATCTTTCAAATCTGTGGCGTCGCATACAGTAAAGCTCCTATTAATATATTTCAGCAAATACAATGTTGAACACATACAATGGCATTACTACATAATGTACATTCAAGAACACCCATACAGTTATAAGTAATATTTGTAAACCTACTTTTGAATACATATTATTTATTTATGATAAACATGAAAGAGTTTTTTCTATATGTATTAAGAGGGATGCACTAAGGTAGCCCGGGAAATTCAAATTTACTTAAGTTTTTTGCAATTTGCCAGGTTGCATGTTTATTAATATATGGTTCACGACCGTAACAAATATGGCTTTACAGAATTATGACCATTAGAATCAGCAATACAACTCGTTAAGTTATAATTGGCCTCAAATGTCATGAAATGATTCCATGAAATATTCGTTCAATAGGGTAATATTAACTTAGAGAGATGTATTAATGATTTTTATGATTATAATTCTATACTTAAATAAATATTTGTTACGGCCGCGAATCATATTTAGATAAACATACAACTTGATACTAACTTGCAAATGGCAAAAAACGTAAGAAAATTTGAATTTCGCGGGGTACCCTGACGATTTCACCTTATGTACCTAAGGTAAACAATCGCGATGGCACGGAATAAGTACGATATGAGATAGTCAAGTTTACATATTGTTGGCAGGTAATGTTAATACGTCGCAAAAGGCCTGCCCTGTATGCATACATTCTACCGATCAATCTCATTCAAAGTACAGATGATTGTAATCGCGATCTCTAATAGAATATGATATGATTAGTTAAATACATGAATCTATAAAGTGAGTTAGATTAGATATGTGTAGAGTTAAGAATAATGGTTATGTCCACAGAAGCTCTCCATTGATACAGCGACAAGATATGTATACAACTTTTGATTATGTAGTAGTAGAAGTAGAAAAAATAAAATTGTTGAAGTACAAAGTCTAGAAACATCAGAATTTAGTTTCGGCAGAGGTACAGTTGGCCTTTGATAAATAAATGACAGAAAAGACACAGTAGAAATAACAATGCACAAAATTCCAGCTTCCAACTGTTTAGAAGATTATAGATTTCAATAACTAAATACAGGCTCATTTACAACTGAAGGACACATAAGGACGAGTACAGACACACTAAAATCTAGACTTACACTTAACAAAGAGTCCAATGAACCAAGTGGCGCAAATTAAACGAGTACTCGTCACACTACTCGCCGCCAATTCCACCAACACCCACCGTTTCTTTGATCTACCATCTTTGAATCCACGGAGATACGGAGCCAAGTCCGTTTAACACTTGAATGATTTTATAAACCGCCTAAAAAGGAATTTAAGAAACTATAGAAATTCAATTTTAGAATTCCATATTTCAAAAAACCATTGACGGTTGACACTCAAATTCAAGATGGCAGACATAAGATCATTATTTCCATTTCACTCCAACTGTTGCTCTTCCTTGGCGAAACTAGCGACGAAACGACCTCTGTCGGTCGGTGAATGAGTGCCTCATTTATTTGCGCACCCCGCGCTATGGGTCCACCTCATGGCAAACCTCCATGTAGTCGGGGTCGTGCATGATGTCCTTGATCATGTCTTTGAGCATCGTGTAGCGAGGGAAGATCGGGTAGACCTTGGAACTGACGTAGTCCGACTGGAAATAGAAAAAGTATCGATTTTAAAAGTTATAAGAGGTGAAGATGAACCTGAACCGCCTGTAAAAGTTGATTTACGGCTGGTGGCAAATAATATCTCGATGTGTGATATTATTTGCCACCAGCCGTACTACTCCTACGCTAAGTAAGTTGGTATTTAGTAAGAGATCAATTCGAACAGCAAAATCGTCAAAAACTGGGAAATATTTCGAAACTAGAAATTAGCTTCTAAAGTAGCTAATAAAATTCATGTAATTTTCATTACCTTTAATTCCCTTATTAAGTTCCGCAAACCAGTATATTTCTTCAGCAGACGATACAAATCATTTGTCATCTGGGTGTTCTCCGTTTCAATCTGAATTGTTGTCATGTCTGAAAATATAATGAGATAAATGTCAGAAAAGATTTATGTTAGTAAAACAGTACCTACATAATAATTCTCATTTAGAATCCTATCCTCTGAAAACCGTACGATGGTTCTACAATTTCTACATAATATACTACGAGTATATCCATAGAATACATGTATTCGGTCCCAAGTGTATTTGGGTGTAAGCCCGTTTTATTGTTTGTGCTTAATTCAAGCCTAGGTCAGGGTTTGCGGGCGGTCACGGCGTTTAATTTGGTTTCGAGAACCCCGACACCAATTTACTTTACAACGAAAATGTTCCGTAAATATTAATTAAAATAGACTCGGAACGCCTGCTTTTGCCAACGACAATTTTATCAAGACAAGTATCGTTATGGGTTGGACTGTGCGAGCCCAAAAATATTCTTATGTTAAAATTTCATGTTTGAGTTTGGTTAAAAGTGAATTTTCTAATATTATGTATGTAAGTATGTGTTATGGACTATTAGGTGCTACTAACGCTGCAATGAAATCATTCGATTCAATCAACTTGTTTCACATACTGATAACGTGTATGGGTGTCAAGTAGACACAACCCAAATTGCCACTATTTTGCGCAACCCATTAATATCAATCATGTACATAACAGCCATCATTGTCAGCCATCACAGTGAGTTTGAAAATCCATTCCATATATGATTTCAAATGTAATTTTAGACCAACAATTTCAGCTGTAGTTTTAGACCAATGATTTTAAGCACTAGGAAAAGGCTGGAAAATCCAGCGAAATGTAACACTGTGGACCGACAAGTTGGCAAGCTGCCAATAGTCTTTGGATTTAGGAGCACGCTTTGGTTTATTTTCCTAATTTAATCGTTTGGTTGAGCTAGGTCAAAGTTAAACCGACACCGTCTCGTTATTTGAGTATGTGATCATCATTAGATTCGGGTTTAATGGAAACGGGAAGATGTTTTTGTTTGCGTCATGCTGCTCTAGTTTTTCTGTGAGTATAACGGGTGTAAAAATATCAATGGTGTAAAAATATGCTTGGCGAAGCCGAAAATCACAGTCATGGAAGGAACTTCCATCACTGTGTTTTTTTTTGTACTGAATCATACCTGGGAACCTTCTGGTTAAGGAGAGATTGAAACACCGTTTTTGAGGTTTTTTTAAAAATGAAAACCAGTATTCAATGTAACTTAACGTTAAATAGTCCCGTGCACCCATATCTAAGCACAATGTTTTGTGTGCATTAGATTGCGCAAGTAAACAGTGTTTTTTCGCACCAAAAATAAAAGTCTGCCAGTATTATATTGTTACGTATTTGATGTACAGAATGCGTACATGGCGGCTATGTTATGGGTCTCTTAAACCCCCCGGGGGTAGAATTTCGAGTTTTTATAGCTTGAATATAAAACTTAACTTTGGTAAACTATGACATTCAAATGATTCTACATTACCGTTCAGTCTTTCTATCCTTTCCCTTTTATCAGCAGCTTCTTCAGCCAGTTTGGCAGAGGTCTTGACTCCTTCGCCAGACTTCTGCGTCTTCTCCATGATGGCACATGCGCGCAGCACGAACGCCGGCACTGTCTCGGCTTTCTCCTGCCGAGGGATCTCCACCAACGACCAGTACTGAGTCTCGAGTCGAATTACGTCCTGGAACATAAAAATTGTGACCTGATCAGAAACTAGAAAAGGTTACGTCCAAAGCGTCAAAAAATCAAAAAGATTTTTGAAGGCTCCAAAATGTTGACAGTAGGTATGAGTTCTAAACAAAAAAGTAAGAACCTGACCTAATTACAGTCTACATAGGTACATTTTATTGTTATTGTCATGTTCAGGTCATATTAACTAAATCTGGGAGTACAACTAAACATGAAAGAGTTTTTTTTTTTTTTAATTAAAACGGATTTTCTTTTACAAAGGTTTTTTACTATAAGGTTCTTATATGCGAAAATGGTTTGTTAGCCCGAATAAAAAAATATTAAAACTGGACGGCTACGCAAAATAGGCTTACTCTAAGCCTGTTAAAAGAAAAAGTTTTATAGGCAGCTTTAGTGAAACTCGGGCACGATACTACAAACTACGAACTAGCTCGCTATTATTATGAGCAACTGAATTGAAAAGTGTTTTTCTTTACCTTGGACATTGCTAGTTAGTTTGTTTCTGCTCAGCGAATACCTACAAGTTCTTGCACCGTCTGCAAATATTTGTTTCAGTACTAAAATGTTTCCTTGCTTCGAGCTACGGCGTGTTAATTGCAGGTTTTATCATTGCGTTTTTTATTGGAAGCAGTAGTGAGGATATTATTTTTTTGAGCTTTGTAGCGAGTAATGCAATTAAAGTTTGTAATAATGAAATAGTTTTATTGTAAGATATATAGGTACTTACTTAATAATAATTTAATTATTGCGTTCATTGGCAGAATCGCCCAGAAGTTAAACAATACGGGCTAGTTAAAGAAATTAGCAATAAGGGATTAATTTTAATTTAATCTTTTTTCTACAATGCAAAGTGTATTAAGAAGCCCATTTTTTGGACATTGCATTTTTATTAAAACAATCTGATGGTATACATTTTTGTTTCTACATATGTATCAGGATGAAAATTAGACGAAAAACTAGACGTAAGTACTAATTAAACTGGAATACGAAATCTTGCATCTAAATTATTGTATCTATTAGATTGTTTAATAAAGATGCGATATACGTGAAATGGGTTCCGTAATACACTGTGCAATGTTATTCATTTTATGAGTTACTTTATCATCACTGAAATTAAGTAGGTACTTAAATCGGCGTATTCGGCATGCAGTTTCGTTGCGAAGTTAATTCCAGTAACGACTTTCAGCAGACGGTGTGCCATGATATTTCAAAGTGGATAACTTTTCGCTGGGCCAGCGCCAATTCTACCGATAAAGATCGTCTTCCCGCCGTGTAACGGCCCGTCTAATGAACCCACTGTATGTTCAAGTGCAACTACACCCTGTATTACGATTATGGTAGTCTTGGTAAGAGCTTATTTAAAGAAGTTGAAAATGTTGAAAGTTTTTCATAATGAAGAAATTAATCTATGTAGGTTTTTATAATACTTGTAAACAAGAACAAACTATAATGTGGCACCAAATACATTGCGGAGCATCTCGAAGTCGGATACCACACATCGGGTAAATGGATGTTATGTTAGTTAGAGTAGAGTGTAATTTATTAGACGTGTTCAAACGATAAGAGTGATTGATTCTACACCACACTTCAGCCACAACATTACCTACGCTACATAGGGACTGTTACACGTGGCGCTTAGTTTTTCTAAAATAGGTAGATGTAACTATTATAAATATAGGTAGGGCAAACTAGAAGCTCTACTATGAACAGTAATGTCTGTAATATAACATATCATGATATCATCACGCCTATAATCCCTAAAGGGGTAGGCAGAAGTGCACCTATACACACCCACACCCACGCCCACACACCCACACACACATCTACACACCCCCCCCGTTCACCCACATTTCGCTAGTTATGTTCAAGTCCCATGTAATAGAAGGCGAGCCCATTGCCATCACCCAATATTCCGGGCATAATGTCTGTACCTAATATGTAACCACATAAAGCTTTGGTTTCCTAAGCTGTGAACGGTCACAGACTAACAGCTGTCCAAATACAAAGTGTTATTTGACACCTCAATGTCATATACTGATGGAAATGACAGATTTTCTTGACGGCCATTTTAATATAACGACCGCCGCTCGTAAAAAACCGTATTTCAACATAATCTAATGTCAAACAACGTTACGGATCTCGGCAATAAAAGCCCTAGAGGGAAATTATTTAAATGTTTTATTAGTACCTACAACTACATAAATATAGAAGCTAAAGATTTTATAAGCAATCCATTGAGAAATATAGCAAAAGTATAAAAATAAAGACTGCATGAAACACTATTGTTCCCCGATGTTTTTACTGAGGTTGTCTCCTGGGAAAGAAGGAGTTTTCTTTAGATAAAACCCAAGATAGCCATATTATAGAACGTTTTCGTGGTTCTTTATAGCTGCAGGGCTTAGGGCAAGACGATTGTGAGTCTATATTACCGGAATATGCATTTAAAACATAATATTACTACTTGGAGGAAATTGTGCAAAACATTTTTATCGGAATTGAAGTCTTAGCTTTTGCATGTTGTTGTGGAAGATTTTTATGAAGAAAAGATAGAAATATGAAAAAAAAAGAAATTAAGATAAAAATATGATTACTGAAAGGGATTTATAGTACCTAGTACAATCTGAATATCATGGGAAACTTAGATAATTGCTTGAAACATGATTCACCATCAATGTAAACTGTTTTGAGTCATTCATAAACCATTTTATGAGCGAATCAATACGAGTATGCACCCAAAACATGTAGAACATGATAAATGACACCCTCCTTTTATCTCCCGCCACCAGCTTGTATCGAAATTGATGTTCTCGTTAAAGCAGATTTTTGGAACCCCCAACTCGATTACACCGGGTATACCCACAAAAGTTGATGAAAATGTAATTTATGACAAAAGCCACACGCGAGACGAGAGCAGACTATTATTTTTATTCGGTTATTAATGTTTTACACAGAATAATTAAATATATTCATAATACTTGCATTATTGCCAGCGACGTAGCCTTAACGCGATAAGTGACGATTAAATAATAATGCCGTGTAAATTTTATTGTACGCCATTCCACTTGATTCTCGGCAACTCTCATCAAGATGCTACCAGCGACTCTGCGAAAATCCTCGCTTCACCTAGCCTGAGAGCGTTCTATCTTATGTTTGCCGATTCGAGGTCTTCTCTCAAGAACACGTCTGCCACAGTCATCGTTTCTACGGCTAATATGGCCGGCCCATTGCCACTTCATCTGGCTTATTCTGTGAGGTATGTAACTGAATTTTATATAACCGTAATATCCGATGCATTATTAACACTTTGATTTATCGACTGAAGGCAAATGAAGTGCAAGAGAACGGAAATTAAAATTAATTTAGATTTCTCTCGTAGCTGCGCAGAACGGGTTTCCTTGCTCGTTCTTATTCCAGCTTTCTTTCGTTTTTTCCAACTTCCTGTAGCGTGACATGTGGAATTGCATGAAACATTTATTTTAGCCTTTATTATGAATTAAATGAATGAATTTATTTATTGTTTCGCTATTCAAACTCTTCGTGCTTGCCTGTTTTGTTTTGAAAAAAAAAACTTGTCGTATTTGTCTAGAACCTTCCGTAACACGATTTGCACGATGCAAGTTTCATGCTTTTAGCATACCATAAAATCTAAATACTGTTTAAACGGTGCAACTCAGTTAATTGTTTCTTGAAGTTATGTTATGCTACAGGCAATTAAGTAAATCGCTCCGTGTAAATTAGGCTTTAGAGTCATTGTATATCCCTACAGGGTTAATTTTAATAGGCTAGAAACTCCGCAGACGATGGGTACCTATCGATATCTAAACACAATAACATAATAGATATCCATCGCGTCTATGGAGTTTTGCTAGCCCATTTAAAATTAACCCTGTGTAGCGATGACAAGAACTTCTCTTTTTTCTCCTATTAGAGAAAAAGAATATACCTACCTATCCCTTTTAATGTTCTGTATAATATTTTTAAGCATCCGTTTAAAAAATGAATGACTATTTTACAACAATAGCTGTAAGTTTGAACATTCGTTTCAGCTCCGTATCCAATCACAAAAACAGAAAATTGAATCCACGTTCAAAAATAAAAGTGAACCACAAGTTTCATTCTTCCATTCTCAAGGTAGACTTGTATAAAACAAAGAAATCCGCCGGTATCGTACGAATCGGAAGCAAAAAGTATGAAACCGGAGCCGGCACGCTTCCCCGCACGCCGGCGCCGGAGCAACTTAGTTTAAATAATTGTATCATAAACTGGGACATCTGTAAGTTGGCCAACCGCCCGCATTCAGGCATACTCATTTATGTATATTAAACTATTGTAGTGTTTCATAACGATAATAATAACAAGGATACTCGTTTTGATATTAAAAGAGGGCGTACTTTCGAAGAAAAAATTAATGAAAGAAAGTGATTCTTTCGAATTGAAAGGAATTGCAATGGGCACTTCAGACCTCCAGAGAATTTCGAACAAAAACAAATCCCGCATTGTAGAAAAAGAGAAAATGATTCGTAATAGTGATATAGGTAATAGAAAATAATTGCGAAGGGAAGGTGAATAGTTTCGTAATTACATTTTCCTCCGTGGACCAACACGATCGTTTACCGACACACGTTTCGAGTATTCGCAGAAGGGGTAAACCCAACTTTTCTGAACCGTTAGCAATTTAATGAAAATGAAGAGAAGTTCATTCCGTGTAAGAAACGTGGTTGACACAGCAAAAACATCTTTATTTTGATGATGTTATGCACTAATGACCAATTTGATGATAAATAATCACGCCTGTAGTCCCCGAAGGGTTCGCAGAAGTGTACCTATAGTACACCAGTAATAGAGGGCGGGTGATAATAATAAATAGTTATAGTTAATCAAGTTTATGTGGCTTACACAATTTATATAGGTATTTTTATGTTTGTCAAAAAACAGACCGCTTTAATTATAAGTTTGTGGGAAGGCTGTTCATTTAATTTTTTTGCCAAAAAATTATGAGAAATGAAAATGTTTCGTTATCCAAAGTGGTAGAGTCAATCGTTTCACTACCATTTACTGGCTCATAATGGCTTGCATCTTTATAATATTTTTTTCACATTCATTATTGTATGCCTACTTCTCTTATTTGCTACAAAACATAATCTCTAAAACGATTTTTGGCATCAGCAGCAAAGCTAAAAGAACAAAACAAACCTTACATCTAGGAACAAACTTGCATATTTATGAGAGAACTCCGTGACGACGTGGTACAACATTATGACGGTGGAGATTGCTCTGCTTACGTAGTTTATGCATATTATTTCCCCGTCAACACACGAACGAGGTGTGTTGTTTGATTAAATAGAGAACAGAGAAGTAATCACGCCAAGTGCACTGCAAATATATTATACGGAACTCAATTACATTTGCGGTCTGTCATTGAAAGCCAAACAATCACAATAACATGTTCTTGCAATTTCAATTTATCCTGAAGCATAAAACCAACGTCTGAGTTAGTACGAACGAAAAAATTAAACGTACCCTAAAATTGCTATAAAAATAAATTGGTAAGAGAAAGTTATTACCTGAATATTGCCTTCAGTTATTCCCTTGGCATCTCCATTCCTATTGTTAGGGCTTTCACTTTGATTTACGACTTCCTCATACCTCTATATAAATTCGAATCTCTGATGGTTTTTATTTATTACTTGGTTACTGAGTTCATAAAGCTGTTCTACATGCAGTGTTAGATGTAAAATCGTGATGTCCAACAGAGGAATGATTGATGGCTTCGTGAGTCAACATTCGTCGTGGACTGCGGCTTCATTAAAGCAAGTCAAAGATTCTATTGTTCAGCAATGTGGGTCACGATTGTTATTGCTGGTTCTAACAGAAAATTAACGTTCCTGTGCGGTTCAATTATGAAAATTTTGGCATAGAATCCGATTTCATTTCGGGCCTAGGGAATAGCTAACACGATTTGAATGCTAAAATAACCCGCAATATAAATATGAATTTACATTACGTTTCTGAAAAGCTTGGGGCGGGACCATCGAATTAACAAATATTATCTTTGTTCCTACGAGTTCGAACGCAAAATATTAAATTCCTTCATCAGAATTATTCAATATACGTCGTTGGTGATACGACTTTTTTCCGTTTAATATAACACGGCAGTAAAACGAGATTTAATTTATTATTCAATACTCAAGGAACTGCCACTTAGGTTTATAAAACCCCTGTTGACTTTTTATATTTATAGAAAAATTACTCCCGAGTCAATCTGGAGTATTTTTTCTATTAAGTAATTTGAGTCCTTATTGAATGTTTTCTTCTAAATAAAATGTTGGTGGTGTTGGATTCCACGAAAATGATAACGCGCTACCATCGATCGCACTACTTTTAAAGATTTACTGAAAAAAGTTATTGCTGCTAGTTGCAGTTCCGTTTGAATACGGTGGCGCCTCGGTTAAAACATGCTTTTTATTTTACACGTTATTAAAATACCAGTTATAATAAGTTTCATGTGAAAATCATTAAATTAATATGTAGAGATTTAAAAGCATATTTCTGGACTGTTTACGAGTGGTGAATATGAGTTATGTACGTTTCATATTTGCTAGTCAAAGCTTTGAATATAGGTAGAGCATATTGTTGGCTCAATCGCAGAACGTCCACTTCGCAAAACGTGCATTTCTCAGAATTTCCTTTCGCAAAATGTCTCTTTCACAAAATGTCCCTTTCACAAAATATCCCCTTCGCAAAATATCCCTTTTTTTAAGGTAGTCTTTTTTGGTAAATTTTGTATAATTGTTTTTGATTTGACATTGACATTACCAAAATAAATAAATCTGGCATATAATTTAATTTCTGTCCTTTATTTTTATTTGTGCGCGAATCTACTCACACTAGACCGATTTACGAAGGATTGGTTGTAGGTAACATCAGAATTTTTTTACGAAAGGGACATTTTACAAAAGGGACATTTTGTGAAGTGGACGTTCTGCGATTGAGCAGTGACAAACGAAAGTTGACAGAATAAAATGTGATATATTACAGGTATTGTTATTTAAAGTCGCTTTTGTATTTAATTTAAAGTATAATTTATAGTAACTTTAAAATTAAAATCAAATCAGTCTTTCAAGTCCTTTTTTCATTTGGGTCCTCTTGAGTTGGCAGAGCAGATAATAACTTTGTCTTCAGTTAATTTACATACACAGCATCATTATGATGATTTCATCGGAGTGTGAATCCAGTGAAATGTAAAAAAGACTTACATACACCTGTTGCTAACCAAACTTTTAGGTAAGGCTTAGGATCACTAATTGAAAAGCTCTACTAAAGTTCAGATAGTTCTGAGTTATTTGCACGTTGGCTTTTCAATTTGGCATGTAAATTCACGTTGAAAATATTTCGGAGTTTTTATACAGTAGCTAACTAAATTACAAGCTCGAATACAGGTAGACATTACCTTATCAATACGCCAAAAACGACAAAAAGACAAAAAAAAGTTGAACGACCCAATTGTTTTTTATTTCACATTCGGGCCGCACAAAATGTAATGATCCCTTGAAATTCGACGGGGCAACCCTAACGCGAAGGTTGGAAGTAAGTACGTGCCTTGTATACAATAAGGGTGAATTTCGGGTGGCACGTTCTTCGCGATATTGCTAACTCAGTTACAGTGTTTTTCACCCAATTATGGTTGTCCGTAATAATTATAGAAAGAAAAAGTTTTCGATTATGTTGTGTTCTCTGAGGAAAGGAGACAACACAAACAATTCCATCGGTTCGTTTACGATTACAGAGTTAGCGTGTTTAAATTGTGTTTGGACTTATTGTAATATTTATTATTTGTTTAGGTAGGTTTACGCAAAACATTATCCCGTTATTCTACAGTGTTTTTCAGTAAATACATTGGATGTAAACATAATAAATAACAATTAAGTGAATAACATTTCAATTAACTCCATATAAACCAAAACAACCATTCCGTCTAAATCCGGACACAGCTTTAAATAATGAAGACGAACGCAGTAGCGGGGTGCTAATTTCTAAACGCAATTATACAATGGGCCCAGTTGCAAGGAGACCGTGTAATTTAACTTGGCGGGCATGCTACGACATTCTACAGAATCCTGCTTATTCAGTCACCCGAACACCGAGAACAGCGTTATAAATAATTGGGGAACGAAATAATATCGTAAAATGGTATTAATTTTTCGAAAGGTATCATTTTATGATTGGTTTTTATTCCGAGTCTATCGTTGAGGTGTTTTAAGTATCTTTTCAGATAGGTAGGTATGCTAAGAGGTAAAATTATTATCGGGTTTCGACCGTCCCCTCTCCTTTTTTTACGCCTTCGTGTAAAAATATTTATAGAAAAAACCTAAAATTGGAGCATTCTGCACTCTTATTGCGTAACATACGATCAACTAAAATCATTCAGATTTTGAAGGATATTGTTAATCCATTTTTTCATATGTTCGAAAAATTTGTCTGCTCAACAACGTAAAGAATGCACTGAATGTTGTTGAACTGTCAAAATCAAAGCCATTGCTACTGATTGAGTGTTACGCAATTACCCCGCTGGATAGGTTAAGTTTTCGTTGTGATTTTACCAAGAGAATGCGATTACGAAGACATTAGACGACACGGTTGGCGCAGTGGTTAAGCGATTGACTGCTGCGCTGCGTGTCGCGGGTTCGATTCCCGCACGGAACAAATATTTGTATGACCTACATGTATTTGTTCCGAGTCTGGGTGTTTTTCTATCTATAATATGTATGTATTTACAAAAAAAACTTGTTACCATAACACAAGCATTAGGTTGCTTAGCTTGGGACAAATGGTGCTGTGTGAAATGTCCAGGGATATTATTATTATTATTATTAATGCAAGACCAAGCGAGTGAGCTCGGAAATTAGAGCATCCTGACTCGGGTACTAGGTAAAAAATAGTTTATCAATACCTACAATCTTTACGAAACAACGAAGCAGAAATGTTCTGAAAGAAACTAACATTATTGAACTGTATTTTTTATTCATTTTACTTTACCTCAAGTATTTTTTCGCTAGCGGTGAAGTCCCGAGTGATAGACGGCCTATTTATCATCGAATAATAGCCTTCTCGTATTTTATACGTTTGAAAAATGTCTCTACAGGCAGTGTAGGTAATGGTATCATGAAATCCTAACTTTATTATTGTCATTGAACTGTGAAGTTAGCCGGGTTATTGCGTGGACGAGTGCTTCTTCTTGCGACACGTGTGACCTTTACCCAGAAATCGTGTCATATGTGGCTTCAAGCACCCTCGACACGTGTTTCACACCGCTAATTTTAACTATGTTGTTCTTCAACAAATTTGTGTTCGTTTATTACGTAAGACGATTTGGAGGAGGGTCAAGGACAAGCTTAATTTTTTCTTGCTTACCTTATTATGCGTTATGTGGCGAGCAGACTCGATGTTTTATATGTGAGTCGTTTCTGCAAGCTGTCCACCTCGATGTTAGGCATGTGGCAGTGATTCACATGTATTCATGGTTTTAGGCTAAGTGATTAGAATAGGAATACTAACACAGGGCTAAGGAATATTAAGGGGTAAGGGGGGGTTATATTAAGGGGTAAGGGTTACCGCTGCCCTGGAACAGAAAGGGCTAAGGAAGGAACACGGGTGGGTTTTAGTCAGTAAGAGTCTGACACTCCCTTCCGCTCCACCCAGAGCGGGAGGGGTCATTTGATGATTTCCCATCCTCAAAAAAAAAAAAAAAAGGTGTAAGGAATATTGTTACTAACACAACTGAGTCATGTTACTTGTTGAATAAATATTATTATTATAGGGGTGGGCGGGTCTAGATTGTTATTTCATAAGTACACAACAGTAAGCAAACATTGTAAGTTTTTAAATTTTTGCTACTATTTCTTTGCAATTTTAGCAGATGCTGATCTTACGTAAAGACCTGTCAATCTTCGAGGGGGTTTATTTTTTTTAATTTTTTTTTCATCAGTCTTATTTTTTTACGTAGGGGGGTTCTACTATGTATTGAACCCACTTCACTATTACTAAGACAATAATAAGTTTTCATATTCAAAGTGCTATTTACATGGTCTAGAAACGGAACCATTAATTTTCTCCCCTGTACACATTGCTATCATCTGTTAATGTCAACGACATCAAAAATCCAATAGACGGGATATTTTTTTGGATCTTGAGGAGCTTGACGAGGCTTTATCTTGCACAAGATGAAGCTTCATTGTTCTTTTCAGGCTGATGCTTTAATATAATATTGGCAACATAAATGCCCGCATGACGTAAATCATGGTATGTGGCCTCTTCCACACAGCATGTTTTATGTCATGCGTCATATCACTTCCCTTGTTGTTTAATAATATTTAATTCTGCGGGGTACTACAGATATAATGGCAATCTATCGCAATGCCTTTCATTTTGATATCTATTGCTTATTAGGTCTGAAAAGTTCGTTTGCTCAACAACGTAAATATCGCAATGAACGCGGCTGAACTGTCAAAATGAAAGGCATTGCGATCGGTTGCCATTACCCCCCTTGACTCTGGTCATACACTGACCTTATTGGTGATCTTCGATGTGGAAGAGGTGAGAGTTTATGTATGTAAATTTTCGAAGCAATATTTACCTACATAAGAAATTCTGAAGTCCTAAAGCCACCCTGTTCTGTATACAGCTTGCACAAGGTAAACGTCTGCTGCAAGTGTAAACAAGCAACGCTAACCAATGGCTGAAGTGATCCTTGTTGAATTTTTATAAGCAAATGGCAGGTGCTCTTACTTGAGAGCATTTTGCTAAACAATTGTATGTAAGTACTATTAACTTGAGACACAGACCATTAGGATACAATAAACTGAGCAGTTTATTTACGACCTTACTCGAAAATAATAAATAATAATAAAAATAATTGAAAAAAAAAATATTTTCGAGGTCTGAAAAATATATCATGAATTGCTATAGCAATTTGCATTAGTAATTTGTTTCTGAGCCTAACCTCTTCTTAATGTATGTATGAGCCTTACACTTCTCAGCTATTGAAATGAGTCTGAGCGGCGTAATTTCAAAGTGCATTGAATTCAAATGTACGACTTGTTGCGCATTCATTTCATAAATTATACTCGTACTGGCACATATTAGCTGTCCCTCGTTTCTTGTTTTCGCATGATTTAACTGCGTAATTAATATATTTTCATTTATTTTAGTAGTAAGCTGTTATTTTCCACTGTGAGGAAAGCTTTGAGCAATCGACGCAAGATTGGCTTTCCTCAACCGAGTCCCAAATCGATGGATGAAGAGTGTTACGTTTAAGTAAGTTTCCTAAGAAAGAGCGTTTTCTGACACCTTAATGTCAAATACTGGTAAAAATGACAGATTTTCGTAACAGCCGTTATAATATGATAGAACCGTTTTCCTACCATAGCTTTACGGAAGTATTTTTGCTGAAAGCTCTCGAAACAACTGGCTTGAATTGAAACTTACTCTTTTGGCGATCAAGTGACGTTGACGGGGAGCGCTGTTGGTAAACATTTGTGCAATTGTTTTGTGAAATATCACTAGGAATGTACTTAAAAAACAAAATGGCGGCGTTAGTTCCGATTTTGGACACGCGCCAAAATAACCTTGTAGCCCTACAATACAAACGTAATGTTAGCTCATCATGATTTGGAAAGAGACTATCACACAGATCTCAGTGATCCAAGTAGATACCGAACCTTTTTTAAAACTTGGTTTGCTAAATCCACGGCCGGGTACTCGTGAATCCGGATTAAATTAAGTGAATGGTGCTAAGCGTAATCAGAAAATACTTGACCTGACCCTGATTGTAGTAGGTACGCGTATCATTATAATTAAATTATGTTGGCACAGTTAATCGCTTATATTATGTCACCATAACCTTTCATAACTGAGGTATGTGATCTCAAAGCAAGTTCGGTATTTATATCTACATCTTAATATATATAAATATTGGAGTGTCTAACAAATCAAGAATTTCGAAAGCCTTTCCCTAGTTTCACTTTGTTTAGGTGTTTGTGTTGTATTTATGTTTTTCCTCAATTGTCTAGAACGAGACAGATCGAGTTAACAAAGTCTTCTAGTAATCAATTTTGCGAGGCAATCGTTTATCTAGAGCTAATTATTGTGTTTGGCTGGAGACTCCCACCGATCGAAAGAATCGGCTTAAGAAAATTGAATGAGTAAAAGAGTATCTATTCAATGGAAGGATCGTTTTTCTAGAGTGTATACGTAATTGGCAATGAAAAAACATTAATACCTACCAAGGTACGTACACAGACGGCGAAAAGCCTACACCGATGACGATGCATTTCGGGTCATCGTTATTCGAACACATGTATTCGTTTTGGCTGAAAGGTTGCACTTGCACCTGTCCGTCGAAGCAGTAAAAGCCATCTGCGACTAACTGCATTGTCCGATTGAACAAAAATAAAGACAAACAACACGATCGTGTGGGCCTTGCCAATACGACACGTCAGAGTGATGAGCTGCAGAGAGGAATATATTGCTCTCAGGCTTAACAACGCGTTTAACTTTACTGTATCAAGAATACAAAATCAAAATATTTTATTTCACATAAACCAACATGGGCACTTATGATACGTTAGAAGCTAGGTGCACGGTTCCAAATGGTCGTTTCCTATGGAGAAGAGCCGGCAATGAAACTCAACGGTCACTCTTTTAAAAGCGTTTTCAAATTACAGTAGGTATGGGAGGATAGCGTAGGCCTATCAACAAATTATACCAGGTACTTGATAAAATAAAAAAAAGGTCTACAGATCTAAAGTCTACAAGGCCTACAAAGTCCTCACATTTACAAAATATAGAAGAATCCATCAAAAGGACGGATAAAATATAAAAACCTATTAAAACCAAGGGACATGACTGCCATTACTAACCACTAATAAAGAGTTGAAACTAGAATTGTCTGTATTTGGTGTCAAATAATAAAAAGATTATGTCAAACAAATGTGTAAAAAATTAATAAACATCGTAATTTGAGAGCGTACATATGATTACTACTCGTTAGTGACAGTCAGGGATTGTGGCTAAGTAATAACAGCCACACGGGTCGGTCGATCAAGTTAAGCTACACTTGCCGCGGTTGGTCCGTGGATGGGGGAGCATCTTCATATACCGACCCCGATCCCGATCATCATATACCCCTCCGTGCCTCAGAAAGCACGTTAAGTCGTTGCTCCCGGCTGTCATTTGTTGATCTTTGACAGTTGTTACGGGTCGTCAGTAGCCCAAAATTCTGACAAGCAGTCTAACCAAGGGGTATCGTATTACCCAGTAACTGGGTTGTGGAGGTTAGGTAGGCCGTCGCTCCATGTAAAATACTGGTATTTAGCTGCATCCGGTTAGCCTGGAAAGCGACCCCAACATAGTTGGGAAAAGGCTAGGCAGATGATGACTACTCGTTAGTGCCGAAGGCATTGGGCATTGGGCGTTAACATATCATAATATGACTTCATAGCTTTCCGAAACTTTGCCAACAGAAACATGGAACATTCCATTTCATGTATTGTAATCAATAGATTAAATCCGCATTAAAATTTTTGCCTAACCGAAGCCTTCTGACTCGGCGTGGCCCATGGCGTTATAAATCTTGGTTATTGACAGGATCCACCGTTATACAAATATTTTTCTACTACGCTCAATCTTCAAAATCCGCAATGGTTTATCCATTGATCAGATAAACTTGAGCAGCACTAGCTCAAGATTGGTAGGAATGGAAAAAAGAAAAAAAGTCCCTGTAAACACATGCCAAAAATACTGTGAGGCCACGATGCGATTTACTTACCTGTGGCGTATCATAAGTTGAAGCAACAATAAAAATTGCACTGTCTAAATAGTGTTTAAACGATGCAAGTCCTACAGGCATGAAACTTGGATCATGTAAATAAGGCTTTACTCAACTATTATTTTTACAAATCATACCTTTATCATAGCCTTGAGCAGTGCGTATCTGGTGAACACGTTCCTCTGGGCCTTGGACTCCGAGTAGCGTGCCATGAGTGTGACAAGCGCCTTCTTCGCCGTGTCATAGTTCTCGTCCAGACGAACACGCACTCCGCGCAGACGTTCATTGGTTTCTATCACCTCTTCTTTCGTCTGCCCGCCTGGTACACAGATAGATTTTGTAATATGATGGTTAAGGAAATAATTTTTCAGGATATGTAGGTATATAATTTTTCAATATGAGAGTTTTTTTCAATATCGTAACAAACTATGTTGTACCTACATAGTTTGTACGATATTGAAAAAGCTCTCTCTAAAAACTAAACTGGATTAGCATTTGAAAAAGAATATAAGTTTTTGCAAGTAAAGGCAAGTTATTCAGAGTATTTCTCTCTTGAATAAAATGGCCGCCAATTTAAAGTTAATACCTAAATGAAAAGTAAATAAACCAGTATCGTTGTAAATTTTAATTAGTATCAGCCTTCGGCGTTCCTTAGCAGCTAAGTATTTGCACCTAATTGATTTGATTAGTAACTGATCTAGTTAATCTAATTAAGATTGTTGGAGTGAAGTGCAAGCCTAGCACTTAACATTACTAAACCAGCAGAATTAGGAAAAGCTGGAAACTAACAGGCACCTTTCATAATCAGCGTTGTTGCCAAAATTCTCAGAAATGGGCTCTTAGGTTTAATGAGCGGTATAAACAAGATTTCAAAGAAAATGGTGAAAATCCCTTAGCTTTTGAATGACGTTATAATGTAAAGCCTTCTGAATCCAAGAATTTTGTTCCAAGTTGTAATTGATATACAGGGTGGTGGGTGGTTAATATATATATACCTACAGGTTATACATAATAAAAAAACAAGTTGGAGTCTCATTTCCTACGCAATGTTTGGGAAAGTTTTTTTTACGAATTCTGTCTTTTCTTGTAATCAAACCTTAGTTGGTCTTTTAGAACTTTTTGATTCTTATAAGGAACAGGATCGATTGGCATTAAAAAAAGATTTTGTAAAGGTTGCATATTCATGCTGACTGTATTTTTTTTTAAATCTGTGCTGATGCAGATCAAAGTGTCGCAAAAAGTTAGGGACAGTCTCCTAAGACCTTTTTCCTGTAGCTACAAACGGTTAAGATACCTACCCTTATTGCCCCGTCTCAATGCTATACAGGGTGGCAGGGACATCGACGCGCAAACTGTACCTACTGTCGAAATTTTTCGTCGGTTATTAAAAAAAATTGCTGTCCCATACATTTTGACCGCGTAGGTATTGAACTTTTCTATGAAACTGAAGATTTTTTTTTGATAACCGACGAAACATTTTTACGCTTTGGAGTCTAAACTCATGTGCTGTATTCATGGTTACAGTTTGCGCGTCGATGTCCCTGCCACCCTGTATAACTATTGATTGAATTGTTGACCATGTATTTATTTGACTGTATATTGATATTTTGACATTTATAATAACTAAATTAGACATGTAAAATCATTTTAAATCTATTGACATTAAATAATTATTGTATGCCTATTAGGCAGGACATATTGGAACTTTAATTTATTTTTAAGACCTAACAATAAAGATATTTTGAATTTTGAACAAATTTATATACGATTTTTTTTAACAAAACCTACTTTTGTCGTAGTCCCGAATATTAGGATCCACATTTGTACTGTTTATCACATTGGACGCAACTTGCTAACGCCGCGTGATGCTATTACAATGTTTAATCAACAAATATTTGTACAGTTTTCATAAATAAATTAATAGCAAACATATTTGAAGAGATTAATATTTAACTAATCTGTGAATACCGTTAAAACGAATAGTTTGTTGTTCCATTAAAATAAATACCGCACACACATTGTTGCGCACGCTTTGTTATTTTGTAACGAGTAATAGAATTTTATTGTTGGTACTAAAACGTTTTAATACTATATGACATGCATTAAGTACCTACCCTAATAACAAATTAATTTTGCATTCGCTATTCCGATGATTTACATTATAAACAGTCATTCTATTGTTTTGTTCGTTGCATAGTGATATCTCATTAGAACGGGGTGATGCTGAGACGACGACTTTCAATAAAAAACGCGGTAGAGAAATTACTTATATGAGACAAGAACTCAAGACTACTTATGACATAAAAATACAAGTCGTACTACTTGTACGCCCATCGAATGTGAAACAAGTGACAAATGGCAGCCATAACAAATGGGATACGTCCTCGCAGACCTTGGCTACCGGACACAAATCAATGACCGGGTCTGCTCGCTAGCCACCCTCTTAACATTCTGCTCGACTCCGAGGCTAATCTTCTCCTTGCCTTTGCTTCCGAGCCTCGCAGGACTACCCTCCATATTCATAAAGGTCTTATAACTTTGATGGTGTAGTTTATTGTTATCTTGCTTTATTGGTATTAAAATGACAAGGATAGGTAGTGTTTTAAAGTAATGAATGATAGATTAAAAATATGAATAAACTATTGCATTTCATCAAAGTTTAGTAATCACTCAGACAATCGCAATTGTCTGAGTGATTACCTTTATTATGGATTTGTTCCGTAACAAGGTAGGTGCGATAGGCTATAGTACTTTAAATGAATAATCCTTTTATGATTCTGAGATACTGCAATCATGATTTTATAATAGCAGTAAATTTGATTAATATCAATCATTAAAGCTTCTATAGGTAATAAATAATCGTCGAGTAAGTACTTACTAGAAGTGCCTTCATCCTTGACATCTTGTACGATACGACGAACGCTCTGCGTAAACTTGCCCACTAAATTCGTACTCGCTGAAACAAAGAAAAATACTCACATTAATAAAAACAAAACACCAAAGTTTCAAGAGCGACTTGACAACTTTGAAAGCGTTGAAGCTACAACAAAAGACACAAAAGTGACACGAAAAACTCTGTAGAGTTAACAAAATAATCTCTGAGAGTTTGGCGACACTGACATAAAAATGATAAAAGTAGCAAAGTTTATATTGAATAGATAGTTGTGATCTATGTATCGTAAAATCTTCAGCGCATTGAGGTAGTGGTCGCGTGTCGAATTTGAAACATGCATGTGCACTCAGATGCAGCGAGTGAGCGGTTCGAGCGAACATCGGGAAACAAAAGCCGAATGAATGAACGATGAATAAACCCAACTGGCCAGATTTATTCTAGAGCCTCTGTGGTGAACTATGTATATTAGACTAGTGAGTATGATTGGATAAACCAATTATACCTACTAGCCTACGTTTTGAGTTTTAGTAAGCCTTTTTTTTTTTTTTTTGAGGATGGGAAATCATACAATGACCCCTCCCGCTCTGGGTGGAGCGGAAGGGAGTGTCAGACTCTTACTGACTAAAATCCACCCGTGTTCCTTCCTTAGCCCTTTCTGTTCCAGGGCAGCGGTAACCCTTTCGGAAGATCCCGCCGCCCCGGCAGGCTTCGGCCCTATCGGGCCCCGTCCTCTGCTGACATCTCTTTGAGGCGCGCGTGGAACACAACGCGCCATCCGGCACGGGCCTGGTCCTGATCGGACGGCGAGCTACCCATTACTCACCGCCCGCAGGCCCGCGCCTACGGTGGCCGGGAGTCGTCACGCGGCTCCCGACGCCCGGAGCGTCTCCCGCGGCGGCTGAGGCGTGAGGTGGTCTCCCTCAGCCTCTCAGCCACCTCCTTCGCTAGCATGACTGCTTCGCAGAAGGAGGTGACTGCCTCCCACTCCCTCTCGCCCCGGACCATGGCTTGCACCAGGGCCGGACGCGAGAGGTCGCCGCCGTTGCCGATCGCCTCTACGAGGACACGGCGGGGCTCCGCCCAAGCAGGGCAGACCGCCACCGTATGCTCCACCGTGTCCTCTGGGCGATCCTGGCAGTGGTGACACCCGGGCGTCTCCTCCCGCCTGATTATGTGCAGGAACCTCCCGAAACATCCGTGTCCGGAGAGGACCTGCGTCAGGCGGAAGGTGAGAACGCCGTGACGAGTTTTAGTAAGCCTGCGGTTTGTTTTAAACTATACCGTCCTTTTTAGGGTTCCGTAGCCAAATGGCTAAAACGGAACCCTAATGGATTCGTCATATCTGTCTGTCTGTCTGTCCGTCCGTATGTCACAGCCACTTTTTTCCGAAACTATAAGAACTATACTGTTGAAACTTGGTAAGTAGATGTATTCTGTGAACCGCATTATGATTTTCACACAAAAAATAGATAAAAAACAATAAATTTTGGGGGTTCCCCATACTTAAAACCGAAACTCAAACATTTTTTTTTCATCAAACCCGTACGTGTGCAGTATCTATGGATAGGTCTTGAAATGATATTGAGGTTTCTAATATCATTTTTTTTCTAAACAGAACAGTTTGCGCGAGAGACACTTCCAAAGTGGTAAAATGTGTGTCCCCCCCTGTAACTTCTAAAATAAGGGAATGATGAAACTAAAAAAAAATATATGATGTACATTACCATGTAAACTTCCACCGAAAATTGGTTTGAACGAGATCTAGTAGGTAGTTTTTTTTAATACGTCATAAATCGTAAATTGTAATTGTACGGAACCCTCGGTGCGCGAGTCCAAATCGCACTTGGCCGGTTTTTTTACGTATAAACTCGATCAATACTGGGGAATTTAGATTAAAAGTTTATTTTTCTTTTCTCTTTAATCCTAGTGTTAGTTTCAGTCACATTTTGTTCTATCAGAATTGTCTTCTTTTTCTTAGTACGACTGAATTTTAGATCTTGATGGCCCAAAACTTCCTTACTTCCACGGCGTGGCGGCGCAGAGGTCACTTTGGCTGCATGTTTTGGAACACAAAAGGCAGGATAGGAGGTGGAGCATGGTTTGCGACATTCCGTCGAGGCAGCTCCGCTGTACCAGGTTGGAGTCACATCTTCCCGCTTGTGGTTCAGGTAATCATCAGAGTTGTAAACTTTACGTTGCCAAAGGTTGGTAAGTACATCATTTTCAAAATTTTCCGACCCATCAGCAGAAGGCTCCATAATAATTCGCCAGTCATTAGAACAATGATTCAAGCAATGATTTCAGTGCATGCTAATGAGTTTTCCTCAAGATTAATGTAGTCAGCAGTTACTAAGCCTTACTAAGCTTTGCACTATAGTATTATCCCATATTCTTAGTAAGATCATCGTGTAATTATGTACACAGTAAAACTAATTACCATAAGCCTAGTCAACAGGTCATGTTTAGGTTAGCTGACTATGAATATAAATACTAATGAGATCATATGCGGAATACCCAGTTGAGACTACGTCATTTTATTGTTGTGGCTCGTATCAAAGGAGTAGATGAGTGTGGGCCGTGTGGGTAAGATAAAAAAAAACGCTATCTCAACCAAAGTTTCTTGACAATAGTCTTCATTTTAGCATGTTTAGCAGAAATGTACAATGCGTTTAAAAAAAAAATGAAAACCTATGCACATATATTTTCACAAATAATTTTATTAATTTTACTAACCAACCAAACCAAACTATCAAACCAATTTGATATTCGATAACGATGAAAAATCGTCAATTAAAAAGAACTATTTTATAAGGAGGTTTTATTGCCTGACATGGAATCGATGACGTCATGCGGGTATAAGTTGCGAGCAATATTGCGTCTGCTACCCTATTCTGTTTCACCGGGGTGCTGGGAATTGAAAAACTTCGCTTATATTGTTATAGGAAACTCCGTAAGAGAATTCTTACAAGTAGGTATTTTAAAGTACATTGTTTGTCACTTTCAAGTTTACAGTACAAACTATCAGTTGTATGTTGGTCTTAGAGCCAGATTGAAAATTAAAATGTTTCTTAAAAAAAAAATCCAGGGGGTCGTGGGACACCCGTTTGGAACGTAGTTTCTTTCGCTGTATAAGGCATAATGTAATGAAATTTTAATAACAACGTTTGAGAGTAACGAAATAAAAAAGACAGAAAGATTCAGATACATCAAAAGTGTCGTGATAGTCAAAATGTGACACTTTTTTCGGTCTACCTCTCATTCACCAAGTGTGCAGAGTATAAAGTGCAACAAGTAACGCCGTACCAAAATCTTATACATGTATGTGTGCCACTAGAAGTGTTTTCAGGAATAGTTAGTTCCTAAAAACCGCCTAATAACATGAAAAACAATTGTAAGACATTTAATAGTTACATTAGTCATTTAGCTATTTTATATGAGTTAGAAGTTGTTCTATATTTCATGGAAAGAAAGTTTCATTATTACATGATAAAGGCTAAAGGCAGACTACTCAGAAATGTATTAAAAAGTAAAAAAAAAGCTTGGGTTTTTTGTGAACATGACAGCAGCTTTCCCGTCTCATCTGTCGACTTAGGTATAATTTTGACTACTACAAAAACTTAAAAAGTTTAATTAAAAAAACAACATTACTTTTTGCACTAACACATGAACGTGTGATCATAAGATTACAGCTATGCTATTCTGGAACAATCTTACCATGATCAGTAAGGCGAAGTGAGCTTCAAGTGAGCTGTCATTCCGCCTGCAGTGCGATTCTGTAACCACCTCACCGTGAAAACTTAGGTGAAGTGAGCGTGGAGTGAGCTGTCATTCCAACTAATGCTAGTGATTGACATTATTAGCAGCTCACTTCACCTAACTTTTTTTTTACAGAATCTATCGGCTGATGCTAGGGATTGACACTATTGAGAGTTCACTTCACCTAAGTTTTCACGGTGAGATGGTTACAGAATAGTACTGCAGATTAGTGTTCATAAATAAATTAAACTGAACTGAAGTAAGTAGAAATTAGTAACCATTGCCTGCAGAGTTATTAACATTAAAATATTCAGAATAATGTTCAAGTGCTTCCACTCCTTCCTAGTCTGAGATACTGTTGAGAATTTCCTAGACAGTTATGTCAGAGTATAATTATAAACTCTCTATTTTAGTTCCAGACTTTCAGTGCTCCACTTTGACACCTCCAAGAAAGTTAAAATAAGCTGGCGACTCTTTAAGTTACTCATTTCATAGGCGTTGGTATTAGCAAGTTGGCAAATTAGTTTTGTTTTTCAAACGTGACTAGATTCTTGATTAACTTAATATTAGAACAAGATGCAAAGCTGTTTATAAAAAAACAAATAGACATAATCTGATTAATATAAGCTGGCGCAAAAGTTGTCACCCGATGTTCTTTGGCTGTAATTTTTTTTTATGAATGAAACTTTGTTTATGCTTTTGAGTTATGTTTTATTGATATCCTATTTTTTTTCTATTAAGATAAATAGGTAAATGATATAAATTGAGAATTGATGACCATTCGGGCCCAATTTATGGCATTTTCCATCACTCTTCCCAGAAATTCCGGCGATAGGTCCACGCATTCTTGATGGATATTCTCTTTGAGGGCTTCAAGGCTCTTTGAGGCTTATTGACATTGACTCGTGACTTCACAAAACCCCACAAAAAGAAGTCTTTAACGGTTAAATCAGGCGATTGTGCCTGCCAGTACAAATCGCTAAAACGAGAGATTAGGCGACCCGAAACAATTATTCCGCGTTCTTGAAGAGTGTAGCGATTCATGTCTTGTTGACGTGTATCTTGCATCTGTTTACTCCAAAAATGTCAAAGTGGAATTGACATCTGTCGCCATTTGCAAAAATTATAGCATCTTCCAATAGAATGATGATTTTTGCGCCACCTTAAATTCCTTGTACTTACCGGAAAAACAATTTCCAAAAGTGAACATTTTCCAATTTGAACAAAATTATTACTTATGTGAATTGCACTTTAAAAATACTCGCTGAATTGGAATGGCTTCAGTTGAAGTCATGCTCAGATTTGAAAGCTACAGTATTCCAATAAATATAATCAAATTACATTTTGTGTTTTTAACACCTTGGCTTTTCTGATGCCAAGTAAACTTTCAGGGGTGACTGCAGTTCTTTCTGCGCAGGTTTTGGTACTTCGAAAATATTAAAATGTTTTTTCTGCCAGATCGAAATTTTTGAAGAAAACCAGTGTCCAAGAGACGCTTTGATCCTGTTGCTTCAAATGTTTTGCTGGCGCTTTTAGGACAACCGTATTTTTTACCATAACTTTTTTATTACCTGAGGGTCTAATCTCTAAGATCGTCCGTCGATCGACCGTTCAGAACTAGTTGGTCCGTCAAAACAAGTGCTAAATCCGATTTTTCGGACGTGCAAAAACACATTGGGAGTAGAGACAGCTGTCAAATCGTGTTGTCATTCAGTATTAGTTCGGGCCCAACCCACAGTGTCGCATCACATCGTCCGCCCGCGCTGTTATTTTGTTTTCGGCTAACGTTCTTTCTGCCTTTTTTTTCGGCTCCTAAGGGTCGTAGCATATAAACAAGCCATGTGTAATTTTTTTCCCCAAAGAATTTTGTTCACGTGTGTACATATTTATATATAAATATTAATCTTTTTTTAAAGTGGGATCAGTTGACAAAGGAAAAATAATAAAATTAATTATTTATTCAACTCATCCCGCGGGATAAGATCGAGCGGCCTCAGTTGACTAAAGAGCCGCATGATGGCAATCTCCCCCAAAAATTAGGATATGACATGCAAAAAGACTTTTCCAAACCCGACCGTTAGATCCAGTGCGTTCAAACAAAGAAACAAATTCTTCAGCTATATTATTAGTAGTATATGGTTGCTCACTTATGATTGAAGAATTTAGTACGACGACACGGTTGGCGCAGTGGTTAAGCGATTGACTGCTGCGCTGCGTGTCACGGGTTCGATTCCCGCACGGAACAAATATTTGAATGACCTACAATTAGTTGTTTCGGGTCTGGCTGTTTGTGTATGTGAGTTTATATGTCTGTAAACGCACCCACGACACAGGAGAAATTCCTAGCGTGGGGCAAGGTTTTAAAAAAAAAAATTAGTACAAATTGTGTCATTTCATGATTTTTTTTATATTTTCTCTCTTTCTTAATACTTTGCAGGACACTGAACGCCCCAGACGTAATAACAATAAAACTTCTATTGTGTCGCGTTCAGTATCCTTCAATGGGTTAGGAAGCTTACTTACTTATAACAAATAAATTAAATAATCTCAATACAAAATTGTTTACGATTATAAGTTTAGTATAGGTACCTTCACATTTAGGTACTGACCTTACTATCTAACGTGTAGGAACAAAAGTCCAGGGTTAGCTGTCGTAAAAGTGTCATAAACACTTCCAGTAGGTATGTGTCTAATACTTCTGCAAGGTTACAACTAAGTTTAAATGTTATAGTTACGAGGATCTGTATAGGTATACTATTCTTTAAAAAAAAAAAATGTTAAAGCGCGCTGTTGGATTTTCAACGCTCGGCTGACCACCGAAAGTTTAAAGTCCAACAGCATGCTTTTAATTTGGTATTCAATTAAGTGTCGCCTAGTGTTAATGAAAACGAGCGTGACGGTATCGCCTTCTAATCGAATCAAAGATAAGATCCTTTTTTTACTGATATGATTACAAAAGGACACAGTCAATCAAGGTATAACGCTGGAAAAACACACACTAATCATACACTAATCTTTGATTGGTTCGGTAGAAACCTTTATAAATAAACCAAAAAGTCATTAGATTAAAAATTGTCTAGTTGAATTTAAATGAGTGAGGAAATTTTTGAGTATGAATGTGGATGGCTATAGCAAGAGAAGAAAAAAAAACGATGGCTGGACTATTTGAAAGATGATATGGCTAGATCGAGATCGAGAGAGAAGATGATAAGCAAATCCAGGGGGTCGACTCCGAAGTAGTATCGGCCGAATGTTCGGCCGTTTCCTGCTACGAAGTTACTATTTGGTTCGGTCAGTCCCGATCCTACACTCCTATACTTTTTCGAATATTGACTATGGTTCCGACCCAACTGAGCCGATCCGAACTTTTTACGCATTTTTCAATAATATTCGGTTCGGCCATGTGTCGGTCCGATCCGAACATTCGCACTTAGCACTTCGGAGTAGACCCCAGGTTTCCATTACAAGTTACCTATATCCAATACAATATACGAGTATATTAGTCAGTGTTCAAACACATCGCTGATATCATTGATTTATGACCCGTAACCGAATTGTGGCTACAGGCACAATACACACATACATACATAGGTATATAGGTGCAGTACATAGCCGTGAATCCATCTGACCTAAAGTTGCTTATAATGTGATTGGAATTAGTTCAATTGATCTGGAAGTGATTACCTTAGTTGAAGTCATGAGTGAATGATTGAATGAACTGATGAAGTGGCTATATGGTTGCGGTTTGGGAAGTCATGGTATATGAATGAAATTGTATAACTCGTAAACTATCCGATTTATAATATAAAAACAATGAATGGGTACCTATTCAGGGTGGGACACTGATGCGCAAACTGAAACCTGAATTCAGTACATGATTTTAGACCCCCTAGTTTAGACATTTTTCGTCGGGATCTTAATGAGAAGGAAGGACCGTACTTCTTGAGTTTCCTACAGTACAAATTCGCTATATCTAGCATGGTAGTGTTACAAGCCAAGTTCGATCGGAGAATAATATATATTTTCTTGCTATAACAATCCCTGGTTTTCACCCTGCTGCTGTTCTTCACGTAGCCATTAAACATTTACAATGAGCATAGGCCATATTATTTATTTTATTAAGGATCTAAACCTCACCACACCCGAGAGGTAAAAGAAGCATGTTTACCAATACCCAATTTGTCGAAGCAAACTTTCCAACCATCTTTCCATTAACGATGTGTTTGTAAAATTAACCTTCCATGCCATAGGTCACGTTTTATGGTACAAATAAAAAGTATCCGATTTTTATTTGGATACTTTGATTCGGTTGAATGGTATTTCGGATGGGCTGTGCTAAACGTGAAATACGAGTGGACAGCAATTTTGTTCTATAAAAAATGTATTTGTATTTATTTTCGTTGCAGCGTTTAACTGTATAAAACCTCAGCCTGTAGGTATACGATCGCTATAACTTTGGTTTCTATAAAACATTAAATAAGTAATTGTGTTTTCAATTAATTTTCTCGTAACGACATGGTTTGTTCGTACTCATGAATAAACATATTAAATTAGAATAGAATATCTAAACTATAATATTGCAAAGAGAAAATATTTGATTGTTTATTTGTGACGGTTTCACGCTAGAACGGCTGAACGGATTTGGCACATGGGTGGCACAATGACTTGGATTCTTTTTATTCCGATATTTCTATGGGAGTGTGGCGAGTGAAACAGCTGGGTGCAGCGAGTTTTTTATATAGGTAGCATCTCATGTTTACTAGGCCAACATAGCCAGCGATCGCACGTAATAGAGAGGTTTGGAAGTGAACACTTTGTGTCAGCACTGGGACATAAAGTTTCTAACCTACAAAAAAAAAGGTTTCTCGTCACGAAATAAACCAATGACACCAATCTCCTACGTTATTCAAACACAAACGCCAGTCAAATAAACATAAAAGACAATTTAACAAAAATCATCCTCCTTAACAAACGAAACAGCTTTCTTCACATGCCTTTCAACTTCACAATACGATAGAATAGGCCGCCAAAAAGGTTCAATACGATTCCCACGCCAATGTAAGGAAAGGCAGCTTAGGCATTTTGTGATAAGAATCCAAATGCGAAATTGAATCTTTGAAATCCTCCTGAATATACCCGAGTAAAATACATTGCCACAGCCTAATTTAATGTGGTTGTTCAATAGAATAATCTTCTCCAATTAGCTCGCTGTTCTGTGTTAGTCTGTGTTCTACTGCTAAGTTGAAAATGGAATTGTGTGTTACATTTGGCAACCACCTGTAGACCTAAACCGTCTTTTGTTTCCAAGAGTTTTTTGTTTATTAAAAAAAAGGTTTTACTTAAGGGTTATAAGGGTTGAATGTTTCGATATAGTGATTGTTTTATTAGGCTTAGAAATTGTTTTATAATTAAATGGATTCTGCGAACCAAGGATATATAAATACCATACACCCAAATGTCTTTTCTTTGGTATTGTTCGTCGAGTTGTTGAGCTTTGAGCTACACGATTACTGACAAATGCTTGCACTGATTGTACAGGTCCACTCGAATCTGTGTGGTTCTTTTCTCAAAAGACCATTTCAGACTGTAATCTGCATGACCCTTACATGATCTGACCGAAATTAAATCTGGACTTAAGAAAAATACTTTGACCCTGAGTATATTTCGCCATTTGTGCTCAGGGGGTAGTCAGATAGGAAATAACGCCTCTATCTAGCTTATTTTTTTTATATGTTTTGTAAAAGTGATTCTGATATCTTATTTACAAAATAAATTATTTCCATTATTTCATTTCCACATAATGATAATAAAAAGACAACATGAAAAGCCTGCACATTTGTTTCGTGTCTGGGTGTTTTAATAAATGATATTTGTGTCTGTAAACGTACCTTCGATAAAGAAAATACATATGTATTTGTGAATTAAAAAAAACCAAAAACCAAACAAACAACAAATGAATAACATTCAAACAATTAAGCACAGATCATAAATAAAGGGACTATTTAAAACGCGGTTCCTGCATTTTAGACGTGTAGATTCCTATCGTGCATGAACTCGAAACGCGGTGTTCATCATAATTAATAGGATTAGCGTGTTCCTTCCACTGCGGTGGTTCGCGTTGCATTTCAACATAATATTCTATTTCACAGAGATCCTCTTATCTACCGAATAGCTCCATGTGTATTGTGCGCTGAAGGGCTGTAAATACTTAGGTCTTTATTCAGTTATTGGTGTTTTCATGTTATTCCTACAAAGTTCAAATTCAATTTATATTATCCATTGTTCTGTGATTTCTTATTATGCTGTGTCTTCTAGACAAAGAAGAGTGGCCCAGTGGTAGGTCGTGGGTTCGCGGTTCAAACCCAGACGTTTTGTCACCACGGTTCTCAAAACGGTGAAGGAAAACATCGATCGTGAGGAAACCGGCATGTCCTAGAACCAATCATTCGAAAACATGTGACGTCTACCAACTCGCACAGGGCCTGTGTCCCAGCAGTGGGAACTTTATAGGCTGATTATGCTTCTATCTCGACATAATTATGTTGGTATATGTACAGACGCCAGCAGATCAAGCTACTACAATCTGTCAAATTTCTTTAATAGATTTTCAACTTTATCGCTAAAGCATTAGTTTTCAAGGTTGATTGGGAGAATTTGGCAGTTTCGGGTAGCTTGATGTGCTGGCGTCTGTACCTACTTAAATTGTGAAATAATGTTTAAAAAAAAAACGTTTTTTAGAGACCGTTACATAGATTAAGCAGTTATCTGTGACGTGGTTATGGAAATCAAAATGTTAGTTGCGTTTGTAGAACTATCTAAGTCCAGTTTTATTTTTTTGAATAATGAGAGTGAAATTTTAAGATGCGCGCGCATCAATGTCACACAAAATTCACAGGTTGAAGCTGTCCGCAAAACCGCTCATTATTTTTAAAGCTATACGTACCTTTTTTCAGCATAAACCCGCCTGTACCTATTTTGAGCATCTTTTATAGCAACCTGTTTGTTCTTATCGATTAAAAAAAAAGGCAATGGACATTTCACTATAAAAAATTGGATGCCATAAAATTCTGTTTTTTATTATGCTTTTAATTTCTTTAAAAGGCCCGTGACTTGTTACCAACATTATTCAGCCTAAACAACGAACTTTATTGTAACCTTGTTTGTAATTAATTATTTGCATGCAATTAAAAATTGTTTTTTAAAAGAAAAACTTCTGACGCGTGTACATAAGTACACGCACCTATTTTTTTTTTAAATACGATGTTTTTACATAATGTTTTCTATCAAAATGATGATAAACATATTTACATAAGGACGAAATAGTTTGGTTAGTGTACGATTCGAAAGCAAACATGTCAGGAAGAAAGAGGTCGATGCCAACTCGTGGAAGACGATGTTTGCACAAGCAAGCCAGGAAATGGAATTTCTTACGGCGACAGATGGATACCGGGCGCTTTGCAAGGTCGGTTAAGTAAAGTAAAGCTAGCATTTAAAGATGCCTTAAATTTTACTGGCAAAGTTGAGTACCGATGGCATGTTTGATTAAATTTACGAAGATATTTCGACTGCGAATAATTGCTTACAATTCAATTCAAAATAGCCTTTCTTTTACAAACTTATACTAATTCTACAATAATCATTGTGAACATAAATATATTAGACAACATACAGCAAGTGTTGGATTGAGATGGCTCCAGAAAAGGATGCCTGGAAGGATTTGGGGGAGACCTTTGCTCAACAGTGAGACAGCCAGCTAAGTCAAAGAAAATAAATGTGACGTCGGTAGTGAGTTTGTTTCGCTATCCATCATAGGTCTCCCCCAGACCAGCCCACAGTTTTCGGCTGTGAGCTATTCTTGTCGCAAAAATAGGAAGACCCGTGCCGCAAATGTACTTCAATTATCTATCTTCTATATAATATAAAAATAAATCGCTGAATGTGTTGCTAAGCGCAAATCTCGAGAACTGGTGAACCGATTTCGGTAATTCTTTTTTTTTAATTGTCCTTGAAGTACGAGGATGGTTTTTACGGAAAAAAAATGTAAGAAAGTTGTTTCACGCGGACGAAGTCGCGGGCAAAAGCTAGTTTCTAATAAAAATATTTACAAAATTGTTGAAGCAACCAACGTCATCTATGTGGAAAGAAGTTATAATGAACTTCATTAACCATTCACGAAAATAATTATGAAACTTCGCCAAGAAGTTGGTATATAATAATGAATTATAAAAGAACTTATTTTACGGCAATGAAAATTCATTCAACAAAAGTTTCGGGCTGTTCCGGTCTACAACACAAATGCCCAAACTGTGCAACGCTATATAAAACTGTCGAAATGTTTGAAGAATTTCAGTTCGGTGTTTAAAACAAGTCGTTTCTAGGCCTGATGGAAATTAATTGCCTCTTCCTCGGATTCCTTCCTAGGAACTGCCAATTTAATAAAGTTATTTAGCACCCCCGATTTTGTAGAGAACGATCTTGAAATATTGTTTAAGGTATCGAATAGAATTTGTTTTGTTTGTTTGTTCGTCATCGTGAATTGCTTCATGACAATTATCTACTTGTATATAATATAAATAATTATATATATTTTAGTGTTAGCCTGTAAAATAGTAATTAATCAGTGTATGCTAAATAGTAAATAAACTGTATTCTGTTATTGAGAAATATAGACTTAACTATTTCTTGATGCCATTACAGCCTTTTTGTCATCGTTTTGCACATACTTCTTATATACCAAAAGTGATATAATATATTACGCCGTTTTCGCCTTCAGGTAAGTAAATACATTCTCTTTTGTAAATACATTACTTATGTTATAGAAATCGCGATGTTTTTTCAACTCGTAAATACCGTGCGAAGCAGAGGCGTGTCGTTAGTGTATATATATGGTAATTATCATAAATGTAAATAATACAGTGCGTCAACCTCATACTAATTTATCATTGTTCATTATTTGTTTAACGTGTCCTTGTCTTTACCCTTGTTAAATTTGTGTGCGACTAATTTATATGACGTGATATGCTTTCTTAATAACAAGGAGAGAACCGTTTTTCTAACAGTTACAAAGGACGGTTTAATTAATGAATGAAAAACCATACAACAACAACAAAAACATTACAGTAGGTAAGCATGGCAGTGCCAAGCACTATTTTAAACAACAACAATTTTAAAAATATCTTCAAGTTCGTAGTAAATTGATGTGTTTTAATCTTTCACGAGCAGTGGTGGCCCAGTGGTAATGGCCGCGACTTACGAGTTGTAAGTCGTAGGTTCGAACCTAGACAGGCGCTTTATTTAGTGTAAATTATTTCATCACCACTGCTCTCAAAACGGCGAAGGCAAACATCGTGAGGAAACTGGCATGTCCTAGAACCAAATATTCGAAGGCATGTGACATAGATCAACTCGCATTGGGCCCTCGTGGTAGATTACAGCCCACTCCCTCTCACCAAGAGGAGGCCTGTGTCCCAGCAGTGGGAACATTGTAGGCTGATTATTATGAATCTTTCACGGGATGAAAAACTACAGTGCAGAAAAGACCAGTGTGATGCAAATTTTTATTGAGAAATGTTCAAATAAAAAAATCCATTTTACGCCTATCTCCAACCCTTCTCAATAAACATTAAAAAAAAAAATCATAATTGGTTACTCGAGTGTAGTTTTTATAGTTTAAGAGAATTTATAGATAAAAATTGTTGATGTTTTAAAAAAATTTGCATGCTATGTTTTATCCTAGCTAAACATGCTTGTATCAATTTGTATTTAACACCCTTGTATACCATGTTTTACGTAAATAAATATTCTATTCTATTCATTTTCCTAAAAGAAACCCCCTTTTCCTTTTTGTAGAATGACATAATTCCATTAAAATAAGCCCCCAGAAGACATTTCTCACCCGCCATTACGACCTCTGGGAACATTTAAAAGATTCATTTTACATTACAGCTATAGTCGAGTCGCTAATCCCTATTTTATATTCTAAGTGTTTATATTTCATATTTTTCATTTTCATTATGAGCGATCATGGCTTGGTGATTGGTGACAGCACAGACTTAGCCAATATAAGTCTGTGGGTGACAGACTGTTTACGATTCTGTCATGGCGACCACATCACTAAGAGTTTGGTGTCGTAATCTCCATGAATTAAATACATAAAGAATTAACAACATATTTTATGGGGGGAAATCAAAAGAAGAGTGGTTACGCCTTTAAGACCTTGGTATAATTTTCGAGCTAAAAATAACCATGCATGCTTCGGTTGCTTTAGTCGTTATTCAAGAATAGCTAAATATTCGCCATGGTGGCAGTGTGAATAAAAAAACCGGCCAAGTGCGAGTCGGACTCGCACACGAAAGGTTCCGTACCATGAGGCAAAAAACACAAAGGCACCTGAACCTTAAGAATCAGCGTGATTGATGGGCAAATACCAAAGTGACTTTTTCAATTACCTAATTGTTGTGTTTTAAGAGTTTGTCTTGGACATTATTGACATAGGAAAACGTCGTGAGAAAACCTGGTCTTATAATTAATATAACACTGAAATCCCCCGTCTTGAACAAGCGTGGTGATCAATGCTAAAGTTGTCAAAACATAAAAGGCCCGTTTTGACATTGACAGTTCTAGTAGTTAATAACGATCAAATTCGCAAAACACGTATTCGTTTGTATGAAACTGACAGGTGTCAAGAACGCGTTCTCAGATGTCAAAACGGGCCTTTTATTTTTTGACAACTCTACGAGCCTTCTCTTTATTACGAGAAGAGGCCTTTGCCATGCAGTGGCACAATAAAAGTCTGGTGTTACTATTAGTATTAACTAGCTTCTGCCCGCGACTTCGTCCGCGTGAAATTTCTTGCTCCCCCGACTCACCTCATCGCATCGCATCGCCCACGTTACTACTTCATTTTTTCGCAGCGTTCTTTCTTAGTTTTTTTGTTTTTGCTCGCCTCCTAAAGATCCTAGCGTGATGTTACTAAGCATACGTAAACTTTTAGCGTTCCTCAAAAAGTCGGCTAACAAATGCAAAAATATTTTTATATCCGACCGGTAGAGATAAACGCGTTCAAAGAAACAAACTCTTAAGCTTTATTATTAGTAAAGATATAGATTATGATTGATGAGGTCTCAAACTCAACTCAAACTCAAAGTATTATTTCAAATAAACCAATTACAGGCACTTTTGAGTTGTCAAAGGGTCGGTCAGTCAGAAAGATCAAGCTAGTTTAGCTCCTGCTTTGAGTATAGACTTTCGTAGAGGCTCTCTTAGTGAACTTATAGACTTCACAGATTCGTTGGCACATAAACGTCTCTAACTGCCTGTGGAGCCTCAAGTGTAGCAATTCATCTACGTACCAACGTGCGTTTGTACTACGTTTTGAGACCACTGTTTACTTACACCAACTTGTTTGTACCTTTGTTTAATTCGGCGAGACCCTCGTAAAACATTCACGTTGTATACAAAAACAGATTACAGTAAAATAGCGTGGAAGCTCACCACGCTTTGAGACCAGCTTTCCAAGTGCAAATTGAGTTGCGTGGGAGACGCCACACGGTCTACGTTCTGAAGGAACTAATTAACGAGTCTAATTACTTGCCAATACGAACGAGTAGCACGTAATGTTTTGTAAGCCCTGTAGTAGAAATTATTTTTCAGTTCCATATTGAATTCGTCATCAACCAATCTGCCTATCCTTTTCCCAAGAATTTTGGGTTCGGCATCCAGTCTAAGCGGATATTGAATTCGTCATATTATTTTATTGAAAGCAAAAAATATGTAGTAAAGGTTGATCCTTCTAACGATAAATAAGAGACAGTATGAGACTGATCGTATTTTTGCTCGATTATTCAGAATATTTTTGTGAATTTTATTTTAGAAGAGCGAATAAGTGAGCAATTATAATGACGTATCCCACTTACCTACATGACGACATTATAAATATCGTCATCATTCGAGACATGTCATGCCTACTTGGAGAACACTTCCTACTCAAATCACGACTCGTTTAAGGAAGCTGTCAGTTTATTCGGTGTAAGGCATGTTCATCCACATTTATAAACGTTAATAGCTGTCAAAAGTTAACACTACGCCGGTGGACTTTTTAAGCCGTTATACTTTAGGGCCTAAAGTATAATGAAGTAACTGTTGATTGTAATTATTTTACGAAGGCCAAATAAATTATTACATAATTATAAATTGTTACATTTTAAATACGTAATGAATTTGAGTACTTAATTCATGTTTTTTATTATTATCTCATTTATCATCACTGTATTTTAAATACAATGTATTTTGTTATGAAATAAATGACTTATGACTTACCTATGCCAAAAGTTTAGGCCTTCGTAAAATGATCAGCAGTTTTCGAATCTTTCAATATAAGACCCACAATTTCAGTACTACAATGTTCTTCGGCTGTATGCCTCTATGCCATAGTATAATGCCACAGAGACGGCAACTTCGTTAGCTGGGAAAATATTGGTTCTATACGTCAACTGAGCGTTAATGGGCAGCTATCGTCTTACCAATCTTGATTGTGGCTATATTTTTCAGTCAGCGAAGCGGAGATGTGGATGTTCGAATTGAGTTTTCAGTAATAGAGCTTACCGATTCTATGAATTAGGGAGTAACATCTAAGAGATTGAACTCCATAATAAATTTAAATCAGGTGCCTTTGATTGAATTTAAAAAGCAATGAGGTTTGTGTTTACATTGTGTTAGGGTTTTGACTGATTGGTCTGAATGATTGGTCCTTGGTCCTTGGCAGTTCTGGATAGAGAGAGGTGAAAAGAGAGTACGGAGGGCTTTGCCCAGCAGCATTAACCCGATGAATGTCGTAATTACAGACACGATTAAAAAGCCATTGTGTCTCGCGTGGATCTACGTTCCGACATATGAAGGGTTAATAGCTAATAATAAATAAGGTTTTCGACACATACTGCAGTAATCCGTTTGACTTTAGCTCTTGCACCTTTTAATCCAAGAGAGTTAAATAAACAGGCTAACTCGGTAACAGTTCGATTTTCCGTTATTCGATATTTCAAATCCCCTACTAGTCCGCATGACCATTTCGCTGAACCTGAAAGTATCTATAAAAGTAAAAGCCTCGTGCCTCCTCTTTTGAAATACGACAGGACAGCCTTTGTTGTGTCTCCCGTTATCGTTCGTGACTCGTAAATTGAATATCAAAATGGAACAACTCTGTATGGGGCTCTACATAGTTACGAGTGCCACCTAGCGGCAGATACGTGCTGAGGGTTTTAATGAAATGAAAATCTCTTTTCGTCTTTTTTTTTTTTTGTTTTCCCTTTTGTGGAAATGGACAGTGACAAATATTGCTCGTCAGTTATATAAAAGAGTATTCCCTTGTGATTATCAAGGACTAGATATAGTTGCCGCGTTTTAGCATTACAATAGCGGTCATTGCCCTGTCCCTAATATTTCTCCGTAGGAACCCAAACAATAAACGATGTATGGGTTTTCGTTATTGGAACATGTTTAAGATCACGATAGATACTGATTCACGACGTTAACGGACTTTATTTCGGTTTTTTAAATAAAAAAAGCGAAAAAATGGTAGGCTATTGCTATACTAAAACGCGACAACTATAGCTACTTAGTTTTAATAAGTGTGAACCAGTGGGAGAGGGGCCCGTGGCTAAATAATAACAGTCGCACAGGTCGATCGATCAGGTTAAGCTACGCTTGCCAAGGTTGGTCTGTGGATGGGTGACCATCTTTACATACCGAGACCTCTCCGTGCCTCGGAAAGCACGTTAAACCGTTGGTCCCGGCTGTCATTCGTGGATCTTTGACAGTCGTTACGGGTAATCAGAAGCCCGAAAGTCTGACAACCAGTCTTATCAAGGGGTATCGTATTACCTAATAACTGGTTCGTGGAGGTCAGGTAGGCAGTCGCTCCATATAAAATACTGGTATTCAGCTGAATCCGGTTAGACTGCAAGCCGACCCCAACACAGTTGGGAAAAGGCTAGGCAGATGATGAAGTGTTAGCACTTCTCTTTTGTTGTACATGGAATAGGAATGCGACGTTATAGTACTGGGACCAATATTTAAGATTAAACTGTATCCTGAAGATGCAAAGTTTAATCTTAAACAGCATGATTCAGAAATCCCCTGTAGACCACTTTAACTAAGCTGCTTTAAATGCTATTCTGGGACATAAAGAAACAACTACAGTTTTAAGGCAGTATTCGAATTCTGTACCCACTCAGCACTACAGGGCTACAGAGGGCACGGTATTTTTTAATTGTGTTGGGATGAACTAATTACGATAACCACGTGAATGGGTCTTCTTCAGAAATGTTTTGGAAGTATAATCTAATGAATTAAAAACTTTTTGGTTAGTCTAAACTTTTTATTAAACCGAAGCCGTAAACGGTCTAGAAGTTTACGTAATGAAGGCCGAACAGACAATTATTATTGTAGTAGTTTGATTCTGTATTTACCTTCGAGGACTTCTAACGTTTTTCTAGAATGTTTTTGATTGCTATTAAGGTATAGTTTCCAAATGTTGAGTCGAGTCAAGAAGTGACAGATGCTGAAGACGTCTCAAATTATACAGATACTCGTAGAAAGAGAGATGGGATATTTTTTTTGTATTGTTTGTTTGTTGTCATGTATCAGTGTCGCAACGTATTACGCAATGTGTATTGTCTTTGGTTTTGATGTAGACGCATCGACGCATCAAGCAAAGGACAACATTGTCAAGCTTTTAACTTTTAAGGTTTTGAATACGAGGCTTTTGGCTAATTTGTATTAGTGTGTGTATTTTCTATTTTTTTTTTGTAATATGCATATTGTTTGTGCAGAATAAACAATTTTTCTTTCTTTCGAAATAATAACTCAGTCACTTGCACCAGGACACGATACAACCATGCACAGCAGTACATTCAAGAAGCTTCACGATCCGAACATCGACCCGCCACGCCTTAAGAGATAGATGAAATTACATCATAAATACATAAGGTGCATGACAGTACAGTCACCGACACACCTGGCTCCGACACGAAGACACCTGAATCACGGTTGTTTTGCATATTGAACGCCACGTGCGACGGACGAGCTTACCATTGTGCATTGTAATGACTCAGCAAGGTACTGTCACATCACTAGGTACTCGGAAAAGCTTACGATGTTATAAGTATTCATATATGACCACTCCTTGTGGGTTATTCCTGTAAATATTTATTTTCCAATTCAATCAGTAATAACGGGGGTAAGAATACGCTTAACAAAGCCGATTGTCACTTGTACTCCCGGTCACTCTGATCATTTTTTTGTACTGGACCATACCTAGGGACCTTCTGGTTACGCAGATTATGAAAGTCAAAGTTCCAAAATGTTTAACTTTTTTTACGTAAACAAGTTTTTTAAATGCAAAAGCTCAATGTTTCGCGTGCGAAACATTGCGTGCTGCCGTAATCAGAAATTTTTCTCACCAAAAATAAGAGTCATTTCTCAGCAATAATTTGTTGCCCGATGTTTCTTTGTTCGATGTTCAGAATGCGTAAATAACGGCTATGTGATGGGTCTTTTACACTCTGTATGTAGATATTTTTTGACAACTATTATCTTGAAATAGACGCACTGCGCTGAACTCAAATAAATTGAGGCGAGGCGGATGATGAATTGGATTGATGCTACAGGCAATCCAGATAGTACTTTGAGTGGTCTCGTATGAAAAAGATATTTCCCGATCCATTTTAAGCTAGATCCACTCTTCATAGTTTTGTTTCCGGTGGTTTGTGGTGGCGTTCTGTAGTTTCTGCCTACCCCCATGGGATGAAGGCGTGGGTAAATGTGTATGTGTTGTTTCAGGTTTTGGTGGAAATAGCGATTTATGTTTGGAATGCAAACAACTATCCTTGCTGAGTTACAGGTGCACACGACGACATATCAAACTACACATTTCCAGTTTTAGGTTAAAAAAAAAAAAAAAAAGGTGATCTCGCCTATATTGCGTTTCGTACAATGAGAATAGTCACCTTATACTAGTAATGTATAGCTTGGTATGTCGCCGTGCATACCTACACTTTGTATCTTGGAGGCACATTATTTCTACGGTTCTCGTGTTATGCTTTTGTGTAACATAAATTTTAGTACCCAAAGGTAAATGAATGCTCAGAATGTTGGGTCCATCTTGGTATGCGTGATGAAATGAGCAGCACTGGCATAGCTACGAAATTCCGCTTAGTTACTCAAGAAATTGAATTATAGGTGGACGCTTACAGAATTATGAAAACGTAAACAGTTTTGAAAATATCATTAATATTACCTTCGAGAATTTGTCGGACGTGAGGCAAATAAATAATGAGGTGCAAAAAGTATAAAAAGTGGAAATTAAGAAATAGCTTTGGAATCTAAAAGGAAGTTTTATTTTCTTCTACAGTGTGCTATCTCGATGAAGTAAACTGCAATATTTTATACCGTTGCATCGTTATAATGTATATCTACGAACAATTTATGTACTCTATAATATTTAGTAGGTGCTTGTATCCTTTGTCCCGCTACTACTGAGCTTGCCACGCCACATTTTTTGGTAAATTCCATCAGTTCCAATAGATTTTCTGTTATGATTAATAGTACAACCGGGAATTCTTTACAGATTCCGTGTTTTGCTGAAAAAATATATGTAAAATCCAATATGCGAGGCAAGTTCTGTTTTTTTTTAAACAGCGATATCCAGTTACAAGATAGAGACTCAGTTTAATTAAACTAAAAAAATGCCTTCAATTCTCTTTGTTTCGTTACGTTTGTAGTCAAATGGTCATGATTTTTCACGAAACTTATTGAATATTCGGAAAATTGAGAGAATGTCATACAAAACGCGTATTGCGACAGCAACATGTTCGAATACTTTTCAGATCGAGAATAGGCACTGCTTCAATTAATGCTTCAATTTTAGTTCAATTTTTATAGTAAGTAGGATACTTAAAAGTAACTTTCTAAAGGGAAGTTCTAGTTTGAATTGGTTTAGGTTAAAATCATTGCCCTGTCGATTCTACTTACTTACTGTAAGAAAATGTATATCGTTGGAATGATAATTCTTTTAATTTCTTCTTTTAGTTCAATATAGAAACAAAAGACAGTCTAAATTGGAATTCAAATTAATTCAATTGTTTTGTATCCTGTATTTTAATAGAATTTGCTTACGTCATTTGTTTTCGGTAGGTTAATTACTTGTATTTTAAATTCAGGAGCAGCGGTAGTCCAATGTTACCGGCCGCGACTTACGAGTTGTAGGTTCGAAACCGGCAGGCGCTTTACTTTGTGTAAGTAATTTCAAAACGGTGAAGGATAATTGTAAGAAAACCGGCATGTTCTTGAACCAAACATTTTAAGACATGTGACATCTACCAGCCCGCGTGGTAGATTACGGTCCATTCCCTGTCACAGAGAGGAGGCCTGTGTCCCAGCAGTGGGAACATTATAGGCTGATTATTGTAAATTCAAATCAAAGTTTGGTCCCGTTACAATTTGTAGAAGGTTTACTATTGGACAAGTATGAAATATTTATATAGGTACTGTGATAAATCATCTTGAGTAGAAAAGCTCGACTTCCTACGCAGGTAGTTATGTACCTAATGTAATGTAATATTAGACATTTGACATTACGTTGAATTGTTGACGTGCACAAAATTTCTAAAGTTGGAGCTTTTTACACTTCGCCGTAAAATATAATAACAATGAGAAACATAAGAGATTTCTACTTTTTATTGCTGAATGACCTCGGTCACGCCTGATGGAAAGCGATGGATGAGGTCTATGATGGAACGAGTGTGCCTAGAAGACGCCTGATAACTTTTGCTTTGAAGGGAGATGTGTTATTTTTTTAATGTATTTATGCATACTTACAGTCTTAATACAGGTTTATGTTTGTTTTGTACCATTAAACCAGTAATGGTTTGTATTGGTACTCACATTCGCCATGTTGAAGAGATGTACTCGTACATATACTTAATATAAGTAATACTTTATCTATTTGCATTATATATCTTGTTTGTCACCGTTGCATTTCACTGTACTGTTGGCAGTTTTGCCTTCATAAAAAAACCTACAACGTTGTAAGTACTTAGTAGGTACTGCTAACTGCTTACATATGTTACGAACGAGGTGCGAACTTAAATATCTGAGTAGTTAGGTCCGTGTTAAACGATCTATACCAGGAACACAATGTTTACATTCTCTTGAAATAGTGCTGGGCTTACCACGTCGATTTGTTTGGCTTGAAAAAACCCGACCCGAGGCCGGTAGATTATTTGTATACCTACTGATTTCGTGCGAATAACTTTTATTGACATAGCTTTTAAAACAGCTCATAATGCAGTCTTTTACACCAGTTATGAGGAATTAAATGACTTCTTCTCTGAATCTGTTACTACGTGTATCTAAACGGAAATGTAGGTACATAACTGAAATACATATCTACATAAACTCATCGTTTTTTCTATGGAAGGTAGGCAGAAACTACAATACGCCACATATAGTCGACCTCGAAATGGTTTTACCACGAAAAAGCCCCCAGTAAATTAAAATTTCACTGGGATGGAACTATTTACAATCCGGTCGTCCAGAGAATGCGTTCCTGACATCTGTCAGTAACACATTCTCTCGACATACCCGTCTTCGTTTGTTTCAAACTGACGGGTGTCGAGAACGTTTTTCTCGACAGCCCGACTGTAACACTGTCACATTGGTCTTAAAGCAAAAATAGCCCTTGAAGTTTTATGACGTGCTGGTGACATTCAACCGAAGAGTGACGAAGCAATTAAAATGACATTTTTTGCCCACCTAATATCTACTACGCCTTTTTGGACTAACGATAAGTTGAGTGCACTTTGTATTTTTGTCCTAGAGAAGGTTGTTCCTTCGTTTCCACAAACATCCGTCTTATCAAATCCTTTCCTCTACTACTGAAATTTTTCTGCAATTTCCTTTCAATTTCCCACACCTCGTCTGCAAAATTTGCTGCACCTTCCTCTATAAACACATGATTATACACATACTCGTATACCTAGTACCATAATATGTGTTCGCAATAAGGGCTACGTTACGTAACAGATGGTAATGTAACCAACCATGAGCGCGCGCAAGTATTTTATCAACGGAATTTGGTATGTAATAATATAAGGGGAAATTTGGGAAGATAGATACGAAGCCCGGAAATGACAAATTATTACTGTGTTGTCGACGAGGTCGTTGTGAGTGGTTGCGTCTATATTTGCTATTAAATATTTAGGTTAATTTTGGCTGATGATACTCTTGGGTGGTACTCGAATTGTTTGCATGTAGAGATATGATATAATATTCCATAAGATTATTAAATTACGATTATCTTTGCGAAAATAAGAAAATTCTTGAAAAATATTTTAATTTTCAAAATATCTAATCTTTCTTCCCAAGGATATCAGATTTTACATCATTAAATGTAAGTAGGCGAATAAATAACAATATTTAAATTCTAAGTTGAATTTAAATGTTGGTATTTATTCGCCTACTTACTTAGGCTACAAATCGAATAAGAAATAACAAGATTACAGGGGATTATTTTGAATAACTACATAACAGAACTTAATACCATCACAGATGTTTTTGCAACAATTGTTCTTGAACCGTGAGATGAAGATGCCATATTACACAATAAACGTTCACGACTGGTAATAGGCCTGATATTCCAGACAGTTCAGATCGATATTCCGACACATTTGGTTCATAATGAATTTGACCAATTGCTCCCTGATAATCTCATTGTGTCTTGAGATCTGAATCAGCGTAGACATAATCTAAGATTGATGGGCTTAGTATAACGCCTTTATAAAAATCTATAAATAATCTATTCCTTTAACCTCGACACATAGTAATATACACACATGAAACAACAAATGCTACACCAACACAAATCAAATCAATAACACTTACACATGCCCATAACATACAATCAAATTCACTCCTGAAAGTTTCCATTATCGTTACGTTATTTTAATTACGTTACATTGTTTTTGATCTTATTTGTACTGCTCTTTCTTATATTGTTAATTCTCTTAAGTCTCATAAAAGCACACAATGTAAGCTTGTATATAATGAAACGTCATGGGACTATAACTTGTACTACAGGCGTTGCTTGCAATGCCTATTTCAAGCATTTCTTTCACAAAGACAAAATAAATATACTTATACTCACTATATCCTCTTCATAGGTGGTACGAGATCTTTATCTAAAATCTCATTAGTTGGGTTTCTGGTCTACATCCGACCGTAATTCTCGAGTGGGTCCACATTGTAAGGACCTTTCATTAGTATCTTTTGTACCTGTTCATTATATACAATTTACTTCGGTCCTCGTAAATCTTCGTTCGTCAATCTGGTCACGTCATTGAGACATCGATTAAGTCCAGTCGTGATCCATTGTAGAAGGTACGTTGGTAATTACGAACCTATCTCTGTTTGCGCAATTATTGTGATCCAACTCCTGACTGCAAATTGCAGCGTTTTGTACTAGACAGTTTAATGTTATTGATAGTAGGGCATTGTGTATTTAAAACTTGTCAAACTTCAGCGTAATAACACTTCTAGTCACGCCCATGGGTCATTAATGCAGTCTTTTTGAAGGCACAATATTAGGCAAGTGGACTGGTCAATCCTGACGTTGATTATAATTATACTTTAGGCCGTTCACTGCCCTTATTCCTCATTTTACCCTTTCGCAATCTTTCTAAATGGTTTAAAAGTGTCAAGCTCAGATGGTGTAAAACAATAATGATCACCGTGGAACGTCCAACTTTTCCACAACTCGTAGTCCAACTTTAAGGACAAAAGCGGGTCATTTGTTCGAAGTAAAACTTTTTATTGATAAAAACGTTTTATATCGCAACTTCACCGATAGAGGTCGGATGGAGGAATCCCCTATACTCCTAGATAAAGCAACTGCTATACAAACTTTACATACGCGGCCGTAAATGCTTTTTATGAGCAATTAATCCGACCTTCTTTACCAAACTTTTATTACTTGATAGTCTTCGAGCGTTATTTTTTTGGAAGAATTTAACTGAATGTAGCGAGAATCTGAACGACCATTACAACTTTTAAAGTACACAAAATAATTAGCTAATAAAAGTGGACTTTAGTCTTCGTGAAAGTTTTGCTGCGAAGTGCTTTTACAAGATAACGTTCTTAATGAAAATGTTAGTGACTCGTAATTGGAGCTGGAGGTTTTGAAACATTCGTAAGGATATATTTTCTTTTTTTGTTTATAATATTCGCGATGAGTATTCGTACAAGTAATAATCGGTCATCACTCAACTGAAAGTGGCCTTCGTCCGAACTTTATTCGACCCAAAGCAATCTGATTTACTTGAAGCTTTGAATTATGTTATCCTATTTCGAAGATTGCAAGTCGTTTTTCGGGCGATTTTTTTTCCTATTACCAACATAATAAAAGTGTTCATTCCGGCAAGATCGGAATCAACTTCCTTGAATGTTTTGGCATGTCACGTAGAACTTCAATTTCGAGGGAATTTTCTGACAACAAACTTCCATTTTCGTGTGTTTTTGTTTCATAGTTAAGGAGCAAAAGAAGTTTTCAAATTAATATTGTGTTGTATTTGTAATGTGCTTGACAAAGTCTGGACATAAAATTGAATGCGACAAAAAATTAATGATTCGTATTGCTTTTTTGCACATGCCATTGTCAATGTAACTATGGTCTCACTTCGGTTCGTTACGCATACATTTTATAATGATCTTAAGTCTAAGAATATCATCACGATTCGAGATAATCATTTGAATTACAGAATCGTTTACGTACATACGTAGGTGCATGACAATTCGAAGAACAAGGTATTGACAACGTTAATAGAACATTTCCTGTTTGTTCAACATAAAGTAGAGTCAGAGATTGTTTTAATCTCAGAGAAACTAAAAGCTTTTTACTTAATCGTCGGATTTGGTTAAATATTTGCTCCAGTGAGGTTGTAATTTGCGCTTGAAAGGAGAAAATGGCGAGGAAATTGCATCGTACTGTATCTGTTGTAAAACATTTTGTAACTAATGTTTAATTATTGTGTCATGATTCTTGAATGAACTTAAATTAATTGAACGTATAGTATTTTCACGAGCATAAAAGCTGGTAAAGTGTGTATTAGGTACCGAACTGCGGCGAAGCCTAATAAGATGAATGTTTTAAAAAATATGCAAGTATTCTTACTAATCTCGAATAAAGTATTCGAGGAATACAAATATATTACCAATATCTATTTAATAACACGATTAGTATTATGTACTATGAAATTGTTCATACATAGTTATAGTGCAAATTCCCAGACGAAAGCACTACGAGACGATATGCCGTTCCTTTATACGACATATCTACATAAACAGCTTATTGGAAACGTCTTGGATGCAGGAAGGGAGATCGATGCCATAAAAGAGAATAGCAAGACAATTGCTCAGTTTACACATGTATGAAAATGTCCAAAGGAAATGCGAATTCATATTATTATCACATAAAATATTTTCGTTTCACTAAAAAATTCTAAAAGGCATTCAATACAAAGCCCTATTTGTTTAACGGCTGTGATTGGAATTTTCGATGAAAATATTTTTATAAAAAAACATCCGATCCGAAAACTCGTAATTTAATACTGTGCAAAATAAAATTCTAGTGGCGTGTATAGGCGTAGTCGTGGGCGAAGCTACCAAATTTCGTGGGGATATTGTTTGGTTGAAATTATTATAGGCGCAAAATATATTTCACCGGTCTTGTCCGCCAAGGGTTTTTCTGCACACAATGAGATCCTGAAATCGAAAAATCGCCACGCACGACACCTCCGTCTTATTCTTCTCTATCTTGACATAGTATAAAACAAAGTCGTTTTTCAAGCCTGTCTGTGTAACTGCTTTAATCTTCTAAACAGCACAATGGATTTTGATGCAGTTTTCACTATCATTTAGAGCATTTATGAGCGGAAAAAGAAAATTAGAACTAGCACAGAAATAGCGATGTTTTGACATGTCAGCTTTACAACCCGTGCGAAGCAGGGGCAGGTCGCTAGTCCAGTATGAAATAAGACAATCCATTTGCACGCATTGAATTACAGCCGGTCTTTTCTGAAAAAATCTCACCGTGAAAACTTAGATGACACTATTTACAGCTGACATCAAGCTCACTTCACCTAAGTTTTCATGATGAGATTTTGACTGAACAGATCGGCTGATATCACAACACATAATACCTCAGTCCTAAGTTTTTAGTGCCGTATCGAGCATGAATTTCACCATGTCCACTTAATTTGTATAAGACAGTACATACCTACCTGGTATTTAAAACAATCATCTAAGTAGATAATTACTAGTTTTAGCAAAAAGAACGAAAATCATCTCTTCCGTTTACAGTTCGTACGGGACGGAAGAAATTCCTTTCCTAAAGCTTTATGCCAAGCAAATTTAGTGCAGTATGTGGTCGCGGCTCGCCCTAACATCCGAAATTACCCCTATCTATCTATGCAATAAAAATGTTGAGTACGACGTTAAAAAAAGAGGGTTAAAAGCTACAGCTTTAACTTAAAAGGTATTAAGGCCATTTCGCAGTTAGTACGCAAATGCATGCAAATGGTTAGGTTTTATTTTCGCTATCTCATTCCCGTATTTACCTGGTGAAGGGTAAGTAGAACCGTTGAAGACAATTAGTTCAATAATTAATGTAAATTGCTTTTTGGCTACTGAAATTATTTTTAATAGAAAAGCCCTTTTCTTTCAGTTGTTAGTACGATGAGCAACTGGAATTAGTTGTATGATGTATTTTACAACTGTGCCTCCTAGTGTACTGTTTTTATTTAGTTTATTAGGGAAAACAAACAGTGACACATTACATTTTGTAGAAAAAAAATACAAAAATGCTGCGGTCAAATATGTAATCAACAACATTTTCCACGGAATAAAGAAAAAATATTTATAATAATAAGTTATTCTGATGTTTTATTCTCTAGTGCTGCGGCCATATTGTCGCGATAAGGCGAACGACACTTCGCGCAGTCTTATTGCGACATTACTAGTTACGGGTAGGATATAAAATATCTAACAAAGAAAATCTCTCTATTTGAATAGAAAATATCTCTACGTTTGAAATGAAATGAAATTTATTTGACGTAAATAAACTAACATCAGAAAAGGGGAAAAGAGGAAGAAAGATGGAAAACTGCAGTGACGCGATAAATGTTCCATTACCGCTCTGTAAGTATTAAAAAAAAAACTAATAACTCCGATTGGCTACGACAGGTTTGTCAATATCAGGAGGTCGATTCCAAAACCAATTACTCGCCGCAGTTCAAATAAGACGTATTTCTTTTTGACGTGAGTTTTGTCCTTGCTTTATTTCTACCATTCACTGTTAGCTATATCATAAATCTCTATATTATTGTAGGTACCTATAGGATATTTATTTTTTTGCGTTTGGGTGACAAATTCCTTGCTCCGTTTTGTGACGTCATTAGGTATCACGACTTTTCCTAGGATATGCACTGGTCATGCTTCCGTATTGGGTGATACAGGGCTTTAAGTTTTTTTCCTAAAATACTGTGTTTTTTCGGTACGAGCCAGTTTGTGTTTATATTTTTATTTTTGCTGTGACGCCAGTTGCACTGTAGGTACCTACGCTCTACAGTTCGGTGTGCAACTAGAAAGGCTTCAATACTATTACGTTTGTGGCAGATTCGATTAAACTGTTGTGTGCACACAAAGGACATCACCCTTGTCACGATTCAACGAATAAATATTTGCAACAAACATCGAAAGCACTCGCCCTCGTAGATCGAGTACAGTGTCAAACACTGTACTCGAGCTTGGGCGAGCGCTTGGAATACTCGAAACTGCAGAACAAAGGTTAAGTTAATTTGTAAAATGATCTTCCAGTGGCATTGCTTCAGTATCGATTTCACTGTAAACTATAAATACGTAATGCTATTGAAAAACGATCGCAAATATTATTATTTATCTTATGCTTTTTACCTCTTTTCATTGAGCGCGTCTTTTTGTTGCAAAAAGCGGTATCTTTTAACGGGAACGTTATTCTCTGCATAGGATTTTCTCATTCTCAGCTTTGTTTCATGTGTAACTGTTACGAAGTGAACGTCCAATTACTCACAAAACTTTTTTGTTGCTCTGACTAAGGCATCCGTTCGTAGCTTAATTGATTTTAAACATGGCTGGCCATTAGCATCATTTCTCAACGGAAAAGAACAGTTAAAAATGGTTTCCAAGTTAATATCCGGATAGAACAGGAGATGTCTGCTTGTTAGTGAAGCAGCTAATTTTTAGTCATGATCAAGGACAATAGGATTTTATCTTAATTAATTCCGCCACGAAAAAACGTGCAGACGTTAAGCTGTTGGCTCGCTCTAGTGCAACGTTGAAGCGTCTTGTTGCTAAGTTTACTAATTGCATTATTAGTTAGGTATTATTGGTTTAAAAATACGTTTAGATTTTTTTACTTTATACACGTAGAGGAACTTTGTAGATCTGCGTGTAAGATAAAAACGTAAAAGTGTCAAATCAAAATCACAAGTCATTTATTCAAATTAGGCTGAGAATCAGCACTTTTCGAACGTCAAAATTACAAAAGACAGTCCCCCAAAAACGCCCACCCTTCACCACTTCCTAGTGCTATCGCTGGGAAGAAGTGGCGCAACAAACTCTCTTCTTTTTTCTCTCGTCTGTTCAGTTAGAAAATACTTGATTGTATACAATAATAGGTAAGGGTAGGTTAAGTAATTAACATTACGAGACACAGAACATTAAATTAAATTATTTGCCATATGTCAGCTAGCCACACCAATTTACCAACAAATTTAATAAAACTATACATACTCAATAAAAATGTAAATAAAAACTTACTACCTAAATAAAAGCCTCCAGGCATAAAGGGCGTGACAGCTTACATATTTATGTATTGCTGGGTTCTGTTCACATAGCTGTCACTTGAAGTCAGAAATGATAAACTAGGACCATCGAAGTAAAATAAATAAATAAGTTAATACCAATAACAATAATAAAACCATGGTCAGCAAGACGACCACTCACCACGTCGTGTGACTAATGCCGTCGGGTGGCAGCACCCGTTCACGAGCATAACGCAAAGATCAGCCATTACCCTCTCGCCATATTTGAGGGTAGGAGGCAACCCGACCCCCAACGCTATCGTAAGCAGTGACGTCTAAGGGAGCATGACGAACTTGCTGCCGGTTGTTCAGGCAAGAATAATATGATCAATCGTCGAGGTCACTAGCTAACCACATATTGCAATCAAATCATTAAAAAAGATTAAAATGAGTAGATTATGTCAATAATACATTAAAATAAAATTAAACTGAATTGACTTATACAGTTAAATAAAAATAAAGAAATAAATGAACTCATATAACCTATCAGTAGGCTAATTCTGGAGACAGAACATAAACATTGTCTTGAGTTAATCAGGGCGACCAACTATCCGCTCTAATTATTAGCCTAACGTTCTGTTAAAGTTTAACATAGCAGCGGTCCCCCGACGGGACAACATTTATTCAAAAAATTTCATACGTACTTACGTAGGGTCATAATTTCAAGGTTACTTTTTTCTTTTTATTTTGTTCTTTTTTCTTTTTATACAACTTTTTTGTTCTATTTGTGGCTATTTTTGCAATAGTTTATTTTAAATTGTTTTAGGCTTTTTAAATTCATACTATTTTTATTACTATTTTGGGTCGGGGGTTTTTTAAAATTTTTATTTAATTTTTTATATCATGCTTTTTGTAGGGACTCCTTATTATTTCATTTCTTTTATTTTCTTGGGTTTTAAGATTCAGGTAATTTGGTGTTTAATCAGGTTTTTTGTAAATCGCCATTTTGTGGTGGCGGCCATCTTGGATTTGAAATTTATCATAGTGTATAGTATTCTACTAATCAAGCCCTTTCATTTGATACCCATATTGAGGGAGTTGTGAAAAAATATGTAATCCGCCATTTTGTGGCGGCGGCCATCAGCTGGTCAAGTATGTCCATATGCTGTACAGTCACGAGCAAAAGTATGTATACACCCGGCTTTATTCAAAAGCGATTTACAACTTTATTTTTGAATGAAATTTGATGTTGTTACGAACATAGCATTTCCGAACCCATAGGTTTATGTAATGTGTCGTATTTTAACGTTGCATTCGTTATTTAACGAAAAAATCGCAATTGAAAGTTGCCAAGTGTTGACATATTGGTGGTCGTGACTGTACATGTAGTTCAGGCAACTGGTTATTAAGCTCAGTGTTCTTGTGTTTCAAAAACATGTTTTGATTATTATTTTTATTGAAAGTTTTAGATTTACTTATCGAAATTGATAAACTACAATATCACTGGGTATTAATAATGCTCTTATATAAGTAACTGAGTATCGAATATAGGAAACAAAAATTAGGGTAATCTAATTCGAGAAAATCAAGAAACCAATCAACTTAACTAAGCCCGGATTAAAACTGCAAAACCTGTACCTGTTACTTTGTAACAGGAGAATTAAAAGGCGGTTACCTACAGGAATTTCATTTCTGGCTTTTCAACAAGCGATTGGAATTCAGAAAATCAAAGTGATTTTGTTTAAGCGCAGTTCAATAACGGATCCAGGCTGCGGTTCTCTCATTTCCTTCATTATCTTCGGTTTTATGAGTTTCTTTCGCTGTTTCACCTTAGACTGCTCAGCTGTTTCCCTTAGACTGGATTGCTTTTTGTTGCACAGTTAATTGAGAATTCCTTGGTGGTTTAAACGTTTGTTGGAAGAATATTCTAGAAAAACTGTTCTGTTTTGGTTTGGAACGTGAATGTTATACCGATAAATGGGAATCCATTTAAGAATTAAAAATAAATGCCAAACTGTCGACCCGTGACTTGATTTTTATTAACTCGCGCCATTTAAAAAGCGCAGTCTATTTGGTTCGTGGACAAAAAGAAACCTAAAATTGAATCCGTAAAAATGTTGGACGCCATGGCGGCTGTCAACAAATCGACGTCGATTTGCATTTAAATTCTGACCACACTGGTTGGTCGGCAAATCTGAATTCTTTTCAGCTTGACGCAGTCGGTTTAATATTATTCATGGACCAAACAAAAGGTTTTGTATATTGGCGATCGAGATAAAATATTGTTACTCACATCATACTCTCTACCGCTGTTTGCATGCAAATGTTATTTATTTACTAAACTACACGCTGCGCTGGCTTTGCTCGCTATTCCAATGATATAAATATGTGATTCGTTTGCTAGACGTCGACGTCGCGCTCGCGCAGTCATGTTTTATGAGAAAAGTTTGTGAATGTGACGTCAAATGCATGGTGCCTCAGTAAAAAGATAAATTGAGGAAAGGTTTAATTGCAAATGTGGAAACTGAACGTATTTTGACCACTTTGAGTAATATTTTCAACTGAATATTTCAGAGTGAATTGAAACTGCAGACAGAAATAAAAACCCCAGAGCATTTGAAGTGTTCTTGAAGCGTAACTGTAATTTGATACTAGAACTGAACTCCTTTGTGGAAGCGCTATGATTTTGTGTCTTCACTGTTATTTAATTCAACACTATCTGAGGACACTAGAGAGGACACTATCAAATTGTAAGTCTAGTGGTCTGAGTTCGGTGCATACATACGTCTTACCGACTGCCAAACACATTTCAATTTTATTCACAGGAAAATAACTTGAAATCCAGAAAAGGATCATCATCTGCCTAGCCTTTTCCCAACTATGTTGGGGTCGGCTTCCAGTCTAACCGGATGCAGCTGAATACCAGTATTTGACATGAAGCGACTGCCTATCTGACCTCCACAACCCAGTTACTGGGTAATACGATACCCTTTGTAAGACTGGTTGTCAGACTTTTGGGCTACTGACGACCCGTAACGAGTGTCAAAGATCCACGAATGACAGCCGGGACCAACGGCTTAACGTGCTTTCCGAGACACGGAGGGGTCTTGGTATGTGAAAATGGTCACCCATCCACGGACCAACCGCGGCAAGCGTAGCTTAACCTGATCATTCGACCCGTGCGGCTGTTAATAGGTAAGGATACTTTTCGTATGGAAAACCATTGACTACGGGAAGCTCGCAAAACTGGACTGGAGCTTGTCCAGTCACTACTCAATAAAAATTAACAATTCTCGAAACGGTTTCTATTAAGGCTTCCTGACCTATAAACGGTTTCGGCTTCTTTGCCTATAAACGGTTTCTATTAAGGCTTCTTTACCTATGAATGTGGATACTTACCATTATTTTACATGACTTCACATCGCATAAAACTTTGCGTTTGTATTTCCGTAGCTATATTACAATTAACGGGCTTGTGGTCAAAGTCAAACAGCCGCACGGGTCGATCGAAGGTTAGGCTACGCTTGCTGCGGTCAGTTCGTGGATGGGTGACCATCCATTACATACCCCTCCGTACCTCAGAATGCACGTTAAGCCTTTTACAGTCGTTACGGGCAGTCAGAAGCCCAAAAGACTGACAACCAGTCTCACCAAGGGGTATCATGTTACCCAGTTACTGGGTCGTGGAGGTCAGATAGGCAGTCGCTACATGTAAAATACTGGAATTCAGCTGCATCCGGTAAGACTGGAAGCCGACCCCAACATAGTTGGGTAAAGGCTAGGCAGAGTGTTATTACAATCAAATTGTCCGTATAGTTCAGAAGTCATTCAACGGTGAAGGTGATATTATGTCAGAGATGAGGAATTTGTGTGGCACCTATATAAGATTCTAGTAATAATATTGCATATCCAATCGTATTATCTGCTAGTCAATCAACCTCGTACACCACTTTATCTTGCTTTTAGCATTATTGCGCATGACTAACAATAAGAAAAACAATGCAATGCTATTAGCGTTAATTGCTAAGAAGCGCATAAAAAGCTCTCATATAAATAACTCTGATTATCCCAGTCTAAATATGTATTTAGGTATGTTTGAATATTTTCCTGCACTAAATAAAGTCTATTATAAAATCGTTTATTACGAACTAGCTTCTGCCCGCGGATTCGCCTGCGTTTATGCCGGAAATTATCCCACGAGAACGTGCTAGCCCATGTCCTTCCCCAGGATGTTCTACCTCCTTGCCTTTATCGAAATACGTTCAATTATTTAGGGGTGAAAAAATTTTCATGGGTTTTATTTTTTTGCGCAGAACCCAATTTTTTTTTTCTAAAATAAATTTTGCCTAAGGTTACACCGTTTCGGAGATTACCGGAACAAACAGACAGACAGATAAAAATGTTTTTTTTTTGTTATACGTATTGTATACCAGACACTTCAATTTTATTTGTCTGTATGTATGTATTAGGTATGTATGTAACCTATGTGTTGTATATAAAAGAGTAATGGTCAAAGCATCCAGGCAAACCTTTCAATCAGTCTAGTTGTTTTTCTATTGATTTAGATCTGTTCACGTAGAAAAAGACTGTCAAAATGAAAAAAGATACTCCGTAGCTTAAAATACGAGTATATCTAGTCGGTAAAGTAAATTTCTTGCTCATCCTACTAATAATATTATAATCGTGAAAGTTTGTATGGATGTATGGACCGGGATTAAAACATAGGATATTTTTTATCCCGATATTCCCACGGGATCGAAACTTATGCGGGTGAAACCGCGGGGCGCAGCTAGCAATGTAATAAATGTATAATAATATATATTTTATTTTATTATTTATTGCTAATAAATATAATATTAAGGGCTGATTTTTCAATCGACAAATAATTTTTATTCGTGGAATAAAATTGACGCCTGACGTATTTCTGCAGAAGAACTGTCAAAAATTCAAAATTATTCCTCGGATAAAGTTTCCGGCGTTGGAAAAGTCAGCCTTTAGTGGCAAAAATGTATGAAAACAAACGAGCATCAAAGAGCTTTGCATACATCCGTACGCATAATTATCCTGTAGTGTTCCCACTGCTGGGACACAGGCCCTATCTCTATGAGAGGGAGTGGGCCCTCATCCACCACCATCCGTACAAATTCAAAATATGTTGAATGTAGTTTACTAACTTAAAAAGGGAAGAGGCAAAAACCATTTAAAAGTATCACGTAACGTAAAGGCTAACTTTTTTAACGAAAGAGTCCCCTGTGATTTCTGACAGTCTTATTTGTAATTTAGTTTGAAGACAACATTGCTAAGAAAACTGTGAATGTTGTTAAGAAACTTGAGAGTTTTCTTATAAATCAAGAGTTGGGTTACCTTTAAATTTGTTGCGGGTGTCGAGATAATTTAACTTATTGACGACATCTCAGATTTCACCGCTTCGCTGGCAGTTTTGATTTTTCAGCACTTCTGTTTCATTTTCTGTTTGTTTTCGGAATGAGTTAAGTTGAATGTTTTTCTTTGCGAACAAGTAAAATTGTTATTTCTCATTAAAATCGGTGACAGTTGGTCCACGTTCGCGCGGTCGTAAAATATCGCGGCGACATTTTATCGCGCGGTGGATTATCCTTTTCAACCAATGTGTCCTGCCAACAATGATCTACGGTGCCGAGACATGGACACTCACAAAGGAGACTGCCCACCGCATCCGAGTAGCACAAAGGGCCATGGAGCGAGCCATGCTAGGCATAACCCTAATAGAGCGAGCGCGTAACACTGAAATCTGTAGTCGGCCGAAAGTCTACGACATCGGGGACAGAGCGATGCGCCTCAAGTGTAGTTGGGCAGGACATCTAGCTAGACGAAGGGATGGCCGATGGAGTAAAGCTGTGACCGAAAAGTGGCCAAGATAAGGCCAAAGAAACCAAGGTCGTCCAAAAGCGCGTTGGGTTGACGATATCGTCGAAGTCGCGGGAAATACCTGGATGAGAGACGCACAGAACAGGGAAGTATGGCAGAAGAAAGGGGGGACCTATACGCAGCAGTGGGTGATTCCGGGCTGAAATGATGATGATGATGACTGGATTATCAACTCACGGTGTTGAGTCGAGCATTGAGAATCCAACAGAGCGCAGCCCAGCGCGTCAAAAACCACATACTGTTGGATTTTCAACTCTCCGGGCTAAGCAGAGCGTTGAAAACCAAGTGCACGAAAAAAAATTGCCACGGGAAAAACGTGCCCGTACGAACCTGGGCATAATATTGTAAACGCATTCATATCACGCTGCAGATAAGGCCTGCTGGTGTATTCTGTAAAAATAATACGGAAAGACTAAGGTGAAGAGAGCTTAAGTGAGCTGTCGTTCTACCTGATGCTAGGAATTGACACTATTGACAGCTCACTTCAAGCTCACTTCACCCAAGATTTCACTGTCAGATTTTTACAGAGATCGGCTGCATTCTTTAGGCTTCTCTACTAACGTTTCTTGGATTGAGGATATTTTTTTTGCAGCTTTGGTAGTCACTACATTCTTATATTCGTGTCTTTGGTTACCGTTTCTTAGGAAAACCAAGCGGAAACAGACAGCGCACGACAATTCTTTAGAAATAAAGTAGTAGTAAGTAAAGTTTAGAATTAGTTACCTATATATCTGTAATCCCCAGTGGCATTGACACGATTGTGATTACAATAAATTCCAGAAAACCTTACGATGACTTTATCTTGTTGTAATGTGAATTCTATTTTAATGTATGAATACATTCGTATCACATTGCTAGACCATTAGATGTAAGTCTGAAGATTAGCATACAATCGCCGTCTATAAATCAGTGTATGTTATTGTATCTGACCACTTGTCATCGTCTATAAACAGCTCCGATCAACTGTTATTGTTTATTGATCATGCAATATTAATTGCTTCTACTTTTTATAGACCCCAAGTAAGCGCATGCCTAATTGTTGATGCCATAAAATAAGGAGTCACCTGAATTTAATTGCTGTCACCATTTATGAGTATGTTGACAGCTCAATACCAATAAAAATAACCGCAGCGAATCATTCAAAGTCAAAGTGAAATCATTTATTTCAAATACATGAAAGGCACTTTTGAACGTCAATATTTACAAAAAAATTGAAAGATGCTAGTCGCTCCTTCCAATCCATTTACCTAGCCTTTTCCCAACTGTGTTGGGGCTTCCGGATGCAGCTGAATACCAGTATTTTACATGGAGCGACTGCTTATCTGACTTCCAAACCAGGAACTGGGTAATACGATACCCTTTTCTAAGACTGGTTGTCAGACTTTAGGGCTTCTGACGACCCGTAACGACTGTCAAAGATAGACGAATGACAGTCAACCAACGGCTTAACGTGCTTCCTGAGGCACAGAGTGGTCTCGGTATGTAAAGACGATCGTCCAAGGACTAACCTCACCAAGCGTAGCTAACCCGAAGGCCAATCCCCTTAATTAAAAACGTTAAAAATCTAGTCGCAATCTCATCTCAGCGACAACCAATATCAAAAACTTGTCAAAAATGTAGGGAAATTAAAGGTATTTTTGACAGATTGAGACTGAGATCAGACTGTAGACCTACTTAAAATTACAGAATTGCCCTCTGATCGACCGACCCGTGCGGCTGTTATTACTTAGCCAAACGCCGCGAATCCAAAACAAAAAAGCAGTTTTAGGGTTGGTACCATACCAGAACAAGGGATCCACAATGACCCTCTTTTTATCGTCATCGTTACTCACAAAAATGTTTTTCCCCCAAAAAATCTAACCAAGAATTTGATCAACGTTACTCATTAAATACTGTACCTATAAAAAAGATGATGACATTGGGTAGGTAATAGGTATCCTTCTTAAATGGGTACCTGCTTCATTTTTTCTTTCTTTTAGAATTTAATACCAAATTTTAATATACAAGGAAACCAAAATACATATATCTACCTACCTACATACTAAAACATTCCAGAAAAGCATATATATTATTTCCAGTCTGAGATAAATTAACCAACACGTCCTTTACCACAAACGAGCGCTGAATTCAGGAGAAAATGAGTTCGTTGAGAATTCACGACAGTCGTTCCTCTTAATTATTATAAAACCACGTAACTCTAACTACCCATATACTGTAATAAAACCATGTAACTACGTGTATATTTTACTTGGAATGAAACTAGCTAAGAAATTAAACGGTAATACAATTTTATCATTTTATCAGGCTATCATTGGTCCGGAAAATTGGCTCTTCGGAGAGTGTAATCGTGGTGCATATCTATACAGAGGTTTATGTTTTTACAAATTTCTCTAGTTGTTTTTCTCTTACACAAAAATATGTTGGCATATTTAAAAATAATTCGATTTTTGTTTCGCGATTACGATGCTCTTGGAGAAAAATGTTCAGTTTGACAATCTTAAATATGACTACACATTTCTGATACACGCTGTATAGATTTTGTTCTCTAAAAGTTTAGTCCTGTGCTTATAACAACAAATTGTCGAAAAACGGTTTGCAAATTTTGACGGATAACTTACGAACATACACGACCACTGCAAGTTAAATAAAAGCTTGTAATAAACTGTGATTACTCATCCATCTTTTAAGCATGACGTGGACTGTTCCCTCAAATAGTATTTTTTGTGGTTTTGTAACAGTTGCTGCTGTTTTGGAAGGCACATGTTTAAGGCAGTAGGAGTCTACGTACGAACTAGTAATACAGTGGGGTACTTCGATTTACTATCATTTATTAATCACATCCTACGATATTTATGTTTCTCGATTGGCTGCACCTTAAACGGAATCACCAGTTTTTACTAAACGTTTAATTGCAAATATTTACGATCGACCTTACTATAAAGCTGTCTGTTACGCTTTTTAACATAACAAAGGAATCGATATTATCTAAAATCACGATTTACTAGCAGCTGCATAATAACATTGTTTAGAAAAAACGTTTAGTTAAGTGGTATTGTTTTTAGATTGCAGTATTCTCGGAAACGAAGTAGACGCTCCGTTTTTGTCTAATCATCGACTATTGATAATATAGGTAACAGCCCAATGTGGTTTTTGGCTAACATAGTCAATCGACTTTATGAGACTTTTGCACATACGTTTTTCACGTACCTAAGTTAAACATTTTGACGTGAATTTTTGTTTAGCCACACAACAAGATTAACATAACCCGTTTTATGTTTCCACTGTAGAGTATAGAGGCTGAAACTTAAACTCACTCACAACGTCATGTACCTACTTGCTTAAGTTTCTATTTTTATATTGTCAAGGAGTCTTTCAGTCAGTAAGATGAAGTGAAGTCAGGCACAACTGACGGCGCGCGTTCACGAATATGACACATGGATCAGCACCATTCAGTTTAATCATTTCATAGGAAACCGAATGATCCCACATGTGACTGTTTCTAAATTGCCTTATGCTAATAAAATTTTGATTTCTCCTAATTATGTTAATATTAGAGTTAAGATCGCCTCTCCCTCTGAAGAAAGAACACGTGGACGCTATCATCAGCGAGACATTTGAGTAAGCATGACCTACTCTCAACTACCAGGGCACATTCAAGATAATGAGAGACGTACTTAGTATTACTTAAGTAGCTTTATAGTACATATGTAATACTGCACACATGTGAACAATTATGTAGTACACGCTCAATGTCAATCACCAGTCATAACGTAGTCGCAATGTTTCGACTAGGGTACAGAGAGGTACAGAATACTAACTGGTTGCCAAACCTGGGTATTTTACGTGACTGTACGCTTTCCCATGAGAGTTACGTGTATGAGTCTCTTTAGTGATGAGGGTATTCCAGTCAAGTCCAATCATAGGTTCAAGCTACTTGTGGTTTCCCAAGTGCCTCTATTGAAACAAACATGAGTCATACGGCTATCAATTTTGTAAGCTTTTTGTATGTTCTATGAAGTTCAAATACAACTTATCATGATCAGATTTTTTACTAGTACTTTGTAAGAATTTTAAAGATGTTTAACACGTATGTCGTACAAGCACATTAAAAATTTTATTGCTTTGTATATGTATTGTGTACCTTTGAGAGGATTTCAGACACCTGCCGATTTATTTTGTAAAAATCTAATTTTGAATACTTTGGTAAAGTTAGCTGTAAATCCCTGGCATTTATGATACTTTTCACTGCTAGCATCAGGTGGAATAACAGCTTACTTCCTCACTTCACTATGTTTTCACGGTGAAATTTTTGGAGAATATATCGGCTTATGCTAGGGATTGACACTATTGACTAGATAGCTCACTTCAAGCTCACTTAATCTAAGTTTTCACGGTGAGATTTTTACAGAATAGACCAGCTGTACCCAATGTACTTATTGATAAAAAATACCTCGTAAGTCACACTCACTGATTACTTCACTGTCCTGTCCAAATAGGGTACACGATTGTGAAAAATTGCGCAGTGTCTACTTACATCTAGATCCATTATCATAGCATGTTTGACAGCAATACCTGTATCACCATCTTCAAAGAGGTCTTTTACCAAATAACTTGTAGTCCGTTGGCAGTCTAACGAAATGCCGCTGAACAGAACAGTAACTAGACTTCTTATAAATACCTAAAGGTCAGGTTAAAAATAAAAGCTCTTCTGCAAGGAGTTCCAGATAGTTCTAGATATAGCAATGCAGGCGGATATCGAATAAATTCACTTAGGGCTTCTATTTTGATGCTGACACAAATGTCGGATTAGAGTGCATCGAGTTTATTTTAGTCGGGAATAGCTTCTTTCTTCTTTCGTCTTATTGATCTGCACTGACACTTTGAAAAAGAGAGATAGATAGAATACTCTATAATATGTACACCATAACAATTACGGAAGGCCAATTCTCGTAATTTCAAACGTTCAAAATCTAGTCGCAGTCTCATCTCGGCGACACACAAATGAAAAATAAAAAAATATTTAGGTCCTTTTACAAAGTAATACATTTACAAACTTATAAATACTTAGAAGACAGAAAAATAAAAAAATGAGAAATGTCAAAAATGTAGAAATATTAGAGGTATTTTTGGCAGATCGAGACTGAGATCAGACTGAACGTTCTTAAAATTCCAAGAATTGGCTCTGAGATGTTTCCATGAAAAGTGAAGGTTAAAATAAAATGAGGTTATAAAATTATCAGTAGCGTACTGGAACAATAAAAAAAATATTGTTGTTTTATTCATAACAAAAATAAAACAGGTATAAAGTCCAAACATTTCCATAGAGAAAAGTAAAAATTTTATACTAAAGGAATCCCTGTAGACATCTAAAAAACAATTAAAAAAATGTTATGTTTAGACAATTTTCCTGCGTATGTATGTTGGTATAACAGGGAAGTTTCTCAGCAAGGTATATTAGTTATTGTCCCAAGAGAAAACCTATGTTTTCATGGGAAATTGGTTGGAATGTGTTGAAAAATATTTACCAAATGGGCAAGAAAATTATTAAATAAAAGAGAAAAGGTTCACAAAACCAATTTTATATACAATATATAGAAGTTTAGAACATAGTTTTGGTATTAAGATAGTAAGTTTACCTGAAAGGCAAAAAAAAGTATATGAACCAAAAGCTACGTATTTTGGTATTCTCAGTAAGTACATAAATAAACTTTCAAGATTTTTTTCATTTTTTTTTATTGACAATGGGTTCACTCTTGACCTCAATCCAGCCCACAGGCAGGGATGAGATCTACGGTGGAACGAGCTTGCCCAGAAAGCGGTAAAGCTGTTCCTTACCAACTTCTTACTACAAGACTGTTTTTATCAGTTGTTTGGGATATATAGCTTTTAAACACGACATTTATGTACCTATATACATAGAGTGTGGAAATTGATTGTGATCGTATGCATATGATACGGCGAAATAAGGAAAATGTCGATAGCAGGGCTCGTATGATTCGTCTTGACGAGTACTTTGGCGCTAGATGGTAACCAGGGTCTGATGATGGGGCTGGAAGATGGCCAAAACAACTCAGTAATTAAACGACATAGCCCGATCGAGTTTAGGCTCGTTTGATTCGTCTTAACGAGTACTTTGGTGCTAGATGGTAACCAGGGTCTGATGATGGAGTTGGAAGGTGGCCATAGGAACTCAGTAATTAAGCGACACAACCGCGTCGAGTTTGATTCGTCTTGATGGGTGGACCGTTTTTGAAGGGTGGTGAGTGGTGGTGGTTTGGTGGACGTAAATATGCGACCCGATGGGGAAATTAAGTTCGTTCGTTCATTAACAGAAAAACACTGCTACGCGCTACGAACTACGCCATAGTCAATTTCGCATCAAAAATACTAAAAAGTTCTAAATAAAACTAAAAGATTTTTTTTTTTTAAAACAAGCTTTTTTTACTTGTTAATAAAAAGAACTAAAACGTTAAAAATGATTTAAGTCTGATAAGAAAAATACCATTATATGATACCTACTAAACTTACTAAATACAACCAGCTTGTTTTGAAAAAGTTTGATTTTTCTTTTAATTATTTTACAAAAAAAAAGAAAAATAATGAAGGTGTAATATGCTAAATGTTCTTTAATGTTCCATCAAAGTGTAACACGCTTTTATTTAGTAGGCACCTATATAATGGTATTTTTCTTAACCGGTTTAAATTATTTTTAACGTTTTAGTTCTTTTTATTAACAAGTAATAAAAGCTTGTTTTGAAAAATTTATTTTTTTCTTTTAATTTTTTTTCATACGTGCCTGTTTTTCAAAGAGCTATTGTAATTATGACGCATAATAATATTCAAAGAGCTAAACTGGTAACGCTGTTTAAATTAAACTAGCTTCGCCGGCGACTTTGTCTGCGTGAAATGTCGGCCCATCGCGTCGCATCCAATCGCTCGCCCGTGCTACTCCTTCGTCGCTTAGTGTTCCCTCTGGCTTTTTTTTCATTTTGCTCGGCTCCTAAGGGTCGTAGCGTGATGTTAGATAGCCTATAACGTTCCTCAAGAATTGGGCTATCAAATGCAATAAGCTTTTTTTAAATCTGACTGGTAGTTCCGGAGATTACCCCCTACAACATACAAACAAATTTTACCTCTTTATAGTATAGATGAAGCTAGAATAATACCATGTATTATTAATGAACAGTGCTCTATTGTATTTGATATTTGCTTTTAATGTTTGCTTTAATATTGTTTAGATAATTTAATTTAAATTTAATTAAAGGCTAGCGGCCCTGGAGCTTAACGCCGGCACGATAAAGTACTAATATGTATATTAATGTTTCATTGTTTATTCTTGTTAGTCGTAATATTATATAATTAAGTTAGTACAGTAATGGACTGCTTCATTTAATTCTACTTCCGACTGTAAGTATAAGATCATGGAGATGGAGCTGAATCCAAAAATAATATAAATTAACAGTTGCTCTTGGTTTTCATCGCATCCTAGTAGACCTGTTTAGCATATTTAAATTAAGGACATGGTGTACCTGTGCGCTAATTTTCATTCAAATCCGTTGAGGCGTTTCTGCGTGATTGGGTAACAAACATACACTATTTTACATGAAACTAACACGAGTACAAACCTAATTTTTCTCACTATCCAAAACCACCATCTCCCCCTCCCTATACAGAGTGACAGGAACATCGACGCGCAAACTGTAACCATGAATTCAGCACATGACTTTGATTTTTTTTTTGATAACCCACGTAATATTTCTACGCCAGGGGGTCTAAAATCAACCTGTATCTCCACTGTATTTTTAACAATAAATTAAAGGTACACTATCTCTCCAATCTCCGTTTCAGATGTCCTTGAGATTTGCTAATTAGAATGTATATTATTTAATAGTACATGATTGTTACGCCACTGACATTGTTCTCGAGGTTACAGGCCATTGTTTCGGTTATCGAGTGTGTTCCAATGATGTACCGTCGAGATGCAACACTGCTGCGAATTACCAGATTGTTTAATGAAATGAATATAGATTGGATCAGAATTGTACAATGGATTTTATGGTCCGCCATTATTTGATGGAGATAGAAGCGATTGTGTGTATCCATAACAAGATGGTTGGGTTTCATCATGTTTTAGCTTGTAATAGGTCAAATATCTAAAATGGGTTATGTCTTTCAACGTGGCAATGTTGCCAGTCTTCTGGAGACGTTCCCGAATGACAGCGATGCGGAAGAGTACTTTGACGCCTAAGTAACCAAAAAAGCAAAATTATTTTTTGTATTTATTTGTGTATTTAGTCTGTAAGGGCTGATTTTACCTCTTTTATCCGTGAAATAAAATGGACGTCTGACAGTTCTAGTATGGGAAAACTGTCAAAAAGTCCAAATCTATTCTCAGGCTAAGACTTAGGTATAAAATTTTGGTGAAATTCGAACTTAGTCATTTAATTTAGTCCTAGTCCTAGTGTAAATGTTAGTTGCGTAATATATTGTTTAGGTATAAGTTATGTCTTTTCATCTTTGTATGTATCAACAATTTTTTTTAGACGCAATGCTAATTAGCTTATTAGATTTATGTAGTACCTATCTATAAATGTACAATAAATAACATAGGTATGTATAAGACAGTCTGTCGCTACATTGAAAATCCAAACACAAAGAACGTATCTAATAAAGCCCTAATCAATTCCATTGCAACAAAACAAAAGCTCACAGTACTAGTCAAAGAGATAATTAGGTGACATGTGCTGCACGGACGGCATAAGCCCGTTCCGACTTCCGTTCTCCATGAAAAAAAGACGTAACAAAACATTTTTATAAGGAACTTTCAAACTTTCCGGCTTTTATAGGTCCTATCGGTTCGAAGGCATTCTTTATTGACAATATTATTGAATTCCACCACCCTGCGAAGGGACTTTGTTCCAAGAAACCTCCAATTTTAACCGCCACTGCTTTCGTGAAATATTTTATTTATTGTTCTGCATGATCCTTTATAGAGGGGTATTTTCAACGGAATAAGGACAAGATACGCCATTTTTGGTGAAGATATTTTGAGTAATGCTATAATGTTTCAGGAAAATGGCTTTGTAAAATCGTTGCGAGCTATATTTTCCAGGGTATTTGCCAACGCCAAAAAGCGCTTGTTCTGCTATTTTCTTTTCAGTTATCTTGTTTTGCACGTAATTAGGAATGCGAAAACGATTTTCGTATTTTTGTGTATTTGAAGATCTTTAAAACCCCTTTTCAAAGTCGATTGTGAGTTTTCGGCAATCATTAGATTGTTGATCTGGAGACTTTTAGGCTTACGTATAGCCAAACATTGTTTCTTTATAAGACTTCTGAGATTCATGCAAATACATTATGAATCAGAATGAAAGAAATTTTCAGGTAAAACTTTCTCAAAAGTTTTTGTATTTACTTTGAGAATATTATTTTTTTTCCAGCTTTCATACGCCCATGGTAATGATATCATTAATGTATATTTTTCTTCGCTATGTTAAGATTATGGGTTCATTACGTAGTGTTTTTGTGCCTGATACATTAAATATCATTGCTTCATATCAAATCAATCTGCCCTGCCTTTCCCCAACTGTGTTAGGGTCGGCTTACAGTCTAACCGGATGCAGCTGGATACCAGTATTTTACATGAAGCGACTGCCTATGACTTCCAATTAGTTCCCACCTACATACTGGTGGAGGTCAGATAGGCAGTCGCTTCATGTTACTCCTTGGTAAGACTGGTTGTCATACTTCTGGGCTTCTGACTACCCGTAACGACTGACTAAGATCAACGAATGACAGCCAGGAACAAAGGCTTAACGTGCTTTTCGAGCCACGGAGGGGTCTCGATATGTTCTGAATGGTCACCCATCCACGGACCAACCTCAGCAACCGTAGCTCAACCTTCAATCAACTCGTGCGGCTTTTATTATTGAGTCATTGCTTCATGTCAATTGAATAATTTTCAATTGTATTAAGGTGGTAGGTAATAGGGTAGCTCTGTCGCCCGATATCCTAGTACTCGTAAACTGCCATCAAAGATAAACCTATTCAGGTGAATATACGCCAAACTTCAGAGGGGTGCACGTATGTAAATGTAAAGGCATAAATTAGCCAGGAAATAATACCAACTGCGAATACTGTGGCCGTCCAAAGTGTTTGCGACGGTTACGGAGCCCCGATGTGGTTTTTGAATTTACATTATTGGAAATAATGTGGATTTTATTCCTGTAGAACGTAGGCAGCAAAGTATCTAGTGGATCAAAGTACTAGTCCGAACGTATGGGATGAACTATAAAAACCGTAAACGGTTTAGCAAAATTGTTAGAAAGACCAGCAGTGCAATTCTGTAACCATCTCACCGTGAAAACTCAGGTGAAGTGAGCTGTCATTCCAACTAATGCTAGGGATTGACACTATTGACAGCTCACTCTAAGCTCACTTCACCTAACTTTTCACGGTGAGATTTTTACAGAATAGATCGGCTGAAATGTTAATTAAATACCAATTTGCGAACGTATAACCCATTTAATCGTCTTTATTATTTACTCCGAGTTTATTATCAGAAAACAACGTGAATTTGATAAACAAATTAATTGGAGCGGGTATCGCTAGGTAAGGTGTTCAACCCTACCTGAAACTTTGCCTCCGTCGTTAAAGTTTACGCAAACGATAGCGCGCTGCCAACCTTTTTAGTTTTTACCTTATTTTCAATGCAAAGTCGAGCCTCTGTTTGCTGCTAAGTGAGCGGCTTGGTCAACAACATAGCTAATTGTACAAACAAATTGTAGATAGCACTGAACATTGCTGTGGAATTTTGACCACGTAGATCCACTTGTGGTTTTTTGGAATGAAGTTAAGAAGTTGTAGTTGAAGTGAGTAAGCTGGTAGAAATCATCACGTAATGAAATGGCTATGTCGCTCCATAGTGCGGTGAAAATGTAAATCCAAGATGGCGGTTACGAAAATTTTCAAAATTTTCATCATGGGTACCGTTTTCATGGTTTTCGAGGCTGCTAAAGCCGATAGTGCGGTCAAAATGTAAATCCAAGACGGCAGTTACGAAAATGTTCAAATTTTCTCATCGTGGTTGCTGTTTTGCGAGTATAGCGTAAGGAGCTTTGTTCCTGATGGCTGTCCCACACCTGCACACGTTTTTTTTATTTTGACCCTGTCCGCCTGTATAAAAAGAAACGATGCCGTCGATATAATTTCAAACGAACCGAACGAAAGCCTACGTACTAACTACGCACTACGCAATAAAAGATACAGATCTTCATTTACGTATAAGTCTTAACAAATTACCATCACAGGACAATTAACACAATACACACAAATTTATAACGCTGTCATTTTATTGAGCTTTATGATGCTGGCGTGTTTACAAATCATTCTAATGAATATTAATTGCTACAATAAATTGATTGAAGTCTATATTTATTACCTGTTTCTCATCAGTAAGTTTAGGTATACATGGTGTCGTCGCTGTGTTCGCAGTGGTTACCGGCGACAGGAAGTTGTAGTGGAGCATCCTTTAGATAAATTTATCGACTGGCTGAGCAGTAACCTGCACTGGTGTGTTAATAACTCATTCTGCATGCAATTAATAGCGTTCATGTCAAGCGTGCATTTTGTACAATAAACAAGGTTTATTTTTTATGTTTTTATTAAGTGAGAATATCAGATCGCGGCCTATGAGGTGTTTAAAGAATAGACTATTTTCCTAAAAAATCTAATTAGTCCGTCAGTTAGATTATCAAAAAATATTGAACCCGTATTTTTTCTTTTGTCAATAATTATATAAAAAATGACGAAGATATCGCCCGTTAAAGTTCCGCGTGACGTAAATAGCTTGCGACACTTTTGCAAGCAAGTGACGTCACGACCCCCCCCACTCCCAAATTTTGATGCACTTTATCTTTGTCATTTTTTGTTTGATTGACAAAAGAAAAAATACATGTCCATTATCTCAAAAAGCTCAACACAATTGTTTATGCTACAGCTTCGGCGGCGACTTCGTTCGCACAAAAGGAGAATGCTCAGGCTCCATAGAAAAAAAAACTCAGCTCCTGGGGAAAAGAGTTTTATCTTATTATTATCGATAATATGAGATACATCTCTTTTACCCCGGAGCTGGGCTTATTTTTAATTTTATATTTTAAATTGTTTCTTTTTTACATTGTTCTCACATATAGAAGCAATAAGAATAATGTACCCAGGATTTTGTAATAATATCTTGATTTAAAAGAGTGTCCTTGGAGTTTCTTGCCCTTTCTTCTCCATAGAGATCTATTTTTGGAATGGGCAACTTCAACTTTCTGACTAACTGACCGACTATTTAATTTTGACAATTCAAAAGTGCCTGTAGATGGTTTCATTGAAATAAATTATTTGAGTTTTGAGTTTGAGTTTCGGGGTTTTCTTTGAGCATTCTCCTTTCTTGTTCTCCATCCCACCTGGTCACATTGCATCGCCTGCCTGCACTATTACCTACTTTGCTTTCGCCTAGCGTTCTTTCTGAATATTTTTCATTTTACTCGCCTCCTAAGGGACTCAGCGTGGTGTTAAATATTTTTCAAATGATCCGATTGGTAGTTCCAGAGATCAAACAAACTCTCCAGCTTTCTTTCTCTTCAATATAAAAGAGATTTGTTTTTGGTCAGCTTTTAGATAATACCTACTGAAGTGTTTTAATGAACACAGCTGTACTTTCACCTGAACAGAATAAGTACTTAAGCTAATGGTTCCGATGCTTTTTTTTCGATTTCAAACTTTTGTTACACCAAAAAAATAAAATACCAAACAAATAACGCTAAAAGTAAAAAGTTATCATTAGTAACCAAAAGCATTCTCAAAAATCTGGAAGTAAGTACCACAGTAATCGTTTGAAGTCGCACAAAAATTGTTTTGAAAGTTCGCAAAAGTCATTGAATTTCGACGATTGCTTTTATCCATTCTGTTCTTTTTTGTACCTTTTTTTTCACCGCTATCGGTATTGTTCGCAAAGTAGGAGCAGTATAAAATGGCGACCATCCCATGAAACATTCATGAGTCACATTCCCTTTCCTCAAAATATTCAAATCTATAGATTTTTAGGGTTCCGTGCCCAAAGGGCACCCTATTACTGAGGTCCGCTGTCCGTCCGTCTGTTACAGGGCAGTATCTTTTGAACCGTAACAGGTAGATAATCGAAATTTTCACAGAGTGTGTACTACTATGGCCACTATAACAACAACTCATGAAAATATGTAGTATGAAATATTGTATGGTGGTACGGAACCCTTCGTGTGCGAGTCCGACTCTTACAGTCACACTTGACCGCTTTTTGACTTGTTTTTTGAGTTGCTTCCTTGTGAATACATAAAAACAGTTTATCGAATAAAGCTGTTGCTTCAACGATGTTTTTATTTGGAACATTATATCATACAGGGTGGCAGGGACATCGCCGCACAACCTAGTTACCATGAAATCAGTACATGATTCTAAACACCCCTGCGTTTAAATATTTCGTCGGTTATAAAAAAAAAATTGTTGTATTGCAGTTTTCTATGAAACCGCCATTTTTAATTATAATTCTATAAATAATATTTTTTACGGCCGCGAATTATTGATGTTTAGATCAACATACGACCAGCCGATCGATTCTGTAAAAATCTCACCGTGAAAAGTTAGGTGAAGTGAGCTTAGAGTGAGCTGTCAATAGTGTCAATGTCTAGCATTAGTGGGAATGATAGCTCACTCCACGCTCACTTCATCTAAGTTTTCACAGTGAGATGGTTACAGAATTGCACTGCAGACGTAAGAAAATTGGAATTTCGCGGGCTACCCTGACGCTTTCGCCAAACTATAGATTTCTCTTTTATCCATCACCTACCTATCTTTTTATACAGTCAAGCACAGATGACGTAGCGGTAGTAAGGTTCCAACCAATAAATACGTGCGAGAATTATCTTAATTGATTACCGGGTTTTTTATTCCCCGGAAACAATTCAAACCTGTCTTGTTTCAATTGCTAGATTTATATCTAGAATAAAAGTTAATATTCATTAAGAATTATTACACATGTATACACGAAGCCATATATTACATATTTATAATAGATATTTATTGTTATACTAGTTTTTGCCCACGGCTTCGCCTGCGTGCATGTCGGAAATTATCCCACCAGGATTATGTGTTAATTCTGGTTATAAACTATCTGTGTGCCGAATTTCATCCAAATCCGTTCAGTAGTTTTTGCGTGAAAGAGTAATAAACATCCATCCATACATCCATCCTCACAAACGTTCACGTTTATAATATTATTATAATTATATATTATTAATCGTAGGGTAGGATATATTAATAAAATATAAATAATATTAGTAGGAAGTTTACACGAACACCATTGAATAGATATTTATTGCAATAGAACACTGTTCTTGCGCTGATCGCCTTGAGAAACTTTTATTAACTTTAGCTAGACGATAATATAAAATAACACGACGTAAAATCGAAGTTACAGCCCGCGATACATCATACTTCTTATCACACACTGCCACAGCATGAAGAGCGATGACTCGCTCGGAAAATGTTCCAGAGAAAAATAGAAGCTCATCGAAGTTGCTTTTTAACCTTAGTATCGCGTCGTTCTGCAATTAGTGTTAATTTGTAATTGATACGTTAATTGCCACTTACGTAATTGACTAAAATGTAACATCTTCGCTTTACCAACTGGAAAATTTAGAGGCCTTGTTGGTGAAACTTGATCCCCTTGATCCTTGATCTTGTATATACATATATATATATATATTATAGTTTGATATATATTATATTATATATTATTATTATGTATGTGTATATAACTTATTTATTTATTTGTGTACCTAGTTATAAGAGTTTTTTTTATCATTGTCCCTCTCAACCAAAGCACCTGCCATCTAATCTCTTCACCACCCTTGGTTAACTGGTAGAGAATGCCTAAGGCCGCCGCCGCCCGCCTTTGTGCCTTTTTGTGCGAAAAGTTTAAATAAATAATAAATAAACTATTTTGGATATCTCTAGCTCCATAATATTTTTAACGCTTAAGGCTGCCTCTTTATAATTTTCTGTTTTCTTATTTATTTTGCATGCCTGATTAGTGTTTAGTTTTATCATTATCACATTATGTAATTTATTGTACCTATCAAATTGTAAGCGCACATCGCATTGGTTATTATAGCTTGTCTATAAAGCACAATCAGCCTATAATATTCCCACTCAACTGCTGGGACGCAGGCCTCCTCTCTGTGAGAGGGAGTGGGCCATAATCCACAACGCGGACCCAGTGCAGGTTGGTGGATGTCACATGTCTTCGAATGTTTGGTTCTAGGACATGCGGTTTCCTCACGATGTTTTCCTTCACCGTTTTGAGAGCATTAGTGATGAAATAATATACACAAAGTAAATAACTTGTCTGGGTTCGAACCTACGTCCAACAACTCGTAAACCGTAGCCGTTACCACTGGGTCACTGCTTACCTTGTCTTTATTCTTTATAATATGTGGAAAATGTCGTAGGTAATTTAAAAACTATGTATCTCAAATTGTATGTACTACTGTAATGTGTAAGTAACCGTTTGTTTTCCAAATAAATAAAATAAGTAAAACATGTCATGGTAAGTTTAAATGGAGCAAAGTACTTAAACGTTATCATGAAGGTAGGTGTCGAAATAATGTTACACAGATACTTTGAGAGACAGGTAAATTACTCATAGGTGTGACGAGTAATGAATTTACTACCCACATCTCAAGGTTGGCTGATGTACTTTGATTTACTGTGAAGTGAATCTAAATATATATAACTCAAAGGTGACTGACTGACTGACATAGTGATCTATCAACGCACAGCCCAAACCACTGGACGGATCGGGCTGAAATTTGGCATGCAGGTAGATGTTATGACGTAGGCATCCGCTCAGAAAGGATTTTGATCAATTGTACCCCCAAGGGGATAAAATAGGGGATGAAAGTTTGTATTAAACTTTGTCAATTTTAAACCGATCGGGCTGTATACTTCTTAGCGCGAGCGAAGCCGCGGGCAAAAGCTAGTTCATTATAATTTGGTCGTAAACGTGGACAGAACACCAAACATAGGGGAAATTAATGGGAAAAACATAAACAAAATGATTCACACAAAAGCCTTGGCAGATGATTTCCTATGATTGTAGTTTTAGAATGAAGTTCCTTATTGCTCCTTATATTCCGCGCATTTGGCGAATGAGAGCTAGAACGACGCGTGTAACAATTTGATCATCACAACACTTTTGCTATAGTGTGGGAGGGTGTGTTTATAAGTGTGTGTTACTAAAATTGAATGTAGTAGGTACTTATTAAATATTTATATAATTATTAATAATAACCAAATGTTTATTTTTATCATAACCTACCACTGTTTGTCTCTGCAAACTCAAACTCAAATCATTTATTTCAATTAAACCATTTACAGCCACTTTTGGATTGTCGAAATTAAATAGTCGGTCAGTTAGTCAGAAAGTTGAAGCTAGTCGCCCATTCCAAAAACGTAGATCTCTATGGAGAAGAACGGGCAAGAAACTCCACGGACACTCTTTTAAATCAAGATATTAATACAAAATCCTGGGTACATTATTCAAAGGCTGCATCACTCAAAGGTTGAATGGTAGAAAATGCCTATGGCATTAACAGCGTTCATCCCGCGCGGGCTGGCAACGGCAACATCGCCTTTGTAGTGGTTTGTAGTTATACCAAAGTACTATAAAAATAGCATACAAACTTATAAATACCAACGATCTAGTACTTGGCTGTAAAAAAATAGTACTTTGGTGAAAATTTAACAAAACAATCAGGGAAATAATAATTGCGACGTTTCGACGCTCTGTTAAGTCCGCCTCTGTACATTTGTGTGCCTAGAGTATTAAATGATTAAAAACAAATTTTGATTATTATTTCTTCTTGTTTTCATTTAGTTAAGTACTTTCAAATGTGTTAATTTATTTATTTACAGAAGAAGGACTTTGCTCCAACCGGTAGTCCCACGACTGCTCTGTTTTTTTTTTTGTTAGCCTTTAATGTCCACTGCTGGGCAAACGCTTCCCTACTACTCTCATTCAACCTCTCTCTGTCTAGAGCTGCCAGGGACCAATCTTTATGAAAGGAGTCCAGCTCATCCCGCCATCTCCGCCTGGGCCTGTAAAGATGTCGTTTGCCATTACCACCACCCACTAGGTCGTATGTTTGGCCCATTGGTCGTCTGATAATATGCGGCAGGCAGGCGCGGTCCGACGAGGACGTGGGGGTCACGACCCCCCCCCCCCCAAAATCATTCAAGCTATCGAGTCTGCATGATTTACTTGCCTTAATAACTTAAGTTACTAACTTATTACTTGGTTACCCCCCCGCCAAAATCTTGGGCTGTGACCGTGCCTGGCGGCAGATGTGTCCAGCTCAATTCCATTTATGCATGGCAGCTTTCCGAGTGACATCAGTTATTTTAGTGATGGAACGGATTGTTGTATTCTTAACCCGGTCCACAAGTTTAATACCCAGAATACTCTGTTCCATAGCTCTCTGGCAAACCTCGAGGTTGGACCTCTGCTGAATTGTCAAAGACCACTTTATTAAATCTGACTCGGGTCTTATTATCATTATTGTGACGATACCGACCAAAGTAACACGTGTTCTTGTAAAAATTGAATTGGCTAGCTATCACAGTTTTAAAGATATAGCCCAGTGGCCACAGAGCACAGGCACAAGCGTCTCTTTGGCACCTTTTCGGTACGGAACCCTAAAAAGCAGCTACAGGCCTAAACTTAGAAATAAGTAATAGGTACATAAATACACCTATTTCGAGATAATTTTACGGCTTCCGATCCAATTACAAGATATCAGCATCGAACATAAATCTATAATTGATTCCACAAGCTTAGCCATTCGAGCCGCGATGAGACAGGTCACAGGGTATACTGAGATTTATCGCTAAGATAATCTACTAATGGTTAGCGAATTACACGAAAATGGTGGATTCGACGCGTTTATGCTTTAGTGTATTCAAGGGTAATGTCATGATTTTGTGCAAATTACATTCTTCAAGGACTACCTCGTTGGTCGAGTGGTCGCAAGTGCTACTGCTGAGTATGAGGACCTGGGTTCGATTCCCGGGTCGTACAATGTTACTGGTTTTTTTTTATCTGGAATTTCTCAAACAAACATAGCATTTTCGAACCTTTTATGTAATGTGTCGTATTTCAACATTGCATTCGTTATTTCACGAAATAATCGCAATTGAAAGTTGCCAAGTGTTGACATATTGGTGCTCGTGACTGTACTGCGTCTGTACAATACATAGAGGTCTCAGATCAATTAATTTCTATGTACTTTTCTTTCTAGGTAATTTTGTATAGGTTGATTGTAATTCCAAAAGTATGACAGACAGAAACTGTCTTTTTACTTATTGTAATCATACAATAGATAACGACTATAGCCGTAATAGAGCATCATACAACTAGAACAGCTATTAAAAACGTTTTTGGTCATTAGATAACTAACTGTTATATTATACTCGTACCTACTATTCTTCCTTTGTGAATGAACAGTTACCCAAAGCACAAAACTACACTGCCCATTAAATCTTGACCGTTCATGGAGCTAGTGTCAAAGACGACACGTCAACATTCTGTCAAATTCAACACATCGAACTTCAGAGGCCATACCACGAAAGCGCGACGTAAACGTAGCGTAAATTCGAGTGACTTGATATAATATTTTTGAACGATATTCTATATTGACATGAATGTCAAAATAACAGCTTTTTATTAAATGACAGTATATACGGTACTTATAAAAAAACATTAAATTTTTGTCTTTCAGTTTGTTCCGGCTAATCTCCGAAACGGCTGGACCGATTTTGACGGAACTTTCTCTGGCAGGTAACTGAGGTTATAACTTAGCTTACTTTTATTGAAACCAATTAGGCAAGAGACACATTATTGTTTTCCGAAGTCGCGAGCACTGCTAGTCGAAAATACAACTAAATACCCTAAGTATAGCGTTTTGGTTTAATTTTTTGCGACTAGCACAATTAGTATCACCCACAGATATGAATAAAGTCTTACAACTAAGTAAATATTACGTTCGAGAGGAGTACTTTAAATTTTAAAATCGTTTGAGTTTACGTTACGTTTATTCCGCGCGTTAGTGATAGGCTCACGTTTTAGGCATAACAGGGTCGCTATACACAAGATAACTGTCGCACCTGTCCTAGATGTATCTTACGATTGCTAGTGGCCCTCAGTGGCCCCCAGTGGCCCACTTGTCATTGTTGATCAAAGGTTCCGTTGTTTGTCAGAATTTGAATTTAGAACGCTTCGCCCTGTAGAGGCTACAGTGTAGATAACGCAATTTGTATGTGGGAGCTTCGTCAATTGTGCAGTTGTCTAGAGCAGTATTAGTACTGAGACATGTTTATGGGCCTCAATTTCTGTGATGAAAACGCGAATGAGGCCATAATTACTTATGCAAATGCTTATAAAGAGGCATTCTCATGGGAAAAATCAGAGTAAGTAAGTACTGTAAAGATTATGATCTGCATGATTTGTTTTGTAGCATGCAACTTTTTTGGTACTAAGATAATGGCATAACATTATAAAATAAACGCCAAAAACGAATTGAGAAAACAGTAAGCGTCGGTTTCGCTGGCAAGCCAAGGAAACAGGTGTTAATTACTGCATCACTGTACAATAACGTCATCACTTGGAGCACAGGACCCTGAGTCACCGTGGTGGAGAACCTAGGTGAAGCACGGGTCCGGACCCGTTAAAACGTGTGGAACGATTCTAAAATAATTATTTTATCTGAAAGATATTGTTTTATTGATGTACTTCTCCTACATCAACCTTGCCTAGTATAAGTAGGTAAGTAGAAATAAAACCAACCCAGTAGAAAAGTTACACAAGTTTCCTGAATGAATCCTTTTGAAAAGTTTCAGTTTGATTTCGTCCAGCGCTGCTAAAAGTTGGTATTACTGTTGTTAAAATTTAATGGCAGCAATCGGCTTGTAATGTTATCAAATCTCAACATTTTGTTCTATATCGGTATGCCCGGGCATACGAATACAACGTTGTTTGGTTAATCAATAGGGCTTCTGCCTTTTGTAGACCCGATGGCATCGGCAGTTTAATTGAGTTGATTGTGTGCGTGATAATATGGAAGCCTGCATTGTTCGATCAAAAATCGATTATACACACAATAAATTAATCGACCAAACATTTTGTAGATATATGAGTTATGGGGTTGCATTGTCTACTAGAGATCGTCTATGCTGAAATGACGCGCCCCACTACTTAATAAGCTTATTTAGATGTGTGAGTGCAAATATTAATAACGACACTTCATCTGTGCGGGAGCGTCAATTGTTCAGTGAACTATGATCTATATCTGTAATTGCATGTTTATGAATATTGCGTCCATATTTGAAATTTGCTTGTGTGCGTAAGTGCAGAGGTGGGGTGCGTCATTTCAGCTTAGATGATCTCTACTCTAGGTATTACAATATGATGACAATGACAACGATATTATAGCATACTTAAAATAATATTGATTGACCCTAAACTAGGTTTTGAGGGGTGCTGTTGCGCGAGTCGATAGTCAAACATCAATTCAATCGCACTATCAGGAAACAGACTTCACAGTCTCTTCATCATGATCATCGACAGCCTGACTTCACCCACTGCTGAGCATATCTCAACGCTCCTGTGCTATCCAGGTTTTAACCGAGATGGCAACAATTTCGTCCGCATGTCTTGCTGCCAGACAACCGACACATCGTCTTCCAGCATCGTCATACAGTCCTTGGACGCCAATCGGTCTCTGCCTTACTCCACCTGCCATCAGTACGCCGTGCTTAGTGTCCTGCCAAACTACATTTGAGTTCCATACCACATTCCACAGTCTCTTAGCATTAGTATATTAGGCACACTAGGCAAGCGAGTTTCCTCGATACTCTTAACAACACAATCTTAACTAGGAATATTTTCACCCAACTTAAGCGAATTACCCATCCATTTACATTTCGCCTGGTCCTTTATTAAAACTCAGCTTCAATAATTGTCACTCCAAACACGATAATGAAACAGGTACACAGGCTTATTTGTTTAACAAAATAAACAGGCTGCTTTGTCCAACATTTTCACGTAAAATTACTGGTAATTCCACGGAGGCTAGTGTTACAATTAACGAGTTTTAAGACCTATTTAAGAGAAGGAGGGTAGTTTTAAGTGTCACTGAAAGCCTAACAAAGGGTTGAAAATGTCGTCTCACACCTAAAAACCTTTATATACGTTCAAACTTAAAATTATAGTGAAAGTAAGTAATGTAATTAGTGGCTTTCTTAATGTATGTATTGTGTCGGATATACCGAAGTATTACGTGTGAGTAGGGTTGTTGCTAACTGTTGGTAGGAGGTTGGTCTGGTATTACCCTTATTGCGTTCCAGGTTGACATTATGGGTAACGAAATATATAGTTAACGGTCTACCTACCCCATCGTAGGGTTGATAAAGGTAGTTTGCGTGTGTAAGCTGGGTCATTGCGTTCGGCAAACAGCGTCAAAGGATTTTGAAACCGATACGTCGTACCTTCAGTCCGCCTCAAATTTCTGTTCCGTAATATTGTTTCATGTGTACCCAATGTCATGTTCTATGACTACATATTGATACAATGTTATGAACAAAAATTGAAGACAGTTAAATGAATTCTGGTCGATGTATATATTATACAACTTTTTGAGGCTGACTGTACCTGGCCTGCATCCCATTGCCAAAAGTTATTATTAGCGCATATAATAACCAACCTACAGACAAACAAAATCAATGTCATTTCCTATTTATATTTGTAAATTAAACACAAAATTCTACTAATTCAAACCACATCACTGTCGCTAAATATGAATTCTTGGCACAAGATCAGTTACGTTAATATTTTACAGTTAGAATAATATATCAATGTGTTACCGTCATCTTTGAGCTTTTCTTTGAGTAAAAAAAGAAGGTACCGGCTATAGTAATCATACTATTCATTGGGTTTAACAACTTGTGAACCGCTCGCTAAAGTTACCCACGCAAGTTGAAAATGAACCAAACGTTTCGGGAAATTGGTAAGTTGGCTGAAAGTCTATCACTATTAATCTATATTGTATATAGAAATGGATGTTGGTTTATATATGAGATTCATAAGCTTTAACACCGTATGACCGATCACCATAAAAGTTGGCACATATTTATGTGTATTTTTTCATGGAAAAGGTTTTTATAGGCTCGACCTCTACGCGTGTGAAGCTGCTGGCTAAATCTTTGGCAATTGTAAAGTGTATTGTACAATATCTTTTTATAATATAACACATAAGTAATAATGTTTACAATACAAATTTAATACCACTAACTATAAACACTAGGTATTAAATTAAATGACTAACTAAGTAATTGTACAAATAGCAAAAGAACATTTAGACGTCGAAGTGTTCGTCCGCATCGCTGTCATCCGGAAACATGCCCAGGAAGCATTGCCACGTTGAATGGCACTGCTAATTCTTGGGCCAAAGAACGACCAAGCCATATGAAGGTCACGTGAAGTGTCGACCAGAGCGGGAGGGGTCATTTGATGATTTCCCATCCACAAAAAAAAAAAAAAAAAGTGTCGACCAGTGAGCGAGAAATTTCCTTAAAGGAGACGAGCACTTGGGCCCCAACGGCTCTTGACTGTAGTGAGTAATTAGGAAGCGACTTTAAAAGGAGAATGTTTTGCATTTGTTTTTTTTTTCAGTGCATAGTCTTTATTTTTGAAATATTGCGACAACCAACAACTGCACTTAGGTGTCGGTGAAAAATAAAACCACGAAACCTCGTTTCCGAAGAGGTCATGATTCTCTTTATTACATTTTTAAGTTTATTGCCGATACTATACAACTATACATACCCTATAACGGTCAAATTAGCGAATTGTTCACCAAATATTGGTAACTAAAACTACAAAGCTCTTTCATTTCTCTAAAGGTTCTATGTCAATGAGCTGCAATCCTTTGACATGTCCACAACATACAAACAAGTAAACAAACCCTGGGATATTAGTATGATACTGTTTATTAGATACTGTTTACCACCAGATATTAGTAGCCCGATATTGCTATTAGCTATTGTGTTCACCGGCAGTTGTATTGTATGTAATCTCACATATTTCGGGGAGGCACGTCTGTACGAAATAAGGTGCGTTTACATTACTAGAGTAGTTTAGTACGCGCTAAATAGTTCGTGGCTAAATAGTAGCCCCTGTAGCCATAGACAAGCGAAAAGTTTAGTGATTGCTGGCCAGTGCCCATTATTTACAATGGAGGCGTATTTAGAAGAGCATGTTAAACCATTGCGGTATGGGTTGCAAATATCTTCGGCAATCGTTACGAGTAGTCAGAAGGCCGGAAGTTTAGCCACGAGTATATACTGTTCAATATTGGTAAGTAGGTACATTTAAAAAGTGGATTTACATCTGATTTTATCGTCCGCAACCTAGTTGGGAAAATGCTGGGCAGTAATTTGGAGCTCTGAAATACTAGATATTCTGAGCGTTATTACAAAGCCAAAAATAACTGATTGTGCAAGTATGTTATGCTCTAGTTTCCCACTGGCTTTCCACAGGACATCGCAGATTATCTCGCTTGATGCAAACGATCATGGAAGGAGACTAAGTACCAATGTAAACGGACCTCATACCGTTACCGATACGATACCAACTAATAGTGTTGTTCTATGTTTTCCCAATTATCTATAATGTGCTCAAGGGTTTAGCTTCCCGTGGAAGTAATATTAAATTATTGGATATAGAGAGAGATCGTGTTATGTGTTTCATTAATTCGGCGAAGGGGAAGAACTTACTTACTTGATAGCATTTTTGAATGAGTATTCTACTAATAGTTACTACTGCAGCTGCTGTCTGCAACAGTTACCTCTCGAGCCGCTCGTGTAATTGAGCACCGTAGAATACGCGACCTGCACGTGGTCGACGGCTGCCGTCTAGGGGTGCAGGTGCCTTGCCGTTGACGCGTGCCGCTCATTATCATCATTTCATAATTTTCCTGCCCTTATCCCATGTTACTTGGGGTCGGCGCAACACGTTTTCTTCTTCCATTCTCCCCTGTCACTCCCTTCTCTTTCATATCATTCCTCACACAATCCATCCATCTTTTCTTCGGCCTTCCTCTTCCTCTCCATCCATCAACATGTATATTCATCACTCGCCGCTCGTGTATATATTATGTAAAGTTAAGATATTTATTTTCAATTTCGCTGCCCCGGTTTGCACTTTTCGCCATAGTACGAGAACACAGAAAGCTGCAGATCTTTCTCTCCCCCGTGCTGAAGATCAAATAGATTTTCAGTTTTTGTAGAATCAAATCTATAATAGGTACTTACGTAAATATTGGTAACTTAGGCTAAAATACTCACGGTTACCGTTTTTGTGTTGTTAACTTACCTGAAAAAAGAAGAAAAAAATTAACAATTAATGACAAAGAAGATCAAAACTTAAAAGAAAAAGTACTGAGGCATTAAAAAAAAAAACATTAAGAAGCTCCTCCTTATTATTGTAGTCGGTTAAATAATTTGCTGAGACACACTTATTCGACAGAGGACGTTTGAAAAATAACCCAGCGGATCAGATCACCAGAACTAAAACAGATCGCGTTTTATTATCTACGGAACCTAATATAGAGCAAGTTCATGAGCAAACGACTCGAATAACATTGACATACCTAACAAAACGAGTCATTTAAATTATTCAGGGCGCCAGACAGAAATATACTACTATCAGCTATTAGAGGTAGGTACTACGAGCTATTTAAGGTCGTGCCACCTGTGCGTCTAAACAATGATGCATGGCGCCAGCTCCCGATAACATTTAGTACGTAGGTACTTGAATGGTTATGCACCATAAAAACCCGGTACGTGCCTAAATGTAGCCGGGAAAACCCAGCGTCAAGTAACTCCGGTCATTAAAACATCGCTGACACATAGGTACGTTCAATGATTTTGCGTTTTCGCTGAAGGAAAATGTCTTCATATATTTTCGTATGTTTATTTTCCTTTTGATGCGTTGAGTGTTTTATTGATCTGCCGTTGAGGTAAAGGTGTTTATATAAGGATGTACACTTTTTGAGCATCGTACTTAAACGTCAATAAAATTATTGCTGTATAAATATTATTTTATTACTTAGAGGTTTATTCAGTGCAATTTAAGGTCTCAGAAATGTCATCATCATCATCCACAGCGTGAGTTCACGCGCTGCTGGGCATTATAGGTCTTTCTTTATTGTGCCAATCTCCACGCTCCTGCGCCAGTCTCATCCAGATTCTACCCGTGATGGCAATAATATCGTCCGCCCATCTCGCCGCCGGACGACTGATACTTCGTCTTCCAGTCCTTGGACGCCTCTCGGTTACTGCCTTACTGCACCTGTCATCACTTCGCCTTGCCCGCCCAACTCCATTATCCGATACTGAAAACCTTCGTACGTCTTCGGATCTCGACGTTTGGCAGTCGGTCTATAAACCATAAAACAAGTATGGAAAGCCCCATAAGATATCTCCTCAGAAATATCTTGCACGAAAACTATTCATTTGTTCTCCTAGGTTTATTAAACATTTGGCAATCTACTTATATGTGTCCAATTGGTTCCTTTGTTAATTTCTATAACAATAAAACATGACTGTTACATGCGGTGACACAAAATACTAATATGCATAAAATTTTGGTACGACGTCGCATCCTGTGCAAATTCTGCAATGACTCACACTAACTAGCCACCGTAACCCAGAAAGGCTAAATTACGTTTGTGTTTCTAACCTAATGCGACATCTAATGGGGCATTATTTTACGTTTTTGGGGCGTTTTGTGTTTATCTAGGAATCTTTACTTTTAATGCGCTATTTAGTAAGTCAAAAATAGGACATGTTTTTAAATATGATAAAAATTCGTAGCAGTACCTATTCAAAAAAATATTTTTCTACGCTCTTCCATCCTTGGAATATTTTATGTAACGTGGGTGTATAATTTACAAACACAAAATCCCACCAAAGTAGACATGCAAAAACAAATACCTAGTTTCTACCAACGCATTGAGTGTTCACACAATATTTTTAATTTTGTTTAGTCTAACAGAGCGCAAGCGCCAATGGTAATTCCCGTGAAATCAGAACCTCTGTAAACTGTCCGCTAAAGGGACTGTTTGTTTGTTAATGCTAATGATCGCGCGAAGTGGTGCTGACCTGGAAACTAACTAAATAGGCCTAAAAGGCCTGTCTCTGTGGATAATTTTACAAATATAACATTCGTATTTCCTTCGCGTCAGTAAAACGTTGTAGATTTATACATAGACAAATGAGGGCTGTACCCTGTGGCTGTACCTACCTATGTAAGAATTGTAGCAGGTTGTCGTTCTATACCCCCATAGGAAAACCATAGGTGTGAGTTTATGCACTAATAATAATAATAGCCCTTCAGACCGTATTTCGATCATGGCGGCCAATCTCAACGGAGACTAGACTTCGGCGCGGGAGATTTAAAAAAAAATGTGTTTATTGTCTTAAATCTATACAATTAAGTTGCCGGGGCTTCCCAGAAAGTAATCCGAAGATACTTGTGATGGGATAAACCTCGCTCTTCCTCGATTAATTAACGATTATCGTGCACAAGTGTGTGACACAGGTGCACATCTCTGAGAGTGAGGGACAATCTCATAGTCCGATGGGGCGGCAAGTAATCTGACACGACTGGAGAGAGATTAGGCACAGGACCAATGGCACTATGCATCTACCTGGATATGTGTGTATTCAGTTTAGAACACACTTGTCGGCACGGTTGGCGCAGTGGTTAAGCGATTGACTGCTGCGCTGCGTGTCGCGGGTTCGATTCCCGCACGGAACAAATATTTGTATGACCTACATGTATTTGTTCCGAGTCTGGGTGTTTTTCTATCTATAATATGTATGTATTTACAAAAAACAATTGTATATAAGTAGTTTATCAGCCATCTTGTTACCATAACACAATCATTAGGTTGCTTAGCTTGGGACAAATGGAGCTGTGTGAAATGTCCAGGGATATTATTATTATTATTACACTTTTTAAAATCTTCATTGTAGTGTTCGTTCTAACACATTGGCTCGTTATGGCACCAGCAGCCAGGGTCTACACGTCCGCTCTCGCCAATGGCTCGCACATGACTGGCTCCCCACTGCCCGTACCCCCGACTCCCGAGACAAGTATACAAACACTACATTCATCTAATTTAATTTGAAACTCTCCATGTTTCGTCATAGGTACCTACAATCCGACTACCTACCAAGTAAGTACACCTCATCCATTCTAGACAGAGGTAAAGAGATGAGAATACAGAGAGAGAGAGAGACATTAATTAAAAAAAAAAACATTGATGGGGCCCGTGGCAAAAATAATAACAGCCGTACAGGTCGATCGATCAGGTTAAGCTACGCTTGCCGCGGTTGGTCTGTGGACGGGTGACCATCTTTATTATACCGAGACCCCTCCATGCCTCGGAAATCACATGGATTTTTGACAGTCGTTACGGGTAGTCAGAAGGGATTAGTCCATGTTCGACCCCCACAATCTTTACCCCCGTCCATGTTCAACCCCTAAGCCCGAAAGCTAGAAATGCAAAATAAACAAATGAGAATATAAAATCTTAAGTACTTAAAACCTCAAGCTCATCTCGCAAATGGAATTCTATTTCTGCTGTAAATTATAACCATCATACTAAAGTACGCCGAGCTGTCGTCAAAGACCAGTAAAATTCCTTCTGGCTGCATATTATAACAGACCGTTGAATTTTAGAGCGCCGCCCAGCTTCGCCTCACTAACGATATTGAATTCGCAGACGCTTATGCTCTGCTGTTCTGGCTGTTGAACTTGAGAATATAAGTAAGGATAATTTTAGGAGTTTATTTTGAGTTTAGTGAGGTTTTGGGTTAAAATACTTGACGCATTAGGTACTGTTAAGGTTGCCTGAGAGCAGTAGGTGGCCCAGTGGTAACGACTCTGACTTGCGAGTTGTAAGTTAGGGGTCGTGGAAGTCGTAGAGGTTGTGGGTCCCAAGCAGGCGCTTTAATTGATGTAGGTACTAAGTATATGCGCCACCAGAGCACCAATCTAACCGGATGTAACAGAATACCAGTATTTTACATGAAGCGAGTCCACCTGGGTAACCTGAGTCCTGAGTATACCTGGGTATATAGAGTGATAAAAGGCCCATAACCAAGTACACTTTCCTTATGCCTATCTTATACTTTGTTGAAGACATATTTCTCACGACACACACAATTTATGTAACGAATATTTCTTACGGTACTTGCCAGGGCTGTGTTTTTGTTCTTGCGTAATATAGCTTTTTCTTTTTTTTTTAAGTTTAGTAAAAAAAAATAAAAGAGTAGTGAGTCATAGACAATATGCCACTCTAAAAATAGATCGTCGATGCCTTTATTATTCAGATCCAAATTGTGAATGAAAGACTTTAATAGGGATGCGCTAAAAAACGAAAGTAAATAATGAAAAAATTTGACTTTCCCAGGATACCTGGGAAAGTCAAATTTTCTTACGTTTTCTGCAATTTGCAGGTTAGTGCCAGGTTGTATGTTGATGAAAATATGATTCACGAACGTAACAAATATGGCTTTACAGAATTAAACTCCTGCTTAATCATTAGATCATCAGCAATACAACTCCTTAAGTTAGAATTGACCTCAAACGTCACGATTTCATGAAATATTAGTCATTCAATAGGATAGTATAAATGTTGTATTGTTGATTTTTATCATAATAATTCTATAAATAATTATTTGTTACGGCCGGGAATCATATTTAGATCAACATGCAACCTGAAGGCCAATTCTCGTAATTTAAAACGTTCAAAATCTAGTCGCAGCCTCATCTTGGCGACAAACAAATGTAACCTAACCCAACCCAACCCAATGTAACAAATGTAACCTTGTAAAAAATGTAGGGAAATTAGAAGTATTTTTGACAGATTGAGACTGACATGAGACTGTGAACGTTCTTAAAATTACGAGGATTGCCCCTCTGATATTGACCTGCAAATTGAAAAAAAAACGTAAAAAAATTAAATTACGCGGGCTACCCTGACGCTTTCGCCTTAAGACAAAGAGTTTCAGATTGAGCAGCCCTGAAAAAAAGGCCGTAGCTTTGAAATACTACCGACATTGTATTATTGTGACTGTGAAGTGTTTTCCTGTGTAATCAGTGGCGCGACATCGCATCTTTGTGTTTTTTTTTTGTATACACTTTATTACAGTCAAATTTCCTTTTGCGCCTTTATAACGTAAATATTTTTTTCTTACATTCTGTGATCTGTAATTAAAGGATCTTTAGGTAGGTGAAAAAGAAAATGTCCGAGCTTTAATATTTAAAGCCTGAAAGAAGCTTTGTTATTTATAAAAGGAAGGGGATGTCACGATATATACACACCTGGGTCGTTCCGATTTGAATAAAAAATTAGAATTACGCAGATGTGGCCAATATTTAATACGTTAATTGAGATAGGTATCAAGAACCAAAATTCGGTTTAAGAAAAAATGTAAGCCTCTGATCTGTGGCTTGCAGCTCTCAAAACGCTGAAGGAAAATATCGTGAGGAAACAAAAATTCGAAGACATGTGACATCTAGCAACCAGCATTGGGCCCCTGTGGATGATTATAAGATTACAGCCCACTGCCTCTCGAAGAGACGAAGCGTTTGTCTCAGCAATGGGAACATAATTATAGGCTTATTATGCTGTAGTTTAAATCTTCAAATCTTGTGTTGTTAGCTCGTATAATAAGATGATAGAAATATCAACAACTATTTAAGATAAGTTGATAGAAATATCAACCAGTAATCAGAATAAATTTTGTCAAAAGATTTGAAAAGGATTTCCGTAAGTGTCTATGTCAGATTGTATGCGATACTGTGAGCAGCAGTATTATGTGTTAAACGCTAAGCTATATGTACAGCATGTGCGTGTATCGATCGTTACGTCAGGCGATAAACGCTAATTTGACCAGCTATTATCGGCGCTCGCCACACAAATGTGGCCAGCCAAATTATGTTATTGGTTGGCGGAATTTAGCGCCTGCTTAATGCGTTAAACCTTGGCTTACCTGCATCCATCGTTTTATGATGCCTGTGTACGTCACCTCCTCCTCTTTCTCTTGGGTTTATATTATTATTTTAAGCTTCTGAACCGTCTTCCTACTTCTTTCTTGACTCAAGATTCATAACAAAACAATAGGTACATCGCCTCCACTATAACTATTAGACCAGGGTAGAAGCCTTTAAAAATAATAAAAAGTGAAAAAAAATAATAGTAGGATGAAACCCATTAGAAAAGGAGGGGAATATTATAAAAATGAAAGGAAAAATAATTTACGGGCGATCTGAGGTCGGGAAGGGGATGGGGGTGAGCTTTTAAGGGTAAAAAACGGTTTTTCTCGATTTCCGGCAAAACTAAAAGTCCTATCGAAAAAAGTCAAATGGCAAAGTTGTAGGTAATAAAAAGATCTAAAACTTTTGTATTAACACTTTTTTCACATAACCTCAAAATTTATATGAAAAATTAAAAAAACCAAGTTTTTGGTTTTTTATTTTTATCTTTTACAAAAATCTTTTTTTTTTAACGAAATTTGGTGAAAACTTACCTTTTTATGTCCCAAATACGCTGTAATTTATTTGATTAAAAATATTTATTAATTCACCTTATTTTGAATTAATATCGAAAAAGCACCCTAATTTTCAATTGAAAATTCACCCGTCAAAATATCAGCTTTTTTCAAAAAGTTGGTATGTTTTCTGTTCGTTGAAATCTCTATTTTCCGATGGTGAAAAAAAATATATATGTTACAATAGTAAATCTTCTCAGAAAATGCAAAAAATCGAAAAAAACTCGAATTCGAAAACTGATAATCTGAAAAGACAAAATCGAATTATTAATGCCTTCACTATTTTATCGTGAGTATACCCCCATGAAAAAAAAATATTAAAGAAATAAATGTCAAAATGTATAAAAAATATATTAAAAATCTATAATAAATGTTTAAATATATAAAAAATATGTATAGTAAATATATTTTTAATAACTAACTTTTGGCCGATTTTCATGTATATTTCATATATTTTAAATATATTTTAGACACATTCAAAATATATCTTAAAAGACATAAAACACATAGCTAAAAATATAAAAAATATATATTTTGAATATATCTGAAATATATTTGAAATGTATAAAATATATATGAAAATCGGCCAAAAGTTAGTTATTAAAAATATATTTACTATACATATTTTTTATATATTTATACATTTATTATAGATTTTTAATATATTTTTTATACATTTTGACATTTATTTCTTTAATATTTTTTTTTCATGGGGGTATACTCACGATAAAATAGTGAAGGCATTAATAATTCGATTTTGTCTTTTCAGATTATCAGTTTTCGAATTCGAGTTTTTTTCGATTTTTTGCATTTTCTGAGAAGATTTACTATTGTAACATATATATTTTTTTTCACCATCGGAAAATAGAGATTTCAACGAACAGAAAACATACCAACTTTTTGAAAAAAGCTGATATTTTGACGGGTGAATTTTCAATTGAAAATTAGGGTGCTTTTTCGATATTAATTCAAAATAAGGTGAATTAATAAATATTTTTAATCAAATAAATTACAGCGTATTTGGGACATAAAAAGGTAAGTTTTCACCAAATTTCGTTAAAAAAAAAAGATTTTTGTAAAAGATAAAAATAAAAAACCAAAAACTTGGTTTTTTTAATTTTTCATATAAATTTTGAGGTTATGTGAAAAAAGTGTTAATACAAAAGTTTTAGATCTTTTTATTACCTACAACTTTGCCATTTGACTTTTTTCGATAGGACTTTTAGTTTTGCCGGAAATCGAGAAAAACCGTTTTTTACCCTTAAAAGCTCACCCCCATCCCCTTCCCGACCTCAGATCGCCCGTAAATTATTTTTCCTTTTATTTTTATAATATTCCCCTCCTTTTCTAATGGGTTTCATCCTACTATTATTTTTTTTAGTTTTAAAAATTATCGACCCTGGTCTATATATACATGTAGCAGTCAAAAAGCCAATTCAAGTGACCTTTTCGCTGCCACTGATGACGTGGAAGTGGCGAAGTTTTGGGACAACAAGATTTGAAATACTGTTGTGCCAGCGACAGGAAGAATAAGAATGCAAATCCTAGATATGTTTTTATATTTTTTGGCAGTTCTCAGGAAATTAATGAATGAATTGCACCGATCCCAGCGTGGTTTGACCAGACTCGATTAATCAAATGAATCCCAAGATTCGCACTAGCTCGTGTAGCCTCATGTTCATGGTGCTACTCGACCATTGCATATCAAGGAGTAGACCGGGTGGCGCGGTATTTGTAGGGAAGACGTGCCCGTAGGAAAGGGTAGGATTTTATAAGCCATACCGGATATGCAAACTAGAGTAAGCATTGGACTCGTGGATTGGCAGTTCTCACGAAAAGATAAAAATTCTAGAGAAATGCTTTATAAAGGTAATATTATTCTACCTTACTTATCTCGCTCCATATACTCCTCATTTTCCGTTTTTTTTTTTGTTTAGTGTCTGCGCTTACTAACATGGTCGTAAGTTTTACTAACAATCTTGTTGAGTCTTTGTTACTTGATTAAAGAAAATTCTATTCTATTTAGCCATGCCCTTCAGTTGCACGTTAGCTTAGCGCGCTAATTTGAACGCACTAAGCTGTAGCCAACAAAGCTACGCCACACAAACACAAGTGACCAGGAGCATATTACCGTCACGTCACTGATCTCAATAGGGTCGTAGGAGGTGTATTGTCGATCGCCCATAGTTCGTGGTGGTCTTGAATAGACGGCCGATCACCAATTATCGGACACAATGACGATCCAATTTTCAGCTCTACGAGAATTGTTGTTCATAACAGGAGCTCCTTGATAGTGTTAAGAGTGTATTGTTGGTGTTTTAATTACTTGAAATGTAGAATTGAATGTTATTTACGGAGCTTACTTGTTAAATATCAGGTGGAGCCTTAAAAATTAAGATAGAAAAGGACGATGCGACGCGATTTTGGTGGAGAAATTTCCATGAAGTCTAGAGTCGCGTCGCACTGACGCGTGGTGTCTGTCTGCGGGAGCCTAAATGAAGAAAGTGTGATTATCTCCTTTATTTGAATGTAAACACATATAAGTTATATTTTTAAATATTAGAATATAAAAAAGTATAAAAACATTTTAAAAAAAATAGTGGCCCACCGGTATCGGGAACAGGGTCCAAGCTACTGGTGGTCAGGGCTCCAGAAAGAGGAACCTCCTGACAATGCGAGATGTATAATTATAATTATCACAGAACAGATACAAGAGGTAATATAGTATAATTTATTATTAATTTGGCTAAATCGGTCTAACTAAATATAAGAGTGCCCCAGTTTGCATCAAGTAAGTGACCGATTCAGCAAATATCAGGCAACTGTTTGACGCTCACTTTCAGCTGGACCATGCAGTAAAATGATAAAATTATAACGTGTTTTTCAGACGCATCGATTTCGAGGAAAAAGCTGCAATACAACAGCTTGTATAAAAACCAGAGCATCTGCCCGGACTTACGAATGGTATTTCGCAGAAGTACAGCTTGTTATATGTTTAAGATAGCTCGGTTGTTTAACTACCACAAACTTTACGGTTTTTTCATTGGGCAATGTATCATCACGTTTTATCACCAAGGGAACAAAGTTTATTTATATAGGATGGCAGAGGGAAAACGACGCGCAACCTGTTACCCATTACCATTCAGTATATAATTCTGAATTGATTTTTTTTTAAATAACCTACAAAAAATTTCAACGCAAGGGTGAAATTTTTTGTAGGTTATTTTAAAAAAATCGCTGTACTTACCTCTGTTCGCATTTTGACCGCGTAGGTAGGTAATGCACTTTCCTGTGAAACAGCAGATTAGCGCGGGGAGGCGATGCGATGCGACGGGGTGGGCAGAAGCTAGTATTAAAAACAAAAAACATTATAAACGCGAAAGCGAGTTTGTTTGTTTGTTGCTCTTTCACATTAAAACGACTGAGCGACACCCTAATTGCGTAACATACTATCAATCTCAATCTGAAACATTTTGAAAGATATTGCTAATCCATTGCTTCATATGTTCGAAAATGTGTCTGCTAAACAATGTAAATAAAGCAATGAATGTTGTTGAACTGTCAAAACGAAACTCACTACTGATAGCGTGTTACGCAATTACCCAGCCGATCGTTATGAAATTTGACAGATGACAGAGATTTGCCTGGGATCTGGAGAACGATATAGTTTACTTTTCATCCTGAATCGCTGACGAAGGCGCGGGCAACAGCTGTAGTTCTTTATTATTATTCATTAAACTAATAACCAATAGTATTAAACTATAATCGTGATTTATTACATCATTCAGAAGTCAATCAGCAGCCAATGCCACACAATTATCGTTGAAGTTAATTAATAGAGTTAGTGCGTTGACACACACAGCAGCTTAAATTGTTGACATCGTAAATATTGCTGTAGTTATTATATAAGGATTGCGGAATCATCATGCCAATGGTTTACTTGAGTTAGGTATAACTGTTGTTTATCTGTTTGCAGTTGTAGAGTTCCTAAAAGCGCAGTTTGGAACCAGTATTGAGGTAGGTTGGCAAGCATGCTGATGGCCCAATAAAGGCTTTGTTGGGGTCGGCTTCTAGTCTAACCGGATGAACAAAGGCTATATCGGATCAATAAACTTTTTAAGTGGTATGCTTAGAAACCCACGAAATGCATAATAGTAGACTGTAGTATCTACAGCATGGGTTAAAAAAAGTATGTCACGTCTATCAATATAGAATTTTCCCACTTTGTTGGAGTCAGCTGTCTGTCTGCCAGTCTAACCGGATGCAGCTGAATACCAGTATCTTACATAGAGCGACTGCCTATCTGACCTCCACAACCCAGTTACCAGCGAGATAAGTGCGTAACATAAAATGGCAACCGATCACAATGCCTTTCATTTGGACAGTTCAACCACGTTCATTGCGTTATCTACGTTGCTGAGCCGATAAATTTTTCAAATTGATTAAGCAATGGATAAGGAATTTCCTTCAAAGCCCTCGAATTGTAATTAAAAGTGTGTAACGCAATTATGGTGCGGCTATACCAGCTTTAGTCAAAAAGTTGCCAACAAAAGTGTCAAAGTTAAATGCCATTAAAACGTTTAAACTTTTTGGCAGCAGAATTTTAGGTACTTACAGCGCTGTATTTCCAAAACGAGCCCTTTCACTAAGAGCCTTATTGCTACTGCAATGCTGACACGGATGGCGAAAAAATAAACCACCAACAGACTAGGGCCAGCAACTAACAATGACTTTGACGGTTGAGTAAAGTCAGCCAAGCAAAAAGGCAAAAGGCTACCTTATGTTTTCCTTGTTATCCTTGTATGAGAAGACAGTGAGACGATAATAAGATGCTATTATTATTATGGCAGCGTAGTGATTCCGTCTCCGCTAGCTTAGGAGCCCCAAACTAACCTTAATGATTGTGTTACGTGTCTGCAATATTCCGTATACATTATATTAATTTAATGACTGAGAAATGAAAGGCAAATGTATTTTGACTTGGCAATTTTGCACTTTTGTCAATTTGCGAATTGCAAACGGCATGCAATCGTCTGCTTGGTATCCAATCTTCTACAGACTAGCAATGTCTAAACAACTTAATTCATACTGATTGATCCAAGATCGCATTTAAAACTTTGTACAATGAACATTTTTGATTTTTATAGCTTCGAACCTCTTTTCTTTCCGTGGAGATATCCTCATGGATACCCTCCGTCTGGGGAGAACGGAGGGTTATGTCAGACTCTGACCGAAAAAACCCCACTGTTCCTTCTACTATAAGATGGGGGCCCGGGAGATATATGTACATTCGTTGCACCCCAGACAGGTATCAACCCGCCATACCTGCCTGGCGGGCCCCATCACCAAGTGCGGCCGGTCCCACGACCGCACGTCCTCCCATAACGGCGCGTATGTAACACTGCGTGCAACTGCTTTGGGCCTGCCGCCTGACTGTTCGAGCGGTGCGGCGGTACAGCCTCAGTTTCACCGCCCGCAAACTTCGAAACCCTAAAAAATCACTACGTACGTATATGTGGAAAAATTGTTCAACAATATTGATTGCAACATTGTTAAAATATGAATTTCTCTCTCGCATGATAAAAGCGGATGTCATGATGACTGTACATTGATTCGGGAAATTTAACGGTAATTGCACTCTTCCGGGGTTACTTATAACGATTTCCTATTCCACGTTTAAAAATGAATACGTATTATTCACTCTAAATGTTTTTATTCGTTCGTATGTTAGAATGTATTGTGCGAGTTTGGCGAAAAATGGACTTTGACAAAAAAAATCACATGACAAAGAAGTAGACCGCACATCAGCGGTAACACTTTTAAACTTGAGCGGGCCATACAGAGTTTCAATCGAATAAGAAGCAGCACGCTAACTGCGTAACACACGATCAATTACAATCTGAATGATTTTGAAGGATATTGCCAAATGGATTAGCAATATCCTTCAAAATCATTCAGATTGTATATTATATTCAGGTTGCTTCATAATAATATGTTCGAATTTGTCTGCTCAACAACGTAAATAACGCAATGAATGTTGTTGAGCTGTCAAAATGAAAGCTATTGCTAATGTTAGTGTGTTACGCAATTACCCCGCAGCTTAAAGGTACTGGTTTTGTAATCGGGGCACCCAGTTTTTTTCAGATTTTTCGCTGAGAATACGGTATAAGCCAGCGCTGTGGCTCGGTCACAAACAGTATGCTAAGCCGCGGTGGATGTGACGCATACCAACTTTCCCCAACTTATTTTTTTGTTATAATGTTTTTTTGTTTTCGTACTGTTTGTACAAATAAATGAATATTCTTTCTTTCATTCATAAACTAGCTCATCTTTAGCAATGAATGTATTTCCACGCACTGAAATCATTATTTTATTATTTTATTTTATTATATTTTTATTTCTTTAGGACAACAAACAATTGCGTAATGATGCTTAATACTAGTACAATTAGATTTTAGGACATTTGAGTAATAACGCAACCAGCACCGTTATCCGCATAGTAATACAATAAAGAAAATTAGGTATAAGCAAACTTAAGTAAACAAGGGATTAACTATTACAATGTGATTTACACAACAATTAGTAAAAGGTGAGAACTTTTAACAGTATATTGAACAATATAACTCAATGCTGCGAAACTCATCATCAGATCTTAACATAATTGAAATGTGCATGCATTTCAATTATGCTAAGATCCGATGAACAGAAAATAATTTGCAAATACGTCTAAATGTATATGACGGAATTAAGTCCGAACATACAGAATAAAACACATAAAAATAAAGTTAAAGTTAAATGACATAAACATCCAAATTGAGAAACTCCACCTTCTTTTGAAGTCAGTTAAAATATAAACGAAGGAATCTGTAAAATGTGGTTATTGTGAACCAATCAATGAGATTTCATATAAAAATAACTACACAACTCCGGAACTATATAACTCCTTGGAGTTAGTGCAATTAATAAAATATCTTAATGCCAATGGCATTAACATTTTAATGGAACCTGGACGGACCATATAAATATCTAATTGACAGTAAGACTGATAGCCATTAGGACTTTTAAAGTGCATTTAAAAATGTCATGCCATTATCTTCTAGGATGCGAACCGATGTAAAATATTTTTTTTAATTGTCTGTCAGACTGCGGTTTGGCATTATACGTGTTATTGAAAGATAGATTATTATAAAGCTGGGTCCATAATTGTGCGCAACATGCAATGCAGTCTATTTAGTGTAAAAGTTCCCGCAGACGGGTCCACCTTGACGATGCGACGCGATTCTAGTAGAACAATTTCCATGAAGTGTAAATAGAAATTGTTCTACTGGGTCGCGTTGCACTGTAGCGTCGCGCGTGTGTGTGTTGAAGCTAATCAGTTTAATTATACTGTTTTGCGATGTTATTACATCGCACGATGGCTGAGCAGTCCAAATTAGCTCATTTTGCTGTTGTACATGTGTATGTAGTTGTGTATCTACCATTAAAATAGTGATATATAAAATCACCTTTTAGTCATTAAATGCATGACATTAAACATTTATTAATGCATAGTGATAGCTTAATGCTAATAATAAGATAATAAGATTAATTTATTTCCGTGATTTGAATAAAAATAAACTTACGTATTTTATCACTTTACGTAGGTTATACACATTCAATTTCAATGTTTAGACTAAGGGCTGATTTTTAAATCATCTAATAAATTTATTCGAGGAATCATTTTGAAATTTTGACAGTTATTTCATACAAAAACTGTCAAACGTCAATTTTATTCCTCGAATAAAAGTTATCTGGCGATGGCAAAATCAGCCCTTAAACACAGAAACTCAAACAAATCCCAGACATTACCAACATGTTAAGAAAATCCAACACAGAAAAGCCCGATTTACGTTTTAAATATAAGGATAACATTTCATGAGTTAACATGCAAACGCGCTCAGATTTACAAAGAAAATGAATGAATTTGTGTAGGTAGGTTTAACTACTAAACTGGCATGTAATCACAACAAAAGAAAAAAAAAATTAACCAGCTATTTGAAGATCAAAGGCAGCATGAAGTCATCACAATTTGACAGTTCAGTTCACGGTCGGTCACGGGTTTAATAGACAAGGTCGTACTCCCACAATGGGATTGTTTGTCTATGGTGACGAAATCCCGGTAGTAATCTATCTAAGCCTCTTTTAGTCTTGTGCGTTAAACGATCTGTGTTATTTGACGGCGTTGCTAAGTAATCGGATGATTACGGACCAATCATGGCGACTAATGAGCAAAAAATTTGTTTCGTGTTGTTATTTCTATTTCTATATTTTTGGACGAGTTTCGGCTGGAGTGATAATGACGATGATGCGAGATGTAAAGTGCAGCTCTGTCAATGTTGATTTGTAATCTTTGACACTTTAATTTCGACCGTCACACACACATGATGAGCACAAAATGGCGATTCTCAGATTACTTAGTACGAAAAGCTGACAAATGAGAAATGAAAGCTCTCTAACTATTTAAACCGATGTATAAAGTGTTTTCTTACGTTGTGATTATTTTCTTGAATTCAGTAGGTTCCATCGTCACTTCTCCGTGATTTAGGTATAAAATTGAAAGGTGAAGACCTGATACACGATTGCCTCGGTGTTTTAAATAAATGCATGATTTTAGCCATTGACAAAAAATTACTGAGTATGTAATTAAACACTTAAGTTTTTGTGCAGTCTATTATCGTACTTGCTAAAATCTCAAAACGTGTTAATCATTGTGGTCTAATGGTACCTACATAAACAATAATTTTCAATTCATAATTTTGTTTTCTTGTTAAAATCTTTTTGTTGTTGTAAGAATTACTTGACAGGCTGACAATTTGGCCTTTTAGTTATGTTTTTTATATAATGTTCTGTTAAACTATATTTACCTTATGTAAAAATATAAATATTTGTTAGTTTATAAATTATAACCTATTTATGTACTTGTGTACCTATTTAATTTATAATTCATGATGTTATTTTTTTAATATTTTTTATATATCTATTAACTCCAGTTTAACAGAGCACCTTCTTATCACGCCACCCTTGGTTGACTGGTAGAGAATGTCTTATCTTATTTGTTCCAAAATAAACGATTTTTATTTATTTTTATTGTGTGCGATAAATTTAAATAAATAAATATTGCTAACAATTATTTTCCTGATTGATCTCGGGTAACTAACTTTTATTTATCGCTTCAGAATTTAAACCTGCATAAGAAAACCTTTGTTTCGTTCGCAAAGAAGATACAACTCTTAAAGTTATTCTGTGCACACGGTTACACCGACAAGATCCGTAAAAGAAAAACAAAATGTAGGAGTCTCGTGAATCGGCACGTAGGTATGAAGTTTAGCTACATTCTACTGTAATTTCGATACATCTTCATGCTGCCAATGCAGGCAGGTAATTCAGGGTTAGGTATTTTGGGACTGTATGCAATAATTTACTAAATAATCGTCGTGTGTTAAATAGCAATCCTTCACTGTAGCAACTTCCCTAAGGCTGATATCAGAGATTTCACTTTTTGTTCATGTATAATGTCTTTCATTTGGCATCTTTCATAGAAACTTCTGAGCAAAAAAATAATGACAAGTGAAAAATTTATTAATGAGTGAACCAATCCAACGATTTTGAATTTCAGCATTAGGCATGTTTCACTCGCGCTCCGATTGATCGAAAACAGAAATGAGCAGATGAACGTTCATTTCTATGTTATTTTCATGGTGTGGTGTGAACGTGGGATGAAACACAAATGTACTATTCATTCGAGTGAAGCACCTGGAATCAACATTACCTTCGATCTTTGTCATCGGTTTACTGATAGTAGGTTCAAGATTGTAAAATAATTAGGTATATTCGGTCGTTTTTGGCCAGCAGCAGTTTTGAATATGGTAGGTATTGAGTTGTCACCTGTAGTTTGAAATGCCTCCAAAAATTATGTTATCAATATTAACCATTGTTGCATTTCATAATGTGATAAATATCAAAACTAATATTTCCGTTTAGTAATTATACACCCCTTTACAATAATGAATCCAATATAATAACAGCAGTCCTAATTTTGGATACTAATGAAGGCTCAGCTTCCGATATAAGCATTTCATTGTAATATGATATTGTTTTAGCCAGATATGAACAAGTTTCACTAATGATTTCGGCTTATTAGTCGATTCGCACGAATTTACTCGCTCGAAACGGGCGAATTTACACTTTTAAATAATATATTACTTGCTGTAGGTGATTCGCATGAAGTTAATTTATTACGTATTTATTATTTAAAAATATTTTACTCTTATCATTTCTGTGCGCTAGTGTAGGTACTTTTTTTGGAACTGCGTTGCATACAATTCAAAATGTGCCAATTGCTTAATACGTATTTCTGGAGTTGTCCTTTCGCACATAATTAAATTAACTTCGTGCGAATCAATCAACAATCAACTCAGCCTATCGCAGTCCACTGATGGACGCCCTGGACAATACCCTGGTGGAGCAGACGAGTCCTGGAGTGGAGACCGCGTAGTGTGGGACACCCCCCAGCTAGATGGACGTGCGAATCGCCCGAAGAAAATAATACATTATTTAAAAGTGTCGATTCGCCCGTTCCGGGTGAGTAAATTCGTGCGAATCGACCAATAAGCCATTATATCATTCGATATCATTATTAGGCTTCGCAACGGTAATTAAGTAGGTACTTTGTGATAAGCTTTCAAAATGAAGCCTGTTTATTAGTGTTTATTCATGGACAGATTATGAAATTATTTTCAATTCATTATTTCTGAATTCAGTGCTACGATGTTATGTTGGTGCGATGATGTTCATTGAAATTAATCCACACTTAAAATGTTAAAAATATTTAGGTACCTAGTTATTTTTATTTATTTATTGGCCTATCTACAATTATTACACTGTTTATCTTTAAATTACAAGCAATATACAAGCATAGTGTACAATATGATGCGATAGACACAGCATGCAAAGACAAAATTAATAAAATTGCAATAATTGTGCAGAAATAACGCTTACAGCACTAGTGGGTAGTTTTAGATTACATGACAAGGAAAAAAAAATAATACAAAATGAAGAAAGAAAAAAAACAGTCAATTGTGTTGGTTACTTTTTATGGACTTGGCGCTTGAATTTTTGAAGTGATGTGGAAAAAATATCTATTGATTCATCGCAATCATTAAGAAGCCTGCAAATTCTGGGGATGGGGGAATTGGATCCTGAAACAGTTGTACGGAATGGGGGACGTAATAGTTTGATAGGGTGACGCGGATAATTGTTGGGTAGGTTAAAACTTAACTCGCTTAACAACTGGGGGCAGTCTAATTTACTCTGAAGTACTTTATAAAGAAAAACTAGATCAATACCATCTCTTCGTTTTTCGAAATCATGAAAAGAAATTCAAGCCATTTTGCGTAGCTCGGAACGTTTTGGTCTAATCCAGCAGAAAAGGCAAGATGGTATAAAATCTTTTCTGGATCCTCTCTAACCTAAGACTATGTGTTGCATAGTGGGGACGCCACACAACCGCGCAGTATTCCAATACAGTACGCACGAGACAGTTGAAAAGATACATCTTAGTTTTAGGCTTGCGAAAACATTTAGACAACATTTTCATTTCAACAATGACCGGCTTCAAATGATTTACAATGCAGCGAGGTAATTGTGTAACACACTAATAGTAGCAATGTCTTTAATTCTGACAGTTCAACAACATTCATTGCGTTATTTACGTTGTTGAGCAGATACAATTTCCGAACATATGAAGCAATGGATTAGAAATATCCTTCAATATTCAGATTGTGATTGATAGTGTGTTACGTAATTAGGGTACTACTGGTTCTACATGCATTGTAGAAAAACGTGTGGGATGCAACCGCCATCTTGGATTGTGGTTTTGAAATCACGATCGGCTTCAGCACCCTCGAAAGCCATGAACGCTCTTTCTTTGTCTCTTTGAACGGATCACGGATATCGATGGGACGGATGGATGACCCCTGTAACACAGGTTTTTCCTAGCATAGGGGTCATTGAACATTTATTTTGTATGGGCTATTTGCACGCTTAAATTAAGTGTCATTCTGTATCTGTGTACGTTTTTATGTCAAAAAATATATATTATACTTAAATGATGAAATAAGCATGTATTTATTTTGTGGATAGGAAAACACACACATAGCATCACTAACAGTAGGTACTTTTGACGTTTTTCAGAATCATACTGTGTTTGTTTGTCCACGTAGGTGTAATTTTTAACACGGCTTTATTAGGTCGACCTGTTTGTAAGTAACTATGTAATGGAATCTAAGGTAACTAATTTAACCATCTTCCAAGGGTCGTAGCGTAATGAAAATTGGCAGCTGTATGTAGTTCTGATGACAATACAATAATATGGTACTGTCGAACTGATCTGATGATGGAGCTGGAAGATATGAACTGCAACTTCATGATGGAAAATCGTATCATAGCTGTTTTTTTTTGTTTTTACGTACATTTATAAAAGCGTGTTTTTCTAGTGTTTTTTAAACTATTCATTTTTATTTGTTATATTGTTTTTAGCCTATCGTTCGCAAAATGTTATATAATATGTTTGGCCCAAAATTCAGCTACGCGAACTGCACTGACTGACGCAGTCAAGTTAGTGGTTGTAATGGCTATCATATCATTTGGTTTATTATTATTATTATTATTTTATAACGTACCTGGTACTTGTTGACAGGCCTACGCTGTCCTCCCATACCTACTGTAATTTGGAAACATTGTAAAAGTCAGTTATGTAAAAAAAAGAGTAACCGTGGAGTTTCTTGTCGGCTCTTCTCTATAGGAAACGGCCAATTGGAACCGTGCACTTAGCTTCTGACGTTTCATAAGTGATCATGTAGGTTTATGTGATTAAAAATATGGTAGAAATAAAATATTTTGATTTTGAAGTGCGCAGTTGACATGCGCCGCAAGATGGAAGGTGGGCCATTGTCTGTGGGCATTTTCATGAAAACCCTCAAACATTGTGATACTGTGCCTCTTTAATTCAAAATTCACATTGGTTATCAGTTTATCTAAGCTCTACAGCTACTACCTAACTACGCAACCAAGTTTACAGAAGGCACAACTAACATTATCGTTTACGGTAATTATTGACATCGTTTATGAAACTAGCAAACAGCTAGTTACGGCAAAATCAAGCACTTAACGCGTACATGAGAGGGTTAAAATACACGCTTACCAAGTCTGGCCTGTGTACCCCTTAAGCTGTGCTTACACGGCCATTGTTTTCAGCAATTATTGCCCGCAAACAGTTGCCGTAGATGGTGGGGCTATTAGTGGAACAAACTAATTTAGTTACTATTTTATTGCAACTGCCTCGTTGGTATCGAGGTCGCAAGTGTGACTGCTGAGCGTGGGGTCCTGGGTTCGATTCCCGGGTCGGGCAAAGCGTTACTGAGTTTTTCCATTAGGAATTTCTTAGTAACAGCCCAGAGTTTGGAAGTTGGTGGTGTGATACCCCCGTGCCTCGGAAAGCACGTTAAGCCGTTGGTCCTGCGCCTGATCTCTCTCCGGTCGTGTCGGATTGCCGTCCCATCGGAATATGAGAGTGAGGGAAGAGGGAGTGCACCTGTGTCTGCGCGCACACTTGTGTACTATAACATGTCCCACGCCGAACGCTAGTCTCCATTGAGATTGTCCGCCGTGGCTGAAATACGGTCTGGAGGACTTTACTTATTTATTTATCATGTCCTACGCTATGTGATGGCGCTAAACATGTAGCTAAATTCTGGGTTGAGTCCATTTAGATGGCCATCGACACCTTAAGAAGAAGAAGAAGGAAAAACTACGTGAGGAAACCTGGACTTATAGTTAATATAAGTTTGAAATCGCCAACCCATCTTGAGCGAGAGTGGTAATCAATGCTCGTCCCTTCATTATATGAGAAGAGGCATTTGCCCTGTAGTGAGACAATAATAGGCGGTATCATCCATTCAATATTGCGTCTTATTAATTAAAGTATTGCCTCGTTTAAAAGTTCTTCGATATCGTTCAAAATGATAAAGCGATATTCTTGGCAACAATTGCTGTCATGAAGATGACGACATATTTAGGCAACATTGCCCAGGATTGAGCAGTTTGTAGCCTGTGTAAGCGTACCCTTGCAAAACTTGAACCACTTGGGGCTCCAACAATTTATAACTACGAAGTTGAAGTTCCCCTCTTTATTATCTTGTTGGGGGACTGTTGCGAATAATTTGAACTATTTTCTTGTTAATTGTTATTATGAGTAAAATTCTTTGTTAAGTATACGCCTATAGGTTAGTGTGGGATGTTGTATCGTGTAGTTAACTAAATTGTTTTAAAACATACCTTTAAATTCATATACAAATACAAACCTTGAGGCCTTGGGGCTTAAATTGTTGCTTTGAAGCTTCCGGTTCATACTCTGCGGTTTAATAATGTGAATAGAACATTAGCAAAGCGTTTTCGCTTAATATTTTAATCGATATATTTACGTAACCGAAGTAATTAAATGTAATTCGGAGAGCTTTAAAAGTCAAAAGTTATTTATGAAAGTAAGTTGGTATATGTTCCTAGAGAGCGTGTTTTGACTGACACTGTAGAGCGGTGGCCGCCATCTAACGGCCGCGGTGACTCTGCCGCCGTTAGGCGCGGTCACCGCTCTTGTACAAATCCATAACTTTAGCGAACAAACGACAGTCATACAAATGAATCTCAATAAATTGAGGCAAAAATCATTAATAAACAAATCCAAAGCATCAGTTACAAGATAAAAAGTGAAATAAAAAATCGCAGTGAGTGCTGTTGCATAATTGAGATCGTATTATCTCCGAGCGGCCGAGTGCAAATATGCAACCGCAATGCAACTGCGATGCCCGGATCAACTCTCACCATTTACAGCTTATTATGTCGTGAACAGTTTTGGCAATAGACGGAATCTAATGAATGTACGTTCTATTTAGAAAAAGATTAGCACCTCTCATCTTTGAGTAATTGGCCTTTGAATAATAAGTTTTTGATTAGCCTGAGTCTGAAAACTATTTAATGGACTATTCATTGAAATTATGAAAGTGTCAGTCTTCACAGTTCACGACATTTACGAAAGAAAGGTCTAATGTAACGTTTTGAGAACAGTCGATCTATGTATTCTGTGAAAATATCACCGTGATAACTTAGGTGAAGAGAGCTTGAAGTGAGCTGTCATTGCACCTGCAGTGCGATTCTGTAACCATCTCACCGTGAATACTTGGGTGAAGTGAGCGTGGAGTGAGCTGTCGTTCCAATTAATGCTAGGGATTGACACTGTTGACAGCTCACTCTAAGCTCACTTCACCTAACTTTTTACGGTGAGGTTTTTACAGAATTGATCGGCTGATGCTAGGGATTGACACTATTGACAGCTCACTTTAAACTCACTTCACCTACATAAGTTTTCACGGTGACATTTTTACAGAATAGATGTTGTTGTTTTTTTGTGACCCATATTCAAAATAACCCTTCTTACCATAATTATCTAGTTCAACAGGGTAAGTCAGTATAAAAAAACATCCAATACAATCCAGATGCAACATGATGTAGATTCATCATTTTAAACAAATATACAGTTGAAGGATAAACGGAAATCTTACTCTTCGATCTATTTTCGGGAACGTTCGGTTATTAATCGGAATATCGGAAACTGGAATTTTCCAAACTATTACTGAACATACGGACCGTGTATCAACAAAGATAATAAATGCAAATATTTTGTTAGCACCGTTATAAACACGCTCTCCGCTGTTATCTTAACACCTTGAAATGTACCTACATATTTAACGTTAATAAATTATTTCGAATTATCCCAGGTAACGTAGTAAGTAGGCAATCCCGACTGTAATTATTCATAAGCGAGTTACGTGAAATATCATTTTATGAAATACGCAGGCTAATTTAAAAATGGTTGAAAATATAAATTGTAGGTACAGACGCCAGCAGGTCAAGCTATCCGAAACTGTCAAATTTTCCCAATCAACCTTGACCCTTAATGCTTTAGGGATAAAGACAGATTGTAGTTGCTTGATGTGCTGGCGTCTGTACATACTTAATTAGATTTGTTGCCAATTTTCGCAAATTGGGGGCGAGCACATTTTTCTGATTTCATAAGATTACCATATTCATGGTGATTCCATTCATTTTTAACCGACTTCAAAAAAAGGAGGAGAATCTCAGTTCGTCGAAGTAATTTTTTATATTTATGTGTGTTCCCCGATTACTCGAATACGGCTGGACTGTTTTGAAAAATTCGTTTCATGTTTGGAGGGATATACATACTTGCCAGGTAGTCCCATTGTCACGAGGTCAGTATTTGATGATGGGATCCTGGAGAAATCGTGGGAACTCTTAAAATATTATAGGCACACCTATAGCGATTTGGGTATTTTTTTTGGGTGTTCATAGCAAATAGTGGTATACGAATTGGTGTGGGGTAGGTACCGTAAGTTCACTTTGTAGTGTTTTTGGAAGTCGGTTGTTTTTTTTTTTTTTGCAAGACGGTTTTTTTTGTCTTTACAACAAGATTCATGGCAATATTGACGAGCAGATGAATTTTTAAACATATGAAGCAATCGATTAGGAATTTCCATCAAAATCCTTCAGATTGTGATAAAAAGTGTGTTACGCATTTTTTTAAGTAGCAGCCTCTTTATCACATGTACAGACGCCAGCAGGTCAAGCTACCCGAAACTGTCAAATTTTCCCAATCAACCTTGAACCTTAATGCTTTAGCGATAAAGTCGAAAATCTATTAAAGAAATTTGTTAGATTGTAGTAGCTTGATGTGCTGGCGTCTGCACATGCTACTTAAGAACTTACTATCTAATTTCAAGCACACTCTTATCAACTTAGGAATGGAAGAAATTCAATGAAATACTTACCTACCAGCTGCTTTTGCGAACACTTATGCAAAGAGTTGAGTTTCGCATAAACGTGGTTTACTTACGAGTATAAACTACCAACCAAATGAAGTATGCTAACAGACACAGACATTGAAAAGTTTCAGAAACGGCTCCGTAGACGTGATGAATGTACTTGCCTCTTATTACACCCTACAATATTATATGAGTCTTTGTTACAAACTCCACGCGTGACTTGAAGTAAATTAAGTTAAAACCTCGCAGAAACTAGTACTACGTATCCTACATTAAAGTTAATATTTGGGTTCGTTATAACCTCCTTTATTAGCGAAGTTTTACAATTTAGGTTATTGCTCAGTTTTGTAGGAGAAATTGTTATACCTCTTTCATTGTAAAAGGTGGGCTAAAGTAATTACCCGATGTTATTTTACTGTAATATTTTTAGCAATGAAACATTTTAGTTTATTTGTGGATAATGTTTATTTAGGGGTGTTTTTGCTATCATCTGATAACTTTATTCGAGGAATAATTTTGAAATTTTGACAGTTACTTCATACAAAAACTGTCAAACGTCAATTTTATTCCTCGAATAAAAGTTATCTAGCGATGGAAAAATCAGACCCTAATGAATTAGAATTAAATTAATCAAGTCGAGAAAATGACATCGGTCAAGTGGCTGCCGTCAAAATTGATGACCATACGGGCATTTATTTCCATTTTTTTTGCCATTTTTCGTTTTAAGGTATTTTCCATCACTTGTGTCAGAACTTCCGGCGATAGGTTCTCGCATTCCTGTCAGATATTCTCCTTAAGGGCTACAAGAGTCTGAGGCTTGTTTACATAAACCTGGGACTTCGAGTAACCCCACAAAAAAAGTCTGGAGCGGTCAAATCGGGTGATCTGGCCGGCCAGTGCAAATCGCCAAAGCGAGAGATGAGACGAATGGAAACAATTATTCTGCGTTCTAGCGTTCCATGGCTTATTGACGTGTATTCTGCATCTGTGTACTTCACAAAATATATCAAAATAGAATTGAATTTTGCCGACATTTGCAAAAGTTATAGTGCATTCTATTGGGGTGATTACTTTTGTCCTATCTTGTAGATACGTTTATTAGATTAATTTACATATTTTACGTTTATTTCCACCTATGGGTTTTGTGAAAGAATTCTGCTACTATAATAAATAGAGCACTTGTTATAACAGTCTTCTGGGTTTTTTCGATAAATATGATGAATGAGCTATCATGTTACAAAGTGCGGTTCAAATGACGATTCATTACGTCCGTTATAATTAGCTGTTTGGATATCAAATGACTAATTCTATGAAACATTACTATACTCATTTCCGAGTGGGGCTTTGCAACTTCGATACTATTATCAATATTCTGATCATGAAAACAGTTGATTAAAGTAGTTTTTCTATCAATTGTCACGTGGTTTAACGGAGTAGACCGATGCCAGAAAAGCTCTGTATAAGAAAAAAAAGGATGTTCATGGTCCGAATTTTTTTTTTAACCCATTTCGTTCCAAATCACAATGGGATATCCATTAAGGACATAGGACATAGTAATATACAGCTCAGCGGTCAGGTCAGAACATATTTCACGTAATTCAGTGAACCGCGAAGTCTTTAAAAGCTTTATGTATTTACTGCGAACAGTCGGAGGGTAGAACGCATCAGGGAAAATGTAGAATACACAATATAGAGAACAAAAAACATTACCACATTCTTTCATAATTTGTTCCGAGCACGAATCCGCCATATTTCTTGCTTTCGGTTCATTAAAAGCTTTCATAAAATTGCTGCTACAGTTTTTCTATAATCTTGGACTGATTAAGTACCTATTGTTAATTACAGGTACTTCAAGTTTTTCCCGATAGCATTAAAAAAGCTTTGCATAGTAAAGAAACACGACTTAGTGCGTAATTAAACACTGATATGGACTGAACAGGTCATCATTACATCATTTATACTGCGGTTAAAATGAACTAATAGGATAAAACTAATAAATATATAGTTATTGAGTCTACAATCAATGATTTCTTAACGACTAGAGAATCTTTAGTTGGAGAAGAAGTATCAAAACATCAGCTAGACAGGACGGCCAAATAAAAGAATGTGTGAGCAACGATATTCTGAAAGAAAAGGGAGTGATAGTTAAGGATGGAGAATGGACAAAGAAAACCATTGCGCCGACCTAAGTAACATGATTGTTTCATGTATTTATTAGGACAGGAACATGATGATGATAATGATCAAAATGCCTTTGTTTCCTAAAAATTCACTCAAATTAGAACAAATGTGATTGCGGTATGTCATGAGCTGAGCTTTAGCATCAGAAAGAGTACATCGTCCGCGGTTCGCTGAAGCGTGCTTACAGTACCTCAGTGCACTGAATTCTGATTACCTTGTTAAAGAAAACAGCATGCAACACACACTACGGTACGTAAAGCACTTATGGTGAATGGTGATTGGTGGGTGGTCTGGGTTAAAAATAGACTATTATTTTTATTCTCGAGTCATGACGTATGTAGCGCCTGATAAGAAATGGTGTTGGGTTTCCAGAAGATGAGTAACTGGCAGAACAATGATAGTTTTTAATTTGATATGAGCGAAGACAAGGCAACAAAGCTGGTATTTGCTTAGCTGAGTAAGTAGTTTATATCAACCACAGACTTACAAGTCTGTGATATCATCTGTTCTCGTTGGTTGACGTAAGTGGCGCCAGATAAGAGATGGTGCTGGGTTTCAGTGGATGAGAAACTGACAGTGCAGTTGATAGTATTTAATTTCATAATACGAGCGGAGACAAGTATACAAAGGTGGTTTTTTCTGAAAACTAAGTTGAACCTTATAGACAGTGTAATGGAAATCTAGTGGACTGTATAATTAGCTGATTAAATCACCAAGTGGCTAACCCTATTCAATTTAGCGTCTAAAAGAAAAGTAGGTACAACCTCAAATATTATAAAATAAGAAATTACAAAAGGTAACAGACAGTTTAGGTTTGAATACCACCTCAACGGATGCTATGGCCAAAAACGAAACTACAGGGCAAGTAAACTTTGTAGTTATAGTCAACGGATGCTATGGCCAAAAACGAAACTACAGGGCAAGTAAACTTTGTAGTTTAGTCAACGGATGGTATGGCCAAAAACGAAACTACAGGGCAAGTAAATTTTGTAGTTATAGTCAACGGATGGTATGCCCAAAAACGAAACTACAGGGCAAGTAAACTTTGTAGTTATAGTCAACGGATGCTATGGCCAAAAACGAAACTATAGGGCAAGTAAATTTTGTCGTTATAGTCAACGGATACTATGGCCAAAAACGAAACTACAGGGCAAGCAAACTTTGTAGTTATAGTCAACGGATGCTATGGCCAAAAAAGAAACTACAGGGCAAGTAAACTTTGTAGTTATAGTCAACGGATGCTATGGCCAAAAAAGAAACTACAGGGCAAGTAAACTTTGTAGATATAGTCAACCTCGTCATTGCCTTACCTTTATTGACTACTGTTACCAGAAAATTGAAACTTCATTACGGTTGAAGTTGAAACTGTCAAATGAGACAAAATAGACCTGAGGGGCAATTCTCGTCGGGGGTCGTGCGGTCCATGGCCCTTTACGGGGCACCGGTATGAGCGCGTTCCCTAAGGCGGCTACCAGCCCGCCGGTTGAACGCGTCCCAAAGGGTCATGGCTGTCCGGCTGATACGAGGATACCGCACGGTCTCCGCTGAGCCAGTGACCCTCCATGCCAGATTGCCGCCATGGGATCTGGAGGCCAAAGTCCTTGCCCACATATGGGAGTGGCGAGAGGAGGCAAAACGCCAAGGCGTAACTCCGCTGCCACGAGAAATCACGGTACAGCGGACAAAGCTCCGGCGGGATCTCATAGCAGCATGGAGAGTGCGATTGTCGCAACCCAGTGCTGGGCACGCCACATTAGCGGCGATAAGTCCCCTCTTTGAGGAGTGGCTAGAGAGGCACCACGGCGCCCTCACCTTCCGCCTGACGCAGGTCCTCACCGGACACGGTTGTTTCGGGAGGTTCCTGTTCAGGATAAAACGGGAGGAAACCCCAGGGTCCAGGGTCCACACAGTGGTGAAACTGTGTGGATCGCCCGGAGGACACGGTGGAGAATACGGTGGAGGTTTGCCCGGCTTGGGAAGAGCACCGCCGATCGCGAAGGAGGAGGCGGAGCGCGTGAGGGAGAGGCAATCTCTGCGCCCTCACGCCCCTAGCCGCCGCAGGAGACGCTCTGGACGGTAGTCAACAGCCGAATCCCGGCCACCGTAGGCGCGGGCTTGCGGACGCGCTCGGTCCTTACCGAGCGGCAAGCTGCCCATTGCTCGACCCGGGCCTGGTCCTTACCAGGCCCGGGTCGACGGTGCGTTGTGTTCCACGCGCGCCTCAAAGAGATGTCAGCACGAACTGACGGGGTCTGCCAGGGCCGATGCCGCCGGGGCTGCGGGTTGTTCGAAAGAGATACCGTGGCCCCTGGCACAGGCAACTGAAGGAACACGGGTGGGTTTTAGTCAGTAAAAGTCTGACACGCCCTTCCGCTCAGCCCAGAGCGGGAGAGGTTATTTGATGATTTCCCACCGAAAAAAAAGGGGCAATTCTCGTTATATAAGAACGTTCACAGTCTGATCTCAGTCTCAATCTACCTACCTACCAAAATACCTCTAATATCCCTACATTTTTGACATTGACTGTCGCTAATATGAGATTCCGACTAGATTTTGAACGTTTTTAATTACGGGGATTGGCCTTCTAGTCGTATCATGGCGTGCAGGTAACATTTAACCTCACTTTAGTAAAGCTCTTTAAGCTCGCTGTCCTTGATCCTTCCAATTAGGAAGGTTATTTATAATATCATGCTACGATCGTCATTACAAGTAGTGTATTAGAAAGACCATAATTAGCAGGTGAAGGCCGCAGGAACCCGTTGGAGAAGCACTGAACTGGTCGAAGTGGAGGTGCTTGAGGGAGGCCTATGTCCAGCAATGGACGTCTTTCAGCTGAAATTATGATGTAATGGAATTAGCAGTAGTCATCTACTTATAGCACCTACAATATTCAATTTAGAAAAGTAAATGCTAAGTTCTCTTTTCCCTGTTCAAGTATGAAAAATGTGCTCATAGTGTAATACTCGGCTGAATGTTACTAATGGTTTCAAATTCTACTGCGAATTTTCTCGAGGACTTCAAATAAAGTATACCTATGTACGAATGATAAACGAGGCAGCGTATAGTGTTCCGGTTCGTTATTTTCTCATAACAAAGCTCTTGAATGTTGGAAATGTAAGTAATGAGAATATTGAATAAGTACCTACTAAGTATCTGCAAAGTAATACTTTTCGATCAATATATTTGTTTGTGACAAAATTTACGTAAGTATATATGTAGGTATGTGGTAGGTAGGTTATGTATTATTTTGTTTTCTACATTATAAAAATCACGCTGCCAAACCTTTTCCCAACTATTTTTAATATTAGGTGGTAATCTCAAAAACTATACTAATGATCCGATTTCAAAAATTCTTTCACTAATAGGTAGCCACATTATTTCCCAGTACCATAGGATTATGTTTCTTCCACGCCAACGAAGTCGCAGGCAGAAGCTAGTATATTATACACAAACATGTTTTTGTGTATAATATAGGTACTTGGGGATGGCCTATGTCAAGCAGAGGAAGTCTTTCGGCTGATGATGATGTTCTTGTATGTATAGACGGTATATACTAGTGTCCAACTAGTCCAGCTTCTTGTATTTTAAAAACATGCAAAATATGACAAAAAGGTATGTACTAGCCAAGTAATTTTCGGGTTTTAACCCCAAGTCCACAGCGCTACTCGCGTACCTATGTATGTATGGACTCTCTGTTTAAAATTTATAAACGGTCGGTTAAGTACTCGTTGCAAACAAAGGGTGACCACACACCGTGAATCCGGCGCTCAATTTGCAAACACCGAGTTTAAAAATACTAGTGCGGGTAAAATTACACTTACTTTTGTTAATTCTCATTTGCTTTTGACTAAAGATGCGGCCGTTAACTTTTAGTATTAGATTCATGAAAATCTTTTCAGCTGTTGTGTTTTGTTTTCAATTTTGATTGTCTAATCTCTAGTCCCTGCGACGGGTGGCTGGTAGAAGCTGGATGAGAGTTGCCGAGAATCGAGCAAAATGTCGTGCAATTGGAGAGGCCTTTTTTTGTTTTCGGAATGAAACCTTCAAATGGCTCCGCAACCTCCCTCCACATGGGAGGGAGGTCGGGGAGTGAGGGATTTTTACTTCACTAAAATTACCCCGGTGATCACCATCAGCACATAGGGGTGTGTCTGCTTGCAATTAGAGAGGCCTATATCCAGCAATGGACTGCTGTAGGCTGACGATGATGATGAATCTCTAGCCTCTTGCCTGAAGGCGGGCATCGTCACTGAGGCAGGCCTAAGAACTCGTCCCTGACCGATTGGCCCGAGACGACAAAGAAAAAGAGAAGAGAAAGAAAGGAGTTATGGGTTTGATTTCCGCATATAGTCCTTCAAGTGGACTATTGTGCGTATACATTTGGACCCTGTCAGTTAATATGTGACGAGTGGTAATAGGAAATAAATAAAACTTTTGCCCATCAGTGGGACAACATACATTACTCCAAAAAAATCTAAAAAGCTCTATAAAGTTATTCCTCGCTACGGGTGAGAATGAGAAAAGAACCAGTCAAGCAGAATTTATTCGGTGTAAAGTGGTGTCAATCTCTCGAAAGTATACATAATAGAGGTTGGACCATGATTGCCTACCAACCCGCACTGGGCCCGCGTGGTGGATTATGGCCCAATCCCTCTCACCTAGAGGAGGCCTGTGTACCATTGGGAACATTGTAGGTTGATTATATAGTTTGAAACACTGAGAAGGAATTTTAGAATGCGTCAGCCATGTTTTAGCTTAACTTCATATTCTAAAAGCAAACCGTCTCCATGAAAAACACATTTTTTAGATTTTTCAACTTCCATGGTGATCGGTCAAACGGTGTCAGAAAAATTAATCTCAAACAAATGTATTTAACATAGAGTAGAACAAAAACGTTTGATGGATTGTGTAAGAGATGATATGGTTAGAAAAGGGGTGACTACTGAGATGACGGCTAATAGAGAAGTATGGAAGAAAAAGACATGTTGCAACGTTCCCAACTAAATTGGGATAAGGGCAGGAGAATGATGATGATGATGATGAATTATATCAACATCCGTTCATCCATTCACTCCATTCGTGGTTTTTCAATACTAGGTATGCGTATACCAGAAATCTTAAAAAACTAAATAATTTTAGAATATACCAGTTAATTTAGTTAGTTACTTTAATATTTGCTCATTCTCTCTCTCCTTCTCTGTTGTTTGCATGCCTGTTTATGTTTAAGTTTTCTGCTTTAAAATCTTAGAATAGCGCACTGTTATACATAACTTTTAGTATGTGGCGGAAAAGGTCGTAGATTCGTCAATTATAAACCTTGTACAATTATAACTTAGTGTAAGATTTTAATGTATAACTGTTTATTTTCCCGAATAAATAAAATAAAATAAAAATGAACGAATTGACTAAAACTCTGTTTCCCTACCGTTCCAAATAGGTGAATATTATGCAAATATGCATAAAACTATTTCGACCACGAATTCGAGCACTGGACATAATGTTATTGAACTAATAACCATTGGTGCGTATGTTTAATCAGCGATTTAGTGTAAACAGAACATTACCGGGACTAATGTTTTTAACGGGAAATTTCCGCGGGATCCCGGTAATTCGCTGAGCCGGAATATTTCTGGTATTTACTTGAATATTTCGATAAAACCTCTGGGTTTTTAATAAATGGTGCCGGTTTTTGTAAACGGCCGTTTTGTAACAAGCATAATAAGCTTATAATGTTCGCACTGCCAGGACACAGGCCCCCTCTCTTCCAGAGGGCACTCCCTCTTCACCACCAGCCTCTCACCAGCGGGCCCACTGGCTATAATCACCACCAGCTAGCCCAATGCGGGTTAGTAGATGCCACAGGTCTTCAAATTTTTGATTCTAGGACATGCCGGTTTCCTCACGACGTTTTCCTTCACTGTTTTGAGAGCAGTGGTGATGAAATGATAAATTTACACAAAGTAAAGTGCCTGCCTGGGTTCGAACCCACGACTCGTGAGTAGGGCCATTACCACTGCATCACTGCTCCGTTTAGCAACGTTTGATAGAAATAAGATAGTTCGCGTGGATTTGTGTATATATGTTGTGTAAATCTTTGTAAAGGCGTCTTGAAGCGAAATAAGTCATTTTTATCCTAAACTAGCTTGTGCCCGCGACTTTGTCCGCGTGAAGCAACTTTCTTAAAATTTTTTTCACAACCATCTTTGTAACAACCATCCTCGTAATTCAAGGAATATTCTAAAAAAAGAATTAGTGAAATCGGTTCAGCTGTTCTCGAGATTTGCGCTTAGCAACACATTCAGCGATTAATTTTTATGTTATAGAAGATTGCTGGGTACTTTGTTTTTATTTATATTTAGAATATATATGAAGTGTTTATTTATGATTTGTATGGAAAATACACAAAGGTAACACTTGAGATATCGTTCTCCTGCCCTTATCCCAATCTTTTTGGGGTCGGCGCAACATGTCTTTTTCTTCCATACTCCTCTATTAGCCGCCATCTCGACAGTCACCCCCTTTCTAACCATATCATCATTCACACAGTCCATCCATCGTTTCTTTGGTCTTCCCCTACTCCTTGAGATATGTAGGTGTGAATAGGGCATTAATTTCTGCTTGCTAAAGTTGTTAGCATAATTTGTTTCGAGATTTCACTATGATTTGTTCGCAAACAGAAAGAAATAAATAAATAGTTTATTTCGCACAAACAAAAAGCAAGCAAGTATATTCACAGAGCTGAAAGCTCTTCTAGCTAAAATACAGTGTTCAAAAATACTCGAATATCGCGAAAAATATCAAATTGGCAGACATGTGGTTCGTACGCAATGGAGCTTTTAATTAAAACCACTGCAGACAGTGGCTGCCCGTCCAAACATTAGTTTTAATTTCAAATATTTTTTTTTATTTACTTTTTTACGTATTAGATTACAAGAATTGGCCTTCTGAGGGGCAATTCTCGTAATTTAAAGAACGTTCACAGTCTGATCTCAGTCTCTATCTGTCAAAAAAAAAAACTCTAATTTCCCTACATTTTGACAAGTTTTTGACATTTGTTTGTCGCTGAAATGAGACTGCGACTAGATTTTGAACGGTTTAAATTACGAAAATTGGCCTTCAGAGGGGTAATTCTCGTAATTTTAAGAACGTTCACAGTCTGATCTCAGTCTCAATCTGTCAAAAATACCTCTAATTACCCTACATTTTGACAAGTTTTTGACATTTGTTTGTCGCCGAGTTGAGACTGCGACTAGGTTATGAACGTTTTAAATTACGAGAATTGGCCTTCAGGTGTATTGACAATGTGTGTGTCAGCTAGACTTCTTTGTAATATTTTATTTGCACTATGACAAACGTAAAACAAAACGCTATTTTATTTTGATAATGATTCAAAATCCAAATCATAATTTTCAGGTTGGGATATAGTTCTTATTGCTCACATTTAAAATATTGTCGGAGGAGTTAAGTATTTGAATTATTAATCGCACCCACTAAATGAGAACATGACGAAAAGGAAAAAAAGTCTTTTTTAACGGCTTTGTTGGCCAGATGCGGCCAGTGATTTCATACATTTTGTATGACGGTGATGCCCTCGGGGCAATTTGTTTTTTTTACCAGACCAGGTCAAGCCAGAATGTTTACTACCGGGTCGGTCTACATCCTCTTATCTTAGAATTATATTTTTTATAGCGTAGCCATTTTGTAGATATTATGACACATAATATTAATGGATTTGTACTGAATCATAAGCTAGATTAGAGCTATTAGCTGACTATTTATGAGTTTGGTTTAACCATACGTTCTTATCTCACAATTCATTTTTCCAGGTAGGAAAACTACTACTCATATATTCATTGATAAGGTGAGGTGTTAGTAATAGTACACAACTTTAATCTTTAGAACAACTGCAAAACGTAACATAAAATAACATCACGCCTGTACTGTAATACCCGAAGGGTTAGACAGATTTGTACCTATAAGACATCCACATTTCGCCAGAATAATTTCAGTGGACATTTTAGAAATTCAGTAGTAGCACTTAAAATATAAACTTTTATAGTAAACCTACACCTGAGGTAGGTAAAAAATTAACAGCAACACTTTTTTAAAAGAAAGTATAGGCATATGCAGGAGGACACTAACACCAGTGAAGAAACGATATGAAGAAATCTCTGAAAAACTAAACTAAATTTTAGTTCAGTGCATTTTTTTTCTTTGTATTTCATTATGAAAAGGACAGAAGATAAAATGTTAGTTTAGTCCTGTCAAATTAGTCAGCGCTTGACGTAAATTGACGTATTTTTAGTAGCCAATTTTTTAAACACGTCTAAACTATATAGGATCTTAATTTGACAGGAATAAACTAATGTTTATCTTCTGTCCTTTTCTTAATGAAATGGAAAGAAAAAGATGCACTGAACTTAAATTTAGTTTAGTTTGTGAACAAGGGTATCGGTGCCAATAGCCGAGTTTTAAAATGTCCATTGCTCCATATGAGCACACAATATATAAATGTAGATAATTAATTGATTATTCATAACCACTTGAGGCATTCCGATCCTATACCGGAATGTCTGGCGACCGCTCCCTTTATCATGCTATAATGGGTTGGGTTATTCTTTTCTTTTATTTTTGCGATGTAACTCGTGAGGCGAAATTATACCCTAGAGTTGTAATATATTCCAAAATAAAGGCAAAACCTGAACCATGAATATTTAAGCAAAAGAGATTAAGGATACCCTTGAAGCACATCCGCGCAAAATGTTGGATCTTCTTCTTTTTCAATAATATTAAGTATATCCATTTTTATAGAACACCACGAACAGCACATTGGTTTCTTTAAAAAAAATCTTGCTATACGGAGAGGTGTTTGTGGTTAAATACTTATTTTGGATCCGATTAACGCAGTGTTTGAAAAGGACTAATGTACACCAAGTTTGACTTTTCCGGAAAATTAAATAACAAAGAAAAATCTCTACATACACATATTCCCCATGGCAAGAAGGCGAAAGGTTATGTATGTGATATAAAGTCATGCCTTCTTCCCATGGGGGTCAGCAGAAACAACGGAACCAGACCTGCCGCGATCCCTAAAAACTAACGGAAACAGAAAATCAAGAAACATCTATTTGACTCATAAATCATTTGCTTGATTGGCTCAATCAGTGTGTGAGGTTAAATTGTCATGTATTTGATTTTTTTTTGCAGACTCAAAACCATATTAATAATATGTACAATCAATAAAGAGGGGAAATAGTATAGATAAATAAGTGCTAATTTTCCAACGCCAGTTAACTTTATCGGAGATTCCTCCGATAAAGTTAACTGGCGTTGGAAAATTAGCACTTATTTATCTATACTATTTCCCCTCTTTGAATATTTGACAGTTCATCCATACAAAAACTGTCAGACGTCAATTTTATTCCACGAATAAAAATTGTCGGTCGATTGAAAAATCAGCCCTTAATGGCATAATAAAATTATAATTTTCATCATAATATTTGATGTTTTCGAATATGAGAGATATCGTGTAGGTACACAAACGAATAAAAGACATAAAGTAATTTTCATTGCTGCATGTTCCACGTTTGACAGAAAAGACAGGCACTCTACTACGGATGTGGTTTTTCTCGTTTTGTTCATCATAAATGAAAAAAAGAGGTTGTGCAACCGAATGTCCAGTAGTGCGTTCAGTTTTTATGACCCGCACTGCAAGAGTGGCTTTCCTTTTGCTTATGTCAGGGTGCTCGGTTTAATAGGTACGTTTTGATTTCTGAATTTTCTAGTGCATTCCCTTCATAAGGGTGGCTGTTACATGTAAAGTTGGTACACTGCAATAAAACGCTTTGTTTGTTTGTATAGTTCATACACACGAGCGGCACGATTCAACGGCAGAGGTGATGGTGACTGAAGCGGTCGACAATAGGCCGCTCGTGTACTTGAGTACGGTGCTGAAATACACGAGCGGCACACTGTCGAAGGCAGCCGCCACCGCGTTGGTTGCAGTTGCCTCTGCATCATGTTTTACACTATCGCCGACAGTGGAAAACTGGAGATTTTCCAGACGTTTTCAGGGTACAATGTGAATACGGCAAAGTTCACATTTTACATTTTCTTCAACACGTAATTTTAAGCCTTTTACAACGTTGTAACCATAAAGCTTTAGGTTTATTTACAGAAATATAATATATGTTTAATAACACGTGACTATCCATAGTTGCCATAAAGAGATACACATTGTATTTTTACTGATCGCAAAGTCACGAATGACTGGAGAAACCATTTGTATTGATTTTTGATAAGGATCAATGTAGTCACCGCTCGTGAGGTCATTGGGGTAATTATGACACAGAAGTTGACTTAATAGGGTTAGGTCAATATAATTATTAATGTTTAAGACTGACTCATCTGCTTATCTTTATTTAATTGGATTTTTGTTTCATTGCATCTGTTTGTGTAATTAGCGCAAATTAGAGCGCGTTAATAATTAGCGCGTAATTAGAGTAGATTCCAAAACAATTATTTTTTATTACTGAGATTTTGTGCGAGAAACTTATCATAGAAAAAACTTAGCGACTGTTTAACCATACATTTTTGACGTTTAAATGTCATTTAACTTTAATCATCGTTTATTAATAAACGCCTAAATCGCGAGTTAAAAACATTTTTTACAGTATTATAATGTGAAATATTTTTTGACGCAAAAATACGAAAACTGTACGACGTCAGCTAATCCTTTTCAGGAATACCACCTACAGTTTGCGTTTTCGTGTTTATTTATTTCGATGGTTCGTCGATTTATGTGATATCTATTCATTGGCCTAATGAGAGCACTTTGTTAGGCGCTTGAAATTTCTATTCGTCCCGAGGGAGCTCGGACAAAGTACAAAATTGGGACCACGGTTGTTGACTTAATTGAGGTTGTACAAAATTATAATGAGGTGAAATTAACTGGCATTTATTAATTCTGCTGTTTGTAAGGTAGAAATAATACCTACGATGAAATTAAAAAGTAAATTAACCTAGGGTAAATTAAATTTCACTGTATTATTTTAAAAACCTAATAAAATAGTCATAGTATCCGGGTAGACCACACCAAGTCCAAGTTATTTAGGAAAAGCTAGACGGACTATGATTCAGAATTTCAATAAAATTTCATTGAATTTTGAATCAATTTGGGAATGTGATGATGAATTTAATCGTGATAGGTTGGTATTTTTTAACTCTACTGCCCCAAAAGGATCGGAATGTTTTTGGAACGAAGTTCTTTAGGTTGCGGTAGGAGTAAAGTGGGTGGGCGGCGGACATCCATGAGGATTTTCCACTCCGGAAAAAAAAGCAGTAAAGTGGTAGAAATCGTCGCGTAACTAATTAACATGCGCTTTTTTTATTATATAATAGAAAGAGATAGACGAAGAGAGCGGTAGTTATAGTTTTCCAGGGTGCTGAAGCCGATAAAAAGGCCAAAATGAAAATCTAAGATGGCGGCTGTGAAGATTTTCAAATTTTTCGTCAATTTGACATTTTCGCAACCACCATTTTGGATTTTAATTTTGAACTTCGTTCCTTCTCGGGGGTCCCCCGGCCCCTCCACCTTTTTTTTATTTTTCTATAACTTTAGTATTTACTGACCATCCTCATAATGGTAAAATAAATAAAATAAAAATTCTCTCTAATAATGGTAAAATAAATAAAATAAAAATTATTTAATACTTAATAAATTGTTCTCCTTCTTCGTAGCACTATTGTCAGAGCGGTGGTGGTCCTCATGTGGTTTCTTGTCAATCCCATCAGCCCCTGATGTGAAACCCCTCATGATTTCTCGCCACCTACTCCGATTTTTTGTATTTTTGGTGCACTCATACAAGGGATCGCTCACTGTGGATTTAATTTGATCAGTCCATCTCATGGGTGAATGGCCGCGTGGTCCAGTGCCCTCCACTCTACCCTGCACGACAAGGCTTACTTAATTAATTAACAACCTTAAATTCATTAAATAAAGAGTTTTAAATTCATTAGATACCTGGGTAGGTTATGTTAGGTTTTAAACGTATATTCAGCTACTTTCTTTATAACCGTGTAGTTCAAGTTAATCTATGCATTAAAAAATAACCGTAAATCTAATGTCTCCCACAGTAATTCCAGCAACTTCGACGTTAATATGGACTACGGATACAGCATTACGTAAAGGGTCCCCGGAATAATCCCTAACTAAAATATGCACCGTAAACATTTATGTTCTGGCTGAACCCGGATGCGTCGGTTTGTAACTTTCTACCCTCAATTTAGGGGAATTAAAAACTTTTCTAAAAGCACAATTAATTAATGTTTAATGGAACAACGAAACTTTTGTTTATTTCGGTTTTTCATTACGATGATGTGAAACTGAAACTTAAGTAAAGGGAAAATTATAATTGGTTATGTTATCGTGTTGATACCTACCATTTTATGTTAATAGATTTGGTTTGTATTTGGCTGAAATAAATATAGTTATCAAAAATAAAATTGATTATTTTATAATATAAAATATTTTCATGTTAATTATCATAAAGAAGGGACACTTGTAAAACAAGAAGCAGTAAAAATAAATGCCTTAATGGACACAATAAAAATATATACAGGATGGCAGGGAGAGGGACATCGACGCGCAAACTGTAACCATTGATTCAGCACATGAGTTTAGACCCCATAGCGTCGAAATTTTTCCTGGTTATTAAAAAAAATATTGCTGTTCCTTACATTTTGACCGCGTAGGTATTGCCCTTTTCTATGAAACAGAAGATTTTTTGAGTCAAGTTATGAATACATCCTATACGATTTTTTTTAATTCCACGCCTGTGGGGGTGAAAAGCGGGGATACAGTTTATATGAAAAATCTTCTTCATTAGGTTAATAAACTTGAAACTTTTCAAGAAAACTCACCTAAGTAAGAAATAAAGTTTATCATTAAAAGTTTTGCAAAACTACACTCGAGAGCAATGAATCCGGGTCACTTAAAGAATGTTAAAAATCTCGGAAACTAAAAATGATAGGTTAATGCAATAAATTGTATTTAATAGACAATGTAATACTCCTTAAATGAAAGTAAAAAAAATATGAGTCACCATACATTTTATTAACACAAAATTACATAAAGAAAAAAACTGCTGATCTCTCCTTAAAACAAAAATAGGAAACATGAAATTTTTGAACTTTATTACGATTTTCTTGAATTTTAATACTTCGTATTGCCTCCTCGTGCTTCCATTACTGCGTTTACGCGGTTTGGCATGCTGTACACCAAGTTCCTTATACGATTTTGGGGAATATTCTCCCATTCCTCTGTGAGAGCAATTTTGAGCTCACGAAGCGTGATTGGGGGAGGGTTTCGTTGTTTTACGCATCTGCCTAGCTCGTCCCAAGCATGCTCGATCGGGTTGATATCCGGGCTGCGCGCTGGCCACTCCATACGAGTAATGTTCATCTCTTGAAGGTAGTCATTCACAATCCTACCTGTATGAGGTCGGGCATTGTCATGCATAAATATAGCATCCTCACCTAAATTGACCATAAATGGACCAACGTGATCATTGAGGATTTCTTCCACATATCTTACGCTAGTTAAAGAGCCGTTTTCTATGATCACCAGCTCTGTGCGACTTTCAGAAGAAATTCCGGCCCACACAAGTACAGACCCACCACCGTAGGCTACTTTTTCTTCGATGCATGCTTGCTTGAATCTTTCCCCTGGTCTTCGATACACTCTGTGTCTTCCATCGTGCTTGTAGAGCATAAATTTTGATTCGTCGGAGAACATAACTTTTGACCAATCTTCAATACTCCAATTTACGTGGCTCTGGGCATATCTTAGTCTTGAAATACGATGCCCACGCTCCAGTTTAGGGCCGTTTGCAGGTCTAAGGGGTTTTAAGTTAGATTCAGCAAAGCCGACGTCTTACTGTCCATGCACTTGGGTTACTTCCTCCGAGGCGTCGAAACTGATTTGTGAGTTCAGTTCCTGTGAGAAAGCGATTTTGAAGCATGGTGTTCACCAAGTATCGGTCTTCTCGTGCTGTGGTACACCTGGTTCTGCCCGTTCCTGGTCTGCGTAGGTTAGAACCAGTTTCTTCGTAACGTCGGAGAACTCTTTGTACTGTTGACAGCGACACACCGACAGTCCTGGCTGTATCGCGCTGACTCCGGCCGGTTTCCAGCATTGTAAGTATTCTGGTGCATTCTTCAGGCGTAAGCGACATAATTTCAGCTTGAATAATGAATATAGAGCACTATCAACATGGTTTATGTACCCACATAAATGACAGATTACAAACAAAAGCAAAACCAAATGCTGTAATTTCGTAGTTCCATCTTCGAAAGTGGCCCTTTTTCAAATTTGATTTTTTTATGATATAACTTTACAATAACTAAGAAGTTTTAATAACTTCATTTAAGGAGTATTACATTGTCTATTAAATACAATTTATTGCATTAACCTAGCATTTTTAGTTTCCGAGATTTTTAGGATTCTTCAAGTGACCCGGATTCATTGCTCTCGAGTGTATATACCCTTCAAAGGAGGATATAGGGGTGTTGAAGTTTGTGTGGAAGTAATTGAATGCGTAGTCCAATTAACATTCTCACACCTAAACCACTGAACTTCTGATTTGGCAAAGAGATAGATGGCATCCTGGAGAAGGACATACTTTTTATCCTGGTAGCACGTTCCCGTGGAATAATTTCCGACATCCACGCGGGCGAAGCCGCGGGCAGAAGTTAGTAATGTATATGGCAAAACAACGTTTGCCGGGTCAGCTAGTTTTTTCATAAATGAGTACGTTTCATTACACGTTTTCATCAAGGAGTCGGCGGGAATGTCTCATGGGCAAACACTCACAGGTCACTAAATTACCGGGTATCATTCCAATTACATCAGGAACAACCCATTTGCAACAACAACTGGATCAATCCCAATATTTCTCTGAAGCAACATGCAACAAGTTTCCAGCAACACGAATATGTTGCTGAATTCCCGGGCATCATTCCAATTATATCAGAAAAAGAAGTAAGAAAAAAAATACATTTATTTGCGGCAAACATGACGCATGAAAAAGAACACAAACACAAAAAAAATAACAAGTTGGGGGTAACCATGCGTCACATCCACTCAAAGCGCCATCGTTAAGCATAATGCTAAGACCCTGTTCGCGAGAAAACACCAGGGCTGCGGCGGCGTTAATGTGATGACGTCAACCAGTGCAGCATACGATTAGACACAAATAAAAACAACAATTAAAATATGAAATAAAATAAACCAGTGCCGAAAAACCCAATTGCAACATTACCCAAATTGGATCAAGCCAATCTGACCAATTAGGCCTTACAAAACAACATGGAGCACTCAAAAACAATAATTAATAATGGCAATTAACACATAAACTAGACCTTGAGTTCCATACAGTAAACAACGTATGTTATAACATCGCGTGCGTACATGTATTGCGTGCTTTAACACTTCCGACTTGCTCATGAAATACAGGAGCCCTTGTTGTAGGCTCAGAGTAGTGAGCAAATTGACAGTTACAGAGCAAGCGAAGGGCATGGCATAATTAGCGTAGATAATAGTAGATATGCTGTAAAATATGGCAGTTGGCAACAAATAACTGGTAGACCTCATCACCGATGATGGCATGGCTTCCTAGACCACCTGCAGCCGGTGGTCTAGGAAGCCATGCCATCATTAGATGGCAAGCTAACGAAACGGTTACTACGCCTGGACTGGAAAGACCTGCTCCTGGTGACGGGGACCATCACGGGATACTGCTCGCTAAACAAACACTTCCACACAATAGGCATAACGGATAGGCCCTTGTGCAGGGCTTGCATGGAGACTGATGAAACCGTCGCGCATGTGCTCTTTGAGTGCACAGGCGTCACCCAGATTAGGTCCGAAACCCTCGTGACACCTAGATCTTACTTGGAAGTGGTGAAGGGCGGGCGTTTTCGGGGGACTGTCTTTTATAATTTTGACGTTCAAAAAGTGCTGATTCTCAGCCTAATTTGAATAAATGACTTTTGATTTTACACAGATGTTCTCATCAGGCCAGGAGACTTAATAAACTTCTGGAGGGAGGTGGGCTGGTTGGAATAACCACCGACGGCCGCCATGGCCCACGCACAATGGTCGACTTGAAGGACTAAGTGCGGAAACCAAACCCGTCACGGGTTTGGTTTCCATATTAGGAATTATATTTCCATAATAGAACATAGAAGGCAGTCGCTCCATGTAAAATACTGGTACTCAGCTGCATCCGGTTAGACTGGAAGCCGACCCCAACATAGTTGGGAAAAAGCTAGGTAGATGATGATGACTTTACGACTTGGTTGAAGATAAGTACATTTCTTACGCCACTTCTTCATGCCCCGTGTGCTATACGCATTCGAATATCCGTCTCTAGTCTAGTAAAGAGCAAGACGTATCGTGATCTTGTCTTTAGCACTCCATTCCTTACTACTCTGGGGGTCAGGACAATGACGCATGTAAACGCAATGATTGCTGAATTGGTGCTAATTCTGCTATGTTTGTGCTTTGTGAGAACAGGGCTGCCATTAAAGGCAATAATTACAAAGTGGAACATAATTTTATAACACTGTAGATGAAACTATAATTATATTACATTGTCTGCAGGAACTAATTTGTAGGTGTTATTTATTAAAATCTCCCTTACAACTATCATTACAGGTATATGTACCCAATGCGACAGTGCGGTCATTTTACAAATCTATACTAACTTATTATTTATATTTTAAATATAATATAAAGAACTAAAACTAATAATCTAAAAAGTAATAGGAACTTTAACACAATACCTTATAGACAGAATGCTGAACACAATAATATGCTAACTATACCTAGTAAATATTATAACATAAAATAACTAACAGTGCCCTAGCGTTTGTTACTACTCCGATGAGGAGTATAAATGTTTGGTGACTTTATAGTTACTGTTCTAAGGTAAAAGGCTACTGCATGAGTCTTGTGAGTATAAGCAAGTTCTTTTGTAATCATAGCAAAATTCTGAGAGGCCAATAAGTTTGCATTGTTTGCAACGCGTGGCGTCCATGGCCATTTTCTGGCGAGGTCAAAATGCCAGTTGACTGTTGACACACATGACCACACATAAATAAAAATTTAATGAGTTGGCAAAAAATTGCTGCTACGTGGAAAAGTGATGACTATCAGATTATATATCAACCACAAACATTAAATACGAAGAACAGTTAATGAATCAATTGGAAAAATTAAAGATTAATTAATTGGTTTATCTATAAACCAGGAACGCATACCAAACAGCAGACAAGCCTATTTGTCTAAACGCGGAAATTCTGATAAATCCGTACATCCTACTTTAGCGATTTGACTAATTCAACAAATGATTTCGCAAGCGACGCACTACGAATTAATGATGAATTGGCATCAAAGAGGAAATTACTAAATACCGACAGTATCTACCGTTCCTGAGTATCATAATATCATTGCATTAAGAGGTAATGGTAATTATATTCACTGATCGCCAGAGCTAGAGCCTGATGATTGTATATTGAGGAAATAGTAATTAATTATTAATGATGACAATTTCTCACTAGCAACCCAGAGTCCTCCGCCTTCCGCATCCAGTCTACCCCAGCTACCTTCTTTAGGTCGTCCGTCCATCTAGCTGGGGATCCCACACTACGCTTGCCGATACGCGGTCTCCACTCCAGCAGGGTAATTGCGTCACACGATCAATAGCAATTGGTTTCACTTTGACAATTCAACAACATTCATTGCGTTATTTACGTTATTGAGCAGACACATGACACATTTTTTGAACATATGAAACAATGGATATGCAATATCCTTCAAAATGATTCAGATTGTGATTGACTGTGTGTTACGCAATTAGGGTGCTGGGGGTCTACTCCGAAGTGCAAAGTGCGAATGTTGGGATCGGACCGACACACAGGGCAGGACAGGGCCGAACCGAATATTATTGAAAAATACGATAAAAGTACGGATCGGCTCAGTTGGGTCGGGACCATAGTCAATATTCGAAAGAGTGTAGAAGTGTAGAATCGGGACCGATCGAACCAAATAGCATCTTCGTAGTAGGAATCGGCCGAATATTCGGCCGATACTACTTCGGAGTAGACCCCCAGGACTCGTCTGCTCCAGCTGCCATCGATCCTTCCACAGACATGGCCAGCCCACTGCCACTTCATTTTGCTTACTCTGCAAGCTATGTCTGTAACTCTGATTCTTTTCCGGATAATATAATTCCTGATTCATTGTTGTCAGGGTATTGTGGCGCAGTCTGCGATAGGCTGAGTTGATTGATTGATTTTGAACGCAGAGTCTGGGTCCCGGTTGAAGGCATGTAGGTCCATTCAATGGTTGTTGTGGAAAGTAAAAAAATAAGAAGAAGAGTTTATAATAGGAAAACAATGATCAGTTAACAATTTCCTGAACAGTTAGCTGAACAACTCTTCTGGATTCAGAATTCACATGATTCATAGGGGTATCTTCCTTCTATGCCATATCCGCGTATAGATAAGACAGGCATAACTGGAGACCACAATCATTCGTAAAATCCCCCAAAGGACCGTTCTCCACAATTTTACAGCACATTAAACAGTAATAACGGCTGAAGATAAATGGAACAGATGTGGACACAGCAAGGTAGGATCACTGAGCAAATTACTGTCCCGAAAAAACCTTTCTGCTACATACAAAACCTTTTAGTCGCATCTAAAGGGAGTTCGTAAGTACAGCCACGAGGGGCTGTAAAGAAAATGTTAAGAATGCTGCTAATGTGAGCATTACGAAGAAATAATGAATAGTTAAACTATACAGGGTGGCAGGGACATTGACGCGCAAACTGTAACCATAGATTCAGCACATGAGTTTAGACCCCATAATGTCGAAATTTTTCGTCGAATATTGCTGTTCCATACATGCGCGTCGATGTCCCTGCCACCCTGTAATTTTGAAAATGCCATTTTAAACCAGAAAATCGCAGCTGCGTGGGTTTGGCAAAGGGTTATTGGGTTTTCCCAGATGTTTGGATTAGTGCCCGGTGGCTGGCTATAGAGTCGCCCCGGTTATGTGTGCTATAGGTACCTCTGATATTCCTTCGGGGAATACAGGCGTTATTGTCATGTTATGTAAAATCTTAGCTGTCAAAAACATAAACCATCCTATTACATAACGAGTTCTAACTTTGATCGAAGTACCTTTCAGCCAGTTTTTGTATTTCAAACGTATTCCGATTGGTGTTGAGTTCTAAATGCAAAGTTGACAACATGAACTCAGGTTTAATTCGTTTTTGTGATAAGTTATGTTATTTTGTGTTACTTTAAGCCCCTCCGCACACGAAGCTACTCAAAAATGACGGAACTAATTAGTAATTAGAATTCCAAACCAGTTAGTAACTGTAGCTCGCACACGGCGCTACTCAAGTTGCAAAGTTTCAGTCACTTCAGTTATTTCTGCTCACAAAGCACACGGTGGTTAATATTGGAAAAAAAAGCGAACATGTTGAGTGGATCGAGCGAGGATGACGACATTGTATAATATTATTTTATACTATTATCAACGTAATAGACGCAGAAGGAATCTTCGTCGGTTTTGGATTCACCCCTATATTTGAAATAATGTAAACTGCAGATTGTCAGTTGCAGCACGAGAGCTGAGAAAAACAGATAACAAATTTGTGGGATTCTATAGAATTTTTCCCACTTCACTCCAAGCTCTTTCTGTTACATCCCTTCGTGAATAATCTGATAGTTTATAATTATATAAGCATGGATACTTTTCTACTTCCTGCACAAATTTAATATTTAAGGTTTGTTAGTTCATTTTTGCAACAAAAACACAGAAAACTCGGGTTTCCAGTAGCGCGGCGACCGGCACGACGCGTCACTCGTGATCAGTTGCTAACGCGTTACTAACCGGTTTGTGACTAGTCGCGTCGTGTGCGGACCTCAATGAGAATGTATGGGCGGTGACGTTCAAGCAACTCATTAGTAATTTGAGTTTGTAACTAGTTTATTTTGAGTAGCTTCGTGTGCGGAGGGCCTAACATCGTCAAAATAAAGTTTGTTTATAAAAACGGCTCGATGGTTTAAACCTTTATCTAAAGATAAATTTTGTTTCGTAATATGGCCGATAAAGTCTATTCACATCCTTGTTTCCAATTGATCTTATTTCTTCTCAAACTTAACTGTATGTAAATTAAGTTGATTGTAGAATGAATAGTACTTAAGTATGACTACTACTACTTAATAAAATTCCTAATTATTTTATTCATTCGTTCACTGACAGACAACGCACAGCCTAAACCGCTGCAAGAAGAAGCTCTAGAAGCATGAAATTTTAGCTCATGTGGAAAGTTATTTTTCCAAATACACTTAATTGTTTATATTTTCGGAAACTAAATTGCGAACGCAGAATAAGTGGTTTCTTTTTTATATGGAAAATTTAAAATTCACAAAATAAAATCATTCGTTTAACCATGTACCTACTTAGTTAAAGATAAATCATCATCCACTAGATAAGCATATAGGTAGGTACATAGCACACCTGCTAAGAGTTGGTATTATGCATCGAGTCATAACCTCGTTTCATGAGTGTTTATCTACTAATCGTGCCTTACCAGCCTTACAGACTTACTGCAAGCGTCAATATTTATCTAACACCATTTCCATGTCGCACGTGGACTGTCGAATTAGATAGCTAAACATACTCCTACTGTTAGTTCCATGCACCTGCACTTTTGGAGGATCTGATGAACTTCATGACTGTCCCTGCGATTAACGTAGCTACCTAATATGCACAACTAATTTTAAAAGTTCCATCGACTTGAAATGAAGAAAACAGACATACTAGCTGAACCTTTTTTTTTTGTTTTCTGGTGGAAACCTTCAAAAGGCGCCCGGTCTTTGGGGATAAAACCAGGGAGTGAGGGATTTTTACTTCACTCAAACCACCCCGGTGGTCACCATCAGCACATGGAAGGGACACCGTTATTTCTAAAAAGACCAATCAGGAGCCCCCTCTGTGCAACGCCTGTTAGGGATCGATACTGCTTTAACGTCTTTCTTAGTTTGTATTAATTAGAGGAGAAGACACTGACACATTAATTTAAACTGTAACTGTATTTCCTTAGCATCTCTAGTGTATTTTGTACTTTTGCATGCCTTCTGGTTAAATAAGGCTGTTTCTAATTATATTTTTTATGTCACCGTGTTTTGAACCCTTAGTTGCAAAATAAATATCTTATCTTTATGTTAGTACATACTTAAGATTAATTCATACATCCAGTGAGAGCCCCATCTATTTAACTATGCACTAACTTTGAAAGAAAGAAAGAAAAAGTATTTATTGCGACTGGTACAGGAAGACCACAAACTAAACTAAACACAGTAAAAAATAAAAACCCAAATTATATTAAAAAGAGTAACAAAAAGAAAAATGAAACAGAAAGTCCTATACAAGGCCAAAAGGCTCCTATCTCCGCCAGGACATTTAAAAAATAAATGTCGCAGCGTTGGTTGGATGCTTCGGGGGACTTTGTTTTATAATATGAAGTAATAGTGATTGCAGGACATCAGACATTCTCAGAGGACCTAGCTAGAACGCGTGATGTAAACGTAGCGTAAATACAAACGGTTATTAACCGAAAATACATATAAAATGTTATAAAGCATTTTGGTTCAAATTTTTCGATAAGCACAATCTATAGAATTATCCCATACATATTTAATAAATTCATAAAACTGTGGCGGCATCTACATCGCCACATGCGAACTACGCAGCACACGGACGTCACGCAAAATCCTGCATCGCGCAAGCAGAGTTTACCGCGCAACCAGCACAATATGTATATGTCGCAGTAAGATAGATAAAGCCGTAATATAGTTATATCCCTAGGGATATAATTATATACCGTAACATAGTTATACGAAAGCGATTCTTTACTATCTCACTAGGAATATAGTTATAAAACCGTCGAAGTTTAGTGATATACTTATATTACTAGATTAAGTGCAGTTTTGAGATATCTTTATTTCTTATCAACAAGTTGAGATCTTGGTTTCTTTAAAAGTATTTTTTAATTTTTGTTCAGACAAGAATAGGTATAGGATCATTCAAAGTACTCGTAATGTTTGAAAGCTGTATTGCATTTCTGGGTAACCAATATTTCAGGATAGCAACTGAAGTTCGAACAACGCTCCGATATCAACCGTCGCGCAGTAACCCACCAGACACAACACCCGTCTGGTCGGAAGATCCTCTCTTTTCTAAGGAGGATGAGTGAACTTTATATCCTATTCCTCATACCTCTATAAAACTAAGTAAATATGAAATGAGTCTTTTCAATTTTAATATCGTTCGAAGTTACGTTACGTTTACTCCGCACGTTCATGCTAGGCCCACTGTCCTGTTGTATCTACATTTTCTAACTACGCTTGGTAAAAAATAATAATAAGGAAAGCATTTTCACAGTAGTTATAAAAAAGGGAAAAAAGTGAGCGGGCCCACATAAATATACCTACACTATAGGGGAGGATACTGAAAGAAAGAAAAGTAAAAAACTTAAACTTTAATGGCTATCACTTTATTTATGTTAGTCCTTAAGAAAATTAATTCATACATTTAGCGAGGCTCGACTGTTTTATTATGCATTACAGGACATTAGGCATTCTTAGAGTCTCTTGGAGTCTCTCTGAGGGATTGAATCCGCAACGAGGTGATCCGGCAGATAACCAAAGTTGTCGACATAACTCACCGAATAAGCAAGCTGAAGTGGCAATGGACTGGCCATGCCATATTAGCCGTAGAACCGGTGACCGTTGCGGTAGATGTGTTCTTGAGTGTAGACCGCAAATCGGCAAACGTAAGGTAGGATGCCCTCAGGCTAGGTGGAGCGACGATCTTCACAGGATGGCTGGTAGCAGCTGGATGAAAGTTGCCGAAAATCGAGTGAATGGCTCGCAATAGGAGAGGCCTATGCCCAGCAGTGGACTGCTGTAGACTGATAATGAGACATTCTTAGTTCTGTTGCATCCACTTTTTCTAACTGCGCTGAGTAAAACATTTTCAGGCTTGAATAAGTTGGTTGGTATCTTCACAGAGAGGGAAAGAAAGTGAGACAGAACAATTTTAGAAAAACCATTTTTCCACGGAAGTCTCATACATAGTTTTTTTTTTACTATGAAATGGTTTTATCTCTTTTTACCCTTGTTGTTTTATTTGTATCAATCCTGTGAAACGTTTTTCAATACTGTCTGAGATGTATCAGGGCAAAACAACATGCCTTAAAAGTCTGACAATGGACATGATCTTGTCTGACTGTAAAAATACAAGTAATGCCATAACCGGCCATCTGTTACATGCACTTTGCATACATAATTATTTTGGTACCTAAGCCCACACACGGACGTAAAAATATCGCGGTGAGATTTTATAGCGTACTGGATTTTCAACTCTCGTTGTTGAGCTGAGCATTGAGAATCAAACAGAGCGCATCTCAGGGCGTCATGAAACCACGCTGTTGGATTTTCAACTATCGGCACTTACCAGTAGGGGAACCGAGCTGAACACTAATATTAACATAATTAGGAAAAAAGAAAATCTTATTAGACTAGCTAGGGTATTTTAGGACCAGTCACAAATGTCCTGGCAGTGTGTGAAAAAAGAACGCAGCAGGAGAACACCGCCCGTGCGTACCTAGGCTAATTTAAACAAGGATTTATCTTTATATAAGTACTATATAGAATCATTATTTTGCATTTTGTATCATAATGTAGGTCGGGTATCCTGTAATCTTACAGTGTATTTAGGACAAACAAATACTTAGTCATATTATTGAACTGACGTAAACATCCCCCGCCTGCGGTCAAATGAGATATATTTTCATCACGTTACGTGTTGGAGGGAGAACCATTGAACAATAACATTCAGGATCGCTTGATTATAGCGAATAGCGGCCAGGGCTTATTTTAATCTTATATTTTGAATAGTTTCTTCATTTCCTATTTTTACATAGTTCTTACATACATATATAGAAGCAAAAAGAATAATGTAGTCAGGATTTTGAAATATCTTGATTTAAAGGAGTGTCCTTGGAGTTTCTTGCCCGTTCTTCTCCATGGAGATCCAAGTTTTAGAATGGGCAACTAGCTTCAACATTCTGACTAACCGACTGACTCTTTGACAATTCATAAGTGCAATAAGTTTCCGCAATATTTATATCGCGCAATATGGTTTACTAAACAGTACAATATCGTTGAATAACAGAAGTAACAGAGTAAATAATTTAATTTAATATCATTTATTTAGCTTCATTTTTTTCGCGTGACCAAGACCTGCGCAATACTTATCCTATACGGTGCAATTAAAACATGATGCAATAAAAATAGGGTGCAGAAAAAATTAAACTCGCTCATACTTTTGTTCAATAATTGCGCAATCAATAACTTGTTAAAAAATTGCGCAATTCGTGATATTGTGTAATGTTATTGATCGTTTAGGACCTACGTCAAAGTTCGTGCTATGTCACGTTTGTATATCTCCGCTAAAAAGACACGAGGTTTGAGGAGCTATCATACAAAATAACTCTCTCACTCTTCACATTGATTGGTTCTTCCATAGAGACAACCAATTCAAATTGTATTTGCAATGCTAATTACGTACTTACATGTTTTGAGCGTTTCCTTGTAACTGGCAGCGGTGCCCACAATAGAACCAAATTTTGGTAATAACACGCTTATTTACGAAGATAATGTGTTCATTATGATAATTTCGTACGAGTCATACAAAGTCGATACTGTTGTCTTCAAATCTATTTATTCCCAAAATGGGTATGACTAAAACAGATACTAAGATTTCAGAGTTTAGGTATATTGTGAAAAATTCATGAACATAAATTGCTTTGGTTTTCATTCATGAGGATAAAAGACGACGATATTCTTAAATTGTTAACTCGTGTTTATTTAATAGTTGTATTTAAAAATAAAACAAATTGAAAATGATAAACTACTCTAGTTAAATCACGGTTATGTTCAGAAACTAGTTAATGCAGATTTACAATTCAGACGGATTCTGATTAATCTGTCAGTCAAGCGCAATTTCTGTATAAATATATTAAACGTTGAAATTGAAAATTAAAGGAAGGGTACGCTGTAAACATAGCGTTACTTATGTATTCTATTTTGTCGTTTACATACATGATTGTCTACCCAAGTCACAAGTACAGTTTTGCTTCAGTTCCTTCAGATATTTATTGATGAACTAGCTGGAACCCGCGACTTCGTTCGCGAGACATTAATACCTTTGGATTTTCTTTCCTTTTCTAAAATTAAAGTAAGTTACCTCTACAATAGCTATCTGCCAGAAAAGTCCCGTCAAAATAGGTCCAACCGTTTCGTATATCAGCCGGAACAAACATACAGACAGACAAAAATGTTAAAAATGGCTTTTTTGTTATAAGTACTCGTAGTTATGTTAATGTATATAAGTAGTGTTAATGTATATAAGTAGTTTATCAGCCATCTTGTTACCATAACACAAGCATTAGGTTGCTTAGCTTGGGACAAATGGTGCTGTGTGAAATGTCCAGGGAGGGATATTATATTATGCTCGGAGTCCTTTTGGAGGATAAAATCAGGAATGAAATATTTTTCCGGAAAAGAACCGGAGTTACCGAAATAGCTTGCAGAGTGAGCATTATGCTGAGCGATGGCCGTTTTGCGTGAATGGGTTTACCCCCAACTTGTTATTTTTTTTGTGTGTTTGTTCTTTTTTTATGCGTCATTTTTGCCGCAAATAAATGTATTTTCTTTCTTTCTTTCTAGTAAGCAAACTGAAGTGGCAGTGGACTGGCCATGTTTGTCGAAGGACTGATGGCCGGTGGAGCGGAGGAGTCCTGTACCTCTACGTTCTGGAGTGGAGTCCGCGTATCGGCAAGTGTGGTGTGGGACGCCCCCCAGCTAGATGGACGGATGACCTAAATAAGGTGGCTGGGACAGACTGGATGCGGAAGGCGGAGGACAGGGTGTTGTGGCGCAGTCTGGGAGAGGCCTTTGTCCAGCAGTTGACTGCAATAGGCTGAGTTGATTGATTATAAGTATCGTATATACTTTTATATGCATCTGTATCACTGAAGTGAAAACCCCCAAACCGAGCGAGTTACTGTTGTTGTTGCTTACAGTGTAAATATTATGGAATGATGCAAATTTTTTTTGTAGCTGATTAATTAGTTATTCTAAGTACGTGAAATGAATTTAAGTGCGAACTTCCATGAGAATTTAATCGTAGAAACGTCAAGTGAAATATTTCCTTTACAATACAACCGAGGGAAGGGGCCACCCCTTTCCTCAGCTGTGAGTACTAAGTCATTATATCAAGGAAATGGGATGCAGCATCCTCTTGGGTCATAATGCGATTACCGATCCGTTCGATAAACGTGGTAATTACAGCGGTATCTCGTAGTATTCTGTTACCTATAGTACCAATGATTAAACCTGACCTGGTTTCCGTACGTCCTTTTTGGGTGACCACTGAATCAGCGCTGTGCTGTGGGTAGCACAATATAATGCTGAGTGGAAGCCTTCTTGTCACAGTCATGACATGCAGCTGTCGGCTATTTCTGTTTTGTGCTCGTGACTATAATCTATTTCATTTTTATTATTCGAGTTAATTATCTTTTTGTACGCATGTGTTTCTGTGACAAATAAACGTATTTTTCTTTCTTTCTTTCTATTTTTTATTTTAATTTTTTTTTAATTTGATGGGAATAACAAACAGCAGTATATTACATAGTAGGCACACACTATAAAAACTTATAATAATAAAAGTAACAAATACACTACTCAAGACGTTATCCACAGATTACTATACAGAATAGCTAGCTGTTAGCAGAACAAAATAAAAAGCAGTTATTAGCTAATTACCAGGGTTATGATCTCTTATGATCTTCTATCACTTAGTTTGCAGGTACCTTAGTCGAAATAAAAATATAATGGTTAACACTATAGTACATTCTAATTCTAGGGAAACACCTACTCTAATTTCGACTGTCACAGGTACCTAAGCTTTGTTAAAAAGACAAAAGAGTAAAATACTTTACTTATGTTTTAGTCTTTTGTCTCGTTGCGGGATCAAGTTTTATAGTAAAACTAACATAACATTACACCTGTATTCCCCGGAGAGTTAGGCAGTGGTCTACATGTCGTCGGCCCCAACTTCGAAACCAGGCAGGCATTTTACTCTATGTATTTAATTTCATCACCACTGCTCTAAAAACGGTAAAGAAAAACATCGTGAGGAAACCGGCATGTCCTAAAACCAAAATTCGAAGACTTGTGACATCCACCAACCCGCACTGTGGTATTATGGCCACTCCCTCTCACCAAGAGGAGCTGCCTGTGTCCCAGCAGTGGGAACATTATAGGCTGATTATGCTATGTATCTTTATTAGGTACTTACACTCCCATAACATAAGTAAAACTTAATACAAGAAATCTTTGACACCATGGCAAAAGATGTAGGATTTCGTCGACCAGAGACCACAGTCCCTTAACTAACCATAATTCACAAAAATGAAATGATTGAAATTGAAGAAGCAAAATGTTGAACGTTCATAGACAACTTTGTATAATAAAATGAGACACAAAGTGTAGAAAGTAGCAAGTACAAGGGAACACTCTCAGTCTCTCAGAGGCGGCGGTCTGCGGTCGCGACATTGTCGCCGGAAACAAAGGGTTCCGTTAAATGTTGATTTAAGCCCTACTTTTAGTCTGTTCTTGTCAAATCGATACGACGCCAATGGTATTGATTCAGCGAAGAATACAATAAATCTAACTTAGCCAGCTAATGAAACATGAAGAGCTTGCTTAAGATGAAACACACCTACCTACATGAAGTTAGATGACTATAGAAAATAATGAACAACAAATCATATGGGTGGAAATCATGGCTTAGCCTCATTTTTCTTTTTCCAAAACCTAGCTAATGATCGGTGAAAGAAAGAAGGAAAGAAAATACATTTATTTGCGGCAAACATGACGCATAAAAAAGAACACAAACACAAAAAAATAACAAGTTGGGGGTAGATACCCCCAACTTGTTGTCTGGTTGGAACAACAAATGGTCAACAAATGGCAGTTGGTTCAACAAATTGTCTGGTTGGAGGATCCTCCCTTTTCTATGGAGGATGAGTGAACTTTACACCCTGTTCCTCATGCCTCCAAAGATCAATTATAGAATTTATAAAAATATTAGGTAATTTCCAGTTTCTTGCAGACCTTAGCCCTCGCCAATATATTTAGCTGCACTGCAACTCCTGTCTGAATAACACCGGCTGTTCCAATAATATCGATGAATAAATATCTTGGTATTAAACCCTCTTCAGTCTTAATAGGCGGTAGTCTCGGGTATTAATTTATACACAATTTAATTGTTTTGGATATTCAGCCACATGTTTAAAATGGCGTAACCTTGAGCCAACAACAAGTTACCATCAGACATTGTACATTGATCCGACAACTCTTCTTTGTGTAAATATGTTCAAAGAGCAATGATGTCATTGCTTATCCACGTGTACTTCATCACCTACGTCATAATCGTAGCGTAATTTTATTCTTCTTACAAGTGACGTCATTCAGATTCGAACTAATCATTGATATTATGTAAAGACACGAAGCAGGTCCGCCAAACATTTGCATATCAAAGCTGACGTTTTTATCTTGAAACGTGTCAATCATTTGAGCAATTTCGATTTAAAAGAAACTAATTTAACACGTGGAACGATGATTCATGTCAATTATGTTAAACATTTCCCTAATCTTGTGTAACAATCATTTTTTTTTTTGGTAACGGGACGGTCGCACGGTAATAAATTATCTTGACGATGACTGTACAATGAGGAAAGCCTACCTTATGTACTATAAACGTAGGAAATACCTGACCAGACGTTCGTTGCGGTTACATAAAAAGAGACAGTTTTTTTTTATAACAACAAACTTGCCTACCTGTAACAACAGTTGCGCTGACAGATATTGGGCGGTCTAACATCATGCCTGTATTCCCCGATGGGTTAGGAGGAGGTGTGTACCTTGTGATTCCTGAATGACAACTTATACCGGTTGAATTTTTTTACCGTCTGGACAAAAACATGGTAAAAGGTGTAAAACAGGGTGTAAAACCCTTTAACCCTGTTTTGTCCATACAGTAAAAAAAAGACAGCCGGTATAGTTTCTAAATGTACCTATTTAAATCAGGCAAAGACAAATATAGAGGGTGAGAGAGAAAGAGTGAGTGTGTTTTGTGATTACCAATAATAAAAAACAATGACGTCGACATCGATTATTCTTGACGCGCGTTTTAAGTGAGTCAAGTTTTTGAATTTAAACCCACACGTGAATGAGTCACGGGACACGAGTGATTTATTCATAGCACACCATTTGCGTCCTTCATCAAAGAGGAGTTCTAAACAGATTTATGTATGAGTTATGTTATACCAACAAAGTGTAGGTACTTATATTGAAATTACTATGAGCAAGTCCATAATTTTTCTGAAATGTATTATTTGGAATTCTATTATTTTCGAACATAATTTATTTTTGTCGTACAAATTGTGCCTAAATATTTAAAAAGCTAACAGTCTTAAAATAACAATAATAATATTTACAAGTATTTTATATTATTTTAGAATAATATAAATTGAAAATACAAAAAAAAAAAAATCTGTAAAAGGCAGTCTTACTGCCCACGGGAAAACTATAAATATTTTGGTCTAATGTTTAATTTTAGATGTTTTCTCTGACGTCATTGTTTTGCAGTTGAAATTTCTAAGACTGGGCTTTAACGACCTATAATACTTAAATCTGAACAGTGTGCAGGCAAGGTCTATATTTCCTAGCAGTAAGCAGATCTATACGAAAAATTATCAATCGTTATCACTAGCAAAATTTTATGTGTAAAAATATGAATCGTCATCACTTGCAAAGTTTTTTGTGTAAGTGAAAAAATATAAATATGTTCATCATAAGCAAAGATTTTTATGATATTGATAAAATATTAATCATCATCATCATCACCTAAGCCATCAGCTAAGTTTTTGTGTTAGTGAAAAAAAAAAAAAAATCGTCAAAACTACCAAATTTTTTTTATGTTAGTGTTACCGCGAGAAGCATGTGAAGAACAAAATACCACCAACAATTCAACATTTATGCGTGCTCACTTACCTAATGCGGGAGTAATAATGACTAAATCTACGGTTTACTCAATCAATCAATCAATCAATCAATTACTTATTACTAAGACTGCAGTGGCCGCCATATAGCGTACGTCATGAAAATTATGGAACCGGGGATTGACTTTACGGTGTCGAAAAATGCTCTCTAAGCTAACACATAAGTAAACTGATTTTCATATAAAACGTTTCCGCCACCACAGACGCAGACTCCAACTTAAAACTACGGTTCCCTTGAAGAGCGATGACCGCACATAACGGCCGTTGGTCATGAAAATGTTGGCAGCTGCAAAACTCTAAAGTCAAAAACGTTTATTGCGAACTAAGTGTACAATGTTGGTGTTATGTTATGTTAGTTCTTACTTAGCAGCCGTTTACAAGCATTGCAATTATCATTCGCCTGCCTATCATCCTAAATTAGCATGCATTAAACATTATTCCTGAACATTATTTCTAATATTTATGTCCGTAATGTATTTTTTTTATCCTTTATTAAAAAGAACCAGGTTCTTAATAATTAATTACAATCTAGCCTAAAAGACTAATAAGTAACTTAAATCTAACTTAATTTTTTATGTGATAAATATTTTAAACTTAGAATCATGTTGATTGTACTTTATACAAATCCGTTCCACTTTCCTAGAGTCTGATATATGATGATATAAGCACTTTGTTCATGTGTTATATGTGTGTCATTGTCACTATTATTTCTACACTTTTCACACTACACTAACTCAAAAGGTATATCGTGTACACAATAAAAAGTATTCTAATCTATTATTATTACTTAATTATTTTCTTTTATATTAGTACAATTAACTCAAACTCATAAAATCAAATCAAATCATTTATTTGCATAATATATGTTAAAAGGTGTTACAAGTATAAAAGCTACCTACATTGTATTATAACCTATTGAGGTGTGCAAATTTTAAATTTGCACACCTCAATAGGTTATAATACAATGTAGGTAGCTTCTTAGGTGGTATCAATTTAAAATTAATTTTAAATTAACAATTTAAAATTAATTTTAAATTGATTTACATTAAAAATAGAATGTCAAATTAAAAAATGTCAAATTACTATACACAAGTCAGATCAAAATTTCAATACCTAATAATTATATTTGTGGTGCCATTTCAGATAAAATCGACTCATCTTTCATTTAAATAATCATTAATTGAATAGTAACATTTTGCAACTAAGAATTCCTGCAAACATCATTGGTTCATTTTATGTATGTCTGTGATACCTTTTGGCAACTTATTGTATACCTACTTTTGGTGCCATGCCCAAAATGTTTTTATTAAATACCTACTGCTTTTTTATGACTTCTTACGCATATTTTATTTTTATGTCGTGCGCTTCTTAGATGGGTATAAAGATTCACTTTGACAAAGATCACCATGTATATAAAGACCATCGTCATATATATAAAGAAACGGGAATGTTAGTAACTGGAACTGTTGAAAATGTGGCTTACAGCTTTCTGTGCTTTGTATGCCACACATTGCCCTTATGCATTGTTTCTGGGCTTTGAACGCCATTTCTCTGTCTGGCGAGTTCCCCCAAATTATAAGTTCGTAGCGTAAAGTAGAAGCAACACACCCGTGGTACGCCATTAATAAGGTTGCACGATTTGACTCTTTTCTTAGGTTATGGAAAGCATAAGAACACTGGCTAAGCTTTTTGTGTGTGTTTTCAACATATGTTTTCCAGCTCATATTTTTATTTATCCAAATACCTAAGAATTTAGTGTGTTCTGCTTCACTGATATTGTTGTTACCATAACGTATATCCGGTTTTTTATTGTGTGTTTGTTGTTCAAATAAAACGTAATTTTTTCGTTGTTTTTTCAAGATTTATTTTTAAGTTGTTTTTAGTTAGCCAAGTTATTATATAATTTAAGTTGTCTTTTATTTCTTTTTCAAATTGTGCTGTCGTCAGCGAATAAAATAATTGGATTATTAATAGTTTTAGGCATGTCATTAATATAATTATGTATAATGAATAATAACGGAGCAAGAACACTGCCTTGCGGCACACCAAATCTGCATTGTCTATGTGTAGAGACATAACTCTTTTCTGTTTTTGTATAGGGGCAGATTTTATTTATGTATGTGATTTGTTCTCGATTAGTCAGATATGATTTGATAAGTTCAAGGATATTGCCTCTAATTCCATATTTTTCCAGCTTGTTTATCAGTATTTTATGGTTAACATAGTCAATAGGTTAGTTATATAGTCATACTAAAAGCATTTATTTCAATTAAACCATTTACAGGCACTTTTGAATTGTCAAAGATTTAAATAGTTAGGTTCGCCCTACCGCATCTAAAGATAGTCGCATTTCTGTTTCCATTTGACATCTCTGACACACAATGACACAGTGACTTGACTTGTGCAATGGAAACGCCTTTTAGTCATGTCTGAGCTCATTCTTTTCAGTATAGATACATTAAGTACGGTGAGGGGAAATCTACCGATTTAAATCTTTGGGCACCGGGGTCTGACTCAGTGTCAAAAACACTCTCAAGGAAAACACACTAACTTACTTTTATAAATAATGTATCAGCGACATCATTCCTTTACCGGAATGATGTCGCTGATACATTATGTGGCGGCCCCCGCTTTTTTACGAACCCGGGGAATAAGGACGACCTGCGGGGTAGTTGCGTAACACACTATCATAGTAGCAATGGGTTTCATTTTGACAGTTCAACAACATTCATTGCGTTATTTACGTTGTTGAGCAGACACATTTTTCGAACATATGAAGCAATGGATTTGCGATATCCTTCAAAATGATACAGATTGAGATTGATAGTGTGTTACGGAATTAGGGTACTGTAACGGCTGCAACCCCACTGACAGATGTCCCTATTCCCGCGCAAAAATAGAACATACACGCATGGTTACACCGACACCTGGCCCCAGTACCGGATGAACAACCATATGGCTGATATTAAAACGGGTAGGATTCAAACTCACTGCCGCCATAACCGTTGAGCCGCTTGCATACCTACAGTATACCTATTATTTTATTAAGTACCTATACCTACTACGATTGGGTAGTTAGATGTCTTACTCCGCATATGCCCCAACAATCCATCGGTTAGAATCTATTTACATCAATCGACGAAACACAACACGACAACGACTTTGATTGCATCTGTTCATCTGTGTGGAGACGTACCCTATGTACAGTCAAAAGCACATCAACTCATCATCATTATCATCATTAAGCAGAAAGACGTGCACTGCTGGACATAGGCCTCCCCCAAGCATCGCCTATTCGACCGGTTCTGTGCTTCTCGCATCCAGCGGATTCCTGCGGCCTTCACCAGATCATCGTTCCACTTTGTTGGAGGCCTTCCAACTCTACGCCACACATAGAAAAATAAACAACCATCCATGTATTATTATAACTCAGGTAGCATCTGGAAGCAGGTAGTTGTAAAGACGGTTAACAGTTCTCCGGCCTGCCCTTAGGTACAGTTCCAAAAATAAATAGGTGCTTACTAGGATGAAGATGGATGTACTACTAAAATGTAAGTTCAATGATTTTTATTTTTGTAGTATTATGTAATCTGCATTCGCGACATATTCGCCACGAAAGTAAACAAATATGAGTTTATGGGAAAAATAACTTTAATTCCTATATAATAAAGTTCAGTTTACGCTACAACTTCAAACATTTTTATAACTTTTTCAATAGTCACTCTGAAATCAACTTAATTTTCATTAAAATAAAGTTGATATTTGTTTAACTTGAAACAACGTCAATTTGAAACATATACAATTTGAATATAAGTAATCAATCATTCAAATAGTTTAATTGGAAATGGCCGGAGAAATCTAAACGTCGATGCTGTCGATCGACTTCTGCCAAGGAATGACGTTTGTTAACTATTTTTACTACGAACGGGTATAGTACCTACCTAGTTTGATTTCAGAAGAATCTTAACGTCTCAACGCCTCGTTCATCTGAAAGTCTTAGCTACTATTTAAAACAGAAAAGATTTGATTTTTTAATATATTTATTTGCGTAAAACACGGTATAAAAAGGTCTTACAGTACAAAAATAGAGCAGACATGTTTTGCCAAGATTAAACATAGCATGCAAATATTTGTAGGTAATAACAATTTCCTTAACAAAATTATTACAATATTACAACAACACTATTTTCTTTCTAGGAATTGTTTTATACTATAGAAGTTGTATACTTTATATCCCGATATTCCCACGGGATCGAAACTTTTGCGGATGAAACCGCAGGGCGCAGCTAGTTTGTTATAAATTGGTACACACATAGTTAATCAGCTTTTAATGTACTTTCCAAGCCTGGGAGCACTGTTAAGTACGAGTCTGTGAGGCACATGCCCAGGGGGTCTACTCCGAAGTGCAAAGTGCGAATGTTCGGATCGGACCGACACATGGCCGAACCGAATATTATTGAAAAATGCGAAAAAAGTTCGGATCGGCTCAGTTGGGTCGGGACCATAGTCAATATTCGAAAGAGTGAAGGAGTGTAGGTTCGGGACCGACCGAACCTAATAGTAACTTCGTAGCAAGAAACGGCCGAACATTCGGCCGATACTACTTCGGAGTAGACCCCCTGGACATAGGATTTTTATCCCCATATTCCCGCAGGATCGATCTTTGACAGTCGTTACGGGTCGTTCAAAGCCCGAAAGTCTGACAACCAGTCTTACCAAGGGATATCGTATTACCCAGTAAGTGCATTGTGGACGTCAGATAGGCAGTCGCTCCATGTAAAATACTGGTATTCAGCTGCATCCGGTTAGACTGGAAGCCGACCCCAACATTGTTGGGAAAAGGCTAGGCAGAATGATTGATTCCCGCAGGATCGAGACTTATGCGGGTGAAACCGCGGGGCGCAGCTAGTTATTGATATATTTATTTCACAATCATTATTATTGTGAAATTTAGTAAGTATTTATTTCACAATAATTATTCGGAAGATGTAGCATTATTATTATTAGGAACACCTCTGTCTATCCCTTCAGGGGAAAACAGGCGTGATGTTGGGTTTATGGTAAATGACTTATGTATAGATGACTTTTCAGCGACCGTTTTCAGCAAGCATCTAAATCATCTTACAGACTACTCTGATTTCAAAGAAAGATCAGAATTTTTTATACAATGTTCGGTTATGTAGTTTCAGAGATCATGGAATAAAGTTGCCTTTTGTATGTTTTTGATGTTAATGTGAACTCGATAATCCTCGTATTAACTTAACTGCGTTGATTAATGTCAATTAATAAAAATAAAATTATATTGTTTTAATATGTCGAAATGTGGGTGTACTATAGGTACACATCTACCTAACCCTTCGGGGTAACAAGCTGCGTGATGTTATGTAATTACGAGAGTAGGTGGTCCTAGAACTTGGAAAATCCCGAATTGTTGAGCAATGCACAACAAGAAATAATTGAGCAGTTGCAAAAGCTGAACAATAAGATTTAAAAAAAATAGGAAACTGACTTGTAATAATAAATTATTATTTATTATAATAATAAATAAATTTATTTCATAAGCCTAATACAATAAGGAGAGAAAAATGGTTAACAATGCATTTTGTAATTAAATAACTTAAGTATATCCTTATATACTCGTAAATAGGCAAAGTATATGCACGTTGTGTGTAACTCCTGACACCCAAACTAGGACATATCCTGTACCTCAGGTGTCAGCACAACAAGAAATAATTGAGCAGTTGCAAAAGCTGAACAATAAGATTTAAAAAAAAAAATAGGAAACTGACTTGTCTACTGTAAGTATGTGATTTGTCCTATGAAAGAAAATGTAGCTTATAAGCAGAGTCTGAGATAACTTTTGCTGAGGTTCGATTCCCAGGTTTAAAATCAGAATAGACATATCATAAAACTCTAATAATTCTGTTTTGAAATTATTGTTAATTATATGTATTTAATACCGTTTGCATTTTTTTTTAATTTTCTTCGCCTAAAAATGTTTATCTATTTTTAAGTTGAAAATATTGGCTTCGAAAGTCTGTGAAATCACATTTCTACATTTGCTATTAATACTATTTTGAAAAAAAAAGCCTTAATCCTATGTATCCTACATATTTACATAAAAACTTAAGTATTGACATGTTTCTTATTCTTAACAATTCCCATGTTCATTAAAAATAAGCAGTACGGACCCAATTTCAGGGACCTACTCGTTCGGCGTGCTAGCTACTATTAGACAAATCGACGTTTGAAAACAACCCCTAGTCTCTTTTCATTGGAAATCCCAATTGAAAGTTACATATATATACGCTCAACGTGTAATCATGCGCAGTCTCTGCTCTGCCAATATCACGCAAGCGTCAGTCTTGAACATTACACCGCGCAGCCCACACGCGTTTCAAATTAATAATAAATTAACAGTGAATAATTATAATATTGAGTTTCGAACGACATAAAATAGTGTTGTGCTTTGTGACGTAAATAGAAACTTTGTTTATTTCCGACCACGATTTAAATAGAGCGACAAGGTGTGTATAATGTTTCTTTGAGGGTGCCTGGGATATTGTGTTAGTAATAATTAAAAGTATAGGAGTTTCAGGCTGTAATTGTGTGTTTTTGTTTATACTTGACAAAATATTGGATTATAGGAAGGTAAAAATAAGTTTATAAGAAAGTATTTTCTATGATTAAACAGCGCATCGATGTATTTAAACCACAAGCACTGTCGGTGCAAACAGATACCTAACTGTTATAAAAATACCACGTTTTTACTGTTCATTTGTTTACACGATTCATCTCAGTGTTCAAGAATTTTTCGTACGGTATCACCAAGGAAAAACGTGTTAAATTCAATTGCTATCAGAAATCATTAGTAAGTTAGTAATGAGATAAACGGCTCATAATCGCTTTTAAAAAGCAAGAAATGAATTGGTCACAAACACGTTGATTCCATAATTGGTATTGTAATTAATTTTAGGGTAGTTAGCTTATGAATTAAAACATGTTTAGTCTCTTTTGAGTGACAAAACACTAAGATGCTTCATAAAAAAAGAAATATTTCTCAGATTATGGATCCATCCATAGTGTTGTCAATATCATCGTGTCGGTCAACACCAAAACCGGCTTCTGTGTAAGAATTTAAACTCGTTGGCGGACAACCCGAACGAAATGTCAACAGTGTGCTAAATAAAGATTAAAATTCAAATTCAAATCAGCTTTGAGGTCGCCAATGACACTACAAATGCTAATGAGACAGTACATCCGAGTCTCGTCATCTAAGTCTATAGTACAAAACATGTGAACCGATTAACAAAACAGTCTGTATGTAAACATAATCTTTTTTGTTGACAAACAAAACAAGTCTGTTAGCAGTGCGACGTCCGAATTTGGTCACACCTAGCAACGTACTGTTTTCCTGCTAGCAAGCACTCAAACACAGCATCAATAATTAGGTCCACCCACGTTTCCGCGTTGAAGTTGAAGGCTACTTAATAAGTTTCCTGACATTTTGTTTTTTTTTAATTCTTTTACAGATGCATACGCTTATTGTACTACTCATTGTGATCATTTGTATGGGAGAAGTGTACCCTAGACACGTCTTAGAAGACATTAACGAACCCGATTTGCTATCGCCTGACCAGAACGACGGAATCAGGAAGCACACATCGGATCAAAACAGACATCGGCGAAGGAGGTGGCAGGCGAACTACGGTAGTTACGATTATCCTCCCCCACCCCCACATTATTATCCGGGAAGGGACTATGATCGTAATCAGCAAGACCTTTTACCACAGATAGTGAGATTACTTGAAGAGATTTCGACCTACGTCAGAAGGCCTCAGCCCCCGCCGCCACCACAGCCTATCTACATTCCGTATCCGGTACCTTTCCCTGTTCCACAGTATACCCCTTGTTCAGAAAACACAACGAAGAAACCATCTATTCACACCAGATTCCCAGTGATGGAAGACTCAAACCAGAATTGGGGATACGTCCTTGATAAAAAAGATGATACAGATGATTTACCTGATCAAAGACCTATCTCCTTCGAGCCGATCAAACCGTTACGACCTATGAACCGACCAGCACCCAATGTTGAGCATGGCAGTTCTGCGGGACAAGTAAGTATTCCCTTGTTATTATCGTAAACAAAAATAGATAAAGGTAATTACGTTCTCTCATCATCGATACTGATCCAAGATAATTTTACTATATGAAGAACACTCCGAATTTATTAACATTTCCTTAACTAGACCTTCAATACAGCTAAACAAATACTTGTGACTGGTTATTCTCAACATTTTATAGTTAAGTATATATAAATTCTCAAGCCACGTTACGTAATCCCTGTTTACATTATTTCAAACATCTTTGATCGTTTAGTTTAATTTTTTTTAATAAAAATCAGTGTTATAATCAGCAGTGGAGCAGTAAACGAAGTCTGCTATCCAGTTATTTACGCGTGGTTCCACTTTCTGATTTCGTGCGCACAAGCCGGCAATTCCTGCAGATGACAACTTATCAGTGCCATGTTTAATATTGTTATCTTCTTTGGCAGAGCCAGCCTCCGTCTACTGCAGCTCCGCAATTCAATGACCAGGCCGGGCTTGGGGCGTTGAGGACACCAATCAATTGTAACGCTGCTATTGTTTTGTGTTGTGCTGATAGCAATTCACAGCAGTTGTGCTTCAATAAGTACGGGTGTGGTACCTCATACGACAATGGAAACGCCTGCAGTAAAGACTCAATACAAAACGCTGTTTATTCCATCCAGGAGACTTTTTCGCCCGTGCAGTGAGTCCTTGTAACTAAATTATATGAAAAGTCATTGTAAGTTAGCAGGTGGCGTTTTGTAGTTTTTGCCTACCCCCACGGGAAGAAGGCGAGAGTTTATGTATGTCTTTGTCAGTATTGTCGCAAGCGCATCAGTGGTTTTTATGTTAATATTTGTTGTACTTGTAATTGTTTACAATAATTGTTTATTAACTTCCAAAGCCTATTGATTAAGTATGTGAAAAGTGTATGAAAACTCTTTTTTTGGCAGCTTCTGTCACATTTTTTTAATGTCAATGATTGTTTATACGTACCTATCCCTTGGTTTCTGAAAACCGTTTCCATTTAAGAAAAATGTCACGTGATTCGATTGCCTGTGTATGTTTATTTTGGAAAATCAATCACAACAGCTTACTTATATGAAATCAAATTATTAGTATCACTTATTATAATATATCAGTATTAAGTGCTGATTTATAAGTGTCATGATCAGGTTTCCAGAAACCGTGTATGATTGTCTTAGATTATAGAATATTCCAGTTTACGTTCAAATGTATTTTATTTAGGAATGTATTTATGTTGCAAGTTCTGTTATAAAGTTGGTGTATTCACATTTGTAACCTCGTCAGGCTTGGAGGAATTACAATTTAGTTTTTATTGAAACCAACTGAATAAATATTGACCGTATTCTGATTCTGCATCCACAATGTAGATTAATATGAATAAAACTCACTATGTTGACGATTTAGTAAGGACATAAATAACATGTTATTTGAGACTAATTGGTCTCAAATAACATGTTATTGGTGGTAGAAAACGTATCTTTATTCCTTATTACAAAAGAGCAAGTAAAACCACCTATAAACACTAATAACATGAAACTAATCTCTTAACAGAACACAGTATTTTATACTAAAATACTTTTTTCGATGCCATATTTAAATATCGTTCCTTATGTCTACATAAATAAATATGATTTTAAATAATATTACAGACTGTTGCGCACTATTCTGGGGAATTGGTCCTAAATTATTGTATTTTATACTTTACTGAAATTGATTATATAAGCTAGAAAAAATTACTATAATGTTTTCCCGGTAGTGAATGATAATCGTAGATATTGATACATATCCTGCTTACCATTTAGGTTCAGATAAAGTAAAATAGATATATATATGTATGTCAATATTATGAATATATTACATAATATCAATAAGATCCTTGGCAGCTCTGGACAGAGAGAGATGGAAAGGGAATAGTGAGGCTTTTGCCATCAGTGGCACATCTATGGCAAATCATAAAAATCTGTATACACTAACGCACACGTTATTGTTTCTGAGCCAATAACTTAAGACCAATCGAGATTTTAATTGTCAGTCAGTTTAGTGTTTCACAGTCCAACAGCATTTATGCGCGTCGATTATAAGTGTATTTTTTGTTAGACTATTTTTAATGGCGGCTTAGCAATAGCAATCGAAAAAGTGTTTCCTAGTCTGTATTTTAGTATTAGTGTGTCTAAGTAACAAATAAAAGAAGTAACACAACTCTATGGTATTATTACAGTGTAAACAAGACCAAGAACCTAAAAAAAACTGCTAACAATACTGCTTTATTATCACAACTAATTTAACGACTAAGCACCAAGGCGGCAATATCCTCTCAATACTTTTGTACAGACGCCGGCAGGTCAAGCTACCCGAAACTGTCAAATTTCCCCAGTCAATCTTGAACCTTAATGCTTTAGCAATAAAGTTGAAAATCTATTAAAGAAATTTGACAGATTGTAGTAGCTTGATGTGCTGGCGTCTGTACTTTAAAAATATTCAGTTTTTTACCACGTCTCACGTCTAGACAAAATTAGTTTCGCAATGTTTGATCATTTATTTGATGACTAAAAGACTACCATGTCAAGAGTACGATGAGCATACTTTTTATGTGTGCTAATCCTGAATCATTTTGCCAAACATGGTGATTATATAAATATTCAAATTGATTCGATTATATAAATAGACAAAATGTACGGAACAGCTGTTTTTTTTTCTATTGCCCATTGTGTCTCGCTACCGCCTGACACAATACTGTGCAAGAAACAAACTTTAGGTTGGCCAATCTAAAAGTTAGTCATATTGTCGACACAAAGAAGATGACTGAAAGAAGATGACTCACGATTCCAAGATAGTGAGTCTTCTTTGATAGAATGAACCAACATTTCAATTCATTTTGCAATACAACACTCACCTTCATTATCGCCTTAGACAACACAAACAGTTACGCTGGTGTACACAGCGTCAATGTAACGGTTTCCTAGAGATAACGGTTAACTTTCACTGCACCGTTATCAGCAAGGTAACGTAGCCCACATGTTTTTTTACAGCATAAGCATTATCAGCCTATAACGTTCCCAGTACTGGGACACTGGCGTCTGTGAGAGATAATGGGCCATAATCCGCCACGCAGGCCCAATGCGGGTTGGTGGATGTCACATGTTTTCGAAATTTTGATTCTAGGACATTTTACGGTTTACTCACGATGTTTTCCTTTACCGTTTTGAGAGCAGTGTGGTGATGAAATTTAATACAACATGGACATGTATGCCACATGCTGGACAAACTGTGGGCACAAATAGAACAGAACTGGTGCCCCGAGACTGGTAGCGTCAAGCCACGTAGGAGATGCGGGACGAACTGGATGGATTCCATCAAAACTCGAAGGAGGACGCGCTGACTCGCGAATGATGGAAAGACTGGAGGAAGGCCTTTGCCCAGGAGTGGGACAGGGCAGGCTGATAAAAAAGTGGACTTTTTGCATGATTTTAGTTGGCGTGAATTTGAAGAAAATCGATCTCATTGTCACTCTTCAAACGGAGTACGTCGAATTACATATAGACTGGCCTGGTGCTGAAGTTATGACTGCAGTGCCTTAAGGCCGAAGAAAACATGAACAAACCTGGAGTAAATACATGGTCTGTAATCGAGAACCCCAGAGAGCAAACGCTGACCTTATGTTCGTTCCTTTTCTGTATGAGAAGACGCCTATACCTAGCGGTGAGAATGTGAGATTGCAAATTTTCACAGTATCTGTGAAAATGTGAATTCATAAAATTATCGTAGTTATCGCTAGACGTTATCAGTAACTAAAATTTTTCCAGAATGTGTAATGTTATTGACATTGGTGGAAATTCATGGAAAGACTGTCATTCTGTAATCTAGCTGTGGGGCGGACGTTCTAGTACATTCAATGTACTATTAAGACTTGAGTCATAGCATAGTGGAGCTAATGATGTGTGACTGATTGCTTTAAGAACTCCAAGATGAAAGGAACGGTAATGTCCGATGTAAATATAGATGATGGTTGTTGCTATACTAATAATTTGAAACTCGGTAACTAACTTAAAATTAATGAGACGTCTTCTTTCTTCTAAACTAAAAATCCAAGGTATTCAGTTTTATCCTATTAATCAAATATTATTTTGATGAATGGTAACAATTGTTACTGTATTAACTTGAAATGGAGCTCGACTCATTCGTCATATCTTTCACTTCATTTTGTGACTTGGCTAAAAAAGAAACCATTTTTCTAGCCCAGTTTACAAAAAGACTATGTTATTTTATTCTGTAATTAGAATTTTTAGGTTCCATAATAACTGCAAAAACTAAGGAAGATCCGAAATTTTTTGCTCCGTTGTCTGTTCCCACTATTCTTGTAAGGTTGACCGATGAGGTGAGTCAATTCTTTGCAATTCCTTTATGGTATCCCGAATCAGGTTTCAGACCGGTTCATCGACCTAAAATGCCATGGACGGGCATTGCCGGCTATGGGAAGGTTGTGTGGAATTTTGGTCGGACTTGAGACTGGGTACCTGTTTGGATTTTGTAAACCTGTATAATTAAGACGTTATTAAATAGCAAACATTGACGCATTTTTCATTCTTTCTTACTTTCTGTACGAGCATCGCCACATAAAATGCATTGTATTCGTTTTTACCGTTACAAGCACTTGCAAAATCGCCGATTACTTGTTTATATTTGCTGAATAGTCTTTCACAACCGCCACAAGTAGGTAACCTACTTCATGTAGGTATATTTATTTAATTTTTTTACTAATAAATCGGTCTATCAATTACACAATACAGTAATTTATCTGTAAATATTGTGTAGCGTTGGAAGGCCTGCCATAAGGTGGGCCGATGAACTGGTGAAGGCCGCAGGAATCCGCTGGGATGCGAGAAGCACAGAACCGGTTGAAGTGGCGGTGCTTGAGGGAGGCCTACGTTCAGTAGTGGACGTCTTTCAGCTGAAATGATGATGATGAAATATTCCCCACGTCTCTGTGGACGGACAAAATCCCCGTAAAATTTCAGTTCCGTTAGCTACTGCTATAAGAATAATCCAAGTAAATGGCAATGCAATAAATAATATTATCTTATTATCTATGTTCTTGCTAATTAAAGAACAACATGTATAATTAAACCCGTATCGTTATTGCGGTTGAATTATCCTACAACTCACGTTTGTTTTCCATACCACGTCCGAGGGGTTGAATTAATGTGTTTCAATAGAACCAATTAGATTACTGCACAAATTCCTGCATGTAATTTTAACGTTGTTAATTACGATAACATAACATCACGCCTGTTCTCGCAGAAGGGCTGTGCAGAGGTGTACGTACCTGTACCCACATTTCGCAAGTTATGCTTAAGTTACTCACATGTAACAGAGGGCGAGTCCATTGCCACCAACCGAGCTCAAATCCAGATTGTGGGCTGCTACTGAGAATTCTGAAAAACCCCAATAACACTTTTCCCGAGTCGGAAATTGAGTCCAGGAATAGGACGCACTTGTGACCACTATATCAACGAGGTAGGCAGGTTAATTACCTGCTATTATAATCATCTGCCTAGCCTTTTCCCAACTATGTTGGGGTCGGCTTCCAATCTAACAGGATGCAGCTGAATACCAGTATTTTACATGGAGCGACTGCCTATCTGACCTGCACCACCCAGTTACTGGGTAATACAATACCTCTTGGTAAGACTGGTTGTCAGACTTTTGGGCTTCTAACTACCCGTAACGACTGTCAAAGATCCACGAATGACAGCCGCGACCAACGGATTAACGTGCTTTCCGAGGCACGGACGGGTCTCGGTCTCTCGACGGTATGTAAAGATGGTCACCCATCCAGAGACCAACCGCGGCAAGCATAGCTTAACCTGATCGATCGACCTGTGCGGCTGTTATTATTTAGCCACGGACCCCTCAGGTTAATTACCTGCTACAAAAGTATGAATTTGGTATTTACAATAAAGGAAAAGTTATACCTAGTAAGTAGGAACCTATTTGTTTTTTTACTGGGTACGTCTTTCATTGACTTTCATTGGCTGAGAGTATGTCATGCTCACGCAAATGTCTCGCTGGTGGCGTGTGGGTTGGATCATTAAGTTCCCTTCAAAATGGTTGAGCTGAATGGTGCTGATTCCATACGTCATGTTCGTAAACGGGCGCCATAAGCAGGGACTGGTCATCTCTTAGCCGCCACGGGTTGTTTTAATTTCTGAATTGTTTTTGTCTTTTTTATTAAGGACGCTTTTAACGTGCACGTCTTTCTACATCATTCTCACATGTATAATTTCAACATGAGTGATGTAACAATTTTATGATTTAAAAGAAAAGAAAAGAGTGTACGTGGAGTGTCTTGCCCGTTCTTCTCATGCTTCATCTTTTTGACTGGCCGATCCGACCCTTTGAAAAATCAAAAGTGCCTGTAATTGGTTTTTTTTAAATAAATGCTTTGAGTTTGATTCGAAACCGCCAAAAAAGTATCTAAACAGAAATTTTGAACAATCCAACAATAAAATTCCGCGTATTCCTATTGCATTCGTCCGGAGGGAGACTAAAATAAAAAGTTTTAAGTGCTTTTATTTCATCACGTAAAAGTTCAACTTTTCCTGTGGGAAAATCGCAGGACGGCCGACATCGTAAAACATGACGTTTGATTCAATTGCTATGGTGTTGCAATGGTGGTGTTGCTATGGTGGTTCTCATCGTCTATCACTGTCATAAAGGAATTAAAATTAAAGTCTGGTTCACACAGTGCGATATAATTGCCAGTCCAGGCAATCTCATGCAACCTTTTTGCAGCCGTGTGGCACCGATATTGTTGTTAAAACATTATTTACACGTCTTTTTATTTTATTTGTATTTTGTGTTTCATGAACTGTGTCCGAATAAGCTTAGTTCTTTCTTTCTCTTCTCTTTTAATTTCTCTTTCTTTCAATACGTTGAAGCAATAATAAAAGTTACACTAACAGTATTTATACGATACAAGTCAGTTGCTTCAATTTTATTGTATGCCACGGGAAGAAAGTTGCATCGTGTACATGAAGCTTTACTTTTTGAACGGTATCGCTATCTCGCTTGCGATGTGTCATCCGTTTCTGTGCCACGGGCCACGGCCAGCTGCCAGCAAGTTCATTGTTTGGAAGGCACGCGTCGTGTTAAGGTCACTTCGTCGTGTTAATGACACCGATTTTTATAAAATGGAGCAGGTAATGTTAGTCATTTCCCCCCTGATCCTGGCGTTATGACGTGTGGACTGAGGTCAAGCGTAATTTAGATAATTGATGCAGAATGAGCTGTCATTTGTTGAATTTCTTTTGAACATAAAATACGCGACTCATTTTGTTCGCGACCGTGTAATATCTATATCTATAGGTACTTATAATAAATCTGTAGAAGTGAAAATTCTGTATATTGAAAATATCAAAAAAATAAATGGCAGGGAGTGTTACTAGACCGACACCGAAGCCAAAAATGTGATTAAAAAAAAATTGTCTGTCTGTTTGTTCAGGCATCACGCAAAAACTACCGGTTCGATTACGATGAAACTTGGTATAATTATTCTTTAATATCCTGGGCACCACACTGGGTATTTTTTATCCCGGAAAAGTATAAACAATAAAATCCAAACTTAATTTTGCAGTTCGATCCCTAGACCCGATTACTGTACCAACCGCAAATATTAAGTTTGTCGTAGGTTACGTCACCCGCAGTGGAGTTCACTAAGGGACGCTGCACACGGCTAAGATACTATAATATTTTATTCGCTGGCCATACAATTCAATGGACACACGACGAAGATAATAAACAATATTTCATATTTTCGTATCTTAAGATGAATTTGTATGGCGAGCGATATTATCTTAAGATAAAATATTATAGTATCTTAGCCGTGTGCAGCGCCCCTAAGTTATGCTGTAAATGTAGTGCTGAAGGTTGAATTTGGCTTGCACCGTTCGCAGCAAACGCGTGGCGCGCGGCCGCCACGGATCGCTACCATATATAAGGACGGAGTCTGAGCGCGCGGATCAACTTAGTTGTAAGCCCTGGCTGGAGGCTTAAAGTTCACTTAAGGCATCCACAGGATAGTCCGGTTAAGTAGTTACGACCTATTAAGGTCAACTACGAGATGCCATACACAAAAAAAAAAAAAAAAAACGCGCGGATCATACATTTTTTGAACGTTGATTTGAACGGACGTGTCGAGTGGCGAGCGTTCGTTCTTATTAGCATTCTATAAATTGTATGTTTTAACTGCTACTTGCAATTCTAAACCGTGCTAAGCCGTATTAATTAATGGACTTGAACTAAAGGAATTAACAAGATTAGCGGTCAAGGTTTAAACGCTTTATCGTAATTCGTTCCCGTGTTGTAGACCAGCACCCTAATTGCGAATGTTGTTGAACTGTCAAAATGAAACCGATTCCGATTGATCGTGTGTTACGCAATTAGGGTGCGGTATAGCTATTTACAACCATTGGACAGGCTTCCGAGTCGAAAATGACTCATTTTCGGTTACCTGATTTGCCTAGTTCCCGACCGCAAATAGCCGTTGTTGGAAGAATAGCGATCGTCTATTCTGCCTGTCAACATTTTCGGGTTACGGAAGTGTTTCGGCACGGAAAAGTATCGAATGTTTGTGAATACATTAGCTCATATTACCACCTTTTTTGAATTGCAACTGCCATTTTAGTCTAGTCAGTTCTTGTCAATCCGAAGGCTCTTGGAAAGTTTTTCTAGATTTTGGTTCTGAATTAGAATTAGAAGCAGTTCTTGTTTTTTTATATACCTGTGTTGTCCCACTGCTGGGCCAGAATCACCCATAACTTTCCACTGTTCCTTGTGTGTTGCCATCTCCAGCCAAGCACATCTATGTCTAGATGCGTTTACGGGAAATCACGCCAGCGTTTCTCGACGACGACCCCCGTCTTCTGGCACCCACTGCGTCGAATTTGGCCCATTTGAGTTTTTTTTAATCTTATCATTATGTAATAGAACCCGACCCTTTTCAGAAACCCCTGTCAAATAATCATTATTATGAAGCATGGTCAACTAAGCGTGGGTACTAATTATCTACTGTGAAAAGGCTTTTTTATTCTTTTCTCGTTTCAATTTAATTGTCAGCCTTTTTCATTCTGTCGGCTTATTTAGCATGTCCTATTAACAATTCTGGAATATTGCAAATGGCTTCGTAATTTATTCCCGAATTTGCTTATAATTTATTAAAGCTAAATTCGTTGGGAATATCTCTAAGAGAATAAATTGAGTTTTTGTACCACATTGATTGCTTTTTAACGACCACAGACCACAATAAATGCTAAAAATTAGGAACGTGTGATTGTGCGTATTATAGGAGTAAGTATTAGGTATCTACTTAGGTTGCATTTTATGTAGGTACGAGAAAATACAGCCTACCCATACTTTATTTTATTTATAATATACTAGCTTTTTCCCGCCGGCCGCGCTATCAGGATAAAAAGTATCCTATGGGTTAATCCAGGTTATTAACCATAATATCTGTGTGGCATTTCATCTAAATTCCTTCAGTCGTTTCGCGTGATCGAGTAACAAACTCCGACCCTAAGACGATGACCTACCAAACATCCAAACATTCACATTTATTTAATATTAGTACGATAAATAATAAATATTATACAAGGTGGCAGGGACATCAACGCGCAACGTGTTACCATGCATTCAGTATAATTATGATTCTGAACCCCCCAGCAGCTATGTAAATTTTGTCGGTTATGAAAAAAAAAAAATCTGCTCCTTCCTAGAAAAGTGCAATACCTAGGTACGCGGTCAAAATGTACTTACTGAATCCATGGTAACAGGTTGCGTCGAAGTCCCTGCGCTACTCCTCCTTCCTTCCTGTTAGCCTGCATCACTGCTGGGCAAAGGCCTCTCCTCATGACTCTTTCGATCCAGGGCTAAAGTAGACCACTGGTCGTTTCTTTTGTCCAGCTCGTCCAGCCATCTTCTACGCTCAGGGCTCCACGTGGTTGTTATTTTGGCCCACAGCTTATTAGGGACTACTCACACTTATTCAGCTCCCTTCGCGTTTCGCTGAACGATTTTGGTCACACTTATACAGTTCTGCTTCTATCAGCCGCGTACAGCGTCGTAAGAATGAGAAAAGCCGTCATAGCGTGTTATCTCCGCTGAAACGCTTCTCTCTTCCCAAGCATTATTTTTTCTCTGTTGATCGCTATAATGTGACGAACTAATATCGTACAAGCAAGAATATTTGTGCACTAGCAATATAAGTTTCTATTCGTCCATCATGTTATTTCGTAAAAATAAAATAATTCTAATTACTTTACTTTTAAAGTCCGACGTCCGAACTCTCGCAATCCTTGCGTGCATAATGATTACGTAATAATAAATCAAATCTATGCAGGAACTATGCAGGTCGCAACTTGTCGATAAGGAGTCGAGAACCATTCGTGTACAGCGCTGTTCCGCCGCGTTCGACGCTGAATGCGGCGGAACAGCGCTGAACTCTATCTATAGCACTCGCATGATAATAACACATTTGTCCTCATTTTATATTTGTTTGCCGCGAAAGCTGAATAGACGCGGAAATCTGAACGGATGCGTACGCGTCTCCATACAAAATCGTTGTTTTCTATGGGTTTAAGCTGAATAAGAGTGAGTAGTCCCTTAAGCATGCACTTCAGCTTAGCGGCTTTTTAAGCAACGTCAGTAATCTGTGTTTTGGAGCGCAGTGTGGTGTTGCGAGTATGGTCTGTCAATTTGACGCCTAGAATGCTGCGCTTCATTGCACGTTGGCAAACCTTGAATTTGGACTTTTTAATGTTTATCAAAGACCAAGTCTGGGATCCATAGGGTACCCTATAGGTCTAGAATCAGGTGGAATTTATTGTTTCAGTTTGTCGATGCCTGTTTGTCGATCCCTGCCACCCTGTATAATCTTTTATAGTAGGATTAGTTCTGTCGGTTGGTTTGAGTTTGTCATACAGGATACGTACGTGGTATGTCTGTATTGCTTTTATCTACCATTTTAATTAACGAACGGAAGATTCAATTTAAATTTGCCCAAATTACCACAGTCTATTCAATCTGACGTAGCTCAATGAATATAAATAATGGTGGCGCCATTAAATGCTAGGTATTCATGAATATTATCAACAAAATATGCTTCTAAACCTAAATGACCCTAACCATTTGAACCTGTTGAAAATGAATATTAACCTTATCACCACGCTTGGCAAGCGGAATGGTAATTACCAAAAGTTTTTTTCTTTTTTTTTCCTTTTTGGCAAACTGAGCCGGTGTTGACTAAATACCAAATGTAATAGCAAAACCGGTCTCCAACCTTTTACTATGACATTCATGAAGTGGATGACAAGTTAATAATAAAAGATGCTTTTTAAAATGATGCAATGAGTATAAAACATAATACATATATGCTAATAATCTTAAATAACTTGTTGAACTTGTTAAGGATTGTCTCCAACCAAAATAATTTATTTTTATATTGCAACAGATAGTAAACCTACATGTCCACAAAATAACTTTAATCAACACAAACTGGCACCCCCATTAAAAAAGAAGATGTATTTATGTCGATTTTTTATCACTCTTACCTTTCCTGCTTAATATTGGGAGTTCTTAAAATTGTGACATAGCAGGGGTCAAATGGATTAACAGTTCCAACGAAATTGGATGAAGTTAGAAGGAAGTTTACAGCAAAAGGTATATCGAATAGTGTTTGATGCTTCATTCAAAGATAAGGCAACTAAAGGCTAATTGAAATGACGGTAGCTATTCCCAAATATGGAGGGCAACATAAAGATCACTTAATTCTGAGCAAATGCACGAGGTGGAAAACTGGGTGTTATTGCGCGGCTAGAAAGGAAATAGCTCTAGGTACTCTTGCAGCCGACGGTGATTAGCTAAGAATATTTGGTGTGTCAACGATATGACAATAAATTACTAGATAATATTACAAACATCATTATCAGCCAACAGCAGTCCACTATGGACATAGGTCTCTCCTATTGCACACCATTCAACTCGATTTCCAGCAACTCTCATACAGCTGCAGATACCAACCATCCTGCGGAGATCGTCGCTCCATCTAGCCGGAGGGCATCCTTCCTAACGTTTGCTGATTCGCGGTCTACAATTAAGAACACGTTTTCCCCAACGGTCATCGTTCTACGGCTAATATAACCGGCCCACTGCTAGTTCAGCTATCTTATTATGTGAGCTATGTTGACAACTTTGGTTCTCTGCCGGATCACCTCATGAAAACTCTAAATCAACATGGTGTCTCCCACCTATTAAAGTGAGTGCCTTGGGCGTCATCCGCCAAAATAAACAGTTACAATGAATACAATTTAAATCTGTCACATCCAATCAATCCTTGTTTGCTGAAGCACTTGATTGTATCAACAACGATTTCAATTGTTGCAATTATTTTATGGATCGTATTCAATAGTGTTTTGCCATAAACTAGTTGTGAGATGAATGGCCTTGCCGTTTTTGTGACCAGTTGATGTCATGTCCCAAACAGAAGAAGACGTAATAGCCAAGAGCATAAGTGGACGATCAACAAACAAAAGAGCATCAAGATTTTCTGCACTTGATAAGCAAATGGAGAATTAAATAAGTATGGGCGTAAAAGGCGGCCCCAACAAATACAACGATTTGCGCAATATTTATATTGCGCAATATGATTGAGTTAACCCGTGCACTGAAATAATCCATTATTTTCACGCAAAAACATTGATGTTTTCGCGTGAGTAAGTCCGGCGCAATATTCATCCTGGGCTGTACGGTGCAATAAAAAATAAAATCGCTCAAACTTTTCAATCATTGCGCAATCTTCAATTCATATTATTGCTGATTATATAGAAGTTACAGAACAAATATTTGAATTTAATATCGTTTATTTAAATAGGCTTCAAGCACTTTATGAACGTCAACAATAACAAGGCAGCCCCCAAGTCTTCCACCCTTCCCTTCTTCAGATACTATGAAGCGAATTCCAAATAATTGGAACTCCAATTTGCGAAATAAAACAAAAGAGTTCAATTTGGCTACTTTATTTTCCAAGTTTCTTGAAGCTACGATTGGACTCTACTTTTTATTTTCTAAGCAACCAAGTAAAAATAATCAGCCACCCCAGACTGGGTCTAGTAGGTTTTGAAGTTTTGTCTGGGACCATACCATAGCATAATCCCCACATAATGTTCCCACTACTGGGGAAAAGGGCTCTTTTCTGTGAGAGGGAGTGGATAATCCACCACGCGGGCCCATATGCGGGTTGGTGAATGTCACATCATGTCTCCTTTTTTTTTTGTTTCTTCGACATGCCGGTTTCCTCAAAATATTTTCCTTCACCGTTTTGTTTGTATAGGACCATTTGATATTTTTTTCGCGGCAACTACTTGGAGAAAGTTGTCCAGTTTGATGGTCAGTAAATCAGTAAACCCTTAAATTTGACCACACCTTTCTGATACACGCTCTATACATTTGAAAAGTTGAAAGATTGTTTTGTAATGTGATACGTACGTAATATAAAATCGTGATTCTCTTGAACCAATACCAAAATCGAATAACCATTAACCAGTGTAACCTTCGCAAATAACAAACTTGTAAATTTTTTGTGAATCTAGTTTACAATGTGGTTTTCAAATGACCGTCAAGGTCGACTGGTCCATGTTTGAATAGAAACTAATATGATTAAGTGATACGTAATTCTAAAAATGTTATTGACACCATGTCATTAGGTAGACCGGCAGCCTTTAGAGAGGTAATGCTAATAATATTCTTGGCTCCGAATGTGCATTGAGCGCACAACTTCTGTCGGGTGAATCCCACTATTTCTAATAGGTATTTCTATTGATAGAAATACTGGGCCTGATTCAGACGGATTGTCCCACTATTTCTATTGCTGTCGGCTGCGACAACAAAAAACGCTGCATAACCTCTTATGACGGCGTGCATATAGAAACTATTTATTTATTTCCTCTTTAGATAATATAACCTCTTGATCATAGTTGTAATTTACTGTTATTGATAGACAGCTGCCATTATAATTGCTATTACTGCTTTACGAGATAGGTGTTGGTTCTGAATTAAATAAATATTGTTAATAATGGAGTTTATAAAAAGGGGGAAGGGAGTTATACTGTTGTACGAGGGTTATGAATACACTAGGCAGATAGTTTACAAGAATAATAAATACGTTGTGGAAATGCAAATGAAAAGCGCCACAAAACAAAATGCAAAGGATCGATAACAGTATCCCCGGTAAGTTTCCATCACTTTACCAGAGGCTGTAGGTCGGTAGTTGGCGTAAGTAAATTTATTTTGTCTACTGTATTTTTGATACTTATTTGAAATTTCTTCTTAGGATAACACCATAGCGAGAACAATTGAACACTCTTCTCACTGTATTTCCGACAGTAACCAATCCGCGATTGAAGTTGCAATGAGTTGTAGTTTTGATCAAGCTGCAATGGGCAAAATAACAATACCTAAAGCTTTCAATAACGCAATCAATTCTTTAATTGACCAAGGAATTCCATTACTTGGTAAACCATTGCCACAATACACCTCTAAAAAGTCTTCCATGTACAGACGTCGTAACAAAGCTCTAAATGTTAAAAAGGTGTGTTACAAGACCGTTCAAGAAGTACAAAGTCCAGTAACATTTGAAGACTTTGTGCTTGCTGATTATATTGACTCCGATTTAAGAGTAATAATATTTTGTTGTGAAGAAGAAACTAGCGGCAATCGTTTGATTGACGGGACATTCTTTGCGTGCGCCATTTGCACAATAATTATTGTCAATCCACGCTGATTTTGGAAGTGACTGGAATCATAGCAAAGTAGTGCCAGTGATTTATGCTCTTTTATCGAGTAAATCACGGAAAGCGTATTGCATTTTATTTGATCTTATTAAAAAAAGGTTACCTGAATGGAGCCCTACTAAATTGACAGTTGATTTTGAAAGGGCTTTGATTTCTGCATTAATAGCAAGTTTTCCTGCAGCTAAAATAAACGGCTGCTATTTTCATTTTGTGAAATCATTGACTAAGAAAGCTAAATCACTTGGCTTTTCTCTTGGTCTTCTCTGTATAAATCCATCCGCATGACATTGATAATACAACTTACCTGCAGACGGCCGCTTTTGCCCAAAAATAAAATACAAGATGGTTGGAATTACATTTTAGCAGAGATGGGTGACAGTGAAGCCGAAAATAAATATAAGAACTACATAGAGAACTACTGGATGAAAAATATTTTTTCAAGGGTGTGGTGTGTGTTTGGAGAACGTCCCCGCACTAATAATGCGATGGGATCTTGGAATAGAAAATTAAATAGACTGGTGCCAAAAAATGTAAGCATTGTGACGGTGATAAATTAAACGAATACTCATTAACAAATAATTCCCGAAAACGAGGAATAGCCCAATTGCAAAAAGATGAGATGATCTTAGATGAACAAATGAAATTACTCCAAGGCGATGAAGCACCTGGACAATTCTTATTAAAGATGGCCCATAAATTTATGCTAAGCGTTCGAAATTCGAAGTTCACAGGGTCATCTAGTTTTAAATAAAATCTTCATGCTGAAATTTTGTTACTGCTTGGTGGAAAACAAAAAAAAGAACGCTTCTAGTTCTTCGTTTTAAAATATTATAAAATGGATGAAATTCTGCAAAAAATGTTTTCAAAGAGTCCAAAGACACGTTATGATATAGCTTTAACGAATGTGTTAAACATTTTACATTCACAAATAGATGAACACCTACAAAGTTATGAAAACTCGGTGCTGGAAAATGTAACAAGTCATACGGTTCAGTGTTTTTGTGGTATGTTGAAATTATTCTATATCTATCTATATATATAAAATTCAAAGTCCTGACTGACTGACTGACTGACTGACTGAGACATCAACGCACAGCCTAAACCGCTGGTCCTAGAGACATGAAATTTGGAGGGTATATTCTTCGTAAAGAGTAGGTATCCACTAAGAAAGGGTTTTTCGAAATTCCACCCCTAAGAGGGTGAAATGGCGGGATTTTGTTTGTATGAAAAATCTTATTCCTTGAGTTAATAAACTTGAAACTTGGCACGAATACTTATCTAAGTAAATTATAGAGTTGAGCATTTTTTGTTTTTATAAACTACCCCCTAAAAGGAGATTGGGGGGTTTCAAAGTTTGTATGGAAGAATTTTAGCGCGCGGTCCGATTTACTCGAAACTCAGTATTTATACCTGAAATTGAAAGGAAAGAATAATGTGTATCAGGGTTTTTCGAAAATCTACCCCTGACGGCCTGAAAAGGGGTAGTCAATTTTACAGCGGAGGATTTTACAGCGTGGCTTTATTAACTCGAAAATTGGTATAAATAATCTTTGAGTCAAGTTATGAACACATCCTAAATGATTTTTCAAAATTCCACCCCTGTGGGGGTGAAAAGTGGGGATACATTTTAAATGAAAAATCTTATTCTTTAGGTTAATTATCTTGAAAATTGGCATGAATACTCGCCTAAGTAAGCAATAAAGTTTATCATTATTAGTTTTTCAAAACTACCCCTCAAAGGGGATATAGGGGTGTTGAAGTTTGTGTGGAAGAATTTGAATGCGCGGTCCGATTAACTCGAAACTCAGTATTGATACTTTTGACAGAAAATAATTAGTAATAAGTATGTAAAGTTGTCAAAAATTGACCCCTGACGGGGCCAAAAGGGGTAATTCGGTTTTTAGGGGAGGATTTGAACTTGAAACTGTATGTTACATTTTCACGCCTAAACCACTGAACTTCTGATTTGGCAAAGAGATAGATGGCATCCTGGGGAAGCACATACTTTTTATCCTGGTAGCACGTTCCCGTGGGATAACTTCCGACATCCACGCGGGCGAAGCCGCGGGCAGAAGCTAGTTTCTAATAATTATACTGTCTTGTTTACAGCTTCTTAACATTCAATTATTGTTTTTTAATCTTAAACGACAACTATAAGGGTTGATTTATTTTTTAAAGTAATACCAGATGGAATAATATCGTTAAGCGATGAAGGAATGATGCCAATGGAAACATGTTAGGAGTACAGTCAGGCTTTGTGTGATTTGTACTGTAGAGTATGTGGTGGAGAATCGTTTAAAAAAATGGCAAATTATTAATTTGTTCTCAATTTTTTTTTTTTTAATACTGAGAAGTTGTGTTTTAATTTTAATCAATTCATTAAAAGTGGTACACTTTTCAAATAACATCACTGCGTTTTTTTGTCGCAATAGAAATAATGGGATATAATTTGTAAAAAACGCTGGTCCCACTTTTTCTATTTTGTATTTCCATGGAAATAGTGGGATACACCCCTTCTGTCGTCTTTTGATTGTTCGCCATGCAAAGCCGTCAATTTATTACATCGTGAAGTAAAAAAAGTTGTGGGGAAACCGGCATGTCCCAGTACCAAAAATTAACATCCGCACTGGGCCAGCGTTTTGGGTTTTGGCCCACTCCCTCTCACAGAGAGAAGGCCTGTGTCCCAGCAGTGGGAACATTTTAGGCTGATTATTGTATTGGATAAATAGTTAAGTGTCAAATTCGTCCGTGGCCGACCAATTGTGAATAATAGATAGATTTGATTTTCAATGTCATTTGTGGCAATTGTAAACTTGCCAGTAAAGATGTTTGTGCACTAACTTTTATTTTTATTATGTTGTATTCTGTTTTCGTAACCTTTGACATTATGCTAAAAATATCACGTTTGACAGCAACATGTATGTTTCTATGTTCATCTACGCTTATCGATATGTCTGTCTATTTACCCGCGTGTGTGTTTTTTTAATAAAACCTCGTCATTCTATCCAAATCAAACACTTTAAATGCAAATGTTCTCTTCGTCTTTAGGTATTTTATTATAATTATTCAGAATTGTAAGGTTCCAGAATAAACTTGGGAAACTATTTATACATGTTATTATTAACCTGGCCTAGCCTTATTCAGATTTATCAAGAAAAACGTACGTATTTTCTTTATTTTATAGGTAATTCTGATACTCGAAACTGTAACTCTAGTCTTTTTTAAGGCGATAGCGTCAGGGTATCCCGCGAAATTCGAATTTTCTTACGTTGTTTGCCATTTGCAGCTCAGTATCAGGTTGTATGTTGATCTAATTATTATTCGCGGCCGTAACAAGTTTTTATTTATAGAATTTTAATCATAAAAATCATCAATACATATATCTCAGTTCATGTACGTAAGGAAAAATTTAAATCTTTTCAGTAAAAGAGGTGACAGACACACCTATAGAAATGAAAATAGGGACCAATTAGTTCAACCAGGTTTCAGACTGGCTAAAGCAGACTCTTCCTTCACGGGGTACTGTTTAAAATGTTACAATAAAATACCTTCCCACATACTCCAACTCAATGAAACGAAATTCAAATCTTACATAAAACGCACACTATGCAGCCAAGCATATTATAGGTTGGAGGATTACATCGCTGACAAAAATGCTTGGCTAAACGCTGGTCTGCTCCACAGGACGCATAAATAATTTGATTAGCATTTGAAAATCCGCACGCCTACCCTACCTACATACTGTTGGAGCTGCTGAACATTTTAGAATACTATTTTTGCATTATATAAATTAAATCTCCTAGTATTGTATAATTGTATAGCACATATGTGAGTACTATGTACATACTATAAAGCTACCATTTACTGCATACGCCTTTCATTGATTTGAATGTGCCTTGGCGGCTGAGAGTATGTCATGCTCACTCTAATGTCTCGCTGATGGTGGCGCATGTGTTGGATTATTTAGCTCCCTTCAAAATGGTTGAGCTGAATGGTGCTAATCTATGCGTCATATTCGTGAACGGGCGCTGTCAGTAGGGACTGGTCAACTCTTTGCTGCCATGGCTTATTTTGATTTAATTTAATATTTGTTTTTTTTTATCTTTTCATTACGGACGCTTTTAACGTTCTGCATCGTTCTATCATGCATAATTTTTAACATGAATGATGTAACCAATAGGTACTTTGTAACCATAATCGTAATTTTTTTTTTGTTTTTTATAAAACGTTGCCCCACACTAGGAATTTCTCCTGTATCGTGGGTGCGTTTACAAACATTTAAACTCACATACACAAACAGCCAGACCCGGAACAACTACTTGTAGGTCAAACAAATATTTGTTCCGTGTGGGAATCGAACCCGCGACCCACTGCGCCAACCGTGTCGTCAAATGATGAATTGATGAATGACTATTTCATGAATCAACACAGGCAGAACACAGACTATTAAATGACTATTTCATGAAATCATGACATAATTTACTGACTCTTCTGATTATAATTCTGTAAAACCATATTTGTTACGGTCGCGAATCATATTAATAATATACAACCTGAAACCGAACTGCAAATTGCAAACAAAGTAAGAAAATTCGAATTTCGCGGCATACCCTGACGCATGCCCCTTAATGATGTGTTTATCACCATAATTCTGCTGGAAATTAATAAAAGGTTAAATTTTCAGCACCTCATAAATGATAAATGACATTTATTGGTCCAAAAAAAAAAACACTTTAACACGTCAAAACCGGACAGGTGTTTTTAATTTAAATACATTTTTCGTGGCCTGAAAGCGATTCTCATTAATATTTATAATACTATTACACAAATATAATTTAAAATATATACATTGTGTGTCACCGCTTACATAATATTTTGCACATTGCATCATTTAAGTTTCCACTTTGTATAAATATGTACATACAAACAGGGTCATGTAGATAATGTGAATTTAGTAATTATAATTAAACTAGTGATTCAACTTTTATCGTCTAAAGCAGGGATCACCAATGGGTTATAATTATTGGCGATCTGTTTAAAAAAATAATATGACTGTCGCGGTCCGATTGGTAGACGATTAGTAATTAGTATGTAGCAACCACGATTACGATTACGACGGGTTCGAACCCTGACAGGCGCTTTACTTTGTGTAAATTATTTTCATCGTAACTGCTTTCAAAACGGTGAAGGAAAACATCATGAGGAAACCGGCATGTCTTAGAATCCAAAATTCGAAGACATGTGACATCTACGAACCCGCACTCGGCCCGCGTGGTGGATTACGGCCCACTCCCTCTCACAGAAAGGAGGCCTGTGTCAAAGCAATGAGAACATTATAGGCTGATTATGCTTATGCTGACCACGATTAAAAATAAAACGAAAATATTTTTTTTTAATAATAAAAGAATATTATGTACCTTATAAACAAAAATAATAAGAAAACAGGTACTTAATTAATATTCATTAAAAAAAAAAAACAGTTTTTACTTTGGACTATTTGTTTTCAATTCCAATTCTGGAGTAAAGTTGGTGCAATTTTTATTTTAATATTTTTAGATGTTTTACTTATTTACTGTTTAAGGTCCGCTCAAAATAGTTCCGGACCGCGGTCCGACTTTTGGTGACTCCTGGTCTAAAGGTTGTAGGATTAATTAAAATGATAAAATATAATTGTGTTGGGGTGAAAGACCAAACGATATCTAAAGTAAAGTAATGGTCACTGTTTAGTCATAGTATGACTAACTAGTAATTAGATCCATAATAATTATCTTTATGGTCTTATGTTCATGACTCACGAAATTTTTAATGTTCCCGGTCTACATTTGATACGGATTTTCGATTTCATTCTTTAGGTACAAGCAAATGAAAATTAGAGTCCGACAGAAATTCGTTTTCAGTTTTCGGTCACAATATCTATTTTCGGCAATTTTCGAAAAACAATGACCGAAAACAATTAAGATTTTCGGCTGTGGTTGAAAAAAAACACTGCCGCAAATGAATAATTTCCTTTATTTATTCAAAGAAAATCCTGAAGAATTTAAACGACTGTGAATAAACAACACAGAAAACTAAAAAAAAAAATCTCAATTTTCGGCCACAAATGCGGTTTAGATTGAATTTCCTTATTAAGTCCAAACGCTTCCACTACAGATTTAAATGATTAATAAAGCCCCTTTGTGCTTATTACAGGAAATTAAATTTTAATCTCTTCACCCTAAAGCTGAAAATTGCTTAATATTATTTATTTGCAACCCTTTATTAACAGGGTAAAAGTCAGTGCACAGGACATTTTTACATTTATTATTCAGGCCAATTAATTTCTAAAATTGTTCACTCAATAAATTTTGCTCAATTTATGTCGCCGATGTTTTAAGGTTTTTTTGTCGGAGAAATGTAAATATTGGTTGTACCAGTACTAATTATCTAATACAGCTTTGAATGAGAAAAGTTAAGTAGTATTTCCAGTGGAGTAATATCTTAACACACTCTAAGTAGCAATGGTTAAGCTACGCTTGCCGCGGTTGGTCCGAGGATGGGTGACCATTTTCACAAACCAAGACCCCTCCGTGCCTCGGAAAGCACGTTAAGCCGTTGGTCCCGGCTGTCATTCGTGGATCTTTGACAGTCGTTACGGGTCGTCAGTAGCCCGAAAGTCTGACAACCAGTCTTACCAAGGGGTATTGTATTACCCATTAACTGGGTTGTGGAGGTCAGATAGGCAGTCACTCCATGTAAAATACTGGTATTCAGCTGCATCCGGTTAAGGCTGGAAGCCGACCCCAACATAGTTGGGAAAAGGCTAGGCAGATGATGACTCTAAGTAGCAATGGATTTCATTTTCACAGTTCAAGAACATTCATTGCGTTATTTACGCTGCAGAGCAGACAAATTTTTCGAATATATGAAAGCAATGGATTAGCAATATCTTTCAAAATTATTGCGATTATGGTGCTGAATCTAAGTACTGTATCCTCGTAAGTATATCTGCATCGTTATCTTAAGCTATCTTTACTGGGCATGTTATGTGGGTAGGTAACAATGAACCCAACCAACATTTTTTATCATTGAATTTTTTTTCGATAGTTTCCGAAACTGACAATGAATGGTTTCGTAGTTGGCATGAATTTATTCCAAAAACAAACTCAATATAGTGTGTACTTAGTTTAAAAAACATATTCACCCATACATCATCACGGTCAATTCTCCAACAGCAAAAGTTTGAAATCGCTCAACGATTTTCGAACTTTTTCCTTTACTTTTGCTGTGAGACCTTGCTTCTTGCCAAACTTCACGATTCTAGGTCAACGGGAAGTATCTACCTACTCTGAAGGTTTGGTTTTATTTGCGAGTATCAAAATATGTCGCATAAATGGCTGTGTTTTTATTGCGTTGACTATTAGAAGCTTGATTTTTAGAGCTCCAAGAGACCTATGACCTAAAGCCTAAAGGGTCATGACGGGCTTACAGACGGACCACGAAGTGATCCTATGGGTTCCGTTTTTCCTTTTGAGGTACGAAATCTTAAAATTGATTAAATAAAGCTTTATCCCGGAAAAATACATGTTCAATAATTTTTTTTAAAATGATTAATTACTAAAGTCATGACGTGATGTTTTCAACTTTTAACGTCACAATTTAGTTTTTCATTCAGATAGTGGTTTTATTCCGAACACACTTAACCACTTATAACTACGTCTTGTGGTCATCTTACCCCACGTTTCTCTAAACAATATTACGAATCGTCAAGTCAACTGTTACTCATGTATTCGATAATCCAGCACAGAGTTACAGAGGGCCTAGCACGAACGCGCGGAGTATCTAAACGTAACGTTCTACGCGACAAGCACATGTAGCGGTATCTACAATGCAACATGCGAACCACGCGTCATACTGACGTCACGCAGACCGCGCAATTAGCATAGATACCATTTCCTAACATCAATCGTTGGGCAATTGCCCGCCAGACACAACACCCGTCTGGTCGGAGGATCCTCCCTTTTCTATGGAGGATGAGTGAACTTTACACACTAGCACCTAGGGCACGCAAGGGCGCCTAGGGTAGGGTTAATGGGCGGGCAAGTGGGGCATGGTCTAATTCCTAGGACTGCACTTGCACTGGGTATTGGATGGGTCAGTAATCCTCGGTGACGGCGATCGTTTGTCCAGCGCGACCTAACTGTCGTTTGTTATGTTATGATTATGATAGAAGCCGAGATTTCGGTGCCGCGCCGCCGCCACCGGTGCGACGGCAGTGGGTATTACCGGCACAATCTCGGGCCGCGTCAAGCGGTCGCGCCGAGCTACTCGAAACTTCGGCAGCCGAGATGACGGCGTTCGAGTGACGGATGTGCAGTGGACACGCGGCTATAGTAAATGTAAGTATGTTATCTCTTCTTCTGCGCCGTCAGCTCGTTCTCGGTGACGTCCCGGTGAAAAATAGTAATACTTATGTGCAAACAAAGCACTAGGAGGGGTTTGTGGCTAAACAGACGCGCGGGTTGATGGATCAGGTTAAGCTACGCTTGCTACGGTTGGACCGTGGATGGGTGACAATCTTTACATACCAAGACCCCTCTGTGCCTCGGAAAGCACGTTAAGCCGTTGGTTCCGGCTGTCATTCGTGAATCGTTGACAGTCGTTACGGGTCGTCAGAAGCTCGAAAGTCTGACAACCAGTCTTACCAAGGGGTTTCGTATTACCTACGCAGTAACTGGGTTTTGGAGGTTGGATAGGCAGTCACTCCATGTAAAATACTAGTACCCAGCTGAATCCAGTTAGACTGGAAGCCGACCCCAACATAGTTGGGAAAAAGCTAGGTAGATGATGTGTAAACCAAGTACAATTTACAGTAGCAACCAATTTTGAAATCGTTTGAATATTTATGACGTTACGTTTGCGTCGCGCGCTCGTGCGAGTCCTACAAGAGGACTGTGATGTTGCCACCCAAATCGGACAAAGGATTCAATAATTTCGAATGCGCACTTACAACAAACTTTTGATATAACAATGACTCAAATTATTGTGGTCAAAAAGACACGCAGAAGTTTTTCGCGGAAATAAGGTTTTTTTGTAAAACATTACCTATTTTGTAGATTGAGAAGTTTTGTAAAATAGGTACTTTTTTTCAAATACCTAATTTGTTTACCATAAAAACAAATAAATAAATAATCGAGACCCCAAGATGTACAAAAGAGATAAGTAACCATGGTGGAATTAAATTTAATTTGATAAATGAATTCTTTGTTTTCTATTAATTGTTTGTTTGTTTTCTTTCTAAACTTCAACTATATCCGACGACACTGGTTACTTATCTCCTTTGGTGACCTTACCTACTGAACCCTGTTTTCTTTGGGTTACTACCTATTTTTATTTTAAACTAGCTTTTGCCCGCGTAAAGCAACTTTCTTATTTTTTTCCGTAAGAACCTTCTACAAGGTAAGAAAACTTAGAAAACAAATGGATGAAATCGGTAAAGTCGTTCTCAAGTTATGGCGTGACCAAGGGAAATAGGGATTCATTTTTATATACATAGATAAATGTTTCTGAATTTGTACGATCAATCTGACTCATCGACATGAACAGACAAGACGATAAGTATACCGGCTCTCATAATCAAATGTCATTATTATTTTCAATGCAAGAAACTTATCATACCTACAAATGAGGATCCGGGTCTTTAATGACTTCATTTAAAAAGTATCTAAAGTTACCTAATTGTCAAGCGTCTTCTAAAAGTAGTACTAATGAAAGATGGGATTAAAATTGCCAAAACTTAGACGTTCGACAACCAACTAAAATTGTTTAAAAAAAAAATGACATTTTAAGTTGTTATTCTTTGACAGTTGTCAAATTATAAATCAATCAATCACACTAATCAATCAATTTTTAGACTGTAGGTACCTAACTATGTATAGATAGAACACAGGCTCTTAGCAATGGAATTAGGAATTATTATCTGATGGCAAAAAATTTCGCATAAAATATCCCAAAGATTTCAGCCCCCTAGAAGCTTGTGCTAGAAGCATACGCTCCGGCCAGGGTATTTTTTTTTTACCCTCTTTTTATTATCACGACATTGTCGTCCGCATCACATGCTCATACCATGTTGAATAAAGTATCCTGTATATTATTTTATTCGTCACGTGGGTATAAATACTATAGTTAACACTTAGTCCCTTGTGCCTTATCTCTAATTACCGCTACGTGAGCTACGTCACACGCCAGCAGTTCCAGAACAGTTAATTTCTTTGTGCGTCACTTTGCAAGTAAGGAAGTTGCGCAGTATCCCAAAGCGACATTTTTTGCTGATTAAATTCGTTATAACTTTCTCGAACACGAGATCCCTTGGAGATCAATGTACCTATTGCTTTTTTTGAAAGCTTTCACGTCCTAGATACTTTATTAGGTTCGCTTCTGCCCGCGACTTTGTTCGCGTCAAATTTCTTGATTTAATCTTCTATAGTACACGGAAGCTACACTAAAACACGCATAGGGTCAATGGGTTGGTCAAATGGGTTAAAGAAGTGATACTTTTCAATCGTGACTAAACTTAATTATCAAACAAATACGGAACATAAAAAAAATACGTCTAAGGGGTACAGCTAATGCCAGGGTAGCGGGATCGTCCGAAAGGGTTACCGCTGCCCTGGAACAGAAAGGGCCAAGGAAGGAGCACGGGTGGGTTTTAGTCAGTAAGAGTCTGACACTCCCTTCCGCTCCATCCAGAGCGGGACGGGTCATTTGATGATTTCCTAACCACAAAAAAAAGGGTAGGTACAGCTAAAGCACGAAACTTTTGGGAATCCTATAGGCAACTTTTACCCACCAGTGGGTAACAAAATGAGTTAAAGCAGATATACTTTTCAATCGTTACTCAACTTAATTACCAAACACATACGGAACTTCCAAAAAAAAATACGTCTAAGGAGGGCGGCTAAAGCACGAAACTTTTGGGAATACCATAAAAAAATTAAACCCACCAGTGGGTAAAAATATGTTAAAGAAGAAGGTACTTTTCAATCGTTACTTAAAGTGCGGCTGACGAGAACATGCGTCCTTGACACTTCAGTCACGTGAGTTTCATTCAAACGAAGTCATGTTTTGCGAATTTGATCTTTATCAGCTACTAGAATTGTCGCACTAACAGGGGTCAGGAACGCATTATCTCGACGGCCGGACTGTAACATGTACGGAACTTAAAAAAACGTCTAAGGGGGACATCTGTAGCACGAAACTTTTGGGAATCCCATAGGCAACTTTTACCCAACACTGGGTAAAAATATGGGTTAAAGCAGAGATACTTTTCAATCGTGACTTAACTTACTTACTTAGGGGTTTATTCATACACGACGACGACGACGTTAAGTAACGTTCAAACGTCAAAAATGTATGGTTAAACAGTCGCTAATCACTGCTTAACTTTAAGCAACGTTTATGAATAAAGGGGCTAATGCGTAGGTATGGAACGTCCAATAAAATATGTCTGAGGGAGACAGCTAGACACGAAACTTTTGGGAATCCCATAGTCAACTTTTTACCCAGCAGTGGGTAAGAAAGGTAGTTTTCAATCGTTTTTTTTAACTTTATTAAAGGCACGAAACTTCAAGAAAAAGTACGCAAGATTTGTTTAATTACAAACCGTAATTTGCCATCGATTAAGAAATTCGAAAGCATTGTGTTTATTTTGTAACTAATTGGATAGGTAATTACAATTTTCATTGTGTGTTAATGTCCCAACAATGTTATTAAGATGTCAATTTATGCCATTATTAGAACATGAAGTAACATTTTTTGTTCTGGTAGTATCTTCACAATGGGTGCCTCAAGATGGACGGAGGCCGGCCCTGGAAAAGATGGCGAGATGACCTACTAGACGCTTACTGCGAGGGCTGGTTCGAGGTGGTGCGGGAAAAGAGTTCCTGGAAGGATTCGGGGAAGGTTTTTTCCCAGCAAAATACTGTCCAGTATGGGCTTACAAAAAAAAAAAGGAAAAAGTTGCTTAGTGAGTTATGTTTCGGCGGTCGGGATTTTAATTAAAAAAATATTTATTTATTACAATATTAATTTAATTATAAAAAGTACAGGATATTAAGCTGATGGCTGATGCAAGACTGAATACAATGCAAAGAAAAATAATTCTATTGAATTTCCGGTAAATGCATAGTTGCAATACGACGCATGCTGGCGGTGGCTGCAAGCTCAGCGTAAACGCGTGTTACGATGAGTTAACTCCTCCCTCCATAAGATAGAAGCAACTCTTGCTTCTGGCGGCGTCCGCGCTGCCCTTTGTGTCCTCCGGGGGGTTCTTAGTTTTCCATTGATACAGCTTCCAGGATGCTGCAGCGACCAGTAGGATATATAGGATGATTGTGTTCCAGCTAGGTGTAGCTGCTATGATGTGCCAATTATCTTCTTCTGGTACGGATATGTCGCCTGCCTTGTTGACCAGTTCATGGATGCTGTCTAGTGAGATGTCTTCTAGTTGGAGTTCGTATTGTATTGATTGTTCTGCGACTTGAAACTGCTCTGGTAACGGTATGACTTCGTTGATGACGACCGTGTCAGTGTGAGATCGCAGTGTCTTGTTCATGATGTTCATCTGGCAATCTTCTGTGAGTGCAACGAGATGAATTCCAGATAGCTTCTTGTAGTCTGTCTTGGTGTTACATTGCGTTTTGGTGACTTCGTCTTCTCTGAGGACTAGTAGCCAGTTGTTGTCTCCGATCTTCTGAACTTTCCCTCTTCTTAAGTTCATCTTAGCGTGAGTGCAATTAGCTGGGCGATGCTGGATGAGTGATAGTATGCAGTCATCTGTATCTTCAATTCTTCTGGTGTCGAGGAGCTTGCAGAGCTGGGTGTTATCGGTCAGTGGCCGACAGTCTTCTTCCAGGTAAGCGTACTCATCGTTACCAAGTGCTAGGTATTTGGATTTAGGGATGATAGTAAGGTTATTTTTATTCGGGATTGAATAAAGGTGGATAAGGTCAAATGTTTTTGGGTTAATTGAGGGGATTTCGAGGATAAAATTAACCGAGTGTTCTGTGCTGTAAGCTTTAACTTTAATTGACTTCTCTATCCTGTATATGTTACTAATACTAATACTAGCTACTGGTTTAAACAAAAACATATTTTCTAAGTTTCTTAGCTCTTCTATTAGATTCTGAGGGCTTATAATACTAGGATGCATGGTGCCCATCTGAGCAAAAGTCATCGCATCTTCTAATAACATTAACCTATCTAAAATTATCTGTAAACTAAAATCTATCTGTATGTAAATATCTAAGAAATGTAAATGGTTAGATAAGTCGTTGGAATTATTAGTAATATTTTGTAATAAACTAACCAAATGTTTCTGATTATTGTTTAACTTTGTTAACTGTTTACTGAACTCGTCTATTGTATTATGTGCTAATACTAAGGATTTCCTTTGTGAATCCTGGACGTTTTTAACTCTGATTTTAATGTTTAAGATTTCTTCTTCGAATTTAACTGCATCCTCGTGGTCGAGGTTTCCTGTGATAGACTTAACGACAGTACCTAATCCATCTAAAAGACCGCGTCGCTTTCTAACTCGCGGCGTTAGAAACATTATCTTCTTCGCTATAATACTAAGGCTATATTCTATTTGATTTCTATACGTTTTATGTAAATCTCCAGATGCTGTATTCTCAGCATTTTTCGTGCTTGCATATAGAGCCATCAATTGGGTTGATGTAAAGTGCAGATTGGTGATGTTGTAAACGCAAGCAAGGCTAAAGTAGTTGTCTTGTTTAAGGAGTTGACCTTGCTTTAGAAGGAGGATCCCATTGTCATTATCTACATGGGTAATGGTTACGGTTGCTGTTGCGTTGAGCACGACGGCCCCTGCGATGAAGGTCCTGCAACAAGATGAGGCCTCCGTAGTAGCTTGAAGTGAACCCTAATGGACTTAGAATTTGGATGGTTACCTATTATTTCAGCCACGTTATTTGGGTGAAGGTGTATAATTTTGTATGGCCCTTTGAAGACTGGCTTCGTTTTGTCACTGCGTGCTGACTTTGCTACCTGTTTATAGACAGTTTCACCTACCTTGAATTTCATTTCTTCTGCTTCTTGGTTACGTTTAGCAATCACCTGCTCCTTGTTTTTGGATAAGTGTGCAGCGATGCACTCTTGAACTGCCTCTGCATTGGCACGATGCTTAATAACATAGTCCTGGTAAAATTCTTTTGGGTAGTATAACTCCAATGGGTTTCTGGATGCTGTGTGTCCGAATAGTAACTCATGAGGTGTATAATCGGTTGCCGAATGGATAGCGTTATTGTATGCTATAATAGAGTACTTCATGATTAGGTGTATAGGGTCATCTTTGTTAGTCATTCTTTGTATCCTAATTATTTCAGCTAGGGTAGAGTGCAAACGTTCAATAGGGGAGTTGGAATTAGGATTATAGGGCGTTGTAAAATGTATATGGATATTATGTAGTGCGCATATTTCTTTAATAACATCGTTGTCAAATTTAGTATCTGAATCGGTGGTTATTTTATTCGGTAGGCCTAACACTGAGAAAATGTTAAGTAATGCTTCAGCTATATGTACACTGCTGCATGCTGTTAGTTGGACTGCCTGGGCGTATTTAGAGAAGTTATCAATAACTGTAAGGAACGTTCCGCCTCCGGTTGAATATAGGTCCATAAATATGTGTTCCATCGGTTTGCGAGGTGTATCGGTTATAGCTAAAGGTGGTTTAAGAGGATTGCGTTCGTATTTAGATTTCAAACAAGTGTCGCATTGATTAACGAAGCTTTGAATGGTAAGGAGCATATTTGGCCAATGATAATTTCTATGCAACTGCTTGTATGTCTCCTGGATACCACGGTGAACAGTTTTACCTTCGTGATATTTCTTAATCAACTCTTGTTGTTCAGGTTTGTTTTCTACTAGAGTTACGCGTGTTGTACATTTAAGTAGCTTAGGGCCTCTGTCGTTAAATATTGTTGTGTAGACTCTAGAAAAGGCATGGTATAATTCTTCACTATAAAAGTAACAATGGAATACACGGTCAGCGATGGTGTGTTCTTTAAGGAATCTAATTATCTCAGACTCTGTATTGTTTATTGGGATAAAGACATCTTTTATAACTACTTTTGAGTTAGTGGATCTGTTATCTACTCTATACGTAGATCCGGGCGTTGACCTAACATGGAACTGTTTCAACTGCCTATCAATAGCGTCTGAAATTATGGGTATGCCTTTGGCTTCGTTGTCAGGCTGTGTATGTCTTGTAGACACTAATTCAGATTCGGCTGACACTATACTCATACTATCTGTACCTATGTGAGATTCGGGAATGCTTGGGTTTTGTGATTGTATATTTTCATTGGGTGCTACTGTGTCTATTTGATTTTCGGCTTCCCTACGTGCATTTTCGAATATTCTATTAATTATCTCATCATCTTCGTTATCATCTAAATTAACAGCTAGAGAGTCGACACTACCATGGAAGATTTTAACACGTGATAGAGCGTCTGCGTTAGTATTTTGACGACCCTTCTTGTATACAACCTTATAGTCGTATTCCGAGAGTTTTAAACGCCATCTGGTTAGTTTAGAATTAGGATCTTTTAATGACATTAGCCAGGTGAGAGGTCTGTGGTCTGTGTAGATGATAAACCTTCTGCCGTAAAGATAGGGTCTGAAGTATTTTATTGCCCATACTATGGCGAGTAGCTCCTTTTCTATTGTAGAGTAACGAGATTCGGTATCTGATAGTGTTCGGGATGCAAATGCTACTGGTTTATCAGATCCTACTATTCCTTGGGATAACACCGCACCTAGTGCTACATCTGAAGCATCGGTGGTGAGGATGAAGGGCTCATCAAAATTCGGGTATTGTAGTATTGGGGCGTTAGTTAGAATTTGTTTGCATTTATTGAAAGCTTCTAAGAAATCCGGGGAGTGTATGACTCTACTATTTTTCTTAAGGCAAAGGGTCATTGGTTTCGTAAGTCTTGCGAAATCTTTTATGAATTTTCTGTAATATCCGACTAAACCTAGGAAGGCTTTTATTTCCTTCTGAGACTTAGGTAGGGGGAAGTTAAGTACGGCTTTTATTTTGTCTTTGTTTGGTTTTAAACCTTCATCTGTTAGCTCATGTCCTAAGAAGTTAACCTGTTTTTGTAGAAACTGTGATTTGTCTAACTGAATCTTTAGGTTGTGTGTTTTGAATCGATCGAATACTTGCTTTAATTTTTCTATATGTTGCTGCAATGACGTAGATATTATTATTACGTCATCTAGATAGGTGTAAACATTATCTATGCCTCTCAATATATGATCCATTAGTCTTTGAAACGTACTTGGTGCATTTTTAAGACCGAAGGGCATTCTAAGAAACTCATAATGTCCTCGTTCAGTAGTAAATGCGGTTTTTTCAATATCATTAGGGTGCATTTCCACTTGGTGATAACCACTAGCAAGGTCTAAGGTTGTGAAGTATTGTGCTCGTCCTAATCTATCTAGTATGTCATGTATGTTTGGTAAGGGGTATTTATCTTCAATGATACGATCGTTGAGTCGTCTGTAATCGATTACAAGTCTCCATTTGACGTTGCCTGAGGAGTCGGGCTTTTTGGGTACGATATGCACGGGACATGACCAAGGAGATATGCTCTCTCGCACGATACCTTGCTGAAGGAGCTTATCTACTTGTTTACGAATTTCTTCGCGTTGTTGAGGAGCTTGTCTGTAACTACGTACGAAAACTGGTGTATTATCGCTTAATCTGAGCTCGTGTTTAACAGCGTGTGTAAAAGTGAGTGGTATATCCTCTGCATAGAACAAGTCCCTATACTGATAACATAACCGGGTAATTTCGCGCCTTTCTTCTTCGTTCATATGATCTGTACGGATTTTCTGAAGGTTTTCATTTAATATTTTGTCAATGTTAGTTTGAACCTGTATTGTATTAATATCATGATTATCATTTATGTTGGCCTTGACTAATGTCTCTAATTCAATTGAGGGGTTAAGTGGGATACACTTTTTGTGATCGCTATGATTAATTACTGATGTTTTAAAAGAACCTTTTGTAACGTTAACTATAGCTGCTGGGGACATTAAACCATCTGACCAGATTAAATCGTCGTGAAGGTATTGTCCATCTAAGTAATTTGTTTTTACTTTGACTATCTTTTCGCATCTGGGTTCGATACTTATCTTTTGAGGTGGAGAACTAAAGTGTATTGGTATTTCCGCTGTAGATGTACGTAAAACATTATTATTTAAATCAATGTTACTCTTTAGTTTTTGCAGAAGGTCAATTCCGATAAGACCTTTATACTTAGGATCGAAGTCGAATATTAGGAACTTATGTGTTATCTCGGTATTAAACGCAGGAGGTAAGGGAAGGTAAACTACCTTGTCGTGAACTGATGAACTGTGTGCCGTATTAATTTGAAAAGGTTCTGTTTCTACGCAGTACTCAAATATAGTGCCTGCAATTACGTCAGTTGCTATAGTTGAATGACTGGCCCCTGTATCTAATAGAAACTTACCGTCAAACTCTGGAAGTATTATGTACGGTAAATATTTCTTAGTTTGGAAATTTATTGAAACTAGGTCTGGCTGTCTCGGTTGGTGTCCAAGGTAAAATCCTGGTCACCACCTACCTCTTGTTCGTCCATGGTTGCATTCGGCTCGACCGATATGCCATTAGCGTCTGTGACATCGTTAAAGAGACCTATATCACTGGGTCCTGGTTGATCTTGAGTGGCCATCTGAATTGGAATGTAGAACAACTGCTGAGCGAACTGTGGTTTTTCTGGCTTACCTGCCGTACGCATTGTGACGTCCGATGATACTGGTGCGGGAACCGGTGGTTTTGGAATGTTAGGTTGATTCCTAAAGTTATTAGAACCATTTGGTCTAGAGTTACCTGATGCTGGTCTGGACTTCCAGGGCAATACGGACTGTACCCATTGTTGGCGTTGCTCGGGGGTCATATTATTTTGTTGAGGTAGAAAGTTTTGCGAGGGGATAATAAAGCCAGGTGCAAATGGGTTTACTGTATTACGGATGGAGTTATTATTGCCTGGTTGTTTAGATAACTCCTTTGGCTTTGCTTGTGACGTTGAAGGATTAATGTAATTAGCTCTATTATATGAAAGTCTAGCTTCTTCTTGTCTAGCCGCTATGATGGCTGCTTCGAAGGTGTCTGGTTTAGCGATTCGAACGCCCAACGAGACGTGGAAGTCTAACTGGTTTATATACTGTTCAATAACCATCTTTTCGTAATACGATTTATTACCATGCTCCCCTACAGAATACAGAGTATCCAACAGCTCACGGAGGCGTTTGCCGAAGCTTTCGGCGTCTTCTGCCTTAGACTTACGCACTCGCGTTAGCTCCTGCATTACTTGTATTTCGTTTCGTGGTTCGCCAAGGCGCCTAGTTAATGCGTTCTTAATTGATGACCATGAATCTAAGTGACCTTCGTACGCTATTGCGTCTATGGCTGGACCACTGAGCCTACTTTTAATTAAGCAGATGAATGCTGGGTGCGAGCGATCTGTCTCAGAAGTTAACTGTAATAAGTTTTCTACTTCCCTAATATAATAATTGAGTAATTTAGGATTGCCATCATATCTTGGCATTAAATCTGCGATTAGTTTGTACGGTCTATAGTTGGCATCGTAATCCCTGAGCGACATTGTTTTTCTGTAGCTTGCCTGCCTAGTGGCGCTTGACGTAGAACAATAGAGGTGTCAAATTAAACACTTGGAATTTACTCGTGGGATACTTAACGCTACTTATTATAATTTTGCGGTTGCCTACTGCGATTTTAGCTTATAGACAGACACACATAGATTAACATAAAATACACAAATTAAAATAAGGCAGGAAATCGAGCAAGGACACTTGGTAAATAAGAGCACTTACCAAAGCAGCCACTGCATCTCCTGTCGAGTCGAGTCTCGGCCAGCGCAGCTTCCTCCAATTCTCCGGAGATGTATCCCGATGACCGTAGAGGTGTCCGACCGCGCGATAGGTTCTTTGTAGACCGCGAAAGAACGATTTGAGAACCGTCGCTCTTAAGATGAAGAGTTAGATTCGATCTTAGAACGTCGCGATCCTACCGACTGCGCCAGTTATGTTTCGGCGGTCGGGATTTTAATTAAAAAAATATTTATTTATTACAATATTAATTTAATTATAAAAAGTACAGGATATTAAGCTGATGGCTGATGCAAGACTGAATACAATGCAAAGAAAAATAATTCTATTGAATTTCCGGTAAATGCATAGTTGCAATACGACGCATGCTGGCGGTGGCTGCAAGCTCAGCGTAAACGCGTGTTACGATGAGTTAACTAGTGTCTTACGTTTTAGTGGATTCTAAATCAAAGTTATGGTTGCATGTATATAATTATGTATCTATTATTTAGCATGTGTCTTTAGTATAGTATACTGTATCTATAATACTTATTATTTTCACCAACGACAACCGCTATTCTATGTCCAGGCAAATCACTGTCGATTCGAAGGACTCCCATACACCGTTAAATTTTGATCGTTTTAATCCTTAAAAGGGGTCATTGTACTCATCATTAACTTTTAGTACAGGACCAACCCTAAAATCGTGAAAAAAAAATCAGTTTGATATATTTTTTGAGGTGTTTAATGAAGTAAGTACTTATAGGAAAAATAAATGAAGGACCATTTTAAATTTCATAATAATAAGGTATGTGTGATCATCGTGCAGGTAAACGGTTAATACAAACTTCCTCATAAGGCCTTTCTTTTCATTCATAACAGAGAAAGCGCTCAACATGGTCCTTTCCTATAGTTGAAATGATGAAGCATTCCGAGCTTATTCATTGTCTTTATAGCCTGGGTTATTCCGATACATTAATTTCCTCAGAACTTACCGCAAATCGAGCTAATACATAATTTTTATGCCTTACGCGTAATGACTTACAGTCATTTGGTCCTTTACCTCTGATACATAAACACACCTACAAACGCTAACCCGTTTTATAGATTGTCATACAGTGACGTCATTAATTCAATAAACGCATTTATTGACGCTCCATTTGCTAGGTAAATATAACAATAATGTACCTATTGGTAATTTCCTATGGGATTTACCGTGGGAATTAATTATTTACTATTTCCCATTTATTCATTTATTTGTTTGTATTTTATAATTATTTGATTGTCATTATTTTACGTAAGTATAGCTAATTATAAATGTCATTGATACGTAATACGGATGTTACGTAACAATTTAGAATGCAAAATAATTATATATATAGTTTTAAATAAATTTTGTTACCGGTTAAAATTCCTACAGCAAATTCAATCGTTTTATTACTTTCCGGATATATTGAGTGAATAACTATGAAATAAAACTTGCTTCGTAATGTACAGAAAGCGTCATAGTAAACGACCCATCCCAACACTTAAAGATTATCGCCCGAGCGACGGCAGGCGCGTCACGTGACTCTGGCCCCGAGCAGCTCCCTCCCCTGCCGCCGCACCCATATCTGCCCGAGCATCCACCGATCCACCGATCACATATTATTATTTGCATGTTTTTAATAATATGGTCTTTTTTCGGCTTCTGGCCGAACCATATACCAAGAATAACTTTCAAAAAGACACTTTACGTACGGTTGAGGATACGAACCCGCATCATCAGACGCCAGCCGATCATTTAGACCGCGCCTTATACCACTAGGCTATTGGCTCAGTTGTCAATCTCAACGAAAATTCTAACAGCATTACTCCTTTTATCGAACAAGATTGATAACGGCCTAATCTTCGAGGTATTAAGGTTTAAATTTCAACATCCACGTAACTCCTCAATTAACTAAAAGATAAGGTTGAAATTAGCATAGATTTCTTGTTTGGTTGAATAGAATGTGCTTGATTCCGATTATTGCACTACCGTCATTTTACTTCAGAAACTTAACTGCTGTATGAACTGCGAGTTAAGGTTGAATTTAGAATACTTCTTCGCCTTATTTACTAAACTGTGATTGAGGGTATAATTACTTTACAAATCGTTTCGTTTTCGTGCCGATCCGCTTGTGTGTAATATCTTCGTCGTAATATTATCCGATTTATTAAGTTTTTGAACAGTCGATTTTATTAACCGATAGTATGGTGCGATTAACTACTTTTTTCAAGGCTAAAATTGTTGTTCTCTGAGAACAGGAACAAAGCATAAAGAAAATAGCACGAGATATGGGCATAACGGTAAGATTTATTGCACTATTACTTACAAGTTGTTTTTTTTTTAATGTATTTCTAATATTATCATTTTCATTACAGAGAAAAACAGTTCGTAGATGGATACAAAGGTATCAAGCGACGGGTGATGTGAAATGTGATCGCCAAGGCCCTCGTCCAATTGCTTACACTAATGAATCGGAGCGACACCGTAACATTGTGGAAGTTCACTCGATGGAACCCTTCAAAACTACGCGTTCAAGTGCTGAAACTTTTGGAGTGTCGCTTAGCACTGATGTAGCGTGTGTGCTGCATGCTTTAGTATGGTTTTGGGCACGAAGTCCTCTTCAAGAAGTAATAGACAGTGACGGTCATCCTCTTCGTTATTATTAGGGTTTTACTCAGCAGATTCATTGTGTAACTTATCTGATAAAATTTCATTGGAACATGATCAAGTGTTAATAATTCCAAATATTTGTGGGATCATTAGTAGTTAATCAAAAATAAACAACCTTTATTAATATTAATCCAGTTACTCCTGTTTACAAGTAGTCTTTTAATGTGTTAACGTCAGATGTCAGATGGTGCATATCTGACCTCACATATTTTTCTATAATATTGTGTTAAATGGGTTATAAGAAAATGTGATAAAAGAGAAAGATGTATATTGCTATACTGTATAGTTTAGCATGTTGGTTCTTCCTCTGTAATTCACAGGCACGAATGACAACATTTCATTTTTTTAACAAGGGTTTTTGTCCCATAAGATCATACAGAGTATAAAAAATTATGTTTTCACAACTTTAAAAATACATAGCACGTTATTTTTCTCTATATACTTTTATTTACATTTTATCGAACTAACACTAATATATACTAGTATATACAAGTATATAATACGAAAAAATATAGAAAAAACTGAAACAACTTTAAATAAATAAATATTGTAGTTATGTTTCTAGAAATATCTATAAACGAACCGTTATACCTCACCCAGGGTATTTATTTTGTGTTTAGTTAATATTCTAAGTAAATAAACCCAATTTAACACAGATAGAAAACTGTATACTCAACCAGGAAGTGGATTCCATGAAGTCCTAGAAATGTAAATAAAGAAATAAATGAATATTGTTTATGCAACATGCCTAGCTTTTCTTACAAACCTCATTCCTAATTTAACATTTGATTTCTTAAATAATAATTAATGAAAATCACATAATAACCTAAAAAATAATAATAAATAAATAAATAAAGAACTTAAATTAGAAAAAATCAAACATCTCATTCGCGGATTTGAACTCGTGACCATCGTATTGCTCAGCCGCAGTCTTAACCACTAGACCAACGCGCCATTCACGTTCTACCACAAAAAACTTAAGCGGTTTGATGTCATTAACCAAGGGGGGTTCCGTTTCTCTGGAGCTTAGTGTACAGTGTCTTATTATTATGTATAATTACAGATGGAAAAAAAACTTTAATTATTATTAATAGATAAATAGTTACTGCAGTAAAAAGCTAGTAATGGCAAGTTAGCTTCTTTTTGTAAAAAAAACGAGAAAGGAATAGGTACTTCGCAAGGGTGCCGTCTGTCCGTCCGTCCATCCGTCTGACTGCCAACGGCCTGTATTTCATTAACCGTAGGTAGACAGTTGACATTTTCACAGAGTATGTATTTCTATTGACTTTATTACGACAAATAACGCTGTCTACATCTCTGTATCTATTGTCCTATCTAAGGTATGTTGGAAGAGATTTCTCATGAAATAAGCATCACCTCTGTACCTATTTATTTCTGTTCTGTTTTTCATTGTGTGTTTATATATGTATAATAAATAAATAAATCCCTGGACATTTCACACAGCACCATTTGTCCCAAGCTAAGCAACCTAATGCTTGTGTTATGGTAACAAGATGGCTGATAAACTACTTATATACAATTTTTTTTTTTGTAAATACATACATACATATAGAAAAACAAATAAAACAAACAAACATAGAAAAACATCCAGACTCGGAACAAATACATGTAGGTCATACAAATATTTGTTCCGTGCGGGAATCGAACCCGCGACACGCAGCGCAGCAGTCAATCGCTTAACCACTGCGCCAACTGTGCCGTCAACGCTTCGAAACAGCTGGCAAAGAAAATAAATAATTACGAGTATTTCTGGAATCGTGTTTTTGAGAAAAATCATTACACACCTGGGATACTTCATTCAGTTAGGTATAACGGTCAGTCAGGTAGGTATATACTTTTTAGGGTTCCGTACTGTAAGGCACCGCTGTCCGTCCGTCTGTCACAGAGCTGTATCTTTTGAAATGTAATAGGTAGATACTTGAAATTTTCATAGAATGTGTAATAAAATGAAGTGATTTTTTTGTAATTTAATTTAAGTTAAAGTTTTAACTATTTTTTTTTATTTAAAAATAAGGATATAATTGTAAATATTGTATGGTCATACGGAAGCCTTAGTGTGCGAGTTGGACTCACGTTTCGCCGCTTTTTAGGGTTCCGTAGTTTTTAGGGTTCTCGGAACCCTTATAGTTTCGTCATGTCCGTCCGTCCGTCCGTTCTCGGCTTACCTTCCAAACGGTTAGTGCTAGAAAGATGAAACTTTGCATGGGTAAGAATATTTATCAAGTTGACAAAGTGCTAAAATAAAATCACGAAAAATATTTTTTTTGGGGTACCTCCGCTACACGTAAAGTGGGGATGTTTTTGTTTTCTCGCGTCTACCGCATTGTGTGGGCATCATTAGACAGGTCTTTTAAAAACATTGAGAGGTTGCTAAGACGACTTTTTCATTTAGGTATCCGTTTGCGAGATATTCAACTTTAAAGCGCATTTTTTTGTTAAAATAGGGCTCCCCCCCTGCAAAAAGGCTGGCTCGAAAAATCTGAAAAGATTCATGAGGGTAGTCCATGTGATGAAATTTGAAGGAAAACTATAACGGCTTAGATATCTTTGTTAGTTCAGGAGTTATAGAGGCTTACTTGGAAAACTTCGTACAAAAATAACGAAATAATAGGTAAACATGTATGTACAATATTAAAAATAAAATCATAACAATAAAATTATTATCTATTGGACACGATTTTATTTCAATTTGAATCCTCTAAAGAGTATAAATAAAATTAGGGGCTTGAAAAAGTTTACAACGACACTCGATAGATGGCGTTGTGCATTTAAAATTTCTGAATCGCGGTATGGTTTCACTACAATACAGGCTATATAAGTAAAGTAGAATTATAATGGCACACCTTGACTACGGAACCGTATAATTCTATGCGTGGCCTGACACGCACTTGGCCGGTTTTTATTATAGGAGCAGATATTAATGTTCGAGAACGCACAGGAATATACGAATAGATAGGAGAATCCAAACATGTGGCGCGGACGTGGGTAATTTAGGCGGTGATTCCCGCAGAACAGATAAATGTTCTGTGGTGATTCCCGACTCATCAATTTGAGAAAAATCCGGGTAGAAATGGGCACACCTGTATCTGTTTTTTCTCTGTCTAAAACGGTAATAACCATGTTCCAGTTTTCCTGTTTTGGTAAAACAAAATATAGACCAATTTGGAAAAATTCCGGATGCCGAGAAGTTGAAGATTGAAATATGAACGTTGATTTGTTTAAAATTGTTTTATTTTTATTTAATAACGTTTTTAATTTTGCTTACAGGTCATTGTATTTTATGTAATTTTGTGTAGACATGTAACTTATATCATCGCCTGGGATGAGTCTGTAAAGGTGTTATAATTATTGTGATTTAAATAAATGAACACCACTGCTAATTTAGAACCGATTTATATAAATTAAAAGGATATATTATTATAATAAAAATACATATTTATCTAGTCTAGTAGTCTTTCAATAATAATCTCTTATTAAGTCCATTTTTATGTTTTTCCAGATTAAGTATAACGATGTGCGCTGGTTTATTTTTTATTAAAAATACTCTTATTTTTCTATTCGTGATGTTACCATTAGCAACAGGATACACAGATAAAAAACAACCTATCAATGTTGAATATTCTTTAGTAGATAAAATATATTGTAATGCTAAACCACAGTGTATCTACTAACAACAGTGTTTCTGCGTCCATACATTTCATGGGACTTGAGAAATTTCGCAATAAGGATGTGGTATCTAAACTATGTCACAGACTGCCGTAGGTTCCTAAAAGGTACTCATACTTAAAGCATTTATTCCAAATAAACCAATTTACATTTTAACGTTTAAAATATGTCAAGGGGTCGGTCAATCAGAAAGATGAAGAGAGCCCATTCCAAAGCGTAGTAGGTTCCTATGGAGAAGAGCGGGCAAGAAACTCCACGGACAGTCGTTTAAATCAAAATATTGGTTACATCATTCATGTTGAAATTATACATGTGAGAACGATGTAGAAAGACGTGCACGTTAAAAGCGTCCGTAATAAACAGAAAAATAAAAATAAGCTTTGAAGTTCGGGAACCTAAGCCAGTTCCATTGCAGTCTATTTCTCCGATTACTCTGCCAAAATCCTGGTGTTGGTCTACTGTGAGGAGGCTTTTAGATAGACTGTGGTATACGTTAAATATGTTTTGTTATGAAGAGCCAGTCACGTCACGACTTGAAGCTAACTAAACCTTGATATTTGAGCGCACTACCAGATCACGATGGAGACATTTATTAAAGTGCGAACAAGTGGCAAATCAATTTTTATTACGACAAAAAATGTACGTTTTATTCACTGATTTAGCTACAACTAATAACAGCCGCACAGGTCGATCAGATTAAGCTACTGCGGTTGGTCTTACCCAGTAACTGGGTTGTGAAGGTCAGGTAGGCAGTCACTCCATGTAAAATATTGGTATTCAGCTGCATCCGGTTAGACTGGAAGCCTGGGAAAAGACTAGGCAGATGATGATGACGTTCATATATGATTTTCAAAGGTTAAGCTATGCTTGCCGCGGTCAGTTCGTGGATGGGTGACCATCCTTTACATATCGAGTTCCCTCCGTGCCTCGGAAAGAACGTGAAGCCGTTGGTACTACCTACGGGCTGTCATTCGAAGATCTTTAACAATCGGTACGGGTCGTGAGAAGCCCGAAAGTCTGACAAACATTCTTACCAAGGGGTATCGTATTTGTGGAGGTCAGATAGGCAGTCTCTCCATGTAAAATGCTGGTATTTAGCTGTAATCGGTTAGATTGGAAGTGACCCCAACAAAGTGGGAAAAGGTTAGGTAAATTGATTGACTTCCATTTATGATTTTTTTAACCCATGCTGTATAGTATTTTATGCATTTCGTGGGTTTCTATACTTACCATATAAAGTTTATTGATCCGGTATAATCTTTATTGATTTCATCCTGTCTTCAGTATCCTCAATGGCTGACTGATTTCCTCTTACAAAATTTTACTAGGACTAAGATTAACTTAATAAAAATATAATTAAGCATCGTAAAGAAACGCGCATGTCCTAGAACCAAACATTTGAAGACATGTGACATCTACCAACCCGCACTGGGCCTGCATGGGTGGACTACGGCCCACTCTTTCTCACAGAGAGGAGGCCGGTGTTCCAGCAGTGGGAATATTATATGCTGATTATATGTAATATGCTGTATATATGTAAATTGTAAGGTTACCTATGCTGTAGAGCACGTATTCTAAGAAATTCTCTAACAAAGTTGGCGGTAATTCTAAAATTACAATAACATTGTTAGGTGCTAGTTAGGTAATTAAATTCTGCCTTCATTCATACACGTGGAAACTATACGATAATTTCAAAAGAAAAACGTCGAAAGATTAGCTAATGCAGCCATACGTGCATTAGCTAATCTTTCGACGAAACTTGTAAAAGTTGTAACAGTTAAATGACCGAAACGCGTTACGTACACAGAACCTAATCATGTTAGGAAATATAAATTAATTAGTGAGTCCTTTGTTGAAATCATGGCGTTTCGTTGATACATTTTTTTAGCTTGTCGATGACGATGTCAGTGCGCATACACACGAGTGGCACGCGTTAACGGGAGAGGTAAGGCCTTCGACGGCAGTCGTCGACACGTCGCCGCTACACTAGCGACAACTGCAGTCGTCGACACTCGTTGGCAGTTGCCTATGCCGTCGACATTCGTTGGCAGTTGCCTATGCCGTCGACGAGTGTCGACAGCTGCAGTTGCTTCTGCCGCTGGCGCATGCCGTTCGTGTGTATGCACACTTAGTAAATTATGTCAGCCCAGCACTACATATTGGTACAGAAAGTCGGCTTCATACAATGTTGTGAAAATACATAGACACGTTTCACAAACAGGGAGTGCAAGCGCACTCGCGAATGGAATTGCCCTCTGTACTATTCTGTGTCAGATAACAGATGACGTTGAAGCAGATTTTCAGACAGCTGATTGGCAACAACATACCTACCGGAAAGAAGAATTAAAACACCGTTCGTCCATTATCAACCGAGTTCAGAATACACCGAGCCTTTCCAAAGAGGCTATCAGCACTAACTGTAGTGTCTGCTTTCCGAAATAAGCAATGACCATCTTATTCCATTTCATAATCACACTAAATAAACAAATAATGGTCCCTGTCTAAAAGTTCTCATCTTGTCTCAAAGTTTTCAGATAATTTCTTTAAGATCTTCAAAGGAACCCAAATGATTTTAATGTATTGTAGGTAAACCTGCGACCTAGAAAGCGTGTATTATGTAAACCAACATAATATGAGAAAGCCCTTTGTTGGAGAAAGGGGCTTTCATGCTGATATCTAATATTATATACGTAAGTAATAGGTATATGAAATCAATATTAGGTTTTAACAAAGTTACTAACGTATTATTCAGAATTTAAATTATATACACAATCAGCCTATAATGTTCCCACTGTTGGGACATAGGCCTCATGTCTTTGAGAGGGAATGGGCTACAATCTACCACGCGGGCTCAGTGCGGGTTAGATAAAATGATATGTAAGTACAAAAATAACAACGAATACCTAATTAATTATTAAAAAATAATTTCTTTATAATTCGGGTCCGAGTGCTCATGGTGTCTTTACGGAAATCTCGATACGGCTCGTTGATGCATCCCGTGACCCAAGGGCTAGCTTTTACCTTGACCACAGAGGCTAAGAGCATTGCCATACAACGTGGCAACTGGCAATGCTGCCAGTCTCTTGGGTACATTTCCAGTCGACAGAGTGGTGCGAACGAATTTTTCGACGCCATATTTTAGTTTGTTAATAGTTTTAGTTGCGTTAGGTTGTAATATTTTTATAACGAAGTAAGTAGTAGCTTACTTATGGAAATGGAAATTGGTTGATTGATTGTAATGGAAACCAGGCCGTCTATATTAATTCGTTCCGAGGTAAAGATTGAAAGAGATATACATTTATTCAGATAGGATCTTTGGTGGATTAACTGAAACTAATTTATCTAAAGCGACCAACTCTTGAAATTAATATAGGCGAGTCGATTTCAAATCGATTAAGGCAAGTAAATACAATGTTCGATTGGTTTCAATAATCGTTCCCTCGTTTTTACAGCCAGTGTTAGACGGGCTCGTGGTAAAATAATAACAGTCGTATGGGTCAATCGAAGGTTCGTGGATGGGTGAACATCCATTACTTACATAAACATCGGGAGTCGGGACCCCTCCGAGCCTCGGAAAGCACCTTAAGCCGTTGGTCCTGGCTGTCATTAGTAGTTCTTTGACAGACGCTACAGGTAATCAGAAGCCGAAAAGTCTGACAGCAGCCTTACCAAGGAGTATCGTGTTACCCAGTAACTGGGTCGTGGACGTCAGATAGGCAGTCGTTCCATGTAAAATATGGTATTCAGTTGCATCCGGGTAGACTGTAAACCGACACACGACCGACGAAAAGGCTTGGCAGATTCATTGGTAATTCCAAACAAACTAGTACTTAGAACATGTAATAGGTAACGCAGATGTGTGTATACTTTAAATCTGTTCCTAGAATTCAATCTCTGTCCGAGTCTCCGAGAATAAGCATGTGTTGTTCAAAGCATTACTAAAAGCTTTCAGCCACCTATGACGTCATTCATGAACTCAAATATCAAAGGGGATAAAACAACTCGTCTCGATACAAATTATTAAAATGTACGAGTATCAATAGTAGTTACTCACAGAATTTTTAAGATAAACATGGTGCAGACGATGCTGTCTCGTTGTACTTACCTGAAAGAAAAAACAATATTTTAGAAAGAAAGAAAAATACCGCACAATATTTTATCCGTTATCATGTCAACCACCTTCAAAAACTTCCAAGTTACATTATATAATATGACTATAACTAGCACAAAAACTACAAAACAAAAATATTTAAAATAAAATCCGAATCTTATTTCAATATTAAAAATTTACGTGATACTTTGTAAATGACGTAAAACAAAAGTAATAACTAATATGTTCATATTTAATATAAGTACCTAGGTCAAAATGGCGTTAAATCCATATTATCTGAACTAAGTGAGTCTGGTTTGGAACAAAATAAGTGATTTAGCTTCATATAGATTAGGTAATAGGTAATACGGGCTGGTGTCGGCAACTCCACGTCAATGCGCGTATTTTGCGTACGGCTTCATATACGTAGATTCGGTAATAGGTAATACGGGCTGGTGTCCGTAGCTCCACGTCAATGCGCGTATTTTGCGTATGGCTTCATATAGATTAGGTAATACGGGCTAGTGTCCGCAACTCCACGTCAATGCGCGTATTTTGCGTACAGCTTCATAGAGATTGCAGTCATTCTTCATAATGCAGCTATGTATTTCTTTTAAAAAAATGTGTTCAGAAAGAATATGTCTAAGTAGCATTTATCACAGACATACATTTTACTTAGAAACTTAAGCAGCCCTAAGGACCGTATTTGAAAAACTATTTTGAATTCTACTTTGGTAAAAAGTCATCTGCCTAGCCTTTTCCCAACTATGTTGGGATTAGCTTCCTGTGTCACCGGATGTAGCTGAATACTAGTATTTTACATGGAGTGACTGCCTAGCTGACCTCCATAACCCAGTTACTGGGTAATACTATACCCCTTGGTAAGACTGGTTGTCAGACTTTCGGGCTTCTGACGACCCGTTACGACTGTCAGAGATGCAAGTGTGACAGCCGAGACCCTTTCCGAGGCACGGAGTAGTGCATCTAAAGATGGTCACACATCCACGGGCCAACCGCACCAAGCGTAGCTTAACCTAATCGTTCTACCCGTGCGGCTGTTATTACTTAGCCACAAGCCCCTACTTGGGTACAGAGTGTATTTATAAATTCAAGTCGTCTGAATTTCAATCAAAGTTTACCTTGTTAAGAAAGTTAAGATATTTTATAAACAAATTAGATTTAACCATGATCTGTTTGGCTGTTTGGGAAGTTAACCAGAAGCAATCATAAATATTAATGAGATGAAGTCTCACGAAAAACTAATTAACTACTTTCGGCATTCACACAGGAAACTTACATTTCTTCCGACATTTGATTAGCCAGTGCCAGAATAGAAACTCTGTTCTATTTTTTTTTCATTAGGTATAGCAAGCAAGCCGACGTCGACCATTCTGCCAATGTCTAAAGTGAGTTAGAAAACCAAGTGGGCGTATTCTTTGAAGTGGGCAAGATAAAAAAAAGAGTACAGACAAATAAATTCTTCGATTGATACAGTTGAACACAATCTATATCCTGTTAGGGAGTTTTGCAATTCGATGTGAGACTCGGTTTTGATTCGGCTCTTGACATATCATCTGACATTTCGGCTATTGAACTCGCATGACTGACGCTAACCGACAGTGATCTTCGAATAATGCCAACTAACCACATTGAAGGTCAACGCTCACTTGCAACCGAGACAATGTTTACAAACTAAGTAAAGGTTAGATTGATAACTTTTTCGAAATATTTGTGCCTGTTTTCTCATGGTGCTAAAATGTGTTTTGAAACAGTAGTTCAAAATGGAGTGCTTATAGTAACAAATATTTTCATCATTCAGATGAAAATATTTGTTATTATAAGTATAGGACTTGCAATTGAAATTACAGTGTGTTGTCCAACTGAAAACCTTTAGTTACCTTAATATACTAATAACCGACTGGCTAGGTACCAATAACAAACATAAACGGCCATGAAAAAAATCCTAACTCAAGGAGGGTTAGGATTTTTTTATTGCCGTTTATTTCATTGCGGTATGGCGGGATAATTTTCCGGAAAAATTCAACCAATCCAGGAAAACTTAAAGTGTTTCCCAATTAAGTTCAACACGCTGAAATCAATATACTTCCAAATCAATATAGGTACGTAAAACCTTATAAAAAAGATTTTTTATTTTATTTTAAACCAACAGTATTTAGCAGACTAGCAGTTAGTACTGAAATAACTACGAGGCGTGTTGCACAATTTTGAACAATCAAGAATTCGAGACATCGATATCAAATTTGATCAATTCTATTATTTTACAGTCGAGTAATCTTTATCTTTAATCGGGATGAGCTGGACTCCTTTCATAAAGACTGGTCCTTGGCAGCTCTGGACAGAGAGAGGTGGAAAGAGAGTAGGGAGGCCTTTGCCCAGCAGTGGGACATTAATGACCCATACACTCAGGCTTTTACTAAACAGTAGAGTAGTAAGAAAAAATAATTATTGTTATAATTTAAGTAGTGGTGTTAAATGGAATAGGTAGGAGTGAGCCTACAGTGTATGAATAATTTTGTTGAGGCGGCGCGATACTTTGCTAACGTTATTACCGTAGGCGTTAGCAAGCGAGTTTCCCTTATTTTTTTTCGAGCACATTGCCTGCAGTTTTGTGAGGCGTAGCAGAATTTTGGGAACGGGTTTAGGGTTTTCATATTATCTGCAACACTATTATTGACGTAAACTCGAACTCCAGTTGCTTCCATAAAAAGTTTTTTTTTTGAGTTGTAGGTTATCGATAATAGGCTTGTATATTTTGTATGTTATTTTTAACATTAAGCTACATATAAATACTTACTTAATGCGCTTGCATTGTTTTCATTCTTGCACAAAGGCGAGACTGAGTTTCTCAGCGTAATAAAAATGCTTAATGGTCTCAATGAACCAATAATTGCTGCTAACGACTCCGGATGTTATCTAGACGACAATTACAGTTAACTTCACAACGGTAATAATTAGTTATTATTGTTTTAACCCTTTACTTACTCCTCTTTTTTGCTTTGGTACTTAGACTGTGAAGCGTTCTACAATAGCCTGGGATCGTATAAGAAAAACTCAGAACTTAGATATTGTATGTCGTCAACTGATAAGAAAAACGCGGATAACCGTTTTCAAAGACACTAACAGTAACCAAGCTTATTATTAACTTACTTTGGCAACTTCACTCGTGTGATTGTTGGAAAATGTCCGCTGGGAACGTACTACCGGAATTAAAAGTATCCTATGAGTTAATCCAGGTTATAAACTATCTGTGTGCCAAATTTTATCCGAATCTATTCAGCCGTTTTTGCGCCAATCCTAAATGTACATACAGACAAACACAAACGGACAAAAATACTAAAATCTATATTTTCGGCATCAGACTCGTTCCCACACCCCTTACCAATTACTTTTTTCAAAAATATTCATGGTGCGAGTGTGACTTCGTTGCTTTTTATTATATGCATAGATTACAATATGTAGGTTATTCAATAATCGATTGCTTTTCTCAATTAATTTGAACCGGCCAGTGATCACGCAAAGCTACTCGTTACGGAGCCCTATACGGTAGTAGAGTGTCAAGTTGCTCTGAAAAATGGTGAAGGAAAACATCGCGAGGAAAACGACATGTCCTAGAACCAAAATTTCGAAGACATGTGACATCTACCAACCCGCACTGGGCCCGGGTGCGTGGTAGATTACAGCCTACTCCCTCTCGAAGAGAGGAGGCCTGTGCCCTAGCAGAGGGAACATTATAGTCTGATTATGCTATACGGTAGATATTCTATATATTGCAAGGATTTTGGCTACATCTTCCACTTCCATCTATCATTGGTTCATTCTGATGAAGGCTAGATTGGCTCCTTCAAGTTGTAACTTACTAACATTCAGTCACTCTCAGTGTCTATTGAACCCGTCGTGAAATTTCTATCTGGAAAGTCCGCTGTACTTAGGAATTACCGACGTATTTTCTGAGTGAAACTACGTGACAATACTACGCAAAGATAGGTACTCTTTTTGATTGCCCAAGCATAGGTTCCTACGCTTGGGCAATCAAAAAGACATCTCTTTCGGACAAATAAACATTAATTTTTAGTCTAGAAATGTTACCCCCAAAAAACCACTGTAGGTTTTTTTTTGGTTTTTTCGAACTACTCATGAGTCACAAAATAAGAAAGTATACGTGCAGACTTGTTCGTAATATTTGGCGAAAGCATGAAATAGGACTGTAGGCAGCTCCACTTACATTACTGTGTGGTACAAATTCTTTGTAAACCACAACGGTAACACGGTCACCACAGTAGTTAACTTAGAATTCTGTGGTAAAACTATGAATAGGTAATTCCATATTTGTATCTCTTTCGTCGAAAAAACGATTTTGAATTTTATAAAATATTCCATAAAAAAAAAAAAAAAAATTACGCTCAATTAACTTTGTGGTGATGATGATTTTTTTTTAAATTAAATTAACACTAATTTAATAAAAAGTGTTAATTTAATTTAAAAAAAAATGATAAAATGTTCAATTAAATTTATTAAGACAAGTTCGAAAAAACGATTTTTCTATCTCTTTCATCGAAAGAACATTTTTGAATTTTATAAAATAATTATTACGCATTTTTTTAATTTACGCTAAATCAACTTTGTGATTCATTGAGTGTTAATTTAACAAAAAAAGATTTGATGACTCGCTCAATTAAATTGATTAAGACAAGTATTAACTGTATTAAGTAATCTTCTTTAGCAGGAAAATCTTAAAAAAAAACTACAAAATGACACGTGGAGTCTTTGTTTTTAAGTCTCAGACTTTCCTTGTTTATCTCACCTCAAAATATAACTTACATGTGTAACATATTCGTTTTCGTATCCTGTGTTTTCCGTAGGCAATCTATTTACAACCTTTTTTATTGGACAGATCTAACGTATATATACATAATAATAGTACAATGATACCTAACTGACCTAGAAAATAATTGTGGCTAAAACCATACTGCAGTCAAGGGGTTAAGTATGAATTACCACGCGGTGTAAGCTGATTGACAACAAGTTACAAAAACTAAAATAATAAGTTAATCTCCCACGGATGTAATGTAAGTAACGGTGTTAGAAGAAGCCGCTATGTACTTGTGTGGAGGTGAGTGTGTTGGCCAGCAGACGGTTTCGTATAAACCACTCTGGTTATATCCACGGCGGCATTCGCGGTCGTCGCAGACAACCCTACTCCGCCGCGGAGCCTGCTCGTCTAAACACCGCATTGTGATCGATTCGTGAATATGATCGTGAATATATAACAAACGAAATACTTGGATTTTACTATTATTTTGTGAAAGTGTTTACGTGCCGTTGAGATTATTGGAATTGGGATTTTTTCGAGTTAAGGTGAGGATGTTTCGATTTTATCGAGTGTTGCTATATATTTTTGTATCTTTATTACGAGTCAGTACATCACATGCTCCGTAAATAGAGTTGTTTACTTACAAATGGTACGTAACATCAACAGATAAATGTGCAATGACTAGCAAGTACTAATGAGTAATTTATATTGTATGTACCTATCTAAGTGTAGATAAGAAGTATAATCACTAGTAACGGAAAAAAAATGTCCTTTTCTTTTCTTTTTCCAAATATAGTCAAAAACATTCTGCGAAAAATGTTTTCCCTTTTCATGCACACAGCAAAAAGTAGCGACTTATATTAGACTAGCTTTTGCCTGCGGTTTCGTCTGCGTCATATTTCTTGTTTTAACATAAAGTATACATATCCTAAGACACTCTCGGCGATAATATACACGTATATATAGCTTCCCATTAGTTAAAGAATTTTGTGATCGGATCAGTAGTTCCGAAGATTATCCCCTACATATAAACTGACATAATATTGATTAGTGAACTGTCAATTCCGATCCAGTCTGTATCTTGCTGCCCTCTCCCAGGGACGCCCTAAGCCGAGGTCCATACCCCACAGGGGGTACCCTTAGCGTGTAGTCGCTTAGTTTTTAAGTTTTTTAAGACCTGGCTGGAGGCCTTAATTTATTGAGGCATCCACAGGCAAGCCCGGTTAAGCAGATGACCACCTCATAGGTTTAACTGGGAGAGGACATTCCCAAAAAAAAGACTAGTGAATTGTTTAACAAACGCAGTTTTTATAACTAACTTTGTGTTTGAGTGAAGCTTCGAATTTGGTTATTATGTTATAAATTAACAACTTACTTTCACTTCGGCGTAAACATTCTAATAGATTTCTTAGATCGATGAATCAATATATTCATAGGTGTGGACTAAGTAAATAATAATCATTAAAAATAGAAGAATGAGTAAGACATGTAAATATATTGTTTTATTTATTTTGCGATTGATTTTACTGATCTTTACAAAATGGAAAAACTAGATCTATAACGTCTAAATACGTAAAAGTACAAATTTACTCTTAAAAATAACTAATGAAATGTGGGTAGTACACTACTTAGAAGTACACCCCTGCCTAACACTTCGGGATAACAAGACGTGGTGTTATGTTAGTTTGTTAAATATACGAATAAAAACTGGGTAAATCCCAAGCCAAAAACATATAGGCATGCTGCTAATTTAGTTAAATTTATTATTAGTTTAATTTATCCAATTAATATTATTATGAAATGAATACCGATTTCGTTAACAAATTCGATATTATTCAATAAAATTGTTATTCGAATGTCTTCCTTAATTTAAATCAAGGTTTTCTTTATCAGTCACATTTTAAACCATTTGTTCTCATCGGTACATCTTGGAGTTTATCAGTTGTTTAGGCTAAACACCTTGTAAACACAGTACGGACTTTCACGTTACACTGACAGAACACTCACGTTGAACAAGCGTTTAAGTTTAAGTAACACCCTAAGCTTTTCTTTAAATTGGGTACATATTTGAACGTCGAAAATCATTGAACGTCATCGTCGTATGTACGTTTTTGTTTTTATAACACCAACCTTGTCGGTTGTTGTTTACACCATAGTTATTTGACAATAATTTATTTTAATTAACTATTTACACTACGTACTAAATTAAATGACTGACTAAATAGCTATATAAATAAATACAAAAACAAACGGATATTTAGACGTCGAAGTACTCGTCCGCATCGCTGTTCAAACATAGATATGTACTTGGAATTAAAATAGAACAATAAACTCTTTTCTATTATAAAACGTAAATAGGTAAGTAATCTAGGGTTACAGCAAAAGCTTTTGTTTCCATTTTGACATCCAGCATTCTTTTTTTTTTACTACTTATACTAGGCAGAACAATTAGAGGACTTATAATACCGGCCTAATTAGTGTCCCACTGCAGGGCAAACCTCTCATTCTCTTCTCATACAGAGAAGGCAGCATTGATCACCACGCTTGCTCAAGGCGCGTTGGCGATTTCAGATTTATAATATCTATAAGACCTGGAGATCTACTCCGAAGTGACACATTCGAATGATCGGATCGGCCCGACACATGGCCGAACCGAATATTGTTGTCCTACTACGAAGAAAGTTCGGATCGGCTCAGTTGGGTCGGAACCATAGTCAATATTCGGAAGAACGTAGGACCGAACGAAATGTAGTGCTAGAGACGAACGTTTTATCGATATGTTTTTATTAGTCATTATTATTCATGTCGATATAATTAAACTATTGAATTACTGAGTAAAATTATTTTTTATAGTTAGAAAATAGAACTTCGCTTTTATTTCAATATTTATACCTAGGAACATTGTACTATTTCTCGAAAAAACAATATATTCGTAGCTGGCATACAGATGGCATTGCCGATTGTCAAAAAAAAAAGAAAAACGATAAATGTCAAAGGATGACAAGTAAACAAACAATTAAATAGATTGAGATTTTTATTATTGCAAAATTGAGAAAAAAGCTGAAAAAAAGTATAAACTCAGACCAAATCTCGTCAGTCGCTATCGTTATAGCAATAACCGTATTTCGGACGTTTATCATCAAGTGCTGACTGAAGTTTAAAGTGTTGAAAGTGAAGTCTTGAGATGTATACAAAAAACAAGCTAAATATAAGTACTATAAACTACTTCAATTATTCACTTTACGCGTGATAAAGTGCCCATTGGGTTTATCCATGTTCGTGTTTTGGAAGCTTGGAAATGAAAGTTATGAACAAACATTCTGCAAGAAGAAGTCACCATGTCCAGACCGACAGCGGCACAAATGAATACTCTCCTTAATTTCCTTGTAGAGCATCGAGATTTGGCTCATGGAAACTTGAGGAGCATCGATGGTCGTACGCTGAATCATCGACTGTGGGAATAAATTTGCACCACGCTGAATGCTATATTATTTTTACTTATAACAAATTGAAGATTATTTCTAGTTGTTTAGTATTGTAAAAAATATATTTTATTCATTATTTGTCTTGTCTTTCCCTCTCTCTTTGTCTCCTGAAAGCCTCTGTGGCGGATGTAGCAGGCTGGTATATGACCTGCCGGTCCTCAGATTCGCCTTGGGTCAACTCTGGTGCACTCACTCCGGCCCTTAAGCACATGTTGTGCAGAACACAGCAGGCCAAGATTATTCACATCATTTGACAAAGTTCTCTGTAATAAATCATCTAAATATATATAACTCAAAGGTGACTGACTGACTGACATAGTGATCTATCAACGCACAGCCCAAACCACTGGACGGATCGGGCTGAAATTTGGCATGCGGGTAGATGTTATGACGTAGGCATCCGCTAAGAAAGGATTTTGATCAATTCTACCCCCAAGGGGATAAAATAGGGGATGAAAGTTTGTATGAAACTTTGTCAAACAATACTTCTTAACGCGAGCGAAGCCGCGGGCAAAAGCTAGTTTCATATAAAGACCAAATGCCTAAATGGCATTATCCTTGATAATATTCTGCCACGTAGACCAAATGAAAATGTGCGTACTAAAATCATTGCATTGGTATAAAAAAGGTTGCTAAAATTTGTTTGGGTAGTGAAATTTTGGCAAAATCTTTTCGGCATAACGGCAGAATCCCAAATTCGATACTTACGATGCTCAAACGATAGCTATTTTGCTGTCGTGTATTTTGACAGTAATTTGACGTTGTAACTCTTGTCAAAATCAAATTATCGGTAGGTCTTTTCTCGTTCAGAGTAGGGTTTACGATACAACAAATGTCAAAATGAAGTTCAGTCGGATCGGACCGGTTCTGTCGAGACCGACCGAACCAAATAGTAACTTCGTAGTAGGAAATGGCCGAACATTCGGCCGATACGATACATTTACCACTTCGGAGTAGACCCCCAGGTTTCCTCACGATGTTTTTCTTTACCGATGTCAGTAATGTCTAGCATACACTCAGAAAGAGCATGTAATTGGAAAAGGCACATTAGTATTTGTTCTTACTTGGTAATTGGTACTTATAACCTCATGCATGAGAGGCGAGGCTTTATCCACTAGGCCAACCCGGCGTAAAGAACACTTCTCATTCCATTACTTAGACGAGTCCATCTCAAATTTATTGTAACAGCCTTTTCCAGTCAATTAAGCACTTGAGATGCCAAATAAACATCAATGTTATTAAAGAAACATAAGTACATTGTATTTTTATACAACTTCCATCTGATAAGCCATATTTATTTTTCGTTAAAAATAAACTTTTCCTATAAATAGTACCTACTTACTGGTTTAATGACGTAGGTAGGATATCTGACAATAATGACGATATTATTACTTGTTGTCCATTTAAAGAATCATGTACCTATGCAAAGTATCGGTGCAGACATAAATATGTAAACATATATATATATATATAGTATTATTATGGTTTAATATTATTATTAAACCATAATAATACTACTTTACATTATTGTCGAATAATTATGTATTTCATATATTTTTTGAATTAATATGTTTTTTTTTAACTAATACTCCAGAAGAAGAAGGTGTTCCAGAAGCAATTTTTTTTTTTGGTAAGGGGCTGTAATCCACCTCGCGGCCTCTGTGCGGGTTGGTTAGATTGATTTGTCTTCGAATTTTTGGTTCTAGGACATGCCGGTTTCCTCACGATGTTTTCCTTCACCGGTTTGAGAGTAGGCGATGAAACTATCTACACAAAGTTAAGCGCCAAACCACGCTCCTGACCAAACCTTGTCCCATAAGTGTCCATAGTGTGAGGGTCCAAAGTGTCCATGCACCTGAACTTCTGGACTCTTCTGAGAACCTTAAACACGCCACTAATGTCACCTACTGGACCCAACTCATTTAACATACCAAATACATTTATTTACCATCGACTCGAAAAGTTAAAAAGAAGACAATGACCTGATGCTAGCCATATTTATTTCGATATGTTTGTTAACAATATTTTTAAAGGGTAATGTAATCTATTGTTACATATACTAATGGTTTTTGATACCTCTCGCAATAAAACAGAGGCTGTAGGAACACCTACATATCAAGTATGATAATCAGATTGCAAAATATAAAATGATGGTATGCGAAGCGATTTTATTGTTTAAAACATAAGGCTTATTGCATACAAATGCAATAAAATGCTCACGAATATTTATCAGTGTGGCGCCAAAAAAATCAGATTGGGATACATCTGTAGAAAAACTAGTTGAACCGATCGCAAAAACCAAAAAAGTATTTCGTGATCAGATCGTTAGGAAGTTGGGAAACCCAGAATATTTGTTTTGCAAATTATAATTTATCTATGGTGGTTATTTCAACATTTTAAATACATAATTATATAACAATCCAAATCATATCATTATTATATAAATAAGATTCTACCATCGTCTCTCGCAGCGAGCGCGCACTACGACTTTTATCGCGCGATTATTTTGTCGCAGAAATGCAACGTATTGGTTTATAATTTTTTTCATCGTGTCGTTCTACGCGACGAATGAGAAGTATGAACATAAGTACTTGTTTTATTACAAGCCTTCTTGGTTTGTTTAAAAAGGACATTCTTTCAGCCACTAAATAACCAAATAGATTCTATCTGAGGTTGTTATATGTCCCTACTAGCTGCGCCCCGCGGTTTCACCCGCATAAGTTTCGATCCCGTGGGAATATCGGGATAAAAAGTATCCTATGTGTTAATTCTTTTTATAAACTATCTTAGTGCCAAATTTCATCCAAATCCGTTCGGTAGTTTTGGCGTGAAAGAGTAACAAAGATCCATCCATCCATACAAACTTTCACATTTATAATATTATTAGGATTTGCTTCTACTTCTTACTTGGAACACAACGGTCTACCTCATAGGGAACATCTTATGTGTCACGAAAGATAATTATGTCCTTTGCCTTTTCGGTTTCTCTTCTCATAACAGACTCAAAAGAGTGTCCATAAAGTCCATATATGCTCAAAAGAGGTTTCATATAGTCGGCACAGACTGACAGAACCAAGTTAATGTTTCTATTACCATCTGAAGCAGCGAAATATTACTAATTCATTCAAAATGCTGCACTACTGTTATCTACTTATACGGAATACATTCATAATTGTTACTTAGCCCGACTGTTATAGCAAGTGGTTTCGCCTAATAGCTATTCGAATATACGAGTACTATTACCTTCAGGCATTCTAATGTTTCTAGTAGATAACGGCATCACGACCTTCATTGCTTTGTGAAATGGAATCCTCGAAGTAGGCACGATATTTTATGTAAATACGAAGAAATGTTTTGTAAATCATTGCGAATTTATCACTTCGTTGGCAGATGTCACGATGGTAACGTTGAAAAAGATAACAACCCATCACCTATAATCTTTTTGGGGTTCCGTACCTCGAAGGGAAAAAACGGAACCCTTATAGGATCACTTTGTTGTCCGTCCGTCTGTCTGTCAAGACCCTTTTTCTCAGGAATGCGTGGAGTTATCAAGCTGGAATTTATATCAAATACTCAGGTCTACTGACCCTTGGAGCTGAGAAAAAATCAAACTTCTTAGACAACGCAATCAAAAGATGCTGCCGTTTATGCCGCAAACTTTCGACACTCGCAAGGGAATCAAAACCTACAGGGTACTTCCCGTGAACTCACAATCTTGAAATTTGGACGAAGCGACGTCTTATAGCACAGATAAAGGAAAAATTGCGAAAAACGTACATTTTTAGTTACATCATATAATAAAAATATTTGTAATAATATTAAATTGTACGGAACCCTCGGTGCGCGAGTCCGATTCGCACTTGGTCGGTTTTTAGCATAAGCTTAATCAGCCTATAAATGTTTCCACTGCTGGGACACAGGCCTCCTCTCGGTGAGACGGAGTGGGCCTTAATCCACCACGCTGGCCCTATGCGGGTTCATAGATGTCAAATGTCTTCGAATTTTTGGTTGTAGGACATGCCGGTTTCCTCACGATGTTTTGATTCACCGTTTACAGAGCAGCGGTGATGGAATAATGTAAAGAAAGTAAAGCGCCAGTCGGATTTCGAACTCACGACTTACAACTTGTAAGGCCTTTTCCACTGGGCCACCATTGCTCTTCATTATTCATTTTGAATTCGCACGATTACACTTTTGCAAACGAAAATTCGACCTTCAACTGCTACGAAGAATGTGGACGGAGAGGTTTACCGCGTTAGCTCCTTGGTTCATTTACCTAATTTTGTTTTCCAGCCACGCATTCATGCATGGCGTGGCTGTGGGTCGTAGCGGACGACCCCGCCTACATTTTCATTCAAAGTGAAGCTGTTTACGTGTGTAGCTTAGTCGTAGGCTGAATATAATCGTCCTCTTGCACGTGATTGACCTAAACGAGAGATTTTCTAAAATGTACATTTACAGAATGGGGACAGAAAGGTCAAATTAACCTTTTTGAAGTTATACTTCTTTAGGCTCGTTATGAAAACAAAATATGAGAGTGATATTTTAAGATGCGCACGCATCACCGTCACACAAAATTCACAGGTTGAAGCTGTCCGCAAAACAGCTCATTATTTTTAAAGCTATACGTCACTTTTTTCAGCATAAGCCGGCCTGTACCTATTTTGAGCATTTTTTATAGCAACCTGTTTGTTCTTATCGATTAAAAAAAATGCAATGGACATTTTACTATAAAAATTGGATGTCAAAAAATTCTGGTTTTTTACTATGCTTTTAATTTCTTTAAAAGGCCCGTGACTTGTTACCAACATTATTCAGCTTAAACAACGAACTTTATTGTAGGTAACCTTTTTTGTAATTAATTATTTGTATGCAATTAAAATTGTTTTTTAAAAGTATAACTTCTGACGCGCGTACATAAGTACACGCACTCATTTTTTTTTACATTTTTTGTTTATTATGTCATGATCTAAAAACAGGGCTGTATTCGTACAGAAGGCCAATTCACGTAATTTAAAGCGTTGAAAATCTAGTCGCAGCCTCATCAGAAGTTAGAGGTGTTTTTGACAGAATGAGACTGAGATCCACTGTAAAGTGTTCTTAAAATGACGAGAACTGGTTATCTCTGCCCCTCAGATATTTTGAAATAGAGTATTATAGTCAATCTAGGCCCATATTATTATGACATCACATATTATTGTTCAATGTTTGTTTCTTAGTAAACGTAAACTTTACATTTTCATCTTGCTTATCTCCACTGGTATAACTTGCAAGTCTAGTACTCTAGTACAGCCGGAAATGTAAATAAAGCATTAGCTTCAATAGCCATTTCTTATAGGACACCTGTCAAGTGTCCCTTGATGTGTGAATACACCGTTTGCGCCGGCAAGTTCCTCTCATAATGTGTATAAAACACTAGTACACTCGGCTCGTCTGACCATTATTGTTTCGCCAGTGAAATCCTTAGCAAGATAGGTAGTCTTTTAAATCTTCGTCAGTTTTCAAGTTGTTTCCTTTATCACGTCAGAACACCCTTTGAAGCTAGCTCCTGCTTTGATAGCCCTTTGGGGATTAAGCAAACTATTGCGTAGAAATCTGTATTTAATTACTTGTTTAAAATAGCATACACGATATAAGATCAAAATAGCATACACCCTTGACCAATGTCGAGTTGACATCAAGCTAACCTTTTTAATTTTATGAAATATAAATCCGTTCTCTTTAGATTTAATTTTCGGAGTCTGCCAGTGTAACATTTGCAATTCACTCTGACAGGTAAAGGACATTTCCTTTACATGTCAGACTAAATTAAAAAATGAGCTGCGGAGTATTATTCTGCAATTTAAACAGTACAGCGCAATATATAATGATTCGGTAAAGCAGATTCTATCACGCAACGAGCAGAAAAAAATGCCCTCGATGACGAAAATATTTTGGATGTGACTGTCAGTAGGTACCTCATCATCTGCCTAGCCTTATCTCAACTATATTGGGGTCGGCTTCCAGTCAAACCGTATGCAGCTGAATACCAGTATTTTACATGGAGAGACTGCCTATCTGACCTCCACAACGCAGTTACTGGGTGATACGATACCCCTTGGTAAGACTGATTGTCACTTACGGGCGTCTGACGACCCGTAACGATTCTTAAAGATTCACAAATGAAAGCCCGACCAACGGCTTAACCTGCTTTATGAGGCACGGAGGGACTTGGTACGAAAAGATGATCACCCATCCACGGAGCAACCACGGCAAGCGTAGCTTAACCTGATCGATCGATCCGTGCGGCTGTTGTTACTTGGCCACAAGCCCGTCCACCTGCCAATAACAATGACATGTGGTCATGTTTTGTGTTCAAGGTTACAAATGTGGTAAAGTAGTGGTTACGTGTGCAGGAACCCTGATTGGCAGTCAAGTACACAAAAGTCATGAATGCACGATAAATTGGTAGGTACTTACCTTCACTGTGGGAACGGTATCACGATGCGCTATCAGTCATCGTTATAAAAGATCGAACGATCAATTATAATTACATATTACTAAATCGTATTAAGTAAAAAAATATAAGTTATAGTTAGTTATAAATCTTAAGTTTATTAATAACTTCTTTTATTTTTAAAGTTGGTATTATAATTTTGTTGTTTTATCTACTTGCGTCAATACTTTAATGTGTATACGACACAACCTGTAGAATTTCACCAGTCAATCAAATTCTGTGTTACTCGTTTTAGAAAGGAAAGTAAATTTTTGTCTAAACACAATAGGTAAAATATATCTAGGTAATAGAATGAAACCGTTGGATAACAGTAAAAATAGACAGTTTTTTAGAAATGTGTTTTACCTTTACTAGGTTAGTTGGTGTGAATTTAATGTCTGTCTGTATATATATTTTTTACTAGCTATTGCCCGCAACTTCGTCTGTGATCCAGGATGAAAAGTAGCATTTGTCCTTCTCCAGATCATGGTCTACCCATGTCTTAAATTTCATGTAAAACCGTTCAGCTATATTAACGTAAAAGCGTAATTCTTAAATTTTCCAATTTTCTGCGCAACTTTTTTTTTCCGTAAGAACCTTCTACAAAGTATTAGAAAACTTAAAAAAAAAGATGGATGAAATCGGTAAAGTCTTTTTCAAGTTATGGCGTGACCAAGGGAAATAGGGATAAATTTTTATATACAGGGTGTCAGGAGAACGCTTCCGAAGCCAGAACGTAGATTATATACAACCTTTATGCAAACGGATACCACTAACCTTTCGCCTGAAATTGATTATTTTCGCGCGTCACGTGGACTTGGGGTCGTCAGCCGCACAGCTGTCGGCGAGCGCGCGCGCAAGCGTCAGATGATATTTATTTACGAATACATTGCTTGTTAGAGTTGTAAAGAAAAAAAATGTGTTTAATAGCAAATAATGGTTTAATTTAACTGTTCTCACAGCATAGTGTACGAAAAATGCTAAAAAAATAGGTAAAATTGTTCATTTTTTTTTCTCATTTTTTTATGGTATCGTATCGAGAATCAGTAGCCCTATCACCTGTCTTCGTTTTCGGAAGCGTTTCCCTGCCACCCTGTATATAGATTAAAGATATATACAGGCGGATATTTTTATGGATCGTCTGTATGGGTTTGTCTAATTATTTTTTTTTATCAAACACTAACGTGTTTTTATCTGGTCTAGTTTTTGATAAATTGACCTCGTTTGTGTATCTAGCACCATACCTAATCGATTTGTCACAAAAAAACTGCTTATTAGTCGATTCGCAGGAATTTACTCGCCCGAAACGGGCGAATCAACACTTATAAACAATATAATTTTTCCTTTAGGCGACTCGCACGAATTGTCACATTTTGAATTTTATATGCAATGAAATTAGGAAAAAGGTAAGTACCTACACGTTAAAATATTCTATGTTCTATGTTACGGATTTGGCTTCCGCAGTCCTTCAGGTGGGCCATTGTGCGTGTAATAAAATTTAACTCTTATCACTTCTGTGCGCTTGTGTCCTTTTTATTTCTGTACTTAATTGCATAAAATTTAAAATGTGCCAATTCATGTGAGTAGGTCATAAAAAAAAAAAGGCGGTTCACACTTTTCGGGCGAGTAAATTCGTCCGAATCGATTAATAAGCCAAAAAAATATTCTACCTAATAATTATCGTATTACTCATGTAAATAACATTTATGTCTTCCTAAAAAAACGTGTTACTAAAACCGGTTTCCATTTTATTATACGTTATGTATGATTTCCTAGATAAACGCGTATAATTAAATAGCTGGAATGCTATAACATGGTTCATGGGCGTCTATTATGGGGGAAACTTGCGCGTAGGCAAAGGACAGCCATTAAAATTATGCGTTCGCGCAAAACAGCGTCGTCAGACATTTTAATGTATAAACCTATTTAGGTGGTTTACCTATACGCACGGCTACACATCAAGCTATACGTACCTAGTATAACTTAACTTCTGATTGTACGAAAAACCTATACAATACATAGGTTTCTCGTACAATCACAAGTCAGCTTAAACTGGAAATATATAGCTTGATGTGTAGCCGTGTGGACCTAGATATTATATTCTCAAAAAAGAAAGTTCGTACTTACTGTAAAACATATTTGTGTTTCTATGCTAATATTATGATAAATATCACCACAATTTATCAGTTATGATTAAATAAAATAAATTGACACTAGACAATCCGTCTTGATTTGTATTCAGAGGTGCAGTGAAGTACTATTTATAAGTTGTTTCCGAAAAAATACAGTCAATAAACCCGTCCACTTCCTTTTCAAGTTTGATTAAATCTGTTCCAATAAAAACGCGTTCAACCATTTCGATTCCTCGAATCAATTTTATAATTTTGGACTCATTTTACAGCTCATTGGTTGGTCTAAATTGAGTTAAAATATTAGGTAGCTACCGCTTTCACTTAAATATTTTTCTCTTTAATCTTATTTCCTTAGGTACTTAAAGGACCTGGAAAAATCTACGTTACAATAAAAGTGTTGCATGAAAAAAGGTCGTCATCATCATCGGCCTGCAGCAGTACACTGCTGCACACAGGCCTCTTCAATTACTCTCCATTTGGCTCGATTCTCGTCAACTCTCATCCAGCTGCTACCAGCCACCCTGCGAAGATCATCGCTCCACCTAACCTGAGGGCGTCTTACCTTACGTGTGCCGATTCGTGAATCTACGGCTAAAATGGCCGGCCCGGCCGGAAAATAGACATCTGTTATATATTTTAGGTAGATACCTACCTTGTGATATGCGTTTTTGACATTGAATTTTTATGATTCATGATTATTATCCGAGGTAACGCTGATTATAGTGCACTTATTACGCGAGTTAATTAACTTTTGTCCGCGAACTAAAAATAAACATTGAATTTAAAATAAATATACCACTGCGTTTGCTTCCTGTATAATTAAGTCTAATTTTAGATTTGAACATTAGAAACTGAAGATAATAATATTTTGCACTGAATAAGTAGCTCTTTACTGATGTTACAAATGTGAGGAAAACCCTTGAGAACTTCTTTATAAATTGCAGCCACGCATACATGCATTTTAATAAAGGACGTACAAAACTAAAGACTTGAACGTCTTTCTGATATTTTTTGTTCTAAACCCAAAATAATAAAACAATTGCTAATCAGAAGGTAAGGATATAAATTTTCATTTTAACAATATTAGGTAGGTAGGTTTTTTGGGTTTCAAGTTTTTTCAATTTTCAAGTTATGGAACATCATATCATATTAAAAATACCACAAGCAAGAACACTATTTGCCAGTATTCAACTTTATAAACGATCTGCTCAGCTTTATAATGCCATTAATAAACACATTTACATCTACCCTAAGAATTGTTATGAATGCAAAAAAATGCTAACGGAATGGATAAGAAATCTAACCTATAGTGAGACTGAATCACTTCTACAACAGATACACTAACACTATACTCCACACAAACACACACACACACACCCCCTCACTTACACACACCCACCCTCATTCACTCAAATCACCTTGTTTTTGATTATGTACTCGTATTGTATAGTTTACACTTCTTGTTTTTGAAAGAGCGGAGTCTCCTAATACAGGCATCTTTTGCTTAAAAGGAGGCTCCAATCTCAAATTTGTTGTACGTTTAAGGTTATCAAATAAACTATTTTTAATTATTTTTTTTTTTAACAACAGACTGAATGTCAAACTTAACAAAGTTCAAATTCCATTGCAACGAAAAACCTATTAGGTCCTTTTTGTTATAAATGGTCATTCAACTCAGAATACATGTCAATAAAATACATAACTGATTTCGGGTTCGATTTTTCAATCGACAGATATTTTTTGTCCGAGGAATAAAATTGATGTCTGACAGGTTTTGTATGAAAGAACTGTCAAAAATTCAAAATTATTCCTCGGATAAAATTATCTGGCGTTGGAAAAATCAGTCCTAAGTGGCGATGGAATGTTAATTATCAGATCTTATAATCACTGCACTAGAGAATAAGAAGATTTTATATAGTTTTTTGCACATGCACCAGTGCCACGAGGTCGCAAGACATAACAACACGCAGGTACTACATAAGTAGGCACCCTTGTGATCATTTACCACGACGTTTTCAACCTTTGTATTACACACGAAAATCCATAAGATCAATCTGATTAAGACTTCCTTAATAATGTAAAAATTTAGAACCGGATTTAAACAACATAATCAGTTAGATAATATTCATTTTGACTTGTAAAACACACATCCTGTATAAATCAACATTTGTAGAGGTGAGAGGCATAGATACAATTAGCATCCTCACGTTATTTGCTCAAGCTCAACCGGAAAATCTACGAAGATGACGTAACTAACAAAACAAATCGATTATGATCTCAAAACTACTTCGTAACAATTACGTTTAGATAATTTGCACGTAAAAACAATAATATATTGTTGCTTTGTTTGTGGTCACGTTATCTCAATTAGCATACGCGTCATGCACCGTGCATTGATCCCTAAGCATTATCATAACACTTCAGAACCACTTCAGTACTTATAAACACAGTAATTATTTGTTGGAAAACGATTCACCGTATCGGACAATATGTTTCGAATTGTATTGTGTTGCGTCTTGCTTTTCCCACGCAATTTAGAACAGTGATTTGGTGTGCGAAATTGAAATAACTACTAGGTTGGTCGTTGTTATTTTTTTTTCGTTTCTTGTGTGATGTCCTAACATACATTTTAGTATTTACCTAGTTGAATTTGATGGTACTTAATATTCCCGTAGTTAAAACGTTCAAAGTCTAGTCGAGATCTCATCTCAGCGACAAACAACGTCAAAAATGCATGAGAAATACTCGTATATGTATTTTTGACCGTTTATTAATGAGGTTAGAATGGAAATACAGAAATTTGCTACTGTGGTAAATGGTGAGGGAAAACATCGCGAGGAACCGGCATATCCTAGAATCAACACAACAATACATGTGACATCTACCAACCCGCAATGGGCCCGCGTCACGATTAAGGTCATGGCACATTATACCGGCACCGCAACGGCACCGCTCCAAACCAGCATTTAACTTGTCATTCAATTTAGAGCATTAAATTGTGTGTAGTAAAATATATTTCATAACGTCAATATGAAAAAGCCAACGGCGGGCAGTCAGCGCATTTGCCGCTACCATACAACTCGACTCGCAGCCCGCGTGCTGCAAGCGAGCGGATCATGTGCTTACAGCGCGTCGACCGCATGCTTATTACGCGCCGACTCCGAGTCGCCAGCGAAACAACGTCACTGCGCCGTCGCGCGTCGCCCGCGCACCACCGCCATATATGCCATATAACAATATTTAGTTCGCGGTGACAGCAAGCTTGCACCTCGCGACCACCGCGCGGACTGTGAGCTTACAAGTTGCGGCCGGCGCGCGGACTGCGAGCTTGCACCCTGCGGACGACGCGTAGTTAGCGCGCTGGCAGCTAGCCGTAGCCTAAATTCGAGGCGACGCCGTGCTGCAGCTGTGCAGTTGCGGTGCTGGTGTAATGTGCTATAACCTTTATGGTCCACTCCCACTCACAGAGAGGAGGCCTGGATCCCAGCAGAGGGAATAGTATAGACTGATTACGCTGCTGCTGCTTCTCTAGTACTACCTAACCGATTAGATCGGACTTAAAATGTGGGTTTTCTAGGAAAAGGTATGTCTCTTCTTCACAAAATTACCCTTTACCGAAAAACTAAGAATCGTAGCCACACATGAAGGTATTTTTTAATTAAATCAATAAAACTTCTGCCTACAACACCGCTTGGGATTTCCAAGCATTAAATCTTTAGCTTTCAATCAACTTACTTAATCGATTTCAAACAATTTGTAGCCATTAAATTGTTTCATTTGATTATATCAAGTACGTCCCACATACCGCTTAATATCAATCGAAATGTAACAGTTAGTTTGTTGATCGATATCTTGATAATGTCTCATAGCTTTACAAATGATCTAAGATTAATAAAACTGAAGTTGACTTAAGAGCGTGTACAACGTACGGCATTTCATACAAACTTTCAAGTCCTCGTTTTTCGAAATGCATGAACCGGTTTTAATGAAACTTCATACGCATAAGCAGAATACATAGGTCTAAAAAGTTAGTTAAGAACATTTTCGAAATGTCTTATTTAAAAAAAGATAATTGAAAAAAGGAAAGGAAAATTTCAAATCGGTCAATTTTAGCTGTAACACTACTTTTCAAAAATGTTCTCAATTAACTTTTTAGATCTATATAGCCTGCTTATGCGTAGGAAGTTTCATTAAAATCGGTTCATGCATTTCGAAAAACAAGGACTTGAAAGTTTGTATGAAATGCCGTACGTTGTCAACGCTCTTAATTAAAAAAGAGACTTAAGAGATAAATTAACAATACCAGAGGGACAATTCTCGTAATTTTAAGAACGGTCACAGTCTGAAAGCTAATTCCCGTAATTAAACGTTCGTATTGATTGTCGCTGAGATGAGATTGCGACTAGATTTTGAACGTTTTTAATTACGGGAATTGGCTTTCAGTTCTCTGAGCACAAAATCCGTAGCTTCGGCCGAAGTTACGGGCGTTTCCCACTCCATATCACCTATGTATATAAGATTACTTTGGGGTCCGAACTAAGAATGAATGACTACACGATTTGACAGTTGTCCTGACTCCCGATGTATTTTTGCACTTCTAGAAACGTTAATTAATCGGAAAGTAGGGATCATTCCGAAGCGACCATCTATTAACGGGCCCCGTATCTTAGTAGACGGATTAAGAGAGTAGGCCCTCAGGTACAAAGATCCGACACGTAGGATGAAAAAAGTGTTTCAAGAATAAATGTAAATATTGAAGAAAGAAAATATACCTAGGTATTGCTGAGACAAACGCTACATGACTCCTCAAAACAAAATGTATTAAAGTTACGATCAACATTTATTATTCAGAATCGTTAGTGAACTGTTTTAAGTAACAATAAGTAGCTTTAGTGTTTTACATTACTACAAATTATAAAACAAAGTCCCTCGCCGCGTCTGTCTGTCTGTCCATTTAAACGCGATAAACTCAAAAACTACTGAACAGATTTTCTTACGGTTTTCACGAATGGACGTAGTGGTTCATGAGGATGTTTTAGGTGTACCTATAAATAATTAAGGTTGTGTGTAAATTGGCTGAAATATGACGATGATTGTGGAAGATAATAATAATAATAATAATAATAATAATAATCTTTATTATGAACATCTTACAGGGTATCATTGAGGTGAGACCCTGACCTCCAAACTAGTAAAATACTGTATCTTGAAGGTCAGTTCCTTCCCTTCACAAACGTGTTATAAAATACAAGTACAATATGTCCATAATTTTAACTTAGGTTATCTTATATCTCAGACCAGCAAACAAAAATACATATATTACTAGATTTCAATATAACTAAAAGTTGAAAATAAAAAAGGAATATAAAATAAAAAATATAAAAAAAACAAAAGAAAAAGGAATGTGCGTGTGTGTGGTTGTGTGTGTGTGTGTGTGTGTGTCTGTGTGTATATGTAAATGTGTGTGTATATGTGTGTGGGTGAGCGTATGCGTGATTAAGTGTGAATTTCATACCGTTACAACAAAAAGAGATTCAATTTTTTCATAGTCCATGTCCTTCAACCAGGCAACAATTTTACTTTTGACTTCATTATTACTGAATGATCTGATGTGATGAATGGACTGTGTTAATTTATTGTATAACCGTGGAGCTTGGACGTTATAAACTCTGCTAGCAAATTTTGTGTTGACTCTAGGTACTGGACACTGCACTTTTCTTTTATTCAATATGGGTAATATCGGAATGACCTGTTTGTGGTATCTACGTAAGACTTCATAAACATAAAGTTTACGAATGCTCAAGACATTTATTTCTTCGTATAAATCTTTGGTGGGATAGCGATAGGGAAGTTTAAATGCGACTTTTAGCAATGATCTCTGTGCGCGTTCAAGAACAATCATAATTGTTTTACAAGTCCCCCCCCAAGCACTGATGCAGTAGTTAATAACACTTTGACCAAGAGCAAGATATGTTTGTACCAGGAGATCTCTGCCAGCCACATCACGCAGGTTTTTAAACGCGAGTATTAATTTCCTTGTCCTGGCCGCTACCGAACTTATGTGTGCACCCCATTTCAGTTTATCATCTATTATGATACCTAAATACTTGATGGTTTTTGATTTCGCTAAGATGGAACACGTGCAACTTGTATCGTTATCTAGATAAGGATTCCTGTTGCATGGGTATGTGTGACTCTTAATTGTAAATGTATCCTTTGGTGCGCCTGATTTGGTAATACTAAAACAAAGATATTTTGTTTTCCCCACATTTAGGTTTAACAGGCTGTTTTCTAACCACCGCGTTACGATACGTAGCCCATTTTCAACAGTAGTCCTTATTAAGTCCCATGAAGTGTCGTGAAACAGAATAACTGTATCATCTGCGAACATAATTAATTCAGCTTTATCAATTTTGATGTTGCAAAGCTCATTGATATAGAGTAAAAAAAGGCTTGGTCCGAGTGTACTCCCCTGGGGAACGCCATATGCAATGTCCTCGCTGTCACTAACCTCCTCTCCAATCCTAATGCACTGTTGCCTTCCAGATAAATAGTTGTGAAACCACAGAAGTGGAATACCTCTGATTCCTGCATTCTGAAGGCGTGAAATGAGAATAGGAATTGATACGGTATCAAATGCCTTCTGCAGGTCCAAGAACACCCCCACGCATTTTTCTCCCCTGTCTAAATATGATGTAATGCTAGAGGTTAACCTATCCACAGCGTCAGTAGTCGAACGATTCGATCTAAACCCAAATTGGTTGTCGGATAAAATGTTATTTATTTCAAGGTATTTCGTTAATCTTTTATTGACTACTTTCTCTAATATTTTAGACAAAACCGAAAGAAGTGATATAGGTCTATAATTATTAGGTACATTACGTTCACCAGACTTGTAAATAGGTATCACTATACCTTTTTTAAAAGCATTGGGAAAGTTTCCACTACTTAGGCTTAAATTACAAAGATGACTAATAGGAGAGCTCACTCGAAGGTATATTTGCTTAATTACTGACGTGGAAATTTTGTCCCAACCTGTGGCGCTGCTTGATTTAAGGTTCCTTATTATATCCATTATTTCTACGGGGTCAGTTGGAGCAAATGACATTGAATTTGGAGGCCCAATACATGTTAAAGCTTCACTCGCAAGCGTTTGGTCACTGGTTTGGAGTTTACTTAAAGTAGCGTTAGCTAGATCCTTTCCGATCGAGGTAAAATATTTGTTAATTTGATTTAATGAGTCGGCAGAATTTTCAGAAATTGTAAGCAGTTGTTTTGGACAATCTTTCTTTTTAGTAAGATAGCATGCTTGTTTGATAATATTCCAGGTTTCTTTGGTATTGCCTTTATGTTTTTGTAATTGGTGCTGATAATATTCTTTCTTTAACAATTTTATCAATCCATTACATTTATTCCGATACGCAGTGTAGTATAACCGTAACTGTTCATTATTTAATTGTTTTTTGATTTTTTTATGAAGATCATCTCTTTTCCTAATAGAATTTAGCATCCCGGCAGTTATCCATGGCTTCAATGGCCTTTTTTTTCGTGGTAAGTGGATGATCTTCGTGTTATTATTTATGGCGTTTTTTAAGCATGATATTAGAGTTTCTGCTGCATGATTAACGTCAACGGTATTAAAATAATCATCATTTAGTGTTAATTTTAGTTCTTGGTCAATATTATCAAAATTGGTTACGGTTCTAGCTATTGGTATATTTGATATTTGTTTTGTTATATGTGCCTTATCTATGTAAAGAAGTATAGGAGCGTGATCAGTAAGCTCTTCAAAAACTATTGTCTGTATATCAGACGAGGTTTTAACCATAAAATGATCAATACAGGTCCGGATTCTTGTGGGAAGGTTAATAGCTTGTTTTAAGCCAAATGAAGCCATTAGATTAAGATACTGATGGGCGTGGGTATTTAAATTATCCGCAAGGATGTCCAAGTTGGTGTCGCCAGTGAAAATGATGTTCGCGGTTTTACAGTCCTGTAGAATTACGTTTAAGGAATCAATATATTTTGTTGGATTGTGGAAACAAGGTGGCCTATATGAACATATAAGTGTGTGGCTTTTGCAAATATCTACCACAAGACAATTTCCTTCATCCATTAATGGCTCATAATGTGTGCAGTTAAGTTCATCTCTAACGTACACGATAATCCCGTCATTTTTATTAAAACTGATTTTGGTACTAAATGCGCTGTAATTAGTTATTGTCGGTATGATGCTGTTTTCGTCTATCCAACACTCGGTTAATACGAAAACATCTATTGTGATATCTATTTTCGAAACAAACATAAGAAATTTGTCCAGGTTGCAATTTACACTACGTATGTTAATTGTTATTACTGTCAGAGAATTATTGCTCAAAGCATTATATTCTAACATAGTCGAACAGTTTTCAGGATTTTCTAATTTAAAGCATTTAATATCCATAGATGAGTCTAAATCTGTCACTATATTTTTGTTTATGTTACCGAATTTTGAAGGAATAGTCTAAAAGGTACGCAACAGAGGATCTTTCGGTTTTGTTCATGCATGATAAAGGCTATTGAAATAGTATTACAACTCTTGATATGTAAATAAAATGTAAAGAATTCGAAATATGTAAATATTATTATTTTTGATACTTTGTAAATATTTATAATCTCTTTTGTGATGCTATCTATGAATTTAGAATGTAGAATATCCAGGATTAGAACGGTATTGAACGAATGTAAGCAGTGTGTGTAATTATCTGCGTTGTGAAAGAATGTTGAAAATTGATTGTGTGTGTATGTGTGTGTGTTTGTAATTAATATTAGAGTATTGCAAAGAAACACTGAGGCTAAATACAAGTAACTTAATCTACCAAAAAATACGAAAATCTTGTTTTGATGTATCACTGGTGATAGTCATTTCGCACTCTTTAGGGAGACCAAATGTTCTTCATTTTTTAATAAAATGTGTGGCTTCCCTTCCATTTCTCGAAGAAAAACTCTCCCGTTTGCTGTCCAGCAGAATTTAAAGTTTTCGTTGGCGGCAAAATCTCTTGCCAGGAAAAAGAGTCGTCTTCCCTTAGCAGTGAGTCGTTCTGACAGGAAAATCGGTGAGCTGTTACCTTCCAGTCCCAGGTGAGTGGAGTTTAGTTGCTGCAGGGGGTTGTCTCTGTTATATTTCCGAGCCATAGTTAAAATGTTTTGTTTAATTAGGGTGTTAGATAATTCGACATAGAGAGTTCCGATGTATTTATCCTTCTTACTGGGTACCCGATACACGTCTCTAGTATCTCCAGTCGCTAAATTTATTTTCAGGCATTCCGAAAGTTTAGAAACCATTTTGAAAAGATTCTCTTTCTTGCCATCGTTGGACTTTGGTACATTCCTTATTTCTATCATAGTTTTAAGAGAATTACGTTCTATTTCTTCACACTTATCTTTCATAAACCCTAATTCGGTAATTAATGATTTACGCCCCTCTTCTAGGGATATAATTTTACTTTCCACGCTTTTAATTTGTTGAGAGACAAATTGAATGTTATTGTCAATCTCCGTGTTTTTCTCAGAGATAATTGTTGACGATGATTTAAGCTCATATATAAGTTTTTCAAGTGAATCCATCCGTGTCTTTTGTTCGGATGAGAATTTCCCAATTAGCTCCTTCATTTCCAGTCTAAATGCCGTCGGTTCATCGTGGGAGTCATTAGATAAGCGACGGCGTTTATCACGTTTAGTGATATTGTATTCATTAGGTGGTGTTGTCATCATCGTCGATAGGTCCGAGTCTGACGCGGCTCGGCCTTGTTGAGGCGGTGATCCTGCGGCACGCTGCATTTGGTCTTTAGGTTTTCACAGTACGTATGAGGTGACAGGAAAATGAGTTGCAATACCTGTATGTCCCGTGAAGTGTGCGCCAGATGTCGGAAATCATGCCGACTGGGAGCTGTACTGGCGTGTGCAATTGTCGTTGGCACACATATAGTTTATACCTAGATTAACACATAGGGTACTTTTAATACTGATTCCCGTGGGTTATTTTCCGACATCCACGCGGGCGATGCCGCGGGCATAAGCTGGTTATTTATAAATTGGTTTTAGAGTCGAGACGGGAATATCCTGAAGTTTCAACTGCCAGGGGAGAGAGCCTTACTATTCTTTCTATAAAAAAGTCTGAAGAGTTTATAAACTTAACGCTATGGCACTACACTGAGTAGCAGAGTTCGCGGGAACCTAATCCTCCAGGGTACAAGAAAAGGCTTCCATGTTTCTTGAACTTACAGACAGCAAAACAAATTGTGTTTAAAGTTTGTGGGGGCTTTACATCAAGAACTAGGAGCAGTGATTTGCTTGGTCTTATTTGGTAGTGAAATATAACATTACACGGATTGGTTGTTATATTGATTGTACAAGAGATGTGAATTTGTTTGGTACACTGATTATGATTACATACATATCATCACGCCTTTTTCCCATGGAGTTAGGCAGAAACTATAGAGCACCACCTACTACGATCCTTATACATATACTCCTACTTCGTTTACGTTTATACATCCGGTCATACACGCACGTCGGTTGCGAATGCGATCTTTCTGAAGAACATCACATTTACATGGACATTTTACGGTTATCGGGTTCAAATGAATACTATGGAGAGTCCATTTCCGGAACTCGACCATATCCATTCAAATGTCGTTTATTGGTATGACAAATATTCGTCAAAAATGAGTAGAGATCAATGCTCGAGTTTGGTCTACGGATGTAATTATCACCGTGATGTTGAAAATTTCTATAAGTGGAGTTAACTGAGTTTGTTTCGGTGTTTCGTCTCTGTAGTCAAAATGGAAAACACCGACCTCATATAGCCTTAAAACATATTTTATTTTTGACGTGTATACGTGTTTTTATAACCGCGGACCCGGCAAACTTCGTACCGCCTCAGAATCAAAAATGAATTATGTTCATTATTTTTTTTTTTGTGAGATTTTCCCATGCGATTGTCTGCTATTCGGGGCGGAGACAAATTCAACAAATCAACACTCATAAAAATCGGTAAAGCTGTGCTTGAGTTTTAAATGGTGTAACAAAGCTGACTTTGTTTTATTATTGTTTCTGGAAGGGGTGGGGTAGCGGTATGGTATTTAAATACATATACATTGTATTCTGTTTCCTACGAACACTGGCTTTGCTTAAACGAACTTAAACTCAGTATTGGTATATGTCTGACACATGCCTTTAACTTGTAACCAACTAAACGAAGGTAAACAAGTAGTAGTTATTCATTCGAGGTGCGGAGCGAATCGTTAGTTGGGTATAATTACTGCATCTAACATATTATTGTAATGTGCTAATATTTGCTATGTTTATCTTACGGTCAAGTACACAGCGTGACAGCACGTGGCCAATGATTTTGTACGGCATAATAATTAAAAAATAATAATTACATTTGAGCACTCAAAATTGTGAAGGAAAACATCGTTACGAAACCGGCATTGTCCTAAAACCAAACATTGAAAGATATGTGACATCTACCAACGCACGTCGTAGATTACAGCGCACTCTCTCTCAGCCGTGGGAACAATAAAGGCTGATTATGCTATTCAAAAATAAATAATTGACGAGGTAGCACGATCTAAGTTATCCCATGAGTTCCAAGATTTTCGGAAAAGCTTGATTATCGTTTCAATAATCTACTAGATCCATTGAAATAGGCTGCGCGTCGATGTACCTGCCATCCTGTATCAGTTCAAGAGGTCAACCAACTATTAATATTGTAAAAATAAATATCGCTGCTACGGATGATTTAAACAGTCACGCGCCTGCATTGGATAATCGTAAAATGCGGATGCATTAATTAAATCCACCCAGCTTTATTTTATGGCTAGTTAGTAGTTCTAACATCTTACCTAATGAGTGCCTGCTGTATAAATAATGCTAATATTTGGCCAAGGTCGGTGTTGCTGTGATCATTGATTCATCGGCTAGGGACGCGCAGCATGAATAAGTCAGGAGGCGCTCATTTTGTGTACTTATGAATCAACGGCTATTCTAGTAGCTTTTAGTAGATGTATGATTACAATCAGCTATTGGATGGCGTACCAGTCTAGAATACTCCAACTAAAGGATTTTTTAATGAGTTAGTTTTCGGTCTTCGTCAGTTAAACCCCTTCACTTCATGCTCTCTGCACTTATATCGTTAAAAGACACTCCAGGTTTTTTTATGGTGTTTTTTTTTTAAAGAACAATTTTATTCTTCCTAACTAACTACCATCGGTCAAGGTCCTCCGTGTGTCAAATGTGATCCAAATTGTTCAGCCGTTACGAGTAACAGACAGACAGAGTTACTTTCGTATGTATAATATTAGTATGGGTGCTTGTGCCTCGGAAAGCACGTTAAGCTGTTGGTCCCGGTTGTCATTCGTGGATCTTTGATAGTCGTAACAGGTTGTCAGAAGCCCGAAAGTCTGACAACCAGTCTTACCAAGGGGTATCGTATTACCCAGTACCTAACTGGGTTGTGGAGGTCAGATAGGCAGTCGCTCCATATAAAATACTGGTATTCAGCTGCATCCGGTTAGACTGAAAGCCGACCCCAACATAGTTGAGAAAAGTCTAGGCAGATGATGATGAGTATGGGCGCTTGTCTCATTAATACTCCAACATACTGTTACCACACTATGCCCTTTGAACTCTAAAATGTGAGGAGATTCTTAAGTAATACGAAGGCTGTCGCTAAAACCGCACGTGGATGTAATGTGCTGAATTTAACGAAGCAATTGTGAGAAAATGATGACATATTAAAACCCATAGCTCTTGGATTCCGCAATAGCGTTTGTACACGGCGTATTTGATATAGCCCTTAAAATGAAAGGTATGTAAGTAGGTACCTATATGTTACCGTATAATATTATGGACATCGTTAGTTTATAATCTATCCCGCGAGATTATAAATTATCGAAATATTGTGAACCGCAACAAACAATTTACAATTTTACGCATTTTTTTTTTCTATAGCTTATAATCTGTCCATGGCAAACCGACAAATTATGAACTGTTATGAAACTTGCATGCGACGGATAGCACCTTGCGCTAATAATAAATAGCCAAGTAACTGGGACCAACTTGGAAGTAGCGCTCGCCGGCCGCGGGCGCGGCATCGCTCGCTTCACTCGCTCGGCTCGCGCGCGGTTGGTCACAGTTCTAACCTTACCTAACCCGGGGGTCGGGGTGCCTTGACGTAATTACTGCGTACAATTCGTCTACCGCCAAGACCGACAAATCAGGGACGATTCATAATTTTACGGATGATAAAATTTGACAGATTGTGAACCCTGCCGGTAAGTGGAGGTTCATTCACAATTTGACGGTTTGACATGGAGAGATCATAAACTATCGAAAATGAATACGTTATATTCTAAGCTTTAAGGTGCAGTTCACAATTATATATTATTACTAGTATTCAGCCACGTCAATCAACCGTGCTGTATCCATTACATACAGCTGCCCAATAATGACAGCTGTCGTGATTTCAATGTACGGATAGTAGTAAGTTGGGAGACAATTTGGTAAACAATTAATTTCCCTGACTTTATAAAATAATGGGAAATGTATGAGGATTTCTGTTTCCTTAACAATTGCTAGTCGTATTATTTAATTCTACATATAAGTTGCACTAATCACGAAAATTATGCAGCGTTACAGTCGTTGTAATTTTAATTCCGGAAACGCACAACAGTTTTTATAATATATTAAATTAAGTTAATTTTTCTAGCCTCATGTAAAAAAAAGCTACTCCAACACGAGATTTCAATGATTTACGATAAAAAATAATATCCGTTTCGCTTAGTTTACTCTGACAAGCCGGAAATTCATTCCCCCAGCGGATAACGATGAAACTGAAATATTCCAATTAATTTAATCTTTGTTACAAATGATCAAATGAGATGTGATCAAATTAGCAAGAACATTCATTTTAATCAAATTATTGAATAAAATGGAGGTTAAGATTATTCTTCGTAATTGCCTAATATAGGTACAGGGTTAAATTAAATTAGCCAGCGAAACTCTGCAGACGTGATGGGCATCGATAGAATCACAATAAAATAAAAATATTTGTCTTTCTCTTTTGGGGGTCAACGACCGCTGGGAGTTTTGTTAGGTACTTAAAGTATGAGTTGAGAAAATCTGTTTTCTTTTGTTTTTTGTGTTTAGATACTTCTGTGAAGTATACACAAAAAAATCTCACTCAGAAAAAGTGAACCAGAGAAACTATACCTATGCAAACCGATAGTTTCCCAAGTTTTCAATTATTCTATTTCATTTTCTTTCTTCTTCATGCATAGTTTCTAGCCATAGGTAGATAAATGCGAAAGGAACTCTGTCTTCTAGGGTAAAGTAGATTCAACGAACGAAAATACAAAGTTACCGTCTAACATTACAACTCACGATTTCCATGACTTTTGCGATACTCTGCCATTACTATTACGCCATAAATACATGGCTTACAATGAGTCACGAATACGCCCATGATTGTTGTGCCAAAGCAATTTAGTCCGATCGTATTCAATTCAATGGCCGATTTTTTATACCAAATTCTTATACGATACGGGACAATTAATGCTATGATGTCGTTACACAATGGACCCACGCTGTTTTTGCACCAACTCAGTGACAATATTATTTAAATAAGTAATTTGTTTTTCTAATTTGCGATTAGAAAAGGAAAATGATGATGAGGAACATACTATAATTAAATTGCGATCAATCGTGTATTAATTACCGCATTTTGAACTCTATTGAGAATATGATAAAGTATAAAAGCGTGTGGCAAGCAAGGAATGCTAAATACAAGGTCAAATTAAATTAGCAAGCGGAACTCCGCAGACGTGATGGGTACCGATATCTAAACATGATAAAATAAAACAAAAATGACTGGTCGATAATATTTGTTGGGGTCAACGACCTTAGTGTAGTTACTTGAAATATCAGTTTTATAAATTAGTTTTTTTTGTGTTAACAGACGATCACGCATGTATCGGTATCGACTTATACAAATGTTAAGACAAAAATAACTGATTTTCCCAACTCATACTTCGAGTAACTACTCTACAAGAGGTCGCTCAGCCTAAAAAAAAATGTTTTTAAAATTATATTTAGATGTCGGAACCCATCATATCTGTCGAGTTTCGCTAGCTAATTTAATTTGACCCTATATTCAAAATATATTTAGTATGGCTCGCTTGCCATACACTTTTACATCTTATCCTGTTCGCAATAGAGTTCAAAATGCGGTACTCAAAACACGATTTATCGCAATTTCAATAGCAATAAGGTCCATGTTACGTAGGGGTAGGGAACGTATTTGTATTGCCGGATATTGACAACTCAATAATTATTACGCTTCGGATGAGCGTTTCTGAAATTGAATTTTGTACACGTACCTATAATAAATTGAGGCAGCAGCTATCAGGATAATCAATAAGATTTTCACTTGTTCATGATTTTACAGACGTAGCCTCTCACAAGGTGGACAGACGACCTTGTGAAGGCCGCAGGGACCCGTTGGAAGCGAGAAGCACAGAACCGGTTGAAGTGGTGGTGCTTGGGGGAGGCCTATGTCCCTCCCTCCCTTTTTCGGACTAGAATCATAATGGCGTCATTGCCATTATGATTCTAGTCCGAAAAAGGGATAGTGCTATCGGTCATGTACCGATAGCTCCGTCTCTCTATTGCACTGGAATCATAATTGCATTAAAAACGTCAAACGTAAAACGTCGTGTACCTTTTTGTGCGAAAAGTTTAAATAAATAAAACGTCAAAATACGGCACCTGCTGTACTGCTTCACAACAGGGAAAAGGACTCCCTTCGCTCTTTCTATCTCTCTTCAACACTGTGTAGCAAATATTTTTGATAGGTACATAGTACAGACGCCAGCAGGTCAAGCTACCCGAAACTGACAAATTTTCCCATTCAACCTTGAACCTTAATACGTTGGCTATAAAGTTGAAAATCTATTAAATAAATTTGACAGATTGTAGTAGCTTGATGTGCTGACGTCTGTAAATACCATATAACATCAAACCAAAGCATAAATTCATACACCTGAAGTCGTTATAAGTAATTTGTGTTTAATTTGTTTTTGATGGGTTAAGCTTGGCAACACACCGCGAAATATTCGCTTAACATTAACCAACGACATTTAAGTTTTAATTAAGTCCTTTCAACACGAAGCCTGGATAGTTAGAAGCGTACATCTGTGAATATTTCGGAATATTGAATTAAATTAACATAAATTATTAATGATAATGGATTATGATTACAATAAGACGCTAATTTGTCAAAAGGCTAACCTTGAAATCTGTTTTATAACATGACTGTGAAGTTACGAAACTTTTTCTTTTCATCGAACTTTTCATTTCAAACTCTTTGTAAGAATCATAATTACTTTAGATTTTGCCTTTAAACTGTGTACATTCCATTCACAGTTAACTTTCCCCCGTTTTGCATCACTGTCAAAAGCATAATGATCTTTATTGTCGTCGTAATAAGGTTGCTGCCACTGACCAGTTTGTCAAAATCACAGTGAACTTTATTATTGTTACAATAAGCTTTCTTTTGGGTCGCTGCTGTCAGAGGTAAAATAACTTTGAAAGGACCTGTACTTTACCCCTAGCTTTACCCCAAAATATTCTTTATTTTGGGACATCATTTAGGACAACATTTAGGACATCGATCTGTTTAGTTATAATAAGAAACCCACATGGCACTGTATACAACGTGTATCAGAAACGGGAAATGGTCATACCACACTATACCTTTAAAATATGACCATACATTTCTGAGACATGCTGTATAAGCACAAACGTACGATTAGATAGCCATTTGAACAATGATTACAGATGCTATGGAAATGACTTGTAGACATTTCGTTACACAATAAGTACACAGAACCTATACATAGGTTTTCATTTAGGTAAGTAGGTTATTACTACGTCACAAGTAAGTACTTTAGCCAACGATCCTCATACACGAAAATTCGCGTTAAGATACTCGTTATGTCTAAATCCGGCACAAACATGGGTTTCCTACCAAGTTGAATGACTTTTAGGTCGATATTTTTTTACGTGTTAAGCCCTTGTTTTGTAGAGACAAAAATATATACTAATATAATAAAACTGATGAGTTTATTTGTTCTTTTTTTCTGTTTGTACGCCTACGCACTAATCTCTGGAACAGCTAGTCGGATTTGAAAAAAAACTGTTTGCATTTGATAGCCCAAATATTGAGGAAGGTTAACATCACGCTACGACCCTTATAAGCCGAGCAAAAACGCTTAGCGAAAACGAAGTAATAGCGCGGGCGGGCGATGCGATGCGACACGGTGGGTCCGGGGAACAAGAAATTTCACACAGATGAAGTCACGGGCATAAGTTAGATCATGAATAAAAACGAGCTATCATTAAGAATTTAGAATGTCTGGTCGTTGAATCAAGAATGAACGTAAACGTTATCGTGAATTTTTATGATAAGAATAAGGTCGATACTTGCGTTGTTTACAGGAAAAAAGTTTTAACCAGTGCGTAAACTGCAGCCATAAACACAGTACATGATTCTGAAAACCCTGCATTGAAATATTTGTAGGTTATTAAAAAAAAATTGCTCTGCCAGCCATTTTGATCGCGTAGGCGCACTTTTCTTTGAGAGAGCTGTTATTTTATAGCCGAATTTATAACGAAACATTTCTTCGCTAGAATCATGTGCTGAATTCTTAGTTACAGTTTGCGCACTGATTAAAAATGTATCCTGTTAGATCCTGTATAATATTTTAATAATTATGTGGTAGCTATTACGTTACATACACTCGATAAAGGATGATTGGTTGTAACAAAAAATAACAATAGAAGCAATTATTTATTGTAATAATTAGAGGCCTTTGTGAACAAGTCACTGGTATTTTTGTAGATAAGCAACTGTTTCTAACACGCATGTATCTACTTACCAATAAAATTGTATTTCGTATTGCAGTTTCAAATCTTCTCATGGTTTTATTTTCAAAGTAACCAGATTCTTCATAATGAATTACAATCTAGCTAGCAATAACAGACTAACACAGACTACAACAGAATATATAGACACACATACCTAAAACACATGAACAAAGTGTCATGAAGAATATGTAAAGTTATATCATCATCTGCCTAGCGTTTTCTAAACTATGTTGGTGTCGGCTTCCAGTCTAAAGTCCGGAAAATACCAGACTTTGACATGGAGCGACTGCCTATCACATCTCCATAACCCAGTTACTAGGTAATACGATACCCCTTGGTAAGACTGAGATTAATGACACTAATGCCTCGGAAAGCACGTCAAGCTGTTGGTCCCGACCAAAGGCTTAACGTGCTTTCCGAGGCACGTAGGGCTCTTAGTATGTAAAGATAGTCGCTCATTTATTTATTTATATATACTTTATTGTACACCACCAAAATACATAGCATAAAAAATACATGAAACACTACAAAATATACAATGGGCGGCCTTATCGCATTACTGCGATCTCTTCCAGGCAACCATCATCCAGGGATCGACCGCGGCAAGCGTAGCTTAACCTGATTGATCGACCCGTGCAGCTGTTATGATATAGCCACAATCCCCTATGTCATGTTATATGTACAGTGTATTATAATAACAGACTAAAGATTTCAGTGCGAAATAGGAAACGACAAAGGTATCTATTTAAAAATGGGAATTAAATTCAACACTTTAATTTGTCTTGTTACAGAATAGTTAAAAATCAGTCCCCTCAATAATAATCTTACAATTTGCAATAAACCTAAAAGGATGACGATGATAAACTGTAACCATAATCCGTAAACATTAAATGAGTCGAAAATTTCCGATTGATTCCACATAGATAATGATGGGAATTGGGAAAGCAATGAACTGTCTCGGATTTTCCTTCGTCAGTTACACGAACAGAAACCTGCTTAGTATACCGGTTTTTATCGATAATCATAGCTATGTATCTAATCCTATAGACTTCTAATTATCAACGATTAGTGCTTGAACGTTGGAAATGCCCTCATTTTTGCTCAAAACTTTCTAATGGCGACACATTCGGATAATTAGAAACATATGTCTGACACAAAATTTCAGTTCTCACCTACGTGTACATCTACACTCTATTCATTTTACGATGATAGAAATGCCAAACAAAAATATTTAACGGTTTGAACAAATGGCGCCAACGTTAAAACGAGATTGACCACAATTAGTTCTTAGAATATCAAATATCGAACAACGAACTTTCCATTTATTTTGCCGAAGCTCTAAAGTCATCATTTGCTATGTTTTATCATTAGAGACCCACCTCTGTTTCTCACGATTTTTTTTTAAATGAACGAAACATCGAGATTTCTCTATTAAAAATGTAACTATTATATAAAATTATATAAATCTATTGCGTAATTTAGAAGAACAACGCAGTCAGACGGATAGCCACGAAAAGCGACTTTAATTTATAATATGTATTTAATAACATTTATTCATATAATTGGTTGTTTATGTAGTTGCTTTATATTTCTAAGTACTGTTAACTTTATTATGTGGATAGAAATATATACACTGGATAAACTTTTTATACTAAATTAACAAATAACCTAACCTAAATAAAACTATTAACTGACTAAATACGAGTATATGGCGTCGAAAAAATCCTCCGTTTCGCTGTCGATTGGTACTGTACCCAAGAGACTGGCGGCAAAATAAATAATAATAAAATAATAAAATTCTCTATTTCATCAAAAAGTGAACAATAACACTAATAACTATAATACGCTAAGAACTGTGTTTCCAGAAAATTTAAAACTAGCGTATTTTGAACTCTGGTACTCAAAGTAAGATCTAACTTGTGTTATAAGTATCAGTGTTCCAACTAAAGTTATTACACAAGTGTATATTACTTATAATTATCAAAGACAGTATAATTACTAGTAGGTTGGAAGGCATTCAACCGTGCTCATTCCGATAGAGTAGTGGCAATGGGAATAAGAACGGTGCCAGGCGGATTGTAAGAGAGACAATAGCCGTGCTGGTCTGAAAAAACTTTGACTCTTCGGCACTAAGGCATTGCTGTGTAAGCTTACCTAGATGTAAAACTAGATCATCTGTGGGAAATGGAGTGAATATTCTGCTCTAAAGGAAAGGAAGGAAGGTTAGAAAATTACAAGGTCAAATTAAAGTAGCTAGCGAAACTCTGCGGCCGTAATGGGGATCGATATTTAAACATGATAAAATTAAAAAAAATATTTGATATTTCTTTTTGTTGGGGGTAATCGACCGATCGTATTGTTGTTACTCTAGGAACGTGTTGAGACATTTTTTCGTGTTAAGATATTGATACAAATCACGTCTGTGAAGTTTACTCAAAAGAAAAACTGATTTTGTAAACTAATATTTCAGGTAACCCCGCAAAAAAACTCATCAAATTAATTTATTTTTTGTATAGATCTTGGTTAGTTATTATATTTCAAATCTAAACGGCCATAAATTGAGACAAGAATGTTAAAAATATTGAATGTAAAGGTATTGCAATTTGTTTTAATTAAAGTTTAGATTGTAATCGTTGTAATTGAGAAATCATAAAGGTTATACATGTGAGAGTTTCAAAAACTTCAAGTATAACTTGACACAAACTTAGTAAATGTTAAGACGTTTTAGTACAAATTACAGCAATGCATACAAGTTTTAGTAATTGTAAAATTGAGTACGCACGACGACATAACAGGCTATACATTACCAGTATATAAGCTGACTTCTCATTGCACGAATAGCCTATACAGTGCGAGGTCAGCTTAATATCCGATGCTTTATTTCCCCAGCTAACAATGGAAATGGAATTAGCGCAACAAGAGCTATTAGATATAACCCGATTCTCATAAAAAGTGTAACGTTTCAGAAGATTGCAATGCTATCTTACGATAAATCGGATTTAAGCTTTACAAACATTCATTAGAATATTCCACAATGTATAAGCATCGAAACACTTTTAAAAGAACGGTATCCAACTACGATGAGTACGAATAAATACGTTTTTTTATACTGTCGCATATACAATTCGTATTAAATGGCTTTAATCGTTTTAAACTTGAGTGCCTCTCATCTATTACACAAGATTTAGAATATTTCGAAAATTTAACTAGTTTTATCATCTACCTAGGCTTTTCCCAACTATTTTGGAGTCGGCTTCCAGTCTAACCGGATGGAGCTCTATACCAGTATTTTACTAGTTTTGCAAGTATTATACGAATAAATGTAAAGCATACCTTATACATCTGCAGAACGAATTACTACGCTTTCTTCCTAAAGCATGAAGCTAAAAGATTTTTTCTTTCTTTTCCAGATGGCGAGCCTAAACTACATTGTTCTCGGCATTCTCATCTTGCAAGTATACGTCTACGCAGCGCCAAATGACGTCAGCAAGCTAGAAGAAATCGCCAAAGTAGAACTAGCTGACCACACAGTCGAACAAACTGACCCCAAAGTAGAACAAACTGACCCCAATCTTGACTCAGAACCAAAGGAAGTTGAAAGTGATAACAACTCCACTGAAACACAACGTCACAAGAGATGGTATAATCCTTATCCATATGGAGTTCCCCCTTTTAACCCATTTATTAATAACTCAGGCTTTAATAAAAGGGATGATGGTACGAATACTGGATACTACGGAGAAGACCCCTTAGCACAAATACATCAACGAATACAAGAGATAGCCCACTTCGTGAGGCAACCGCAGCAACAGCCGCCGCCGCTGCCTCACTTTCCTATATACTACCCAGTGCTTTTTATACCTCCTGGTGATTGTAATTGTAACAACGAAAATCAAAACCCACCCACGCCAGAACCTAATAGCCCCGTAACACCTAATAACAATGACGGTGATAGCACTGATACCACAACACCAGGCGTATCGAGTCGCTGGCCTGACATGGAAGACAATAGACAAAACTGGGGTTTTGTCTTGAATGAATCCGACTCGGAAGAGGGCGTAGAATCCATTAGGCCGATTTCGTTTGATCCTGTCAGACTGAATAAACCCATGAGACCGGCACCGCCTGTGGACCACGGAACTGTTCAAAGTGACTCGAGTGACCAGAGTCGGCCCCAGTCTGAGGCACCCGAGGCAAGTTTTCAAGCCCCGTCTTCAAGACCTCAGCCTTCAACTACAACGCGACCACCTCAGAATAGGCCTCAAACCACACAGCCTCCTCGAAACAGGCCTCAGTCTCCGTCCTCAGACTTAGAGCCTCCAAGTCGTTGTGAAAGCGCGCTCGTAACCTGCTGTCATCAAGCCCAGGTTGTGTACGACTGCTTCGCACTCCTGGGGTGCCCTGACTTGACAGGGTACGGAAGCCCTTGTGACCCCAAACAGATATTGCGAGTTATTAATAAGTTCCGGATGTACTATGGAGAATGATAATTGTGGCTCAAGGATTGATGTGTAAATGTGAAATCTCAGTTATAAAACTACTCAACTTCAGTTCAGAGCTTAATTTAAAATAGTAATTTATGATATATTAAGTGCGGCCCGTTCTTGTTTCATGAACGAATAAATACGCTTGAACCTACGTTATTTCCCGAGTGAAATGAAAGGTGAAAGGTGTTTCTCTATATCCTGAATGATATTACAAACAGAGTTGATGCCAATCATCTGACACATTAAAATATTAAATCTTAAAAGCAAGTGAAAGACATTATTTTTGTTAGTGAAACGTTAAGTTCTTTATGTTTTGATACTCCTAGAATTTAAACAGTCTCTTGAATGTATTACTGGTAATTTCTGTAGCTATGGTACTTTTATACAATGGATGTGTAAATACTCTAGTTATACATTATTATACTCAGACAAGTACAATTTAAGGATAGTAACAATGTTCCTATCACCTATGTTTTAAAACTACAATAAAAGTGATTCGTCATAGACTAGTAACTAGTGACTTTGTTTTTTTTTACCTTGATCTATAAAACATGTTCCTTATTAGAAACTTGATTTGTAGCTTTTTTATTCTAATCTTGTACTTCTAAATTATCTGTGATACAAGACGTATATACAAAGTAATGTCAAGCTTTATTTATATAGCACTTACATAAACTTCTATTAAAGTTCACCCACTAATTACCTGTTTCGAGTTTTATTACGAATATAGAAATAGCAACCACACAATATTATTATTTCCTTACTAAGGTTTGTTGCCTACATACGGCAATGAAGCAATAATCATTACAATGGCAGGAAAATTGGATTTTCCAATTATTACAGATTTGTGGTCTATGGCATCATCTCATTATGATATTGATACAAATGACATCAGAATAATGGACTATGGAGTCGAATAATCATCGGCCATAGTCGGGAAATGTGTAAGAAATCCCGAGGTCATAGGTGGCTTTAGTTATAGGTAAACCTAAGTACAACCCGAGGAGTTACCTACAGAACACATGCTTAATCTTAACTCAAGGACGAATCTACTGCTAAAACAATATGTGTCGATAAGAAAGTCAAATCTATGGTAGTGAGGTGAACTGCAATGACATAGGAAAATAAGGTATCTATATCTAATTTATGATAGCATTAACCCTCGTGTTGAATCCCTCAAACTTCATATGTCATAATTTCCAAATAATAATAAGATTTATCGATTTTAAATACTAAATATAAAATGTAAGGTTTTGACCAAAATTATTTTTGTATCAGTGCACGTAAAGGCACATGGTAAAGTCGTCTGTCTGCAGGTTACAACACCGATTAAAATTGATGCAGTATTATTCTCTTTTAACAACTAATTTACACAGCATTCCGGTTCTTAAAGCCAGTGTCAAATCAAAGATCATACTCATACATTTTTAATAAACATGGAATTCCCAGTCTGTTGAGTATCAGAAAATGATAAATAAATTTTACTATGTTTACCAATATTTACAAATAACAATTTAGAGAAACGCGTTTTTTTTCCTGCCGATGTTTACTATCTCAATAAGTAAGTTTTGTAATGTAAACTAAGGGGTTTATTCACAAACGATGATTAAAGTTAGGTGAAGTTTAAACGTCAAAAATGTATGTTTAAACAGTCGCATTTATGAATAAAGTGAAAAGTGTTTTTAGAAATCGGTATAATTATTTTTACACAGCCTTCTTTTAACTGTCATCAAGTTTATTCTAGTGTCAACTGAAGGGTCCGTTTCTCCAAACGGAAATCTGGCTGCATGCAAAATAACTGGCCTGGCCAGCTCTTAAGGGCAGAAAAAAAATGGGTGGGTCTGTGAGCCATGTCAACAAATTGCTACAACAAAATATGCAAATTAAACACAGGTTGGTATATATTTTAATCAAATTCTGAGAGACGTAATGACCACGTTTGTATAAATCAGATGTTTATATAACATGTAACCGGGTTTTTCCCACCATAGCAAATACATAATACGATTAGAAAAAAGGTTCTTCACGATCACAGCGATAAACCGAGTTATCAACGTCATCGCCGAATTTGAAGATAACTGTCTATGTCGATACGAAATCCCGCATCCCCAGTTATCGGAAAGATATATATTATGAGTATGCAGAAACACGGTGTTTATATGCCTTAATAAATACAAATGTCCTCAGACGATAGTAGACTCAACTGAGAGGAGGACGTATCGTGCAGAACAAGTGAAAACCACCAAAATTCGTGTTAAAACAAGGACGATTACATCCAAACAGGAAGGAATTTAGTAAGTTTTATACATTTATATTTATGATAATAACATTCTTTATATTAAAAATATGCGTTTGATTAAAAATTTTTCACGGTGTGTAGAATTTCGACACATTAGATACTCCGAAACGTTTACGCTGTACCTAATTACACGATTTTTTGAGGTTATACAGCAAAAACCTGTTTTGCACAATTTAGGTACTTATTATTCGTGTATATTTAACCTTAACTGACCTATGTTTACGGACATTTGTAAAGTAATTATGATTAAACTTAACATTAATTCGGAAGCTTACCATATAATTACGTAAAGTCCTCATCACATTGCCAAATTCAAAATGGTCACAAATATTTGGCGGATCCTAACAAAATTGCAGCCGTATAAAATACTACGTGTAAGTGCACTGTTGTTACATAGTTTTTCTTAGAAAATACACATGAGTAATATTTACACCAGGCATGTGAATGGCTCACTAACGGTCACACCTTCACGACCTTGACATTGCCTACGTACGTTACACATCTTTAAAATGTTTCATTAATAAGCCCAACATTTGATCCCACATTATGGCAACAACAAAAAGACACGGATTAACAAATGTTTGTGTATTGGTGGTTGGCTGTATCGACACACGGCATCGTCCGTTGTCCTCGCGGCTCTGGGAAAACCAAGCGCGTCGGTTTGCGACATTAATGCATTTATTATACAGAATCACGTTTAACGTCACGTGAGAGTCCACGTGTGAGCCCACATTTTTAGTTTCATAATGTTACATGTTTTACATTTACATTAGTGCTACTGATGCTCTAGGAATGGGTAAAAAATGTAGATCTCCTTCAGTACCTAAGTACCTACTTATTTGGAAGAGTTATGTCATTGTTGGCACTTAGTAGGAAGCAACATACCATTCATTACATTACTTTATTGACACTTAAGTTGACATTTATCTTCTTGTCTGCAATCTCGGGAGATGGATTGCAAGATAACGCTGACCATCTAATGAGCATACAAATAGTCTTCAATATCGCAAGCGGCGTCTTTGACGCTCATAAATGTTACAAGGGTATATCTTTTAAACAAAGCTTGTCTTTTGGCCTTTTTAAAAACGTGTGTGTAACTGTGTATAAAAATACACACACATTTTTCTTGCCACGGCACGGTCGTTAGTGTTGTATGGATCACTATGGAAGTTTGTTGACGATACGGCGGCACCACGTTGCCGTGTATCATAGAAACGTGTCATAGATAATACAGGCTGGTGTCCGCAACTCCACGACGTATTTTGCGAACAGCGAAGAAACGTGTCATATACACACACGTTAATTCGCCGGACCATAAAGAAACCGTGCCGTGTACAAAGGGACTTTTTGTTTAACATTTTTCCCATGTCCATTCATTGCGTACAATCCAGACAAAACTAAATTATTTATATTCTGTTACAGAGATGACGACCTACACGATAATGATCATCGCTACATTGATGTTTGCGCAAGTATTTTGCAGACCCGAGGTTCGTAGAAACACGATCAGTGGCAGTACGATCAAACCACCAGCCAGTCTCTCTTACAACGAACTAAGATATATCCTCCAAGCGAAACATGGCGTAGATGTCCCGATACCCAAAACTTTAACTCCATGCGCTAAAGCAATCCTCGGCTGCTGCAAAGACAACCATATGAACGAGTCTTGTTCCGAATCTCTCAATTGTGGGGCATTCTTCTTCGACGATAACCCTTGTGATGAAAAGTTTATAAAGGACGCTTTGAATGCGGCGAAGAGTTTCTACCAGCAATTTTAAGTTACCACATAGAAGATATAAATTGGTTTAGTGGAAATAGTGCAAGACTGTGCTAAATTATATGTAGCGTCTCTCACTACAAGATTCGACTTCTTCAATAATAGTGTGTTGAATTCTTTGGTTCAAAAAGAAGGACATGTCCCGCGGCTTAAAACATTTTTTTTTCGGAGTTTCAAGGCTGTTATTGTGAACCTTGTTCCAGTTATTCTGCATTTATTGCTGGAATGTAATTTATTAATGTATTGAACTAATTATCGTAATCTAAATGTTGAATATTTACGATAAACGATGTAAGTAGTCTGTTTTTGCATTCCATTTTTTTTCTTTAATAATCTGTATGGCTTATTAGTCGATTAAAGTCGAAAAAAAGACACTAGCGCACAGAAGTGGTAAGAATCAAACATTATAAAACGTTCATCGCATAAAATTCAAAATGTGCCAATTGCCTAATACATATTTCTGGAGTTGTCGACTCGCCCACAACAAAATTAACTTCGTGCGAGTAGCCTATAGAAAAAAAAAATATTTAAAAGTGACGATTCGCCCGTTTTGGGTGAGCAAATCCGTGCGAATCAACTAATAAGCCTACTGTACACACAATGTTTTCTTACATTCATATAACGCCCTCGGACAACCAAGTGAAAATATATGAAAGTGCTCTCTCCTAATTACTTACCACTATATTATTATCTAAGTTTAAATACAATATTAATGTATGTGCGTGAATGTCTAAGCTTATAGTGCTATTGTTTAGGCCTAATGAAGTGCCCACTCGAGTAACACGCAAGATAAGGTATCTCGGCTTAGAATGGGCCAAGAAGTAGCTATTGTGTGTGTAATCACATTTTAATTAACTACATATACCCGATATGACGGGTAACGGAACACGCGAAAATCCTGAAAGTATTTCGTTCAGAAGTGATTGAGTATAATACGTACTTTACTGAATCGAGTTCAACAATTGGTTGGTTGGTTATAATTATCTATTCATCTATACAAATTTAAGTGTCTATTTGTAATGTCAAAAAACGTTTATATTTTTGTATGTCTGTGTGTTTGTTTCGGCTAATGTCCGAAACGGCTGGACCGTTTTGGACGAGACTTTCACTTACAGATAGCTTATGTTATAAGGAATAATATAGGCTATTTACGTTCCCGTGGGATAACTGCCGTCATACACGCAGGCGAAGCCGCGGGCAGCTGCTAGTGCTTGCTAAATTATTAGTTAAATATTCTTCGCGGAAAAATGTACCCCCATCCCGTACAACTTCAATACCTACCCTAATGTATGGGATGGCTGATTATCTGGACCACACCCTTAAGGCATTGACTGCCACCGCAGTCACCGGTGACCGCCAACAATAGATTTTCTATTGTCTGTTGTGTGGCAGTCAACGAGTCAACAAAAGGTGTCGTCATATTTAAAGATGTGATTGTCACGCCAAGATTCCCAAGGGATCCGAAATCCCTTAGTAAGAGGATCGATTTTCATACCATGACGTCACAAAATAGTTAGTAGTCCCCACTGCCATAACTTATTGTGTAAAGATTATAGCATTAGAGACGAGAACATACTACCTACACACGATATTATTTTAAGATATAAACTGTTTGCAAGTTTGTAGCTAAGGAGTCTTTTTAGAAAATCTAAATTATGTGTGTTAGTCCTCTTAGTTATCAATCATAGTATTAATAAAGAGTCACTAATAAATGTAACTTGACCATTTTTATTCGTAGAAGCATAGTTTGTAAAGGGCAATGTCAAAAGGCAGAGAAGGGATCTTATTTTATCATACAGATAATTTTTTTTTTGCGCGTATGTATATTTTGACAGCTGGGCACTCTATAATGCCCCAAAGTGATGCAAGTAGAGTCCGTTCACAGTTATTTTACCTTTGACGGTAGCAACCAAACAGCAACCTTAAGGCAATGACAATAGAGATCACAGTGATTTTGACAGACTTGTTAATGGTAGAAACTCAACAGCAACCATATAAAAATGAGAATAAAGCTCACTGTGTTGCACAATCAGAAGTCAAATAACTGTGAACGGGCTAAATCTATGTTAGTACCAAAATGTGAGCGGTATTTTTAGTGATACCTAATAAAAAATGTAGCCTTAATATTTATGAAATAAGAAAGCTCTGACTGTTTAAGTATGTTAATATTATTTGTAACTGTATTTAGTAATATACAAAATTCAAACAACAAGGAGTTTCTTTTCAAGTTAAGAGCAGAACAAAACATTTGGTTGAGACAGATAAAACACAATTTAAATCGAGTAAAGCTTGTTTGGCATGGAGCCAAGGTGCCTCGAGGCAACAAGTGCTCGTTAAAATAATATAAATGTATTATAGTTTTTATCGCTTTTATATCCTCATATTTTCCCACTAGGACACAATGGTTTTGAATACAATATCTTGGTTTGAATAATAGATTTGAAGAAGGTTTTGAGAATTGGTTTTCAGATTCTATTGCTTGCTAGCATTATCAGCCTATAATGTTCACACTGGTGGGACACAGACCTGTCGGTGAGAGGGAGTGGGCTGTAATCTACCACGCGGGCTCAGGGCCATAATTCTCTATAGGACAATGGACGAAACCGCGCGAAATCAACGCAAGATTGGCGAGATTAGATTAGGAATTGACGTGGTTTCGAAATAAGGAACCGTTAAGTGGTCATAGTGAATTAGGGCCCAGTGCTGGTAAAAATAAATAAATAATAAATGTGAAAAAAAGTAATAAATGTCACATGTCTTCGAAGTTTTGGTTCTAGGACATGCCGGTTTCCTCAAGATGTTTTCCTTCGCCGTATTGAGAGCAGTGGTGTTGAAATAATTTACACAAAGTAAAGCCGATCTGGGTTCGAACCTAAGATATACAACTCAATTGCTAGCTAACTATACACGGCAAAGTAGCTTGAGCTCGCATGAAACGGGCTACGTGTGCGCCGCCGCCGGCACGGATTACTCACGTGAGCCAAATATTCGGCGCGTACGCGTAGTCACTGGACTGCACGATCGCACTTTTTTACACGGTAGTTTACGTTTTGGCGTGACGACGTTACGTTCATGGAAGTATGGCCAAAAAAAGACAACACAGTCCACTAGAGACTAGACCTTTTCCCAACTGTGGGGAAAAAAGGTTGAACAAAAAGTTAACGTTTAGACCTTTTTACCATTACCTGCGCAAGCCCCTGAATTTGTGTATGTTACATGTGTCATGGTATTTATTTATTTATTAGAGACAAAAAGCAGTTACATGCTACAAAATGCAGAGAAAGTTTTCTTTCTAGAAACGAGAGAATTCTGGAAACCTGGTCAGTAAATCAACTGCCAAATTCCAACTTCAAATCTTAATTTGTGGCTTTTGTGGTGGACCGAAACTTCGCCGATTTCCCGTATCAAATGTTGTGATTGGTGGATCGGAAAGCAATAGCCAACGGTAAGGATACGTTTGCTTCTTTATCATAAAAACATCAGTTTGTGTGAAACCGCAGAGCACGAAAGCACAGCGCCGGAAGTGTCTAGAGAAGGTAGTCGTGGCCAGGGATTGGAACCGGTGCCAAAATTACAGGTTCTGTAGGCGGTTCTTGCCATTTCGGTGCCTGAGTATCGGTTCCAGTACCGGTACTCAGCCTTACAAGTACCGGTACTCCGCCTTACAAGTACCGGTACCAAATTCAGGTAACCGGCGCGTACCACAATTCTCATATTTGTACGAGGAACGTACGGTACGTATCGTATGGTTGGCAACCTTGAAGTTATTTTTCTAATGCCTTTTAACTATCCTTTTTAGGGTTCCGTAGTCAACAAGGAACCCTTATAGTTTCGCCATGTCCGTCTGTCTGTCTGTATGTCTGTCCACGGTTTTAGCTCAAAAACTATTGATACTAGAAAGATGTAATTTGGCATGAGTATACACGTTAATGACGCCAAAAAAGTGGTAAAATAAAATTTTGAAAAAACAATTACTTAGGGTACCTCCCCTACATGTAAAGTGGGGATGATAAATTTTTTTTTCGTCCTTCCCATAGTGTGGGATATCGTTAGATAGGTCTTTCAAAAATATTAGGGGTTTGTTAAGACCGTTTTTTGATTAAGTAAACTGTGACTTATGAAGCTTTAAATTACCAATTTTCGTTAGAGTCAAGTGTCTCTACCAACTAAACGGTTGTAGTAAGAAATCTAAATGTCACGGCAGTAGTACCTATATATAACAAAGTTTAAAGGAAAACTATCACACTTAAGTGGGCTTTACAAGTTTACGAGTAATAGTCGACAAAACAAGTCTTATCCAAATCTCAAAAAAAAAATTAAAACTTTCCGTGCACAATTGTCGGATCAGGAAGTATAGGTAGTATAGGAAGTCAAATTAGGTAGGTAGTCATGTTAGGCTTTTAGTTAGAGCATGGTACGAAACTATCAGTCAGCGAATACGACCCGCGCTTGGCTGTTATAGAAACTACGGAACCCTACACTGCGCGTGGCCCGACACGCACTTGACCGGTTTTATTTACTATATCAGTTTTCTCAAACTTAGGGAAATACTTGTTTGGTCCCGGTATTGCTACCAGTATGGGAAGTATGGGAAGTGTTGACAATATATCCGTCTCTAGCAGATGCGGCGTCTCCCGAGTCGTTATCATGCTCAGTGCCAGAAACAAATCTGCTGCAGGTCTTGTAGCTTGGACGATAGAAAAACAATAAACTTGAATTTGAAGGGAAATAAAAAATATTGTTACACTTTTTTTCTCGAATAATAGTCATCCAGACTACATTTCAGCCATGGCGACCTATCTCAGCGGAGACCAGCCTCGGCGCGGGAGATATTATAGTGCACAAGTGCGTGTGCAACACAGGTGCACTCTCTCTTTGATAAGTGCGAGAGAAGAACTACAAAATATACATCACAATATGTACCATTCCCGATCTGCTTTTATGACGACGAAACTTTGATGATGACGTCATAACCGTAGCTTGTTATCAGTATCCTTACTGAAAGCAGTAAACTGAACAATGTTGCCCACCTGAAGCCGTTTTATTACCGTTTAAAATATGTTCGGTTCAGGAACATTTTCAGCTCCGGGACAGTAAAAACTAAATGGGATGCTTTGAAGAATACAAGTTCCTGAAACGTAAGTACGTACTTCGAAGTTACATAAAAGTAAAATGTACGTGTGTATTGTTGCTATGCCAGTGGAAAGGAGTGTATTTGTTTCGATCACCACTTATTTGAATCGCCCTCTTTTCAAGTTTAATGACTCGTCGATTTCAGTGGCTCTATCGATTATTCAAGGTCAAGTTGCCAGTAATATTAGCTCTGGCTACAGTTACGTTTGCCTTCAGTTAGTAAATATCTAAGTTGTAATATTCGGAAAAGGTAGTGGGTAGTATATTTGTTATTTCCATTTTTTTTTTTAATATACTGCTGCTTATTTTCCCTTGCAAATAAAATCTAAATATATATAACTCAAAGGTGACTGACTGACTGACATAGTGATCTATCAACGCACAGCCCAAACCACTGGACGGATCGGGCTGAAATTTGGCATGCAGGTAGATGTTATGACGTAGGCATCCGCTAAGAAAGGATTTTGATCAATTCTACCCCCAAGGGGATAAAATAGGGGATGAAAGTTTGTATGAAACTTTGTCAAACTATACTTCTTAACGCGAGCAAAGCTGCGGTCAAAAGCTAGTAAAATATAAATATTTACAACAGGAACTTTTTGGTACTTCTCGACATGAAAATCTAAAAGGACAAATAGTAGACAACACTCACATTTGCTATGCGCACTAGGCTTCATTTAATCTTTGAGATGACATCTCTACTGCTTGCCAAACGCAGTTGATAAGAAGTGTGATCTATAATATACCTATCCATGTTTAGCGGTTGGTTTATTTACACCAACCGCTAAACTTGCTTGTTAAAGTAAGTTAGGCATATACAAAAAAAAAAAAATGAGCCGTAGAAGAAATATAAAATAAGACGAAGCGGGAATAAAATAATTAAAATTATAATTTGGAACGAAGGAAGCATATTGTTTGGGACGACGCAGGAATATTTTATGTAAGACAAAACTCAGTGGGCCAAACGAATAAATTGTCTTAAATTCTTGTTGATATGCGATAAAAAACAAAAGTGGCTCACAAAAATGTGTGTTTTAGGTATTGATAGCAAAAACTTCAAACGATTTCTTGTTTGAGCCATTCTCTTAGCATTTAATTTGGGTTTTGCCGAAAAAATTACAATTAAACGAGCGATTTTCCTCCTTCGTTCACGAATCGTTCGTTCTGTCATGTTGTCAGTCCTTAAGTGGATGCTGTCACGAATCCACCTGACATAATCTCTGAAGCGCCTCTAGAGTCACGCTCGCAAAAAGACGAGATTTCTTATTTTAAGCCTAAAAATTGGAACAAAATACCTACCTTCTATTGTTGTAGTTCCGGTATACAGGGTCTTTAACTTTTTAGCTAGCAAACTACACAGATGTGATGGGTATCGATTTCTATTGACGATAAAACAACAAAAAAATCATTCAGCGCTGACTACGGGGTCAAACGGCTAGTGTTAGTGGGGTCGAACTCCGCAATTCAATTAAAAAAAAATCTTAACTCTCGAGTATTTAACTTTACTTAAGAGTAATTTAAAAAAATATATATTTGCGGAGTTTCGCTAGCTAGTTTAATTTGAGCCTGTATACGAATAAATTAATGCTGAGGTAATTAATTACTTCTGTAAGTCTATACTTAATTCGTGAGTGTGACGTCATGTGGAATTTAAGCAACCGATCACTGTGCCGCTTGGTTGTTACAACCAAAATGGCCTAACAGCCAAGAGTATACTAACACCGAAAAAAGCTTTCCTTGGGTAGTTTTTTTTTTTTTAAACGTTGTCCCACACTAGGAATTTTTCCTGTATAGTGGGTGCGTTTACAGACATTTAAACTCACATGCACAAACAGCCAGACCCAGAACAACTACTTGTAGGTCATACAAATATTTGTTCCGTGCGGGAATCGAACCCGCAACACGCAGCGCAACAGTCAATCGCTTAACCACTGCGCCAACTGTGCCGTCGAGTTTAGAGTCGAGAGTTAGAATATGGCCTGGATAGACTGCATCTTTGTGAGAAAGTTTCACAATCTGGAGACCAGGGCAAAGGTAATTTGAACCCCGTTCCCGTTACGTACCAGTAGGCTACATATTTTTCTGTTTTGGAAATTCATAATCTATCTTTTTGTACTTATATATACTCGTATGTAAACGAATGAACGAGATAGGTAGGTTATTATTCCTTTTTACAACTAACTCGATTACATCAATTTCGAGTCATATGTTTTGATTTCATCATTCTTCAGTTCCGGGAGATAATATTGAGTCACTCACAATAATACTTAAAAACCTAACCTATATACCTACATTTACGGGCCGTGTCCACGGGCGAGAGAATCGCGGCGATAATCTCGCCGTGCCCTCAAATTCTTGCCGCGATAATATCGCCGTGTGGAGACACGTTCTAAGAGAGTGTATAGAAATACGTGGCAGGACGATAATTCTGTAATTGAAGGAGCACACGTAAAAGAACCTTTTTTTATTTTTGTAAATTTCTATTGTATAAATATGTTTATCCTTTCCTCCTCAATAAATCCTCAATAAATAAATAATATGGCCGCGATTCTGTCGCTCGTGGAGAGGGTCCCTTAGGTACCACAATACCACGTATGCAGTATGGTTGAGAGTCATCATCTGCCTAGCCTTTTCCCAACTAGGGTCGGTTTCCAGTCTAACCGGAGGCAGCTGAATACCAGTATTTTACATGGAACGACCTGACCTCTACAACTCAGTTACTGGGTAATACGATACCCCTTGGTAAGACTGGTTGGCAGACATTCGGGCTTCTGACACTCGTAACGACTGTCAAAGATCCACGGATGACAGCCGGGACCAACGGCTTAACGTGCTTTCCAAGGCACGGAGGGCTCCTTGCTATGTAAAGATGGTCACCCATCCACAGACCAACCGCGGCAAGCGTAGCTTAACCTGATCGATTGACCTGTGCGGCTATTATTATTCAGCCACGGGTCACTCCGTGATAAGCGTAGCAAAGATACGTAAAAAAACAACTTCTATGCGATAGTGTACCAAAACAAATGCACACAAATTCCTATTGAATGAAGTCCAAAATTACTATTGTTTAAAGCTAATAATTAATATATTAATAATATATTTTTTATTAATACTAATTATAAAACCATTACCTACGTCGTCAAAAAAATCATTGAGCTGCGAAAATGAGAGGTCTAAAGTTCAATAGGATTTAACATGTAAAGGTCAGTCTTAAATGAATAATGTCAGCACATTTCGAATACACACAGAATTCGAATATGTAGATTTGTTGCCATAAATATTAATCTATATCTTGTATAGGTATTAGGTATCTACATATATCTATCTTAATACATATATATATATATATATATATATATATATATATATATATATATATATATATATATAGATATATATCATTCTTCTGTACGTGAGTTTGTCACCTAACTCCTCTTAAACGGCTGAACCGATTTGTATGAAATTTTGTGTTTATTTATTTATTTATAAGTAGGAGAACCAACAGCTAAACCAAATTAATAACAATTGTTTCAATAGGTTTCTGGATGGTTTGAAAACACAATTGCACCCGGTAGGTGGTGCTGCTATTCCGGGCAGGATGACGTCTGCCGGGTCCGCTAGTACTACATATAAAGCTGAAGAGTTTGTTTGAATGCCTAATTTCTGGAATTGCCAGTCGGATCTGATTCTTTTTATGTTTGATAGCTCAATTCTTGAGGAAAGCTAAAAGCTATATATTTAACATCTCGCTATGACCTTTACGAGCCGAGCTTTTTGCTCGGCTCGTAAAGGTGAAAAAAGCTCGTAAAGGCTCGAAAGGGAAAGACAGAACTCTAAATGAAAACGAAGTAATAAAGCAGGCAGGTGATACGATGCGACGGGAGAACAAGAAATTTCATGAGATGTGTGTAAAAGCAAGTAAATGAAATACTGAACCCTTTTATCAGTTTTTCATTTACTTATTTTTACATATCTCATGTAATTTCTTGTTTTTTATATACATCTTGCCTATAATATTTCCACTTATGGGACTTTGGCCCTCCCCTCTGAGAGTTGCCTGTAGTCCTGTATACTGTGGCCGAAAATATACATAAATCTAAATTTTCCACGTCATTGATTTTGAATTAAAGTGTGCTTTTACATCAGTTCTAATTAAAAGACAGTAAACCCACAACTTATAACAGCTCAAATGTAAAATTAAAGTTGTACTAAATGCTGCACAATTTTATTCAAGTACGTACTTAAACTTACAGACAGGCGTCCTTTGGCGGTTGGCCAGTTGTGTCCTGCTACTTATTGTATTTATTCCTTATTCCATTTTACACTTATGCTTATAATTTTATTGTTACCTTTGTGTGGAACAACTGTGTGTCAAACCAACTTGTTGTAACAAGTATCAATAAAAGTACCTTCTATGATCCATAATAAAATCTCTCTATGATCGTATCATCTTAAACTTAGGCTTAGCAAGGAGACGTCTCGATGTGGACAGCGATGTACGGATTAAACTCCATCGATGAAAATTAAGGATCAATTTCACCAATGAAACTGAGTGCTATCTGCAAATTTAAACCGCATTCATGAGCTGTCAGTGTCAATATTCCATAACAATCATGACAATGACAGCTCTTCAAACGCGGTTTAATAGTGCTGATCGTGTTCAGTTTCATTAATAAAATTCGCTTTTCCGCCATTCGCGTAAAATGTCATTTTTTGCGATATGGATAGCGAAGATACCACTTTTCCTGTGGCCATTGGGTACCTAGTAAAGGCATTTAAGACAGTGAGAGACCTAAACTGAAGTCATGGGAAACATAATCCTTTATGGCCCCAACGTCCCAATAATAATAATACGATACCAATGAGTTGGGCAAGCTTGGTGCCAAGGCAATATTTGCTTAGGACCGTTAAATTGTATAACACACAATTAGGTACGGTCTATAACCTCTGTGGACATGTACGGTACACATTAAACGAACAATAAATTTTTGGAATGTAGAACAATAATAATAATATAACAATACTAGAATGTCATAATGCGCTAGAACGGGTAACTGTATTGAACCGCAATACAGTGACACTACAATGTATAAAAGAAAGAAAGAACGCAGCTGATGAGCTGGCCAGAAGGGCATCCAGCACGTCAGTCTGAGGACCGGAACCTGTCCCACCCATCCCCTTCAACCAACTACAAAGGTGGCTACAGAAGCACGCCCACACACAAGTAGAGAGCTAGTGGACCTCGTCAGCGGGCTGCAGGCAGTCCAGGGAAACCATGCCATCACAAGCTAACCAGGCGTTTACTACGCCTGGACAGGAACGGCCTGCGCCTGGTGACGGGAACCATCATGGGTCACTGCTCGCTAAACAAACACTTCGACACAATACGCATAACGGACAGTCCCCTGTGCAGGGCCTGCATGGAGGCTCAGGTAACCGTTGCGCATGTGCTCTTTGAGTGCACAGGCGTCACCCAGATTAGGTCAGAAACCCTCGGGATACCCAGATCTTACACATAAATGTTCTCAACAGGCCAGGAGACGTAATCAACTTCTGGAGGGAGGTGGGCTGGTTGGAATAACCACCGACGGCCACCATGGCCCACACACAATGGTCCACTTGTAGGACTAAGTGCGAAAACCAAACCCATAACATAGAGAACATTAAAATGATTTGGTTTTTGATTTGATTTTGACTGCCTACCTCCATGAGAAGAAGGCGTGTATTATTCTTCTAGGTTGTATTGCCCAATTTGGCCAAGGTGTCTGCAAATTTTAAAAACAATAGGCTACTAAAAAGATAAGATAACATAACAATTAGATATGCTTCAAAACACACATAGTTCAAAGACGTTTTACTCGTTAAAGAACACAATACATATATAATTTAAAACATAGACGATAAAAACCTAATAATATCGTCATCAATAAAACTCGATTTAAACTTTTTTATCATAATTATAGAGTAAAATATTAAGCAGAATTGGTACAGATGTTAAATCTAGATCACACGAACTCTTAGCTATTAGATACATGAAATTCTGAAAAGTAGTGCATTTATTAATATGGGTTTATTAAGTTAAAGGGATAAGGTCATGGGCTTTAAGTTAAAGTAAAAATGTTAATCTACTTTTGTTGCTGACTATTCATTGAAAATATTTTTAATTACCAGTGTAGGCTGGTTTATTTTCAGTTTTATATTTTCCATGGCAAATCTGTTTTCGCTGAGAAATATAAAAGGAAAGGAGGGCGCTGTTCATTTCCTGCGTGTTATATACTTTACCGTGGAAAAAATACAGCTTGGTAAATCCACCTACCATTGCTATACATTATACAAGTATATACGTATGTACTATAACGGATATTGGCAAGAGGCTGGTTTGAAGGTTACTTTATTTAAGCAAATGATAAGTTTTTCAGCGTTTGTTACGTTTTAAAATCGCTAATCAGCCGATAAATCCTATAAATTTCTCACCGTGAAAACTTTGGTGAAGTGACAGGTCACTTCACCAAAATCATCAGGTGGATAGACTAGGCTAGAATGATCAATACTTTTTTTTTTAATTTAGTAGTCTTCTCATGACAGGAAAAGTCGACACAACGATAAGCAACTAGCTGTGAACCTAGTATTCTGCCATATCGTTACTATACAGGGTGGCAGGGACATCGACGCGCAAACTGTAACCATGAATTCAGCACATGAGTTTAGACCCCATAGCGTAGAAATTTTTCGTCGGTTATCAACAAAAAAAAAACTTCTGTTTCATAGCTATGTCTATCAACTATGTCTAGATCACGGCCAAATTGTTTCTTATGCTGACGACACTGCCCTTCTATTTTCGGCTGACTCAGAAAAAAATGTCTACAAGGTTGCGCAACACGGATTCAATATTGTTAATAAATGGCTTCAACATAATTCACTAACACTAAATGCAGAGAAGACAAATTATATTAAGTTTTCGATGCGCAAACAAACATCAACTGGCACTACCTCGACATTATATGCTCATTATTGCACAATTCCCACAAATAACCAATGTGTTTGTCCTAACATTAAAATGGCAAATACAACAAAATACCTTGGTGTTATAATAGATGAAACACTTTCGTTCAAGCAACATATAGAAGCTTTAAATAATAGAATTCGCAAGTTAATATTTGTTTTTAAAAAGTTACGCTGTATTGCTGATCCAAAAATAGTTAAACAAGTTTACTTTGCTCTATGTCAATCGATTTTAACTTACTGTATTACCACATGGGGTGGAGTGGGTAAAACATTGTTACTAACCATCGAGAGAGCTCAGAGGGCGATTCTCAAAGTGTCTACTTCCCGCCCTTTCCTTTTTCCTACTAACCTCCTATACAAATCTTGTGAAGTATTAACAGTTAAACAGCTATTTATTATGGGCATTGTATTAAAACAACACAAAGCTCTACCCTACAGCACTAGTTATACTAATAAAAGGCGTAAAGATATAGTTTGTCCACAAAATTCTACAAAACATGCTTTTATAGCCAAATTTTATCAGTACCTCGGACCTCTCCTATATAATAGACTAAACTCGAAAGCAAACATTTATTCTCTGAACTATACAAATTGTAAGAGAATCCTCAAGGAGGCTCTCCAAAGTATGTCTTACGAAGAAACAGAGAATTTACTAACTGTGTTAAAGTAATTATAGGTATACAAATATTGTAATTATCAAATTTAGAAACTAGGAGTTATGCTACTCAACATAATTATAATTATTTTTCTATTGTCAACTTTTGATTATTTATTATTTTTTTAAAAACTATTTTAGCTCTTCACGCCTGAAACACAGGATTACCTAGTTCAGGCACGTAAGTCTTAGGAATATAATTTACATTTAAGCAAAACTGTACTAATTTTCATGCCTTACAATTTTTTGAATAAATATATTATTATTATTATTATAGAAAAGTGTACCTACGCGGTCAAAACTTATGGAACAGCAATATTTTTTTTTAATAACCGACGAAACATTTCGACGCTACGGGGTCTAAACTCATGTGCTGAATACATAGTTACAGTTTGCGCGTCGATGTCCCTGCCACCCTGTATAGGGTTGATTGATTCAGTATCATCTCATCATCATCAGTCTACAGCAGTCCACTGCTGGACATAGGCCTCCCAAAACACGCCATCCAGCTGCTACAAGCCGCCCTGCGAAGATCGTCGCTCCACCTAGTCTGAGGGCGTCCTAACTTATGTTTGCCGATTCGCGGTCTCCACTCAAGAATACGTCTGCCCCAACGGTTAATGTGACCGGCCCATTACCATTTCAGCTTGTTTATTTTGTGAGTTAAGTATGTCAATAGCGTTCTCTGCCAGATCACCTCGTTCCAAATTCTATCCCACAGAGAGACAAACATATATATCATCTAATACCGGGTACTAAAAAAGTACACGTTAACTACATGACATATTCAGCTCACATTCGAGATCCAGCATCAAATGTTACTCATTGTAACAGTATTTTTATCACGTCTTCAAAGTTCGCTCTCTTCGCAAAACGACTAGTTTCAAATCAGTATTTTATTTCTACACGTTTGATCGTAACATAGTAGTTAGATCGTAAGGTAGTTAGTTAGTCGTTGGTAGTTCTGGTGACCTGTAACACAGGTTTTTCCTAAACGTACATCAGGCACCAGCTCTCACAATGTGAATTTGTATAGTTCAAAACTATTAAGTGCTGCAAAACCAGTGTAAACATTATATTTTGTTATTTAAATCCTTTATTTTATTTAAATACTTATAAATTCCAATGTTAAATATTTTTATAAACAAAAAGATAAAAGAACATTTAAGAAATAGTAGCCCACCGGTATCGGGAACAGGGTCCAAGCTACGGTCAGGGCTCCAGAGAGAGGAACCTCTTGACAGTACGAGCGTGTCCAGAAGTACCGCTTTCTGAATCAAGCCAGCCAGCTGCCCAACGAGAGCATCCTTATATTATTCATATTTCGTTTATTTATTTAATTGGAATATAATTCCATTTATTTATTGAGTTGGGTAGATGGTAAGATAGTTGAGTAGAACGGGAATGATCGATAAAGGAGTAGCAGATTCGTTAGTGTTTGGATACACTATCGAATGCTGTGTGTATAAATAAAACGATAGTACTCGTAGTAATTACTAATATCGTTTTTATAGACAAGAATCACAACAACAACAGTGGTAACTATTTTGAAATTTGAATAGATTACTTGTTGGATAAAAAAAATCGGGGAGCCATTAAAAATCGGTTACCGACAACAACAAAAAACTAAGTACCACCTCCATAATTATATTATCATCTTCAATCTACTTTGCCCTCTGTTTCTGCCTTTTCAATATAATTTGTAAAACGTTATGCCAAGTGATTTCATCGGCTGATTGGCTGTGATTTCCACAATGCCAAGTTATTGATTGCCCTCTGTTATTCCGGCCAACCAATCAAAACCACCAACACAATTTGACAGCAGATTTCAGTAAGCTTTCAAAAATCCGAATGTGGGTTGTCGGCTAAAACACACTCGTCCGAAACTCTTACATTTAATTGCTTCCTGAAGCGGAAAATTCAGCGAAACTTCACTTGTTAGGGAAATAGGGACAGTTGACGCATTGTTTTGTCTCCCACCACTTTAATTGGCATCAACAAAGTTTCCCAGTTACTGTTTAGTTCAAACCATATATTAGGAGACTTCGTTTAACGTTTTGGGGGAGTCTGTCTTTAGGAATAATTTGTATGGACACAAAGATATAGATAAAGATGATATATTATGTGTAAATACTAGAACTGCTTGGTAGGTTCTTGTTTTCGAATGGACTTTGTAGAACGCGATTCTTACTATGTGAAAAATTAACATTTTATGAATAAAACTATAGCTGTAATTTGTAGGCTGTGGTTCCCGGCTAAGGTTCCTGGTAAAATAGATATCAAACGTCACTATTGGCCCATATTTCAAAATCACCACCTCACCTTTCAGTTATTTTACCTCTGACAGCAACCCAAGCAGTAACATAATAGCAACCTTATTGCAATAAGAATAAAGATCGCTGTAATTTTGACAGTTATGCAAAATCAGTGGTAAAATAATTATGAATGTAGAATACAAACACGGACAGTCCGGACACTCTATTGAGACAAAAAAAAAGTCATCAATCTATATTCGTTTATTCTGTACCCTAAAAAAAAGCAGGCAAGTGCGAGTCGGTCTCGGACAAGGGTTCTGTATGACCGTACAATATTTAACACTACATATTTTTTAATACTTTTCTTGCATGGGGACCCTTCATTTTTTTACTTTAGTTTATGTGGTGTTATAGCAGCCATAGTAGTGCACACTGAAAATTTGAAGTGTCTACTTATTACTCGTATGGTTCAAAAGATACAGCCCTGTGACAAACGGACAGTAGAATCTTATTAATAGGGTCCCGTTGACACCTTTTGGTTACCGGACCCTAATAAAACAAAAGATTTGAGGGTGATATTGTCAATGGAATAATCAAAAGAATGATAACTGTCCTTTTGATGAAGAGAGCAAATATTTTTATTTTTGGTATCAAAAGAAAAGGTATCTACCGAATATTTTATACTAAGGGCTGTTTTTTTTAAAGTGATTCATCTTTTGAGCCGAGGTTAGTGAGTCATCTTTTATCTGAAGAATAAATATGACAGTTTGACAAATTTTCCATGAAAATCTGTAAAACAGCAATATTAATTCTACAAATAAAAGTTAAAAAGTCTAAATTCATTCATTCAAATTAGGCTGAGAATCAGTACTTTTACAGTAATTATTTATCCAAGATTCCATTAAAGTCTGGGTACTTATGTTTTTTTTTGCAGTGGCGGCATTATTTCAACAAAAATAAGATTTTCGTAGATAGATAAATAAAAACAGCGAGACAAAAACAATTGAATTGCGTTAGACGCATAATACAACACGTATAACTACTGAAATAAGCACTGTCAATGAAAAAGTACCAAAATATGCAATAATGCATTTGCATAAAATATGCAAACATGCAAATGCGTATAAACCGGATGTCTACATGTATTATTTATTAGACATATACCTACAGAACCCGAGTTCTGCAGGAAAGATAAAGGTAATGTACTTAAACAACGTAAATTAATGAATATTAATTCTGCACAGCTACTTCGGACCCTCGTTAAATGAACCCTAACTTTACACAACGGTCAGATTAGTAAATTGAATTGAAACTAACAATTAGTTTACATTGTATACAGTTATAAATTTACGTTGAGAAACTCGCGGTTGCCATTAAAATAAATACAATACCCAATAAAACTACAAAATAATGGTAACAGACCATAGCTGCCTAGAGATCGTAAGTGCTACTGCTGAAGAGGTCCTGAGCTCGATTCCCAGGAAAGAGTTATTAGGTTTTTCCAACAGGAATTTCTCAGTAACAGCAAAAATACTTGTACTTCGACAAACAGATGACCCTATCGTTAAAAAGGGTCTTTTTTTTAGGGCTACAAAGAAGACAGGAAGTGGAAGACCTCAAACCACATGGATGACAAAGATCCTAAAGGACATGAGGGAGATGGGACTTACGGATGATGTACCTAATAAGGACACCCCCACCTAACCCTTCGGGCATTACAGAGGCGTGATGTTATGTTATGTTAATTAGTTTACATTGTGTACAGTTATAATTTCACGGTGAGAAAATTCGCGTTTCCCATTGAAATAAGTATAAAAGGCAATATAACTACCAAACAATGGAGGTATCAGACCATGGCTGGCAAAAAAAAAAAAAACAATCTGATAAATCTTTTCCCAACTATGTTGCAGTCTAACTAGATTCAGCTGAATACCAGTATTTTACAGAGCGATTGCCTATCTGACCTCCACAACTCAGTTACTGGGTAACACGATACCCCTTGGTAAGATTTGTTGTCAGACTTTTGGGCTTGTGACTATCCGTAACGACTGTCATAGACCAACGGCTTGACGTGCTTTCTGGGGCACAGAGGGGTCTTGATATGTACCTAATGGATGGTCACCCATCCACGAACCGAGCGGCTCTTATCATTTAGTCAAGATCCCCTCATTTCCCGTTAAAATAAATACAAAGGCAATAAAACTTCAATATAAAGCTATACAACAGAAGGCCAATTCTCGTAATTTAAAACGTTCAAAATCTAGTCGCAGTCTCATCTCAGCGACAAACAAATGTCAAAAACTTGTCAAAATGTAGGGAAATTAGAAGTATTTTTTGACAGATTGAGACTGAGATCAGACTGTGAATGGTCTTAAAATTACGAGAATTGCCCCTCAGATTTACAGACAGCTGTCGGTTTGCGTAAAACCCATGTGTTCTACAAATAGGATCCCCTCGAGATACCGCTGTGACCCGAAACAGACCTTGCGAATATTACGTACTTATGTCGTTTTCATAATAGTAAATTCAATTTTATTAGGTACGTAGATATGCCTCCAGAGTTGCTTATGTACCTACTTGGTAAGGAATTGACTCATTTTTTCCCGGAGCTTTTTCCACGTTAAAAAGGTTTATCTTTTCTATCCGTAGGTACCCACTACCTATAGTATGTACTCGTATATAATATAATATAAATAAGAAACTTTTCTTCATTAAATATTCTCACCTACGTTTACGAGTTTGCTCAAGTTTTTGACATGAGAGAGTGGGTGCAAAATCTTCAAAACTTCGTCAAACATAAACACAATTCTACGCGGGTTCTCGACAAAATGCTTTAATTTCTAACAAACAAATTAAACGCTTTGCTTCTTTGTCAAAAACACCGCAAACCTGCAAATAACTCTTAGCACGTTAACAAACATTTACGTCTACAAGGCGTTTCAACATTCACCGAAGCTGAGCAAGTTATACACCAAAATTCGACCGCTGCTTCCCGATCGGAAGTTTGAATAATATCACAAATTCGGGGCCCGTCGGCTAGTTTCCGACTCAATAAATGTTCCCTGGTACAATTCTATCGGAATAGTTCAGCAAATGACCTGCTGGGAACACAGACAGCCCGAATTTCGTGTCCCACGGGGTAATGATGGTGAATAGTTGGGTAAGTTCGTGAGATATTAGCACAGTCAGAGTATCAGAGCATTCATGCAGGGTTTACGGATGGAACTGGGTGACTTGTTTGTATTGGCTGTGATAGTAAATAGACATGAACGCTTAACAAGAATATTGACAAACTGGTTGTCAAAAGCTCAGAAAGAGATGTTTTATGCCAAGGACTTCACAGAAAATTGGACGTTTACGTCTCGCAATAAGAAAGCTCGGTTCCCCCATGTATAACTTAGAGACACACGGCGATTTTTCTTCACAAAATAAGGATAACAAAACGAATGGTCCAAGTACCTACCTATAACGACTGTAACACATTTCCAACCAGAGTATTGTCGAGTAAAGGAATGTGTTCCAATGATGTGCGCCTTGAGAGCAATTTGTCCAAATTTACGTTTTCCTCTTCTTTCGTTCTCCGCATCCGCCTGATGACGTAACATGGTACAATTTAAAGTACGTACGAAAATTATTCCGGACAGATTAATCTGTATATTTTGTCCAAATGGCCGAAGTTTTATCGTTGAAAATGTACAGGTTAATGAAGAATTAATCTTATTTTCAGAAACTGTTCAATTTAACCATCCAGAAATGGATATAAATCAATAATCAATTCAGACTTTCGTAGTCCATTGCTGTATTAGTATTGGCTTAGGCATCTCAAGTTGCGCCAAAACACCCACTTCTCCGCCTAATTGAATGCCGCTAAGATGAACAGACAATATTTTAAATTAAAAAAATCTAATGACAGGTGAGATTTTTTCTAAAACGTCTATTTCCTAGACAGTACTGGAGCTCGGGAAGCCCTTGGCCTTAGTTTCCATTTGTTTTTGTTATTCGTTGTTAAATGATAAATGATTTTATTTTGTAAGTAGCTTTGTAAAAACACTTTTACACGTCAATCATATTTTAAAACTAGATGAGGTCGGCGTTTCCTATCTGAATAGTCTGAGAAGAAAGGCCGAAACAAACTCAGAGGTGTTATAAAAGGCCAAGGATTGGCTAGAAAAAGGCTAGGCAGATGATGATGATGAAACGGCCAAAGATTATACAGGAACAAGATAACTTATTTCCTGTAAATTCCTTGGCGTTACGATTATCAAGCCTGGGATTATAGAATTATCTGCATCGTGATGTGGCAGATGATGACAATTCTACCGAAATACATGCGCAGTGAAGATATATCTTTCTTAGTATAGAAGGGTAGACATTAGCCTCAATCACGACGTAACATCTGCGCGGATTCGATTAGATTTGGTACCTACACGAGTACAGTCAAGTCTTTCATATCATCGTCAGCAGTTTTCAAATTCTTTCCTTTATCAACACAGGACACATAACTACGGCATTTAGCACACTATTGTATAGAAAACTGTATTTATTTACTTGGAAACAGAGGTCGAAAGGGCACACCTTTAACCATTGATATCAGGTTGACATAACCTTAAAACCTTTTTAATGGTCTGTTCATTTTATGCAATGTAAAAGTTTTTTTTTTTAGTTCGGGAGTGTCACATTTTGATTCGGTCTTACATGTGAAGAAGATGGCGGAATGAGGCTGCAGTATTGACATTTCGACGCAATATATTATGTTGAGTCAATAAAGCACATTGTAACGTGGAATGATTAATGCCCCTTTTTTTTTTTTTTTTTAAGGTGACGAACATTTTTGGATGTGACTGTACTTTGAATCCCAGAAAACTAGGAACATCTACCACAGACGGGGCCAACGCCACATCGTGTATACATAATTTAGTTCAACAGTAGCTAAATATCTAAACTAGTTAGTACATAAATATCTGAGTCTTACTCTCTAATCTAGGCTCAAAATCAGGATTTCAACGCGTGCCAAACAGTTCGAAAGTTGTTCCGCGAAGCCGCTATTAGCTCTAAGTTATTCACCAAGTATGATATCATTACACTAAGTTCCTTTGAAACACATGTTTCTGAAAACTTGGTGAAAGCCAGCTCTTCGAGATTCACGATCCGGAACTTTTTAGATGTTGACACTAATAGAAAACGATATTTAATTACTTTATAACAGAGATCAAAAGAGCGTGAGCATCCTTTTGATATGGCATTGGTCAAAGGTGTATGTATCCTTTGACCTATGTCGAGTTGACATAACCCGAAAACCTGTGGTCTAGTCATTTTTACTTATTTATTTATGCTCCTATTGGAACGCTATACAGCAATTATACCAACGGAGCAAAAAATTACTTCATGTGCTGCTTTCCACCCATCCTGTGCGCGGTGGATATCGAAAGGGCAGTGATGGAACACGCACGCTCACAAAGCGTCAACCTCATAGTTCCATTACTCCATTCATATTACGCATATTATTTGGATGTAACTGTACTTTGAGTCCCGAAAAACTACGAACATCTGTCACAGACGGGGCCAACGCCACATTTAGTCTAAATCTAGTTTAACAGTAGCTAAATGTCTAAAGTAGTTAATACATAAATACCTGAAACATACTCTATAATCTAGGGTCAAAATCAGGTTTTCAACGCGTGCCAAACAGTTCGGAAGTTGTTCCGCAAAGCCGTTATTTGCTCTAAGTTACTCACCAAGTACGATATCATTACACTTAGTTCCTTTGAAACACATGTTTCTGAAAACTTGGTGAAAGCCAGCTCTTCGATATTCATGATCCGGAACTTTTTAGATGTTGACACTAAACGTTTTATTGGTAGAATTAAAATGGAATGGATTGTACTTGTTTGGACTATTATAGAGGTATGAGGGTACCCGACCAGACGGGGGTTGTGCCTGGTGAGCAACTGCCCGACGATTGATGTCGGGACATTGTATAACTATGCTAGTCTCGCCTCTGCTTGCGCGTTGCAGGTTCCACAAACGATGGACACTTAATATAGTGTCCTGCATGTTCTGTTAGCTGCACGTTACTGGAACTGATGGATGCTAGTGATGGCGCTAAACACGTAGCCGAATTCTGGGCCGAGTGCATTTAAATAGCCATCGACACGCTAAAAGAAGAATAGAATAGAATAGTCCTTTGGTTCGCCCTTTAGGATCAGCATGAAGCAGTCACAACAATAGACACAAATACCTTTATTGGAAGGTTTTTAGTGTACGTTAACATAGATTAATATAATTCACGATGTTATTATGGTATTTAATTATATTTTCTATACAATGAATCTACATACATATATATAAAATTCAAAGTCCTGACTGACTGATAGAGCCTAAACCGCTGGACCTAGAGACATGAACTTTGGAAGGTGTGTTCTTCGTGACAAGTAGGTAGCCACGAAGAAAGGGTTTTTCGAAATTTTACCCCTAAGAGGATGAAATGGGGGATTTTGTTTGTATGGAAAATCTTGTTCCTTTAGTTAATAAACCTGAAACTCGGCACCAATACTAATCTAAGTAAATCATGAAGTTTGCCATTTTATGTTTATCTAAACATAAAATAAACTAAAACTAAACATAAAAACCCCCCATTCCCCTTTTAGGGGGTACCCCTTAAAGGGGATTGAGGGGTTTCAAAGTTTTTATGGAAGAATTTTAGCGCGCGGTTCCATTAACTCGAAACTCAGTATATATACCTAGGATCAAAAGTAAAGAATAATGTGTATCAGGGTTTTTCGAAAATTACCCCTGACGGGCTGAAAAGGGGTAATCAATTTACAGGGGAGGATTTTACTGCATGGCTTGATAACTCGAAAATTAGTATAAATAATCTTTGAGTCAAGTTATGAATACATCCCAAACGATTTTTTTAAATTCCACCGCTGTGGGGGTGAAAAGCGGAGATACAGTTTATATGAAAAATCTTATTCATGAAACTTTTTAAGAATACTCGCCTAAGTAAGTAATAAAGTTTATCATTATAAGTATTGCAAAACTACCCCTCAAAGGGGGATATAGGGGTATTGAAGTTTGTGTGGAAGAATTTGAATGTGCGGTCCGATTAACTCGAAACTCAGTATTAATACTTTTGACAGAAAATAATAAGTATGTAAAGTGGTTGAAAATTGACCCCTGACGGGGCAAAAAGGAGTAATTCGATTTTTAAGGGGAGGATTTGAACTTGAAACTGTACGTTACATTTTCACACCTAAACCACTAAACTTCTGATTTGGCAAAGAGATAGATGGCACCCTGGGGAAGGACATACTTTTTATCCTGATAGCACGTTCCCGTGGGATAATTTCAGACATCCACGCGGGCAAAGCGGCGGGCAGAAGCTAGTTACTTATAAAATTACCAAAAAAATTAATTCTATCCCAGCCAATGCAAGTACCTACAAAATTCAATTAAAAATGTGTTGGACCAACAGAAACCGCCTTGTCGGTACATCGCCGACTCTCATTAATGCGCCGACACCCACACCTTCACCGTAATGATATTTCTGAACTACCCTTGAATTTTAAACCATGTGCTCTAAACAAAATAATGACCATTTTTTGCCGACTTCTTGTTATCTCCATACAGAAATAATTGAAAATCGTTGCACAGCTGTTTATTGTTCCTTTTTTTTCAATTTCTTTCCAGCTTACATGTCAATACTCAAATCTTTATTGCATTCCATATGTGTTACATAGATGGTATATACAAGGTAAAAGATCAATAGGTGACGGTGTCATTTTTATATCTATTAAAACTTTAACATTTGTAGGTATTGGTTTCGACATGATAAACTTAAAAAAAGAAGTAGGTTCTATGTATAGATATTTTGTATGTATTTTTTCTTTTTTTCATCGATAGGAATTTTCATCAATTGTGGACTGATTTTGAAAATTATTTTTTTTATTTCCAAAAAAGACTTCCAAAAAAGCACTACAATGTGAATTTTGAAATTTCTCTTTAATTTCGGCAGTTGGTGGAAAAAAAACGAAAATACAGAATCAAAGACACCGACTTTATAAACTTTTACTTAATAATAAACTGCAAGCAGTCAGTTTTTTTGTGTGATTTCTGTCTCAACGGGTGTGTCCAAAGTTGGAAAACAAACGGTACCTATAAATAGCCATGTTGCCATCATTCGTTTCAAACGTAAATAATATTCTTAGGTAGTTTGAATTCCGAATTCAAAGCAAACGTCAAACATATGAAGCCGTCGTGCATTACCTTGTCAAAAGTATTGACTTTGATAACTGTGACGTCACTCTTACGTCACATTATACAAATTTATTGGAATACGGAAGTCGGGAATAGTTTGGTCTTATCAATTTAGTTTGGAAGCTGCGATGCTTCATGATATTACGAGGGATTACATGAAAAATGTGTTTTAAAAACTATAACGTTACTTATTTGTAGTCAAATATTTTATTACACCCGTTTTAAATCCAATTCTGCCAAAAAAAACCTCTAATTTCCGTAAATTTTTGACAAGTTTTTGACATTGATTGTCGCTGAGATCTGAGGGGCAATTCTCGTAAATTTAAGAACGTTCACAGTCTCATCTCAGTCTCAATCTGTCAAAAAATTCTCTAATTTCCCTAAATTATGACAAGTTTTTGACATTTGTTTGTCGTCGAGTTATGACTGCGACTAGATTTTGAGAGTTTTTAATTACGAGAATTGGTCTTCAGATTTAATCAAATATTACCTACGGCTCGACTAGAGATGCTCATTAGTTGAGGGTATTATTAAAACATCATCTCATTTCAGAGATTAATAATGCCATCCACAGCGACAGTGGAATTCAAAGGACAAAGTAACATTTTGCGGAATGCGTGCCCCAAATACCTTAACAAGGTTATGTTCAAAGTGTTGTAAAACGGTTTAGCAACGTTACGTGCAAAGGCACACGTGGATACAGTCCTTTGACGTATGCGAAAATACGAGAACCCAACTCACTCGAGCTGCGTGACATTTTTCGAGTGCATTTGTAAGTGGTCTCTCGTTTGGCGGTATTCTTTTTGCGAGAGTTACACAGGATTAGCGTCAAATTAAACACAATGAAACAGCTATGTAATTGTGATTCTAGAAGGAGAAACACAGCAAAGCACGGCATTATGCTGAGTGGAAGCCCTCTTGTCACAAACAAGACGTGCAGCTGCATACTATTTCTGTTTTGTGATTATGATTATATTATAGATAAGATTGCGCAACACACTTTAAATCACAAAATGAATAATTTTGAAGGATATTGCTAATCAATTGCTTCATATGTTCGAAAAAGTTGTCTACTCAATGACGTAAGTAACGCTATGAATGCTGTTGAACTGTCAAAATGAAAATCATTGCTACAGTAAGAGTACGTTTAAAATACTCCACCCGTACGCAAAATACGCGCATTGTCGTGGAGTTGCGGACACCAGCCCGTTTTACCTATTACCTATTACCTAAGAGTACGTTTATTCCAATTACGAGTACCTTACTTAACTTTTTATGTGCACGTGTTTCTCCGGCAAGTAAAACTATTTGTACAAGCTTTATTTGGCTTAAACTTGCTTCGCTCGTATGTGTTTCCGCCGGTTACTCGCTTTGTCATCCATTTTTCAAGCACTTCCTGGCATTCGATTGAGCTGAAACTTGGAATATACCTACTAAGTATTTAATTCCATTGTATGATAACATCGAGCTGGTCTGATGATGGATCCCGAAGGTGGCCCTAGGAACTCTTCAAAGGTATAAAACAAGGTATAAAGGTAGTCCAGGGATGGAAAGTGGCCACAGGAACTTGTCAACTAGCTCTAGCAGAGATAGCTCTGTTTGTCGGGCTAGTTGGATTTATTTTAAAACACCTTACAAGTAAAGGCGATAGAACAAAATTCTAAAGCTAAGCTACACAATACAAAATATAAGCAAAGTTAATTAAACTTTAATTTTAAAAGAATTGGTCTTATATTTTCAGTGTTTGAATACACGTGTTGATGTCGACGGTTACATCATATATGAATAATCATGTAAGGCCTTCACCTATAGTGCTCCAAATCTTAAAACTTAATGGGTGTTTGACCCACTCAACCATTTTTAGTAGGCAAGCTCTCCCGCCTGCCAGATCGTTAAGGCGAAAATAACTAAAAGCTTTTCAACCACCTCTTTTTACGAGAACACCTTTTCTGCCACAAGATTAAAAACTTTTCGCTTCAATCAAAAAATCACCATTTATCTTTTTTAATCCACAAAACTTTTCAGCCTTAAGAATCAATTTCCGTGTCCCAATTTCTTAAACTTTCTTTTATAAAATTACGACGAACTCCGTCTCGCCGTCTATTTATTGAGACTTGTAAATATTTACATCTGGCTGTGCCCGAGGCTCAACCACGTAAAATGTTAATAAATTATTTTTTTCTTACCCCAAAATGTCTCGGCCGTTGGTCTCGGCTGTCATTCGTAGATCTTTGACAGTCGTTACGGGTAGTCAGAACCCCAAAAGTCGGACCACCAGTCCTACCAAGGGGTATCGTGTGACCCAGTAACTGGATTGTGGAGTAGGCAGTCGCTCCATGTAAAATACTGGTATTCAGCTGCATCCGGTTAAACTGGAAGCCGACCCCAATGTAGTTGGCAAAATGCTAGGCAGAAAGAATTAAATTTTTCGGAATGGTAAACTTCGAAGGAAAAATTTAAAACCTTCTGGACTGCATCGTGACAGAATCTCTACAGAAGCGCAGCAAAAAGTCACTGTGTTTAACCGCCCTTGGGTTTTATCACATATTTCGTCTTGAACAGATGAGTCACCCTAATCTCGACCAAAATCACTTATGGATTTTGCAGTCTCATGAGCACACAAAATGAATGAATCTAAAATCTTTCGCAACCCGTTCAAAGGGCTGTTAATAGTGATCACGATTGTTTGATAACCTTTAAAAATAAATGACGCTAATATGATCGTGCACTGATCCATCGTGATTCATTACGGACCCGCATAATTAAAGCCTTAATGTACAAATTGTGGATCGTGCCTGTTTATATCGCTCATTGCACGACGATGGTCGAGTATATCAGGATACTCTTTTTTTAGTCTTTTTTTTTTATCGACGCCATCGCGGCAAGCCAAGACGGAGATGGCGGGATGAGCTTGACTCCTACCGTAAGGACTGGCTGGCACTCGCAAAAGACAGAATAGGGTTGTTTCCTGGGTCAAAAGATAATAATTATATTTAGTCCGTCAGTTAGATTATCGAAAAATAATGGACAATTATTTTTTCTTTTGTCAATCAAACAAAAAACGACAAAGATAAAGCGCGTCAAAATTTGGGAGTCGGAGAGTTTAAGGGTCGTGACTCGTGACGTCAGTTGCTTGCAAAAGTGTCGCAAGCAAGTGACCTTACGCGGAACTTTAGCGGGCGATATCTTCATCATTTTTTATATAATTGACAAAAGAAAAAATACGGGTTCAATATTTTTTGATAATCTAACTGACGGACTAATTTGATTTTTTTAGGAAACTAGCCTATTGTGTGGAAGAGAGAGGAAGGCCTTTGCCCAGCGGTAGGGCAATACAGGCTAGTTAGATTAGATTAGATTAACGGAAGATTTAACGTAACAAACAAACGCAAACTATTTAATTATTTTTCTTTATTTAGGCAACCAACAGCAATACATAAACCCCTTTATTCATAAACGTTGCTTAAAGTTAAGCAGTGATTAGCGACTGTTTAACCATACATTTTTGACGTTTAAACGTTACTTAACTTTAGTCATCGTTTATGAATAAACCCCATAGTATGTTACAAAGTATGTGTATTACAGTATTGTATGGCTAATAATAGATTTCCCTGTTTATCTAGGATAGGTATAAAACATGCGAACGGACTACTTCCTAAGAAATATTTAAATTGAAAAGGTACTACTTTAGGTATAGGTTACTTATAGTCAAACTTCAACTTAAATGAGAAAAAAAAAGTTTGAGTATTCAGAGATTTGTAGATTGTCATTTGCCTTCGTTTTTATTATTGTTCTCAATGCTCAGACACCCAGAACAAAGAAAGAGCTAACATTTTGCGCAGTTAGAAACAAACTACGTATTTTGATGGAATGTGCCATCTCCATTCTTTCGCTTACTCTTCATACTTAGGCGCAAATAGCTGGAAAAGTTTTAGGCATGAATAAAGTAGTAACGCCACACATTTTTATTCAGCTTAGGCTCACAAATAAAAACATCTAAATCATTTATTTGCATAAATAAGGCACAAAATGTTCTGAAAAATGATTGCATATATATCTTTTATCTTGCCTTCAATTTCGTCGTGTTAATTTGATATACTTCATTATAATGTTAAAAACATAATTGATTAATTAAAATATGCATCCAATTAGTAAGTGAAATTTATTTGCAAGAATTGTTGGATATAACAGATGGTTGGGTTTTATAAACAGTTTATAAAATTATTCGCTAAAACTAGCATTGAAAATTATTGATTACATGAATTAAATAAATGAAGCTAATAAAAAGGTGGTACATATATCATAGTTATTAAATTTAAATGTCAAGTATTTGTCAAATTATTAATACTCGTAGTAACATGTCAGTGTGAATCATTAAAGTCTGAATACTCATTTACAGAATAGAATGTTTTTTCTATAAGCCATTTGAATAACGCTGTTTTGTGTTTTGATTGTAGTAGGTTAATTATATTAGATTAAATCTTTGGAAGCAATGTACTTCGAACATTCTAGCTACGTAACCTTGAAATTTGTTCGAATAACATTGCTTCCCTAAAGCACCAACTGATCACCATCTCCCCAATCTTTATGCAAAGAAAAATTCCGCATCAATAGCCATTTCGACACGTAGTAACGTCGTACCGAGGGATCACTAAATCTGTAAGGCTTGACGGAGTACTTGCTCTTACTGAGTTACTCCCCGATATACCTGGGCCGTCGACGTTTGATCCCGTGTTGAGTATAAAAAAATGTTAACAAAGAAGTTTATGTTCTGCCGATCTATTCCGTAAAAATCTCACCGTTAAAACGTAGATGAAGTGAGCTTGAAGTGAGCTGTCAAGAGTGTCAATCCCTAACAAAGTGAAAGCATTTATTTCAAATAGGCACATAAAAGGCACTTTTGAACGTCAACATTTACAATAAAATAGAATTGAATCCCTTCCAAAATATAGTTTTCGTATGGAGAAGAATGGGCAAGAAACTCAACCGTTACTCTTTTATAATGTTTTACAATATTAACACCAGTTGGAATGACAGCGATGAGATGTTTGCAGAATAAGCCGCATGTTAATATTAGTTTTCTTTGACTTATCTCTTGCACAGGCATTAAAGTTGCCTGAGAATGCGCTAGATCTACGGAGGTTTTACACAAGGGAAAAAGTGTTGGAAGACCAAATAAAGATTAGAAGTAGACACAAACGGCGCCTTTTCTATGCAACAATGATAATTATCCCATTATCTCGTGTTTGGGCCAATTTCGAATAAGAAATAGCCTACTATATGATTTGACAACACCTTTAGTCCATCATTTCCTAGAAAATAGGTCGCAAGCCAGGATGCCTTAGAACATATCTAGAAACTTCCTCATAATACAGTACAAAGGAACCTAGCAGACGTTACGCCCTGCACCCCGCTCCTTCGTCTTCTAATTTCCTTACCTCCATGCCTCGGCACGGCAAGCTTGCTAATATAATGGACAGGCCTATAACGGTTTCTAAAGCATTTCCTTTACTTTAGATACGGCCTGAAACACGCTACAGTATGTATCGCAGCGAAGTTATATATGCGTTCGTGTATCAAATGGGTTTAGCGAAAGGTTAAACGTAATTGTAATTTGATTCCAAACTCAAAGGATACGATTATAGGTATCCATTTGAATGTTGGAAATTGGATTTGTTTTATTACCTAAACACAGAAGTCAAGCCAAGTAATGAAAGTCAAGTAATTTACCTAAATTAGCAAGAAAATAATATATTTTTGGAATACGTGGAAAAGGATAATTTTATTGTTTTGATATATTCCAGCATCCATCTGCCTAACCTTTTCCCTAACTTTTTCCTATGTTGGGGTCAGTTTCCAGTCTAACCGGATACAGCTGAGTAGGTACCTAGTTTTTTACACTGCCTATCTAAACTCCACAACATCGATATATCCCAGCATATCTAGTGAAAATAATGGAAAAAATATTCATCGAGGCCCCAAATTTTCTTCTGAAATATTTGAGTTTTGACATCCAAAGTATTTAATTACACAATATGAATTTCCCGTGTCACTCTAGCCCGACATTTCATTAACATTATGAAAAACTCTGAAAGCAATTTACAAACAAAAACTTGGCGCTTCAATAGGGCATTATTTTTAACGCTTTTGTATAAAATTAATTTCCTATAAAAAGACTCACTCAATAAGCTCTGCTGTATAGATTGATCAATCAACCAAAATATCGGGGTCATCGTCTGCCTATCCTTTTCTCAACTATATTGGGGTCGGCTTCCAGTGTAACCGGATGCAGCCTATACAAACTGAGGAGTCATTCTCGTAATTTTAAGAACTTTCACAGTCTGATCTCAGTCTCAATCTGTCAAAAATACATCTAATTTGCCTACACTTTTGACAAGTTTTTGACATTAATTGTCACTGAAATGAGATTGTGACTATATTTTGAAAGTTTTTAATTACGGGATTGGCCTTCTGATCTCCACAACCCAGTAACAGGGTAACGTTGATCGTCTCTTGGTAAGACTGGTTGTCGAACTTTCACGTTTCTGACTACCCGTAACAACTATCAAAGATCTACAAATAACAGCCGCCACCAACGACTTAAAGGGCTTTCCGATGGTTACCCATCCACACCCCACGGACCGACCTCGGTAAGCTTAACATTCGATCGACCCGTGCGGCTGTTATAAGCCATGAGCCCCTCTAAACTAAAATCTCAGTGTAGGAAGCATACCTAAACTAGGTTGAAATAAGACTCCGAACTAGTTTGTTGTTGCCCGTCGTGATTACACCGTAATCTTTTAATAGGATTTTGGTTACGCAGGGCAAAATAGCTCAACTTTGTTCAAAGTAGCCGGCCGAAGAGGTTTTAGGTATTGTTAAAATTTCCTCTACAGTTTTAGATTTAATTATTCCCTTAATTGTTTTGAGGAAGGTTTGCTGTGGGCTTAATTCGAAAAGGATTGCTGTAGGTGAGGTTTGCTGTGGGCTTTTTTTGAAAAGGATTGCTGTAGGAATCATATTGAGCTTTGCAGAAAGCAGCAGTAGCAGCTTAGCAAACAAGCTCGAATTAGAAAAGAAAAAAAAAACAATTATGAAACGTCAGAAGCTAGTGCACGGTTCCAAATGATCGTTTCCTATGGATTAAGATTGACTTTGATCTCTTGCCACGTCAAGTTTCGTCTTAAGCAGTAAGGATTCTAAGGATCTGCGTGATAACATGACACAGCAATGACCCTTACTGATTCATCGAGAGAAATTCAAAAGAGAAAATATTTCATTTGGGACACGACACGCATATGAAATACAAATAGTAAAAAAGGAGCATTAAAAATAACAAAGTTACAATAAAAACAACCAAAAAAAAGACCTGTGCGAGGATATTTAAAAAATAAATACCACAGCGCTGGTATTCTTTTAGGGCCCGAAGGTTCGTTGGGTAGTCAACAAATCACAGTTAAGCTACAACCAACTCAAGATATTGCGAGGAGAACAAAAGGGAGTCATAAAAGACATTCACCCAATGTTTAAATACGATTACTTAACTTACTGGTGGTTACTCCCACAAATAAAACAATGTTGTGCGAATATAAATACATTCAATTTACCATATTTGAATAAGTCATCAAAATCTAGACGCGTAAAGAAAATAATAAATTATATAGCAAAATAAGTCTTTTCTTCCTTCATATTTTTACTAGCCTTGAAAGCTTACCGTCTGTAATAGGTAAAAGATCCAAAAAATAAAGGAAAAAAAAATCTGTATTCATGAAGCTGTGTTCAGTTTCGTTTTTCCCTTAATAAATCATTCTATATTGTTCCTTCGAAGCTAATTAATTTTGTTTTTCTTTAGGATTTACTTTTATCTTCTTCTTTGTAGCGCTATTGTCAGAGCGGTCGTGGTCCTCATATAGTTTCTTGTCTAGGGGCAGATGTGATTCGCTTCAGTATTTCACGCCACCTACCGATTTTATTGTATTTTTCGTGCACTTATACAAGGGATTACTTTTATTTCGGAGTGTATTTAGTTCCGATTTAGCGACATGAAACAGCAAAATTTTACTTCATTTTATTTGAGTTGCATAACAGGCCTCCTGAAAATTCGATGTACAAAGCTTACATGGAATTAAACGTTAAATTTTTTTCCCGATATTTTGGCTATGATACTCGAAAGTGGTTCGGCCTTTTATTTGGATGCAAAAGTATGTGTTTCGGATTCTGTCACTGAATTCGATACGTCGTGCTGAATATCCATAATGAAAAATGGAATTCGATTGTATGTGTCCCGATAGCGACGAAATCATTAATTTCTCTATCTGAGACTCGATTCAGGAAATACAAACGAGAATTCAAATGCTAAATCACTTCTTGCCTTCTTAAATAAACTGCGATCTTTTTCTAAACGAGAAAAAAGGTTAGCGATACTAAATGAGAAAACGTAAGGATCACAATATCTACTTTCATCTTGATCCTTCACATTTTCGTCAAAGAAACTCGTCGAAGGGCCAATGAACCAGCCAGGTTCATTGCCAAATATCTTGTTTCATATCGCAACTCTAAGGCTCCTTGATTACGGCATTTATGCACTACGTTTTACGTCAGTATTTTGACACAAAAGATCTCGGAGGAATTACTCATAAACTGTTTCATCGGCGTCAATAAAGACGAAACTTATTTTGTCACAAACGTAACAAATCTAAACTGGAAGTGCCATAGTTAGTGTGCCTGTTACGAACTTGGCAGTCATAAAAGAACCTTCGCCAAATGACAAGAAGATTCATTAGTGATCTTATGAGACGGAAAACGATTTGACGTAGAGCCGATGAAGAGAAATGGGAGAGAATTGGACACTTGACTATCTCTTCAAGTGGCAATATTGTTTGGAGGACCAACTTCATCGATTTTCTGTCATTAGTACGACTGGGAATGCGCAGTGTGCTATGTAAACTGTTGAGTGTATTTTCTGTTCCATCGTAGTACATATATACTAGTATGGGGAACAGAGTGAATAAGCGGGATAAATGCGTAACATACTTAAAATGACAATTGATCGCAATGGGTTTCATTTTGACAGTTCACCTACGTCCATTGTGTTATTTACGTTGTTGAGTAGACTAAGTTTCCAATCATATGAAGCAATGGATTTGCAAAGCAATATCCTTCAAAACTCTCGGTGTTACGCAATTAGGGTGCAGTTCCGTGCTAACAACCGTACGAGTAATAAGTACCGATACATACTGATCAAAAATTGTCCGTACCTTTACTGCTTATTTGTTACTTACTTGCATTGTGCGAGGTTTTTATATTGATTTGGAAAATTAAGATGTATTTTTTTTTCCCTTAAGCTTGGTTATAAACCACAAATTTGATTAATAAATTAATATTTTTCTGTTTATGTACGGTCTAGAAATTGGAAGTGCGGCTGCCAAAAATACCGTCTAAAAGTTTGATATTCAAGTGTGCTCAGTGAATGTTAATACCTATAGATATTTGACAATAACTGATTCTCTCTTGCCTCAAACAGGTGCGGCTATCAATAAATAAAAAAAACATTGGCCAATAAAGATAATATTCGACGGAAGTAATAAACGACAAACGAAACACGAATAAGAACTGAGGAAGACATCGGATAGCCGTTTTAGCAATCGTAATAGTCACGATAAGTACATTTATGAACACCCTAGTAGCGAGAATATGTTTGCAAATACGGCTATGAGTCATATATATATTTTATTAATATCTAGGGCTGAAACAAACATCTAGAATTTCCCACGTGTTTTTTTTATTCCACGGATGTTTCATACTTTACAAACCTTTTCGTAAACCACGAGCGCTGTGCGGTAGAGAAACGGAAGCGAAATTTAAAAATTTAATTCTCTCGCGTGAATTTATCAGAACATATTACTGCTGGGGGAAAACACGTAAAATTGTAATGAAGACCAGGATTTAAGTGAGTAGAGTAGTAACAGGTAGCTGTTTTATGGCTTACATAAACACTAAGGTCTTAATTCTTGAACGAATTAAAGTTGTATTAAGGTTATCATTATGCATATCTACTTCATATAACACCTCGTCTGAAAACTATTACCTATTTTCCTGTAACATTGGGTACAACTCGTCATTCTTTGCTATAGTGAGGCAGAAAAATGACGCATCAAGCGAGCCATCAGGCGCCTTCCTTCCCGCCCCAAATCTTAGAGATATCGGGCCAACAAAAATATTTCAACACACATTTCTGCAACACAGTTCCTGTGTAGTCTCGTGGCCCTTGTTAACACGGAGAAACGTTTTTCTTTCTTATCAAACCACTCTTAGAGAGTCCTATTGTGTTTCTTATTTAGATATCGCAATTTGAACGAGATGGTGTTTGTTTATTTTTATACAAATACCCAAAAAAAGAGTGTTATGTTCTCAGGGTTCATGGATATAGCTACATACATATCTGAGTTTTTATCATAACTTTGAATGTATTCCATTTAGGTACCTACTACAAAAGCTTTTTATACACAAACCTCATATAATTTAACTAATTTTCACACTGCTACTCGACGAGACGTATTAAATTAAATTATCAAACACAGTCCCCTAAAATTGCATTTGGCTAACCTCGAAACAAAACACGGTCGACAACGGTCCTACAATTTGAAAATACGGGCAGCCCTGTAATCTTTTTGTGAGCATGTTATCGCAGTTTGTTAAATAACAATATATTCAAGTTACACGTATAAAACGAATGCGATACCATTCTGTTGGATGGTCCACATTACAATAAAGGTTGTGGCTGTAACCAGGTTCGTGAGCACGTAAACCTTTTAGTACATATAGAAGCAGGTACTCATGTACATATAGGCGGTTGTTTTCCTGCGATGTGATGTCATCCCTATACTTTAAGCGGCAGCCATCCACAAATTGCTACAACCGGATGTGTTTACGTCTTGAAAAGAACATCTGTTTTTCTTTAAGTGTAACTTAACAGGTTTATGCCAAACCGTGCGATTAGATTTTTTCTTTTTTGATTTTGTAATTGATTGGGCAAAACCCAGATAGTACATATATTATTCAATAAAATAATTTAGCATTTACTACATTCAAGGATCGTGTTTCATGTCAAAATATCAATGTCGTGACTTTATCTTCATATTTCCCAATGATAATATAAATTACGCAGTAAATAAAAACACTCCTTAAATATCGAGTAAGCGAAAATGGAAATTATAGTTGAAAAGAAAAATGAGAGCGGAGAAAATAAAATGAAAGCGGACCAGCACCAAACGTTGCCCACACTTTATCTAGATCGTATCGAACTTACATTTGCAGGAAACCGATTTCAGGAGTCACGTAATGCAGTCGCCTTCGAAGCCAAAAGAGGGCTTGGGCAAATGAAGGAAATTATGCGGGATTCGCATCGCTTGACACATGATAAAACTGTATGTATTTCTTATGAATATATTGAGTTATTTGAAAAATAAAAGTAAAAGCCATAAAAGAATTCCGAAAAGGTTACTTAGATGTCTCATACTCAAAAATCGAAATGATTCGTTCAAAAACGAACTTCCAAAAAGTAATTTTGATGAGTCATACCTACTCGGTTCTTAAATTGGTTAACTTTCATAAAAATGAGAAATGTGGCATTTACTATCTAAAACAGGAATCTACATACATGCCTTGTTTAGAAGATAATAATCTTTCGCCTAAAAAGCCACTATAGTCACCACACAACACGTCTCTAAAGCGTTCTCGTTTGAGCACTTTGTTTTGGTAATGTGTTCAATTTAGTTACGTTAAGGACCAAAGACCAAAAAAGGACCAAATAATAAGTTTGAACTAATGGTGTTAATAGGGATCGATGACCTGGTGAAGACCGCAGGAATCTGCTGGATACAAGAAGCACAGAACCAGTCAAAGTGGCGGTACTTGGGGAAGGCCTATATGGATGAATACTGTTACGCTTTCCTAACTCAGATTGCAAATTAAAAGCCTAAGTCAAGTTAAAATAAAACATTGACCCCGCTGCTAACATCAACAAGAATAAAATTAAAGAATCACAAATAGGTCACCGGCCAAACATTCCGTTGCCAATATTATGCTACAACTTAATACAAAAACTTACTTTAGTTACTCATCTGCCTAGCCATTTCCCCACATTGTTGGGGTTGGCTTCCAGTCTAACGGGATGCAGCTGAAGACCAGTATTTTACGTGGAGTGACCTCCTATCTGACCCCCACAACATAGTTACTGGTTAAGACTGGTTGTCAGACTTTCGGGTTTCTGACTGTCATAGATCAACAAATGACAGTCGGGGCCAACATGCAACGGCTTAACATGCTTTGCTTTCAAAGCTTACTTTAGTTACTCTGTCAAAATAATTTCTGAGTCAACTCAGATAAATTGTCACAGGTTAGAAAAACAAAGAAAAGCTTCAGTCATTAACAATGAAGTGGAGTTAATAAAATTAAATAACAATTTCTCTGGATATTATTCTAAATCATTCTCAACTCAAATACCCCGCAGCAGTCAAATAGTCAACAATAGTCAAAGGGTTGGTTAGCTTACTTTACGATTCCGTTTCTAAATCGTTGTGTTATTTAAGTCCTCAAGCCGAGGGGAGCGCTTTTCATGCGAAAAACTTTGTTGGCCTTTCTCAGCTTTGACGTTTGCGTCACAGTGACGCGTCAACCTAGAAACCTAGAAAAGTAAGGAAGTAATTAAAGACGCCTGAGGGCAGATGCTGTCACACTACATATTCACCACTATTTATATGTGCGAAGCTTAGTAGCTTTTGTAGTTACACGTTTTCGAGCGTTTGCAGTTCCATATTTATAATGGTTCTACACGTTTGCGACCATTGTTACATTTTTTTGAAAAAATGTAACAACAACGCACAAACAACGCACGCACAACGCACAATGTAACATGTGTGTGTTTTTTGATCAAATGTATATAAGTAGTTTATCAGCCATCTTGTTACCATAACACAAGCATTAGGTTGCTTAGCTTGTGACAAATGGTGATGTGTGAAATGTCCAGGGATTTATTTATTTATTTTATTTTTTATTTTGTGAGACTAAAACAAAGCCCTATTTTTTAAAATAAGTCAAAGAATAAATATGTTTCGCACCTGGTTCATTTTGACTTACACTTAATTATTTTTTTGACAACGTCATTATCAACATTTTGAATAAAATGACAGTACGAAAAGGTGACACCCGCTATGTGGGAAAGGAATTTGTGTGAAAATGGTTTACAATTATCGCTTCTTGACCTGTACCTATTTAAATACAATACAGGGCTTTTTTTCAGGTAGATTGTATTGTGTCATAACTTGTAGCCTCCTTAATTATATTCACAACTCCTATTGGCCATAAAATTTTACGGGCAATGGGCCCTATCCTCTCAGTTGTTTCCTCAGTATAATATTTATTTGTTTTTTTTATTAACATTGCCCAATAAACTGAGCTCCAAGAATAAAATTTGCTAACTTAATTAAATACTGGTGTCATAATTTTTGCTTATGTTATGGGTCGTTATACCCAAGAGGGGAACGAATGCGCCGTTTTAATAACCCACGTTATTAAATGTAATTAAACATTTTCAAAATAATAAGCTGCTTATAATTTTAATTATAGTGAATTAATTAAGGCGTATAATTTTATCGGACGGTTAATTTAATGTTTTACTGGCTTTAGTAAACACAATGCTTTATTATTTACCTAATAATTATGTACCCGAGAGCAGTGGTGGCCCAGTGGGTTCAGCCCCGACTTAATTACGAGTTTTAGGTCGTGAGTTCGAACCCTGACAGGCACTTTGCTTTGTGTATTTAATTTCACCACTACTGCTCTCAAAACTGAAGGAAAATATCGCGAGGAAATCGGTATGTCTTAGAACTAAAAATTCGAAGACATGTGACATTCACCAACCCCTGGGCCTAGATTATAGTTCACTCCCTGTCATAGAGAAGAGGCGTGTGTCCCAGCAGTGGGAACCCTTAAGGCTGATTATGCTTATGTACCCACGCATCTACCTATGACATGGACAGTAGGCCTTTTGTTTTTTTTTTCTATTAAAATGAAAACGTAGCTAGTTAGGGATTACGATTTTGAATCCACTTTACTTTAGCTTACCTTAAAATTCGGGGACGGGAAAATTGCTTCCACGAATTTCTGGGGTACCTACGTTTTAAAATGTCTACTTACAACAGAGCAACAAAGATTTAGTACGAAGATAAAACTCCTAGATAGCTCTGTTATAAACTGCTGCGAAAATATTTAGATTGTGACGTCGACAAGAATTTTTAAAAGCAATTTCTTTTTTAAATCTTCATAATATTGCTCACCGCAGAATGTTAAAGTTTAAGTTTTCATTTGAACCAGAATTTAATTTTCTGTTAATAAAAGCGAGGGGTTTTTCACTGACTGGATTATAAAAGGTAAGATAGGCAGATCTGCCATGTTAAAATGGAACTGGGCTGGACACACCTGCCCCATATTAGACGAACAATGGGCCAAACTTACGACCCAATGGGTCCCTCGTAAAGGCAAGCGACATCGCGGCAGGCCCAAATGGAGATGGCGGAATGAGCTGGACTCCTTCAATAAGAACTGCACCCCAATTGCGTAACACACAATCAATCGGGATCTGAATCATTTTGAAGCAAATTGCTAATCCATTGCTTCATAAGTTCGAAAAATTTGTCTGTTCAACACGTAAATAACGCAATGAATGTTGTTGAACTGTCAAAATGAAACCGATTCCGATTAATCGTGTGTTACGCAATTAGGGTGCTGGTCCTTAGCAGCTTTGAACAGAGAGGAGTGGAAAGAGAGTAGGGAGGCCTTTGCCCTGCAGTGGGACATCACAGGCAGATAATCATAATAATAAATAAGATAGGCAGATCTATGCCGCTGTGAGCTAATTGCTCCATCTACGATTAAGTTCACCGTAACAGATTGTTTTCATTCTAATTTAAGGGGCTCGTGGATAAGGAACAACAGCCGCACGGATCGATCGATCAGGTTAAGCCACACTTGCCGGGGTTGGTCCTTGGATGGGTGGCCATCTTTACACATCGAGACCCCTCGAGAGAGAAGCCGATGGTCCTGGCTGGTCATTCATGGATCTTGGAAAGTCGTTACGCGTCGTCAGAAACCCGAAGGTCTGACAACCAGTCTTACCAAGGGGTATCGTGTTACTACTGTAACTGGGTTGTGGAGATCAGATACGCGCTCCGTTTAAGATATTGGTATTCAGCTGCATCCAGTTAGACTGAAAGCCGACCTGAACATAGTTGGGAAAAGGCTAGATAGATTATATATAACAAGTTGTTTTGTAAAATGACCTTTGCTATTTATCCCTATCGCACATCTTTACATATTATAAATAAATTAAACTCGCTTTTCGTGTCGCTCTGTGTGACCGCATTGTTCTTCTAAATTTTGCAACTGAATTAGATGTAGCTTTCACCATCATTCGGATAGTTTATTACGGAAGGGTTATGTGTTTATAACATTAATATGTAACTAACACGCTATATAAAAAAATCTATATTTACTCAAGTCGAAAAAACCGTCCGAAGCACCCGGCCCGGTTCGCTTCTTGTATTACACACATCAACAGAATCTAGTTTTAGTTTCTATAAAAAGTTTATATACAGATTGAAACCTCTTTTATTCTATTTATAAAATTTAAAAATGTAGATAAATAAAACAAAAGAAAAAACAAAATACGGCGGCATAATTGTGAGTAATTCATTACGTTAAGGAAAATTATTAATATTAATTAATGAAACGGGATTAGATTGTTTTTCTTTTTTAATTTAACGTGCCGTGTGAGCTTTGAGAGTTATGTCACGTCGTCATTTGAGTCGAGATGAAATGTTACGAGCCGTGGGTATGTTAGAAAATGGTGCTATTCAACGCATCGCTACTGAGGTCCTACACACCAGCCAAAAGGTGATAAATCAAGGTTGTAGTCACGTTATCTCAGTTCTGAGGATGTGGCTGAACGGCACACGGGTAGATATCGTGTTACTACGCAGAGACAGGATCGATTTCTCCAAATGACCGCCAGAAGACAACCCAATATCACAGCGATGCAACCAGTACAAAGGCTCCAGGAGGACCACCAGCTGCTGGTAAGCGACCAAACCGTGCGAAGGAGGTTCTATGAAGTTGGTATTCATGCTCGAAGACCGCTACTTGTTCCAGCATTGCGACGTGGCAATCGCGGTCGGCGGTTTTCGTGGGCTCGGGAGCATTTACCATGGAGTGACGAACAATATTCTTTGGTGCTGTTCACCGATGAGTCCCGGTTTGGGTTTCATCCGGATTCACGAAGAACACGCGTTTGGAGAACTCCAGGGAGAATTACACGGCACCCGTATACGGCACCCTCAGGAGGTCCACTCATACCAAGGCGGGACTATCATGGTGTGGGCAGGAATTCGTCTTGGCGGCCGAACCCAGCTCGTTTGGATCCAAGGCAGCATGACTGCACAAAAATACCACGATGAGGTAGTAGTGCCTGTTATTGTCCCACACAGAATCCAAATGGGCCAGGAATTTCTACTCATGGACGATAATGCTCCTTCTGATGCGGCTGGTGTCGACAGATCTCCGAGACCACGATATTCAAGTTTTGGATTGGTTTGCACAGTCGCCCGACTTAAATACAATGCATAATCGAGCATGCCCGGGACATGTTACAACGAAAAGCTTTGAGACATTCCAACTGCAACTTTACGAACACTTGCGAAGAATATGGGATCTCGTACCGCAGCAAGACATAGACAGTTTAATTTTAAGTATGAACAATCGATGTCGATGTGCAATTAATGTAAGCGGTGGCAAGACTGATTATTAATAATTAGATTTTATAAGATTTTTTCAATTTTAACTAATATTAATAGTTTTATAAGAAGAAACCAAGTTTTTTTATCATACTAATTATCTACGGTGATTAAAAAAATTAACATTTATATTTAAAACAAAAAAAATCATGAAATGTCTTTTATTTTGTATTAAAGACCTTAAAATAACCTATCATTCTTCCATTTACTATATCAGAAAATTCTTCATAGGTTTTTAGACATTTGATGAAATATAATATATCCCTAGATTCTGTTGATGTGTGTATTACTCGTATAATATAAGGCCAGACATAATCTTGCCTCTGGACCAGAGTTTACACAAGCAAGACTCAGATTTAGATGAAAAAATCGACAACCATAATAGTACCTACATATTGATGTTGACTGTACTTCGGTAGGTACAGTCACGAAAACTAATATGTCAACTCTTGGCAACTTTCAATTGGGATTTTTTCATGATAAAACGAATGCAACGTTGAAGTCCGACACATTACATAAACCTATTGGTTCGAAAATGCTATATTCGTAACAACATAAAATTTAATGCAAAAATAAAGGAGAAAATCGCTTTTGAATACATATTTATGCTCGTGACTGTACAGCCAATGATGAAAGAGACTGTTATAATCATTATGATTCAGAGTAACCTCGTTTAGTGGTTAAGGTTGTTTAGATACCTACGTGTTCTTATTTTAAAATAAACAATATTATTTACCCACGGCGGTCGGAAACTACTATGTAAATAAACAATTAATTGATATTACATAGTCACCTATAATTCTAGTACTGACGCACCAATTTATCACTAGTTTCCCATAAAGGAAAATATCGCGAGGAAAACCACAAGTTTAATTAATTAATACAAAGTGTTGCTCAGAAAACATCGGGCAACCCTCGAGCATTTACTGAAGAGAAAATTTATTGTTTGCTTTTGGTGAACCTATGTTAATTAGTTAGTGTGAGGCAGTTAGAAGCTCCTGTGTTTCTTTGGGAACTATTTCTATGGGGGTTTTCGCAGTTATTTTACCTCTAACAGCAGCAACCCCACAGCAACTTTATTACAATGTGAATAAAGATCATTGTGCTTTTGACAAACTTTTCAGTAGCTGCAATTCAGCAGCAACATTATTCGACCGCCGACTCGCACTTGGCCGGTTTTGCCTCACTTGTAACGTTTCTTCTTACTTCTATGGTAACTATTTGGTATACTTACAATTAATATGCGTTAAAAAAATCAAATTCAAATGATTTTATTTCACATAAACCTACATGGGCACTTATAATAAGTCAGAAGCGGTTCCAATTGGTCAAAAATCAAAATCAAAAGTCATTTATTCAAATAGGCTGAGAATCAGCACTTTTCGAACGTCAAAATTACAAAAGATACTCCCCCAAAACACCGCCCTTCCTAGTGCTTTCTCCGGGAACAAGAAGTGGCGCAACCAACTCCCCAGTAGCACAGCTGTTACTAAATCGTTTAGATCGTTTTACTATGGAAAAGCGCCAGCAAGAAACTCCACAGTTACCTACTCTTTTAAAAATAATTAACTCAAGTATACAATGTTTTTAAAATACCCTGTTAATAGGTATGGGAATCAACGAGAAAAGCTGTTCTTGAAAGATTGAAAATCTTAACAATGTCTGCAAAAATTAAAATAAAAAGAACATTGTCACGTGGGCATAGCCGCGAGTGCAGCCCATATAGAAGTGCAGTTTTTTCAATTTAGAATGTCAGCTATTCAACTGTTTTTTTCTGTGCAGTTCCCGGTTCTCATTACGTCTCAAGAGTATCCTCGGGGGCTAGCCAGTGGCCGTCTGCGTTTGACATGACGGTTCTCAGTTTCCACGTCCCTTTACAGAACAGGGCTTAAGTGCCAAGCTATTTACACCATGCTTGAGAATCAAAACGAGTACTACCGCCAAAACCTATATCTGGTCAGATATAGGTCTTGGCGATAGCACATCATGACCACAGCTACGTCCGTAAGTAAAACAAAAGAGGATTTTTTTAGGTCGACTAATAATGTACGCTGCAAGTAGGAATAGTCCTTACGGTGCGGTGGTCAGATATAGATTTTAGCGATTACCTTCCTATTTCAATCATTATGTGCGCATCTGTATCAGCATCAAGGAATAGGATTCTTAAATGCTACGTCTCCATATTATAGTAAGTACCTACATCCTAAGCACATAAATGAATTAATATTCTAATCTATCAAATCGTCTGAATAACCGTAATAGGCTAGTTTCCTAAAAAAATCTAATTAGTCCGTCAGTAAGATTATGAATGAAGAAAAAATATTGAACGCGTATTTTTTCTTTTGTCAATTATGTTAAAAATGATGAAGATATCGCCCGTTAAGTTCCGCGTGACGTCACTTGCTTGCGACACTTTTGCAAGCAAGTGACGCGCTTTATCTTTGTAATTTTTTGTTTGATTGACAAAAGAAAAAATACGTGAACATTATTTTTCGATAATCTAACGGACTAAATATATTTTTTTTTACCCAGTAAACTACCCTATTACCAGTTTAAAAAAAAAACCAAAAGTTCTCCGTCGTACCTTTTATGTAAGGCACAAAGAACTGAAATATAGTCTGGGCGAGTCAAAAATGTGAGAGTCAATTGCAGTAGGTGCCATACTACCAAGATATTATTACTTCCAGTAGCTATACCGTTTTCAGAACACCCATTTAATCTTTGCTGTTTACTTTAGCTGTTATTACAAGGGAAGCGGGATCGTCCGAAACGGTTACCGCTGCCCTGGAACATAAAGGGCTAAGGAAGGGACACGGGTGGGTTTTAGTCAGTAAGAGTCTGACACTCCCTTCCGCTCCACCCAGAGCGGGACGGGTCATTTGATGATTTCCCATCCGCAAAAAAAAAGCTGTTATTACAATACTCAAAGTATGAGTGACTGTTAATTCTTCGACTGGATCTCAGGCCCTCAGTATGGACAGTCTTGCTTCTAACCTTATTGAAAGCCATCCCATTCGCTGTCACAGCCCTAACTTTAAGGTAATTATAGTAAATGTGTTAACTATGGTGTTTAAATTGACGCTAGTCACGTAATGGCTTCATTCTATAGATAAACGGACAAGCCTATTTTTTGTCTGAAAAGTTCCAAAACAAAAAAAATAATAACACCTGGACCTTGCTGGCGCAAAAGACCTCATTCCTTAGCATTAAGCGATTTTCCACCATTTATTAATTCATTAATTATTCATCCTTTTAGGACTATTAGGTGACGCCAAGGAAATGAATCGTTAAACAAATTGATACCCTACGTTAATTTTCCGCGTTATAGGCATTTCATACAAGTGTCAAAGAATGACAGTTGTGATTTCAATATACGGACAATTTTAGTTTGTAAGTCCATTTGATTTACAATTTATTTCCGGGACTATATCAAAAGTGACGTCACATATTAAAACTAGTACTCACATTTTTGTGAGTCTTGCTTGTGCGGAGGTTTCTTGTCGCGCACCATGGCTGCAGGACGGTTGTGCGGGGGGTGCGGCCGGCGCGGGCGCGATCCTTGATACTATCGGCCCCGTCCGGCGCCGCTCGCGCTCAACGCGACTGTATTGTCGTGGTTGTGCCAAATACCTGCAAAAAAATAAGTTACGTATCTAAGTGTGGGAAGCTAGGCTAGATCTACGTGTATGGATTGTCGACAGTGGTTAGTTAAGCCCGTAATACACATGCACAAAAATAAGCAAGTAGCTTGCATGCCATCGTGGCATTCACCAATCAGGAGTTTTTATGGGTCAATGACATGCAAGCTTTTCGCATACTTCTGTGCAAGTTACAGGCTTGTGCAGTACGGGCTTTATGATCGGTTCCAAACGTATCAGATGAAAAAGTAAACAAATGGATCAGAAAACGTATAATTATGTGGATAAGTGTTTGTAGTGCCACTTACAAATTTAGAGTTTTGATTTGAATATTTGAATACTAAACCCAAAGTTCTATTTTATATCACCTTAAAAATGTTTTTCATTTGAAAATTGAGGTAAATTTTTTATCCTTAATTTTGGTTGATGATTTTTCAATAAGAATTCAATAATTTTATTGAAACCATATTCTTTAGAAAAAGTGGTGAGCTATAAGTTTAAACCTTTTGAATACAGATGAATGTTTTACCAGCGTGTCTTGAATGTTTGAATAGCATAAGAATTTCCAGAACAGGGTTTTTTTTACACTTTTCGCAGATACTTTTGAAACAAACTATAGATAACATGCTTAATTTGGTATGCGGAGCATGCTCACTGGCTGCCGAAATTATTCAAACGCCTGCAGTCAAGTTTTTCGCTTTGTGAATGCACTACATCTTGAACTTGCAATCGTAAAATATAACGCAACAGATGCCCACATGAATACTTCAGAACCAATATCCAGTTGGTGCTGCATGAAAATATATCTTTATTTAGATAGAAAAGAGAACGTCATAAAGTTATCAACTGGCGAAAATGCGAACTGAGATAGTTTCTATGTTATTTTAGGCTAGCGAAGGAAAATTCATATCACGCAACGCTTCGTATGTAGAACAACAAAGATATATCCTTATTTATACTCAATATGCTTGTGGAGACGATCGAAGTTTTATATACGCGCACTTCCAGTTCCCAATGACCGTAAACAGGAAGCAAAGCCGACTTTCGGCATAATCTAATTTTCAGACATCAAAGGAGCGTCCCGGGCTATCAAAGAGCAGGAAAAAGTTACAGAGTTCGTAGTTGCTCTAACTCCACATACATACATACATGTACGCACGGCTACACATCAAGCTATACATTCCCATTACACGGTTACACATCAAGCCATACATTCCCAGTGTAATGGTCTTAACAGACTCAAAATGGAAGAAAATTACGGATTTATAGAGAAAACGACTAAACAACTTTAATTACAAAATAAAGGGAAAAATATTACATTTGGTTTGCAACCAACGATGGCAGAGACTCAAAAAAACAAGTGCTATCCAAATGACGGCTAAAAAAGAAAAGTATTTAACATATTATAAAAAAGTTTGTAGCAAAAAGTTCATACGCTAGTTGCATCGCTTACACCCAGTATATAAGCTGACTTCTGGTTGTATGAAAAGCTTATACAATGCAAGGTCAGCTAAAACTTAAAATGTATAGCTTGTTGTGTAGCCGGGTGTACCAACAAAAAAACTGTAATATTATATTCCAAAGAGGAACTTTATTTACTACTTTGTTCAAGGTAAGCTCCGAACCGATTCGTAAAGCGATTTCTTTGAAGTACAAAAATATTTGAGCTGTGCAACAACTGGGTAAGATTTTGCCAAGAAAGAACTCACATTATGAGACCAACCCTGAAATCGTGAAATGAAATCAGCTGTCCCACGTACTGACGTGGGAGACAGCTGCTGTTATTCATAATCTTGAGTGCAATGACTCCAGAGTTTTAGAGTAAACAGAAACTAAGGTTGTGTACAAACATTTTGTGTACATTCAGTTTTATGCTGAAAAATGATCCCAAAGGCTTAAGTATCGCTGAGGCGAGACGCTTTATTCACAAGGCCGAGGTCAGACGACGGTCACTAACGCCGAGATCTGCAAACGTTTCTTAGCACGTACTTTGGCTAAGCCTTATTCCTGCCACTGTCGCACAACTGTCAAACTGCCTGTGCATGATAGAGACGGTGTCTTAGTCAAAGCTAAGTAACGTATATAGATATCCGCCTTAGATGACTCGAGATCTTTTATGAAAGGGTGCATTCAAAGCATTGACTGGGGTCTAATATAACCGCTACTGATGCATACAATACCTACATATGTCTTGCTTATACTTAGTTGGCAGGTTGGAGCAATCGGGATTTTGTGATGCATTCATTCTTTAATTAGTTTTTTTTTGTTAAAATCTTGTGCAAATATTTATCTACTGCATAGAAACGTATATAAAATCAGAAAAATTAATTGTTTAACAAATTAACTACCTACCAACTTCGATTTATTAGCCATATATTCAAATCACAACTGTAACTATTGACAGTTGTATGAAATGACTACAACACGGTTAATTGAGGTAGTGTGTCAATTTTGGCAATTAATTTCCCCGACCGTACACATTGTCCGTATCCTGTATGCAATTGACACAATACAAGGGAATTGGACCAAACTCACAACGAGTCCCTGGTAATTACGAGGGACCCTTTCGATCGAGAGTTTGGCCGATTGCAAGCGACATCGCGGCAGGCCCAGACGGAGATGGCGGGATGATCTGGACTCCTTCAACAAGAACTAAGCCTTAGCAGCATTAAACAGAGAGAAATGGAAAGATAGGGAAGCCTTTGCCATGCAGTAGGAAAACACAGGCTTTTAGAAATAATAAAATAAGCTACAAACACAACATAAACGTATGCAACACTTAGTAAGTGCTTATAAGTAAGTTTTCTGCTCAGCTCTAGAATTTTCTTCAAACAGATTTTGCGATTCAAATTTTTCCGTTTGATTAACTCGCTATACGTGAAGTGGGGAACTTGATCCAAGATTTCTATTGCCTAAACATTAACTTCGATTCGAGCAACTTTCGACGCCCGAGTCAGTCAATAGTTAGTTTAAAGTTTCGCAAGCATGTGCCAAGTTCCGCGATTGAATTTCGGTAGCAAATGCTTTACCTATCTTGTCTGGCGTATGTTATTAATGGGTGTTGAAGACTGAAGTATTAAATTTGAGAGTGATATAAACAGATTGGACATGTTTTTGGTTTCTACTTTAAATTAAGATATTAATTATTATAAATGTGAGACTATTAAATTGTGACCTGCCCTGACATCACGCAACATACAGCATTATAAAACTTTTAACTTTTTAATTTCCCTTTTTGTTGAATACGTGAACTTTGGCTGCTTTTTATTAGAGTATGTTTTTTTTTTACATATGCGTTTTATTTGTGTTATCATTTCAGCTGAATGATATCCACCGCTGGACATAGGCCTCCCCCAAGCACCACCACTTCGACTGGTTCTATGCTTTTCGCTTCCAGCGGATTCCTGCGGCCTTCACAAGGTTATCGGTCCACCTTGTGGGAAGCCTTCCAACGCTAGGTCTTCCGGTACTCAGTCGCCACTCCAGAACCTGTCGACCCCAATGGCCATCCGTTCTGCAAGCAATGTGCCCTGCTCACTACCACTTAGTTTAGCAATTTTTCGGGTTATGTCGGCTACCTTGGTTCACCTGCGGATCTCACTGCCCATGCCCATTTTTCCCACTGCCTTGACATAAATGTTAACAAATGGGTGCTACCGATCAATACCGAAGGGCGGGCGTTTTTGGGGGACTGTCTTTTGTAATTTTGACGTTCAAAAAGTGCTGATTCTCAGTCTAATTTGAATAAATTAATTTTGATTTTTTGATTTTTGATCGCTTCTGACGTTGGTCCTACGCCTGATCTCTCCCGGTCGTGTTAGATTGACCTCTCATGGCAATATAGAGAGAGTAAAAGAACAAAGAGTGCATCCATTTTCGCGCACGCACTTGTGCTCTAAATATCTTCTGCGTACTTGGTTAGTCTCCGTTGGGATTGTCCGCCATAAGCGGAATTTGGTCGGGAGGATATTATTATTATTCATGCAGTAGTCGTAGGTTAAACTAGTTTGTAGCTAGGCTGACAGAATTTAGATTGTCATCACGCTTATAAAAAGCTAAAATATTCAGAAGAGGATCCACAGAGGTTGTTGTATGAATGAAAAATATTTCAACCACCATAATGATATATGCATACAATCAATTCAATACTCGATATAGCCATCTATAAGTGTTATGTCTCCTCGCAATTCTAGTTTTGAGTTTTCCAGCACCTATATGAGCACCAAGTAGGTGCTTATCGAGTCACACACGGCGGCGGACACTTGACCAAATCGAGTGAAAGCATCGCGAGCTCGATTCTCGTTATAAACTGTAGTGTATGCCTCATTATAACAAAGAATGATCCAGTACCCGGGTTGTTGACAGCCATAAATCTGTCATAAATCATCTCACACAGGACTTACACTTAACGTTCTGAAGATAATCAACATATTTTTGACATGGATGTGTGTGGTTATTTTAAAAAAGACCATCTCAGACTCTAATCGGCTTGGTTCTAATGTGATCAGACCAAGCTAATGTCCGGATTTTAAAAGAGACTGGGACCTCCGACCCATATCGCAAGAGCCAACCATACTTGCCGTCAAAATAAACTGCACAATTTATTTCTCTAGCGCTTGTCTACCGCTCTATCAAGCGTTGAGCGGATTTTCCTAGCGAGAGTACTTTTCGCTGTGGATTGTCCGCTTGATGTGCTGGATGTGCATATACGCCGAAAGAGCAAACTTTTCTGTAGGAATCGGTTGAATAAATAATGCACTGCTGTGTACATATTTATATACTAGACTGGACTACTCGAGCATCGAAAGCGCATAACTCATCAAATTCATTTAAGTAAATTGAGTTCCAAAAATGATTGTAGAATTAAATACATATACGTAATAAAATAGTTGACCCTGTTTATCTGAACATAAAGCTACCTACTATGTGTAAATAACTAAATATCATAATCAATAAGTAGGTAAAAACACTAGAAGGAGCATTTATTTGACCTCTTTGATCATCACTCCAGATATTACGGGTTATTTACAAACTAGTATGATGTAAGGTACAGTAGGAGCCTTGTAAAGTAACAAGCCTATGACACATTATTTAAACAGTTACCCAAGCTCTAGTAGCTGGTACAGTACAACGAGATGTAATCCCGGCTGAACATTGACGGATTGCCAAGCCTCCGCCTATCTGCATTATTGAGTTACCCATACCTCCTGCTTGACACTTACAAGCGTTGGGTGATAATAAATAATAGATAGCTGTACTCTGTTCCATTTAAATCCTTTCAAGTGTCCAATAAGGAAGTGATCAGGGAAGTCAATGAAATAAAGAACTTAGAGGGCCTTGATTCTAACTATGTATGAGAAAATAGTTTTATTTGCACCTAAATAAACTAACCTCCTAAAACACAGGTATACCCTAGCTTAGGAGGTAGAGTACTATTTCTTGTCAGAACTTTCACCTTAAGCTTTCAATGTATTTTAAACTCTGTATGTTTTTGGCTAAATACAGATTTATTATTATTATTTATTATGAATCAATATGACGAGATGGGCCGACGACATTGTTGCCATCAGGGCACAACTTGGACGAGCCTGGCACAGGAGTGTGGGCATTTGCACAAGAAAAGATAAGCATATGCCCAGTAGTGGGTGAAGTCGGGATGTGTATAATGATGATGATGAGTATGACGCATAAAGTTTAAAATAAAGCACAGAAAATAAGTAAAACAAATGGCGAAAGTATGCGTCAAATCTGCGCAAAACGGCCATCGCTCCACTATTAACAACCAATAAAGGAACAAAATAGTGAACAGGAAAATGTTTCACAATCCACAAGAAGGTTTTCGAAATCCTTTTTATATTTAAATTAGCGTAAATATTTTCCCGATTCCCTTTACACTTGCGTAAATACTCCAACGAAATTAAAATTAGACAGGATCGGCGTTCCTTGAAAAGCGACGAGTTATTTGCAAAGTCGCAATAGAATGCTGACATTAATTCATTTTATATTATAATCTTATGATGAAGTTTTTGGAAAAGAAACGAACTTTGCCTTAATCCTTTAAAATTCGAAATAGGAAGTAAACAAGGAACAGCTTTCTAGTTGCCTTCGTAATTGCTCACTCAAAGCCAAAAAAATCCAACAAAAAGCACTGCTACGTGCGAAAATAACAATGGCGGAGCCACGAACTGTCGTCCAAATTACCGAATTTGGAGTTGCTCCAAACAATCTCTTATAAACACGGCCATTTTAATTGACGACTTAATATTAGTTACAGAGGCGTTCCGTGTCGCTGTTGGGTGAGCCATGCAAATTATTGGAGCGAGAAAATTCATTAGCCTTCCGCAGAAACGATCAAAGCAATTTAGAACCATTTACGTCGAGCGATGGTGACGTGTAGCCCAGGCAGGTGATGCATCCAGTACAACAGAGCTGTCCCGTGATTAGGCACGCTACAAACATTTATTATGGATGATATCGATCCTCTGAAACTGGCACGAATTATTATAGAGATGTGGTTTTTGTGCTGTGAATGCAAAGCTTGGGGCGGTTAACGATTTACGATTAACAGGATTAAAATGACTGTGGCGTTCGTTGAACAAATTCGGAGTTCGGTAATAAATGTTACATGAAAGCTTTTAATAAATATATTGGTATTATAAATTATGTTGAATCGTGCGTGTGTGTTCTGTAACATCGTCCAAAATTAGAAAACAATTTATTATTGTGCTAATGTAGCATTCTCCCTGTCCCCTGTCATCCACATGTGTTTCTATGCCCAATTAAATACATCCTTATTAAATGTGGTAGATATTATTTGCACATTTACCCTATCAGAGCGAAGATCTTTTATTAAAGAGGGGTCTTTTACATCTCTATAAGGCCTTCGACTGCGTGCTTAGTCAGAATATGCGCTTGAAATCGAGAAATCACTGACTGAAAGAGCAGGTGTGATTGCTCTCCACTAAAGTACCTATCTGGAACAACCATGTGTAATCAATCAGTCCAATCGGAATTACATCACACCAAATTAATTGATATCAGGGATGCCAAGCGTGCTACTGACAATTAAGTTAGCTACAATTGCATTGATCAGCCGACTGTACTTTACAGTGCAGTGGTTGAAACTTAATATAGACAAGTGGGTTTCTGACCTATTCCCCCTTATAACAAAACAAGGTTTTTGTTTCCATCAGGTTTAAACCACTGACCCAGTTATTGAATTAAGAACCCAACTGTTATAGAAATGCAGTTCTTTATACAAAACTGACAGCTTAGTTTGGTGTTAGGTTGTTATTTAAGTATTAAGAACTTTGCCTAAATCGAAAAAAAGTTCGAAATACAAGTACTGGCTCAATAGTTTAGGCTAGAACTAAAGTTAGGTTTCGTTTTGGAATAAGACTTTTAAGGTTTTACACTTAAAAAAAAACAACTTTTTTTTTAAGAACAGGGCAACTTGGGTTGGCATCTTTGCTACCAACTTTCCTGACTGACAAAATAATGTTCTCCCCGCAGCATAAGCCGAGAATAGCACATGACACGAGAAAATACCTAAGTTTAAAACGGTCGAAAAGATAGTCTTTTCTTACGCACGAACCTACCAGAAATATCAGCGGGTTAATTGCGTAACACACTATCAGTAGCAATGGGTTCAATTTTGACAGTTCAACAACATTCATTGCGTTGTTTACGGTGTTGAGCAGACACATTTTTCGAACATATGAAGCAATGGATAAGCAATATACTTCAAAACGATACAGATTAAGATAGAAGAGTGTTACGCAATTTGGGTGCTAGTAAGTATAAGCTTTTTGAAAGTCAAAGACAGATTTATACTTTAAAAAACGACATGTTTTGTAGACGTCAAATCTACAGACAAAAAACACTTTAAAGAAGGCACTTAATTTGGATTTTGGTAAATTTGCACAAGTACCTGTAATTTTCTCCAATTGCATGCCTTTTCCGACCGATCTCCTTACCAAGGATTCAAATGGTTTTGGATGCATTCTACGACTGTGGCACGTCCAATCCTATTTAAGCTTGGCATCCTTATTGGCCGTCGACGATACCCGTCTTGAGGCGCCTCGTAGAGAGGCAAATCCAATCGCCAAGCTTTAGATTCAATACGGTATGCTCCATGTACTTCGCAGACTAGGAGAGTGTCAATTCTATAGTTGGGAAATGCATCTATAGTGGCTGTGTTTCTTCTGTTTATTGAACTTTGAATTTTGTTTTTAAAATTCTGGTTGATTTTGAAAAAGTGCAAAACAATTTATTTTAGCATGCCTAAAGCACAGTACAGCTCTTTTATGCAAAAACGGGCCACCACGATAGCCGTACAACTTACAAGCGTTCATTTAGCGCAGTCAGCTGTGCTACCAACTTGCTGACTGCAATCTTTTGACCACCGCATAAGTTAATTACGAAAGCGTCAGGGTAGCCCGTGCCATTAACATTTTCGTATCGGTCGTATGTTGGTCTAAATATGATTCACGACCGTAACATATATCTATTTACAGAAATATAATCATAAAAATCATCAGTACATCGTTCTAAGTTCATATTATTATTACCGTATTCATGAAATCATGACATTCCAGGCTAATTCTAACTTAAAAATTTGTGTTGCTGAATCTAATGATTATAATTGATAACCTGAAAATTGGAAAAAGGGTAAGAACATTTGAGTTTTGCGGAAGTCCTACCGCATCCCCCTTAAGTTCAAGTCACAGTGAATGAAAAATAATTCTTCAATCCCAAAAGTCAGTCTATGTAACTTTTGCTTAACTGAAATCAAGGCCAACATTGACAGTCGAAATTCGAGTAAGAATCCAACATCCGTAATCCTATTCGTGCTCACTTGCGTGAATATTTAAAATCGATATTCGTCACATCCTGGGAGGCATCGCTTGTCCTGGTTGGAGTAAAACCGTCCCGAAAGCATTCGAGAACATTGTTCCGCCATTTGAGTCGTGCCAGTGACGCTGTCGTGTGCTCCTATGTGTACCAACGACGTCAATATACCTACCACATAACTCGACGATGGAGATAGGCAATTTTAGAAGCATTGTGTTCCAAAATCAGAGGGGCAATAATTCTCGTAATTTTAAGACCGTTCACAGTCTGATCTCAGTCTCAATCTGTCAAAAAATACTTCTAATTTCCCTACATTTTGACAAGTTTGTGACATTTATTTGTCGCTGAGATGAGACTGCGACTAGATTTTGAACATTTTAAATTACGAGAATTGGTCTTCTGATATGAGGAACCAGCTACAAAATTATTGTTTCAACGTGACCTTTAGCTGTATTATATTGTAGTTTTGTTGTGTGTGTTTTGTTTAGCTGAATGCTACAGAAAATAAAAACTTCTTCCTCTTTTCGTATCACTAGTACTCTTTTTGTTTTTCTTCTTTTTATATCATTTGTGCCCAGTAGGTGGCCACGTTGAATGTGGCATCATTGGCATTACTAAGGTCATCCAAGGTGCAGACGAACGGGCACTTAGGATACTCCAGCAAGTGGGGCATGGTCCTGGTCAGAAGCAGAAAATGAAAACAAATGACATTAGGTAAGTGTTTTTAAAAGTCAAAAGTAAAGTCAAAACTTCTTTCTGACAAACGTGTGGCGTTCTGTAGTTTCTGCTGACCCCGTGGGAAAACGCATGAGTTAATGTACATACAACCCGCAAGAGTTAACTTAAGACTTCGCTCAGATGACGTATGCGCGCGGTAAGTTCTGAGGCGTCGTCGGTGGTAAGAGTGGTAACAGCGCGGAGGTCGGGCTTGGGCTTCAACTTAACTCTTGGGGTTATAATTGTATGTATGTGTAGATCTGTGCATGCAGCCATGTGGATGACACAGCTAACCCCATTTTTTGTAGGTCTATCTTATTACCTTTACATAGCCAAAGGGGTTAAATAGCTATCACGGACACGATTCCTACTTTTGGCTCTGTTCAGGCCTTGTCTGGATAACAATTACTGGTGGAATTAATATTAATTGCCTCAAGTTGTTGTTAAAAGAGAGCTGTGGTGGCTCAGTGGCAACGAACTTGACTTATGAGTTGTAGGTAGTAGGTTTGGACCCAGACAGCGGCTTTACTTTGTGTAATTTATTTCATCACCTCTGAAAAACGGTGAAGGAAAACATCGTGAGGAAACCGGCATGTCCTAGAACCAAAAATTCGAAGACATGTGACATCTACCAATCCGCATTGGACCCGCGTAGTGGATTACGGTCAATTCCCTCTCACAGAGAGAAGGCCTGTGTCCCTGCGGTGGTGGTTTAGGCTGATTATGTGTTGTTAAAAGATATAGAGCAGTCTTTATATCTAGAGTATCGGAAGCCCACAAAGCTGGTGGGTAGGTAAGGTTCAGTGAACGCAGCAGCTGCGTCTAAAATACCAAACGTCCGTTACCTTGCTAATGGTAGAAAAGGCCTGACTGGTTCAACGTATCCTTTTAAGTATCCACCTACGTTTTTAAAATAGAACTTAGATGTTCTAACCTTCACAACCATTCGACAGTTTGTCGAATCAAAAATGACACATTTTCTATTACTAATTTGCCTTTTTTTTGTGGATGGGAAATTATCAAATGACCCCTCCCGCTCTGGGTGGAGCGGAAGGGAGTGTCAGACTCTAGGACTAAAACCCACCCGTGTTCCTTCCTTAGCCCTTTCTTTTCCAGGGCAGCGGTAACCCTTTCGGACGATCCCGCTACCCTGGCAGGCTTCGGCCCTATCGGGCCCCGTCATCTGCTGACATCTCTTTGAGGCGCGCGTGGAACACAACGCGCCGTCCGGCACGGGCCTGGTCCTGATCGGACGGTGAGCTACCCACTACTCTCCACCCGCAGGCCCATTACTAATTTGCCTTGCCCCCGAAAACGGCGGTCGTCTATTTATTTAAGACTGAAAAAAAATTTGGTCAATGGAATTGTGATCAGCCTTTGGAGGACTCTTTATGTGTTCGATTCAGCACGGAAGCCTATCGAACGGTTGTGAATAGCTGTGCTGGAACAATAGGTTTAACTTGCTACAATTTGGTCACATGTTGCATTGTTTTGACTTTAGATTAATGGATTCGTTGAACTCGAATGAGTGATGATGACGTAATGTGTTAGGTACTCGTAAGTGCGAAATATATTATGTACTCGGCTTCCTGCATTAAATATACATTAGTACGCTTATTTGTTGTGTTACTCTGGCGTGATTATTAGTCATAATTACTTTCAGTGTCGGGTGGAATCATTATTTTGAATATTAATTTAAGCGCCATAAGTATTAATGTAAGTAAGCATTTAGAAGACTGTATCGTTGTTGTATTGGTTGCAAGCGCTACTGCTGAGCATAAGGTCCTGGGTTCGATTCTTGGTTCGGGCAAAGTGTTACTGTTATTGGTTTTTTCCACCTGGAAATTTTCAGCAGCCGCACGAAGTCTGCCCGCTTTGCTTTATTATGTATTTATTTATTTCAGGCGACGTAGGCCCATAGATAAATACCTAAACCTAGACATACATATTTTTATCATCAAACTTCACTTCACTAGCTTGTTCTTGAGCTGTTCTGTGGTACTTGTCCGCGGGAGCGACGGAACACGACGTCCTGCGGCCAGAAGTCTTCTTCCATGACGACGGGCAGATAGCGATTCGGTACGCGCACCACGAACGCCTTGAAGTTGACGTTGCGGTGCGACTCCAGTAACTGCACCCTCGGCGTGTACCTCGTCTTCTGTCGCACGTACTCCACGATGTCCTCCGCCTTAGTGGTGGCTTTGTACCCGTTTGATGGCAATAGGCTCGCCCTTTATTACATGGCACTTAAACATAACTGGCGAAACGTGGGTGTACTATAGGTTGTGCACCTCTGCCTAACCCTTCGAGGATTACAAGCGTCTTGTTATATTTATGTTATGTAATTTAAGTACCCATAGTGGTTCTGATCTTACATCGTCAACAGACATATCTTTTTACAATAGCACAAGCTATGCACATAAGAACAGCATGATGTTATGTTCTTCTATTGCTCGTGGCAAAATGAGAAAGAAGATACGATCATCATAAGATCCAATTGGTAAACAGATTTGAACCCACTACTATCCGCCATTTTTTTTTTCAATGCAAACAGAAAACATAAAAAGACCAGAACCCAAATAAGAGAGAAGATACGATCGTCATAAGATTCACTCGGTAAATTTTCAGACGTTTCTAATCTTTGGACACCATTCGGCCAAATCTGGCTTTGCTTTTATCTCCCTTGCCTTCACAAAATGCGACGTACATAGTAAATCTCGCGTAATATTATTAAAAAAAAAAATTATAAGTACAAAACAAGTTTGTACAGCCATAGCAACATAAATAAAGATTAATTTTATCAGCATTCGCACCACGTGCCGGGTTCCGCGATATTTCGACTGCGCCTAATGGTCGGACATTACCGGTGTTTCACGATGACTACTACCTGCTCATACCTACATTTACATTCTCCAGTGGCAAATCCTCTAGTACTGGGATCTTGCTGGCTGTACGTTTGAAAATATTGAGTTTTGAATATATTGTGTTGCAGTTAGTGGAGGAGAATTCTCCGAAATAATGTTTGGCATCAGAAAACTTCTTTTGTTAGTAAATATTACGGAGTTACCGGAATCACCAAAACAGGTCGGAAGAGAGCCTGGCTGGTGAGAGTCACTCTTGCAGAGCGTCGCATCGATGATGGTTCCGAGGCGGCTGTCTTGTGTTGACAGAATACGATTTCAGGGGAGCCGCTGTCGTAACACGTTCGCGACGAAGGGAGGGCAATTGTTGTAATTTTAAGAACGTTCGTCAGTCAGATCAAAAATCCACTAGCCTGTCAAAAGTACCTCTAATTTCCCTACATTTTTTATAACGTTTTGACATTGATTGTCACTAAGATGAGATTGCGACTAGATTATGAACATTTTTTATTACTGGAATTGGCTTCTTCTATATTCCGGCACAATCCTGATGATATTGAAGGGGTCTACCCTTTATAGCAGAACTTTTTAGTCATAATATTAATTTGCATAACAGCGCATGGCATAAACTTAAACTCGCAGAAAATCGTTTGGCAAACACTCATTTATCATACATTCAAAACTCATAATTTTGTAAATCAGAATCATCTTTAGGCATAAATTTCATATCCATAATAATTAAAAAGTATAACCATCATATCGCAGAAAGTTCACAGTCAGAATCGTCTTTTGGCATACATTTCATATCGATAGTCATTAAAAGGCAGAACTATCATATCTCAGAGAGTTTACAGTTAGAATCATCTTTTGGCATACATTTCATGTCCATAATAATTGAAAGACTCATCTATCACATTACAGAAAATTCATTCATTCATTCACCATGCACGCAGCATGCAAACAAGCATACACTTTGCATGCAGCAAGCATGCATGCAGCAAGCATGCAGCATGCAAGCAAGCATGCAACATGCAGCAGGGATGGTTTCTGTCACGGCTCCGGCGCTGTGGGGCTCCGGCGGTCCCACGCGAGCTTATCGTCGCAGATGGTTTTAAGGCTCACCACCGCAGCTTCGGCTTGCTGACCGGCTTCTCCGGCCATCCTCAGCTGTGGCGGCGAGCGTTAATACCACCTGCTCCTCAGCTCACGTGCCGCCTCGCCCCTCCGCGCCTACGCGGACTTAAATTACACTCTAGGGGTAGGGGGGGGGGGGGGGGCAGACAAGACTACGTGGAGTCGGTTTTGCAGCGATTCGTTTCTGTCACTAACTTTTGTAGCACAACATATATATTGACTTTTCACGACGATATTTTAATTTAAGGTTAAAAATGATATTTTACAGAAATGGCAATACGCCTAATAAAATTATTGCGAAGTGAACGTTATGCTAAACGAAATTATGCGAAATTTTAACTTTACCAATGGTAATTATGCCAAATTAAATTCTGCTATCTTAAAAGTCCATCATTGTGAATTCGGACATACTCGTATAGGTAAACATTCGGTCAAACAATAATTTTAAGTAATTTTTATGCCTTAAAAATATTTGTTTAAAGAAGATTATGCCAAATAAATTTCGGAGCATCAAGATTCTGCCAGATAGAGGGAACCCGATATTGAAGCTGCTGAACCACTCATACGATGACCACTTCTGGTAAAGGCTATTCTGCGCTGTTATATTTATTCCACTGTTCCACTGTGTACGTAAAACAAAATTCTTTTGCATGGATAGCCATAAAATCTGTAGGGTGTAGGTATAATTTCTAGTGTTACACAGCAAATTTATTACCTATTTCTTATTTTCATATATGTTATTTAAAGCAGACGAGGGTCTAAATTCCCTTGCGAAAAAGCGGCATAGGTACCTACATAATTATACAAGAAACTTGAGAAGCAATATTATATAGCTTTTCATTGATTTATTACACTTCGCTTCGTATTACATAAAGTTCCCGACCGCCTATATTAGCACGGATAACTTAAAAGTTAGTCTGCGCCAGACTTGGCTCCATATAGTGTAGATCACATAATATGTTTTGAGTCTTGAGTTTATTTAAACAGTAGCTGCGCTCGCGGTTTCACCCGCGTAAGGCTGCTTTTCCACCAGAGATTTGCTATGCTACGTTGGTATGGATGCGTTTGATATCCACCAATCATATTCATTGGTCCACATAGCATAGCACTGGTAGAAACGGGTTCAACTAAGCTATGTTTTTTATATGGAAGGATGCGTGCTATGGATGCGCGAATGGTGAAGTTATGGGCAGAGGAGAGTACCTACCGTGCCTTCCCTACTATCGATGCATCGCATAGCTCAAGCTGCGCATCTTCCTCTCATTGCTACCTCGCGGCGGCGCATCTTCATAGCACATCTTACTCGCTCCGCAACACAGCTTAGCATTATTGGAAACGGTCGTATAGTTTAGTAGCTTAACTTTTATATCCTCGCAGTATAGCTGCATAGCACATCAAATCCATGTGCCAAATTTCATCGAAATCCGTTCAGCCTTTTTAGCGTGAAAGCGGAACAAACAAACAATACACAGCACAACGGCATCCTTAGCATCAGCCTATAGTAGCACACACACAGGACACAGGCTTCCTCTCTTCGAGAGGGAGTGGGCTGTAATCTACCAAGCGGGCCCAATGCGGGTTGGTCGATGTCACATGTCGTTGAATTTATAGTTCACAAAGATGATCCTTGCATCTTTTTGAGAGCAGTCTTCAATAGTGCAGTACATATTCAGAACACCCTTAAAGCTTCATAGCATCATCATCACATAAGCTGGGATTTTAAACATTTGCGAAACCCGCATAAAAGCCTCACCATACGAAATCATAAATTAGGAATCACGAAACATGTCAGAACTTCCTTCAAACATCTAACAGGGATGTTAAAACATAAAATAGGTACAGCATTCAACACAAGTGTTATTCCCCCTACCCCACAGATAAGATAAACAATGATCGATGTACCACGTTGACATGACACCAAGTAATGCCTATAAGGGCGATAACCCTGCAAAATTAACGTATTTATATATGTTTATTGACTATTAGACCTTCATAAGTGGTCGTTTGCAATAACCGTCTCTAAGGGTTTGATAACTTTGCTAAAAATTATATGAGAATTTGTGCTCGTTATGCGGGATATTGGGTGGTTATGGGTTGCCATTCAAGTTAGGATTTGATTTTACTATGGTAAGTGGGTAATTTTATATAGTGGCAAACATATGGTTCTACCTGATAAGAGCTGTCAACAACGGAAAGGGGAAAATAAGTTAAATATAGTTGCTAAATATCTTTTTATACCACCTGGTCGCTAATGTCAAAGTATATTTCATGCAAATCTAACCTAAAGCCAGTTATTTAAGTCCTAGGCTCTAGCCGGGCATTAATATCGTAATGAATTACATTATGAACCGCTGGTCAATAATGTGATTTAAATTTGAAACCTTAACTGAGTAAATCGTATGGAAACTTTTACAAAAAAAAACCTTTTTAGGGTTCCGTACCTCGAAAGGAGAAAACGGAACCCTTACAGGATCACTTTGTTGTCCGTCCGTCCGTCCGTCTGTCTGTGTGTCAAGACCCTTTTTCACAGGAACGCGTGGAGGTATAAAGCTAGAATTTATATCAAATACTCAGGTCTACTGACCCTTGGAGCTGTGAAAAAATCACACTTCTAAGCAAACGTTATCAAAATGTACAGCCATTTATGCCGCAAATTTTCGACGCTCGCAAGGAAATCAAAACCTACAGGGTACTTCCCATAAACTCAGAATCTTGATATTTGGTACTAAGCAACGTCTTATAGCACAGATAAAGGAAAAATTGCGAAAACTGTAAATAGTTACATCATATAATAAAAATATTTTTAATAATTCTAAATTGTACGGAACCCTCGGTGCGCGAGTCCGACTCGCACTTGGCCGGTTTTTTTCTTTTAATGTACAGCTCGGCCAAAGAGTTTTCACTTCATAGGTTTTAGTTGCCGTTGACGAAAAAATTGTTTAATTTCACAACTTAATAAAGATATTATAGTAATTATTCAATAATGTATATTCATTAAATAGATAATAGAAATAATTAAAACAATTATTTCCTATATATGTAAAGTCAAAAATTATTGAATAATGTTCATATTAGACCTGCCCAACTGTGTTAGTTAGTACATTATGTGTGGCGTTTATAGCGGCATGTCATTGTCATCAAAAGTTTTGTGCTAGTAGCCTTCTAACTTCTAACTTTACATCTTAATTGAGTCAAATCAGCTAATTTGTAAACAATAAAATCGACGAGTCACAAACTTACTGATACTTAGCGAAAATCACTTGGCCCATTGGGTCGCGACTTCGTTAAAAAAAGAGTATGAATGACGTCAGCAAAAAGTCACTACCCCACAAAGCACTATGGCCTCCCGCTTCCTATTCCAATTAAATTAAGTAGGTAAGAGACAAGTTTAAACCATTCTAGTAAGACGAAGTTTCTTACAGTTTAAAGCTCTTGTTGACATCACCCCAAAAGTTCTCCTTCTTTTGTTCAATTCGTTTATTGAAATCTAAAATTGACATTCATTTTTTGTCTATGATGTTCTAATGTGTTCCGTGTTCATAAGACTTTTATTTTTTGATTCTTGTCTAAAGGATGTCACCAAAATCTGCCCAAACGAAGTACCGAGGTATTTTTATTTATTTATTTATTTATTAAAAACTTACACACACTATCTTTACAGGATGAGCCCAATGCAATAGTGGTTAGGAAATACACACCAAATAAAAGAAAAATCAACTTACACCTAATACATAAAAATCTAAATTAAAAAAAAAAAATACAAAGCACTTTCAACAATACATAAAAAAACAAAAAAAAAAAAAACTTTAAAACTACAAAACTTTTTTTTTTAGTACTACAAAAACATAACCTAAAATATAAAATCAGACAACACAGAATATTAATATTTAATTATAACTAACAAAATTCAACAAAACTCTTGCGAATTCACTCAAATTGCACGAAAATATGTCAATTCTCTCATGGACTTCATTTAATACACATATTGTGCGGATGAGGGGTGTTTTTGACAGCAGGTTGGTTTTGGCAGCAGGCACGGCCAGCAGTGGCGGTCGCCGCCGCCTCCACACGTACCGATCTGGCACGCACAGCTTCAGGTGACGCAGCACACCCGGGTTGTGAGCTACTCCACGCAGGAGTTTTAGCGCATACGCCGCAAGTGTAAATTCCCGGCGCACTCTGAGTTCGTTGTACCCCACCATACCCAGTACAAACAGTGTAGGATACATCAGCGGGTAAAAAGGGTAAACCCCATAAAGTTTAAAATACAAGTGTCTTGTAAATTTATTCTGTACTCGCTCCAGCATGCCATTGTATTTCGCTTCATGAGGAGCCCAAATCACCGCACTGTGTTCCAAGTGACTCCTTACCAAAGCGTCATACAGTACCCTGAGTGTGGTAACGCTTGTGAATCCCTGCGACTGTCTCAGCACGAAACCCAGGTTTCTGTACGCTTTCTTGCAGATCTTAACTATATGATCCCGGAAAGTTAGATCCGGGGTAAGCAGTACTCCTAGATCTCGTACCTGAGACACTCGCTGCATCGGCGCTTCCTCTACTTTGTATTCGTAGGCTAAGGCAGTCTTCGCGCGCGTAAATGTCATCACTGAGCATTTCGCTGTGTTGAAAAAGAGTTTATTTTTATGGCTCCACTCTACCACTCTATCTATGTCTTCCTGCAATCTCTCACAGTCCGACTCACCCTTAACCTCGAGCAGCAATTTGAGGTCATCTGCAAACAATAAACATAAACTATGTTTGACTACGTCTGGTAAGTCATTTATCATTAAAATAAATTCGAGAGGACCCAAATTGCTGCCCTGGCTCACACCTGACCTGGTGTAGTATGGCTCGGATTCGAACCCGTTGTAGTCAACGTACTGCTGTCGGTCTTTCAAGTAGCTGGCAAAGAACTGTAGTAGGTGCGGAGTGCAGCCAATGTTTGCCAGCTTCATTAGCAGTACATCATTGTCGACGGTATCAAACGCCTTTTTGAAATCAAAATACGCCGCGTCTACCTGCACACCAGCATCCACAGCCGGCACCACCCTCGCCATGAAGTTAAGCAGGTTAGTGGCAGTGCTGCGCCCCGGCCGGAACCCGTGCTGCGCGTCCGATAGCTGTGCGCTCACTTGAGCCTGCACGCAGCGTTGGATGGCAGACTCGAACACTTTTGCAGGTGTCGACAACACTGCCACCGGTCTGTAGCCACTGACATCCGGACCTGCCTTACCCTTGGGAACCGGAATCACTCGCGTGATTTTCCACCTAGGCGGAAACTTTGCTTGATTTAAACAAGTATTAAAGATATGATGCAGGGGCTCAGCCAGCACCCTGCCACAGTCTCGGAACAGAAAAGCTGGAATGCCATCGAGGCCAGATGAGCGCTTTGGCTTGAGCTTTACGAGCGCTTCCCTTACGTCTTCTAGACTGAGGGTCTCGATTTGCACTCGCGCACTGTTCGCTTCCGCCTCCGCCCCCGCCGCCCGCGCCTCCAGCCGCGGCTGCTCTTTATTATAAACCGACTCAAAAAATGACGCAAATTGTCGAGCACACTCCTCATCCGAAAGATGCTGACCATCCTTTATGATAATTTGCCTGTTTAACCTACTCCGTTTGGACCTAATATACTGCCAGAATGATTTTGGATCTTTTGAAAACTGATTTTGTATTTTTAACTTGTGTTCTTTATGTGCAATTTCTATTGATTTTTTAATACGACCTCTGTACTTTGAAAATTCAGAATAATCGCTATCCCGCTTTGTTTTTTTGAAAGTTTTATGTAATCTAGCTTTATTCTTTATATCTCTTATAATATCTGCGGTGTACCATTCGGGATAAACGTATCGAGAATTTTCACATTTAAGCTTTTTCCGGGGTACACATCTATCTAATATATCACTCAGTTTATCATAAAAAATATTCAACATATCCTCTAAATCATGTATGTCATAAATCATACTCCAATCAGTGGAAGTCAGCATAGAGTATAACAACTCGTAGTCGGCTCGATAGAAGTTCCACTGCGGCCTAACACTACGCGCTGCGGGACTGCCACCGGCAGAGGGCGCGGGCGGGGCGGACGCGGCGGGTGCGGGGAGCGCGCGCGCACAGGGCACGCTGACCGCGAGCGGCGGGTGATGCGCGTCGACAGGCATGAGCGCGTCGTCGGCCGCCACCACCGATACCTTCCCACTAAAACCTGTGCTCAGAACCAAATCCAACTGACGACCTAGATAGTTTGGTACTGTGTTATTTTGAGTGAATTCGCAATAGGACACAAAACATTCATAATAATTTTTAACATTTACAGAACACGAATACAAATTAAAATCACCAATAACAATTATTTCTCCATATCTATCAGATAATTTTTCTATTAATCTAAATAAATTCAAGTAGTCATTCTCAGAACTCCCTGGTGGTATGTAAACAACACAACATAAAAACAAAAATCTATTTTTGAAATAAACCGTTGCACTAACCATTTCAAAAACGTAGGTGTCTATCGACGCGTCCGCGATTTGTACTTGTCGCAGGTCATATCGGTGTGTGGCCACTAAAAACGCTCCTCCATGCTTCCGACCATCTGCTCGATCGCAACGTAGTATTTGATATCCCGGAGGGATTATTTCAGGATCTCCTATAGAATTATTGCAACCAGATTCCGTTAATGCCCATAAATCAAAATTGAATGCCTCAATGTTGGTTCGGAATTCATCCAGTTTAGTTCGTAGACCTCGTACATTTTGATAGAATATATCGATGTTATGGCTATAATATGTTTGGTTTCGTTCTGTTTGAGTTCCGAAACCAAATCCACTCACTGAATTCCGCATTCATTGGCCAGATTTCGGCCTGGTTCAACTTATCGAAACACTTTTCCGGCACTCCAATAACAAAAGACGAATAATCTCTCTCGATTTTGTGTTTGATTTTGTCAATTTTAATTTGGACGTCTGAGTCACATACATTTTTCACGTGATCGGCTATGGCTTCAAGAGTGGTATCCGGATGCAGTCGCCAAACATGTAGATATTTTTTGCGATCACTAACTTGAATTGCCTTCAACTCCTTATTTGTTCCCACTCTAACCTCTTTAAGTTGCCTGTTATTTTTTTTATTTCGAACAGTCGTCCATCCTGATTCGGTCTTCTCCACTTCATCGTTAGATGGTTCACTAGTCGCCAGTGAGCTAGAACTACACATTTTTTTTTTTCCGGCAAAATTTACCCTTAGGTACACTTAGTGGCATAAAATACACTAGATTACACTGAATAATATTGCATTTATATATTTTTCTTATGGTTATACCCAGGGACGAGAATAGAATAACTTTTAACGTAATAAGAAGCTCGCCATTTTGAGCACAATTATACTACCTTGGTCCATTACCTGACCTATTAAAAAGTGTCAAGTTTACAGTTGTCTGCTGTCGGCTTCAGCTGCTGTTGTTTTTGTTTCATTTCAGATATTTTTATAGTATAATTCAAACAAAAGGAATACCAGAAAGAATAGCCAAGTTATTAAACAAAATACACAACACAAACGAACAACAGACGAGTAACCCGAAACGCAGAAACGAACGGAATGACATGTGAATGACATTTACCCACGAAATAATGTCCACAGAACCATTTTTTCCTATCTCAATGCCACAGAACACATATGTGTTCTGTGGCATTGAGATATATACTCCTAATGTCAACCCGTACATGCAAAGTTGCCACATGATTTAAATGTGTTACAGGTCATTAAAACTTTAAATAATTTATTAGGTGGTTTTAAATTATTTATGGATAAAAACACAATTATTTTCGAATTCTTCTATTTTTTCTCTACGATTTGGTGCACGTGTACCTCGAGGTACATGTTTGGGCAAAGTTGTATGGGCTTTTGCTGACCTCCTTTAAATTGCTATTAATTTATTGACAAATGGTTTTTTATTTTATGATTGAATAATAATAATAATCCACCATTTGTCCCAAGCTAAGCAACCTAATGCTTGTGTTATGGTAACAAGATGGCTGATAAACTACTTATATACAATTTTTTTTTTGTAAATACATACATATTATAGATAGAAAAATACCCAGACTCGGAACAAATACATGTAGGTCATACAAATATTTGTTCCGTGCGGGAATCGAACCCGCGACACGCAGCGCAGCAGTCAATCGCTTAACCACTGCGCCAACCGAGCCGTCAAATACTGAATGGTATCGTAATATTTTTTTAATCTAATATTTTATTTTATTTAAATTAAATTGCATGTATTCTTATATATTTGTACCTACATCTAATACTGTTATTAATTATTAAGATTATAATATAATTAGTAAGATTATATTCGAATGCAACGTGAATTGTTACATAATAAATACATTGAAAAATTGAATTGAAGGAAATATAAAAAGACGAACCCCTAATATTGATACTACAGGGTCGCTTTCTACTAAGCATAATTCTGCTAGCTAGAAGCCAGTTTCTCGAACAAAAATTATTTCAAAGTTAATGTGAAAAGTTGTCAAGGGCGCGTAAACTGCTGGAAATCTGGAATTGGTTATATGATTTATCAACCGCTAATCGCGCAATTGGCCCTAGAAGTGATTTAAACCGTTAATACTAATGTTTGTTTTCCAAAACAAACAATTTATGTATTCGTAAGTTAAAATCATGAAAATTAAAAGTCAAATTTCAAATTGCTGTAGTCAGCTTAATGTATGAAATTCGCAGCTCCTGGTCGATAGGGGCGGTATAGCGTTTGGCATCGTATCTTGAGTGCTTCAGTTAGCTCAAACATGACAGTGAGATGGCACAGAGACTCGTTGTTGATGACAAATTGTCTGCTGGGGAAGCCGGTTAAAATATCTGTGCAAATAAGTTCACATATTCTCTACCTAAGTACTCTAGAGATTCTTAACGTGCATAACATGAAAACTTTTCGAATAATTTTAGGATAAAAATAGCATCAGAAGGCCAATTCCCATGATTTAAAAACGTTCGAAGTCTAGTCGCAATCTCATCTCAATAATGTCAAAAATATGTCAAAATGTAGGGAAGTTAGAGGTATTTTGGACAGTTTGAGACTTAGATTTGAATCATTTGAGATCATTTGAATCCCAACAATTACGCTATACCTCTATCTCAATAAGTGTTTTATTGAAGTACCTCTCCCACAAATGGGGTTAGCACGCCCAGTTGCTAACAGCGGGGTCATTGGGTAGCACACTATGCAATGGCTTTCATTTTGACAGTTCAACAACATTCATTGCGTTATTTACAATGTTAAGCAGATACATTTTTCGAACATATGAAGCAATGGTTTAGCAATAACCTTCAAAATGATTCAGATTATGATTGATAGCGTGTTACGCAAACAGGGTGCAGTACCTACCTATATGCCACTGTTCTTATTTTAGTTCAAAGATTTATTTACATTCTCCTATCGAAGAAAAGTAACAGCCTTAAAGTAAACTTTGTCCAAAGTTTGTGGAATAATTAATTATCAAGTTACAGAGATCTTCCTACATTGCGAGGAGAATATATCGAGTATCGAGTTGAGATGGATCGGTAATGTTCAGTACCGTCATGCTACGCCACATCACGCAAATGTGTCTGGGATCCTGCAATTACGTACTATGAGCGATTGAGCATTGCACCGGCGAGTTACAATCCAAGCATGCATGGAGTGAAGCATGCATGGAGTGAGTAACACGCCATGCATGCCATGATATGTGCTATGGTGGCAAAAGCGAATATAGTGCTTATTTGGTGGATTTCCGTGCAAAATGTTTATTCAGGCTTGCTCCGTAGAGCCCCTTCGTATGTACAAAGGTCTGACTCTGTAGGATGCTAGCACAAACTTGTGCCAAGTATTGATATGTGTACATGTCGCAGGTTTTGCATAAAATTAGGTTTTTGTTAAAACACCTAGGTTTTTGATAAAAAACCTGAAGATGACACATTTTAAACTCAATTTCATCATAAACCTGTAATAATCCAGATTCTTCGTCAAAAACCTGAACTAGTTTGGGTTTATGATAAAGTTCTTGTCAAAATCACGGGTTTACTTTGTTTTATGACAAATAAATCAATTTAAATGAAATAAATAAAACAATCCATCATCATTTGCAACTTGCGAAAGAAAAAAAAAATATTTATGAACATTTTACATCCATGGTCCAATCAATATTCTCCTCCTTCAATCCAGTTATGAAATGAAATATTTCAATTTCACGTAGGTACCTATATTAATCTGATTTTGATAAGCCGCAAACATTTCGTAACTATTAAATACGACTAAACTGAGTCAAAATAAAAAAATAGAATAAAAATGTAATAAAGAAACGTTTACCACGTGCTTGCTTTTCAGATTGATCATAGACCAAAACTAGTTCGGGTTTTTTATCAAAAATCTGGATTGTTACAGGTTTATGATGAAATTGAGTTTAAAATGTGTCATCTTAAGGTTTTCCATCAAAAACCTAATTTTATGAAAAACCTGCGACATACACACCGTCTTCGTCTCATCATATACCTATATAAACTCACGCGTTTCTCCCATGAGATAGGCAGAAACTTCAGATCGCCACTTGCTAAGATCCTTACATACTCCTTTTGCTTTACGTTCTTACATTTGGTCATTCACACTCGCCGGTTGCGAGTACAGTCACGAGCAAAGGTATGTCTACACTCGGCTTTATTCAAAAGCGATTTACTCCTTTATTTTTTAATGAAATTTTATGTTGTTACGAACATAGCATTTTCGAATCCATAGGTTTATGTAATGTGTCGTATTTCCACGTTGCAGTCGTTATTTCACGTAAAAATCGAAATTTAAAGTTGCCAAGTGTTGACATATTGGTGCTCGTGACTGTACTACATACCTGACCTATGTGAGGAACATCACTAATAAGCTCACTATTGTACGTATATTTGTGCTAGAGTACAGCACGGTGTAGTCCCTACGGTCTCAAAAACCAACCTTGTTGTGATCTCTTCAGTGTATCTTTCAGCAAATCAAATAAAAAGTTGATCCCGTTCATTTCACAAAATCAATATCAAAAGAACTTGCCAAACATACTCGTCGAAGTCGTAGTTAACAAGTTGTCGACACTGCTGATTCATCCAGTGTAACTCCCGCCTTATTTACTCAGTAAAGTTCATTCGTATAGATATGGGCTTTTTATTTATAGTTGTATGGGTTGTAGTTTCATAAGGAGGTATAGACCTGTTTGGAGGCGTTTGGTAGAATCAAATGTTTATAATTTCAAACCACCCTCCAACATTCAATACCTACCATTACCACAATGGCATTGTAACGTGTCCGCACTGTGCACTTACCTTTACAGTCAAGATAGGTTACGTTAGCCACATCAGAGGGGCAATTTTCGTAATTTTAGGAAGGTTCACAGTCTGAGGGGCAATTCTGGTAAATTTAGGAACGTTCATAGTCTGATATCAGTCTCAATCTGTCAAAAATACGTCACTTTTCCCTACATTTTGACAAGTTTTTGACATTTGTTTGTCGCCGAGATGAGACTGCGACTAGATTTTGAACGTTTTAAATTACGAGAATTGGCCTTCTGATCACACGTCCGTAACCTATAGTTAATTAATAATTCGGATAATTAAAATCCATATCTTGTTAGTATATATTAGCAATATCGTAATCGCGAAAAATTTATCAACTGCCCCATAGAAATCTTCAATACCTACTCGACCTAAACGTATGGGACGGCTGAATTTTTATTCGCGATTACGATGTTGGTCCCATGGAGAAAATTGTTCAGTCTGATGGTCTGTATCACACCCTTCAATTTGGCTGGTCTTTGAAAATTAACCCTGTATACGCGATTTGATGTGTGACAACGATCAAATCCTTATGTAGTACCTACTTATTTGAAATAAATTCATGATTGTACGAGTAATATTTGTAACCAGTGTCGTTGTCCCAGGAAGTTACATTGACGTCCCTAAACCATATTGGTTCGTACCTCCACGTATCTATTAGACCTTCTAAATGAGTTTTACCAAAACCGAGCTTAGCTCGCCTGCCTATTTGACCTCTCAAATGGGGTCCCTCAGGATCTAAAGCCAGATAAACCGTTTTATCGTACCCGAGAAATTGATTTATTTCGTCAAAATCCTGCAATTCGATTCAAACGATCGCCAAGAATATAAAGCGAATTGATTCGTTTGAATGTCTGTGTTTTATGTCAAATTGTACTGAGTCAGTTTTATTTGTGTTGATTGGTCTATTCGCATGAAAGCGCCAAAAGTGTAGTTTATTCTTTTTCTATCTTCTGCCCGCGACTTCGTCCGTGTAAAATGTCTTGTTCTCCCAACCCACCCGTCACATTGCATCGCCTGTTCACGCTATTACTTCGTTTTTGCTTTTGTTTTTTTGTTTTTGCTCTGCTCCTCAAGGCCCGTATTCCCGTAATTTAAAACGTTCAAAATCTAGTCGCAGTCTCATCTCGGAGACAAACAAATGTCAAAACGTAGGGAAATTAGACGTATTTTTTACAGATTGAGACTGAGATCAGACTGTAAACGTTCTTAAAATTACGAGAATTACCCCTCAGGTTCCTAACGCGATGTTAAGAATTGGGCTATGAAATGCAAAAAGAATTTGTCAAATCTGACTGGTAGTTCCATAGATTATCGCGTACAAACAAACAAACAAACTCTTCAGCTTTATTATTACTACTATATTTATGTGTCTTTATTCTAATTTAGAACCTATTATCTTGGCTGCGGAGTGAGAAAACCATTATAAATATGTAGCACTTTCAACTGTATCGAATACACTTTTAATTTTTATTTAAATTTAAAAAGCTTTGCCATTTGCACAAATGCACCATTACGTGCTTTTAAATCGACTAATAAATATACGCTTGTTGTCTAAACATAATCTACTACGTAAGCGCCTTCCAGACAAGGAGCACCTATCCACCTAGAGTATAAAATTCACAATCGAATACACGTTTACTTTTTACTAAAATAAAATTAAAAATCTTGGTCGAATCTGCAATTTGCATAAATGCACCGTTACGTGCTTTTAAATCGGCTAATAAAAATACGTTTATTGTCTAAACTTAATCTGCTTCGTAAGCGCCTACCAGAACCCTGATTACGTAACACACTATCCATCACAATCTGAATCATTGAAATGAAATGGAGGACAAATTTGTCTTCTCAACAACATAAATAATTCAACTTTTGGTATGTTACACAATTATCCCACCTGGTTAAAGCACCTATCCACCTATAGTATACAATTCGCAGCAAAGGGAGGCAAAGTTCTGGCGGATGGTAGCCGGTTTATCTACGTTTTAACTGGGGCATTTGTTATTGTTGCGAGGCGACTGTCGCGTTAACTAACAGATATAGACCCGAGGTTGTCGCTACAAAATGGACGAAATCTGATATTGCTGAAGCGTTTGTGCTAGGTGATAACAGGCGAGACAACGGGGTTGGGGTCGGTGAACCAAGTTTGTAGTTTGAAGTACAAAGTATGGATGAAATTGAACCAGGAAGTTTACGAGTGATGTCTTTGGTCAAGAATGAAATCAATGAACAGTACCTTTATTTTTTAAATGTCGCAGCATTACGCTGAGATAGGAGCCTTTTGGCCTCGTATAGGACTTAGGTACTGTTTCTTCAACAGTAACCACAATTCATCCACAATTTCACGCAGAACCAACAAAATCGGTTCACCCGTTTGGGAGCTACGATGGCGCAGACAGCCACACAGATACACACGTTAAACTTATAACATCCCTCTGTTTTGGTTGGTGGTTAAAAAAAACTCACGCAAGCCACTTGTACAGCCAAACCCCAAAGTATATTCGTCTCACGAACGAAAACAGGTATATTCCGTAAACTGGCCATTTGAATGATCATCCCGGTGATTGCCGCAACCACGGTCAGTGGCTGCCTGAATAATAAATAACGTGGTAGGGTGAGTAGCAGGCCCATTAGTTTGCTGAATTTACTCACACCCCGTCGGCCACTGATGGGACGATTAAACTTTGAATTTTTGCCAACAGACTTAAGGCCGTATTAACGTGGGCAGCGAAGGGAAACGGCGTGATTAATTTTTAATTTTAGAGTACCGAGATTACGTTTTAAAACTGTTTGATGGTACTGAGGGATGGTAGGTACATAAGTACTGGTTTTTAGGAATTTTAGGGTTCCGTACGTCCGAGTGAAAAAGGGATCACTCGTGTCTGTGCGTCTGTCACAGCAATTTTTTTTCCGAATATTCAGAATATACGAAATTTATACGTGCAAAAATATTCAAAAATAAATGAATTTTGAATATTTTTGGGGGCAAATAAAAAAAAAACAAAGTATCATTTGGCATATGAAACGAAAGGACTTGTTGTGCAGATCTCAAATAGGTATAATACTTTAGAGGCATGAGGAACAGGGTTGGTCACTCATCCTCCATAGAAAAGGGAGGATCCTCCGACCAGACGGGTGTTGTGTCTGGCGGGCAATTGCCCAACGATTGATGTCGGGAAATTGTATCTATGCTAATTGCGCGGTAAACTCTGCTTGCGAGATGCAGGATTTGCGTGACGTCAGTATGACGCGTTGTTCGCATGTGGCGTTGTAGATACCGCTACAATATCTTTTATAATTTTAAGATAATCAGTTTTAAGGTTATTTAAGAAAATAGTTGTAAATCGACCATTCCCCCTATATCTCCGAAATTACGATGCCTAAAAATTTTGAAAAAAAATACAGAGTATAGTTCTTTTCTTATAGGTTACAGGAAAACCTACAAGAAGTATAATTATGGTCTTAAAATAACCTGGTAAATGTCTCAGTATGGTGCGTACAAACTTACATTTGCGGTTGGATTGAATGGAAGAACTTATTTTTCAACTACAATGTTAAGTTAGTCCTTCAGGTCGGAATTGGAAATACTTAGGTTGTATCACCTGAGTAAAGCCACGGGCTACCTGGCTCAGCATTGAGACGGAACCCTCAGGGTGCGCCAAATTTCATTCGAAAATATCCATCAGTTTCTTACTAAACTGCAACTATGTAAATCAGATGACCCTGGTTACTTATTCTTTTGTTGACTGTACTACTCGCACTTGTCCGGTTTTTTTTTTCAATCTTAATATGAGTTAGGTAATGGCGTTCTTAATAGTAGGAAGGGTTTTTGCGAGAGATGTTGAAAAAGCTCTTTATTAATACAATTTATGTAGAAAAGATATAACTATATGTCATACTAAGTTTAGGTAATACGCGAACGTAAATACACTTTTGCAAATCGAATAGCTCCATTCTTATGCAAATCTAATTTAGATACGTCATCGTCGAATTTCCGACATACATTAACCACATCTTATCGCTTATGAAGGTCAGGGCTGTTCACACTTCCTCGCCGCGCCGAATATGCGATGGCAAAAAGCGGGTATTTGTCAAAGAAACGTATACGTGTATAGTGTAGAGGTAACTAGTAGTGCCTAAACTACATCCAAACATAATCACAAAGAAAGTGTTAAAATAATGTGTCTTTACATTGAGTATTTAATTCCCTCACGACTGCTCTCAAAACGGCCAAGTTAAATATCGTGAAGAAACCGGCATGTCCTGGAATCAAGAATTCGAAAACAAGTAACATATACCAACCCGCACTGGGCCCGCGTGGTGTATTACGGCCCACTCCCTCTTGTGTCCCAGCAGGTAGCAGTGGGAACATTAAATGATAAATGATTTTATTTTGTAAGTAGGTTTGTACAAACACTTTTACACGTCAATCATATTTTAAAACTAGGTGAGGTCGGCGTTTCCTATCTGACTAGTCTGAGAAGAAACGCTGAAACAAACTCAGAGGTCACAGTCTCTTTTAAAGTCTAGACATAATCTTGGTCAGTTCATATGAAGACCATGTAGATCGATGTCTGAGATGGTTTTTTGAGGAAAGAACCACACAGATTGAGAGGACCTGTCCAGTCAGTAAGTCATTATAGGCTGATGATACTTATAGCGTAGGTATTTCCTAACGATACCTATAAAATTAAGTATTCAGGCTAAAGCCAGGACAGTTAACTAACAACTTGACGACCCTAAAAACATTAAAGCCAGTCTAATACAACTTGTATGTAAAACAGTTGTCTATGTAGTCAAGGTTGGCATCAATTCAATTTTAAGCTCGGTTATCTCAAGACGCTACCAGATTTAAGTGCCGTCCTGTATTCTGAGATAAGGAATACTAAACTCTCTATAATAGTGCCTCTGTCTTATACCCTTTGACAGTTTAGCACTTAGGTACATGAAATAACGGTTAGTTTTGAATGATTCTTCTATAATTCTAAAGTACATATTGCATTTCTTTATACCTGTTATTCGGGTAACGCAAGTAAGAAATAACAAGATGAAGGAAACATCGTAAGGAATTTGGCAACCAGAAACTGAATAAAATAAAATATGGAGAGGCAAAAATATCACCGAACGGACAAAAAAAATAACTGGTCCGCACGCTTGTCTTCTCCACCTCTGTGGGGCAGAGGCTTGGACGATTAAATTCACCGACAGACAAAGAATTGACGCCGTCAAAATGTGGTGCTGGCGCTGCCTATTAAAGATACCTTGGACAGTCTACCGTACAAATGTGTCGATCCTTAAACAACTCCAATTAGAGAATGCACAACAATTGTCTTCAACCTGCTTGCAACATGTCCTGTGATACTTGGCCCCCTTTCCCCGCAGAGGTACGTTTAACATGTAGCGTTTTAACCCGAAAAAGGTGGTCAGATCAAATATCTGAGCAATTGGAGACACCCATAAGCGTCGCACTCTACCAGGACACTGATCGTAACAAATGGAGAAAAACCGTTGACAATTTTGAAACGGTATCACGATTCTCAGTAGTGCGAGAGCGATTGAGAAGGGAGAGAAAACCAGAAATACGGAGACATAATAATAGATACAAAGCGTGAGTCCCAACGGTGGGAACATAATAGGCTGATTATGTTATGTTAAGTTCCAGTGGTGATGGCCTTACTTACGAGATATAAATCGTGGTTTCGAACCCAGGCAGGCGGTTTACTTTGCGTAAATAATTTCATCACCACTGCTTTCAAAACGTTAAGGAAAACATCGTGAGGAAACCGGCATGTCCTAGAATTCGAAGACATGTGACATCTAAGAACCCGCACTGGGCCCACGTGGTAGGTTATTAGCCCACTCCCTCTCGAAGGGAGGAGGCCTGAGTCCCAACAGTGGGAACATTACAGCCTGTTTATGTTTTGTTAGGTAAGTCGATTATGAGTTTAATTTACTTTCTTTGAAGAGAGAACCAACCAATTTAATTAATTCTGGAACCGATTTATGTAAAAGGTTATTTTATCCTGAATTATCAGTGCTTTGGGATTTCGGGACCGCTTTTATTATTTAATGTTTCATATGAATCCGATTACCGAACTTCAGCGAATCTGTAATGGAATAAAATTATTCATATAATACTTAGAGGATGTTCCGCGATCAAAGCTACCGAGTTTTACGAAAACCTTTTCTTTATCTATAAGCAATTTTTTTTACCTCGGCTTTTTGGCCAAAAATCCCTTAAAAATAATCAGTCAGACTTTACGTCTCTGCATCCTACCTAAATCACTCCTGGTCATAATTTCTCTACTCTAAAATTCCGAAACTAAAGCGTACCAAACAATTAGAGTGAAGCACCGAATGGCACTGAAGTACCTCAAGTCCAAATAAGTGTTAGCGTGACTACTCTACGGTAATGGAGATCTCTCATTCAAGTACCACCCAGTAGTACCCATATAGAAAAGAATAGGTTCTACTGAGGGCGATATGAGATTTAGCAGGCCGCGTAAAAAGAGTACAAAAGAACCATTCATGTACTTGATAGCCCCTTTGTACTTGGACCTTAGCAATATATACTTTTCTGTAAATGCTCAATTATATAAATAAAGACTTAGAATCTCTTACAACTATAAAAACACTTAGACACTGACACACACACCCTGTACACACTCGCACACACAGATCTCTTTCAACTCCTACTTCGGTTTCTTTATTTGTATAAGTACATAAATTTTGCCAGTAAACCTCTTTATAATAAAAAGTCCCCGTTGAAGCATTAACCTGATAACTCAACATTATCTCTATAACAAAATATACCTAAATCCAGAAGACAAAGATGGGAATCAAACAACAAAAGACCTTCGATTTTCGACTGTGTGGGAATGTACTAAATGTAGCTACTATAAGTAAAAAATGAACATTCAGATACACAAGCAATAAAACATTAGCCAAGGTTTTAAAACAATAGCATCTAATAGGCAATTGGCCGAAAGCACTCGACCGGAATAAAGCCGAGCAGATGAATCGAGGTCGAACTATCGCTTATAGTGAAGACACAGCTTTAGGACTGATAGGTACCAAGTTTGGGGCAAATGGAGCTCGTAAGTACGTTTTCGTAGGTAAAGTACGATTGCTCTAGTAATACTTACTTAACCACATATGTTTAAAGAATCAGCTAGGTCACAATAGCATCAAAACATTAAACGTACAACTTTTTATTACCCACTTACCTAGGTTAGTTTCTTTCACGTTCGTATTAAATTAATCTAATTTAGAAAACACGTACACGACAAAGGTTACGAAATACTTATGCAAATGGATGTGAATTAATCTCTTCACCCTTTTCCTTGTGTAAACAAAAGGGTTTTCCGTAACGTGGGCTACGTTTTTAAACACATACATTGTTAAGTGTATCCTGTTAGACCACAGAATAAAGTGTTTAGGTATTTTAAACTGAGACATGGTTTTATCTTGTGTATTTTCTACGGGAGGTAAAAGAAAGGAATAATTTTTTATCGTCATTTTATAGTAGTTCGCACTGCTTCTGTTTGTGGGCCTGTTTTTTTATGGAACTACAGACACGTCAATGCAAAATTAACAAAGGTCGCCCCAACGTACAAAAAAGTAAAGCTAAAGAAAAATTGTGAACCTAAACCTAGAAAACACAAGACTATTAACAATGTGCCAATTTCAAGCAGTCAGACGATGTAATGAAACAGCTGGAAACATATTGCAGTTCACAAGAAATGGAGGCAACTCTTCAGTGACAGCTGTCTTATGCACTTATACATTTTACAGAACATTGTGTTAGCGGAATGCTATTCTAGACTCTTGTGCCACTGTCTGCCAAAGTTTCGCCTGAAAATGTTCCATCTAAAATCAATTGTATATATTGTATTGTTAAGTATGCAAGTCTGCGTGTTGCCTATTCTGCTAAAATTACTGCGATGTCGTGAAAGTTCAAGTTCAACAGTTTTTTGTATATACATAGAGGCATTTATGAAAGGTCAACTAGATATATTCTTTAATAGTTGCATCATTTATTTACAAAAATTGAAGGACGATCACAAATTGATGTCCAGCAAAAAAATTGGGAAGATATATTACGTCAAGCTGTGCTGCAAAGCTTTAGCGGGAGAGGCAGAAAACGTAGAAAATTAAACAAACGCCAGTTCATAACCGGAGTAAGCCTGCACGCCACATAAGATGGAACAGCTGTAAAGCTGGCATAGTAACAACGCTGTTCTGGTTAGTTGTGCTGTCAGCTCCAAACATTAATTGCCCACAAAACCCAAACACTAAACATAGATCACTTGACCGCTCCACTGCGAACAGCGCTGTAACTTGTACCGTCACACACAAATTGTATTCCTCGACGAACGACAAACTGTTGTGGCAGTTACCCAATACGTAATTACCGACACGTAACGTGTTAGTCGCGCAAACTTTGACGAACTCATACATTCCCGGGCAAAGTGTAACATACAAAGTTTAATTAGCAAGTGTACGGATCTGGTATTAAACAAAGGGGTATTTGCGAAGTTACACTAACTTGTGTTAGATACATAATGCATGAAGACATTTTGCTAACAATCTTCAGGTAGTGTATGAAGTTGGACTAAATTGTTTTAGATTTAGAGGGAAGCGTGCTCTGCGTGCTCTGCGTGCTCCCTTGGGAAAGGCGATATTAAGCTTAGATTCTGCTATGCAAAGTCTCCCAAGCTGCATGTTGCTAATTCCTTGCGTTGTAGAAATATTTGACCTGATTCTGTTGTGCACCAACTAACCATAAACTTTATTCAACTCGCAGATAAAACAAGATAGTTAAAGTTTAACACGTCATCACTTTAAACCGTAACCGTATCTTTCCTCCCCTGCAAAATCATTGCAGGTCAAGCTCAAAATTGCTTGCAAAGTAGAAAAGCGCCTTTATGTGGCCTGGTATAACCCTGTTAATGTACATTTGTCTGTTAGTCTAGTGGCCGCAAGCGCTACTGCTGAGTATAAGGGTTCGATTCCCGGGTCGGGCAAAGTTTTATTAGGTTTTTTCCATCAGGGAACTTACCACCAGCTCAAATAGCAGGGCAGAAGTTGAACTGCACTGCTTTTTTGTTATAGTACACTTGACTTGACTTTGTGCTTTTTTGTACTTAGTCATAGGACTAAGTACAAAAAATCGGCTAAGTGCGAGTCGGACTCGCGCACGAAGCCCCTGGAAGCCTGGAAGCTGGAAGCCCCTGGAATTTCTCAGTACCAGCCCGGAGTCTTGATATGTGGTGGTTGATAGCAATAGGCTTGCCACCTATTAAGTACATGGGACTTATACATAACTGGCAGAAATGTCGGTGTACTACAAGTGCACCTCTGCTTAACCCTCCAGGGAATACAGGCGTCATATTATATTATGTATGTCCATAAATAAGGATTCTCTGCATAAACCGCTATGAGAAACAATTCCAAGGAAATGATGTAATTATGAACACGTTGGGCTGATGAATTAGTGATCTCGGTGCTTTGTGGATAGATAAATAGTGACTTATTTATTTAACTTATTTATGTAGCACACTTATGTAGCACCCTGTCAGAAAATTATAGGAAAATCACCTTACTGTTAGTAGATTTGTTGTACTAAGTATCATTTTATTCGAGCTAAATTATCTTTTTATAACCCTCCCCGTCGCATCGCATCGTCTGCTCGCGCTATTACCTACTTCATTTTTGATAAACAGTTTTTGCTTATATACAGGGTGGCGGGGACATCGCACAAACTGTAACGATGAATTCAAAACATAATCCTAGTCGTAGAAATTTTTCGTCGGGGATCAGAATCATGTACTGAATCCAGGTAACAGGTGGCGCATCGATGTCCCTGCCACCCTGTATACACATATGTTTCTGCGGCAGTGAACCAATTTCTAATTTTCTTTCTTTCTGTGTTAACTTACAGCAGAGGGGCAATTCTCGTAATTTTAAGAACGTTCACAGTCTGATCTCAGTCTCAATCTGTCAAAAAAACCTCTAATTTCCCTACATTTTGACAAGTTTTTGACATTTGTTTGTCGTCAAGATGAGACTGCGACTAGATTTTGAACGTTTTAAATTACGAGAATTGGCCTTCTGATTGTTACTTCCAAAAAACTCGTGTAAATACTAGCTGAATAATAATAACCTTTTTTTTATCCACATATCCTAAGCCTTCCGGCTTAGCAAATATACATATATAAGTATTGTACCTATATTTCTTGCGGCGATCAAAGTAAAACCCGAAGAAATTGGATTCTGAAGCATCAAATTAGACAGGAATTGCATGATTGAACGCTGCGGTTTATTTACGCCATTATTAAATGGCGTAAATAAACCGCACCATATCCAGCTCGTGGTCGGGCTGGATATGGATTAAACAGTGAGGATTCTTGGTAAACAAAATAGAAAATACTAGCGCCCGCCCTTGCCTCACACTGTTTTAACGACTTGAAAAAGCGTCGAGATTTTTTTTATGTATAAATTCAATATTTCTAAACAGGATGGCTGAGTCATCGACGCGCAAACTGATACTGTACATGATTTTGGATCCTCCTGCGTTTAATTTTTTCGTCGGTCAATAAAGGTCAATAAAAGCTGGTTTATACATATTGACCGCTTAGGTACTGCACTTTTGTAGGAAACAGCAGATATCTAAAAAAAAACCAACGAAAATAAAGAAAATAAAAATTCGACTTTTTACAGGTAACACGAAGTGTTAACGTTGTTGCCTACTGACTGTTCCAATTTATGGACCGGTGGCGAAAGGAATTGCAAATTACCCGAGAAACAAAGGAAACTAAGCCATAAAAAGCTTCGGTCGAGCCGCCGTGCGCCGCAATTAGCAACTTTTATTAGACTTTAATAAGAACACACCAACAATCAGATTACTTTGTATACTGTCTAGACAACGAAAACTCTAACCGTCTTATTACAAAACGAAACCTAACTTTAGTTCCCTAAACTATTGAGCCAGTACTTGTATTTCGAACTTTATTTCAATTTAGGCAAAGTTCTTAATACTAAAATGACAACTTAGCACCGAACTAAGCTGTCATTTTTGGATAAAGAACGGCATTTCTCTATCAGTTGGGTCCTTAATTCAATAACTGGGTCAGTGTTTTAAACCTGATCTAAAGAAAAACCTTGTTTTGTAATAAGGGGGTAAGAATTTTACTAAGGGGGATGCGCTAAGGTAGCCCGCGTAATACACATTTAGTTACGTAATATACACATTTAGTCACGTAATACACATTTAGTTACGTAATACAAATTTAGTTACGTAATACAAATTTAGTTACGTAATACACATTTAGTTACGTTTTATGCAATTTACAGGTCAGTGTCAAGTTGTATATTGACAAAAAGTATAGCTTTACAGAATAATAACTTTAACTTTACTTTGTGTAAATAATTTCATCACCACTGCTCTCAAAACGGTGAAGGAAACATCATGAGGAAACCGGCATGTCCTAGAAGCAAAAATTCGTAGACATGTGAGATCTACCCACCCGCACTGAGTTCGCGTGGTAGATTACAGGCATTACAGCCACTCCCTCTCATAGAGAGGGGGCCTGTGTCCCAGTAGTGGGAACATTATCAGCTGATTATGATTACCCAAGAATGTTTCGTCGACAAAAAAATAGAAATAATAAGGCTTTTGTTTTCACGCTATGCATCAATAACATAAGCGTTATAATAATGTACCTAGACGTACATATGTAATTCCAACAACATAACCACACATCATGATTGTTCATTGGATGGATTACGTTCAGTCAATAGTGAACCTAATGATTCTGAATAATATTTTGCATGAAATCTAAAATTCATTGAATAGAATTTTGAAACTCACAGCTCATAATATTAATATTCGACACAACCGAAGCGGGATTGATAAATATTAAGCCAGCGAATTTCGTAACGAGATTTTCATTTCCACGAAAACGTTCGTTCGGTTCGTGTGGCAGATACTGGAAATATTGTAAAGATACTTTTGTTTGTTAAAATCAGTTTATTTGGACGTGTTTTTTTTTACAATTGTATTTTTTGTAATGATAATATTTCTTATTGTTTTACTACATACCTTATCAACATTGACAATAAGAGATGTAGTATAAGGAAAACCGTCAGCTTTTTGCCGATATTTCAGTACAAGTATTTTATATTTTTGACGGCACGGTTGGCACAATGGTTAAGCGATTGACTGCTGCGCTGCGTGTCGCGGGTTCGATTCCCGCACGGAACAAATATTTGTATGACCTACAATTAGTTGTTCCGGGTCTGGCTGTTTGTGTATGTGAGTTTATATGTCTGTAAACGCACCCACGACACAGGAGAAATTCCTAGTGTGGGGCAACGTTTTTAAATAAATAAATATGTTTACTAGCAGCGCCCCGCGGTTTCACCCGCATAAGTTTCGATCCCGTGGGAATATCAGGTTAGAAAATATCCTATGTTTTAATCCTGGTTAGAAACTATATGTGTGCCAAATTTCATCTAAATCCGTTCAGTAGTTTTGGCGTAACGAAAGAGTAACAAACATCCATCCATACAAACTTTCGCGTTTATAATATTAGTAGGAAGTATTCCCAATATATTTTAGAGGTCGCAAAGAACTTGAAAGCATAGGAAAATAAAAGGCAAAAGCTTTTATCATTCAACCCAACTAAAATATTTCCATGATTCTACTATTTCTCTACGAGTAATTTCTACGAAGAAGTTAGTTCCACTAAAGACATTGTTATCTTCACGACACATTTCAATATAACAAAGGTAAAATGAAACTTATCAAAGCAAGTTCTCCAATTTTAACTTAAAGGGTACAAACTGTCGACGGATATTGCCTAAACAATAGCGTACTGTAATTGTAGATAAGTTCGGTAGAACGCTCTACGTGACCCAAAGTTTCAGCTAATCAATTCAAACTGACGGAATTAATTTATACTGTGGACAATGATTTGTGATTCAGCGTGCTAATCTATTCTTAATTTTGTAATTGCCGTGGTTTGAGATAACGATGTTTTTTTTGGGAATTTAACATCATTTTATAGCTTGGCTGTAATCCACCACCAGGTGTTACATGTCTTAGATTTTGGTTCTAGGATATACCGGTTTCCTTACGATGTTTTCCTTCAATGTTTTGAGAGCAGTGGCCATTAACTTGGTTGGAATTCACGACCTACAACTCCTAAGTCGGGGTCAATACCATCCTCTCACAGAGAAGAGGCCTGTGTCCCAGCAGTGGGAACAGTATAGACTGATCATGATGTATGTTATAGCTTGGAGAACCGCTAATTTTGATCATAGGCTAAAAAAGGCAAGACATAAGACGGAGGGCTCACTTATTGGCAGATTGAAAACGGTTGGAAAGAGATCTTGGAGTACGTACATACATGGATTACTGACCGGTAATAATAATTATGAGCAATACCACTATAGAACAAACAACGATGACGGCACCCATCTGTTTTTAGTAGGTAAGTATAGATACTGAAACCCCTTTTATCGTAAAGTCATCGAAATTGAAAAACTTTAAAAAAATAGTAATAAAACCCATTGTAAGGCATCTTGGGAACAACAGGTGTGCGATATCAAAGGTATTTGGCAAAAGGACAAAGGGACGGTCGACATTAGGTGGGGGACATATCGCACGGCCCAAATCCCATTCTTTAAAAGAAATAATCCAATGGGCTCGTCCCGAACAGTTTTATGCTCGAGAGATTGCCATGAGAGGGATTTGAATAAAATGAATGTAAAATCTTGTCGACAGAACAGCGTCTTCAGCTGATATTTTACAGGATAAAGTGACTTTTCGTTTGCTGAATTATTTATACTTTTACGTGGAAAACTGGATTTTGTGTGATGACTGTAATTCTATGCTGTAATCATTCCAATTCCCAAGGAAAGATTCTTGAGAAATAATGCATATATTTTCTTTGCATACATAAGTACCTACTTCTCCATTTAGGAAATGACTAAAATAACCTATTTTCAGTGATATATAGATTAGCTATTATTATCATTTATTTAAGTATACTTGCGAATATCATTGACGTAGAAACCGGCTAAGTGCAAGTAGGACTCGCACACGAATGGTTCCGTGCCACAAGGCAAAAAACGCGGAAAAGCCACGTTTCTTGTAGAGACTATAATTTTTATTAGGTAACTTTATTTTATTTTTATTTTTCGTGTTTATAGCGGCAATAGGAATACACACTGTGGAAAATTCACCTGTCTACTTATTACGGTTAATGAGATACAGCCCGCTGAGAGTCAGACGGACGGACGTGCGGACAGCGGAGGCTTAGTAATAGGGTTCCGTTGGCACTCTCAAAAAGAACTCTTCAACTTGCCGCAGTGAAACAGACAAAGTAAAAACACGCGCTGTCAATAAGTATCTCCTAGTTTTCGTGTGCAAACAAAATGTTCTCAGTTTACCGAGTATCTACAGACTATTTGTTAAGACTGACAAACAACCACAAAAACAGGGTTCCCCAGGCTCCGTTTACTTCGTTGTAATCGCCATTACGTCACAAATTCGACTCAATCTCAAATAGTCCTCTTTGCCACCCAATGGTCTCCATACATTGCTCGGTTTTAAGTCCGAAATTCGATTTTACTGGCGAACGATAAACACTGCAATAAAAGGGACCTTTGACGATCGGGAAAATTATTACTCCATTTTATTTGATCGGGCGTATGGCACAATAAATTCGAGGAAATCACTTTTACCAATTTGGTCCACCTCGAAATGTCGAAATGTTATTAAATATAATATCGTATTGGGCAAACGATAAATATTATGTTGCAGGCCAGGATTACAATACTTTTATTGAAAAAATGTTGAATGATGAAAAAAGGTTTAACAAAGGGTAACGCACTCCATTCGCCTTATAAGTACTATGGCTAACATGATCAGATAAACTTGAGTCTAAAATGTGTACAGGGTGGCAGGGATATCGACGAGCAACCTTTTAGCATGGATTCAGTAAATGATTCTGGACGCCCCTTCGTTGAAATTTTTCGTCGGTTATTTTAAAAAAAATACTTTTCATACATTTTGACCGCGTAGGTACTCCACTTTTGTAGGAAACAACATTTTTTTTTTTAATAACCGACGATAAATTTCAACGCCGGGGGGCCCAAAATCATGTACTGAATCCATGTTAATTGGTTGTGCATCAATGTCCCTGCCACCCGGTATTTTACCACTATACGACTTAAACGCATATAACAATTCCTTTTATTCTTAACTTACAAACGAAAATTACATTTTAGCACTTCACTTTTAGCACATAGGAATATTTTTGAAGAAAATGTGCCTCCTGTGAAAATTGAAAAGTCACCGACTCATTGTCGATCCTCATTTTTCTTTAAGCGAAGAAGAAAAGTCTGTTTGCCTAAGAAAACCCTTAAGCACCACCAACTTTATAAAAAAAAACAAGACGTTAACTCTACAGGGATTTGGAGACCCTGAAAGTTTTTCCATTATTATTCGTTTTCCGAATTTTGTCGGCTTTACATTTGATGTTCAAATGTTTTAAGCCTGATTACTCAGTAGGCACAACTTCTGGCTTAATTATAAAATTCAGGTTTTCGTCAAAAACGGATTAAGAAAGAATAAATTAAAAAATTATCTTTCAACCACAGATCAATGCTGAATTAATTTTGAAAGATTTCTTAATTCTGAACGATTTCTGTAGTTCCTACGTTTTAATTAAAAACTAGCCCATTAAATCAAACCATGCTTCCCGTAAACTGTGCACAAGTTAATATCTACTAAGTACAAAGTAAGAGCTTTGAAAAGTTTCACACGAAATACGTCCATATTCCTTCATAATCCGCACCCGCACGAAACTAAACTCCGGATGAACAAAAGATATTTTTAAAACGCATAAAATATTCATACCGGTTTTGGTAACTTTCATTTACATTCGACGAATTAACATGAAGTAAATTTCGTAAGGATTTTAAAAAAGGAAGCAATTTTTTTGAAATAACAATGGATGAATCTCCATTATCACACTTATATTTTCGCTGATAATATTTCCTTATCACCTTATTAAACTATCATTTTGCTTATACACCTGACTATCAAATCGCACTAAACTTTTATGAAACTGTACTCTTAAAAATCTTAGCTCCTTTTTCAACAAAGCTATCAACAACGTTTAAAGAAAATGGTTTAAGTATGGTAAGTACTTGTATAACGGTATTTATTCAAAAATGTAAAAAAGTGTTAGTACAGAGGTAAAAATTACTTACCGATCATTATTATCCGGCAGCTACTACGTTAATCCTTAATCCTTGTAAAAATACTTTCAAAAGTTTTGTCACAGCGTAAGCCAGGCAAAGAAATGCCTGAGAAAAGCCAGATAAATTTAATTTTTAATTCAATGCCCTTATAAGGTGTTAAAGGTAAAGGCGCAACCACTAAACTCAGCCCTTTTGTATTCAGCCAAAAGGGAATGGGTTAGGGAAGTTCGCGCGCTGAGTGCCCCGAACCGACTGAATCGTATCCGGGATGGCTTTTCCCGATTTTCCATGAAAGTACAACTTTGGGAAGGATGCCTCACTCGGATCTCTCGGGAGTTAAGTTAACCCCGGACAGCGCCATCTGTGTTTGATAAGCGTAAGTGCGCAGCGACATCTGCAGTGTATTGCGGAACTACATAGACTGCATGAGAGAAAAATGGTACGTACTCGAGCACACAAATGCTGTAGCAGATTGATAAAGCTATCGAAAGATGGCACTGCCTTAAGTTCCAAACTTAAGCATTCTTGTAAATTAATCAATCATAGCGAAGTTGGTATCGCTAGAATAGGAAATCGGGAAAAAAAGAGTTGGGTATCGTAGTTTCACACCAATTATCGTAGTTTTACACTGATTATCGTAGTTACATACCTGCCAATGACAAATGAGCTTCAAGGTGCCTTTAATATAATAAACATTAGAACTGCAATCAACCAGGATGTCAACGAGTGCCAAATATTTACTCCGTTAATAATTAGATACATAGGTAGCTACTGGCAGAGTTCACGGTTTAGTCCACACAAAATTTGTGTGCCTACTATGTAATATACTGCTGTTTCTTATTCCTATCAAATAAAATAATATTAATCGACCTCATTAGTTCAAATTCCACGGGATGTTAGATATAGGTAGAATTTTTTATTTTTTTATTATTATTGTAAAGGGTGCTAAGCAACCGGGCAGCAAAATCGAATGTACCTATACTTTGCCACCCGGCTGTGCCGAATCATGCCGACCCGAAACAGTGCGTAGCCCTCCTAACAGTGTCTAGGTATTCAAACAGATACTACGAATGGAAAAATATAAAGTAATAAAAGGAATGAGTCATTAATTTTATCATTCTCATCATCTTCATCTTAATTAGGCTTTTTTTTTTATTTCAAGAGGAAAAGCCTAACGTTCAACATAGTATTACTATCGAAATTAGATTATTTTCTGGATCATCTTTCTCAATTGTTATTATAATAATATGATTTAGAATGTAGAATAGACAAGAATCACCTGACATCTGTACTCGTAAAGGAGTTCCACAGGGTTCAGTACTAGGACCTTTATTATTTCCCGTCAATGTCAACATAATATAAGTTAAATCTGTTAAAGATGTCCAAGAACCGTGCAGAAAAGGTTGATATTCGCAACTAGGCGTACCTAAGCGCACCATAAAGTTCTCTATTTTAGAATAAAAATCTTTAACATGCATCATCATTAGCCTACAGCAGTCCACTGCTGCACATAGGCCTATCATATTGCACGCCATTCAACTCTGATTCAGTTGCTACCAGCCACCACCATGCGAAGATAGTCAATCCACCTCGCCTGAGGTCGCGTTGGTGAGGCACAAAAAACTTCCTTTTAAATTTGATCATACATTGTTCGTCAGACGTTGCCACATTGGTGCCTAACACTTAAGTACAGTACTAAGAAACTTAATAACTTTCAAATACATAAATCAAACCAGCTTAGCACTGGCCTTTACCAAGAACTTATTATAAGATAGTAATTTTCAAGGACGTCCTTTGTTCTTGAAACAACTCTATAAAGAAAATTTGTACTTTACACTAAAAGCCGAAACAAATGGTTAATCATAGAATACATAATAATCAATTATTATTATATTGTTATAACATATCCTGTGTGCGTCACAACCACGTGACGGGCGCATGGAACATTTATAAATTTAGTTAATCTTTATATTTTTTTTTAATTTCTTCCTACCTACATTAGACATAGCCTTACTAAATTTTTTCCGATACTTCTTTCTCTTTCAATTTTCAAATCCACATTGCCTCGTTTGTTCAGGGATGCAGATTTAAAATCATCATCTGCCTAGCCTTTTCCCAACTATGTTGGGGTCAGCTTCCAGTCAAACCGGATGCAGATGAATACTAGTACTTATTTAAACATGGAGCCACTGCCTATCTGACCTCCACAACCCATTTACTGGGTAATACGATACTCCTTGGTAAGTCTGGTTGTTAAACTTTCGAGTTTTATAAATACCTTTATAAAGCACCTTTACATTCTCAAAGAAATATGTCCTAGAGAGCACTACTTTCGCTAGGCACAATGTTTGTAAAGTTTTTTCAATGTAGTTTATGTTATAATCTGGTAAACATGTATTTTATATTGGGATGATATGTTGAATTTATCTGAACTGGTGGTAGAAGCACGTGGATAACTGATAACAGCCGTACAGATCGTTTGAAGGTTAAGCTACTCTTGCCGCGGTCGGTTGGTGGATGGGTGACTATCCATTCAAAATCAATATCAAAAGTCATTTATCCAAATTAGGCTGAGAATCAGCACTTTTCGAACGTCTAAATTACATAAGACAGTCCCCCAAAACGCCAGCCCTTCACCACTTCCTAGTGCTTTCACTAACCATCCGTCCCTCGATAAACACGCTAAACTACACTAATTTAATTATAATTCTAAAGGATCAGCAGTAGGCTCTATAGGTTTTACACAATTTTGGTATCATTATTAATAGGCTAGGGACCTGTATGATACATCACGCATTATATATTTTATATTATGTTTTTTGATATTTTTTATTTTGTGTTTGTTTTTTATTTTATTTTTTTGGTTTGACTTATATAGAATATTTTTTATCTTTTTTTTTCTTTTTTCATTTAACTTACTTTTCATTGAGTTAGCCCTGCTACAGTTAAAGTTTGCTTACAGCTTGTTTTTTGTTTAATATAATGTAGTAATCTGTGGAAAATGTTGTGGGTGGTATATTTGTTAAGTTTAATTTTAAGACAACACTGTTTATGCTTAATATACTGCTGTTTGTTTTCCCAAATGTAATAAATAAATAAATAAACCGTTGGTCCCGGTTGTCGTTCACAGATCTTTGACAGTCGTTCGGGTAGTTAGAAGCCCAAAAGTCTGACAACTAGTCTTACCAAGAGTATCGTGTTACCCAGTGACTGTGTTTTGTAGGTCAGATTGGCAGTCGATCCATGTAAAATACTGGTACTCAGCTGCATCCGGTTAAACGGGAAGCCGACCTCAATATAGTTGGGAAAAGGCTAGACAAATTGATGTTATTAGATAATCCTGACGTTTTCTCGCGCAGTCATTATTTGTAAACAGACTACATTATAAAAAATACTAGCTTCTGCCCGCGACTTCATCCGCGTGAAGCAACTTTCTTATTTTTTTTCCGTAAGAACCTTCTACAATGTATTAGAACACTTAAAAAAAAAAGATGGATGACATCGGTAAAGTCATTCTCAAGTTATGGCGTGACCAAGAGAAATAGGGATTCATTTTTATATAGATATAGATAATATTCCCATAGGTCTTCCTAGATGTCTTTATAACGTATTACCAGACCAACAGCTACTAAATTCTGAAGATTAGGTAATATCTTAGAATATCAACTACTGGTATTTAAAGCTTTTATAATTAGATACATAGGTAGCTACTGGCAGAGTTCACGGTTTAGTCCACACAAAATTTGTGTGCCTACTATGTAATATACTGCTGTTTCTTATTCCTATCAAATAAAATAATATTAATCGACCTCATTAGTTCAAATTCCACGGGATGTTAGATATAGGTAGAATTTTTTATTTTTTTATTATTATTGTAAAGGGTGCTAAGCAACCGGGCAGCAAAATCGAATGTACCTATACTTTGCCACCCGGCTGTGCCGAATCATGCCGACCCGAAACAGTGCGTAGCCCTCCTAACAGTGTCTAGGTATTCAAACAGATACTACGAATGGAAAAATATAAAGTAATAAAAGGAATGAGTCATTAATTTTATCATTCTCATCATCTTCATCTTAATTAGGCTTTTTTTTTTATTTCAAGAGGAAAAGCCTAACGTTCAACATAGTATTACTATCGAAATTAGATTATTTTCTGGATCATCTTTCTCAATTGTTATTATAATAATATGATTTAGAATGTAGAATAGACAAGAATCACCTGACATCTGTACTCGTAAAGGAGTTCCACAGGGTTCAGTACTAGGACCTTTATTATTTCCCGTCAATGTCAACATAATATAAGTTAAATCTGTTAAAGATGTCCAAGAACCGTGCAGAAAAGGTTGATATTCGCAACTAGGCGTACCTAAGCGCACCATAAAGTTCTCTATTTTAGAATAAAAATCTTTAACATGCATCATCATTAGCCTACAGCAGTCCACTGCTGCACATAGGCCTATCATATTGCACGCCATTCAACTCTGATTCAGTTGCTACCAGCCACCACCATGCGAAGATAGTCAATCCACCTCGCCTGAGGTCGCGTTGGTGAGGCACAAAAAACTTCCTTTTAAATTTGATCATACATTGTTCGTCAGACGTTGCCACATTGGTGCCTAACACTTAAGTACAGTACTAAGAAACTTAATAACTTTCAAATACATAAATCAAACCAGCTTAGCACTGGCCTTTACCAAGAACTTATTATAAGATAGTAATTTTCAAGGACGTCCTTTGTTCTTGAAACAACTCTATAAAGAAAATTTGTACTTTACACTAAAAGCCGAAACAAATGGTTAATCATAGAATACATAATAATCAATTATTATTATATTGTTATAACATATCCTGTGTGCGTCACAACCACGTGACGGGCGCATGGAACATTTATAAATTTAGTTAATCTTTATATTTTTTTTTAATTTCTTCCTACCTACATTAGACATAGCCTTACTAAATTTTTTCCGATACTTCTTTCTCTTTCAATTTTCAAATCCACATTGCCTCGTTTGTTCAGGGATGCAGATTTAAAATCATCATCTGCCTAGCCTTTTCCCAACTATGTTGGGGTCAGCTTCCAGTCAAACCGGATGCAGATGAATACTAGTACTTATTTAAACATGGAGCCACTGCCTATCTGACCTCCACAACCCATTTACTGGGTAATACGATACTCCTTGGTAAGTCTGGTTGTTAAACTTTCGAGTTTTATAAATACCTTTATAAAGCACCTTTACATTCTCAAAGAAATATGTCCTAGAGAGCACTACTTTCGCTAGGCACAATGTTTGTAAAGTTTTTTCAATGTAGTTTATGTTATAATCTGGTAAACATGTATTTTATATTGGGATGATATGTTGAATTTATCTGAACTGGTGGTAGAAGCACGTGGATAACTGATAACAGCCGTACAGATCGTTTGAAGGTTAAGCTACTCTTGCCGCGGTCGGTTGGTGGATGGGTGACTATCCATTCAAAATCAATATCAAAAGTCATTTATCCAAATTAGGCTGAGAATCAGCACTTTTCGAACGTCTAAATTACATAAGACAGTCCCCCAAAACGCCAGCCCTTCACCACTTCCTAGTGCTTTCACTAACCATCCGTCCCTCGATAAACACGCTAAACTACACTAATTTAATTATAATTCTAAAGGATCAGCAGTAGGCTCTATAGGTTTTACACAATTTTGGTATCATTATTAATAGGCTAGGGACCTGTATGATACATCACGCATTATATATTTTATATTATGTTTTTTGATATTTTTTATTTTGTGTTTGTTTTTTATTTTATTTTTTTGGTTTGACTTATATAGAATATTTTTTATCTTTTTTTTTCTTTTTTCATTTAACTTACTTTTCATTGAGTTAGCCCTGCTACAGTTAAAGTTTGCTTACAGCTTGTTTTTTGTTTAATATAATGTAGTAATCTGTGGAAAATGTTGTGGGTGGTATATTTGTTAAGTTTAATTTTAAGACAACACTGTTTATGCTTAATATACTGCTGTTTGTTTTCCCAAATGTAATAAATAAATAAATAAACCGTTGGTCCCGGTTGTCGTTCACAGATCTTTGACAGTCGTTCGGGTAGTTAGAAGCCCAAAAGTCTGACAACTAGTCTTACCAAGAGTATCGTGTTACCCAGTGACTGTGTTTTGTAGGTCAGATTGGCAGTCGATCCATGTAAAATACTGGTACTCAGCTGCATCCGGTTAAACGGGAAGCCGACCTCAATATAGTTGGGAAAAGGCTAGACAAATTGATGTTATTAGATAATCCTGACGTTTTCTCGCGCAGTCATTATTTGTAAACAGACTACATTATAAAAAATACTAGCTTCTGCCCGCGACTTCATCCGCGTGAAGCAACTTTCTTATTTTTTTTCCGTAAGAACCTTCTACAATGTATTAGAACACTTAAAAAAAAAAGATGGATGACATCGGTAAAGTCATTCTCAAGTTATGGCGTGACCAAGAGAAATAGGGATTCATTTTTATATAGATATAGATAATATTCCCATAGGTCTTCCTAGATGTCTTTATAACGTATTACCAGACCAACAGCTACTAAATTCTGAAGATTAGGTAATATCTTAGAATATCAACTACTGGTATTTAAAGCTTTTTTTCTTCGAAAGACGTCATTCCACTAGTGCCGCGGTAATTAAATGCCATTTAAATAAATTGATTTCCGTCTACCAAAATTAGAATTATTATAGTTTTAGTTATTCAAGGTGTCACTATCTGCCAATAACCATATCTAAGGATTTCTGATATTCAATATCACCTTGTAAATTGCAATATTCAGATTATTAATTTTACTTAGCTGATGGCGGGTTTCTAAGCAGGTGGCGGTCTTTTTCTGGCTACCCCCATAATGGGATTAAGGCGCGATTGTTTGTATGTTTTTTTTTATTCACTCTTCACTTTTTCTTTCATTAGTTATGCACATGTGATTAGTTATGACATCATGTTTTTATATTTAAATCTTCTACAAAGTGGACATTATATATTTCCATACAGACTTTTGATGACATTGAAATTTGGGACAGCAGAGGTGACCCTATTGATGCCATAAAAAATTAAGATTTCAGCCGATCTATTCTGTAAAAATCTCGCCTTGAAAACTTAGGTGAAGTGAGCTGTCAATAGTGTTAATCCTTAGCATCTGGAGGAATGATAGCTCACTTCAAACTCACTTCACCTAAGTTTTTACGGTGAGATTTTTACAGAATAGTCCGACAGTAACTGAAAAAACCTACTTTATTTTACTAACGTTAGATCAATTTACCTTGTGAATAAAAATAAATGATATGTTTATGAGGTGCGTTATTATATTCTAAGAAACAGAAAAAAAACCTATCGAATTTAATTGAGAACCGCCCACTTGCACTCAATGCACGCAAGTGTCGAAGTTGCCAAATGTACTCTTAGAACAACAACACGCATCAAATATTTGTCTCGAGTATTTATTTTATTTTAAGCCTGTTCTATCTAACGTCTGTCTACGCACGGGCTTCCCTTCATATTATTGTCCACTTCTTCAGTCAATCGCGTTCTAGCGTTTTCAGTTTTCAATTTATGCATCTATTTCATCCTATCATTTTTCTCTTGGTGGTCTCATGGTGGTTTGTTTAGCATTAATAATCATCGGCCTAGCCCTTTCCCAGCTATGTTGAGGTGGGCTACCAGTCTAACCTGATGCAGCTGAATCCCAGTATTTTACAAGGAGCGACTGCCTATCTGACCTCCACAACCCAGTTACTAGGTAATACAACTTCCCTGGTGAGACTGGTTGTCAGACTTTCGGGCTTCTGATGACCCATAACGACTGTCAAAAATCCACGAATGACAGCCGGGACCAACGGCTTAACGTGCTTTCCGAGGCACGGAGGGGTCTTGGTATGTGAAGATGGTCGGCCATCATCTGATCTGCTGATTAATCTACTGCGGTTGATCATAGGTCTCTTTTCTATGCTCTTTTAGCAAAATCATCATCATCATTTCAGCCGAAAGACGTCAACTTCTGGACATAAGCCTCCCCCAAGTACCGTCCATCGGGTTCCAAGGTCATCGATCCACCTTGTAAGGAGGTATTCTAACTCTACGTCTACAGGTTTGCGGTCACCAGTCCCGAACCAAAATATCATCGATCAATCTGTTCAGCCGATAGGCTGCTACAGCAATTGCTGTCAACAGAGCCAACTTTTAGCTCTATGGGTTGCTGGCTTGACAGTGTTCATTAGTAAACCACATGGGATCCTGCCGTTCTGCCGAAAAGATTTTGCCAAAATTTCACTACCCAAACAAATTTTAGCAACCTTTTTTATACCAATGCAATGTTTGGAATAATTTTAGTACGCACATTTTCATTTGGTCAAGTTTTTACATGGCAGAATATTATCAAGGATAATGTCATTCACGCATTTGGTCTTTATTATATTGATGATTTATTACAGCAAACAATCTTTTTTTTAACAATCAATTTTATTTTAATATAATTATATATTTACAAAATATTTGTAACTTACAATTTAATTTTTTTTGCAATGGACATTAGCAATTTAATTTCGGAGAATTCAGACTTGTGTTGCAGAATTCGATTAATTTTGTCGTTTTTATCCATTATATTATTTTATATTTTTTTGTGGCGCTTCACCTTACTAGCAGCAGTAGTCACCGAACTAGTCAGACGAGGTTAATAAAAAAAAATGGTTAGGTTAGGTTAGCAGGGGCTTGTGGCTAAGTAATAACAGCCGCACGGGTCGATCGATCAGGTTAAGCTACGCTTGCCGCGGTTGGTCCGTGGATGGGTGACCATTTTCACATACCAAGTCCCCTCCGTGCCTCGGAAAGCACGTTAAGCCGTTGGTCCCGGCTGTCATTCGTGGATCTTTGACAGTCGTTACGGGTCGTCAGTAGCCCGAAAGTCTGACAACCAAGGGGTATCGTATTACCCAGTAACTGGGTTGTGGAGGTCAGATAGGCAGTCGCTTCATGTAAAATACTGGTATTCAGCTGCATCCGGTTAGACTGGAAGCCGACCCCAACATAGTTGGGAAAAGGCTAGGAAGATGATGGTTAGGTTAGGTTAAAACTGTGACCTCCTACGCACGAGCTGAGCGAGCAAAGCGAGCGGTACCGCAGTAGCGGCTGGCGAGTGCCAGAAACGACTAGATTATATAGAAAACAAAACATGGAAAAAAACAGGCTACCCGAAACTGAACTAGGAAGACGAGATTAATTATTTAAAAAAAATGCTACACCTGAAAAAAAATAGACTACCAGAATAGTTAATATTAATATTACCTGTTTAGAATTTGTCCCAAGTGGAAAAAACACCCTTGTAATAAAACGTCTTCAAAGTTAAAAATGGTAAATTGAAAACTGGCGATACCAAATATTTGGCAAATTTTATTTTGGGTAAAATTAGTTATTCCAACTGAAATATTTGACTACATAAAAATTGGTTAAAGTACTATTGTTGGTAAACAAGTCATTGCTTAAACGTTCACTTGCTAAACATTAGGTTTGCGTTACGATTATTTGTGAAGAGACTTTTTGCTAAGTAGGAATTTGGCAAATGAAATTATGCGGAAAATTTTTTGGGAAGTTATATTTTGGCAATTTCTTTTCGGAGAAACAAGGGAGACCCAAACCACATACCTACACATCATTTTAGTACGATATGGATTAGACGTAAAAATAAAAAGGCTTTTTATATTTTTATGTTTTATTTTATTTTACGCATTAGTCGTAGCACCTAACCCATTAATTAACACAACAAACACTGGAAAACCCCATTTATATTTATAAACCGGAGCAAAACTCCAAACTAACTCAATAAAACAATTTTGCTAAAAAAGGGGCTATATCCAAATGACCACCAATAAATCTGAACAGTTTGCCCGAAGAAATATTAATCATAGCATACGAGCGATATAAATGATGAAGTGTAGGAAATATCATGTGATTTCCTACTTCCTCCTGAGTAGGGAAACGAGATCATGGGACAGTGGAAGGGAAGTGGACATCATAAACGACGTTGATTGGTAAGGGTTGGTCGCACAAGCGTACTTTACTTGGAAAATTATGAAACTATGTATACAGCAAGTGTAATTTTTTTAACTTCAGATAAGGAAGACATTTTTAAAATTACCACTCTTGGCAGTCAAGATGATAGCAGCTTGTTTATAAAGTAGACACCAGAAATATAATTGGAACCAAGGAGATTTTTATAAAATAAAAAATTTTAATCAAATTTATTATCAACCGTCAAACGACGAGTACATTCGTTTTCTCAAACCAACAAAATAACTTATATATATAGGTATATTTCCCTATATAGAAGTCAAAATATTTCTGTTCCGTTCGGGAACCAAGCCACGGGTCTCAACCCGTACCGCAATTTAACCGTTCAACCTCTTCGCAAATCTAGTCTTCAAGTTATAAAACTTTTCCCGAAAATCCTTCACGACCGAGATATACCTATAGTAAAAAGTTTCCTCAAAGGTTTTTCTTCGAGAACCTCACATGTGTACCCAGTTAATCTTCTGTAATGACCATTTCAACTGTTTAATTGAAACCGGTAAGGCTTCTTCCCCAAATAAATTAACTACCCCACATTCGTAGGGTGATGTATACATACATGTGATCGGGAAATTGTGAAAATGTGGCTAAGTAATAACAGCCACACGGGTCGATCGTATCAGGTTAAGCTACGCTTGCCGCGGTTAGACCGTGGATGGGTGATCATCGTCATATACCCCCTCCGTGGCTCGGAAAGCACGTTAAGCCGTAGATCCCGGCTGTCATTCGTAGCTCTTTGACAGTCGTTACGGGTCATCAGAAGCCCGAAAAACTGACAACCAGTCTTAGCAAGTCGCATCGTTATTACCCAGTAACTGGGTTGTGGAGGTCAGATAGGCAGTCTCTCCGTGTAAAATACTGGTATTCAACAGCATCCGGGTAGACTGGAAGCCGACCCCAACATAGTTGGGAAAAGGCTAGGTAGATGATGATGACATATTATGATCGGGAAATATAGACCTAGAAACAATATACTTTTTTATTTTTTATTTTATTTTTATACAAACGTTGCCCCACACTAGGAATTTCTTCTGTATTGTGGGTGCGTTTAAAAACATTTAAACTCACATACACAAAACAGCCAGACCCGGAACAACTACTTGTAGGTCATACAAATATTCGTTCCGTGCGGGAATCGAACTGCGACACGCAGCGCAGCAGTCAATCGCTTAACCATTGCGCCAACCGGGCCGTCAAATACTGTTGTGTTGCAATCAAGAACTTTTTCAGATGTGCGTAACGTACTTAATCGTAATGTGTTTTTCACGTCGGGTTTCAAACGAACTGGAGAAGAGCGGAGACGAGAGGAGATGTTTGTAAACGACCAATAAGATAAGCTGTCGTTATTTTCGCATCTTCTTTCCGCGTAGCTTCGAAGGAAATTATTCAAGCGGGGAAGAGAAGAGAAGTCTCATTTTTTTAAGTGCATGTGCAGCGGAAATGTGAGCGGCGTGTGGCGAGCAGGCGGGCTTGGAACTATTTTCTTGCCTTAACCTGCGGGGTAAATGCAGTTCAACAACATTCATTGCGTTATTTACGATGTTGAGCAGACAAATTATTCGACAATACAGAGCAATGGATTAGAAATATCCTTCAAAATTGTGTTTGATAATATGTTACGCAATAAGGGTGCTACTCACATCTCCGCATTGGTGGAAACACACTGCCCGCTACACAAAGCTTTACTCTTCTCCGCTTTGGTGGAAACCGGGCCGTAACGGCTAGCAGTTGTTACATCTAGGCATGTACTCGTACCTAATAGGATTAAGTATAAAAAACCTGTTTAAAATCTACTAAAATGAATATGATAATATGTATTGAAATGTAAGTTTTGTAAATATATTGGTCAAGAATTGTTACCTACTCGAGTTGAAAGTATGAAAGTATTTTATAGGTCAGGCTTATATTATGACTATAACAAATAATATATTTGTTATAGTCATAATATAAGCCTGACCTATAAAATATACACTTGGTTAATCTTAATTTATTAACGTAAAAGATTGACATGAGGTTAGAAACAACATTTAGATGAGTTATTTATGAAACATAATCGCCTATCTCAAATTATGTTAGTGTCTGACGCCCCCAATTTAAACAAGAAGTTCGTTTTTTTAATCCTTATTATATAACTCTTTATGACAGTAAAACGACGTCTGTAAGTTACTATTTTGGTGAGAATTCTTCATTATTAGCTTATAGCGGTCCACTACTAGATAAAGGCCTCTATAATTGCACACCGTTCAGCTCAATTCTCATCCAGCTGCTACCAGCCAACCTGCGAAGATCGTCGCTCCACCTAGCCTGAGCGCGTCCTACCTTACGTTTGACAGTTCGCGGTCTTCACTCAAGAACACGTCTACATGAACGGTGAGAATTTTGAATCTCTTAATTCAAGATAAATTATTATCATCATTCATCATTGATTATTATCATTCTGGTAATATTTATTTTAGAAGTATATATTTATGTATGTTTATTTGTATGTATGTTAGTTCAGTCTCGTAATTTTTGTTTAGTTTTTAAGTGAATTGCTTTTTTAATTCTTTGTATCATTTTGTTGTGTCCTTTTCTCTATCACACGCTGTCTACATCTCTGTATCCATTGTCCTATCTTAGGTATGCTGGAAGAGATTTCTTATGAAATAAGCATCACCACTGTACCTATTTTTTCTGTTCAGTTTTTCATTGTCTATTTATATGTGTGTACATAAATGGTAAAATAAAATAAATAATAATAAATAAATAAATTCACTTTTACCAATATTTCATAAGTTACCTAACATTCAGACATGCAAATGAAAAAAAATACATACGCATTATTATTTTGTTTTAAATAACGGTAAATTGAAATTAAACTAATTTCTAGGTTAATTTGCACCTCAGACACTAATGCACCCTTTGAGGTAGGTGATGTTTTATTTATATTTTAAATAACGTAGCTCCTTAATGAGGCTATTTAAAAGTTGGTAAATAACTCAAGTTTAACCGGATGTATTTAAATTTCTAGTTTACGTTGCAGCGCACCTTGTTTTTAACTAACTGTGACTCCAAACAGAACCTTCAAATCAATACTGTTAAATAATTTAATAATTATTCAAACTAAAAGCAATGCAATTTCCGTAGACGCTTAATAAATAAATAATAATTATCTTCAACCAACACCTTAGGAGGCTCTCGCCGGGCAGCTGGATCAAGGGCTTAATTCAAAAAGCGGTACTTCTGGACACGGCTCGCGTTGTTAGGAGGTTCCTCTCTCTGGAACCCTGAGCTTGGAACCTGTCCCCAATACCGGTGGGCAATTTTTTAAAATATACTTTTGGATGTTTTATTTTTTTGATATTTTAAATTTTATTTAATATAATTTGTATGTACAGTCACCAAAGGAGATGAGAAACCGATGGATGGTTTCGGATGAAATTTAATTTGATAAATTGACTGTTTGTTTTCTATTCATTAAATCACATTTCATTCCAAAACACCCATCGGTTTCTTACGAAACTTCAACTATATCGGACGACCCTATCTCCTTTGGTGACTGGTACATATGTAAATACTACTAATATTATAAAAGTGATAGATTGTATGAATCAGAATCAGAATAATTTATTTGTAAACATAGGTCAGATTACAACGGAGTGTGAGGTGTTAAAAATAGATAGATTCTCTATGTTTTGCCCAGAGGCGTACAAATATATCATTAACATTGTCAATATTATCATTTACCTTCTGAGATTATGTAAACTTCCACATCCTACTAATATTATAAACGTGAAAGTTTGTATGGATGTATGGATGTTTGTTACTCTTTCACGCAAAAACTACTGAACGGATTTCGATGAATTTTGGCACACAGATGGTTTATAACCAGGATTAACATATAGGATACTTTTTATCCCGATATTCCCACGGGATCGAAACTTATGCGGGTGAAACCGCGGGGCGCAGCTAGTCATTAATAAATCGATGGATGGATGGATGTTTGTTACTCTTTCACGCAAAAACTACTGAACGGATTTCGATGAAATTTGGCACACAGATCGTTTATAACCAGGATTAACATGTAGGATATATACTAGGAAGGATAATTATATAACATGTAGGTAATATATATATTTTTACCCCGATATTCCTACGGGATCGAAATTTATGCGGGTGAAACCGCGGGGCACAGCTTGTAATTTAATACAATAGATAATATTGATATTTTTCGGGAATTGATATTAAAGGCTACGAAGTTTTCGGGGTAGGTGCTACGAGCTACGCCGCGTAGCAGCAGAGGCTTAGGTTCAATAAAAGAAAATAATACATAGTAACACAAAAGAAAGTAATACACGGGTTTTTTTAGATTAATCCAAGTACCTAGATAATACCTACGGTAATAGTTACCGAATTAATTTTTCTAAAATTTTTCTTTGAAACCTTTTTTTGGGAACTAGCTACGCGTGTACTACGGCCGCGTAAATAGTATCACCATTTAATTTTTTTTCTTTTATTGCTGAATGGAGGGTCCATTCCTCCTCTAGACCCCGATCTCGCCTGACGGTGGTGTTTTTTTTTTTTATTTATTTATTTATTATTTTAATTAAATCGGTTTAAAACCAACCTAACATAACATTATCCGACACTTTTTTTATAGTTTAGATTAATATTATGTGGAGTTATTAAAGGCAATGGCAATGCTGCCAGCCTGTTAGGCACTGTTCCTGTTGACAGCGATGCGGACGAATTTTTTGATGCCCTATGATTATTTTGCTTATTTTTTCCCATGTACATATCATTATTTTAATGTTAGCATAAATAATGTAAATAAATAATATTTTAGTGTTACCTTATTAAATAAAAGATACCCTATGTTATTAAAGGGTAAAAAAAACATTGGTCACTTTCTGAAAAACTTGTACTGCTACGATCGCGTAGTAGGTATTGTAGGCACTTCAACTAAGTAATAAATAAGAAAGAAAGAAAGAAAAACGTTTATTTGGACGTTTCTAACGTTTAAATAGTGTTCTAAGTAAACGAAGCATTTTGTAGTAAAGTGTAAAAAATCTGAAAGCCATTCCCGTACTTAAAAACGTTGAAAATCTCATCTCAGCGACAATAAAGGTCTAAATCAAAATCAAAAGTCATTTATTCAAATTGGTCTGAGAATCAGCACTTTTTGAACGTCAAAATTACAAAAGACAGTCCCCCAAAAACGCCCTTCACCAGTTCCTAGTGCTATCACTGGGAAGAAGAAGTCTAACACTTGTCATAGATTGACGAGGGGATTTTTTTTCTAAAACGTTTTCCCACGCTAGGAATTACTCGTGTATCGTGGGTTCGTTTACAAACATTTAAACTCACACACACAAAGAGCTAGACCCGGAACACCTACTTTTAGGCAATACAAATATTTGTTCCGTGTGAGAATCGAACCCGCGACGCAGCGCAGCAGTCGATCGCTCAGCCACTGCGCCAACCGTGTCGTCAATTAAAGCTTTTGACAGATTAAGATTGGGATTGGAATGCGAACGTTTTCAAAAACCCGGGCATTGCCTCTCTGAATGACTATGTCAGTAATCATTGGCCATTAGAAAATAATTAGGGAAGTTACCCCTACGCTGCTACGAAGTCCCCTACGCGGCTACGTCGTAGCGGCGTAGTGCGCGCGTAGCCATTTGAAAGTTGAAATTTCTTTTTTCTTTGCAAATATTTTTACGTTGCTACGTTTTTTTTTGTATTATTTTTGTCACCGTCTTTAAATATTATAAAGAGTTAGGGGGTAATCGTCGGAACTACTGATCCGATTCCAAAAATTATTTCACGAATTGGAAGCTACAGTATTGCCCTGTGTCATAGGATTATGATATTATGTAGGTTTTTGTTAAAACAACTAATTTCATAGAACAGGGCGGAAGCTATCATTACTATAAAACCCTTCTCCATGAAAAAATATGCTAACATTAGTAAATGTGCTAACTGTCATGGTGGTCGGTCAAAAGGTGTTGGAGTTTAGTCAATCTCATATAATATATGCCAACATCCCACAGGTTTGAAAAAGTTACTAATTCATTCGTTTAGAATTTTTTAATAACATTTTACGAACTGGCTTAAAGTAATTATAAATAAAATATTACTAGAGGTGTGAACTGTGAAGTCTTCTTTCTATTTCCATTGATTAGAAAAATAAAAATATGTTTCGATCATATCCATTTATTGCGATAATTTTCGGTACTTTCTTAATTATTTTTGGAAAACGATAGATATCTTAAAATATCTATTTTTATTTGTTTATTTTTTAAGCGAAAAGCTGCGCCCGCGCAGTAATGAGTGATACACATTTAAAATATTATATTACATTTTATTTTTTATTTTTTTCTCCTGCTTGTCATTCATCTTCTGCTTGTTTTCTCTTGCTTGTTGTTGCTCGTTGCTTTTGGTCAAATTATTGAAATAACTCGTAATTGTTATTTTAAATCCTCTGACTCTTATTGAATCACTGTGACATTCAGTTAAGTAACTGGAACAGTTAGTTAGAAATTACTATAACTAATTAAATTATTTTAATTATGTTCACGAGTCATCGTAAAATTTATCATAGTTCATGCGTCAGGTTAAGTAAGAAATTAATGCTGTCTCAAATGGAAATATGTACGCAATTTCTAATTATCTATGTAAGTACTTACCTAATACTTAGTTTTGTTAGTGTAACGTGATACACCTAGATGCTTACCTACTCGATTTAAAGCGCTAACTACATAGGTATTAATTAATTCCCAACGAGGCGGGTGTACGCGTGTAAATAATTTTATGTAAACAATGAAGCATGCAGCGACTGCCTGATAGTGTACACGCGCTGCACGGTACAATCTCATACTGAAGCAAGTGCGGGCGAAGTACAGGCCTGTGGTGTGCTCCTGGCTGAACAGAAACTGAAAAAAGTTTTCTTTTAAAGTTTGAAGTTGTGTGAAGATGCGTGGACAGAGTGGCGAGATGACGGGCGCGCGCGGTCATACGACGCCACTTCTCTCTATCAGCGCCCTCCGCCGCCCTCCTCTCCGCACGCGGCGCCCGCTGAGCGGAATTTGCACAAGCGGCGCGCCTCGCGACGCGGTTCAGTGTACGTGCGACCGTTCGCGGCCGAGGACGAATTGCCGCGTCACGCGCACTGCTCTGCTTATTACGCAGTTTAAACTATCGCTGACCGCGTGGACTCGCGTCAAACAACTTTTAGTGACTCCCCACTTGTTATATGCCCCAATTAACCACATAACACGTGAATTAACCCCTCCAAAGACCCAGTGATAACTCTTATCAGTGTGGAAAAGTTACAAAGTGTATACCCAACTCGGAAGGACGTCCGAATTTGCGAATTCTTGGGGACTTTCAACGCCGCTGGCTACTTGAGAGGATAGTTTACCCGTTGTTGGCCGATTCGAGCCACGTTACAAGGTTATCGCGTCTCTAGCCCGCCAGTGATGAATTGGAAAATCGGCGCGTAGTCGCTCACGTGGTGTGCGCCCCGCCCCCGCCTCGCCCGCGCTTATATTTAGCGAAAATCGCCTCTCGGGAGCGGCCCGACGGCCGACGCTCGCTGTTTATGAACGTTAGCGAGACGCCACATGTTATTGGCTTCGAATAACAGAACCGATAAGCAGAAGACAGATAACCTCTTCGGATCGCGATCTGGGTCCGAAACTTCTGGAACTAGAAAGAAATCGGTAAAAAAAATCAGAAAAGAGAGCGCGCTGAGATGCTAACGGCCGGTATCGGCACGCGCCGGTGAGCGCTCATTCCGACACACCTACCGAAAAATTCCACTGTTCGAGATAAAGTAGGCAACATGTCTATACAGGGGAGCGGTGGTTACCAGAGCCCGTGGTCGTCTCAGGGAGGGCACTCGGAGTTGGACGGCACGATTGAATTGGAACCTTTGGGCGAGCTGACAGAGGTCGGTTTCGAGCCACAGACGCGCGCGCGATCCAACACGTGGCCGCTGCCAAGGCCAGACAACTACGTCGAAGCGGCTGACGACACCGGCTCCAAGAAGAACTCCAATCAGAATCTGAGTGGTAAATACCATTTGTCCAATGATGCGATAGTAGTAAGGTCGCAGTCGCGATACGCGCTGTTATTTAGGTCGGCACACGTAGGTAGTCCGAACACACTCCTCGTGTAAAATTCCAATAAAAAACAAAAGCGTATCATGTACGCTGATACGAATAAAAAATAACAAACTTTGTTTACCTGCAGAATCACTAATGTAGGTACTTATGACCGTAGATATTAATCGGTGCACCTACCTCCACTTGCCACGCGTTTGAGATTCCTATAGTTACGTATAGCTATGTATGTATACAAATAAGTCGCAAAAACAATGATATCGAAATTGTTTGCGCAGCACAAATTCTACAAATGATAGCATAAATGCATGAAATTCACTATTCACTCGGCGCGTAGAGTGACACCATGAAACGAAGAATTTAAAAAATTATAATTTTTAAATACCTATATTTTTAGGTGATCTGGCGACATTTTAATTGAAATACTCAAAATAAATTTTAAAAAATCGTAATTCAAAATGCTTTTAACATTTTGCTAAATTAAATTAGGATAAATTCCTAGACTATTTAAATTACTTTTTCAAATACGACAATTTGTTTTCAACCTTTTGTTGTTAGTTGTATTAAGTAATCATAATATAAACAACGAAGAAAAATAACACTTTTATTATTATTTATAGGGTTGGTATTGTATAATACCTTACACCTAATTGATCGACACATTTATGAAAAAACTGCTCTTATTCCACCGTTTCATAATAAACTCACACAAACATACAAGTATTTACAAGAACACATAGATGTATTCTAATTACAATAATAAATATTACTAACGGGTAAGGAAAACAATGAAATATTATGAAAACCATAAAGAGTAGGTACCTACCTCGCACTATTTGTATACTTCGAGTGTATGAAAAATAAAAGGCAAGTTTTGTTTGTAAATGCTAAAGGTATCAATGAAATAAAAACAATACGAACAAGTTAATTATGTACGAAAAATAATTCAATTTCAATTCAACTTTCTCGGTACACTGAATAGAAACTAGTAAAATAATAATTTATCTTATACAAGCTTCTGGCCGCGTCTGCGTCATGTCATTTTCCGGAACAAAAAGTATCATATGTGTTAATCCAGGTTATCAACTATTTGTGTGCGAAATTTCATCAAAATCCGTTCAGCCGTTTTTTGCGTGATTACTTGATTAGGTAACAAACATCTCACATTTATGATATTAGTACGATAGAGGGCTGATGTTTCCAACGCCAGGTAATTTTATCCGAGGGATAATTTTGAATTTTTGACAGTTCTTCCATACATAATCTGTCAGACGTCAATTTCATTCCACGAATAAAAATTATCTGTCGATTGAAAATTAGCCCTAATTAATAGTATCTGGCTAATTTTCAGGGTATCAAGTTGCTCTAGTTATTGTTTTTTCAAATATTTTACCTAACAAAGGCTCTTAAGGTCCAGAATCATAATTATTATGATTTAATTATTTTTTATTATTGAATTTAATCATTTACATTGCTATAATTATATATGTATAAATTCAATAATTTCATTAATTACCCACACTACAGGGAAAAGCAATAAAAAGAGCTGGCACTACGAAAAGTAGGTACCTACATACCTTTAACCAAGTTAAACATTATATATAGGGGGTTTACTTATAAACGATGATTAAAATTTTGACGGCACGGTTGGCGCAGTGGTTAAGCGATTGACTGCTGCGCTGCGTGTCGCGGGTTCGATTCCCGCACGGAACAAATATTTGTATGACCTAAATGTATTTGTTCCGAGTCTGGGTGTTTTTCTATCTATAATATGTATGTATTTACAAAAAAAAAAAAAATGTATATAAGTAGTTTATCAGCCATCTTGTTACCATAACACAAGCATTAGGTTGCTTAGCTTGGGACAAATGGTGCTGTGTGAAATGTCCAGGGATATTATTATTATTATATTAAAATTAAGTGACGTTCAAACGTCAAAAATGTATGGTTGAACAGTCGCTAATCACTACTTAACTTTAAGCAACGCTTATGAATAAAGGGGATAGTACGTAAAATAGTATCTAATCATTAAAATACAGTATTATCACCAAATTTATATAAATAGAAAAAGTATCGGCAAAGTTGTTTCCAGTACCTAGGTACTACAAATAATATAGTATTTTCAACTCAAACTAGTTATTAATAAAAATGTTCATTTTTGGAGCAAAACATAGCCAGATGTACCTAAGTAAATGAAATTAGTAAAAAAAAACCTCACGAAAAGACATGCTGCGCTGACCTCACATAAATTGGGAGAAGGGCAAGAATATTATGATGAAAACCCCAGAATTAACAATTTGAAGAAAATTCCTGAAAATTATCTCATTGATGTTTCAAAACCTAAGATTACTACTGTGGTCACAGATTTAATGAATGCACACGGTGTGCACACCTACCTACATTCATGAAACATGATAATTAAGTTTAATTTATGTATTTGCACACTGCAATACACTTACTCTTTACCGACACGTGGTAAATAAATGCATAATTACTCGTAGCTAGCGTAAATTCATTATTTTGCCTTATTGTTCACGTGCTCACATCAATGGCAAGTGCTAAATGCTAGCAATAGTAAAGTTAATCAGTAAATTGCTTTTTTGTGAACACTTAAAAATAAATAAACTTATGTAGACTGTTAAATAATAAACTGAATTGTTTTATCATCAGATCAATGGGGTTTATTTATAAAAGATGATTAAAGTTAAGTGACGTTTAAACGTCAAGAATCTATGGTTAATCAGTCGCTAATCTCTACTTAACTTTAAGCAACGTTTATGAATACGAAGTATAACGTCTAAGTTTAGTGTAGATAATAATAAATCATGTCCATTTATTATTATCTACTCTAAACTTAGATATTAAAGTAATTTATACAATGCATAAAAAAAAAATTAAATAGGTAATTATTAAGTAGATTAAATTTTGTGAATAAATTTCACGGTTACTTTGACGTCGCTACTTCAATTGTATCACTACAACTGTTTATTTACCCTACTTATCGTATCAAGCTGCTAGCTTTGATCACGCATCTACCGCACCTACTAATTACTTTGACATTAAGAGGTTGTTGCACCCGAATTTTCTTGACATTATATTGATATCAACTCAGCCTATCGCAGTCACTGCTAGACATAGGCCTCTCTCAGGCTGCGCCACAACACCCTGTCCTTCGCCTTCCGCATCCAGTCTATTCTTTAGGGTGTCCCTCCATCTAGCTGGAGGGCGGCACTATGCTTACCGATACGCGGTCTCCACGCTAGGACTCGTCTGCTCCAGCGGTCATCGGTCCTTCGACAAACATGGCCAGCCCACTGCAACTTCCAGTTTGCTTACTCTGCAAGCTATGTATAATTTCATTCCTGTTTTTACCCATCAAAGAGACCAAGCATAGCACGCATTGTATTGATATACAGTACTTATACGTCACTCAGCGAGCTTTAGAGCGGGTTATGCTCGGAGTTTCTCTGAAGGATGCAGTCAAAAATGAAGTTATCCGAGAAACAACCGGAGTTACCGACATAGCTTGCAGAGTAAGCAAACTGAAGTGGTAGTGGGATGGCTATGTTTATCGAAAGGCCGATGGTCTGTGGAGCAGACGAGTCCTGGAATGGAGACCGCGTATCAGCAAGCGTAGTGCCGGACTCCCCATAGCAGATGGACCGACGACCCTAAAGGTGACAGCCTAGTGGATGGGGAAAGCCGGGGAGAGGCGAATGGACTGCGATAGGCTGATTTATGTTGTCATTTTGTCCATTTGCGGTTATTTTTTTAATTTATTTATTTCCATATATAACCATCATTACGGGAAATCATTATTGGTGTGGTTTACCTTTCTAATTAAACCAACTCAACTGGATTTTCTTCCTTCGATAGCCCATATTGACGTAAGCCCGGGTTGTCACTAATGGTTAGTAAATCAACAAAAATAATTCAAGTGCTTGTACTGTTTTAAAGTACGTCATTGACACGCACTTGTGGGAATTTGTCACGTCATTTGATTGACGATCCACGCGTTTACTGGATAAAAGTAACGGGGTTTGTTAAAAATAAACTAAGGTGACCTGATTCCAGCATATGTATTTTTTTAAAAATCAGTGCGTGATTTAAGCGAATCAATCGAAGATCAATAAGTACGTTCAGGAATACCTTTTAAACTATTTTCAATAATTATTAGTCGATTACAACTACTATAAGATTTTCTAGGTTTTACTTTTATATTTGTCAGTGCTTTTTGGTTTATTTTTGCAATATTACTCAACTCACACTATTTATGTACATATTCGTTACATTTTTTTATCTGTCACATATTTATCTTATTTAAGTATGCATACACACGTCACGTTGCAGTGTAAAACTGATTTACATCCGTCACCTCACACATCAGGTTCAGTTGAAAACCAGCGTCAGGCACTAGTTATCTGGCATTTTTGCTGAACTGTGCCTTTTTGGTGCAGCCGTGAGGCACACTTTCCTGCTAAATTCTTACATATGTTTTATACTTTCTATTTGTTTTCTTTATTAGGTGCTATGTGCTAAATAAATGAATTTTCTTTCTTTTCTTTCTTTTACTTAGATTTCGTGTATACTTAGTAGATACTGTAACATCTAATCCGATAATTTATATAAATAGAAACTGAAATGAAACGTCATCCTGAAAGACATTTTCCTCAGATAAGATACTAAAATATTACAAGGCTCATTTTGGACGCCAACGTATAATTTTACAATCGTACACAGACACAGTTGATAATGATAATAGTTAAACTGTTTGTTATATTACGGTTAATAGTTAAATTACGGTTAAATATTTAGAAAGTTACCCTAATAATCAAAAATAAATACGTCAATATTGAAATGTATTAATTTACTATCCAAGGAAAATAACAAACCAAAACTATCGATAAAAATGTAAAACACGTCACAACTGGACCCAATATTTGAACAAAATACCTATACCATAATACCAATTAATTATTTCGGTAGTCCAATAATAGGAAAATATAAACTATTATCCCTTTAGGTACCTACCAGACATTCTTCACATTACGTGTTGAATGAATACTTCGAGTAGGCACAGAATGTGTTTGTTTTGAAATTACTACCTACTATAATTTCAGTCAGGATAATTATGAAGGTATTTTAGCAACCAAAGCGCGTGTAAAGTTTTATGCGAAATTTTGTATTTAGAACTTTATTGTATTTAGCAACTAGCTGAAACCCGCGGTATATGGTAAAATAAATTTATTTCTCAATAAGAATTACAAAGATTTCACTTACGGTTTCACCCGCATTAGTCTCGATCCTGTGGGAATATCGAGATAAAAAGTGTCCTATCCCGCTAAATTTCATCCAAATCCGTTCAGCCGTTTTAGCGTGAAAGCGAAAACAAACAAACATACAAAAAAACGAATATTTTCTCTTTATAGTATTGTAGTTTCGATACTAAAAATTAAATCATAATTATTATTTAAAAATATTTAGTTTAGCTATAGAAAAATAAATTACCTATCTAAAAAAACTAGTTTTATGCTGAATACTAGTAGTAGTAGTATAACTAAATACCTAGTAGTACCTAGTGCTAGTAGCTTTATTAAGAACTAGCTGCGCCCCGCGGTTTCACCCGCATAAGTATCGATCCCGTGGGAATATCAGGATAAAAAGTTTTCTATATGTTAATCCTGGTTATAAACCATCTGTGTGCCAAATTTTATCCAAACCCGTTCAGTAGTTTTTGCGTGAAAAAGTAACAAACATCCATCCATACAAACTTTCACGTTTATAATATTAGTAGGATTTATAATATTACGAGGGATTAGTAGGATCTAAGCTTTATTCACGTTCAGACGGGCGTTCATAAGTAGCGACACAGTTATTAACTTTTGTAGCTATTATCATTTCTAATGTAATTATGCCAATTTGTTGTATCCAAAACTAAAACAACTTTTTTTGACTTTATAATTTTTTAATTCCTTCAAATTAAACACCAACTGGCCTAACCCAACCTTCTCTTTCTAGGTGCGCCACCCCTACCTTCAGTAGGTACCAAGAAGAATTCCTCCCGTCGGAATGCCTGGGGAAACCTATCCTACGCTGATCTCATCACCCAAGCCATCACCTCCGCACAGGACAACAGGCTCACGTTGTCCCAGATATACGAGTGGATGGTCCAGAATGTGCCATATTTTAAGGATAAGGGGGATAGCAACTCTTCGGCTGGATGGAAGGTAAGACTTTTGATATTTTGACGTAGCTTTTTTTTTTTTTTTTTTTGTTTTTTTTTTGTGGATGGGAAATAATAGATCTGTTTTTCTGTCTGGTTAACCTACTAGGCAGATTTTAGATTCGGACGCTGCAATTCCTTATAAATACCCATGTTTTAATTTATTTATTTGCACTTTTTGATAATAATTGTGTCAAGCAGTTGTCACAAATAATATGTTGGTTATAAAATATAATAATTAAAATATTGTGTAGGTACTAGAAATGATAATATCTAATTAGATGAAACTTTTCAGTTTGAATTTCACTGATTGCTGGTTGTTCTATTGTGGTTAGCCTGTTAATTGACAAACATACTTAATTATTTGGTTTGATTAACATTCATTAATTTAATAATATCACTGTGTAACATATTTGTCTACGAAAGGTGTAAATGCTAAAATTTAAGTTTAAAAATTCTAACGTTTTTCGTCGTTCCTGGTCAATCAATTTTACAATTTAAACTTGGTGGTCAATGAATATTAGATTTTAGAGAATAATTTTGACAGTTGAGTACGAGCTAGCTTCAAAAGTACTCCTGTACATTCTCGAAACGTAAAATCTACGTGAAACGTGCTTCAATACATTGTTTACAGGATGTTCAGCGATATTCCGTGAATCGCACAGAAAGTGATTTAGAAAATATTTTTAAGGGCATTCCTTAATATGAGTCATTCTGGCGCTTGTCCATCAGGTTCACTGTTTGATACGAGAAGGTGGCATCATGCCATTTTGTCTGTTATATCGTGGTGTCTTATCTCAACGCCTATATTGCGACTGACAAAATGAGCCTTTATTAATTTTTCACAACAATTAGCTACGTTTTTACAGGAATTTTGCAAGTATTTCGACGTAGAAAGATAATGTTATCGTCCTAAGTCTAATCTACAATTAAATCTTAACAAGTTTTTGCTAAACGGGATACAATTAATTAAGTTTTAGTTGAGAAACTGAACTGTATAGTTTCTTTTATTATTCATTGAACATTCAACCTCATGCATTCAATCTACATTCCACGTAGATCGATCTTTTTTGGGCTACTAGCTGGTTGACATTGAAACCAGTGGGCGTCAACGCAAACGCGCGCGTTTACGTTAACATTAGTTCGTAGTTTAGAGGCGTTTGCGTTGGCGACTTAGCGCTAAACTGTTTGAACTCACGCCATGATTCGAGTTTTCCGCGTCCACTACTGCCAATTTTATTGAAATAAGTATTAGGTACATTGAGATTGGCGTTTTTAATACTCGGAAGGTAGCATTAATTCTCTTTATTTTCTATAAATTCTCATTAAAATAATGTTAATTAAATCAATCCATCGTTGTTCGTAACAAGAAGTAACATATAAGTAGTTTAACTTTGACTTCCAAATTGAGAATTTTATATATTTTGTTGAAATATATAAAATTCTCTATATAGGTACATAGAATCTAACATTTTTCTGTTTTGTAAGACATAATACGAGTCAGACGTGAATTAAGAGTTTAAACACCGAATAGGGAAATAACTACAAATATTAAAGCATATTATAAAGCAGCCTTCGTTACACCATAAATATTTCTAAAGCGCTACGCATTTTTTGGTGGAACTGCGCAGTGGCACACGTTATCCCACACGTAATCGGCTGTGACACGACCGATAAATGATAATAAAAACATTATTACACACTCAATCGACAATCTTATAACGATGATACCACAAACTTCCGATACATTGCTGTTACGCAATGTTCGCTTCTACAAAACACCCAAAGTAACACTTCGATGGATATCATTCAACTCGTATAATTTTAGGTTTTGTTTATCTCGCGGTCACATGACGTTGACACGCCCTCGCTACGATGTTGAATAAATAAAAAATATAAGACATGGAACTATTCCGTCTCGTTCGTAGATCGTATTATATCTGTAACTCGTATTTTAATATTCGATTGAATCTATTCGACTATCGAAGATTATCGTAGAATACCACGAACTCAATGACCTTCACAGGCGTACCCATGGCATTGATTAATGTTTACGCATACAATGCTCATTCAAGCTGCACGCGTCTTGAGCAATTATAATAATTAGAGCCAGCGTAATAAGGTCGAAAATCAAACGTGCACGGCTCGTGTCATTGTGAGCTTAGTTAATTAGCAAACTGTTGAAGTCGTGCGTCACATTCTTACATGATACGATTGAAGTAAAATAAAAGAGACGGATGATATGACACCTTGTGAGGTGAATGAATCGACAATTGCGGGCACGTGTCACAAATTTATATAAATTATCTCGGTAATTACTTTCAGACAAGTACTGGCTAATATTAAACCATCTGTTCGTAATAAAGAAGAAAATTCCTGAAAGAAAATGGCTTGTCAAGTAGTCAGTCATGTAGCGTTGCTTCAATTTGAAAGCGGTTTTCGAGTTGCGCATTCCAGTATACTTTTACACTTCGACAAAAATAACTTTACTGTTGCAAAGCTGAGTGGCAAGTCCACTATATCACGAGATAGAATGCAAAGACTGGATTCCCAGCAGCAATTATTAATTTGTCGTAGGTATACGTAAACGTGCTTGTTACTGGACTGGTTTAAAAATTGCCATGCTCTTTAAATTAAAAAAAGTAAGCAAGCAACGAAGGTATTGTAGGAAAGTTCACTGTATATGATTTAATATAGCGTTTTTGTTATGATATTGTTTTAAAAATAAAATGGGGGAAAATATTTTCTCAAATGGGTGCAAACCTGTCAATCTACACTGGAAAACTGCTTCAGCCACTCTTTGGAAAACTAGCTTATGAAAAACTGCAAATTATGCGTTCGCACGATTTAAAGTACATAGATAATTATAAGAATCCCGTATCTGTAGCCAATTGTGTCTCGTATAGGAAATCCTTTCATTAGGGATGTCAGTTACGATACTATCCGAAAACGGTCCGATCAGATCAGGAGGTCTGCACCGTAGTTTCGGCAGAGGTAACGGGGAGATTCCTACTCCGTATCACCTGCGTACATAAGATTAGTTTGGGGCCCAAACTAAGAATGAATGACACCATGATTTGATAGTTGTCTCTACGCCCGATGTGTTTTTGCCCGTCCGAAAAAATTAATTAATCTGGTGAAGGGTTCAATCCCAAGATTTGAACTACTTTCGGATAGGCCCGTATCTTCTTGACGGACTTAGAGAGTAGGCGATGTACAATATTCCGAACTAGTTACCTACTTTCTCTTCGCGTAATGCGGCTCTCATAATAATTATTACTTTTTTTTGTAACGATCAAAATGAGTAAATTTCTTAACCATTGCAAGGATGATTCGTTCAATTTTTTTTGAGCAAAGAAAAGTAATTAAAATGTCTTTAAAAGAAAACTCCGACGTGACTTTAAAGTACGCTGCTGATTTCATGGTTTAACGGATTAGTAATTCAATACGTTATTCATTAATTGCGAAAATATCAAAATAAATAATAAGGAAACTAGTATGACGTAAAATTTGAAAACGATTGTTTTATTCTACGATTTTTTTTTTAATATAGGTACCTATAGAAATTTTACTCGACGATAAGTTAATTATTATAACCTTTTAAGGCAAACTATGGTTAAATAACAAATGATTCAGCTGTTTGCCAGTGCGGTTGTATTAGAATTTTAAATTCATGTAGGTTAATCCGAATGACGTAAATATTTCAATCAATTTAATTTCGCTGTCAACTTTTGATTTGACGGGCAAAGGTCATTGTCTGATACTTACTTAATTTTTGGAATAAAGGTTTTAATTAATAATATCTTCGTGCGACTCGTTATGAATAGAGCACTTCTTTTGTTTTGAAGAAGGGCCAGATTTTTTAACTAAACTAAGTGTTAAAAATTTACTATTAAAAAAAAACATGTCACTTTCTTTTCTTATAAGTACCTATTGACTAGTACCGTATGGATTATCTAAAAAATAACTATTATTGCACACCACATAAGTAGCCTTAACAAACCCAGCATAAATCCTACCACTACCGGATGTAAGAATAGAAGCGGTTTTTAGAACAAAAATTCGTATTCGCCGTATCGATGTCGCCGCGAGTCCAGTTGAATAGCAAATGAAAACTACCGTTACCTAAGACCGTTAGCACACCTTCGCTAAATCTCATATATCCTTGCTAGGTAACCCATATAGGAAAGAACATTCATGGAATGGAAATCTTGTGGCGGTGCCACTATCGCTACAGATTTTTGGTCACTTTCAACTGTTTCAGTCTAACTCTATAACTATTATGAAAATTCTTCAGCTCTGTCATATTTTTGTTTCTAGTATATCATTATGTCTTCTGGTTGGTTTAGTCCATGATCGACCCCCACAATCTCTACCCCCGACCATGTTCAACCCCTAAATGTTGTCCATGTTCAACCCCCAGGGGTTGAACATGGATTTCAATACATTGGTAATCTTTTCTTTGTCCATATTCAACCCTCAGTTTGTTAGGTTAGGTTCAATCCTTAATAATGACATTAAAGTAATACTGAGAGCAGAAGTGTTTGTTTGCAATTTATGACGGATATTAAATTCAGTAAATTTTGGTTCCATTTCTAAAATATCGTTTAGTGATTAAAAACTTTTCTATTTTACTCAAGTTTAAAGAGTCAGCCCGTACATGGTTGTGTTAAAATTCCCGCGAAACTTGCAGGAATAAGTTTCGATTCGTGGAGGTTTAGTTTAAAACATTATAACAAACTGTGAGATATTTATGAGTTTATAGATTACAGTTTAGGTCATTAAGAGTTTGTGTTTAAAAACAGTTTTTAAACGTCCAAAAGAATATTACTCTCAGACTGTAGCTGCACTTCTTAATATTTGTTACATCATAATTAATTGGATTAAGGCCCACTCCCTCTCAAAAAGAGATGAGGGATTCCGGGGAAGAGATATTCCAGCCCAACAGTGGGAACATTATAGGCTGATTATGCTGTTATACAATGCCTTAGCTATACAACTAGTATCTAAGTAAGTACTATAAACAATTTAACATTACCTAATCGTAGGAAAATTCCAACCGAGACCTTTCTTAATAAGTTATCGAGGTTATACATTGATTTACACGGTCGCCATCTTGCTGAGTAGATAACACTGAATGATATATTTTCACAGCGGTATATGAGGCTGATAACAAAACCATATGACACTCATTCATATATTAAATTATGCTGTGGTCTGCGATACAGGCGAAATTAATTTTATAAGTACCTATACCTACTACATTTTTGTCCACTATACTGAAGTAACCACAAGATAATGTTTTTTCCTCGATTTAGAATTATCTAACCACAAATTGGACTATAAGCAGTGTTCATTATCTCGGCTAATTTACAATCCATCGCCACTTAATCAGTACCTATCTACTTTAGTGACATGAATGAATTCTAAGTTGATTTTTGAGTGACCATTTGTAACAAACAGGTCCTAATAAGCTTTTGGTTGAATGTGAACTTTGTTAATAAATATATTTATACTCTACCTTTTCAATGTGTCATTAAAAAAACTCGTACATGTATCAATTTGCGCTGTTATCTACGCATTTTATTAACTTATATAAACAACATTAAATAATCATTAATCAAGTACCTAACCGACAGGTAGGTATGATACAATTACTATAAGATATTATAGGAAAATAAACTACTAATTAAAAAACATGAGAACAACATCACGTTACATAAAACATGACGATTTGCATTGGAACCTATGCTGACGGAAGTCAACAATGTACTTCCAATATTTTGTTTACAATACAATATAATATAGTTCGTCATAGTGATATAACCATATATAACATCGCACAGGGGATTACATAGAAGTAATGAATCGAAAACCCACAGTGAGTCATTTATTTTTACTTTATTAATTATTAATAGTACTGAGAAATTACGATGATCTAAATAAATATGTGTTAAGTCAGTGTTTGTAATAGAGATGAAATAACGGCTCGTGTATTGTGATAGTGTCAGATAATGATAACTTATCACCATTTATCAGACCCTACACCAACTGCACTTAATACATGAGAGAAAATGTGATGATATACACGGCTACATATCAAGCTATACATTTCCAATTTTAGCTGACTTCGCATTGTATAAGTTTTTCGTATAATCGGAAGTCAGATTATACTGGTTATATTTAACTTGATGTGTAGCCGTGCGTAAGTGCATAAATACAAAGTGCATATAATAAAATCAACACATCATTATCATCTTCATATACCTCTGAAAAAACTATGATATAATAATTATGTGATAACATTACAGCAATTACGATTTTCCATAAAGATAACCATTTGGTTTTTTTTTCGTAAAACACCTTGTATAATTCTAACAGAGAAATTGCTTGTACGCTTATTATTTTTAGGCATAACATAATCAAGTAATTCGTCTGTTTTTGTAGGTACTAACTGCTCATGCCCGAGTAAACAGACTTCATTATCTTGTAAATTTTTTTATAGCAAAATGCAAAGGCATTCACGTATCATACGCTTTTGGAATAACAATTAGATTACAGTACATATTTGGAAGTACAGTACGAGTAAAACAATTTACGAATACTTAGTTGCGCAGACGCTTAGTATTAAAATGAGGTGGATCGACCACCTGCCAGGCGAGGCAATGGCAACATTTATAACTTCTCTTAGTTTTTTGTGTTTAAAATCCTAATTGCAGATTAATGACTAATACTGGACTGATCCACTCAAATCTACTATTTCAGACCATCTATATCTATATCTATTTTACCAAGATTATGTCTGGACTTTAAACGAAACTGTGACCTCTGAGTTTGTTTCGGCCTTTCTTCTCAGAGTAGTCAGATAGGAAACACCGACCTCATCTAGCTTATTTATTTTTGTAATATGACGTAAAGTGATTCCGAAAACCTATTTACTTATTAAACAATTTAATTTCATTCCAATTGACACTTTTCGGTGAACCCCCGGTATAAGTTGGGTTTTTTTATTACATAAGTATTGGCTTATGTTTGACTAATATTTTACTCGATAAGTCCTATAGTGTCAATGCGGTTACCTATTAAGGTAATACCGATAGTAATATTATGGGGTATTCGCCCATAGATGCAAACACGAATGAGTATAAAAGTCCCATGGTTATGCAGAGTCCCAGCAAAATTTCCATAGGATACGTTTTTTTTTCCTGCTCTCATTCTGCAGATTATATTCTATCGAACCTATCCAGGTCCAGTTTATCATGACGGGTTTTTGTCCCACATTGACGGCGTACGTCACTCAGCGCTGTGTTGTTTCCCTATTATTTATTTATGCATTCCGTATTTTGATAAGACACTCAACATGTATGCTGGCATACAGATTTTGATGCAGAATTTCATACCGATTTATTGATTGGAAGTATTTATATGTAGAAAACACATTTTAAATTAAATCAGTCCAAGGGCTGATTTTTCCAACGCCAGATAATTTTATCCGAGGAATAGTTTTTGAAATTGTGACAATACTTCCATACAAAACCTGTCAGATGTCAATTTTATTCCACGAATAAAAATTATCTGACCATTGAGAAATCAGCCCTAAGAACATGTTTATAAGAGATTTCTAAGAATATGTTTTATTAAAAAGTATGATATCTTTTTCTGAAAACCACAGATGCCAAATGAAAGACATTTAAACGGGACCGTATTCTAGTTTATCTAGATCCTTGGGCGTAGATTAAGTACCTATTTTTCTACTGTGATAACTTTCCCTTCTATCAGGATCTCTGTGCAATAAAAAAGACAAATAAGGTTGGTATACATATATTATATATAACAAGGCCTCAATGTACCTAACTTCAAGTAGACTTAGTAAAGAAATTACTTATATTTAACTTTTTGTTCATACACTACAGAAAACGTGCTTACGACCGACGAACGATGCGACTGTAATAAATATGAATTATAATCATTAGAATCAGCAATATAACTCCTTGAGTTAGAATTCGCCTCTAATGTCACGATTTCATGAAATAGTCATTCAATACGGTTAATATGAACTTGATAGAGTTATATTGATGATTTTTATGATTATAATTCTATAAATAAATATTTACTACGGCCGCGAATCATATTTAGATAAATATACAACCTGATACTTAGGTACCTGCAAATTGCCAAAAAAACGTAACATTATTTCAATTTCGCGGGCTACCCTGACGCTTTCACCTTAATAGATTTGGCGTAAAAGATTAAGGTTGAAAAATTCACACGTGTAACGTTAGATAAGTAAGTACCTACTTGTAAATTATCAGTATCTTCCTTATATTTAGAAACCACCAGTAGCTCAGCTACAAATGACATTATCATTGACACTATTGATAAGATACAATATTATGACATTGACACATTTTTGCAAAGTATCTCGGCTTACATACCTAAATACAATGCCGTGCTAAATAATTATAATATATTACATATTATCAGTATTAAATTAAAATATAAAGCGATACTCTGCTTGACCTACATAATGCTGGACTAAAATAAAACTGAGAATAATTTTACTCAGGTCCATAAATATATTTCTTTACGGCATTCCCTTCATGAAAGATGAGAAAATCTGCTCTTGCGTTTAAAATATATATTTAGAAGTTGAAGTTTACATTTTCAGTATTATCCACAATTCTTTCTTTAAATTACTTTTTATTATTTTGTAAAGTCGTGAGAATAATATAAATACAGCCATGACAGATGTCAGATTCAGGATGCATAAGCACGATTTATGTAGGAAAAACAGTAGTGCTCTGCGTAGCTATTACAGTTGTCAATAGGTTTGAATGGATAATGCAATGAATAAAACAACACGTGTACGAAATGATAGTAGCTTAGATAATATGTATAGTGAGTTCCACGAACTACTACCGAAGCATGTGTATTTCGTTACATTCCCGCGATATTTTATACACGGTCAATTTTACGAAAAATTAATTGTTTGCATCTGAATTATTTTTAGTTTGTGTACGAGTATTTAGGCTGATTTTTCAATCGACAGATAATTTTTATTCGTGTCAAAAATTCAAAATTATACCTCCGATAAAATTATCTGGCGTTGTAAAAATCAGGCCTTAATCGATTGCATTAGATATTTCGTTTCCTAATTTTATTTATGTTATAGGTATTTTGTACCGACCTTTTTTTGTTGTCTTTTTTGTTTTAAGTGTTTATCAGTGGAAACTTGTAAATGGCCTTCAAATGCATATTGTTTAATAACACCGTTTATATTGTTTTAGCTGTAAGTTTACCGAATAGAATAAAATAAATTTAAACTAGGTAGCGAAACTCCACAGACGTGATGGGTATCATGATATAAAACATGATAAAACAAAACAAAAACAGAAATCGATACTCATCACGTCTGCGGAATTTTGCTAGCTAATTTAATTTACCTTGAATTTCTTTTTTCATAGAACTATTTGAGGCCCGTTCAGTAAATCCGAACAGGCGTTAAACATTTCTAGGATGAAGTAAAGTAATTATTTAAAATAATATAATAATAATACGTAAGTATAGAGTTACCTAATACAACAATTAGGTATGATTAATGCGGTAGTAAAATAATAAAACAATTATTTTGTTAAGTGTCTTTGTAATCACGATAAAAGATAACTATGAATGAGGAACTCGTGTCAACTAAATACCTACCTAGTTATTTTTTTTTTAAGCTACTGATACATTCAAATGATCCCATGTAATGTAGTTTTGAGCCCACCTGCACGACAAATCACTAAATACATTTAGCACTAAACGAATTTAAAATCATCGTTCTAAGTATTTCTGTCAATCATTTGAAGATGACAGAGACAGAATAATGTTTTAAATATATTATCGTTTTCATCGTATCATCCGGTAGGACTAGAAGCCGACCCCAACAGGCTAGGCAGATAATGATGAAGTTTCTATCAATATAATTAAGTTTCGCCTTTCAGTCGTATTCTTTTGGAACACGTCTCGTTAGTCAGAATACCTAGATTACTGTTAGCCTGCATGGCAAAGGCCTCTCCCCATGACTACAGCTCTTTCGATCTAAGGCTAAAGTGGGACATTGGTCGTGGTCATTTGTTGAAGTCAGAATACCTAGATTAGCAGTTTTTATTTTTTGTTTCTTTACTGTTTACTATCATCATCGTTTATAGCCGAATGTCCACCCACGGCTTAGTGTAGCGTCTACATCCCACGCTTTTTTCATCAATTCCCTTGCCATTTCCCTAAATGTGTCCACCCACGTTGACCAAAAAACTTTCAGTGAACATACCGCTATGTTCAATGGCTAAATACATAACAGCTACACTGGTTGATCTTCAAGGTTAAGCAATGCTTGCCGAGGTCGGTCTGATGGGTAGTCAGCCATTACATATCGAGGCCCCCCCGTGACGGGTTCGGCTGTCATTGTAAATCTTTGACAGACGTTACGAGTAGTCAGAAGCCTGAAAGTCTGACAAACATTCTTACCAAGAGATATCGTGCCGGTTAAACTGGAAGCCGACTCCAACATACTTGGGAAAAGGCTAGGCAGATATTGAGTGCTATGTTCAAGGCGTACCTAGGTACTCAAAACACGATTTTCATGTAAAGCCAGGAATTTTCCTTATCCATGTGAAAATCTTGAAGACAACTTTATAAGTACTTGCAATTTATTGAACTACGTGAGAGCTACCTATTAATTATTGCGATAGTCAATTGCTTGAGAATCTGTCACTAATTACCGGTGCAAATTAATTGATTTACTAGCTTTATTAAAATTCCTAGCGTTTTTCTAGTAGCAGTCGAGGAAAAAAATGACCTAAGTGAGTATATTATATTTCTCAGCTTAGACATTTAATATTATATTTTACCTATTGCTTATTGTCAATATTTTTTTGTTTTAAATTCCTTATTAGGGAGGAACTACGCATCGGAAGAACTGTATATGGTGATATTTATGATAATCGATTTGCAAAGGTGAAACACCTTGTATACTCAAGATTTTTTTTGCTATTTTTATTAGAGGCTTACAACTGCATCTGGAATGTTTATTACATTCATATGAATAATTTCAAAAGGTTTTTAAATACCACTTTATTCAAACACATTTCTTTAACTTTATTAGATACTTAGCCTGTTTTAATCCATAAATTTATTTGAATGTCTATCATTCTAAATCGAACCAGAAAGAGAGCCATTAGATTTGGTGCTATAGTCCAACCTTTCAACTAAGTCGAAATAAATACTTCTTCGTATCTTATCAACGGGTCTTAGCAACGGGTGACGTGGGCCGATAGTAGCTCCACTGTGATTTGTGTTATCACTTCACACTTTTTTCTGTTCGTTATCTACATTGCTCGTTTGGTGGCGATGGTTCATAGTTTTAATGGCATTTAACGAGCGATGTATCGCGTACAGCGGAATCAGTCGTTCGGTCCAATAAATTGTAGTGATTATAGTAGGAGGTGAGACCACTCTCAGTGGATAGCGACTGGCCTTGGTACCGCTTATTTAAACGATATACATAGGTCTAAATTGACTTGAGAACTTGAGGAATATTTGGTCATTTGTTTTAGTTTTAGTACTGATAGATATAGGTATGTAGATTGAGTTGATAATTTGGGTAGATTATAATATTTGCAAATCGTCCCAATGCCGCCTGCATTGTTTCGCTTTCGAAATTGTAAATATTGATGATTATTATTGATTCATTTACTTGCTTAACGTTTTTGTTTTCTTCAGTGTGGGTCACTGTAAATCCTTATGCATGATACAGATACTGTAAAGTAATTAAGCGTACTATTTTTAATGAATATGCAGATTATTATGATTTCTTACGGTGATAAAATTATATTTTCCAAAATATCTAAGTACAAGTACCTCGATATAACTTTGGAATTACACGCTTTGACAGTTTTAAAATTATTATTATTCAAGCTTAGCGATAAGAGAAAAATATAAATCAAAAAGAAAACCTGTAAATAAAATTCGCTCCACCTGAAACTCATAACGAGTTTAGTTTAACCTTGGCAATAAATTTGCCGATACAAATTAGTTCAACTTTTGATATACCTACGAGCGGGGCGAGGCGCGGGGCGCGGGGCTAAGGGGTGATTGCAATAGAGGCTGCACGCCACCTTGCTGTGATTGATTTATACGTCTTGTTTGTCACAGAGCCGATTTATTTGAATTCCTGCCAGAGCCCCGGGCAGCCAACGGATTAATATCGAACAGACCCCCGCGATATATCCCCGACTTTGGGCAATAATTCAATATTTCATCCTTCGGGCCGGGACCTACGCTGTGAATTAACATACAAACGTCAATCGTTTCATGAATAAAAAATGTATTGGATTTAGTGAAATGACTGGCGCGATCGCCGAGCGTTTACTGTGTAGCCGCCCCAAATGCCTATTGCGGAAATATAAAATGTTTCGGATTACTGGTTTCAGTTTGATCGCACACTATTCGTATTTGCTGGGAACACGCGATTTGGCAGCTAAGTTCTGAACGATAATACTGGGGACCCGAAAAATCTCGAGAGTCGTAAACCGCGCCGGCTATTAACTGAGCAGCTCAGGAATTGGGTACCGCATAACATTTACTGCCTTTTAATGCAACCAACCAAGTACTGTCATTCTTTTATTGGGGGAAACAGTTCACGTGTTGATGTTGTAAAAATGGAGGGATGCACAGCATACTTGAAGTTTACTGCTGGAATATTAATTGATAAAACGTTCCTGCAACGTTGAAAAAATCCTATAAAACTTTATGAACACACGGCAACATGGAGGCGTCAATACATTGAAATTCTTTTCTATAGCAATAGATTTGCGGTACTTCAACGTGGTGTAGTCAACCGTAGGTACAACGGTAAAGGGTTAAGCAACGAGCAGGCGTTTGAACGAAAAAATTCCACTACGAGCCATCGTATCTAGTGGAACCGGTTTTTAGTTCTAAACTACATAAACTACTGCTTCGTCGGCGCTTCGCCAATGAGTTCGCACTTCCCTCGGCATTTATGCGAGTAATATGGACGTATTAATTTACCGTCGCGGGCGCATTACCGTTTGAGATAAGGGATCGTTTGTCATTAGAAAGAGCATTCTGTTCAACGGTTCCAGTTTTGAAATGATAAGAACTGAATGCACGTTATTAAAATTCATGAGCATTCTTATTTTAATTCAATGGTTTGGAGGTTAAATATGTATGTAAATATTTGATTAAAAAGACAGAATAAACTTTAGGTACCTATATAGACACACTTCGTGAAACACAAAATACAAAATAAAGAAGTGTTTACAATGAGTAATGTCTATATTGCCTCTACCACTTTTCCTCTCAAAAGTGGCAGAAGCTTACACAAAAAAGGAAAAAAAAAATGCAACATAATTCTTGACAATACACGTGTCGCAGTATAAACCCGGGTTTAGGTACGTCCGTAGCAAATGATCTACAGTCTACTGTAATAATAACACATCAAATAGAAGATAACATAATAATTAAATCTGTACATACATTCAACATCTTAATCATATTTGTCATTGATATCACAATCGCTACAGTAGAACTTGTTGCTCTTATTACCATACATAGAGAGATTTAATCTAATGTACATAATTGTAGGGCCACGACCTCAATTAGAACAGAGAGTCTATAATCGCGTTAATCATAAAATTACGAATACTTACGAAGATTGTCGATTTCCGAGATGTAACGTGTCCGTCCACTCGGCGACCTCTACGGGTTAAGTACGCTTGAGCACAAACGCTCTTTTAAACCTACAAAAACTCCTTTAAAATATTGATTGTTTGTTGACAAATATAGACAGGGACGTTGAGTCATTGGCCCAAATTATTATTTGGAGATAAGTCAACATAACCTTAAAGATTGAATTTAATATTTAAATTAAATGATTCAATGTGTAACTTGATAAAACACATCATACTAATCTAACATTCTGAATTCCTTTCAACTTAAGGCGGAAGCGTCAGGGTAGCCCGCGAAATTCAAATTGTCGTACGTTTTTTGCTTTTCGCAGTTCAGTATCCGGTTGCATGTTGATCTAAACATGATTCGCGGGTGTAACAAATATTTATTTATATAATTATAATCATAAAAATCATCAATACATATCTCTAAATTCATATTACCTTATTAAACGACTATTTTATGAAATCATGACATATGAGGCCAATTCTAACTTAAGGAGTTGTATTATTAAAGCCATATTTGTTTACGGTCTCGAATCATATTTCAATCAAAATACAACCTGACACTAATCTGCAAATTGCAAAACACGTAAGTAAATTTGAATTTCACGGGCTACCTTAGCTCATCCCCCTTAAATCATCATTAAATTAATCTGTACTGAATATCTTTAGTACTTGTGCACTTGATTGTATAGTACAATGCGATTATCATAACCGGTCGTGGCAAGAAGCGATTATGTTAAATATGTTAATTACGTCTGTGAGTAAAAAGAACATTATTGTGAGTTAAATATATATTTTATTGGACCGGCTATGGCTGATTATGACACCTCTAAAGGATGCCTGGACCTAAGGTGAATTAGAAGGACGAATTTAAAACCAAAAATCGCTTTTACGTGTACTGCCATGGCTTTTTGTATGTACAATTAAGTTATTTTTAGAACACATGATACCTACTTACTTACTACTTAAGCATCGTTCAATTTGATACAACAGCGGATTTTTTTATGTCAGAAAACTATAAATGAAAAAAAACTCGGACCAAAAGACCAGTCTGTTGGTTTGAAGGTCGTATTTGTTTCGTCTGTCACGTGTCGACAAATAATGAGAGATTTACTAAAGATATTTATAGCCGATTCAAATTTTGTGGTGGCTTGGAACACGAGGCAAGTCGCTGCGCAGTAACACACCGACGTTTCACCAGGGGTGAGGGGTGCTGTGCAGTGAGTAGCGCACGTCAGAGCCGCCATAAAGTTTGAATCGGGCTGTACACGTATTTCAAATATCTATAACAGAACCTGCCAATGCAACGTTTAGTATCATTTAGGTCTAGTAGTTAATTTTGGTTTTAAATGTGAAAATCTGAGCGACAGTCGAAAGTCTTTTTGACGTTCAAAAAGTGCTGATTCTCAGCCTAATTTGAATAAATGACTTTTGATTTTGATTTTTGACAGCTACCTACTTATTTAAAAAAAAAAAGTGGTAGCCCACTTTATTAAAACCTCATCTCTATTTTTCTCAATTGTAAAAAGAACCAATTCAAGGACTTTCATTACGTAAATAGATAGGAAAAAGAATATTTCTAGAAAAGACCACGAATTCTCAAAAGTGGTTATTGACGTCGGTTTCCTAAAATATTTCATCTTTTTTACGTAGTATAGACACTATACAGGCTAGTGACCAACGTTTATACTATCTCATTATGAAAATGCGTAGTAAAAACTATGGTGAGCGTAAAATGGTTGGTCATAGTGTGAGTTTGTTGAAGCTAAAGTGCCCCTAGAGTGCCCCATATCAGGCGTATGGCACCCAAGTTAATGTGAATGACGTCACGATTATATGATATTCCCTAAATGGGTTAGCAGGACTGTAATGGCCATGTGACGCAATTATAAAGGTGTACCTTCTCGTACATATTGCATTAGAATATTTCGATAGAGAATATAATTATCAGTAATAAGGTACTCAAAACACATAGATATGTTTTCCCACAATTTCTCTTTAGGTACCTTTTACATAATCATTCTTTCCTTCCATCTGGATTCAGAAAAGATGAAGAACAGTTGCATGACTTTTCACAAAACTAAGATGGAATGAATAATGGAATGTAGCAAAGGATTGTTTCCAAACGACATCAAATCGAATCACATATTAGAGAAATACTCATATCAATTAAAATAATCACGAACGAACATTCATATCTTAGGTACTCGTATACAACGTGTTTCAGTTACACCAGAAGATTCGAGTACAAATTAACAAAATTACAAGTTCTGATATCAATTTCAATGATGGATGATGCTGAGTTAAATTTCTTCCATTAGTTTTATTATACTCTGTTTTGTAGGCCGCTACATTCCGGTAGCCATTTGGCATCTCATTCTCGTCAAGTGAAAGTTGATCGATGGAGCACGTCAATTTAAATTTTAAACTATGTTCTTTTAATATAGAAAGGAAGAATGTATAACAGAACTTTGAAAAAATCATTAAAACTTCCATCTGTAGAACGTAGTATTACACGAACACGAAGATTGCTCTCAGAACGGTGAAGGAAAAAAACTTGAGGAAACCGGCATGTCCTAGCACCAAAAATATTCGAAGACATGTGCCATCCGCACTGGGCCCGCGTGGTAGATTACGGCCCACTCGCTCTCGCAGAGAGGATGCCTATGCCCCAGCAGAAGGAACATTATTAGGCTGATTAAGCGTATGAATAGATTACCGATAAGAATCTACAATTCTAGACAGTATGCAAGTATATTTTTAATACGCCCAACAAGTATTGCACGTTTATAGCCATTTATTTATAGTTTCATCTCCATTGCTGTAGGAAAACGATGGTAGATATTATCTGTTATATGCAGGGTATATAGTCTGAACCTCACCGTTGTCGCTGTATATTGAAAGCACTGGAATGTCGTGGGAGGACATTATGACAGGTTTATAAATAGGATTATTATTAGTGCGAAACTATCTTGAGGATTTTACGAGATTACTGTATTTCTGTGGATGCTAAAATTAAACCAGCCGAGCGGACTCTGCCCTCGAAGCTTTCCGTTCGTTTTAAAACTGTCTTCTTATTCAATCTGTGCGGATCAAACCTTTACGCCAATAATGATAGGTACCAAGTATTGAAATAATATTTTTGTAAGTAAGTATTGTCTAGACTCTAGAGTTATAAACAGGGTCAAATTAAATTAACTGGCGAAACTTCAGAGACGTGATGGGCATCGATATCGATACGACTATAAAACAGAAATAAATGTTTTTTTTTTTACTTCAAGCCACGTCAAGCCACTACGGAAAGTACTAAGTTATAATTCTAAAATATTTCTGAATCGTCAAGTTTATAAATGTTTTATTCTACTTATACATCTACCTACTTGGGTTAAATGTTGGCAACTGTCACGTATAAATAAAGGTGAATGACTAAGTTAAAAACGATTAATAATCGACTTTATAAACAGATCTTTGTATTTATATCATTAATACACGTTCTATACAGAATACTTACGGCGAATAAGGACGGAAATACATCTTATCAGCACAAGAAAATAAATTCGTCCAAAAAGTTGAATTCGTAGTAAGATATCGTAATTGCGCAATTTTAAAATATTGTTTGCAAACCGATTTTCTACATATCTTGCGTAGCACAACATTCTACGTAAAAGGAAGAAATATATATTGGATCTAGTAAAATTGTAAATGAAGAACAGTATTGCCCTGACTTAAAATGCATGGTTTATTTTAATAGGATTTCTCAGTAAACGTAGCGATTGTGGCTGCGAATACGATGGCGATTGTTAATCGCAAAACGGACAGAATTTCCGAGAATCGTTCGCCATTGACATTTCTAAGCAACGTGGTCATGTTTACGTTCGGTGGCGGGTTGCGGCGGGTGTTTACAAACAGTAAATTGTTTACTCGACTGACATAACGCGTTGCAGGCGTCACGGCACGTCACAGGCCGCGTCACACGCCTCCGCTAGCCGGCACACGCCGCCACACGCCGCTCACCGCGCCCTGCCGCCGCCCAATCCTGTTCTATCTATTGCGTCTTGCGAATTGCTAGCGCCATTTTTTTACTCTACACTCGTTAAGGAAATTGCGTATCAACTATTTCGTAGTCATTTGAAGAAGGAAAAGTGTATCTTGGAATCAAAAAAGGATCTTCCACTTAAGCCACACGTAATTTAGTTGAACTTGGAAAAACTTTTGGAAAGTTTATTTTTAACGTAGCTTTAAGTTATGCGTTTATTTTACATTGAATACTTTGTTTCTGATAAGTTTTTCTGTTGGTCCGTGGTCATAATTAGGTACGTATAAAACATTAACACCGTTAGCATGCGATTACGTGAATATCTAATGAATAGCAATAACATAGATGATCTTTAAGTTCGAATGATTCGTGGAAAATTTTATTTTTTTGCGTTTGGTGAGAACTATAGGCATTCTAGAGGAGGTGTTAATAGATCTTTCCCGGTGGGGGTCTAGGGTTACTATTTGGCACAGCCAATAATTGTTCTTAAATATTATGCGTAATACAAACCCCGTATGTAGTTTTTTTCCTTAAGATGGATGCTCCAAGGTATCCCGGGAAATTCATATTTTCTTAAGTTTTTTGCAATTTGCTGGTCAGTAATAAGTTGTACGCGCGTTGATTAAAATACGATTCGCGGCCGTAACAAATATATTATGTATTTACAGCCCTTGTTGGGGGGGAGCGGGGATACAGTAATTTATATGAATTTTGTTATTATAAGTTTTTCAAAACTACCCCTCAAAGGGGGATATAGGGGTGTTGAAGTTTGTGTGGCAGTAATTGAATGCACGGTCCAATTAACCTAGTATTAATACTTTTGACGGGAAATAATTCATAATAAGTATGTAAAGTTTTCGAAAATTGATCCCTGACCGGGCAAAAAGGGGTAATTCGAGATAGATGGCATCCTGGGGAAAGACATACTTTTTATCCTGGTAGCACATTCCCGTGGGATAATTTCCAACATCCACGCGGGCGAAGCCGCGGGCAGAAGCTAGTTACCTAATAATAATAGTGTACCTATAAAACTTATTTTAATTGATTGAGCTTTTTATGGTTGGACATACAAACAGTAGTTTTAATGACATTTAATTCTCAGTTGATTTAAGTAAAATTGAATAATTAAGGTGGTTTTTGTGCTTTATGGTTTGACATGTAGGTGACGGTTTTTGATTGATGACATTGTACTATTTTTATTTTTGTTTGCTATATGTTTGATTATTGCTTAGCTGTTATGGTTTAAAAAGTAATTATTTTGTAAAATTCGAACACAATGTAAATATTGTTTGATGAATAAATAAATGAAATGAAATGAATGAATTGTGTACCTGAATAGTTTTCCTGTAAAATTATTAACGTAGGTAAGGAAACCAGTGGCCCTATGAGAATATTTGTCAAAAATATTTGCAGGTATCATCTATTGGGGACGGATTGCTCTAACAATATTTACTGATCGCTTGCGGTCGGTCTTATTTTTCTTATTCATTCAAATAACGCGTCATTTTTATATGAAATAAAATGTCGTCATGTACTGACAACGTCACTTTATCTTTGATCATTGTTTTAAGAATTTGCAAAGATTTAACAAATCCTTCAAGTAATCTTATCAAGGTCGCCTATCGAGTTATATATTATCTAGCTATTGTGTCTATGTTTATACAATTTAACCTATGTAGTACTACATGTCTTCGATGACCTTCGCTCGATCAATAACATTGACGGATTCTTCTAGAAGTTTCTTGTTAAATATTGTACGTGTAGGTATTATGAGAATATTTGATGTCAATAAATTATCATTATCACCTCTAGGTATTAGGAACAGATTCACAGTATTTATTACTTAGATTCCTTTCGATCAATCAATTTTGTTTCTTGTGGTTAAATATTAATAAAAAAAAACACTGATAGGTAAATGGCATAATTGCTTTCCACGTTTATAATTTACCACTTTTGAAAAAAAAAATATGGATATTTCTAGCTAAGCTCTGATGAGATGGTACAATTTAATTTTCAATTTTAATATTTTTTACCAGTTTATTTTTTTGTCCCAAATAACACCAAAGGCTTTTTCAATGTCGGAATCAACTTCAAGGTGATATTTTAATACATTTCCATCAATATAGTAAACGTACCTGTACCTTATAAGTTTATACGAACACTGAGCGACACATAATTACCTCTTTTACATTCATTGAATTTCAAATAAGCTGTAAATAATAGTTGACATGTTAGTCTAGTATTATGTGCAATACAAAGTCACAACTCTATAAAACTAAGAGATTTGCAAAGAGTCATAATTGTATACGTAATGAATATTATATCAATTATGGAAAATACAGTGATTACCTAGACATGTTTACTTTGAAGCGTTTATTAGTAGGGTCTATTATATTATGAATAATTAATTATCCGGACAGTTCCTTATAGATAAAATTTTCATAATAAGCTTCTATTATACAGTTACTTTAATGCTGTAGAAATAAATGTACAAAGGTATTTTCTTGATGATGATGATAAATGATTTTACTTCTGTAAGAAGGTCTGTACAAACCCTTTTAAGCGGCAATCATATTTTTAAAACTAGTTGAGGTCGGCGTGTACTTTCTGACTAGTCTGAGAAGAAAGGCCGAAACAAATTCAGAGGTCACAGTCTCCCTTAAAGTCCAGATGGTTTTATCACTTCACCGTAACCTCCTAATGTGCGCTTTTATATTTTCTAAAGTGCCGATATTATCGTGGACGTCCATGGCCACGTCACGACATCACGATAATTCAAAAGAGTACAATGTATGGAAATATTTATACAAAGACGCTTTCAAATTTTCGTCCACGATAACGTTTTATGTTAAAATTTTATGGACGTGGACGTCCACGATAGTTTCTAACGTGGCGAACGTTAGAAATTATAAAGGCGCACAATAGTATTTTTCTTTTTGCCTACCTTTTTAAATCTGTACCTATTAGGGCTGATTTTTCCATAGTCAAATAACTTTTATCATTTACGTTTGGCAACTTTTGTATGCAAAATACATATGTCAAACTGTCTTATTTATTCTTCAGATAAAAGTTGCCTGACTGCTGAAAAATCAGTCCTTAGTGAGTTAATGACACATAAGTGATTTGAAATGTGATGATACTATCACAGTGGCATCATAATCATAACCATTTTGTTATTATCGCGTTATCATGATACATTTTTACAAACTGAATACGTCATACTCAATTGAGATAACGAAGTGGAAGAAAATTTCCTTCATTCTCTAGAGATAATTATAATAATATGCGTAATGTGATAGTTATGATTACGCAATGCAGTCTTAATATCCTCATATAAAAGTCGTAAATTATTACCAGTGCGTATATACTTAATGAGTTTCTAAGTTCATGGTAGAATAATACTAGTTGGAATTTATTTCTAAATTTAATGAATGTGTACGTTAAAGACTTATTTGTAGTTTGGTGCGAGAAATAGTGATTACAGATTTAGAAAAATTCGATGTCATTTCTAATTTTGATCTCTCATTTTTTTTTTTTTTACTTTAAAAAAATCTAAGTAACACTTAATGATAAGGTACAAACGGTACTTACTTATTTCAATCAATCAAACAACTCAGCCTATCGCAGTCCAGTGCTGGACATAGGCCTCTCCCAGGCTGCACCACAACACCCTGTCCTCCCTCGTCCGTATCCAGTCGGACGCAGTCACTTTCTTAAGGTCGGCAGTCCATCTAGCTGGACGGCATCCCACATCGATACTTATTTATAATAAAACTAACTAAATAATAAGAAATGGAAAGATGTACAATTATTTACAGTATGATGACTAGTTTTCGATGCGCATGATTCCTGAAAGCAATCGTTTCTTCAAGCATACATTTTCGAAAATAGAAATGACCATCTCACCTTTGACGTCTTGTTAGTCGGAATGACGTCACTGGCGCGTAAATAAACTCTTTACTAATAAAGTCACGCATAAGTAAAGGAGCATTGTTTTGGTTTGAAAACTGCTCGGTTCACGTCCATATTGAAACGTGACTCACTCGGATAAATCTGACATTCGTTTACCCAGTCATTTGGGATATCTTAGTGCTAATTATATCTCCCAATTAAAATGTGATGTGACCATCTGTCACAACGAGCAACTCGAACCTTCCCAAGGTCAACCAACTTTAAAAGTGGAGTTCGACCTTCGAGGTATTTAAATAAAACGGTAATAAATTTATCATTTTAATTATTTTAGGAAACTGTGAACGATTATTAATATTACCTAACGGATATATTGATCAGAAAATTTTCCAAACGCCTCTGTTCTGTTCATCTTGTGATGAATATTAAATATTGAAACTTTCAATTTCTGAAGTGCGTAGGTTGTGTTTTATTTTAAGCGTATTTCGTGTCCTTGAACCGTAGGATCATGGTTTTAATCACAAATTAATGTTTATTATTAACATACACGAAGTGCTTACAGCATCCAGATTAATTAAACATTATTACGGATTCAATCTGAGTATCTGAGCACTACAACAAACTAATTCTTGCTGTGCAAATACGTACTCAGACGTATGATAGCTGTAATTGCGCGCTAGAAACTTCATTGCGCAGTTAAAACTAACTAGACCTAGTTATAGCTCGATTTTATGAAGTAAAACGTCACTTGGCATTCCGACCTCATAGTCATTCAATATAACTATTTATAATTTGTTATATTATGTTAATTCAGGCGCGAGTCGAAAGGCAGCCGGCCTTGTGAGGCGCCGCGCCGTAGTGCGCTACTACCGCCGGCTACAGGCGACAAAGTGGTTCATTGTGTACAAACTTGTCAATTATTTGTATGCTGACTTTTATTATATTGCTTGCCTGCTCGTTATATTTATTTTTAGCAGTATTAAGCTTCTCTTTCGCTCGTTTTGAATTGTCTTTTAGTATAAAATTATTCAAATGTCTTCAAGCTTTCCCGATGTTCTTGAACACTGTAATGTACGATATTTTCTGTTCCGACGTTTTGACGACACTAAAAAATTTTAATTTAACCTGAGCTCACTCACATTCATTGACTACTCCATCTCACATTATTACATAAGTACTCCCACTTACATAAAAAAATACACACAGACAAAGCAGGCAAGGTCAAGTATGAAATAGTATCTCAACAATCTTGTACCAAGCTAACCTACTGCTATAATAATTTGAATCGCTTGTATCGTATATCGTATCCTTATGGCGTGAAATCATTACACTTCGGGCCAGCGCGGGCGCCACACCACCACATCCGCCTCAACAATGTAATTGAGAGTAACCTAGTGAGAACGTACTACGTAGTAAAACATAATAAAATTCGCTTCTTGACGCTCGCGAACTCATTAATTTATTGGAATGTGTACTGCGTATTTAGTTGTAAAGTGGTCTCGTCAATAATACGCGTTGGAGATGAAAGAATGTTTGGTATGCCATTTTGTAACATCATTGGAATTTATTGAAGCTTCTCTATGGGTCGAATGTAGGAACTGAGATAGTTTTTGTCAGTTTTACCTCTTCTAGTTTAATTTCAAACCACTCAATACTGATGACTTCAAAAGCATTTTTTACGATTGAGCAACCCAGTCTTCGACATTCAGTTATCTTAAGACGACATTACTCTAAAAGAGATATCATTAATGACCACAGGTACTTAAAAGTCAGAACATTCAAAAATATCTTTTGGCAATCATTGCAACTGCAAAATATTCCAACACTTTTATTGCCTGCAACATTGTTGTATCTAAAACAAATATGCGCAAATCGTAACTGATCATTTTAACTGCATACTGTTTATTTAGCCAGTTTCGAGATGAGGCATCAGATCAAGACATAGAAGTATTACGGTATATACTTACAGTATGTTTTTTTTTTAATGACTTTTCGCTGTCCTTGCTAGGAGGTTGTCGGTTGATTACCCGAACTATCATTTGAATGCCTTAATATATTAAGGCTTCCAACAAGAGCTTAAGCCCTAAAAACTATCTACCTACTGACTAAAATCTATCTACATATTGGTAGGTACATACCTGCGCATTTAAGTAGCTTTGGTTGACGTTGTGGATGAGAAGAGGCCTTTACCCTGCAGCGGAACAAATAATAGGCTGGTATTATTATTTTATAATTTTAATTAAGTTGACGTCACGTAGACGCTACGGTAGCGCCTAGTAGACCCCGCGTAGGCGCTACGCTAGCCTTACGTAGACCCACCGTCAGTGCGACGCTGGGGTCCATACCGTAGCCGCTACGCTGGGCCTACGCGACCCGAACGTAGCGGCTACGGCATGGTCGCGGAGTCACAGCGTAGCCGCTACGGTATGGTCGAGTACACCCAGCCTAGGCGCTAAGCTATTGTCACGTTTGCGCAGCGTAGGTATGCGTTCTCCAAACGCCTACGTTCGATTAGAAAGGTGCCTTTAGTGCAGTCAAGTTATATGAATGTAAATAATATCACGATTTTCAATTGCCGTTGTCACATACGTACAAGAGGCATTATTTAATACACTGTACGGAAAATATTGGTACGTATGTACGTTAAACATAAGCACGTCAAGTACATACTACATAATCTGTGTAAATGACATAGATTAGTTACGTATAAGTTTATGTTTCTTGTTATTGAAAACAAAGTTACGTGATAGTACCATTACTTGTGTAAATGTTATGAACCATTGTATTTTCCCAATTATATTTTACAAGCTTCGTAATATTATAGTGTAGGCGATAAGGTTATTGGTTTATGATTCAGCAACCATAGTTGGCACACATTTATTGAATAGAGGTATTCCCCATAGTGGATCTTCTGTCACATCTACAGCATCATCATAATATTTATTTTAAAACCATATTCCTTACTTTGATTAGTCATAGAAAGAGTCAATTCGTAGATACTGATAGTAATAGATACTGGGGCACCAAGATAGAGGCTGTACCTAGTTTGGGGCCCACGGCAACTTTAAGTTTTCCTCATTATGTAATGTTTCTGTGTATATTTAAATTTTATTTATGTTTCAAATTGACGTTATTTCAAGTTAAACCAATATCAACTTTATTTTAATGGCAATTAAGTTGATTTCAGAGTGACTAGCACTATTGAAAAAGTTATAAAAATGTTTGAAGTTGTAGCGTAAACTGAACTTTATTATGTAGGAATTAAAGCTATTTTTCCATAAACTCATATTTGTTTACATTTTTGGCGAATATCTCGCGATTCTACCAATGTGTCAATTTTAGATATTTTTTTTAGCTTGATTTTATTTCTTCTACTAATGAGATTGTTTCACAAATATCGCCGGCGCGGGAGTTGTATTCTGAACCGCTTAGTATGTCAATTCCAATCGATCAATTCAAAATCAATCAATTGTCAATTCTAAATCGCTTATTCTCAACTATTTAGAACCATTCACTAAAAAATCTTACAAAGCGCGTCTCAGTACATATCAGTAACACATCTACTTAAATTAATGAACACCGACTTAGTTTTTCAAGGTCATGGTCAAATGTTTCAAAGTTGCCTATTGAATTACAATTGCGTAATGTGTGAGACGATAATCTATTAATTCTTCAATCACATTTTGCTGGTTCTTTGAATTAAATGATTGAAGTCTCGGTTATTTTAAACTTCCTGAATATGAAAGAACTTTTAAACAAAGTTTTTACTCTACAGTATTTTTTATTCTTGACACTAAAGAATATGTATTTGGTATTTTATGATGATTTGTCGATATTTTGAGACCTACATGGATGTAACCAGAGCTCGATGTCAAAGCAAGCTTATTGCCTGTATTATTTTATCCCACTGCTGGACAAATGCCTCCCCTTTTTCATTCTAAACCTCCGTGTATTGTGCAATCTGTGGCCATGTCAGCCCGGTAAACATTATCAGATCGCCAGACTCTCTTCGCCGTGGTCTACCTCGATAAACCTTCCCTCATATTATATAACCTTATTATAATAGGTACATAACATACATTAATTATTACTTTAAATATAAATTACACATGCACATGTAGATATATTTAAGGTGACAGGAAAACCACAAAAGTTTCTATCTCCTGACGTTTGCCTTCAGCGAAGGAAAACCATTTCAATATTTAATATTCAGGATAATCCTGTAGAGTACTACATTATAACAAATAATCAAACTTTATACCATATATACAGACTATTAGCGACGTCTAATATAGTTTCAGTTTTCCTCAAATGCGAACTTTGAGGTTAGTTTATTAACGTATTAATATTTATTTCTTAAATATTTTCAGCTGTATTTCTATTGAGATTGAGAACGGAGCCTACAAAACAATTAATTGTTGTTACCTACCGCAATAGTTCACAGTTTTCCTTCCTAGAATAGGCAAAACTCCAAAAGTGAATAGCTTATTCAGTTAATATACAATAACTAATAATCAGTAAATAATAATCACAATAAATTGAAAATTCTATCAATCTGCCTTACCTTTCCCCAACCATATTAGGGTCGGCTTCCAGTCTAGCCGGAGGCAGCTGATTATCAGTGGAGCGACTGCCTATCTGACCTCAAGGTTAACATGATACCCTTTGGTAGGACTGGTTGTCTGACTTTTGGGCTTCTGACTACCCGTAACGACTGTCAAAGATCTACGAATGACAGCCGGACCCAACGGATTTAAACATGTTTTCCGAAGGAATGGAAAAGTAACCACTAAATATTCGTACTATAAGGTTAAATATACCAAATTCTTAAACTAATAGATACAAAATTGTCGTTCCTTTAAGTTGTTCTGCTAACCAGTAGGTAGTAGTAGCTAATGCGTAAAATAGCTTGGCAGTATGTCAACATATTTGTTCTTTGCGGCCCAAGAGTAGGTATAAATAGCGAGGATATTGACTATTCACGAAATCATCTCGTTCATCTTTCATAATAATGCGACAATTTAACGGAACTTTAAGTATGTACTTTCTGAAGCTGAAAAACTTGAAAACGAAATACAAATTCAATGAAGTAAAGAAAGAAAACACATTTATTTAGCACAGCCTAAAAGACACACAACACAATAAATACATACATCAGATGAAAACAAATAAAAAGTGTAAAGTCGGTTGTAAGAAATTAGCAGGAAAGTATGCCTCACAGCTGCGCTAAAAAGGTCCAGTTTAGCAAAAATGCCAGACCACTAGTGCCTAATGCTGGTTTTCAACTGGACCTAAAGTGACAGCAGCTTTTTGAAATAACGGTCCTAATTATGTATACACACTTGAGGAGCATCACAGTCTTTCTGCATGAAATCGAGATTCAGGCTTATGTATCTCGATTTCGGTAGAGTTTAACATGACATCTGTCAGTTTTTGATCTAGATTGATACTTGTTTCAGAATTCGCGCTTAAAATAAAGCTCAATTAAACTTTTAATACAAAAAGGCTTCCTCGATATAATTGCCTTTATTTATTGCTTTTTTAAAACTTGAAACTAATTTGAAACCCTTGCAGTTTGTATGACCGTAATAACATCGCGTTCAAGGTCGCATGACGTAACAAACTACCCGCGTTACATAATGAAACCGGTTGACAGTAAGTATACCTAAGTGTTCGAAATTCGAATGATTGATTTTTTATTTTATTTACTTTTGGCTTTATTTCGCCAGTATTTTTATTTTCTTTCCACTTTTAAGGAATATTTCATTGGAAGTTGTTTTGGTAAACGCTCTCTTTCGGACCTGATTTTTTTTGTATGAAAATGAGTTTATTAGGTCTTTTGAACTGGTTTTTACTTTTAATAGAAAGGATTTCTGTACCCAAAATGAATCAAATAATACAATTTTCAGCTAAGCCTTCTACTGTATACCTACCTACATAGTTAAACCTCTTGTTATCTAAAAGATCTTATGTCTGGTCTTAACCGGTCTCTCAAAGTATTATTGTTACGAATAAGCACTAAAAGTCTCAGGACAAGAACTTAAAAAAAAAAAACAAGAGTATTAACATATCTCTTGTGCTTTATCAATAAACAATTTAAAAGGTTAACAATCATAATCACCTCGTGTCGTCACAGGTTATCTGTAATTATTTTTATTATCATTTGGACATTCTGTTTCATCGCTGTGGCTATAGTAAATATTAGCGAAACAGCATTATCCGAACTTCGAACCTTGATATTCGTCTACGTTTTAAATAAAAACAGGGGACAACGTTCATGGCGATGTCGATGTTCATGATAAATACTAAAATTAACGTCGGTATAAAACTAATTTATCTAATTAAACTTAAGTACGTTCCCCGCTGATTTTTTATTAAGAGCTCATTTCTCCAATTGTGGTGCCATTACCTCAATTGGTTTCCGCATTGTCTGTAAAACGAACATGATCGCTAACTATACTTGATGATGGCGTTTTAACTTAAACGTAAACGTTAACGTTACGTAATTGGACAGTTGGTATTTTTAGTATGTTTTATTGGCACATCACGCGTCCTGAATCGTGTGTTATCAATGTATAGTGTGACGGTATGCCGAGCCCATCATTTGTAATACAAGCAATTGTGTTTGATAGGCGCTGTATTGTGTTGAAAGATTTTACTACTATACTACGCACCCATTCTACACGGTCCAGCTAGGGCACTTCCATTGCTCTAGGTAGAATATTGAGTATTAGTACGTATTTAATAGTAGTAGAATCTTTGGAGGAAAGGCACTAATTTATCCATTGCAAATGCGAATAGAAGTTGGTCAACCCAACACTATAATGCCGTTTGTACACACACGTTTTTCATGCCGTAAAAAACTACGGTTTATTCGCCGTGTGTAGGCACTATTGTCAGTGTTGTATGGATCAATATGAAAGCTTATTGATGGGCACGTTTTTTCTGAGGTTTCTGAGGTTTGAGGTTTATACGCCGTGTGTAGGCTCGGTGTGTCAGTGTTGTATGGATCTCTATGGAAACATGTTGATGGACACGTTTTTTCTACGGCGTGGTTTATAGGTACACGTAAAGAAACCATGCCGTGTACAAAGGGCCTTACTTAGCTGACAAAGTCTATTATCATAACCATCATCCTTTCTTTTTTTTTGGAGAAAAGTTCTACTAATTGCAATTTTCCCTTTCATACACAACACACACACTTTACACACATCACTTACACCTCTCACCACCTCACTACACACTCTCTCGTTGTATTTTGGCATCTTTTTTCTCTTCGTTCATAATTTTATTTTACTCAATTTCCATGTAAAAGTGACCATTATTTGCTTTTATTGTATCTTTGCAATGCCTTAAAATATATGAACCAAGGGTTGGGACTTGTGTCCTTAATGCAAGTTATCCTGATAACTTAGCAAGGGTTCAAGTTACGACAACTTCTAGTGCTATAATATTCACAATTAAGTCATAAGTATGTAAAGTTAAATAGCTGTATTTTTGATAAGAATAAATACTATTATTATTATTATCCCAATTTAGCTGACAAACTTTAAAGCTGACAACTTGCAATATTTTGTAGGAGCAACCCTACAGCGCTATCTTGGTCTGACGTCCCTAAAGCCGACATGCCGTCTGTAGCCGCCTCCAGACCATTCCAGGACGTTTTAATATTATTTATAGCCACCCATAGTAACAAACAAGAACATTTTAATAACTCGTTCTCCTTTCCAATACAGTTTCACATAAATCGGTAATTGTATAGCCTTGGTCACTGAATTATATCAAGTTCATACAATTGTTCCAGATTAAATTAGTTTAAACTTGTATCGTAATGAACCTTGTAATCAGTTGCAATTCCATGTTTTGTATTAAAAGAAATTCAAAATAATTAGGCACCTGAACAGTCCTTTTAAGATCTGGTACGGATGTGGTTTCATATTGGTGTCAGTTTTGTAAGGCACTGGCTAAACTAGAAATATTGCTGTCTCTTAGTATCGGACAAAAAAAAAGGATGGAAGAGGTTTAGAGCTGCCAAAGTATTAATTTGACAGCTCTATTTATCTGTTCTTTAGCTTAGATCAGAGGGGCAATTTCGTAATTTTAAGAACGTTCACATTCTGATCTCAGTCTCAATCTGTCAAAAAAACCTCTAATTTCCCTACATTTTGACAAGATTTTGACATTTGTTTGTCGCTGAGATGAGACTGCGACTAGATTTTGAACGTTTTAAATTACAAGAATTGGCCTTCTTTTTTGTTCAAATACCTTCTCTCTCATGTTCTCATAAGAAAATTCCACTAAATACTGCACCAATTCAAATTTATAGTGACATTTTTATCATCGCAGTAATGAAATAAATTTTCTAGATTAGACAACATGAACCTGAGACAGCTGCCTCGTGTAAGTATTCGTAATAATGTTTAACTCCAGTTTATTGCAAAGGTTGCGTATCCGATTACATTTTGTGTAAAGGCAACTCTTCGAAAGTTATTAAGGGATCGTCAACTTTATGTCGTTTGGGAGCAAGCCTTGCAAAAGTTGTATTTAGTTGGCAACATTTACCGTAAAACGGCGTGCAATTTTCTCCGCCGTCTATGTTAATATGTGGCATATTAGGACGAACGTGGTCGGGTAATATCATTTTAAAACTAGCTCTTCCAGCGCGGCCCACTCATCTGGCCGTGTCCGCCTCCGGCTGCGTCCGTGAACTCGGCGCAAGAGCATTCAATCGTAAACTGTGACATTTTACTGACATTGCGCTTCTATCGCTCGTTTGACATTTGTAACCTGCTCCAACCTTGTATAGAACTTGCCTTGTATGCTGCACTAGCATATAAATGCTTATAAATTAATCGTTTTATCACCACTACCTAATACGCAGTTTAGATCTCTTCTACGATGGCCTGCGTACTACCGTTCGAGTTTAGATGCGCAAACTTAGGGAGCCCGTTTCCTCATACTTTGGGCTTTATTAGTCCTGCCAACCAACCAACCAGTCCAACCTTCAATTAGCCCAGGTGTCGCGGTACCCTTGCGACGTAATACTTATATGACCGGTTTACGACCTATTTGACATGGTTCGTTCACCGAGTACTTACACTGTGAGAAATATAGTACAGATGCGGTTATCGCGAGTTTATTTTCTCGCTTTGCTCTTTATAAAGAGCTAGCTGACGCACTCGCAAGGAGAGGTCGTTGAACTGCACAGTTACAGCGAGATCGCTGCGCGGACGCCGACTTTGTGACAATTGCAACCTTGAATGACGACGGCAGGCTTTTTTGCTATTGAGCCCTCCGATCCAAATAAAACTAGGAATTTAGATTTTTAAAAAATAGGTAGGCCGTAGAAAACTCTAAGATTTACCATATTTAAAATCCTCTGGAAATGTTCAATTGTGTCCCGTAGACCTCAGGGTCGCATAATAAAGTAAAAATAAACTTAGTTGTTTACAGTTTTATTGTTTCATATTTAAAGATAATATTCTTGAACTTCTTGACATTGCTCTCTGCGTAGAATATGATGAATTCCCATTAGATATACAAACATCACGTTTTCAAATTCTGTCTCATAAGCCTTTTTTCTGAAAGGTAGCATTTCTCCCAATCGTAATGAAACACAATGAATGAGCATAAAAAAGTTTCCAAATTCGTAACACTGAGAAGGCTTAAAAAATAAGCTTGAATGAAGTTTTGTTCCACTTTTCTCTTGATTCTTTACATTGTATAAGTATAGTCCCTACGTAAATTATTTACAGGGAAGGCTGTATAGGGTCGGAAAACAATACAAAACAGGCGAGTATTTTGCTGCCTCTATCTTAAGAGAGAGAGGTAGAGGTGGCCTACTGGTAATGGCCGCGACTTCGAGTTGTATGTAGGTCGTAGGTTCGAACCCAGACAGGCGCTTTACTTTGTGTAAGTTATTTCATCACCACTGCTCTCAAAACGGTGAAGGAAAATATCGTGAGAAAACCGGCCTTGTCCTAGAACCACAAATTCGAGTACATGTGATATTTACCAACCCGCACTGGGCCCGTGTGGTGGATTGCGGCCCACTCTCTCTCATAGAGAGGAGGCCTGTGTCCCAGCAGTGAGGACATAATAGACTGATTATGATTTGGACTGTAACTTATTTAGAAACTATACAATAAGGATCAATGCCAGGACGACTTACATATAGCTCAGCACATATAGCATTTCTGGTAGTAGGGAGGACACATTTTAAAAGAATCGCTGATTGCACCATAATGTGATAATGGCGGCTGAAATCCAGCAACAACGTTTCGAGAAAACGAGTCGATCAGTCTTACTTTTTCAGAGAAACAGAAGCCTATTATTTCTTGTCGCACTTCATTTAATTGACGCTTCTCATAGAAATTACTTGTAGGTAGGTAGTTGTTTGGACTGAGGATTCAAGGAACAAAAAAAAAATTAACCTTTGTTTGCGTTAATATTCTTCTTCCCTGAATCCTCAGTACAAACCATCCTCAATCCATCCGTTCATAATGGTCGGAAATTGTCGGTTGTTGTGAATTTAGCAGTTACCTTTTTTGCTTTATAATAAAAAAGAGAAAAAAAGGAAAGTGAAGGACTTCATTTTTCTTTTTTTCCTCCTTCAATTTGTCAGTTAAAATATTGTACATAATTATGTACATTGCACATGCAGATTTAACTCAAAACTTGTTAAGTACACTATACAACATAAAACTTGTACCTACTGGTTTAGCCTCAATCACATACTAATTAGTGCAAATTTATTTGTATAAAACGCAGACTAGTCAATAAATTGCATTGTGAATGCAATGACGTACACAAAAATCAGGATTTAAAGCGAAAGTGATTATTTTAATATTTATACAAATCACATGTACACGCCAATCTGCGAAACCACCCAACCGATTTCTAGGAAATTTTGTGAATGTGTAAGGCTATGTACATAAATGTAAGGGCTGATATTTCAATCTACAGATAACAAATGACGTCTGACAGTTTTTGTATGGAAGAACTGTTAAAAATTCAAAATTATTCCTCCAAAAAAATTACCTGGCGTTCGCAAATCAGCACTAAAAGTAACTAATTTAGTTACTTTTACAGAACATACAGCATACAGAACTTCATCAGAGGTTTCAGGGGAACCCAAAAATAGTAAAGTTTTTATCAAACCCCCACTCAAGCGTAACAATTATCTAACGCTATTATCTTTTTACAAGCACATCTTCAAGGCTGTTTGCTGTATCGAATTAAACATTGGAGGTTCTATTAATAGAGCAGTAGCGCTAAATAAAACTGTCGATTATTAAAGACTCCTTTTTATTAAATACCTACCAATTTTTTTGTGCTACGTGACTTCGTTATTCATTATTTTTCTAAAATAATAGCATAAGTTACTCCTTGTAACATCCGCTATCTGCCAGTGAAAGTCTCGCCAAAATCGGTCTAACAGTTTCGGAGATTAGCCGGAACAAACAAATAGACAGACAGACATTATTTAAAAAATTGATTTTTTTTTTGTTATTAGTAGGGACCCTATATACTTTCATATGCATTTTATAAAAAGCTGTTATTTTAACGTTACAAAGAGACACTTTAATTTTATTTGTTTGTATGTACAAGTATATGTAGGTATGTATAGATGTTTAAGTTGGGGAAACAAGCGTCCTATCTAAAAACAGAATTCGTTTCTTTTATGTGTCGAAATACGTGGGCTTCAGAGGCCTATCATGTCTGAAATCCCTTCATCATATCTTTTATGCGACGTAGATAGAATATTCTGAAAAAAAGACACCGCACGAGCTCGAATGTTACTATAATTGTAGATTTGGCACACACACAACATCACGCCTTTCCCCGAGGGTTTAGGCAGAAGTGTACCTACATAGTGGATAGGTAAACCCTCACTTCAACAATTACGTTGATGTCGTGAAGGTTTTACGTTAAAAAAAAATTAAACATTGTTTTGAATATACAGAAGAAAACACAGCAATGTTTACCGTTATTGTTATAGGTATTATAAACAGACACAAGATGTAAAGCGCGTTAGGCTTAGTTCAGCCGTCAGGTGACAATCACCCGCTGGTTCCCACAGGCCCCGGTGGGTGAGCCCCCCTAGCCATGTGGACGCAACAAGTGGACGAAACACGCATGCGCAAACCCCCCGTTTGACTAAACGAAACCAAAAATCACATCAGTATTTTTCCACTGAGAAACTCAACGTTTAGCCTAAACCAGAAATGTTCCATACATTCAGAATAAATGATACAAAAATTACCTACTTCAACGAGTAGTTGAAATTCAAAGAGTCTTATATACATGTAGGTGTATGTAACTAGTACTGAAATAAGTGGAAGAAAATTTACACGTGTACATTGGCACGCCTGCGAGGTGAACTCTTGAAAGGTCGCAGTAGAGCGAATACATTTTTCCAATATAATTTCTTAGAAGCGTCTATTAGGATTTATAAAGTACCTACCCACCTACCTATAGTAGGTCAGAAGAAGAAAAGTTAAGAACTTTGCGCAGTGGACTGGTTAGTAAAGTAATTCATGAGAAAACCAAAATTTTCTGATTTTTGCAATGTTTTTATTTTCTATTTATAATTTTGTTATAAAACTCTGCCATTAATAAAAGGTGACAATTTATAACCATTATTAACCATATTTATTTTTTTGTGTGGAATGTCTACCACGCAAAGTTGACCCAATGACCTATTTTCATGTGATACGCATTATAAATATAATTTATAAATACTTTAGACTCGCATACAACATTTTTTTTTGTTGTAGTGCACTCGTTTAGGTACTATAATTTTTTGTGCCGGATGCATTTTGTGGGCTGTCATAGTAAATACAATACTATCAACATGAGATGATAAAATTGATAATATTACTATTTATACATAAGTATAAAAATTAATTTTTTGCTTGTGTGTGTGTGATGTGTATACATCGTATGATTTGTACGGTTTTTCCGTGCGCAGATAACATGTCAAATTTCACAGACTTAAAACAGATACTTCTGTTTTAATTCTGCTACTGCAATTGAAACAAATGGTCGTCTTCAAGAATGTACGAACTGAACGAAACTATTTAAGAATCTAACGCGATTAGCGATTCCATTGTGATCGGAATCGTTGAAACAAGAAACTCGGCGAATGTCACAGATCGACAATTACGTGACGATTACTCGGCGATTACGCAAGCGCGCGTAAAAGCCGTAATTAAGATGCTAAATTTACCGCCAACACTGGATTGAGAGAATTACGCGCGTAATATGGCTTTGCCGAACGCCTGAATTGGTAGGTCAAAAATTACCTAAAATATTAGAAGGAGCTTAGACGATTGATTCCTATTCTTCGCTGTATAAGTAACTGCTCATTTTTAGATTTCTTTGTACTTTTAATTCTAGCCAAGGGAAAAAGCACCTTGATAACTCAATAACACTCTATAACGGAAACAATATTTGAAGCAACTTTTCCGATTCCTCGGAAATTCATCATTATACAGAGAAAATGCTTCGAAAATAAATAATGCCCTTTTGAGAGAAAATGTCTAGACAATGAAAATCGAACTTATGGGTAGACCTCCTACTGAAGTTTTTAATAATAACACGATCAATAATTAGTATTACTTAGTTGGTTTTAATTGAAAAAGGATACTCATACAGTTGTCATCATTACAAGGAACGATTCAATAATTTCAAGTTCGGGTGTACTTGTGGCCCTGTCGGCGACTGGAGGCGCCTCTCGGTTGCCTAGCAACGGAACTGCGACGCTTAAAATACGACCTTTCAGTAGAGTAAGAAGTTTGGTGTTAAGTTAAATAATATTGCTTGTTGGCTCTATTGATAGACATTACCAAATACGATAATATTGATATTGTGTCGTATTTTACTGGAGTGATATAAATGTTTAAACTAATTGCGAAAACTTATAATTTATCTTTTATGAATGAACTGTCTTTTTTATAAAAAAAAGAAATAAAATATCTTTTTTTTCTAAAAATGCACTCATTTAGAATTAGTATACATTAGCCAAAACAATGCTTGGCATCAGGCTATCGGACAGCGTTCCAAACGTTGAGTTACGAAAACGTATGAAGGTCATAACATTGGAAAGCGTATTACAGAACTCAAATAGAGTTGGGCAGGACACTTGTCAAGACGCAGTGATGGCAGGTGGAGTAAGGCTGTGGCGTCTAAGGACAAGAAGACGAGGTTTCGGTCGTCCAGCGGTGAGATGGGCAGACGACATTTTCGCCATCGCGGGCAAAACTGAGGCTGATACAGGAGCGTATTATAACACTGGCATAATAAAAGAGAAGCGTATGCCCAGCTGTGGGTGAAATCGGGCTGTGGATGAAAAGCCAAAGAAAATGGTAATGTCTACTTTGTCTCTACCAACCAAATAACCAATGCAAGATGAATCTGCCTACGCGGTTTAAAAATACATTGGCAATGCAGATTATTGCTAATCTAGCCAGACAACTGAAAGACTAGGGCTATTCATGAACACATGATTAAAGTGATCAGTAGGTATTTAAAAAATACTTAATTGCTAATATTATACTCTGTCCACTGGGTTAACCGATTTTTGACAGCTGCCTTAGAACGTTACTATTCCAGATTACGTAAAAGTTGACGTTAAAATGCGTAATAAAATAAATATAAAAACTGCCTAATATTGTTGAATTATCTTATGTATGACTTCTTACAGGATTTATAATACCGCACGTGTATCAGTTTTGAGAAAAAAAATATAATTGCCCACTAGTTCGATATTTGAAAAAACGGTTAACCTAGTGGACAGATATATTGTATTATTTATATATTTTTTTTTTTTTTTTTCTAAAAAAGCTACAATAGAAACAGTGGCTAATACTGAACATCAAATGAAATAATTTAATTACACAGCAATTTGTTACTCAAATTAAAAGTGTTCACAAAAAATAGATGGCGTCGCTGTCAAATAAACACAATAAATTCCTAGATTTAATTATACCTAGTGCACGTTATCAACGTTCTGTTTAAGTAATTATAATACATACGTCGTACATCGTGTGTAGGGTATTTATGTACGTACTATTGTACGTATAGGCACATAAATAAGTGAGATCGCGTGTAGCATTGCTAGTACAGATCAGTCCACAAGTGCACTTTGTGCTATCACTAACATCATTAATTTTCCTAACCTCTAATCATGCCCAGTTTTATCACAAGCGAGCGTCACTAGTGATGTAGGTATCGCGTGATAGCCAACGATCATGACAAAAATATCGATAGGTATCGAACTTAAAACGGTCCCATTCAGTTGCCCTGATTGGCTGCTAATGTCGACAAGATAGTAACTTTGATGTATCGAAGGAACATTCTAGTGGGTTATAATAAATCATGAATTTTGATATTGTATCGAAGTATTTACATCACTGAATTTAGTTTAAGGAGGTTATGTTTGATTATTACATCGCGTTAGTAGTTTACATGACAAGGGCTGACATGCAACTTTAACAACATCACAATATGAATGCCTTTTGAATATATTCATGAATAATAGAAGAAACACAATCGCAGTATTGCCTACTAAATGCATAATTGCACATGCCCTATGTATATTTAAAGTACACGAAGCAAAATAATAAATACAAGGTAGCTAATTCGCCAACACTCGTAGCAGATATTTTCAAGGAAGCGTTCATCTATAAGATTTTACTTGAGAACAGGCTGAGCTTTAATTAGTGTGATTTTTTACATAAATTTATTATAATTAGGGCTAAATGCCTATTCAGAAGTTTTGTAACTGGTATCGTTTTATTTCCGCTAAATATTTATCTTAGCCACACGGCTGTGTCGAATGACCATGATCGGGATGAGTGATAAGACTCGAATGGTATGCTTGATAATATTTTCAACGATTTAATAATACTCTGTTGTTTACGTTTCAGTAGTAACGAACATCCTTTAACTGCTTTGTCTAGAGAAAAACCTTCTACAAGAACTGGTAATGAATCTACGGAGTCTTTGGGACAAGAGGCTATAAATAAACCATTTATAGCATATTTGCGTACTCGTGTATACATTCTAGCTGCCTCTTTTTTAGTTCCTTGTATTTTTTCTTTTAATTTACGTTCGATCCACGTGGATCGGCCGGTCATCGGCAGGGACCGTTGACACTTGTCAGAACGCATTAACCGATACAACGGGTACTCTAACTAACTACAAATAGAACGCCTTCATACTATTTTTGTGCTCCTAATATTTGGACTAAAAAGCAAACAAGGATAAATCGCCCACGAGAATTTATAAAAATAATTTCATGGGTACGGAAAAGATTTGCGTATTCAAAATACCTACTGACAGATTTTTAAAAAGGAGAAACGATTTTGCGATTTTCACTGCTCATACTACACACATTATCTTCATGATCACATATTTATGGCCCGGTAAACTTACACTGCTATTCATGAGCCTCCACCGAGTTTACTATAAGTAAGGTAACCCCTCTCGTGAACCAATTCCATCTACAGCAATTCAGACTTATGTGTCCCTCAAAGTTGAAACTCAGCCTTCTTTTCCTCCTTCCTAAGTCCCTACTACGCAAACGTATTAAAACGTTTTCCCCAGCGTACCTTGTGGGATTTCAAAGAAATCACAATTCAATTGATAATATGGAGTTCGTGCCTGTCTGATTAAGCGATTGTTTTTTGTTTCACAGTTTTTGTCGTCAGATTTTTTTAGACATAACTACACGTGGTCGAAAGCATTAAGTAATGTTTCCAGCCATTTTTTCCTCTTACGTTGCTCGGCAATTCGCCGACTTATAAAATGTTCCATAACCTTCGTCTGTAGGGATTTCATGGCGTAACAGGCTTATTAACGTAACTTGAAATTACACGCGCTATCCTCTGGTCACACCTTCAATTACTGGTAATATTTTCTCAGAAAATCGTAAGGAAAATTTCAGGTTTACAAGAAAATGGCTTGTACTATGCAGTGTGTCGGGTAAATGACATTTAAAAAGTTGATTGTTACGTCACGAATGTTTACAAACACTGGGGACGATAACAGGCGATCTATTTTTAGAGAAATAAATTGATATATTTCGTTTTATTGTTAGGTCCACGCTTAGATACCTCGTTCGTTAGATACCAACGCGAAATATTTGGTTTCACCTATCTGAGTTTGTAAGGCGTGATAAATATACCGGAGAAAATTCGAGACTTTTCGCGAACACTAGCTAAAGGCTATTCTTTTCAGGGGAAAACATGTTTTAATAACGTGCTAGACAGTGCGACTCTATAAAAACAGCTTGACATTGGAAGTTAAACCCTGATGGGACAGATGATAACTTTTTTATCTACAGGTTGGTTGTCGGTTAATCAGTCTGTGCAAACCATTTCAGTGGCAATTTGTGCAGTCATGACAGCCTGAAATTGCTTTAAGATTGCACTTGGCAATGACAACCATCTTAACATTTGCGTGTATATCAAATGAAGCTATTGAGATATAGGTGTGTTTACACTGTCTTTGAAAAAGTGGTATATAGATTCTATACAAGATTCAAGTAGTACACATATAGATTTTTTTGAATATATTTGCAAGAATGTATGACGTTACAACCTTATAACTCATACCTACAAATAAGTACCTACTTACAGAGTTAAATGCTGTGTATCATGGATTTAATCGTGAAGGTCGAATTCTTTATAACCTCCTCACAATCGTTCTAGTTGTAATGCAATATTTTCAGTCCACATGTTTAAACACACTTTTATTTTAATTTCGTAACCTAACAAGTACTTGGGAATGCTTTATGTCAAGCAATGTTGTAGATATACAGGCTGTACTCACAATTTTTTCCAAGATTTTCCACAATTTGACCTAGACCTTATAATCTGTTCCAAAATCAAAATACATAAGTATGTGTACTTATTCTAAATTGATACGCACACGTATCGTTATGACAGGCCGTTGACTTGACATTACAGCCAAATTCTCATGCTATTCCGGAGAGCGTAGAAGTCAGAACGGCAACGTCGCAATAGCCGCAATGGGGCAGCGGGTCGCGGGGGGGAGGGCGACTAGCAACAGGCGCCTCAGCCACGTGCTCCACGGCCTTGCCACTGCCGATGCCGCGATGGAAGCTTCGCGCCTTTTTTAGATACCTATATGAAATAATCTAAGCGTCTAATCACACCACCAGTTCTGGTTTATGTAACATGAAACACGTGATTCTAGGTATTATTTATTTATTTACATTGTCATTATCGGTACATTACCTTTTCTGACGTTTCAGTGGCCGAGAGACAGTAATGTTTAACATGACAATTGTTCAGTCCATCGAGTTTGGCGCGAATCGTCCGCGAATTCTTGTCTTGGTTTGTTTATCTTTTCCACGGTATCGGTTTGGCAAACGACAACATACATGACATAATATTATTAAGGTAAACACAAAGGAGTTTACAGTCTATTCGTGACCTTGGACGACATTCTGATAGGTAACTAGACTTAAAGGAAAAATGTGCATGAGTTTTTCTAAATGCCGACACACATTTTGAGGTTAACTGTTGACCAAAACCCACGCTCAACTCAACTCTCATGGCAATCAAGAGAATAAAGTGATTTAAATCCTTTGTTATCTAATTCCACCATTTGTAGGTAATAAGGTCAGTGCATAATGTTGTCGTGAACTAATCTAGTGTACTGGTTCGCATACGTGATTATTAGGTTTGCTCTATTACATCATCAGGGAAATAGGGCGCAGTAATAATTCCTACTCGGTCCCGCGGCGAGCGAAGGTCACAAAACGCTAATGACTTCCGTGTGGAATCCTATCTACATATATAATTTATATGCGACGACCGTTCGACGGCGCGGGCGACGCGACGCGCGACGGCAGCCGGTACAGTGGCCTCTGTAGGTACATTTAATTGAGTTTACTAATCGCGATCAGATTTTTTATTGATGATATGGGATAGATTTTAAATTCGTTTAACTTTAGCGTCGATTTGGATACAATTTTTTGTGGGGCTTGTATTTTAGATTATAAAAGAGAGAGGAAGAGGTTTTTCATCACCATTTTAATCATCACCGTAATAATTATAACAGTAATAATGAAAAGTTGAGAATTAAATAATTCGGATACAACATTATCATTGTCCTCCATTGAACGAAGGTGTAAAGTACATAGGTACCTTCTAAAGATTAGATATGAATAATCTGCAAACATCGTACGATTACTTTTACGAATGTCACCCGTCCCCAAAAGTCTGTCGAATGACCGATAAAACGAAAACTGTATACAGAAAAGAAAGTGAATCCAATAAAAATAAAGAAGTTATAAAAACCACATTTTTCTGCTTTCGAAATATGGTTACTAACTTGGCAGACGATGGAGATACTGTAAATACACATTGCACCAATAAATTTTGGATGGAAATAAAAAAGTGCACTCCTGTGACAACGTTTTATTCATCAAATGCCTTTGGAAGTGAGTTTTATGCAAAACTTGGGAAAACGTCTGCACTCTCCGCTTGGCTATTGTCCAAGTGGATGGACTTGATTGAATGTTACATTTTTTATTGTTATCACTCTGAATCCTTGGCATAAGCATTTACCATTTTTTAAAGGATTAACTTTACAGAATAATAATTTCACATCTGTTTAATTTTAAAGCAAACGCACAAGTGTCATCATTCAAAAAGTCTTCGTCTAAATCGTATTCATTCGTTCCTTCGTAGTTTTGGTTTTAATCTTCTTCATCTAAAATGCATTCGAAACTAATTTGTACTTTTTTTGTTTCAGGTAATTCAACTTAAATCATAAGCTTGTCAGCAATCTTCTGGTAAGAAATGTTAATTATCACTTGTAACGTATCACAAAATTGTCATCTCGCGCGCAACACGGATTTTACATAGACCATGTCAAGGGATATAGGGAAATCTTCATCAAAATTTCGATATAAATTCATATATCATTCCTCGTGGTAAATATGGTAACAATCCACCTAGTACTGTCCCAGTAAGATGAAAATACCCACAAAAGGTGGACTTATCAACGCGAAACTTGCAGGACCGCAAAGTAGGCTTAGTCTCGTGTGACTAAACAGGTGGTCCCTGTTGCACCCACTGTTGTGCTGATAGCGTAGATAGCGGTATTATTGCTCTACCCACTCGGCTTTATTACTGCCCTTCTATTAATATTTGCAGGTGCGATAGGAAACATAATAGACAATGCCTACGAGAGTTCGAACGCTTTTGGTACAATTTTTTTTAACTTGTTTTTAATGTTTTGGTAACATTTTGTAATCTTCTTCATTTTTGTCTGTAATTTGCGAAGGGTTAAGGGCTGCTTATTATTGTTACATCATTGTGATAGCCCGGCAATCATTTACCATTGGTTTGTTTTGGGCGACTTTTGCATTCCCCAATAGGTTCCTAAAGCGGAGTGACTATATCAGGCTTACTTTTCAGATGCAGCCTACATCTATCGACGGATCTCGCTTCATAACGTAGATTTTTAATTTCATAAACCCTAAAATAATTTGTAACATTAGATTCAATTGTCATCCATAAAAGAGTTATGATTATAAAGCAATACGTAGTGACCTACAGGAAAACTCGTATGCCAGACCGCATCTTCCTACATTCCGTGAATATGCAGTCATTATGATTGAATGCCAGTGTTATAACTATATGTGCATGATATATTTCACGCTTAAAAAGACAATTATTTTGGTTTGAGTCACCAAGCGGAAACTTAAATTTGATCCCTGTGACGTTACGTATACGAGTATATTGGTCTCTGGTCCAATAATTGTATGGGTTGTAATTATCAACTTTTGTAGCATTAGCAACATCCTTATATATATGATTGATATAATTAAATTGGTACATATTCTAGGTAAAACGTTGGGTTTTACATGGTGGGCAATTTATTATTAAATATTTTTACCATTAATTATTAATTTATAAATTACGAAGCTATGGCAATATACAAATTCATGTGAACAGGAATATTGTCTGTTCCTTTTATAACGATAACTTTTGAAATCATGGGGTTAACAATGATTTCATCCATAAAGGTATAATATTATTGGTTTATAAATAAAATAAAATTCCTTATTTCACAAAAAGTCCATTTGGTTTACAACACAACTTAGCAACTAGTAGTAGTAGTAGTTAGTATTTAGAAAAATAACTCCAACTATCTATTAGGTACTACCTGTAGGTACATAAATGTATTCAATGTCGCAGTATTGGACTATAATTATGGAATCTAAACTCTGCTCTTAAAAATAATCAATCGCAGAATTAATTATTTGAAACCTTGGCATGAAATCTTCAAATGCATGAAGTTGGATTTTAGAGAAAATTAAGTTAAGAGTATTGCAAATTAATTTCTGGTAAAATCGTAGTACTTCGTTCGCTACTAACGCGAAGCATGCATCGTACTAAATGCATTAGTCGAATTAGTCCACTGAGGCATGGCAAAAAATTCAATTTGCCTTCACGTTGTGCAACCGAGAAAAAAATGGGGCTAGCCGGTAAAAATTATATCCATTTTTCCGGAGAGCCGGTCCGAGAATAATAGGGGTACGGACGTTTCACAAATCGGATTAATATTCGCCTTATAGGGAATCGTTAATAAGCCTCCAAGATAGAAGAATTTAAAAATTTCTGCGGATTACCGTTACTCGAGAATATATTTAGTTCGATCGATTCGTTGGAAATAGATTTTCTTTTTTTGAAAATGTCTATGTGTATCGTAACCCAAAGCTGGGGGTTCTATTCTCTAAGTCCTTAAACGAAGATACGGGCCGTCCGAAATTAGTTAACCTATCAAAATAAGTGTCATATTAAATTTTTCAGACAGGCAAAAACACACCGGGAGTAGTACAACAAAAAAATAGTGTAGTCAGATTCAGGACCCGAACTACTCAGATTAATGAATAAAATTCGACCAAAACTACGGACTTTTTGCTTAGCGAGTAGGCTCTCTGGACCAATATTTAGTCTGGTTTTGGGTTACGATCGGCCATGTAGGTTGATGGATGCTAAAATCCAAAATTAATTCAAGTATATAAAAGGTCATTCAGACAGTCCCAAAGAAGTCACAACTTGAATGTCAAAGTTTGGTTTATCTACCTGATATTTCTTTACCTATATTTATTTTTAACTGAACTGTGGGCTGTAATCCACCACGCGGGCCCAGTGCGAATTGGTAGATGTCACATGTCTTCGAATATTTGGTTCTAGTACATGCCGGTTTCCTCAAGATGTTTTCCTTCACCGTTTCAGGGCAGTGGTGATGAAATTATTTACACAAAGTAAAGCGCCTGGGTACGAACCCACGACCTACAATTCGTAAGTCGCGGCTGATACCACTGCGCCACCACTACTCTTCTACAAACAATAATTTAAAATTATGTAAGCTCACAACTACTTGCTCATTTTTTATTTGAGACAATAGTCACATGGCATACGGAAGTGTTTTAAGGTAAAACAAAAAAACCTTCAAGGATGGTAGTCAACAGTCAAAGGGCCACAGAACCGGTATATTAATAACTTAAATTGAAATTCAACAGAAAAAATATTCGTATTGAATGATGGTGTAATTTTTAAACAAAGGTATCGTGATTGCATCGTACGAAAAGACTATCACTGTTTTATGTTTGTTCAGCAGTTTTTTCATATTTTTATTAAAATTATTTCTAGCTTTTTTCCAAGGCTTCGTACGCGTTGATAGCGGAAAATATTCCACGGGAAAATATCACCTGGTTAAAAAGTTCCATTATATGCTAATTCAGGTTATAAACAATAGGTATATGTGCCAAACGTCATCCTAATCTGTTCAGTCGCTTTTGCGCCAATCCGGAACATACATTGTATCCAGAAAAACGGACGAAATTCTAAAAACTATATTTTCGGCATCAGATTCGTTTCCACACCTCGTAGTAATTCCTGTTTTTTATATTAATTTAGAACAGTTTTGACTTCGTTTCTATTTAATTATATGTAAAGATACTCTAAGAAATCAAACGGATGGTTTTATTTCTTATTAAAGCAACTTTTCAGTCAAGTTTTACATATAAGTAGAATTCAGTTCAGTTGCACAATGCACTTACTAATTCCTAAATAATTGGACCACAGCTAACTGTGGTTTACATATAAACCAATGTCCTTATTAAGAGCTAGTCTATGTATGTTTGTATGAGTACATTAGATTACAAAGGTCAATGGTTAAATCATCGTTTATAATTCCTCGCGATAACAATATTATCACCGCTGGGGAATATGAACACCAATTATATTATTGTACATACTCCCATTATTGATATTAATATTTTATGGTGCATGTATTTGCTCACGTACATATTATGTGTTATATGACCGTGTTTAAAAATAGATGCTTACTTTTTTATGATTGTTTGGGTACTTTTAATAGGGTGATAGATTTTTCAAATGAGGATACTTCTGTTAACTCGCACTGGAAATGCTTTTATCCAACACGCGGGGCTGAATTAAAGCATTTACAGCCACCTCTCTCACCGGGAGGACGCCTGTGTCCCAGCAGTGTGAAAATTATAGGTGGATTATGCTATGTATGCTTATATGTGTCGTCGTCTAACGTCACCCACATAATAATGCACCTGTAGATAAACAAAACACATGTGTCGCTTTTGAAATCAGCTAAGCTAATAAATGTAAGAATTTCTTTATTTATTTTCATACAGGGGTGAAATATTATAGTAGATATTTTGTAAATATCACGTGGATACTGAATAAAGCTGCGTTAAAAGTTCATTGACACATAGTTACCTATCACCTAGGTACCCGTGTACCCACGAATGCCAACCGCATACATTACTGATACATTATGCGGTTGAAGCTATAAAACGGATCTCTTGACGTTCTAAGGATTTTTACAAACGCGACTAAATCTGAAACGGGCTTCCAACCGTGATTCTTTATCACTCCGGAGCGTTTATATCACATTACAACGTTACCCCAAGATTTATGATGATTTTCCCACTCTTTCGGTTATTTTACATGTTTATATCCTTAAGGCGTTATTTTAACGCGTACATCTCGTAAATTTAACGCAATAAAGTTTACATTTACATGATAATTTGGTATAAAACTTGTATTTACATTTCATTACGCGTGTTCTCCATTGAGTGATCGTAGGGTCGTATCGTATAATTTAATAGGAATCATTCCCATTTAAGTTTTATGTCTTCGAAAAAATGACATAATGTCAAATATAAAACTGTCATATGAATAATATTGTTTTCCTCGAAAAATACTAACGTTATCAATTTAGTTGTTAATTTTTGCGTAATTCTAGTATTTTCGCGAATGTAAAGTTAACTTCACTTCACTTTAGGTTTTGAGAATTAGATACCGATGATTGATTGATCACGGGTCTTATATTCTTTTCTGAGGGCAATGGCGCTGACAGGCGTACTTAAATAAATTCCGATCGAAGAGATTTTAGTATCTTTACAAGTTGACGTAAGTAGAGATAATAGAGGCCTGTTTTCTATCAAGGATACGTCGTTCTAAATACTAGTACATAGATGCTATTAATTTTTCATGTCCACACTTGCACATCTACGCAATGTGATTACTTTTGCGCATGTGTGCTCATTGTCGGATCGTCGGCGTCGTCGCCCGCGCATTACTGGATCCAATGTCACCTCCCCAACCTTGCCGCGGCGGGTTAATCTTCAGGTTGTTGACCGGTTCTATAGATTAAGTACCTACATTGTATAGGTTACGAATTACAACACGTAAACGAATACATCCGAAACACGGTGCGTGACACGTGCGAGGCTCGAAGAATGGGACAAAAAATGTAAGATGCATAAGTTAGAAGACATGAGTAAAAAAGCTGATGTGAAGAAAAAAAAACAATATGGGTTTCAATTTAATTTTGTTTTCTTTTTGGGAAGAAACCAAATTGAAGGGACAGATTCGATTTAGGTAATTGTCACCTTCAGAAGGCAGGTCTGATGATCCCTTGAACCGTAATTAAAACCGACGTCAACGGGCATGATGCAGCAAAATGAATATCAAGGTGATCAAGAGCCAAGTCATCTTAGAACAATAGACCTAAAAGACTTTTATCAAAGATTGATAGAAGTTTTCCTGATGAACGATAAGACTTCGACATTATAATCTTAATCAGTTCATTAACCTGGTGTTAGTTTTGATTCGGAATTGCACTGGGGAGTCTTTGTTATCAGTAGATACTACAGGCGGAGTCACCGTCTAGTCTTGTAGACGGAGGCTTGGTACTACTGGTTATCAACGGCGTAGATCTCCGCAATTACAAAAGGTAGTTTCTAGCATTTCCCGGAAGTACAAAGGCGGAAAAACCTTTTTATTTCAAGCGAAGTTTTATGTCTTCTTTCTTCTAATTACTCATAAGCTCACGCCTTTTTGCAATGAGGGTAGGCAGAAACTACAGAACGCCTCCTGCTACGATCCTGCTCCTACTCCTACTTCTCACTATTTGTCGACTCATGATCAATCACGAACTTGTCCACATACCTACCACGTGGGAGTGACGTTGTAATTGACACCAGTTTTTTTGCCATATTGTATTCTTGTACATCTATTCAATGGACCATTCCGCCTTTATCTAGTGCTACAGATTTGTTGTACATGATTAATCACATCTATAAATAATTCTCTTAGCTTTATTTCCATAGCGATCTAGGAATGCAAGAAAAACGTTATTCATTAGTCATTTACCTCTCCGCGCTGTATGAATCAACTGAAGAAAACGGGTTACTATGGTAATCGTATCTTGTGTACCCATCTTTATTTTAAGCGCCGATTTTTCTTCTTCATCTTTCGTGGCTTACTGACAAGGTCTCGTCTCTATGAGCCCTGTTTATAATAAGAAAATAAATAATTTTATACTAATACAAACCGTGGGCTACTAATGGAATTTCCTATCGGCAAAAATGACGGAATTCCATATGAACATTCATCCCCTTTTTAACCCTTTAAGAGAAGAATTGAAAAAACCTTACTGCTCACGAAATCCTTTGGCTTTCATGCTTCTAGAACCTGCACCCCAATTGCGTAACACACAATCAATCGGAATCTGAATCATTTTGAAGCAAATTGCTAATCCATTGCTTCCTAAGTTCGAAAAATTTGTCTGCTCAACACGCAAATAACGCAATGAATGTTGTTGAACTGTCAAATTGAAACCGATTCCGATTAATCGTGTGTTACGCAATTAGGGTGCAGTTTAGGTTAGGTTTAGGCAGAGCATTGTCTGTCGGTTATTAGATTTTTACTAATTAGATTTGGTAGATCATTTTAAATTGTTCGCATAAAAAAAACTGGGATTGAACGCAATTTTACTTGCATATACTTCTAATTGATAAGAAAGGTCTACGATGCTATGATACGGGTGCTACGCGTTACGCTTGTAGTTTGTCAGTAAATAGTACATTTCCCTATAATTACGCATAGATACAAATCTGTCGGTATGATAAAGAAACCCGCTCCAAAAATTCTTCGCTCGCAGCAAACGCATTACCTTCTTTTATTGTATTACAATTTGCGAGCTTCTAGTTTTATGAGGAGCGTGTGCCCAAAGGTTAGACAGGTCAGTCACCTCTGATATCTTTCTGAACCTGGTTTTGTGAGTATGACGCTATCAGATTAGTATCAAACATTTACTTAAGTGCACACCCAGCCCATGCATTAGGGATAATCCCTTTAGTATTCATTCAAAATATTGCATTTATTTACTAAGTGTAGTAACGCGTTAAACTTCTGTAATTACATTTGGAATGTTGCACTCTTAGCCGATTTTTGGTGCGCACGTTATTCGTCCGGCAGAAGTCAAGGCCGTTCGTTCTCAAGTTTAATTCGGCATTCGGCTCCAATCGGTCGCTATCGGCTACCGTATTTTAATTCGACGCTTTTAATGTATAATTCAACCGTGGTTTTATTACGTTCGGCAGATATTAAATCAAGTATGCCTATAAACCAAATGGTAGTTAATGATAGGTTAGTGTGTAACGTAAAAAATATATTAATTCAAGACCTCTGGTTGGATGATAACTCCAAATATTAAAACTGCAGTATTGATAACGAAAATACCTTTTGAAAGGAGAAGATCGAAGATCATAACTAGACGTAGGTAGACAAAGATGATAACATGAATCAATCTGAAAAGTTGTTTAATGTATTTTTGAAACCTACAGTCAACAATATTTTTTTTTGAAAAGCAATTTTTTTTAAACAACTACTAATAAAAATTTATATAATCGTCACAAGCCTTAAGCAGAAAATGTTAACAAATATACTGAAAACTATAGGGTAACTCCTGACGAAGTGATTATTATTCGGAATCAACTAATACGTTGCCTCTTTTAAAACTGCATCGGTCCTCACTTGTCTATATGACACTAGTACCTACCTTCAAAGTGCCAGCGCTAAATAATTCACCATATAATTTGCCGAACATCAAGGCCCAATGGGGGAGGTTTTATTGAAATGCTAGTGAACCGGATAATTTCCACAATTAACATGAAGACGTGGTTACGAATGCATGCTCATGTTACATGCAGCGCGAGCTAGACCGTCCCCCATTTGCATTAGACACCAATGCCATAAAGAAACCTAATGGATAAGCTCTGATTAATTCTAAAATTAGCGATCTGCCCTTGCGTAGCAAGGTTTTTACTACTTGAAAAAAAAATCGAGATTTCTTTCATATAACTGTTTTATACACATAAACCTTCCGGAATAAATTCTTTAAATGATGGTGAACACCCGCCTTAAAATCTGTTGCGTAGTAAGAACAACGTGGTCACACTGGCCACACGAAAAGCTACATTAATGTTTAATTTATAATATGTATAGATATAGAGTATAGATAAAGCTGTCAAACTGTCTGAAATCCGGGTAAAGGTTGATTTAGTGTAGAAAAGGGACATAAAATATTTTCTTAACATTTCAAACCCTTTGGCTTTAGAATAAAAATTATGTACTTACCGTTAATTTTCAGTAATTTTTTTTTTACAGTTGCTCTGATAAGTGATATTACAATTAACAAAAATGGGATTCGGATTTAAATTACTGAAACAAAAACTATCTCTTTTGTATATTTTACTTTAAAATTCCCTGGACCTTACGTATGAAAATGTCTCTATAGATGCGTATATTCTCAAACATACAGGATTTAACGTTATCAACGTTCGTCGTCATAGTTTTAATTCAACATTTTCCGCCAGCACTACCACATCCGCGAGTGCTCAGTGCTATTTATAACTGCGTGGTCGTTGTACAGTGGATAGCCGATCGCAATGTATGCAAATGGTCTGGTGACACAGGTACCGCGGAAATCTTTAAGTGCTGCTGACTATTAACGAATAGGACATACGCCCGGATCTTGAAAAAAAGTGCAGTTTTACTACCACTGCAGTTTTATAGCCGCCAACTTAAGATGCTTATCGTGAATTGTAATAAGAGGACACATTCAATAAAAATAGCTCCACTCTTAAGGACCGGCCAATCAAGTTTTCTCTCTCCATAAAATGACCCAAATGAATTCAAATAAAACCTCTAGAAGTGATTGTTTTTCTCACTAAATTTAGAATCACCAATAAATTCATCCAATTTAAGTTTGCTCATATCAACAGTTTTAACTTTTATATGAGAAAATGACAGTCGAATAAAATCGGGAGTTAACATAAAAATTTACACGGAACAAGTATAAAACCGGGCACGCATATACCCAGGTTGAGCACAATAAAAAGAGTTGCCATATTTCGCCAAGTTCCAACTTGTTATGATCAGAAGGTAGAATGCGATCTGCGATGTGAAACGCGCGTTGTGATTGTGTAAACTTTTAAATCGCGCTTCTGTAACGTCGCAGCAAATTCCCGTCAATAAAACTTAGACAAATATAATACGTCCAAAGTTTTGTCCGATGAATTATAAAAGCGTTTCACACGAGTGCAATTTGTAGGAGTTGTTTAAAACTGGCGATTCTATGACGAGTATGCTTAGCATGGAAGTCCGGAGCTAATTCCGCTTATTGATGTTTGCGATTCCGGACAGCTTGTGTGGCCGAGGCTTTACTTCGCTAAGTACGGATCGCATTTAGCGTTCTCTTTTTAAACTTTACTCAGTTTCTTTTTGCAGTTTGTCGAAAGTTTTCCTTCCTGTAACATTTTACCGTGGAGCAGTTTCCACGGGGGTGATCACATCGAGTTAATAAGTTCCCGTTTCGATGGCTCCTACGTTTTAAACTTTTAGGATATGAGATAACAAGCTAAGAAAGGGAGACGCCGATTTGGCTAAGTCCACTTTAAGATTTCAGTGGATTACGTTGTTGCCTTCGGTGAATTGGAAAATCTTTTCTTTTGGACAAAAGCTTGTTAAAACATTGTTCGCAACTTTTACATTATAATACAATACAAGCACATTCATACTTCGTAATTCCCGCCCCTGTCTCGGCTTTTAAATATTTTTATATACCTAAGGTGATAATTAAATCAAAAGAAAGCAGTGTAGATATTTTAGTTTTATTGCTGAAATGTGTAATGGAGAAAACATGAAGTACATACGAGTATATTATATGCTGGAAGGTAAAAAAGTGTGGAGTTAGCATTTATAGTAGTGCATATGCCAAATCATTTCGATATTAGGTAGAAACCTACATTTATAACATTAAGGGCTGATTTTTCAATCGACCGATAATTATTATTCGTGGAATAAAATTGACGTCTGACGGTTTTTGTATGGAAGAACTGTCAAAAATTCAAAATTATTCCTCCGATAAAGTTATCTGGCGTTGGAAAAATCGGCGCTTAGTCAAAGAATATCTTCGCCTTTGGTCAATACAATAGATACTAATAAAACTACATCATCGTCCAACCATCTACAAGAGTCATCTATCAAAATTCTAAACTGTATGCCATTTGGGTATGTTGGAAAGCAAGTTGTCGAATTTTCACGAAGTTTTTGCGGAAAATTCCAATGTACTTCGGCAGAGACGACGGGCGCCGTCGGCTGACGACAGCCGAATGAATGAGCTAAGGATCCGCAGACCTACGATGTGAACTCGATCCTCTCTACATTTTCCAACATTGTTTGTCCTTTTCTAAAGACACGGAATAGATAAGGTGGGAGATAGTCATCTACGCGAGATTTCTAACGAGTTTGAAGTTCATGGTAGTGCTTAACTTTTCGTGCAGATTTTGCAATCGGTATCCCTTATAATTAGACCTATTTCAACCTTTATTTGACAAGGCCATTAAATCAGATAAGGCCTTGCTCCTTCAGCATTTATATGAATGAAAAAAAAAACGTAAAGGGTTCCCAAAATATGAGTTTAGGTACAGTGCAATATAAAACTTAGTTTTCTTTTACTAGTATTTAATTGTTTTTATTATCTATTAACCTTTTTTTGCACGTAAATGAAAACAGACATCTTCTCTATGCATTCTCATATTTGATTTATTTTATTGAATCCAAATGCTTGTAGGAAATGGGAATACATTATTTTGAGGAAAAATCTCCCTACAATAGTTTTGTTCTCACATCCCCCTCCCTTAACGTTGGCTTGACAACTTAATTTTCATGATTCCTCCATATTTCCATCCAAGCGATTGAATTTGCTTAGCGGTTTTTTCTATACGATATTTTGTTTCGAATAAAGGAAATGAATTATTGCTGTTGCTAACATTTATGGGTTTAGGGGTCCGTATTTAAAGCCTACCTACTACCTATATACGTATGTATAATATAGTTACACGTTCAAAGAACAAAAGACGTGTATTCGCCGAAGATAATTACTAGAACTAGAGGTATAGATTAACGTAAGATTAATGTAATAGAACAGTAGTCACTTCCTATTATATTCATAACTTATTCATGAACAAAGTTTTCCCAAACATTGTACTTAGTTGAACAGTTTACCTGGCGAGTAAAAGCTGGCGCCCGAGCGGCTTTAATTTTTTTTTTCCACACCTAAATAATCCTGGGACCTAATAGTTTTCACATATTACCGCGGCTGGACCAAATTTATCGCTTTCGACTGTTGATTTATCTCTGAACGGACCGGATTAACTACCGCTAACTTGGCGATAGTTAAGACTGCTATCTCTGGTGTTTCAGGGCGAAAGCTCTTTCCTTTTATCTAAATTGGTCCGCTACCAATAAAGATTCTCCGACGACTGTCGTAAACCATTCTCCCCATACGCTTCATTATGGGGCAAACTTTCAGATATGATGGAACAATTTTATTGTCCACCGATGTCGCGAGATCTCTATCGGTAATGGGATTTGGTGTCGTGAGTTCTCCTGCCGCTATCGGACACCAGTTCCAGCAAGATTTAAAATGTCAAGTTGCGAACTGCTGGTCTGCAACATTGTACCTGCGTGCTATAATAGTTTTGTTCGCCAGAGTAAGTCGCAATTTTGCATAAAGTTTGTTACGTTACAGGATCTTACCTTATGTAGAGTATTTTTAACTTTTAATGTTACAAATATTTCAGCGTTTTTACTGTTCTTTGCTCGCGTTCAGCGATTTTACACAATGTGTTAGCACTTACACTAACAAGATGAATAAATATTGAAACTAAGCATGGTACCAGTGTGACTATTGATATCTGCATCCTGAATTCAAAATCATAAAATTATATTTTGAATTTGAGCATAGCATGATATTAATTTTGGATCTTTACTATTGCGTTTGACTGCATAATAAAGATAAATTGATCAATTATACAAGCTACGGAATTCTCCAAACTACACAAAATACTAAAGTAAAAAGTTTAATATAATTTTACTAAAACAAATGCATCTACAGAATTACGATCGAAACTAAAACTTAGCTATCAAAGGGTGGAACGGTAATGCCCCAACTAACCCTTAGTTTGGGAATTACCGTTCCACCCTAATGGAAAATAGATTCGTGCGCCAAAGATAAATCTTGTCCTAATTGAATTTGTCATAAAAATTGAAAGTTTTCCCCGACTCCCAGGGCCACATTTCACCAACTAGTTTTAATCCATTCTTCTCTGAAGGGAACTTGTAATTAATTGTGAGTGCTAAGTTTGCTACGACTATTCCAGATACAAACTTTGCCATTGCTTCACCTACGCTTATGTAAGGTTTAAAAGGAAATTCACGGTTTTGTGTTTGATAATACAACTTTAAATTAACATAAGCATATGTAAAGCTCTTTCTAAATCCGGGTTACAGATGGCATACTTTTTCCAAAAATTACTACAGACTTAATAAGTCTGTCGCGTCTTCGACCTTCCGATAGGTACGATATTATAAGGTCTAACCATTATCGGGTGTTATCAAAAATATCATGTGCATTGATTGGTGGCTACTAATGGTGATTTGATAAACTTAAGATATATATACGATGTATGTCATATATACGTCGCCTCATCAACTTAATAAAAATCTAGATGTTTATTTTTAAACGTCATCTATCAAGTTCTACAGCGTTGTCTTTCTGATATCAATGTGCAACGTTTATCGACAGATACGTCTTATTCCCATTCCTAACTGAATATTGTAGACCGTCTGGGACCGTTTACCGATTTATTCTAATGCACCTCCATGCCTTCACCGCCCGAGAAATCCCTCGTAGTACGGAGAATATTATCGATATCGATGTCAGGTGCTCGAAAGATTTTTTGTTGACTTATTCTCGATAAAGTTCCAAACTCAACATGTAGTGCGTTTTTGTTAAAAGAGAAATAATATAATGTTCTCCTCTGTATCTATAGGCTAGTTTCCGTCCGCGGATTCGGTTGCGTGGTATCTCGATAATAACATAGTCTATGTCCTTCCCCAGGGTTCAAAGTATCCTAATAGAAAATTTCGGTTCAAATAAAAAATCGGTTCAGTCGTTTCGGAGATTAAACAGCAATTCAAACAATTGTTTTTTTGTAACTTACAACTACCGTATATACTTTTTTACGCACTTATTCAAAGGCTGTTATTTCGACATTAAAAAAAGACACTTCAATTTTATTTATTTGTATGTATAGATTACTCGTTAGAGTAGTAGGGCCAATTCACCCCAATAACTAAAATAATAGTGGTGAGCCTCAAACAATATGAAAAGAGGATAAGTATTACCTTTTTTCTTACTCTCACCAACCACGTGTTTATGGCAGCCTGTCAATGACAATATGTCTCCTTTGTGTTACAAGGATAACCGTTGCCGTGGTGTGTCTCAGAATTTGCTCACGTGTATACTAATAAATAGTTTATATACGTTTATTATGTACTGTATCTATTATCACAAATAATACACACATCTATTTCTGTGGAGGAATAATGCAAAGCAATAATTCAATTATTGTTGTCTGTAAATGCTGTGGACATTTGCATTTTAATAGACAAACGTCTTATGGTCACCTTTGTTATGTGTTCAATAAGAATTAAATAATTAAATCCTTTTGATTTTTGTTCAACTGTTAAGTCTTCATCATCATTACTATGTACAGACGCCAGCACATCAAGCTACGCGAAACTGTCAAATTTTCCCAATCAATCTTGAATCTTAGTGCTTCAGCGATAAAGTTGAAAATCTATTAAATAAATTTGACAGATTGTATTAGCTTGATGTCCTTGGCGTCTGTACATCAACGTATACATAGTCAAACTAAAATGTTCAGGACAAAGTTACAAAATAAAAGCTATTAATGAAGGCATAAACACCCTTTACAAATTCTACCTAGAACCTATAAATTATGCTAGTAACAAAAAAAAACAGACCATTAGTAACTCTAGGTCTATTACACAATTTCAGTTGACAAGGAATAAAATACTTCTGTAAGGCTAGCAGCGCCCAGCGGTTTCACCCGCATAAGTGTCGATCCCGTGGTAATATCGGAATAGAAAGTATCCTATGTGTTATTCTGATGTATAAGATATATTACTGTAAAGTTTCATCAAAATCCGTTCACTAGTGTTTGCGGGAAAGAGTAACAAAAATCCATCCATCCATCCATCCTTATAAACTTTCGCGTTTATAATATTAGTAGGATATAATAAGAAGTAGGATAGGATACTACGGCACTTAATGCATGACACACAGAACTACAAACGAAATTTTACTACAGAAAAGACATACGAACAAAATCAAGAACTTCATAAGCAAATTTTAAGGCACGTCGAAGGATCCATCGTAAAAAGTTTAGCTATTCCACGGGTTTACGTATTTCGTCCCAATTACCAGTTGAAAGAGTGCCAGGCCCAATAAATCAGGGGACGTACCTTCGTATTCCTGTGACATTGTAACTTGTAACTTTGCTACAGTTTTATACGACAGAACTATGTCAATCTAACTTTTAAGATTATCACTTCCGCATTCGCCTACACGCTACCTTACCTGCTTGTTTATAGGGTTGGAAGTCCCGATAAATCTGCTCGATAAATATTTATTTTTATTATTTTCTATAAGTCGTACCGAATGACCATTCTCATCAAAAACGTCATTATCGTACAGAAACTTTTGATTTAGTATCTATCATTCTTGGAACTGCTTAATTAATAATATCTAGTATATTTTACATAACTAAATATTAAATGTAGGAAGCGATGCATAATTCATAACATTGCTCAGTTTAGGTTCGAAGTCTGAACATAAATCATATAGTCCAGACGTATTCTCGGTAAGTGTGATATCAATTGCATCAAATGCGTGAATGGTCGACAGGGCAGCCCTACTTATAAGGCTACTGTCCAGCGATGCAATGCTATGCTACGCAATCGCGAAGTTTATTTTTTATTATATTATAGACTTTTTGAGGTCAAGTCAAACTTACATGTACGGCAAGCTGTTACGATTTAGGAGTATTTAATGGGTGTATCTTAGGACCTATTCTGAAAATCGGGAAATACGTAGCTCGGTATGTCTGTGGAATGGAATGAATTATTGAGTGCTTTTTTTTTACTTTAGTGAGGGAAGACGAGAGGAGAGGAAAGACTGTTTTTTGTTTCAACTATTTTTGGGCATGATTATATGAATTAACATTCTAATTATCTTTTACTCCGAGGTGTATAAGTAAACAATTTTTACCTCGTCATAGTTCTTTGGGTTGAATTGGCATAAAACAAAATTGAGATAATTCCATTTTGGATTTTCCGTAGCGTAGCGTAGCTTCGTCAGTGGAAGGTGATCGCAAGCCAGTGGCGTCAGTGTGGCGCGCGTTCCCCCCGCTACCGAAAAAAGTTGCAAGTCGATGGGCGGCGCCGGCGAACATTCAAATTTATCGATTGTCCCGCGCGCCTCATTACAACATTCCTCAAAACTTACCCACTCACCAACTTAGCCCTTTAGCCCCACCACTATAGCCACATTACTTTTTATACCCCCACCGATGAAGGCCGTTTTTTCATCGTCAGTTATTATTGTCTGTTAAACTTTAAGTGCTTGGCGGCTAACTTTCGATGTCTTCGTGATTTACGACGAGCCGTTTCGAAGTGTTTTATCGAGCATAAATGTAAGTTCGCTACTTGTTGAGACTGAAGGTCGGAGCGGGTTATGATCGTAGTATTAGTGGGTCAGTGTTTTATAGGCAGCTTCAATGCGTTGGATGGTCTATTTTCGTTAAGCATCGTATGGTGCAAATAGCGTCCAATCCAGCTCCACTCAGTCACTCTATTAAGAAGTCGTCGCATGGAATTCATATGGTGAAAAGCGTTCGTAATTTGAAGTAGTGTTAAGTGGAGGAACGAAGGCCATATATCTAGTGAAGGAAGGAGCGATGTCGTCGAACAGTAGTTTCGCATCTGCGGGTGTGGGGGGGGATAGTGAGGTGGGGGGGCAATGATCCATTAATCTGGCAGAAGCCCATGTGGCGCCACCGACGTACCTGGCGACGCGACGCACGGACGCCTACCTAACGACACAGATCGTACATTTTCAACATGTGCAAATATGTATAAAATAAAAATTTATTGAGTGCCACACTCTATGGGAAATTGACGTTCATGCGATCCGTTTGATAGATTAATCGTGATGCAGGTTTCAAATGTAATGATTTATTGTTGGAAGGTTGTTTAGGTAGAGTTACGGCCGTGGAAAAATTGTATATGTAAGCTTTTTGAAAATTAAAAACTGTAAAATTATTTTACTTAAAGGTAATGGTAAATTCAGACTCGAAATATAAAAAAAAACATAGCTATAGAATAAATCATAATTAATACTTTTGTGTAGACACCGAATATAAAATATTAAAGGAAACTTATAGGTACCGAAGTATAGGTTTCCAATAATATTTAATTTTCATAACGTTCAATAAAACCTGATTTCTCTGACAACCCATCAATCCGTCCCTCCCCATAAATATGAAGTCAGTAAAATCGTCAGACATGACGCATCTGCGTTATTACTCCGCTAGGCGTAGTAGCGCGCTCCTAACTACCGCGCTACTTCCACTTTCTCCTGATTCCGGATATCATTCCGGGTAAGGCTTTCCGCCTATTTATTGCTCGTATGTAGTACTACTGACTCACATGAATACGATCCATGGCCTCCCCTACTAGGTTAACGAGACATCATTCCGCTACTACGAAACCTCGTAGACCCTCTACGCTTCAATAAAATCCTATCACCAACTACACTATTTTTTGATGTCATACTGATTTTCTTAGAGAAATAAAAGCACAGTTCCCTTAATACAACTGTAGCTCCGGTAAAACGGTATGATAATTGTGGCAATTTACGGAACGCAATTCACTAAGTGGAATATTTTACTTATCCTCCAGGCGTTCCGCAAGGCACGACTACCTACCAGCTTATACATTGAGATGTATTGCTGGCATTCATTACTGTACACGCGTTCTTATTAATGTATATAGGTAGGGAATCGATGCGTTCACTGAGCGATACTGTTGTGCATGTCGACTGTTTTGACGCGATGCGTGTAGACAGCGTTATCTGTCAAGGTGCCCGATTTTCGTATAGATAAAATCGACGCGCTAACTTATCGTCCATTCCGCGTGTGAAATACGAGCTCTTTTCTAGTTTGTACGAATTTGTATGCGAGCATGTAGCATGCAGGGTGCATCGAGTTATAGCACACGGAAACAGTGGCGTCGCCGCCAACCATGCACGGCAACTCCGACGCCATATTTCAATCGCGAAATTGACACATAGCTCTGTCGTAACGAAAACTTTCGTGCGAAAACTTTAACCTGGCATATTTACTTAAGGTATTCTTCTCGAAACATACCGATAGCTCCTTGACGAGTGAAAACTTTTATTCATATAGATAGGTCATGCTCTAACCGGTGGAAGTTTTCACATAAATTGGCGGTCATTCGACGCGAATATGCTGACTGAGGGGGTAACAAATATGCCAACTTGGGTTGTTATAACAGCGATATGTAAGTTCTGTGATACTTCGCCATTAAGTTTATGGAAACGACGGTCGAGATTACATCACACTTTCTGAAAGCTTTATGTAATTCTTCTTTCTTCGTTATCTCCCACGATAGGTACTGGAATAAAATTTTCCACTTATCCGAGTATTCACATCCGTCTATTAATCAAGAAGACAGATTTTATGGCAGTTGTAGAAATTCATCTTTTGGTTCGAAAAGCGAGTGAAAAATTCGAACGCAATCTGTCAAACTGCTCCCTAATTCTAATTTAATTAGCGGGGAAGTTTTCACGCGTGGGAGGAGACCGAACGACAATGACGCGTTAAAATGATTAATTTTTGTAGAAGCGGCTCTGATCGTAGTACGTTCCCGAGTGCGCCTTCCGAACGAACGATTAATCTTTCTCTCTGCACCATTGTACCGCGATCCCGGTATTTTTTCTGTCTTACAATACCATTAAGAAACTGCCACGGCTAGTTGGTACTTCACAGCTCTTCCCGCCGTCTCATCGTTAGGCCCATTGAAGGATTGAAAAGGTGTTTGCGTCTGCGGCAAAATAGGTTTCCCCTTCGGTTTTAAAAACGTTGTCTCGGAATCACTTAGGCTTCGATAGTTATTATACTTAGAGAATGAAATGTTTTAAACTTCCATCGTCATTCGGTAACAATAGATCTGAGGAAATTTTATACAGTCATTCCTTGTTCGTTCAATTGAAAGATTCTATTTAAAAGATTTTTCTTTGGCGTCTGCAAGTTTTTGCGAGGTTTCTTTGAAGGAAATGCGTTATATTGCAGTTATGAATAAATCGGTACATTATTCGTTATTTTTATCATGAAGTCGCACTGCAAGGCATCTTAGGTGGGGTCAAGAGCATGAAGTGCAGATGTCGAATTTAGATCTGGGAACTCGCCAACTGTTCCGGAATTGCTCGGTCGTCTTGCATAAATTAAATTCACTTTTTATTTTTAATTCAATATAATTATGCATCCTCGTCTTTAAAGTGCAGTGTTAAAATAAACTTGTTATTATAATAGTTCGCTCACCATGTTATTTGAGGGTTTATTTTTATTTCAACAAAACATTGTTACATGACAAACATGTCCCTAATTTTGGCTTGGAAAGTAAAAATACCTTTGATTTGAAAGAATATTAACATTTCTTTCAAATCAAAGGTATTTTTACTTTATTCGTATAGGTACGTCAATGAATAATAATTAAGCATTGTTGAGGTAGACATACTGTCACCAATTGTATAACTTATTGTACGTAAATTATTACATTTCTTCACTTCTTACAAACATTTAAAGTCACATACACAAACAGCACGGAACAACTACTTGTAGGTCATACATGTTGGAGTATAGCAAAAACAAATCGATCCTACTTCAACACTATCGTCTTTCTCTTTCTAACTCATAAATATTATTTTTTACTATCGAGCCCGCCTTTACCACTTGACCGAAATCCTTACTTTCGCATAGCGACTGTACTACTTTTTTAGCCTTGTGTGGGATCACACGTCTCACGTAATATTAGTAAACACACCTTCCAATATATAAATATAAAAGGATAATAAACGTATTATATAAATCCTTATAACAAGTGTTTCCTTTGGTGCTCCTCCGTTAACTCTAACAGGTTATGGGCCCAGAGCGCTAAGCCAAAGTGCGATTAAATAATATAAAGTGAAAGTGATTGGACACTAAATAATACATAAAAAGTTATTTTAGTGCAAGTGCTTAAAAATGGACTTAAGATCTAAAAGGAACATCAAAGAATTTGATGGGGAAAAGTATAGTGTGTGGAAATTTCGAATTTGCAATCTATTATGTGAACTTGGAGTTTTGAACGTTATCGACGGTGAAGCTCCGACAGAAAGAAGTGCTGAATGGCTTAAAAATAATGCATCAGCTAAGAATACGATAATAGAATGTTTGTCAGACTCATTACTTGGCCTGACTACAGAACAAGATACCGCAAAACAAATTTTCGCGAAGCTTGATTCTATCTTTGAAAGAAAAAGTGTGGCGACGCAGCTGTCTCTTAGAAAAAGGTTGCTGAACTTGAAATTGGATAGTGACACCAAATTAATCAAACATTTCCAAGTATTTGATGAGATTGTCACCGAACTTCTGGCTGCAGGTGCAAAATTAGAGGAATCCGATAAAGTGACCCACCTTTTCATGACTCTACCGAGCTATAGCAGCATCGTCACCGCAATCGAGACATTGACTGAAGACAATAAAACTTTAGCTTTTGTGAAAACGAGATTATTAGATCATGAAATCAAACTAATAAGCGAAGAACATGATCTAAGTGTAAAAGTACTTCAGGCTGATACTTTGAAGCAAAAGTCAATAAAACCGTTCAAGAGTAATTTTAAACTCAAGAAATGCCAACACTGTGGCAAAAAGGGACATTTGAAAAAGCATTGTTTTTCTTACAAAAGGTCTATTGAGAACAATAGAAGCAACAATAAAACGGTTCAGTTGGTGAGGTCGGACTCGGAACCAAATACTTCTGCATTTGCTTTTATGACGGGCAGTGATACAAATGACAGTAATGACGGGAAAAACGATATTACTTTCGTTTTGGATTCTGGAGCCTCCGATCATTTGATAAATCAAGAAGATTTGGCACTAACCTTCACTGAGCAAGAAAAGCCAATAAACATTTCTGTAGCAAACAATGGCAAGTTTATGCAAGCGACAAAGAAAGGTGATCTCCCCGTTACCGGTAAGATGGGCGTACCAGGTATACTATAAGATGTACTGTTCTGCAGCAAGCAGGTATGACTGTCGTTTTTGATAAAAACGGTAGTAATGTTGTGTACAATAATGGTAAGCCGGTAATGAAGGGTGAGTCTTTGAACAATCTAATCGGCATTAACTTTCTGCTTTCTAAACATGCTTTAAATAGCGAATGCTCATTAAATAGAGTCGTAAATAATAATTATGAATTGTGGCATCAAAGGTAACATATTGGCAAATCAAAATTTATGGAAATAAAAAGAAATTATTTTCTGATATTGATAGAATTGATAATATTATGCCAAACGATAAATTGTGTGAAACTTGTGTTTATGGTAAACAAGCGTGCCTGCCATTTCACAAATCGAAAACAAAAGATTTTGAAACGACCTCTATTTAAAGTGCACACAGATGTTTACGGTCCTATTACTCGTTCGTCTATTGATGGTAAAAATTATTTTGTGATTTTTTTTTGTGGATGGCTCATTATTGTACGACCTACTTGTTGGCTCGTAAATCAGATGTTTTTGTTACGTTTCGGGATTATGTAGCAAAAAGTGAAGCTCGTTTTTGTCTGAGAATTGTTTACTTATGTTGTCATAATGAAGGGGAATTTGTATCCAATGAAATAAAAGAGTTCAGTGCGCGGAAAGGTAGTTACCACTAAATAGTGCTCCTTATGAACCAAACGGTTATAAGATGCGGGATGTGGTAGATGAATAGTTTGTGGAGTCAGAGATGTGGTTATGGATGAGATTAAATTCTTATCAAATAGGCCGGTGCAACCTGAGCCTGGACGGATTATGGCTAGAAATAGCAATAAATCTGTTGTTTACAGCTCTGTCAGAGATGTGGTTATGGATGAGATTAAATTCTTACCAAATAGGCCGGTGCAACCTGAGTCTGGACGGATTATGGCTAGAAATAGCAATAACTCTGTTGTTTACAACTCTGGACTCTACACCCTTTTTGAAACAGAGAAGAGGTGTGAATCTGATCAATCAGATTGTGTGAGTATACAAACGGAAGCAATACCTGCTAATAAATCTGTACATGATACAGGGGAGCGCTTGAACCAGTTTTCATATCACAATGGAAATAAGTTTACTTTATCTTAAGACAAGGAAACATCACATAATTTGAGACGAAGTAATAGGGTCCAAAACATGCTTACTAACTACTTGTTGTGTGCAGAATCTTTGATATTTCAAATTCCTCAGAAATTAAAAGGAGATGATAAGCATCTATGGGAAAATGCTATCAAAGAGGAAATTAATTCACTTAATGAAAGTGATACGTGGTCTTTAGTACCAAAGCCAGATAATAGAAATATTATCGATTGTGAATGGGTATTTACAATTAAAAATGATGAGTTTGGAAAACCCTTCAAGTATAAAGCGAGATTAGTGGCTCGTGGTTTTATCAGAAGGAATGCAAGTTTTAGACTAATAATATTAGCTTAATCGAATCAATTTAATTTGCTGGTTCACCATATGGATGTAAAAACATAATTTTTTTGAATGGGAAACTGAATGAGGAAATCTATATGAAAATTCCCGAGGGTATCCCGGCTGGACGTAATATGGTTTGCAAATTAATTAAGTAATTATATGGATTGAAACAGTCTGCACACTGTTGGTTCCAAATGTTTGAGCAAGCTTTGATAAAAAGGGGTTTTCAATACTCATCAGCGGACCGGTACATTTACATTTTTATTGCAGGTCATGTTTTAAAGAATACTTATGTTTTACTTTATGTTGACGATCTTGTGATTTTCTTTTTATAATGAACAATTTTAAAATGGTAGATTTAAAGAGATCAAATGTTTTCTGGGAATCAAAATAATCAAATCAGAAAACAAAATTACTTTGGACCAGGAAATGTACATAAAAACAGTTCTTGAGAAATTTAACATGAGTGACTGTAATTCTGTCACGAAACCTCCTTAAAGTGAAATAGATTACGAAGAATTAAGTTCGTGGGTAATATAACAAGTGCCCCTTGTAGAAATCTAATCGGGTGCTTGATGTATATCATGCTATGCACTCGACCTGACCTAAGTTTTTCTGTTAACATCTTGAGTCGGTATGCAAGCAAAAACAACCGTTCATTATGGTCACACTTAAAAAGGGTCTTGCGTTATTTAAAGGGCACTATAAATCTCAAGTTAACATTTACACGAAATGATTACAAAAATATTTTAAGTGGCTTTGTTGATTCTGACTGGGGTAGTAATACAATAGATAGAAAAATTACTACGAGTTATTTGTTTAAATTATTTGATCAATGCACAATATGCTGTCAAACAAATATGCAGCAAACAGTGGCATCATGAAATAGAGTACATGGCTCTACATGAAGCAGTAAAAGAAACTCTGTGGTTAAAATCACTAGTAACAAGTATTGGCATTGCGATACCAGATTATATTTGTATTTATGAGGATAATAATGGATGCATAAGCATCGCGAATAATTCTACTAGTCACAAAAGATCTAAACATATTGATATTAAGTATCATTTTTCTAGAGAACAGGTTGAGAAAAATGTGATTAAAATGATTTATGTTTCTACAGATAACCAGCTGGCTGATATCCTGACAAAATCATTTCCCGCGGTGCGTTCACCGAGATGAGAATGAAACTCTGGGTGACGTTGTGATTATATTCAACGTGGATAAATAAAATGTTATGGATATGATAATTATAAAAGCTTGGTTATGTAATAAGTAGATGAATAACATTAATAGTATCCAGTTATAATTGATGAATTGTTTATAATGGTTTGATTAGGTTTTTCTGGGTTTTCCCTAATCCTGCGCAACGAATGTTGGACCATGATGATTGTATTCCCAGAGAGAGAAATAAATTGGAGGTGTGTGATTTTTAATTGTATAAAGATATTTGAAACATTATATCGTAATTAAAAAGAAAAGGATTTATTTTTGAGGGGGCGTGTTGGAGTATAGCAAAAACAAATCGATCCTACTTCAACACTATCGTCTTTCTCTTTCTAACTCATAAATATTATTTTTTACTATCGAGCCCGCCTTTACCACTTGACCGAAATCCTTACTTTCGCATAGCGACTGTACTACTTTTTTAGCCTTGTGTGGGATCACACGTCTCACGTAATATTAGTAAACACACCTTCCAATATATAAATATAAAAGGATAATAAACGTATTATATAAATCCTTATAACAAGTGTTTCCTTTGGTGCTCCTCCGTTAACTCTAACATGTTGGAGTATAGCAAAAACAAATCGATCCTACTTCAACACTATCGTCTTTCTCTTTCTAACTCATAAATATTATTTTTTACTATCGAGCCCGCCTTTACCACTTGACCGAAATCCTTACTTTCGCATAGCGACTGTACTACTTTTTTAGCCTTGTGTGGGATCACACGTCTCACGTAATATTAGTAAACACACCTTCCAATATATAAATATAAAAGGATAATAAACGTATTATATAAATCCTTATAACAAGTGTTTCCTTTGGTGCTCCTCCGTTAACTCTAACAATACAAATATTTGTTCCGTGCGGGAATCGAACCCGCGACTCGCAGCGCAGCAGTCAATCGCTTAACCACTGCGCCAACCATGCAGTCCAACACAAACAGGATTACACAAGATAGGATTCCAGTTACTGACTAATTTTATAACAATATTAGGTCGTTACAATAATTGTATTAATAAGTAGTTTTATTTTTTAAAAGGCATAACATGATTCGCTCGTTGAAATGCATCGGTCATTCTGTGATTATATCGAGTGAAGTCATTGGACCTAATTATAATTCGATATCGGTGCGGCACGGCCGAGGTCACTCAAGTGATAAGCGTTACTTCTACCCCCACTACTAAACGCTTAAGTGCTGTTGGGAAAAAAATGTATTTTATCGAACTATTTTAGACGTTGGCATTAAGAGGGCGCACACAGGTCCACTAGCGCCACTACTTTAAAAAAATATTATCTCGTGACTGAGAACGAATTATGAAAATCTGCTCAATCAGCGACCTCGGTAAGTGTGTCTAGAATTTTCTAATACCTTTTATTAAGTTTCTATATAGACACGAAGCAACTAAATACGACATATAGGAATGTGGCCGCTTTTCTTTCGATCGAATTTTGTTGCTTCGTGTCTCAATATGAAACTTAATAAAAGGTATTAGAAAATTCTAGACACACTTACCGAGGTCGCTGATTGAGTAGATTTTCATAATTCTTTCTCAGTCACGAGATATTTTTTTTTTAAGTAGTGGCGCTAGTGGACCTGTGTGCGCCCTCTTAACAGAAGAAATCGGTTTTGATTTTAACCTATTCCCTGTCCTATGAACCACATAAATGATTCAGGTTGATTGTTTAACTATTGTGTCTACTTTATGGGCAGTGAAAATGCTAATTTTGTTAAGGAGTTTTTGACAGAAGGAAAATGTGATTTGACAGCAGAAAACTTAGTTAAAACTAAGATTATGATATGATAGGATTACTTTATGTAATGTAACCATAAATATGCTTTATCCAGTTATGATTCAGGGTTTATTTCATTGCCAATCTTACATGGGAGTACGTAATTGATTCCGACTTACAAAGAAAACTAACTCGAAATGTGTCCTATCATTTTTGTATTTATTAGTTAGTCATTTAATTTAGTACTTACCTAGTATAAGTGGTTAGTTGTGTTAAATACTGTAAAAGTTTTGTGACAAAAATAAATTTTCCACACTTAATTACATGACAAAAAGCTAATTACGACCTTACAGCTATTTAAAGAGATACGAAAAAGACATGACCCTCTCTGATTTACGAGTAAATAGATAAAGGAGACATGATCTTGGTATCACAGACCGTGATCTATAGGAGTAGGACGACAGGTTATCAGGGTACGTGTTTAATAATTATTATTTAATTAGCTCCGATCACATGTTTTCCAATGACTAATATAAGTCCGGATTGGTTTAGTAGGTAATTGCAAGAATTGAGACATGTGCGTTTTAATATATGAAAAGTGGTGGCCCAGTGGAAACGGCCACGACCTACGAGTCGTGGGTTTGAACCCAGACAGGCGGTTTATTTTGTGTAAATTATTTCATCACCACTGCTCTCAAAACGGTGAAGTAAAACGTCGTGAGGAAACCCGAATGTCCAAGAACCAAAAATTCGAAGACAAGAAATCTATCAACCCGCACTGGGCCCGCTTGTTGGATTACGGCCCTCTCCCTCACACAGAGAGGAGGCCTGTGTCCCAGCAGTGGCAGTGGGAACATTTTAGGCTAATTATACTATGCGTTTTAATAGACGTTGATAAAAATCGTCATGCTAATGTTTTTTTTATTTGAATGATTAAAACTGCAATTTAGTGTAACAAAAATTCAAACTGACGTCAATCCGAATAATGACGTTTTGAATTAAACAATACATTCGTGAATAACGACTGGATGAGTATTTTCGTTTATTTTAATTTCGCCCACTTTTCGCCCACTTACTCGTTTAACTATCGTACGTAGATCCTACATACATAGTTAGTTACTTTATACAGTGTCCTCGTGTTCTTTTGTTGGCAACATTTCTGTTGCATACGTCTATTCTGCGTACATCTTACACCTCAGCTCGGTCCGGACATTAATCGGACCATTAAAGTGATTTATACGGAACCCAGATATAAATCCAAGAATCCGCGGGCCCGAGCACGCCTGTCGAATTTTTCTTATTCTTAGCGTAATGAATGAATATTGTTACTTATTTGGGAAATCTTATTTGTTTTATATAATTCTTCCATTGTTAGTTATCGTACGAGGCTACGTTGTATACCTATGTATATTTATATGTCTTTTTTTTATTTGTAATGTGCGTTTTTTTTGTGCAGAATAAAAAAAAATCTTTCTTTCTTTTCTTTCTTTCTAATGGAAAAAAATATTAAAGAAAAATCAAAGAAAACTCTATTTGGTAATTTTCTTTGATTTTCCAATTAGATTCGGCTCACCCCGATTTTTTTTTAGTTTTGTATGATTTGTTCATATTCTTCTTCCGTCTCTGGTCTTGTTATTTGGGGTCGGGTCTCCTCACTTTTCTGCGCCAAGTTATTCTGTATTGGGTTGTCAGTTCTGGCAATTGGGTTTTTTTGAGGTCTGTTTTTATATTTGATCACCGAGTCATTTTGTACCACATGATCTTCATTGCGTCTTTTCTTCTTTTTTTCGTGTCTTCTTTTCGGGTACCTACTCTTCTTGGATATGTTACATTTTTTGAGCCCTGTACCTACATGGCTCAAAAAATACACAGTAGAATAGAATGCCACTGATGTCACTGACCAGGTGGCCACGTTAATTGCGGCATCAGTAAAATAAAAATAAATAAATAAATAAATCCCTGGACATTTCACACAGCACCATTTGTCCCAAGCTAAGCAACCTAATGCTTGTGTTATGGTAACAAGATGGCTGATAAACTACCAGTGGCAGGACCAGTGGGGTGGTGGTGGGTGGGTGGGTGGTGGTGGTGGTGGTGTCAGTGGCATTCATTAAGTCATCCAAGGTGCAGGTGAACGGGCACTTGGGGCACTCCAGCAAGTGGGGCATGGTCGGATCGGAAAAATCGCACTCGCACTGGGTATTGGATGAGTCAGTAATCCCCCACTTCGACAAGTTGTGTCTGCAGCGGCCTGTTAGGGTACGTAATCGGTTGAGGGCTTTCCACAGAGACCACTGCAGATCACGGCTGGGAGGCTAATGTTCCTGGGGTTTAACGAAGTCGTGGATGCTTTACTTCCCACAATTTGCTTCTAATGTGTCCATACTATTTTAGGCGGTTTTCGATAATTTTGCCAGTGATTAATGTGACTTTAAAGCGGTCTGGTGTATTCATTACGGAGTTTGACCAGTCTAGTCACAGCTCCTGCCCATCTTCATGATTTTTGTATAATTTATTGTCAGGTTTTAATAATGATGTCCTTTATATTTATTACGTAACCCTCACGAAATGAGACATAACTTATGCTTGCGTAGTATTACAAATAAATCGATGGACATGCACGGCATGGAATACGTAAAGGATATTTTTACAACCTACTGTTTAGTATTCCTTACTTGTATTGAAGGTAGAATTATTTACCTCTGTTATAAATAAAGCCAAAGCAAATACAAGAACAATTACATTAATTTCGTGTACTCAAAATTCATAACAAATTACCAAAAGTTAAAGAAATTAATTTTGTAAGGGTCTGTCTCTGGCTGATGAAGTATGTACGTATAACCTTTGTTTTGTTGATTCGTGAACAGATTCTTAAGAGAACCATAACATAACATCACGCCTGTATTCCCCGAAGGGTGAGGCAGAGATGTGTCGTTAGTACACCCGCATTTAGCCAGTTATTTTTAATCACCATGTAATTTACTACTATTTTTTTTTTATATGTACTGTGCTTCTTTTCTGAACTAAATAAAGTTTATTATTATTATTATGTTTTGACATATCTCGGGACCATGGGGTTCCGGTCCTTTGGAAGGCGTACGAGGGGCCGAAGCCAACTCGCAGAGGCCCCTTAGGAAATTTTATTGAAATGGGGCACCAACCGACTATTATCCCTGTATGCACTATGCAAATGAACCCAAGGATTACCTCCGGTTGATGAAGGACTATTATTTTATAGTGGAAAAATACAAATTTGGACTATGGGTTTGGGTGGCTAAAGTGGACTGGTTGCCAATAACTATGGAGGAACTATGGCCCCTCCTTATCAATGTTCTATACAATGTGTAACCGAATTAATGCACATTATGAAAGTAGTTGGTTCAGAATCCTTTACTGAATCGATTTCAGTATTTTTGAATATAGGTAATATTTTATCCCAAAAATAATTAAAGCTACATAAATTACTGTTCCGCTGTACAGTCAAAATAAACCAAAATGGATGAAATACCCACTAAGCTAGACCCTTACACGAGTGCGACTGTGTGCATGCGTAGATTTGTAATGTGACCATAATTTTCTCCCACAATCAGTATAACTAATTAGTTAAAAAAACAATGTTTTTTTACATCATAATAAAAATTTAGGGTATGTATGGTGTGCGTTAATTTCGGGACATGTTGATTATACACGGATAAAATGGCAGACTTTTATTATGTAACAGGGGGTGAGCTGATTCCCATCACCCGGGCACATAGACTCCGGGCCACTACTGACAAATTCCAAATGGAAAACCCAAAAACACTGCCCGAACCGGGAATCGAACCCAGGACCTCATGCTTAGCAGTAGCGCTTGCGACCACTGACACACTGAAACGTTATTTAATTAACGAAGATAATATTCAGATGAGAGTGAGGTAATTTTTTCCACGAAAACCTAATCTGGTTTTCAAACCTGGACCAAAGTTTTCGTTCATTAGAGTTCCTATTATTCCATTTTAACTGTTGATCCAATGAAGCTGAAATTTAACAATCAGACATTTCGACCGGAGAAATGTTGTACAGTAAGCCTCAAAAAGATGTACACAGCGACAAGAATTAATTTGACGGGCTACAATTTTTGTAGGTACAAATAAGTACCCGATGTTTAATATATTTTGTGGCTACACATTGATACTATATTATGGAACGAAGACTGTAGCCATATAAATAAACTCTGCACCCCAATTGCGTAACACATTATTAATCAGAATCTGAATCATTTCAAGGATATTGCTAATCCATTGGTTCATATTACGTTCGAAAAATTTGTCAGCTCAACAACGTAAATAACGCAATCAATGTTACTGAACTGTCAAAATGAAAGCCATTTCTTCTGTTAGTGTGTTACGCAACTACCCCGCTTGTCGGTGTACATCTTTGTGGTTCGTTCGTGTGTTCGGTAACTCAAATTTCTCAGGTGAGCACGACAAATGATTCGTAATGACGTATTCAAATCAGGCTGACAGCGGGATCCGACCTCAGTACAATCGAATTACGAAAATTCCAATGTTTTATTAAGTTAAACTTTGCTTCGGCAGCTCTAAGTGAATTTATTCCTACTTAGTTATCGGCTCGGGAAAAGTCATCTTGCTAACGTTTCGGTAAGTTGAATAATTAAATTTGTCAGTAGCGGTTGACACGTCACCAGGCTTCTTCTAAATTTCTTGGGGCCGTCACGTTTGCGGCTCCCCCTGGGGCCGATGCCCTCTATTGTGTAATCCCGATTCTCTAATTTGAATTATTTATTATTTGATTTCACACTTTGGGAATATTTCGAACGCTTTATTCATTTTTTTCTTTTGCCATTTCATCAATGCTTTTGATTTCTTTGTATCGAATATCGATTTGAACAGTTGTAATTAGGTGGCGGTTTTGTTTCACTGTTTTATGTTTAGATGGAACAAAGGAGTAGCTAGTAAGAAAGAAAGAAAATACATTTATTAAGCACAGTAGGTACCTACGTAACATACCTTACATAATCAGCCTATAATGTTCCCAGTGCGGATTGGTGGATGTGACATGTCTTCGAAGTTTTGGTTCTAGGACATACCGTTTTAGGACGTTTTTTTACGTTAGGACGTTTTCTCACGATGTTTTCCTTCACCATTTTGAGAGCAGAATGGTGATGAAAGGCTATTTTCCTAAAAAAAAATTTAATTAGTCCGTCAGTTAGATTATCAAAAAATATTGAACCCGTATTTTTTCTTTTGTCAATTATATAAAAAAATATGAAGATATCACCCGTTAAAGTTCCGCGCGACGTCACTTGCTTGCGACACTTTTGCAAGCAAGTGACCTCACGACCCCCACTCCCAAATTTTGACGCGCTTTATCTTTGTAATTTTTTGTTTGATTGACAAAAGAAAAAATACGTGTCCATTATTTTTCGATAATCTAACAGACGGACTAAATATAATATTTTTTTTTTACTCAGGAAACTACCCTATTATTTACAGAAAGTAAAGCGCCTGTCTGTAGAACCCACGACTTACAACTCGTAAGTCGGGGCTGTTACCACTGGGTCACCACTACTTTCTCATCAAGCACAGTACATTAATATATTATACAATGACATATTACAATGATTAATGCATACAATTTCATCACTAAACTCTTCGAAATGTCGACGGAGTGGCGAATACTCTCGAGTACTCACACCTCTTCTCTGTTGCACCCAAGAGGGGACCAAGAGATTTTAATTAAGTGGATGAGCAACAGGCTACATTCTAAGATAATTTTAACGGTGAATGTAGCTACAATCTCCTTAAAACTCTGCCTGTTTAGATACGTATGTTTAAAAATGGTATTGAGATACAGTTTTGGTCCTTAACTAAACTAATACTCGTACTTATAATAAACAGAAAAGATTAAATTTGTTGTATGTTTTTTTGTTACGCTTTCACGCTAAAACGTCTGAACATGGGTATATATTCCCGATATTCCCACGGGATCGACACTTATGCGGAAGAAAACGCGGGGTGCAGCTAGTGTGAGAATAAGGACCAATTTATATCCTACTTACCAAGACTAGGTATTTAAAGCGAAATTGTTTCCAAGTAAGCTTATATAAAATTTCAAGTGTGCTACCCACGTGCAAAGAGAGCAATACTCACCTACTTAGCAGCGAAGTAAACACAAAGGGACGGGAGGTTAGTAAAACTACGTAGAATATGTATCGTACGTTCGGTAGCTTCCATAATTTCATTCATCTAATAACAGTACTAAATTTTTATATGCGCATACATTCGGTTGTGACGCATTGTCTGAGGACCGAGCGAAGGACATAGGGGAGTACTTATTTTACACTTACATAACTTTCATTGAATGTACTTTTCTGAAAATATAATAAGTAAGAAGCAACATTTAAAAGATATGATTTAAAGGGGTTTATTCATAAACGATGACTAAAGTTAAGTAACGTTTAAACGTCAAAAATGTATGGTTAAACAGTCGCTAATCACTGCTTAACTTTAAGCAACGTTTATGAATAAAGCATAATATTCTTAACAATAAAAAAGAAAAGGCATAGTTTTCTAGATTCATAGTTTTCCATTGATAAAGATTGGTCTTTGGCACCTCAGGACAGAGAGAGGTGGAAAGATAGTAAGGAGGTCTTTGCCCAGCCATGAGGCATTAATGGATAATAAAAAAAGAAATGTTTTCTAGCAAGTAGGTTGCCTAATAGAGATAATAGCTTTATAAAAATAAATGCGACTCAAAATACATACTTAATGGTTTCGCAGAAACAGGCAAATATTTTACAAATAAAATATAAATTCCTTTAATTATTCTTCTACGTTTCTACTATCTACTATCATTGAGTATAACACTCTCAAATTTCTGTAAAAAATATCGAAAACAGAGTAGAGTTTTGAAATACATTAAAATACATTTTGAAGGTCCATCGTGTGTGCACCGAGTATGTCAACCTAAGAGAATAATCTCGCTGAATTATTCAACAATCGGTTTTACCGTTGCTTCGCTTTTCCACGTTTATTCGTACCAACATTTAGTTCTCCTGTGAAAGCGAAATAAATATATATTCCGCTTAATTAGGCCATTAAAATACCTACAGAAATTGGGTGGTTTGTTTCACTTTTTACTGATAGAAATTGTGAGTTAAATTAACTTAGTATACCTAACTTATTTTAACTCACATTTTATATCTAAATTCTATCTTCAAAAAGTAGCACCGGCGAACCATTGAAAAAGTTATCAGACCAAATCGAATTTATTTTACAACGTTCGAAAACTCCTGTTGACAACACCAAAACGGGACCGAAGTTAACTATCACATCGTAACCAATCAGCAGGCTCGTCAATTTACAACGATAGCTCTCAGAAAACAAGCGAAGGCTATAAAGAGCGGAAATCATAAGCCATCGCTCGAAGATTGCGTAACGCTATATAATAGCGGTGGAAATTCGACAAAATTTAAGTCGGTGGAGCATTAAAGGGGACTGTAGACAGCGTAGACGGTTAATTCACCCCATAAGGGTCGCAGTGGCGCCAAAGATCCTGCCGTAGACAAAATTCTAAGTACGATGTCTTGCCCCGGTTTGTACGACGCTTGTCGCGAAGTTCATTTCACAAAGTGCTGGAATTGGCACAGTGCGATATATTCCTAATTTGAATCGTATTCATCCAATATAATTAAAATTATACGTAGGCAGCTTGTATAATTAGAATTTTATTTATACCAGTTTTTAATGCAGATACTTAGTTCTTATTAACGAATGTGGAAAACAAGAAAGTAAGGGCAGGGTAATAAAAGCGAGAATGTGGGATGTATGTATTATCGTAAATAGCGGCAATTTACTGTGGTTGCGTGTAATTAAATGTGCATGAATGTGACCTATATTATTAACCCGTTACCTATAGCAATTATTCACTAGTTCTGAATCACTCGAGGATGGGTAATAAGCGTAATAACTAGAAATAATATTACAACGTGTGCCGTTCGTATATATATCGTAATTTGATGGCGTAATTTTCTTTTCTTTTTGTCATTGTCTCGCATCTCCCCTACATTTGTGGCGACGAAAGATTTTTTTCATAAATTTTATAAATGTACCGACAAAACCTCCACAGATTTATAGTAGTGTATGACAAGATACGACGCTTCATGTCAGATTATATTCCTCGCATTCTCTGTACAAAGTACCGCGTTCGGTACCCGTTCAATCTTCACTGGAGCGTGGAGAAATACGGCCGTATAAACCATAATATATACCGCCCAAAAAAAAAACAGGTAAATTACATGAAAAGCTACGCACGTGATATCACAGTAGCAGAAAATTCGATTAACTTAGTTGCCTGTCAGCAAACTATATATCTTTACTGCCCATAAATTATATTCGTGAAATTATTATATCGGATACATTAATATTGAGGCCTCTATAAAATAAATATTGTATATGGGTTTTACCGATATCTATAAATAGGTTTGCTATATAAATAAGACGAAATTCGCGATGAATTTGTACCCATTAAATAATTATCCTTGTTTGATGTAAAATATTACACGCATTACAGGAAGGCATACAATTTTACAGGAATTAGGGATAAATATAGATCTTAGGTATAGTAACCTATATCTGTGGTTTAGATTTACGTTTTAACTTTAAATTTTCATTGTATCAAAAGATTTCGAACCAAACTGTAAATCGGTAAAACCATAACTTATCACGAATTTTCACGTTCCACTCGCTTTTGTAACTCGAAACTTCGCGTAGCGAGCGGGTCGAGATTTTATACATCGGTGACAGGGGCGCTCGAAGATCAACGCGGGGTTGTCACTTTTATAGCTCGCGTAATTCATGGTAAGGGCTCTTGGCGACAAATCCATCAAAGCGTCGACAGGCCATTTGTTGCGTGTGTTTTCACGCTTGATAAATCGCGGGAGTTGTCCACATTTACTGGATTTATGTACACGTCCAATTGTTGTACATCACATAAACTTAATTGGGCGTACTTAATAGGAACATGATTAACACGTGTATTAATCATTACATAATTTATTTCATTCTGTAACTCCTCTTCCACGCTACTAACATTATTAACATTTTTTGAAAACAAAACATCGAGGGCACCATGAAATTCATACGATGTAGTTTGAAAGTCGGATCCGCATCCATCAAAGTTTTCCATAATAAAACGGGACACTGGTAGTAATATGGTATCGCAAGGGTTCCAAACATGTTACCTACGTCGCGCAAATAGAAGAAACGGTTTCCATCGACGCATACATAAAATTTGAGTGATTTACATAGTAGATAGAGGTATCCAAAATTTATGCATTCGAGCTGAAACGTTAAAATGACAGACATTCTTGTTCAACTACCCGTAAATGTAAAAATCCGTTGCAAAATCTTAAGCCCATCACAGACGTAGCTATAATATATATTAATATAAATCATAGCTAGGCATATTACCTATGTATATATATATATAAATATATTTCTATAAAGTCACCAACCTATGCTGTAATTATAACATACTAGCTGCGCCCCGCGGTTTCACCCGCGTAAGATTCGATCCCGTGGGAATTTCGGGATAAAAAGTATCCTATGTGTTATTCCTGGTTATAAACTACCTGTGTGCCAAATTTCATCCAAATCCGTTCAGTAGTTTTTGCGTGAAAGAGTAACAAACATCCATACATCCATACAAACTTTCGCATTTATAATATTAGTAGGATTACAGCTAGGCCAGTATTATATACATTATACTAAGTTACCACAAACGGATGCGATGATATAATAAGTATATATTTGGCCGTCGTTAGAACCATCTACAAAATGACGACCAAAAAAAATATATATATACATAATAGCACAATACATTAATAGGAGTATACGTATAAAATTCATTGTTCTTTTTGTTTGAAGAATGCACACATATATGTGGAGTAGACTAGTTACCATAAGTAGCAGTTCTCACAGGGCACGCAGATATTATTTATGGACTGTTTTATAGCGAAACTTCATTCGTTTCTGCGGTCGCTTTTATTCCTTCGACGGGAAAAAGTTGCAGGATTTTATTACCGGTGTGAGATAGGACGCGTTATTGCACTAACTTTCAACGGTAGCAGGAATTAAAATAGTTTTTTTTTTTTTGTAGTCATCTGTGACCACGCCCGGATATCGCGTGATGTTCTTATTTATTACTTTCATTTTAGTGTCACTTCACCTCAAACCCTTAGTTAGGCTTCAAGGAGGTGCTGATAAGGAAAGGGACGTGCATAAATACATTAAACAATGTTTTACCGAAAAATCAGTGCTCTTGTAGATTTAAAGAATAGATAAGGAATATATTTGAAAAAACTTGTGAAAAAAAACTACCTTCTGCTAAAGTTTCTGCTGTTATGGATATCAAACAATTAAAATAAATTACGCGGAAAGTACAATCAAAACGTGTGAAATTACCAAAACAATTTGCGGAAAATCGAAATTATTTTCCAATTTATTTTTTCGATCCAAGGTTTTAGCTCTGGTATGAACAAGTTTAATTCCAAATATTTTCAATTGATATAAATCGATTAAAAAGCTTAAGAAAAACGTCGTAAAGATAATGCTCCATCGGCTGATGTCTTGCTTTGTCTTTGTATAGAGTTGTTTTATTCTATAGCATACGCAATCGTCTTTCGATGTGCATATGCATAGTACTAATAAACTAATTTTCTACGCGCAAACATTTTCAACTAGGTACTTATAGGAAACATGCAACCCCTCTATTAGCAAGATTTAGTGTGCCCTAATCACCAGCTTAAAAAGTCTTTATCATAACTCATGATCCCTTTCTTCTTTACAGAATTCAATAAGACATAACCTGTCCCTACACAACCGGTTCATGCGGGTACAAAATGAGGGCACGGGCAAGTCATCGTGGTGGATGATCAACCCTGACGCGAAGCCGGGCAAGTCAGTCAGACGGCGGGCAGCCTCCATGGAGACGTCGAAGTTCGAAAAGCGGAGAGGAAGGGTAAAGAAGAAGGTATGATTACCTTCATTTAAAGCTTGGGATTTTTAAGCGTTGGCCGCCATAATGACGACCATCTTGAAAATGATGGTCTTTGATTTTACGGTACTAAAAAGTTCTCTATAAAGTCGGCACCACTGTCATAGGAAACCTAAGCTTTAAAGTAGTGACATGCCAAAGTAAATTAATTAATTTTAGATTTTTTATAAATCTTTTTTAGTAGGTGCTTAAAGTAGAGTATGAGTAGAATCCTTTCTTCCTTCGAAGCAATAGCATTAATTATCATAGTACACCTTTTTCAATTATAGGCCGAAATATTAAGAAACGGTGCAGCAGCAGACGCAACTCCAAGTCCCAGTAGCTCAGTGTCAGAAAGTCTCGACATGTTCCCAGACTCACCGATGCACAGGTAACTATATAACCTTTTATCTAACACTTTTATCTTAGCGAAATGTTCGCAGCTTACAATAGAACTTAGACGATTATTTAGAAATGTAGTACCGTCTTCCCAGTGATACAGGTAGATTAAAGTAGAGGAAATTCCAAAAGAGTAGTGGCACCAAGCCAATAATGGTAACGGTCTCGGACGCTGTTTCACGATACTAATTTGACTTTAAAGGCACTATGATTTACCTACACGGGTAATGCAGAAGCGAGTTCTATCAGAACCACAAATATCTAACAGTGCATTATTACTAAATAACGTTACATACTTGGGAATATTGAAATTTTATGACTACTAGAAACAAAGTGAGCCATGCGTGATACGCTTACTCTATAATAATACCATCGACATAAAGCTGCGTTGACCAGACTAATAAAATTGAGTTATTGCAACTCTGCTACTTTATGATAAAAGGTTTTAAATCATTCAGAACCATTAGATGATGAGTTATGTGGATGCTGAATCTCGTCATTTCGCCGATATTTAACATTTTTATAGGCGATTTATTTTATCTGGATTACGAGCGTCATCGACATATATTTTCAATGGCTCGGTGACTGCCGAAGGGCCGGCCTATAACCCGTATCTTATCCCACATTTTGTCACTATTTGTAGTAATAAAGATATTTCTGAGATGACCGCTGAACCCGTTATAGTGATCGCTTCATTTAGCATACAAATTTATATGTTAGTGACGACATAGGCATTAGATTTGCATGCTCCCATTACACTTGTTTGAGATTGTATAGAGTCCGAACTAGCTTTAAGGTTTCTTTCTGCTAACCATTATGATTTTTTGCGTCTCAATTGTCGATGAGGGAATTATATGACTGGATATTTACTTGTTTATAAATTTTAGAATCAGACTTCTTAAAATTAATCCAGATCACATAATTCACATCGCCAGTCGAGATAGGTTTCGTTATTTTGATTGCTTCTTCGCTTGCGCGTAGCAGTTTCCAGTTGTCGCCGGACTTCCGTCCGAGGGTGTCATCCAACGCGTCTTCGTGCGGCCGCCTGTCTCCGATCCCATCAATGATCACAACAGAACCTGACTGGGGCCCGGAGTACACTGACTACACGTCCGCAGCAGATTACGCTCAATCGGACTTCGGACAAGACGAACTCGCTGGCTCTCTCGCCGATTCCATGAAACTGGCCGGAACTGATCCATTCCTCAACACGTAAGCATTTTGTAGTAAGCTTAGCGTCGATGCTGGAATTTTGGTTAGAATCCAAAAGTCCGGCCTCGACCACTTAAACAGTTATTGTCGTAAACGCCTTGCCCTAGAGTACGCTTTGCTTTATTTAGAAATCCTTAGATTCAGTTAATTTTACGACAAAGCAGGCTAGATAATAATAATAATAATAATAATAATAATAATTTTTTTTTTTTTTTTTTTTTTTTTTTTTTTTATTTCATAAAAGTGACAACATGGTTACAGATATTACATTTACAACATACAAGTAGAGTCAAGAACATAGGTCCCCTGGCTCCCAAACTAGGTATATACCTGTGACTTGGGAGTCAGTTTTCCTCTATTATAAATGTCATTATGCATGTCGTTGGCTGTAAAAAGAAAACAAAAAGGTACATTTTTAAAGATTAATAGTACGTACAAATTAAAAATTACAAAATTAAAATTAAACAATAATGAAACGTGTGTAATTGTGTGTAATGAGAGAGTGTGTGTGTATGGGTGTGTGTTTGGGGAAAGTTAAGTGATTAGTGAATGTATGAAAAAATGTTTGTGTTGGACTATTGGGTAGTAGAGAATAGAAGGTTTTCTATTTCGTCGTAGTTTTTATCCATCAACCACTCTTTCACTACGATTTTACATTTGTGCGAATTAAGTTTTTGTATCGCAAGCAGTTTATTGATCCTGTTATATAGTTTTTGACTAAGATAAGAAAACTGGTGTTCAGCAAAGGTGGTATTATGTCTGACAGGAGGGAAAACAATATCAGCGCGACGTTTATTCGTTAATTTTAGTGGCACGCGATGTTTTCTCAGTACACACTGAAGCACAAACAGTTTCCTTACTGAAAGCAATTTGCATTCCTTGTAAAGCTCTTCTGTGGGATGTCTGTAGGGCCTGCAGTACATTACTTTGAGAACTGCCCTTTGTGCTCTCTCTAATTTAAGAAAGTAGGTCTTACAGGCTCCACCCCATGCTGGCAGGCAGTATGCAAGAAGTGACTGACACAGAGACATGTAGACCAACCTGAGAGTATCTGTGTCAGCTGAATGGCGAAGTTTCTTAAAAATGTAAATAAGTTTTCGTGTTCTTGCAACCAAGTTGTCTACGTGAGTATACCAGTTTAAATGTCTGTCTATCAGCACACCCAAGTATTTTATATTTGACGTTATTGCTAGAGCAGGACACGTGCATGAGATTGTTCTTAAGTGCTCTGGGCAGGTATGACCTTTAATAACAAGAGGTATGTTGGGCTGGGATTTTTTGCTTATTGAAAAGGTAACTATTTTAGTTTTTTCTGTATTTAATGTTAGAAGATTATTTGCAAGCCAATTCAATACTGTGTCTAATGCCGCCTGAGCATACTGTTCAGTTTCTCTCCAGTCTGCGCCATGTACAAGAAGTGCTGTATCATCAGCGTAGGTAAACACAGAGCAATTAGTGAGGGCTAGAGAACATAGGTCATTTATATAAATGAGGAAGAGCGTTGGACCCAGAATGCTTCCTTGTGGGACGCCGTAATCAATCCTTGCCTTATCACTCACCACTTCGCCAATCTTTACATGTTGGTATCTGTTTTTGAGGTAACTCGTAAAAATTTCCAGCGCAATACCGCGTACACCTATGCGTTCCAATTTTGATAAGAGTGTTGGGACAGGGACAGTGTCAAAGGCTTTAGATATATCCAGAAACATTCCCAGACACTTTCGGCCACCATCTATATGTCTAGTTGCCTTTTCAGAGAAAGCCACAACCGCATCTTCAGTAGAAATACCGGTTCTGAAACCGTATTGACTGTCTGAAAGAACATTATTTGTACGCAGATAGCCAACTACTATATATATACTATAGATACTCGTACCCATATTTTCAGAAGCCTTTGTAATTGGAATAAAAGATTTGATGATTTTTTTTTTGATGAACAACTTTGATGTCAGAACTGGGGCTTAACGTCAAGCTGGCAGACCATGGTTCTACAAGATTGTTTCCACCAGGTACGTTCCAACGACATCATCGTCTTCGTCGGGCGGCAGCTACCGGTACAGTCCGTACGCGGGGTGTCCCCGTCACCCGCACGGCGGCTGCACGTGCTCCTCCCTGTACTCTCATCCTGCGCACCCGGCCCATCCGACGCATCCGCACCAGCACGCACTCGACCACTTCGTCAGACCACCCCCACCTGCAGATCCTGCTGATATTATGCAAACAGGTATGTAGGACTATACATTTTTTTCTTATCGCTGGTTGTGCCTTCACTGACGAGATAATATGTAAATGGACATTTCTAAAACATGGCTTAAAAGAAGAAAACTCTTTAATGTAACGAGTAATATAATATAAAAGGAAATGTATTCGTGGAATCAGAATAACTACAAGTTCTTAGACCACTTTCCTACAGCTCTATAATGTTTCTCTCCTGTTCCTTTGTTGTACAGAAAACAATCAGACGCAAATGGTAACAACATCAGACGCGGCTCTGATGAATGGCGGGATGATGGTGCAAACGGGTGCGATGGGCCCCACTACAGTTATGGGCCAAATTATGGGGGCCCTGAACACGGGGCTCGCGGAGGACCTTAACATTGAGACGCTTGAACACGGCTTCGACTGTAATGTTGATGAGGTAAGCAAAGACCTTCAAAGGATACTTTTCTCTAAATACTTTTCATACTGCTGGGCTTCTAGGGAGCCAGATGTTACGAACTGTTTAATATCGGATGAAGATGCGTACTTTGATTTACCCGAAGATAAAGTTATCTAAATCAAGGTTGGTCTAACCTTCGAATAGCTTATTCCCAGAAATACGGAGTAGTAACAGCATCCCGAAAGACCTGTCCTTCAAGCTAAACATAATAGTCTAACTTTAAATATTTTTTCCACCAGGTGATAAAGCACGAGCTAAGTATGGAAGGCACGCTAGACTTCAACTTCCCGCAGCAGCACAGCGCGATGGCGGCGGAGGCCGAGAGCCAGTTCGCTGCGCCCGCGCCGCCCGTCCCGACCACGCTCTCGGGCGGCAACGGGCCCCGAACGCCCTACTCCGTCGCCCCTTCCTGGGTCCACTGAAACACCCGGATCTTCGGACCCTCGGACCAGTTACCTACTTACAAGTTCACATTGTCCACTATAAATACGATGTGACGCAACTTTCCTCTTTTGTTACTTTCGCATTGTAGTCGAGATTTTTTGTTCTTTTATCATGTTAACTAATGTTAGAGTTTTATTTAGTGTTAAGTGGACGGTTACCGATCGTTGTTGCAGTCAATTGTGTTAGTGTAGGCTTTAGTGCTAAGCTAGGTGGAAGCTTGTGATATAGATAGGGTATCGTAATCCGGATTGTGGAACCTGGAGGGGGCGGGCGTTGGACCGCTCTTGAATAGATGTGAAAGGTAATCTATTTATATATAACTGCGTAGTATGTAAACTAGATAAGTGTTTTCAATATCTGTGATTGAATACGTTTCTTTGAGATATCTATTTCAGGTTTTTATACAGTTAGCAATAAAATGTAACGTTATGATGATAGCAACATTAAATTGTACAGGAAAATACGGATAGCATGTGATATAACAGTCAGAAATAAACTTAAACGTGCCGACTTCAAAACTTTAAAACTATATAATATAAGAACTTGGATAGAAAAACAAGAAAATTAGAAAACGTTCAACAGTACGTCGGCTATAAATCTGGAATATCAACGAAAATAATCTACTGAAAGTTGTACAGCGACTGCCCTGATAAGTGCCCTGCCTCGGCCAACGAAACTACCGTATATCTACAACAGAATGAACTTGTTCTATAATGCTTTTTCGTTATGTAATAGGCGTCTTAAGATTTAGACATATTTTCGAAAAAAATGTCTTGATTTATTTGGCATTGACACAGTATTATTCTATTATTTGGGAACACATATAGTTTGAAACATCAGTGTTCGCTTGCTCGATAGTAGCAAGAATAAGTGCACAAATATTGTAGTGAATACTTTTCTTTTATTCGACATTGTTCATATATTTTTTATAACAAACCGCGGGCCTCCCTTATGCCAGAGACATAAAGAGAGAGTACCACTAGCATGCCAACTTTTTCTCTATTCATAAGACAAATACAATGAAAAAAAACAGAGCGTAAATGAATTTTCCCTTTTTACGACTATACCTAAAAACAGAACCACAAAATATGTAGTTTTCTACGCGCGACCCCCAAAATCTGCAGTAAAGAACGAATTTCTTGTCACATTCATATTTACGACATTAGGTATTACAAAAGATAAGTACGTCACTCATGTTTACGTTTCTTTGTACGTGGATTATGAGACGTGATGCCTTCTTTATTTATGTAAGAACCAAAGAAAAAAGTCTTAGGTGTACGGCCATATCATTTGTTTGCAAATTATATTGGCCTATGAATAATTTGTTGCCACTGTAAACGGCAGAACGTGTTGAGGTTGACTTTTTTCAAACATTTGACAGGTTCGCTGTTATATTATTATTATCTTAATAAAATGTTTTATAGCGACGCTAATGTCGCCTGGCAACATAAACACAAAAAAATTGGTCTAATGAGCTCGATAAAAGTGATTTAGAGACCTTTGAGGTACATTTGACTATCACAATTCATAATTATCTAGTCTTATGTGTTATTAAAAGTGTTATTCTACTCCACAATAATTTAAACAGCAATCAAAACACAACACCGAACTAGCGGCGTTTATTTAATATGAATAATAATTATAATTAGAGTCCTATTGAGTGTGGTTTGCCAGCGTTCAAGATTCAATTTCACCATTGAGCGATCCTATTTGTGCGCTAATGAGGGAGACCGGAGCTACCGGCACTCGTAATTAATCATATCATTTTAGCGTAAACGGTGCCCGTCGCGCCGCGTCGAGCGATCGCCTCCGAATAATGGAATATCACGAAAAAATCTCCAGAACACGACGCTGGATTAAACCCGCTTCGGTAATGACTTGTTTTTTAGGGTTACAAAAGAATGAATACGTCCTCCGCAGACGGTGAGCTTGCGGTGGAAAATATCTTGTTAATTTTTTAATACTTGGACACGACGGAAAGTTAATGGGGGGTAAACTCCGGATCCAGAAACTCGATTTCAAAAAGTACCGAAACGTGATTTAACTTTTCATTTGGCACGCAATTACGTAATGGGAGTAATATTTCACAGACAGCTCTATAAATCGGCGCGTGAGATATTTTTATTATTTTATAATACAATTTCAAGAACGAATACACACTTCGTTAATTTTGTATTCCGTTCTCCTGACGGGTGGAGTCCGTGTGCCAAGACATCGGTCAACACTCGACGATTTTATTAACGAGCTGATTTTCATAAAGTGTCCCGGAGTCGGGAGGAGACATCGTTTAAATTTCTGAACTCATCCGGTATTCCATTCGGCTAGCTGCGTAATTAGGTACGGGGCCCACCTTTACACACGATTTCCCGGCACTTGTTAAAAGTTTTCAATTGCGTTAGGAGGGGACCTTACACGGAATTTATTCATTATATTCTCCCCCCGCCCTTCTACTTAATAAAAATCTCCTTTGCTCTTTTATACCCACCTCGGTGTTGCCTTATAGGTAAGTACTTTAAATATTTGCCGCATGGCCTCTCTGATGAGTGATGAATTATACATTTATTTCAGAATTTTTATTACAGTATTAAGATTTTCATTTCCATAACTGACTTGACAGTTGTGACAATGGTTCATTATTAAAACGGGTAACTATTAACTGCAGACGCAGTGCTCACGTTTGCGATGAACTTTATTCCTGTTGCACAATCTGTACGTAGATTTTTTTTATAGAAACGAAGTTACTTATAAGTACTTACTTACACCTAAGTCATCATCACCTGCCTAGCCTTTTCCCAGCTATGTTGGGGTTGACTTCCAGTCTAACCGGATGCAGCTGAATACCAGTATTTTACATGGATCGACTATAAAAATACACCTAAGTACTGGTGTTTAATAAGTATTAAAATGCGACTTTTTTATATGTTGTGTTGCTATGGAATTTAAAAATACCACGCAGACAGGCTATCAAGTTCATTTAAATGTACCTAATGGTAGTTTCATAGTTTCGATCGAAAGTACCAAAGCCACAAAAGTTCAACATTATTTTACACAGGCACACTAAAAGTTACGACCCATCAAAATTTTAGTGTAGTTCAAAAAGCTATAGATATTTAAAATACGCTAGGCTCGCTACATCGAACCTCAATTTACGTGAAAGCAAAAAAAAAATGCTATCAATTCAAAAAGTTGCGGCCAATTTTGGCGTTCAATATAAGTCTGGAGGATGAACGTCGCATATCCAATAAGTTGGTAGCTCTTTATTGTTTGACAGCTTGCTGGAGTTTGATCAGTTATTTAAATGAGTGCCAACATAGTTAGGGATGTCAATTTTCTTGAGATTTACGTGACTTTTACCCACCCCCTACTTTGCAGCGTAAATATTCTGCGACGCTTATTAAAGGCACCGCAGTTTGACATTAACTTTCCTGAACATTGTTTTACAAGTGAATGATCAAAAAGTTTTCGAAGTATAAAATTGGGACAAGTCTAAAATGAAGATCATTTGGCTTTAACATAGTTCGAATAGAGATTTGTTCATATACAAATACGATATTAGTTCCACATTTAGGTTTTTCTCCTAGACTTCAAATAAACGCTTATAAAGTTCTGCCATGAAATAGCGACGTCCTGGTTTTCTATTTTCAACAAGAGTCACTGAAATATACGTTGTGACTGTGATTAACTACACTTTAGCGAACTAGAATTATTAAGATTTAAAAGATTTATTTAACTAGGCTTAAAATAGTCCCAAAAACTTCAACATTCTTACAGAATAAGAAAAATACTGTTCAAGGGTGTTGTACAGTAATTTTACCGAGCTCCTTTAGCATTCATCGTTGATGTCGACAGTCTAAATTGGATTACGTGTTAACTGTCTACAGAAGCACGCCCCTGGCTAACGATTTTATGATTTTATTGCGGAACCCCAAATGCGTTGAGATTATGACGATACAAATTAGGACGGGGAACGTTTTGACGGTTTTATCTGCTAAAAGTTTAAGGCAGGCAGTTTGAGATTTAGTTTAGTTATTTTATTACGGTGCGGTGTCTTATTGGAGTGACAATGTAACTAAAGGTTGGGGTTCGTGGCATGGCTGTGATTTTAAATGGGAGATCATTTAAAGTTTCCTATAAAACTGATTGTAAGAGTATCTTCCAAATAATTCATTCCTTATTCTTATTTAAAAATAAATAAATATACTGACTAGGAATAAGATTAACACTATCTTCCCAGCTCAAATTCTAAAAGTGGTGAAGGGCGGGCGTTTTGGGCGACTATGTCTTTTGTAATTTTGACATGCATAAAAGTGCTGATTCTTAGCCTAATTTTAATAAATAACTTTTGTTTTTTATTTTAGTAGACCATGTCCAATCATGAGTATCCCCCTCATCGGTTAGCTGATTAAGTTCGGTAACAATAGAAAACGTAATAGTGTCTCATTATTGACAGTTCTTTAGTCAGTAATCTTTGTAGGAAAGCAGTAAAAAGATTAGCATAACAGGATGGGTAATGAAACAGTTGCTGATATTCTTCTATGAAAGTTTAAAATAGGCGAGATTTACGTAATCATCAAATAAAAAGTTCTAATGAAAGTCTCGTTACTTCAAATCATTAACACTTAACGATTTTTTACATAGATTTTGGTAGGACACCTCAGGAGCCTTAAAAAACTAGCAATAACTCTTTATCGGCCCACTGAGCTAATCCCAATAACTTCAGCTATCAAGATTACATGTTCAGGCTTTTCAGAAGTTTCATAACACGTGGTGCGAGGGGCGTTGGGCGTCTCCGCCCCGCCTTCGTGCAACAAGTGACTCATCCCCCGCACCCCGCACCCTTCCTCAGAAGCCAACGGGGCCGTCGCAAAGACAATCCCATTTTTTCATTCCCATCCCATTGAATACAATACTTTCGCAGTAAAAGTAACTGCTAACAATCCGGCCGTACTTTCGCCATGAAAATTGACTTTTCATTTCGGCTTTTCTTTTTTTGAATATCTTATCGTTGTCGGCATTAGTCGTCTTTCGTATTCTTATAAGTTATAGTAGCGATAAATTTGTGCAGTTCATTGTTTTAGAAACCCTAGGTCATCGTGTCATTGCTTTCTTAGAAATCAAGACCTGAAGGCCAACTCTCGTAATTCAAAACGTTAAAAATCTAGTCGCAGTCTCCTCTCGGCGACAAACAAATGTCAAAAACTTGTCAAAAATGTAGGGAAATTAGAGATATTTTTTGACAGATTGAGACTGAGATCAGACTGTGAACGTTCTTAAAATTACGAGAATTACCCCTCTAACTTTTTTTTTTTTTTTAGAAACACTTTGCCCCACACTAGGAATTTCTCCTGTGTCGTGGATGCGTTTACAGACATATAAACTCACATACACAAAACCAACCAAACCATGTTAACCAACTGCGATTGAACGTTAAACATAATTTTGGCACACTTCCGATAATTTTGGAAGAGAAAATAGAAAACAATGAGCTACTTTTCCTAATCGACAGCCACATCAAATTTTATGATACCAGTTCATCTGTTAAATGAGTAAGTTCATAAATATCTAACACAGCGAATTCATCAACGCCCACATGCTAGGACACATGCCACTTCATCATCTGTTACATAACTTCGGCGCTAAAGCAGCTATTTAAAAAATACTCAGCATCTAACAAATGGGCTCTAGGAATCGCAAAGGAAGTGTGCCCTAAATAACACAAGAGTTAAGAGGTCGCCGGTCCCCTAGTATGAATAAATTTGCGCCAAACACCGCCCCGCCTCACCGGATTCTCTCGATAACCGACGACGCCTATGCTTTATAACCCGTGACATCCGAAACTCGATTTATTATCACACTGTCAGGGTAGCTGAAAAAATCGGAAAAGTTTCGCAGAGGATAGTGCCTCGAACATACCGCTCGGTTCTCGTAAATTGCTCCCGTATGCGAATTAGCTGGTAGTTGCAAAATTGTTCGGTACAAAAAACCTTTCAAAAAAACTTGAATGAAAAATTCGTAACGTAAGTACGGAATGAACAGATTAACCATATCTCATCTGCTACGAAAATCGTAGAAGTCCCCGCTAACGCAGACCCTGCTACGTCACTTGGTAGGCGCATTCAATTTCGCAAATCGATCTAGTGTGCGGATTAGCTACGCGCTACGGCGTAGCACTATTGTAGTAATTCAAACTATTCTGCACTGCCTAACACTCAGAACAAAGTACCAATAGTTCCCAAGTCCAGTAATCTTTATCAATTTCATAGTATTGCTACTTTTCAAGTAGCAATAATACGTCCTCATTATTATTAGATGACACTAATTAGACCGCTAATTAGTGTCATCTAGAAATAATTACATAACATAATGCCTGGGGAGTTCCCTGCAAAGAGCACGTGAAGCAATCTAGGCATGCGATAACAATCAACTACTGTGACATAGCATTTTATATAATGTACTCGTGCGATCTACGTTATCTAGCCATTTAACACGTAGTTAACATATAGTTAGATATGTCGTAATATTATATAATCATACGTATTTTGTACTTTAGCATTTCAAAATCTAATCCAATAATTTATTTCTTTGCAAACATGGGTATAGTACATAGTATTTTTATAATAAAGTTCTCCATATTTTACTGTCACATTGGCATATGAAGGTTTACAATTCCACATAAAGGTAATTGTTCTGAAAACACAAAAAAAGTCTTAATTTATTCAATTAAAATAAAACGTTCTACAAGCTATCAGAGAGATATAAGAGTAGACATCTAAAAGATAAAACCTTGGAATGCGAAACGGACAGACATTACTTTTATCCCTCCGAGAATAAGAATGCAGAAATTCTAATAGTTTCGTCTGTATATGTGTATATGCTACTAAGGTCACATTCCACCAAACTTTTATTCATAGAATAAGTCTTATACTGAGAATAAATTTTGAATTTTTGATAGTTTTTTCATATTAGAACTGTCAGATGTCAATGTCGATGTTATTCCACGGATAAAAGTTATCTGACTTTGGTAAAATCAGCCCTAAGCACAGTTATGCTATATGCTGTGCCTGTTAAATATCAGAAGACTGTAATGTACGTCTACCTCTACACTCCATTCACACGAACACAATCTATCCTATACCATCTATTCTAATTCCTTCTCTATTTAAAAATAAAACAAATGCATGCGTAATATTTATTTACTTATTTAGGGACAACCAACAGCAGTGTAATAATAACTAAACATAGGTTAGAACTTAATATTAGAGGTAACAAATATATATTAATATCTAAACATAATATAAATTAGAGTGGCTTTTCGTGTTAGTACCTATGTGGAACCGCGTTGTTCTTATAAACTGCGCAACGGATTTTGAAGCGATTTTCACCATGAATTAGACAATTTATTCCGGTAGGTTTAGTTTTTTTATTACTAAACCTAAACAGGGTGGCATCGACGCGCAAGCAACCTGTTACCATGCATTATGATTCTGAACGCCCTAAATTGAAATTATTCGTACGTTATTAAAAAAAAAACCGTTACATACATTTCGACCGCGTAGGTATTGCACTTTTCTATGATACAGCATACTTCTTTTTTGATATCCAACTAAAAGTTTCTACGCTAGGGGATCTAGAATCATGTGCTGAATTCATGGTTTCAGCTTACCTACGTGTCGATGTCCGTGCCACCCCATATACTTATAATAAAGAAATCTCGATGTTTTTCAAGTCGTAAAAACCGTGCGAAGCAAGGGCGAGTCGCTAGTCTTATTATACTTAGCTCGTACGCGTGAAAGTCAAACGTAGGCGCGACAGCTGACATTCAAAACTCCTTACGACATTGTTACAATGTATAGAGATCAATTATTACGCCTGAATTCATTCATCAGGTATTACGGTCTACTAGACACCTTATTAGCGCGTAGTATAAAACTATAATCAGCCTATAATGTTCCCACTTACACAGGCCTCCTCTCTTCAAGAGAGAGTGGGCTGTAACACGCAGGGCCAGTACGAGTGGGTAGATGTCACATGTTTTCGAAGTTTTGTTTCTTGGGACATGCCGCTTTCCTCACGATGTTTTCCATTAACGTTTTTAGAGCAGTGGTGATGAAATTATTTACACAAAGTCAGACGCCTGCCTGAGTTCGAACCCGCGACCTACAACTCGTCGTCGGGGTCGTTACCACTGGGCCACCACTGCTCTTTATTAGCGCATACTGTGTATTATTACCAGTTAAGCCCCATTCACACGATGAAAGTTACTTGCCTGTGGCATGCCATAAAAATGAAGCAAGAAACTACTTGCATCGTCTAAACACTGTTAAGATGGTGCAATTTAGTGTTGCTCCAAATAATGGTACGCCACAAATCAAACCGTGTTAATCACACTTAGGGCTGATTTTTCAATGTATAGATAATTTATATATATTCGTGGAATAAAATTGACGTCTGACAGATTTGGTATGGAAGACCTGTCAAAAATTCAAATAATTTTGAATTTTTAACAGTTCTCCTCGTATAAGGCGGAGCCGCCTACTAAGTCAAAATTATCTGGCGTTGGAAAAGTCAGCCTGTAATGAAAAAAATATATAGTTAAGATAGAGTGTGGTATGTGGAGACAGTCGGTAAGATACGCTTTTTCATTCGTTGTATTTTTTTTTTTCATTACTTCTATTTCTAAACGATTGCGAGGGGTATATTTTCATACCAGATCTACAAATATTTCTTATAGAGTTTAGATTTATTTTTTTCTGCTAACCTGTTTCATGTTTTTTTCTGTTGTCCACTGCTGGACAAAAGCCTCCACCATTTTCATCTGCCTTTCCTTGTACTGTGCCTTCTCCGTCAAATCGGTCAGGAACGAGTTCAAATCATCACGCCAGTGTTTCTTAGGCCTGCCTCGGTGACGACGCCCGTCTTGAGGCACCCACTGTGTGACGATTAGGGCCCATCTGTCTGGATGCATCCTATTTAACTAATTACAAAACATGCTAATCTCCAAGATCCATATTATTTGGAGCAGGAAAAACAATTTAGTCTAGCTACTGAAAAGTGGCAACTAGCATCCGAATAATTTAAATTAATTTGTCGATCAGACACGTGTCTTAGCAACATTTGAAACGGTATCATTTTTAAGATATCATTATTATAAATGGATGGACGGAATTATATATGGAAAGTCTAACAACCAGTCTTACCAAGAGGTATCGTATTACCCAGTAGCTGGTCAGATAGGCAGACGCTTCATGTAAAATACTGAAATCTGCATATTCAGCTGCATCCGGTTAGACTGGAAGCTGACCCCAACGGCCCAACATAGTTAGGAATAGGCTAGGCAGATGATGAAATGGATGGACGTTTAGGCAAAAATATACAGGGTAGCATGACATGAACGCGCAACCTGGTACGATGGATTAAGTACATGATTCTGAATACCGAAAAATTTCTACGCAAGAGGACTTAGAATCACGTGCTGAATTCTTTGTTACACATTTCCAACGAAGAGTATTAATAGTCTCACATTTCCAACTTTAATTCTTGGTCTAACACATACACAGTCTAGCAAATGCTTACTTACTGATCCTATAGAAAAGTCCCGAGCATTAATATATATATTTGTAAAAATATTTCTTACACAAGAATTTTTATACACAGTAAGGGCTGATTATTCCAACGTCAGATAACTATTATATTTGTGACTATTTATTGATTTTATTTTGTGATAATTTATTGTTTTTATTTTGGGATTATGTATTAATTTTATTTTGTGAGTGTTTATTTTGTAATATTTATTAATTAAATCTTATTTCTATATTTCTAAAGTTGACGTTTGACAGTTTTTGTATGAAATAACTGTCAAAATTTCAAAATTAATCCTCGAATAAAGTTATATTTGAAAAAGGGCTGATTTTTCAATCATCTGATGATTGAAAAATCAGCCCTTTTTCAAATAAATCAGCCTTATTAATCTTTTTCAAGAAGAAATAAAATGATGTTCTATCAAAGTAAACGTTAGCATTTCTAAAAACCCAAGTGATTTCAGTTTTCAATCTTTTCCCGCTTTTATGCTGCTGAAAATTTATCTTCAGTAAAAAGTAAAATACCTAGTACTTCACGAAATCCAATTCCTGAAATATTCGTTAAATACCGTTCATTTCATTCTATGCAGTTCTTATTTAAAGATAAGTATGCCAATTATCCACATCACATATTAAGAACGCACTTATTCTGAGCAATGAGTCACGCGAAGAGAAAGTCCGTTACATCGCTGAATATGCGACAGATTTATCGTGGTTTCGTAGTGATGTCGCTAGCATTCGTACAAGAATGTCGATAAAAAGATAGTATAGAACGGTAAAGTTCTTCGAGGTTAATTTGTAGGGTTCCGTACCTCGAAAGGAAAAAACGGAACCTTTATAGGATCACTTTGTTATCCATCCGTCTGTCTGTCAAGACTCTTTCTCAGGAACGCGTAGAGGTATCAAGCTGGAATTTATATCAAATACTTACTAAGTCTACTGACTCTTGGAGCTGTGAAAAAATCAAACTTCTAAGCCAATGCAATGAAAAGATACAGCCGTTTATGCCGCAAATTTTCGACACTCGCAAGGGAATCAAAACCTACAGGGTACCTACTTCCCGTGAACTCAGAATCTTGAAATTTGGTACGAAGCAACGTCTTATAGCACAGATAAAGGAAAAAAATGCAAAAACCGTAAAATTTTAGTTACATCATATAATAAAAATATTTTAAATAATTGTAATTTGTTCGGAACGGAACTCTCGGTGCGCGAGTGTCCGACTCCCGCTTAGCCGGTTTTTGACTAAGAATTGGCTTCGATCAGAATCCATGAGAAGCTGTTAAGTGTTTAAATAGGCAACGCTAGTTTTACTTGTATATTCCTGGTAAATAAAATTATAAGTACCGTTTTATCTAAATCCATTGACGTGTGCTGGCATTTTCCACTGTAAAATGACATGGTCGGTAGGAAGAAGACGTCATTTTTGCAAAGCGGAAATTTTACGTCAATATGGTTTAATATTAACTAGTTAATTGGTTCTATTAACAGGATTAAATGAACACACACCTTTACCGCAAAATCTTTTCATATGCGTGATTTTATGTAGGTACGTAGTATCACTTAAAACAATATATTCCAATACACATTCAATACGATTTTAAATACACTTTCCTTTTTCAAAATAAAAAATACATTACCTCCAAAACTTTATCGTGTAAAATAATATCGTAAGTAATCGATAAGCGTAGTGCAGCCCTAGGGGTCGTCACCTGCGAGGCGCGGGGCGCGGGGCGCCACAGACTTGGCGTCGCTATGGCGGGCAGGTTACGATTTACACTCCACCAACTCAGCAGAAACTCTGCCCGGACGAGAAATGCTGATAATCCACATCCACAGACGTTGCGCGAGAATTAGATCGAGATTACTATGATACCGCCGCGCCGTGCGACGGTTTTATTACTCCTACACATTTAATTAGGATGTAAATTGTTGGTTCTCGAATATACTCGTGGTTTATGTCTTCTTAGATTGATACAGATACTTTGTATTCTTTATCTATATTATTTTTAAGGGTTCAGTAACTTATTCTGTAACGACATACAGCTTCAGTGTTCTAGTTTCTCAAATACGAGTAGTTCCGCTGCTAATTGAGAGTCCCAGTGATCGTGATCTTTGATTGACTTTAATCAATTGGTTCATTGATACGAGGAAATAAATTATTTGAGTTATGAATGACGATCTTCCTAAGGACACAATTTTCATTCATAATGTAGGTCTGTACCGGAGTGATGTAAAAGAGCACGTGTATTGTTTGTTATGGGGGAAATATTATTAACATTATCTAAACAGATTTTACTATTAACTAGGTACTTAGAACTTAGCGTGACTAAAACCTTCCATCTGAAGGCCAATTCCCGTAATTAATCTAGTTGCAATTTCATAACAGCGACAATCAATGTCAAAAGCTTGTCAAAAATGTAGGGAAATTAAAGGTATTTTTGACAGATTCAGACTGAGGGCACACTGTGAACGTTTTTAAAATTATGAGAATTGCCCCTCTGGACTCGGACCATTAGTAGGTTGCTCAACCACCATACAATGTTAGAAATTCTTAAACTGCACTTGGCAATAAATTCCAAAGAAACTATTGATACAGTGGTGACACTTCGCAAACCTGAAAACTTTATTTAAAAGTTTCTATCTTTTGTTACAGATTCGAGAATCCATCGGCTATCAGAGATTTAACAGTTCCCTGATCCCTACATGATCTAATCACCACAGTGAAAGTTAACGTGGAACAACGCACCTCGCCTCACCACCACCGCCACCTCTTGAGGCAATACAAAAGAATACAACGATTCATCACAACTAAGAACCAAATTATAGAAGACCAGTTGAATCATGGAGACTGATAAAGTGTTCTAAAACTGTTATTGGCAAACAAAATTGACGATCAAAAGTGACATTTTTCGTGATATATTAGACATTGAATTTTATTTTTAAGGTAAATGTGACCTCGCGTAAATGATCAATGTGTAGTTTCAAAAGTTAAACGCTATCAACGACGTTTTTGTGGTAGAAATGGACTATGGAGCTGGGTGGAGCGGTGCGAACGATGCCTATCCCCTCCTGCATCTACCAACCTAGTGATTAGTAAGTTCACATCACATCTCAGTGTGAGGAGGCACATCTGACTGAATATGAATTATTTCTGAATGTATTGTACCGAGAGTTTATTCTGTCTGAAATGAATCTATGCTTAAATAGACTATGGTAAATGAGTTTTTTGTAATTGGATTTGCTACGAAGAAAGTAGAAAATAGGGCTTATTGGTCGATTCGCACGAATTTACTCGCCCGAATCGTGCGAATCGACATTTTTAAATAATATTATTTTTTGTAGAGGACTCACATGAAGTTAATTTATTTGTGAATTTTATGCAATGAACTTAAGAAAAAGTATACGTAGGTACTTGTCGTCTCGCTTACAAATAAATTAACTTCGTGCGATTCACCTATAGATAAAATGATATTATCTGAAAGTGGCGATCCGCACTTTACGGGCGAGTAAATTCGTGCGAATCAACTAACACGTAAGCCGAAAAAAGATTTGACCAAATAATCATTTGTGACGTTTACGCGAATATATGTAATTGTATGAAAAGCTATACTTGCGAATTGTTTTGCGGTTTATTGTAATTACTTTTTATTTTCCTGCATAAGTGTTGTGCTATATAAGCACTCGGAAACCGCGAAATAATCCGTACAACAACCGCTTATTTGGCCAAATTGTAAATTCATGTGCGGGCCAATATTATGTACAAATATATACCTAGTAAATGTCAAACTAGATAATTACGTCTCATATTAAACCATATATATTATTATGGCAGGAGGTTGATTAAGCCAAATATGTATGAAGCATTGATTGCAAATCGCCTCCTGTTATAATGAAATTTTTAAAACAAAATTATGAACTTTCGTCAACAAGATGCGATTAATTGTTATCATTTATGCCATAATGTAAATAGATTTATTTTATAGTTACATTTACCTACACATGCGCCATTTTTAACCAAATACCGTTATTGTAATTGCTCAACGATACATCTTTAAAGACGCCAAATTTGGAACGGACTTCATAACTGCTTTTGAGTCGAGAACCAAATTCAGAGGGCCATGAGTGTAAGTTGTACGGCTGGTTAACGGTACAGCTGTGTTACGTCTTTATAAAGAGTATATATAGACGTTACACCAACACAGAAGTATCGCTAACTATCATTAAAACTTGGTCCTTATAATGAAATCAAAAGCAAGAGCTTCACAATATTGCTCTAACATATGTGTCTGCTAGTATGTCTCAAGATAATGCGTATAGTAATATATATTATGCTCATTCTTCAATATTTATAAAAACCAGGAGACCTTGGAATTTGTGTCTTATAAATGACGCACAAACAAAATCCGTTATAGTCAAATATCTAGTCCCAGATATTATTTTTTCAGTAAGCTACTTTTCAGATATATAAGCAGAATTTTACTCATAGATAAGCATTATTGCGGGCTAGCCCATGTAAACTATAAACGTAGCAAAAATGAGTTCATTTTGTGAATTACCTCAGTGGACTTTTTGTGATAGATTTAGCCAATAAGTGTTCAATTTAGTACGTGTATCGTATAAGTCAATTCTTGTACATTTGGCGTCCATTTATATATTATGTGTTTTAAAGACAATATTTGGGTTTTTGCATTGTTTTTCGAAACGTTTATTTACGCATGCCATTTATAAAACATCACTGCTTTTATACTTTATTGCGTATATTTGCAGCTGACATTGGTGCTATAGATAATATTATATTAGCGCATTTTGAACGGATTTAGTTTCAAATACATGTGTAAATGACGTACAAAAAAAAATTATACGCTACAATTTTATTATTTTTTGCGTATATTATTGGTGCATAATAGACAAAATTCAGGATAGAGACGCGAGTTGTGATCACACGTTATAATTTCTATTAATTTGTAGATAGGTAATGATTAACTTTTATTTTGTGTGACTTAAAGTCAGATATGCGGTCAGTGGATGTTCGACATCGGCCCTACCTAGGTGATGGGTTTCTGATAGTAACCATTTGCCAAATATAAATACGTAAAATTCAATAACAAATCGATTATAATATGAATGTATGTGTAATCGGAATTAAATCGTTAGTTTGTATTATGAGTGTTTTAGACGAGTAATCGATTAGTCTCTTCGGAGGTATCTCATGAATTAGTTAAGGTTGTTAGTTAATATTATCTCCTGGTTGTTGAAATGTATCTAATGTTACGATATACAATGTGACGAGACGTATTTATGTCAATCCATGTGGTCAATTAAATATGGACCGAATTAAAAGTCTGTTCCATTAAAGCCTAGCGTTAATGTGAATGAGTGAATACAATGTAGATTGGTGTTGTGCTTTTAGCCCTGGTTTGCTGAAGAATTAGCTTCGTGATGTAGTAATATGGTAGATAATGTGAAAACGCATCAAACTTGTTTGATATCTTAGCAAAACTCGTTTTAAAATTCCCATAGAGAACTGTTCAAACCATCCTTATAAATCTAAAACTTTAAACGAGAACGAATGATCATTTCTTTTTACCTTTTTTATGTAAAAAAAAAACTAAAGAAAAAGTTAAATGGAAATCTTCAACGTTGTCGATAGCAATTTGCATCCGAAATTCATTGAAAACTACGACTAGAGGCACAAAATACGGGTCAGCTTGTACAATGCACAAGATAAGTACAGTAACAGTTACGAACTCGTTTAAATCTATAAATGTATGGATAATAATTGTTGGATGGTGTCGTTACTTGTGTGGTTAGGTGTACGTCGCGATAGCATGTAAACAATTTGATCTAAGCAGATTGAATTGTAATATGGAAATGCGTAAACGCATGTAGGCGCATACAATTGCCCTTTTGTTTATGCCTATGGGAATTGTCATTAGTTCGTAATAGATAATATATTTTAATATTAGATCATGGTTATTGCATTAGTAATCATGTATTTATAGGAGATGGGTGTGCGTCCCATAGAAGAGATACTTCTGTGTAAATTATTTTGTACAATGTTTAAAATTTTCTATGTTTGCATCATTATTTTTATGGCGTAACTTTAGTAGGTATAATAATTTTGTTGATTTTTTTTCAGTTGCTTACTATTATATAATAATTACTGTACGACAAAAATGTGAAACTCTAGGTGAATTAGAATGAAATTATGTGTTTCAATGTAAATATATAGACAAAACATGTATGTAGACGTACATAAATCTTATTTATGTATTAAATTTGATATTGTTTTCAAAATTTAACTGGTTGTTTTAATTAACCCACCACTTTCTGCGACAATAAATAACTGCAGTTCTAGGCCAAATCGACGACGATTGACGGCACGGTTGGCGCAGTGGTTAAGCGATTGACTGCTGCGCTGCGTGTCGTGGGTTCGATTCCCGCACGGAACAAATATTTGTATGACCTACATGTATTTGTTCCGAGTCTGGGTGTTTTTCTATCTATAATATGTATGTATTTACAAAAAAAAATTGTATATAAGTAGTTTATCAGCCATCTTGTTACCATAACACAAGCATTAGGTTGCTTAGCTTGGGACAAATGGTGCTGTGTGAAATGTCCAGGGATATTATTTATTTATTTATTAAATCCATTCCTATTCCTAAACCAGCGGGGTAATGGCTTTACATACTAACAGTAGCATTTCGTCAGCTCAACAACTTTCATTGCGTTATTTACGTTGTTGAGCAGGCATATTTTTCAAACATATAAAGCAATAGATTAGCAACATTCTTCAAAATTATTCAGATTGTGATTTAATGTGTGTCGCAAATATGGTGCTGTTGCGAGATAGCACTTTAACCACCAAACCATCAATCCCATTCGTTCCACCTGCTGAAAATCTCCCATCTGGACACGAGTACCTACCTTTGATTAACCTGAAAATCTTTAAATAGTCTCCAGACACAGGTTGGTCGAAGCAACGAAAACCTGCCTTAGGTTCGACGACTCAGCCCTGGAGTGCAAATGTGGTGCTGTTCCGCAAACGATAGGACACCTAATCGTGGGATCCTATCATGTCCAACATGCCCTGATGCATGCACTTTAAAAAAACTGATGGACTCTAGGTAGGTAGGTACTGATGGTGCTAAACTTTCAGCTAAGTTCTGTACCGACTTGAACTGAATCTAGATTGCTATCATCACACCAAGGGCTGGTTTTTCGATCCATAGTTAAACTCAACCAATTGTTAAAAATAGTAACTAATGATTAAATGTTTGCAAAATGTGTTTTTGGTCAATTTTTAATGGCAAATAATTAACTATTGCTTAAAAAATAACCATTAGATGAACTAACAAATATTGATCAAACCTAACCTAACCTAACCATTAGTTACTCTTTTCTCAAAAAACCGGCCCTAAAGAAAATACCTACCCAGCAAAGGTACACAGGCGACACATACTTAAAGCTACACATTTCCAGTTTAAGCTGACCTCGCATTGTATAGGTTTTTCGTACAATGAGAAGTCCGCGTATACTGGAAATTGTATAGATTGCTAAGTAGTCGACGCAGTCGTGCGTACCTATACATATTACGTAAGTGTAGATACATCTTAATACCAACATGAAACCCACTGCAGTATTATTATTATAGGTCAAACTTTGGATCAACATTTGCTTAAACAAACACGATAAAAAAGCTTAAGGCTACCATTACCCTAAATATCTGACCCAAATCACTTCATATTGGTGTCCACATAAAATAATCAGCTGTAGTACCTATAAGTAGAGCACATTGCAATAAAAAAGGTCTTGGATGGTGGCATATCGCTGTATACCGTTCCCGCATCACCGCCGACCGCCTACCCGCAACCCGCAACATAACACATTAGTTTCCAAGGGACACTTTTATTGTTAAACTTTTTGAATATTTAACGCTTTGAAACGGAGATTTTTTTTATTACGCCTTGGTGAAGTTTTTATTACACCAAGAGCTATTTCTAAAGATTTTTATGTCAGTTACAGCAGCACCAAAGTCATCAGTTTATGATAAAGTTACAATATAAAATGAAAGTTATGATGTCACGATTGTCATCCCATGAAACGGGCCAAGTTGGTGTTGGGTGTCAATGTTGTATCGATTAACATAAAATAAAATGTGTAACATTCCTAAGTATCGCTTGAAGTAGTGATACACGTTTCGTTTTCAACCCACGTTGAACAGCACCTGAATATTAATGTTCGTCCAACTATCAAATGTGCGAATACGTTTAGTTTTTCGCGTCATCATTTCTTTCTTTATATCAACCCAGGGCTGGACATTGAACATAGGCCTTCCCAACACCAGCAGCTGTTTGGGTAACTCAATCCTCAGCTACTCTCAAATAAGGGCTACCAGCCACTCAGCTCTCTCTAGCTTTTGCGGCAAACGTAGGGTAGGACGTTGGTCTATTTTTTCTTTTTTTTTGGGTGGGAAATCGTCAAATGACCTCCCGCTCTGGGCTGAGCGGAAGAGCGTGTCAGACTTTTACTGGCTAAAACCCAACCGTGTTCCTTCAGTTGCCTGTGCCAGGGGCCAAGGTATCTCTTTCGAACAACCCGCGGCTAGGTCTACTTACACTACATTTGATGATTTAAACCTCAACTCAACAGCTTGTACACTACCTCAACCACCTAAATACTGGTTCTGAAGATAACTAGGTATTGGACTTAATCTTCCTATGATACGAGTAACTATTGGAATTACCTGACCAATGTGTACCTACTTAACTACGCGGCCTTTTGTCACCCCTACGGAGAAGATGGAGCAGTGGTGGCCCAATGGCATTGGCCCCGACTTACGAATCGGGCCATGAGTTCATACCCACACATGCACTTCACTCGGTGTATTTAATATCATCACCACTACTCTCAAAACAGTGAAGGAAAACATCGTGAGGAAACTGGCATGTCCTAGAACCAAAAATTCGAGGACATGTGACGTCCACCAACCCGCATTGGGCCCATGTGGTGAATTACAGCCCACTCCCTCTTACAAAGAGTAGGCCTGTGTCCCAGCAGTGGGAACATTGTAGGCTGATTATGCGGAGAAGATATAATTATCTTCGTAATTCGACACACCCCTAGCGTCCATTACAAAGTAGACTCACTTTGTAACGATGCAAGTTATTTGTTGCTTGAATTTTATTGTACCTACCCTACCTACCTATAGATACAGTATTTTTATCTCACGAAGCGATGCGCACTATCGTCGTGTGCGCGTGCGTGAGCTTCTGCGCTTACACACACATTCACAGCGTGTTTGCAGAAGCTCTCGGTATCGGTCGAGAGGATAGAATCGAATAAAATACGAGTACTATTTATTATGTAGGTACCTACACCATATAAATTATAGACATAAATATATAAATTTTACAAAGGGTGAGGATAACGAAGTCGAAAGTGTGTGCGTGTGTGAGTTATGTTCTTATGCTACTCGTATTCACGCACACTTTTTCAGCGTATTTGTAGTTTGTACACTTTGTAACCACAAGTACCTACAGTCACGACCACCAATATGTCAACACTTGGCAACTTTCAAATGCGATTTTTTCATGAAATAACGAATGCAATGTTGAAATACGATACATTACATAAACCTATTGGTTCGAAAATGCTATGTTCGTAACAACATAAAATTTCATTCCAAAATAAAGGAGTAAATCGCTTTTGAATAAAGCCGAGTGTATACATACTTTTGCTCGTGACTGTACAGGACGCATAGCTTTGTGAGATAAAAATCCACCTAGTTCAGGCAGTCCACCTAGTTTAATAAAACCTCTTTTAATTTGGAAGTACCTGGCCGCTGAACATATTGAATGTTTGTCAACAGCCGCCAGTCGCAAATCGAACGGCATTGACGTTTGTAAGTAGATCGACGTTCGTTGTGTACATACGGATTCAATCATGTTATCAAAAATAGTAGGCTTGCGAAGAGTTTTCGCCTCTGTTGTCACCAGGCGATATCCACCTGGGAAGCTATGTGAGTTTAAATATATATAGTTTTTTGTTTTACCTATTTAACAACCCCTAACCCACTTACGTCAAAAGGTACCTACCTACCAATCTACCTACAGTAGAAGTGTGTAAGTACTTTCAGCGGCGAAGTAAGCCTGCAAACTTTATCGGCAATGAAAGACCTAATCTGCAGTGCGATTCTGTAACCATCTCACCGTGAAAATTTAGGTGAAGTGAGCGTGGAGTGAGCTGTCATTCCAACTAATGCTAGGGATTGACACTATTGACATCTCCCTCTAAGCTCACTTCAGTTAGCTTTTCACGGTGAGATTTTTACAGAATCGATCGGCTGTTCAAGACAGGTGTGGTAGTTCCTATTGTCTGTAAAAGTAGTCCAAACCGCAGGTCCTTTCATCAGATATACTGCCTCATTGAAATTGTGGTCGCAAGCGCGGCTGCTGAACGTGAGGTCCTGACTCCTGATCCTAGGTTGGATACCAGGGTCAGGGCTAAATGTTTTCCATTATGACCTTTTCAATAGCAGCCTGAAGCTGGCTAAATGTTAATACATAATAATATACCTATAATATAATATAATATATCCCTGGACATTTCACACAGCACCATTTGTCCCAAGCTAAGCAACCTAATGCTTGTGTTATGGTAACAAGATGGCTGATAAACTACTTATATACAATTTTTTTTCTTTTTTTGTAAATACATACATATTATAGATAGAAAAACACCCAGACTCGGAACAAATACATGTAGGTCATACAAATATTTGTTCCGTGCGGGAATCGAACCCGCGACACGCAGCGCAGCAGTCAATCGCTTAACCACTGCGCCAACCGTGCCGTCAGCAGCCGCATAGGTAGGTATTATAATTTTCCCACTGCTGGGACACAGGCCTCCTCTCTGGGACAGGGAGTGAGCCGTAATCAAACCACGCGGGCCCAGTGCGAGTTGGTAGATGTCACATGTCTAAGAATGTTTGGTTCTAGGAGACGCCGGTTTCCGCCCGATGTTTTCTTCACCGTTTTGAGAGCAGTGGTGATGAAATAATTTACCTACACAAAGGAAATCTTGCCAGGTTTCGAGCCTACGACCTATAACCGTTACCAATGCACCTGTTAATACGTTCGACCATAGCAAAATGTGGATGTATACTAGGTAGGTACCTATCTACCTACACCTCTGTGTAGGTCGGGAGAAAGCGGGCGTGATGTTCTGATGTGTCTTAAGTTTTCCAAGAGGTACCTATAGGCGTGGTAATAGATCGACGACCATCGCCAACAAGCACTAATGACAACACCTCAATCAAACGGCCTAGACTTTTTCCAACTATGGTTTTGGGGACGGCTTCCCGAATGCAGCTGAATCTCGAATGACAACACCTACTTACCTACCTACATTTACATCGTTTACGGCTTCACATCGATGTCTTATAATAAGTTAACCTCTCTTGTTTCAAGTGAACTCGGTCTACCAAACTGGCGGCATTCAAGTAACCGGCGCCGGTCAAGTTCTAGTGACACCAGTCAGATCCTGTGCCTGTGAGTACCTATAGCAATGAATCTAGATCTTACTACTAAAAACAAAGAAACAGACGAAGGTGGACTGAGGTAAGTACCTACTTACCTTCTGACCAAACAGTCAGCCTCCTCAATCTTCAATTTAAACGACGAAAGTTTTTACCATTGAGGTTAGAGGGTAGCCAGGATAGGTACGCAAAAATGAAGTACTTAGTACCTACCTCTACTCTATTTTTTTTTATTTCAAATTGGCGTTATTTCAAGTTAAACAATTAATATCAACTTTATTTAAATGGTTATTAAGTTGATTTCAGAGTGACTAGCACTATTGAAAAAGTTATAAAAATGTTTGAAGTTGTAGTGTAAACTGAACTTTATTGTGTAGGAATTAAAGTTTTTTTTTTTTTTAAACATTGCCCCTCACTAGGAATTACTCCTGTATCGTGGGTGCGTTCACAAATATTTAAACTCACATACACAAACAGCCAGATCCGGAACAACTACCTGTAGGCAATACAAATATTTTTTCCGTGCGGGAATCGAACCCGCGACACGCAGCGCAGCAGTTGATCGCTCAGCCACTGCGCCAACTGTGTCGTCCAGTTATTTTTCCATAAACTCATATTTGTTTACATTTATGGCGAATATATGTTACCCATGTACCTACTTCTTGGGGCTACTTATAGAGTAGGTACCTACTTACCTATCAATTTTATCGACCAACCACCACTACAACACAAACTGGTCCACACTATAGGTACTAACACTACTTGCTTTTTCAGTTGTCCTAAAATGGACATAATGATAAAAATATTAAGTATATTGTTATTGTTATTATACTTATTGTTGCCAATAAGTCTGATATAGTGGTGGTGGATCGAATAGAGCGGCGCGCGCGCAATGATTGTTAACATAACGGTCTCGCATGACAAATCAAGTAGGTATATCTTGACTCCTGACCTGCCTGGCATGTGGATTGCGAACTCAGCAATTATTGTGCCGATAGTCGTAACAGCCAGTGGTTTAATTTGGGCAGCTGAATTAAGATAACCTTGTTAGCCCAGTGCAACTAGCGAAATCTGTTAAAGCTGCATTTTTTGGCCTATTTCTATAAATAATAGGTTCCTTTAAGAAACAAAGTCGCTTTTCGTGTGTCTGTTCGTCCGCTGTCGCTATATCTGTAGATTGCACCCTCAAAAAGAAAGCCCCGGTCGCAGTTAAGTCTAAACGGAGTTCACCTTTTACGACACCCGAAGCGACAGTTTGAACTCCACTTTGTTTTCACGTAGTAGAATTAGTACCTAGAGGACATAACAGGCTATTTTCCTAAAAAAAACTAATTAGTCCGTCAGTTAGATTATCAAAAAATATTGAACACGTATTTTTTCTTTTGTCAATTACCTATATAAAAAATGATGAAGATATCGCCCGTTAAAGTTCCGTGTGACGTCACTTGCTTGCGACACTCCCAAATTTTGACGCGCTTTATCTGTCATTTTTTGTTTGATTGACAAAAGAAAAAGTACGTGTCCATTATTTTTCGATAATCTAACTGACGGACTAAATAATAATAATATTTTTTTACCCAGGAAACTACCCTATTACCAGCTAGGTATTCTGTAAAAGAAAAGTTGCATTTTTCCTCAGACCGCTGCGATGCCCATATGAATGAGCTGCCCGTGCCGTGCGCACCTTGGGAGCCCTGGTACAGCGACAAACAGAGTTTCTACAACAAGATCTTGCTGGGCGGTATATTATGGTGAGGACTTTTATGATCACCATCATCATCAGCCTATAGCAGAACACTGCTGGACTTAATCGCACGTCATTCAACTCGACCCTCGGCAACTCTCATCCAGCTGCTACCAGCCAGTCTCGTCGCCAGAAGATCGTCGCTGCACCTAGCCTGAGGCCGTCTTATCACACATTGGCCGATTCGAGGACGCCAATCAGTCATAAAATAATCAGCCAATAATGTTTCTACTGCTGTTGTGACGTAGGCCTCCTTTGTGAAAGTGATGGTGCACTGGCACTGTGCAGTGTGCTACACACTTGTTCGGGTCGGCATGATTCGGCACAGCCGGGCGGTAAAATATATATTCGATTTTTACCGCCCGGCTGCGTCGTAGACTCGTGCCGAATCATGTCGAACCGAACAAGACAGCCTTATCCACCACGCGGGTCACGTCTTCGTATGTTTGGTTTTAGAATATGCAGGTTTCCTGAAGATGATTTCCTTCACCGTTTTGAAAGCTTTCTTAAACTCTCTTGTTCAGCAGCTCAAGTTTGATGGCATAGATAGCATAATACATACACAGATAATATAAACTGCTGCTGTCGACCTCTTCGAGTTTATCTAATTTATGATATTTGCAGGTTCCTATTTTCCCTCGGCATGATGATCTACACCGACAGCATATTCTTGAACTGGGGGCCGCCGAAAAACCCCGGCCCGCCGAGCGATATGGTCGAAGAATGCGACGACGATTAAATATCGTATCGTAGCTGTTAGCAATAATTTTAGTAATGCGATCTTTCGTATAGCATAGCCGCTAGTACTTACATAATAATTGTGTTATTGAAACTAAAATATTCTGCCTGCAAAAGCTAGTAAAAAAAAAAACTAATTTTCAAAAGCGGATCGTAGCACTTAGTAGTTTCTGCCTCTCCTTGAAAAAAGGGGAGTTTATGTATATGTTTGTAATGATGAAATATGATTGTTTCTGTGTGACTTATTCCTTCAAATGTATTTTTATTTTTTGTTGAAAAATGAATAAAATATTAGAATATTATTGTGGATTATCATTGAACCTGTTGACTACAAGCTTTGAAACTATAACAAATCTGAGGGGCAGTTCTCGTAATTTTACAAACGTGCTGATGTCTCAATCGGTCAAAAAAAAAAACTATAATTATGATTTCCCTACATTTTTGACATGGATTGTCGCCGAGATGAGATTGCGACTAGATTTTGAACGTTTTTAATTACGAGAATTGTCCTTCTGGTTTAGGTACAAATAAGAGGCAAGTTAACCTTTCTCTCTTTATTTCTATAGAGAAGAATTAATATTTACTGCTAACAATATTGCAATGAGTTGGACGTAGTCACAGACGTGTATCTTCTGTGAGTAAACCCTTAAAAATTGCATTTCATTGCATAAAGTCTGCTTGCAGCGCTGACATCGATCGATTGGGTTATTCCATTTATCCACATCCCCAAAAAAATTCACCCTAAGGTGAGTACACGGAAACACATGTCCGTGTGGTGGCTTACCTTAGTATGATGACCTTAGGGTGGCTTTCTTGGGTCTAATGTAAATGGAATAGCTGGCTAGCTTGCCGCGCGACTGCGTCAAAATGGCGCAACTGTAACGCGACCAGCGCAACAATCACACGAATTCCCATCAGGACAGTTACCGGACAGATCTCACGTTATTCATTGTTTAAAATATTCATTTTTATTGAATTCGCAGGACATATCATTTTCTATATTGGAAGTGTTTCAGGATCAAATCTAATTGATGGTTTTAAACACTGACAATATGACTATTCCTAGTTTAGATGTACTAAAATCATGCACGTATTTTACATTAGCTTTTTACTGATAATGTGGAATAATCTAGAATTTAAGTTAGAAATCTAGAAGACCGTCAAATTCATCGATAAATTATCGTAATTTACAACAAATTCTTTGTCAATTGCTTGCTCGTCTACATTTCGCAATCATGGAAGTGTTTAATGACACAAATATTAGATAAAAACTAGTATACTATTTCATTGTTTCACATTTGTCACAGCCGAGTTCCCAATGTTATTCGAATTTGTATGCACTGACAAGTCTTAAGACTTCTAGAAGACTGATTAGCAGAACTGTCCGAAATGTTTGAGAAAAATGTTATTGTAAATTGTTCTTTAAAGTCTAGTCTAACTATCATAGTCGTAGATTCGAAATAAAGCGCTAAATAGAACTATAGTAACGTGTAATTTTAGTGAGAGTTATCTGCTCTCGGGTTTAGGTTTAGGGGGCTTGAATCCTTGGATTTTCTTCTTCTTTTTCTCTTTTCCGCCGCCAGATTGGAATGTCTTCCAACTATCGACTCGGTTTTGTCGAGATTCCTGGAATAATTAAACAAGTTGTCATTAGTAAACGCTGTTATCTCCAATAATCGGAATGGCAATTTTGAGGGACTTCATGATGTTATTCTAATCTAATTTATTTACTCCGTATTGTCCCACTGCAGGACACAACTCTCATGATGTTATTGACATGCCAAAAAAGTACCGATCATCTGAGATTTTCATGGAAATTCAAAAAAAGAACATTAAATAGTTACTACACAGTTCGGGTGCGTTTACACTAAGGCGGAGCGGAGAGGAGACAGGCGTCGACCAATCACATTAGTTACTGTTGTAATCAACATTGCTTCTCTCATCTTGTTTGTGATTGATTCTTGCACATATCAGCTCTACAACTCAGCTCTAACCCAATGGAAACGCATCCCTATAGGAACCCACATCAACGACGACCTACTTGCAATGGACGTCATCAAGTTTCGATGACGAATTGAACTGTGAAAAGTCTATATAGCTTAAACTGCCCAAGCATCTTCTAGGCACGTTCATCCCATCCCCAGGCATCTTCTAGGCACGCTCGTCCCATCCCTGGGCTTGCCCAGGCATCTTCTAGGCACGCTCATCCCATCGTTGATATCATCCATCGCTTTCGGTCAGGCGAGATCGAGGTCAAAAATTAATCAAAAAGCTATACATAGTACCTCAAAATTCTTTGCCCATTCTTTTTCAAGGGACTTCTGCTCCTCCTGCTCAATCTCAGCTTCTCGTTTTCGTTTCCTCTCCTCCATGTCACGGACTTCAAGGTGCTGGCGTTTTCGCTCCATGTCAGCAAATAACTGAAATTGTTTATATAACCATAAATTATATTATCGGATTTTTTTAAAACCTTCACAAAACTTTATAATTCAAGTATCAATACTGGTTGTAGATAGTGCAGAGACAAACATTCCTTTTTTTAACCAACTGAATGGAAGGAAAGTAGATAATTTAGTTGAATAAGTCTGGTTTGCTTTTGCACCTATGCACTCGAAATAAACAAAAATATAGTAGATTGCGATAAGACTGCCCATTGTGTCACCCTATATTGTTCAGTTAGCAACTATGTTCTCTGTTACGGGTTTCGTATCCGCACTTAGTCCTTCAGGTGGACCATTGTGCGTGGGCCATGGTGGCCTCCCTCTAGAAGCTTATTAAGCTTGCCATCTAATGATGGCATGGCTTCCTTGGCCTGCCTGCAGCCAGGTGACGAGGCACCCTATGTACAATATTTACTTTTATATCTGTAGTTTTTATGGTGTATGTAATAAAGAGTATTCTATTCTAAAATAGTAGGTGAAAATATTTCTTACTTTTTTGTAACACCTTATTAACAAGAAGCCTTTTGCAACACCCATAGATAATGCAAGCTGGTCCTGTTATTCCTATTAACTACCAAGAAAAAACTCAACATACCTTCATGGTCATAACATAAATTGCATGTTTATATTTCACAGGATCATCCTCGGGAATGCCATCAGTCCCCTTATTATCTTTTTTCTGCTTTTTCCTTTTCTGCTCAATCTAAAATAATCAACATTCAATTAATAGCGTGGGATTTGATTGTTATTATAGCAATTGTAAAAAAAGCATTGATTTTATTGATAACAGCAAAATCAATTTACCATGTGGTCAGTCCGCTCTTTGGCCTCCTCACAAATGTCTAAGCATTTTTTCCTAGTGTCATCGTTCTCAAGTGTCTTCCAGGCTCTGTTAACAATTTCAAAAGCTTGTTGTGCTCGTTCCGAATCTTCCTGTAAATCAAAATGATACACAATCTTACATATTTGGAATACTATGAAAGTATGTCTTTGTCTGGCTAATAACTTTATTGTCAAGAACTAATATTTGATATTTTTTAAAATATTATGTGTGTTGTTTTTGTTTTTGTCTCTGGTTCACGCCTATGTTCCTTTTTGTTCCTTACCTATTACTGGCTGTGTCAGGACGTCCCTCGGTATGTTCCAACCTGTGGATAAAAACGAAATGTTGACGGACATAACCGTCTAAACGAATACGAAATCTCCTTACTCGAGAACTGAGTATTTTAAAACTAATACAAAACTGGGAGTCAATTTGGTAACTTATTGGCAGAATTTAAACTTTTATATTAGATGCTAAGTGGTAATAGGTAAGTTTTCAAAAGTTTACATTGGTAACATAATATTTATCCAAAGTTAAAAGGGATGGCTAATAGGTTAGTCACAGAAAACAATCTTTAAACTGTTCTCTTACCATATTTTTGTCTGGATGTACCAGTATGGATAGTCTCCGGTATTTCTTCTTGATCTCATCGAGGGATGCATCTGGCTCAACTTGCAGGACCTCAAATGGGTTTAGATTAAAATATGTGGACCCTGGACGTAGTAATCGTTCCAGTTGCTGTATTGGGGTCAACACAGAATCACGTTTTTCTATTTCTTTCACCTGCAAAACAGAGTGCGTTTAACGTCTTGCAGCATTCATGTAATAATAAATTTATGATTGACGCATGGCAAAACTTCAAACTGGTACACAAAACGTTCAATATTTACAATGTCAGTATTGTATAATGGCAAGAAAGGTAAATCTACCTTGAAGAAACGAAGTTATACGTAGTGGTAATGACAAAAGAATTAGCTACTTGCTTTGGTAGAAAACTTGAAAATATTGCAAAATATTTACAAAATAAATAAAGGCCTCACCTCAGTGTAGAATTCGTCGAACGAATCTGCTTTCGCGACGGACGATGCTGACATGTTTAGGGATTATAGTATCGTTTTCACATGTAACATATAATATGAATAATGTTACAATTATGATATTTCTTAAAAGAACACTACAATAGCGTACGCTTCACAATAAAATTCTCTCATTTCACAATAATCACTTCACGTCTTCACTCACTCACTTCGCGTTTCGCAACAAAGCAACTTGACTAGGGATACCAGTAACTTTATTTTAAAGTCGATTTTTTTTTTTTTTTTAATTTGTTATAATCGATATAATTTAATCGATTAAATTTTAATACAACCTTTTAATATTAAATCGGTACATTCATTGTGTTTAGCACCACTTTTAAACATTGAATCGGTACGATTTCTGGGGAGTTTATTGCTCCACTTTTTCGGTCCAGCTAAATCAATAACTACAAAGTGGGTGGGCGTTTTGGGGGACAATCTTACGTTGACAATCGTATTTTGACGTTCAAAAACTGCCGATTTTCTGGCCAAATTATACGACTTTTGATTTTGATTTTGCCTGAATGTAATACTCTATTATAATTTATTACAAATTAATATTCTTTAGCTTTAATACAGATAGTCCATAAAGATAAATTTTTGTTTTTGTAATGAATACGAATGATGTTTCTTTCCCCACAACTGGCTCGCACAGTTGACCTGTACTATGTATGTATGTACCTACCTCTATGGAGTGACTGTTTGAAGATAGAGTATTTTCAAATTTTAATATTGAATAATAATCAAATTGTCTTTAAAGATTGTTATTATTAACTAGCTGTTGCCCGCGACTTCGTCAGCGATCCAGGATGAAAAGTAGCCTATGTCCTTCTTGAGATCATGGTCTACCCATGTGTCAAATTTCATTTAAATCCGTTCAGCAGTTTAAACGTAAAAGCGTAATTCTTAAATTTTCTAATTTTCTGCGCATTTTCTTAATTTTTTTTTAAGTAAAAACGATCTACAATGTAATAGAAAACTTAAAAAAAAAGATGAATGAAATTGGTAATAGAGTCGTTCTCAAATTATGGCGTGAAGGGGAAATGGGGATTAATTTTTATATACATATATAAATTCTGATTGTCTCTATTTGTCTTGTGAAGAAAAACATGTTTTTAAAAATAAATCTTTCAGTGTCGAACAGTCGAACATAAGCAAGTAAAGTCTAAAAATAATAATTAGTAACATAAATAATTACTTTTTCCATAGAATCACTAAGTTTTAATGTTATTCCTATTCATTAAAATTGAAACACTGTGCCTTTATTACAGGCTTGAGCAAAAGGGACAGGTATTGGCCGTACAGTCGCTTTCTCTTCCTAGAGAGTGGTCACTTTTGTGAGGCTAACGCTCAGTCCATTATTTATGTCTATGGTATTACCAGCGGAGTTTGAATACAATAATAAAGGTCACCCATGAAGATAAAGCTCCTTGAGGCCAGCTAAATACTGGTTTTTTTACCACTGATGTGCTCCCCGCTCCATATCCAAATATTTATATTATATTTTGAAAATAATTAAACTAAAGATTTACTGAATCATTACAATACATTGCGTTTTTTAGTCGATTTACTTTTTGATATTCAACTATCATTTGCTAGTGTTAACGCTTTCTAAGTGTCTATGGTTACTAAAAACAGATCCGACGCCCGAGCAGTAGGAATGACTTATAAGTGCTTGCTGTACTCTGTGAGTCTGTGGTATAAAGTGGTGACGTTTGACCGTCCGCTGTCATTGCTGTCATTAATGTCAATATCAAAATTAGTGTTGTTTTATCTTTCATGTTTGCTGCAGGCAGTTTGCCGTTTGCTGTTTGGCTGTTGACTTGAGGCTTGACTTCATTTTATCGTAGGCAGCTTATATTGATTTTGTAAGTACCTACCTACTCTATACTTTCTTTTATAACAGTAACTAATCTTAATTATTTTCCGTGTCATTTTTTGAAGTTCCTCTTGTCTGTACTTCTGAATGTTATGATTACTTAACGACATAGGTTAACTCGTACCTAATTACCTAGTAACTAGTGCTTAGTGTTAGTTAAACATAGGTAGAACCTATAATGTGCTGTTTTGATTTTCAACTTTATCTCTCAAGCATCAAGGTTCAAGGTTGATTGGATAATTTTGACAGTTTCGGGTAGCTTGACCTCCTGGCGTCTGTACCTAGCGGCTGATCATAGCTAGGTTAATCATTAATTTCCGAAGTTTCTTACCATGTTATTTTGTAACATCACAATAATGGAAAATTTGTACCTATCTACAAATTTTCCATTATTGTGATGTTACGATGATTCAATGATGAAGTAGTTAGGTATTAGCCGGCTACATACTAGACAATGAGAGATATCTCTAGATAAGGAAGGTACTGTACCTACTGGGCACTTCAGTACCTAGGTAAGTACCCAGCTTAGTACTATTACAAGTTACAACTGAGTCAATTCACTGGTGGAGGGTTAGTTGGCCTTTATTTTGTATATCATCGCTTGAACGCTGGATCGTCTCGTTCATTTTACTCGGTGAACCTGAACGCGTCGTCGCACCGATAGAGGGCGCGTTCCGGTTTTCCGAACAAAATTGAATGAAAATCCTATTGAAAATTGAACGCGAGCGTATTTACGCGACGATCGCTTAGGGGACACTACCGGACCCAAAGACTAAACAGAAATATTTTGTCAACCAGGTACCTATTAACCATGTTCGCAAATAAAGTGGTACTCATTACTGGTGCCAGCTCGGGAATTGGCGCAGAAACTGCCTTAGACTTCTCAAAACTGGATGCCAAGCTAGTAATTACAGGAAGAAATAAAGGAAATCTAGAAAAAGTCGCAAAGCAATGCCAAGAAAACTCCCCAAATAATTTAAAGCCGTTGATCGTAATCGCAGACATGAACATTGAAAGTGACGTAGAAAACATTATAAAAAAGACAATAGATGAATGTAAACAACTTGATGTCGTAGTAAACAACGCTGGTATTCTTGAATCTGGGTCTATAGAAAACACGACACTGGCTCAGTACGATCGTGTTATGAACACAAACGTCCGCGGACCGTATCATCTCACGATGCTGGCCACTCCTCACCTTGTCAAAACACAAGGAAATATCGTAAACGTGTCCAGCGTCACCGGTTTAAGATCGTTCCCGAATGTTCTTGCTTACTGCATGTCTAAATCTGCTTTGGATCAATTTACGAGGTGCGTCGCTCTTGAACTAGCACCGAAGAATGTTCGCGTTAACGCTGTAAATCCTGGTGTGATAACAACGGGTATTCACATGAAGTCAAGCATGAATGAGCAAGAATATGAAGTGTTTATTAAAAAGTGCGCTGAAAGTCATGCGCTGGGTAGAGCTGGTGATGCAAAGGAAGTGTCGTCTGTGATTCTGTTTTTGGCAAGTGATGCAGCTAGCAACATCACTGGTGTAACTATGCCGGTTGACGGCGGCCGCCATGCCATGTGTCCGCGTTAAAGCTTTTGATTCTGTTAAATAGAAATTGATAAATGCTTCATCCATATCCTTTGTATAAATAAAGGCATTGAATAATCATAAATGGGTTATGTTATTTTTCGTAAATTTTTTCGCACGTTACTGTAAAATGTCGAATCTGAAGGAACTAAAGTTGATCCCATAAAGTACATAAATATTATATTTAGTTTTAATACAATGTTCATAATATTATTTAGTTTTTGTAAGTACTCGTATAAGGCTGTGTGCATACTTGTACTACTTTCTATATCAACGGATATAGAAAATGTTATCACTGAGTATCATTAATTACTGAGATCTAAATAGCATTAAGAAATCTTTTGATACATAAGTAGATGACCTACCTTTAGTTTATAGGTAGGTACAGATGATAAATCAAGTGCTGCAAACTTCATAATGAAATTGTGATTGGTTACTGCTAATCAAGCTCTTCAGAAATATTCGTTAAGCAAGATTGGTTATCGAAGTTTGGTGTCATTAATTAGCAGATTTAATATTTCAACTGTTTCGCTGTCACGTATCATGAGATACGGCATGGTGACAGACAAACAGACAGACGGACAGTGGAGTCTTAGTAATAGGGTCCCGTTTTTACCCTTTGCGTACGGAACCCTAAAAACAAACTACTTAACTAAATATTTTTTAAGATACTCTGGCGTAATCATGCTTTGTTTTTTAATCAGGTATCAAGAATGTTCACCAATAAAGTAGTTCTTGTGACGGGAGCTAGCTCAGGAATCGGCGCGGAAACTGCTATAGAATTCGCGAAACAAGATGCGAGACTAGTCCTAACAGGAAGGAACAAGGAAAATCTGGAGAAGACTGCAAAAGTATGCGAAGCTGCGTCACCCAGCAAGCTAACACCATTATCTGTTATCGCCGATATGGACAAGGAAGCTGACGTTGAAAGGTTAGTGAAGGAAACCATCAACAATTTCAAGCAACTTGATGTTCTCGTCAACAATGCCGGCATTATGCAAATAGGTTCAATAGAAGATACTTCTCTTGCTCAATACGACAGCATAATGAATACAAATGTGCGTGGACCATATCATTTGACCATGTTGGCCACGCCGCATCTTGTCAAGTCTAAAGGGAACATTGTGAATGTGTCCAGTGTAGCAGGACTGAGGTCTTTTCCCGGCATTCTTGCGTATTGCATGTCTAAAGCTACCTTGGACCAGTTTACAAGATGTGTGTCCTTAGAGCTTGCTAGCAAGGGAGTTCGTGTCAATGCTGTTAATCCAGGTGTGATTGAAACTAACATACATTTGAGAGCTGGATTCAAGAAAGATGATTATGCTGCCTATTTAGAGAAATCTAAAGGGACTCATGCTTTGGGAAGGACGGGAACTACCAAGGAGGTTGCAAACACCATTTTATTTTTGGCGAGTGAAGGTGCCAGTAATATTACCGGTACAACAATCGCGGTGGATGGCGGTAAACATGCCATGTGCCCGCGATAAAATCAAAACCTACAATTATATCAAGTTAAAGAAGCATTCTAACAGCAACTGTACCCATGCATTTTTTTGAGTTAGAAGTGCTACTAATTAGGAACTTATTTAGCTACCAATGAAAAGTTAAGCTTCACTTTTTTCGTTCCTAAGCATTTATTGTTACACATAATATATGTTACGTGCTATTATGTTACGTGTTATGTGCTATTTGGTTTTAATAAAATAATTATTGTACAATAAATTGTGTATTTATCTTTCCGTTGTATAGGTATTTCAATTTCCACTTTTCCTAAACTTATACTTTTGATAAACTTATCACTGCTGAACATTATGTTCGCAGTGATAAGCATCTAGCATTTTCTATGCAACATTAAATATTGCACAGAAAATGCTTCGTGAAAAAACCAGGCGTCGTGTCGGATACGTGTCCGCAGCATGTTGTTATTCGTGGAAAATGATGCTTGACATCTTAGGAAAATAAGTTTTTCAAAAATGCTAAGGAACTGGGTGACCTACTCTTGACATCCAACTTTTATGGAGGTTCCTATTTAGAAACTTCAGTTTCTCAATGGCATATAAATAGACTAATAATTGATCTAAATTGAATTACTTTGAATGTAGTAGAAGTATCTTTATTTCGTCCTTCACATGATTTCATAAAACATCTTAATTTTCAACATGAGATGGTTTACCAATGATCGTGTTATAGATCCCGGTTGCCGAACAACCACCAACTTCAACGATGATCTTTCCAGTTTGAATTCCTGTTTGTATCAGGCGCATGCCGGCACAAATTTCAAGCGACGCTGGTAGTGAAGCAATACCTAGATTAATGCGACCGATCTGTAACAATAATGATAAAATTGAATTAATTTGATCATCAAAGATGTAAGTAGGTATTTTTCGCTATAATTGAGAGCTTTTCTGTTAGGATGTACTCATTCTTATAAGTATTATAAGTGATTACCATTAAACCCCTTATTTATTAACGTTGCTTAAAGATAAGTTATGATTAGCGTCTGCTTAACGCTATATATAGTACATTTTAATTTCCATGGCTAAACCATACATTTTTGACGTTTAAACTTTAAACGTCTCTTAGCTGTTCGCAACAAGGGGTTTAGTGTACCACTTATGAAGGCAAACGCGCTGCAAGGCAAGGCGCTGCGAAGGTAAGGTACCTAAATAAGAAATAAGCATGTTGTCATGGGTAGGTAGGTACCTGTCCGGTAGTACCTACATTTTCCTACCTCGGACGAGCTCCTTAGAAAATGCTCTTCTGTTACTGAATTACTTCTCCATAGATTCTAGGACAGTAGGTAATATAATTTTTAATCTAAATAGGTACCACTTACCGCCATAGAAGACTGTCCAAGAAAACCGATAGATTTCATCTCTGTCTTCACAGCAACGGCTCCAAGGCAGGATCCAGCGGCCCATAAGTTGGCGTTATCTCCGGTGCACTTCTTCATGTCTTCCAAAGCCTCGGGACCAGCTGCAATTGCTTCATTGGCTATTGTCATTAAATGCTTGATCTCTTCAGAAACATCAGCTATGCGTTCGTCGACGCAAGTCATTGTGCTGGATAGTGTTTTGTTGAATACAGCGGCTGCAGCGCTTCTGTGGGACTGCAATTTTCTTGTGTTAATTGAGTATGAATAGAAAGAGAATACATTTATATTGAACTCATAATTATCACAAAATTAGATCATTTTCATAGGAAGCAAATTTCCACATACCTACTTAAAACATGAAAATAATAGAAATAACAAAAGGAATTGAACAAAAAAGAAGAGATTTTGGGTAAATAGTTAGTGGCTCGCTTCATTTCATCTTTTACTACTCGATAACACATTCTATTGATTTTCCAACATAAAAGCATATTTTGTCTATATCTAATGGTATGTACACTCACATCGACACATTCCTTGACAGCCACGCTGGTGTTAGAGATTCTATTCATGACATTCTCAACAGCTTCTGTGACACGTTGCCTGAACTTCTGCACGTCGCTGATGATTTTATCCCTGACCTCCTTTGCTTCGTTCGCGATGCCAGCATTGAAGGTTTTAACAGAATCCAAAGCTTCCTGTGCAGACTTACGAAGATTCTCAACCAGTTGTGTTATGAGTTGCCTGAAATTTTTAAAAGAAACACTCAACAACGTTATGTTTTGATAATGGAGTAAATAATGGGTAACGAGTTTCTGCGGACAGATAATAAGGACTTGCACAGGTTTCAGGGGTATTCCTTTACAGTCTCCCCAGAGATGTGCCCTAACAGTCGTTGCACAAAGGGTGTTTCGGATCGGGCTTTTGATAGGTTCCGGTACCCCTTCCATGTGCCTGGGCATGTGGGATGGTGACCACCGGGGTGGTTTAAGTGAGCTAAAAACCGTCTTATCCCGAAACCCTTTAGATGTTTTCCCCCGAAAACAAAAAATAAAGGAGATTATAAGACACTAGTTAGTTTCTATCTATAATATGTATGTATTTACAAAAAAAAAAAATGTATATAAGTAGTTTATCAGCCATCTTGTTACCATAACACAAGCATTAGGTTGCTTAGCTTGGGACAAATGGTGCTGTGTGAAATGTCCAGGGATATTATTATTATGTCCAGGGATATTATTAGTTAGTGATAGGAGAACTAAAGGAGATAGAAAAGTTTGTCATCAATATTATGACCTAGTTAAAAATATAGGCCTTATCGTAGACCGCTTAAATGATTAGTGCTTTACGATTTGTATATGAGTGTGATTATATTAGGCTGTTTACATCTTTTTACGACACCAAAAGGAAGAATATCGGTGGTCCATATTTAGATGGGAATCACAAAGATCACACAAAATAATAAATTAATCTGATACTCGTAATAATATTATTGAAAGTATGTGTGTCCGTTTGTTACCTTTTCACGCCTTGCCGGCACGACGGATTTGGATGAAATTTATCACACGGATAAAGCATTACCTCGTTTAGGACAAAAATAAGTACGTACCTGGTATGCGACATAAGGTCCATATCACGATTGAGTACTTCAATCATGTCATAGTTCGGCACATCTGGAGCCCCAAACGCCGAGCACACCTGAAATTAACATTCGTATAATTAGGTACCAAAAAAGCAGATGCGAAAACCATAGACATAGGACATTTCTATGGCGAAAACGGTGTGAACGGTGTGCTTTGAAAGCATTGGAAAACATTTGATTTTCACTGACTGTTATTGTCTGTATTGTTGTGAGGAAACCGGCATATCCTGGAACCAAAAATTCTAAGAAATGGGACGTACCAACCCGCACTGGGCTCACGTGTTGGATTACGGCCGAGTGGGCCATAATCCTCCATAAACCTCTCACAGAGAGGAGGTCTGCGTCCTAGCATAATTATTGATAACGCTAATGCTATTGTTTTTAGCGTAGCCTTCACTAACGTTTACCCTTTACGCGTTAACCCTTCGGGGAAATGTAGGCAACATGAGATGTTATATTTTACTATCAACATTTCAACATAAGATAAAATCAGGAATTAAATTATCCGGAAAAGAACCGGAGTTACCGACATAGCTTGCAGAGTAAGCAAACTGAAGTGGCAGTGGGCTGGCCATGTTTGTCGAAGAACCGATGGCCGGTGGAGCAGACGAGTCCTGGAGTGGAGACCGCGTATCGGCAAGCGTAGTGTGGGACGCCTCCCAGCTAGATGGACGGACGACCTAAAGAAGGTTCCTGGGACGGACTGGATGCGGAAGGCGCAGGACAGGGTGTTGTGGCGCAGCCTGGGAGACGCCTATGTCCAGCAGTGGACTGCGATAGGCTGAGTTGATTTCGACTTAGAATAACTATTCAACTGCTGGCACTTCACGTTCAAAAGTAACAGTAACCTACGAACTGATTATTTGAAACATTCAACTTTAGTGAAAATTGTAAGAACTTGGATAGGTAGGTACTCATACACCGATAAAATAGTGATGACTTATAGGAGCCCTTTCCTCTTAAACTGTCTAATCAAAATACCCAAAGAAATCTTACCACGGCCAAAACACAGAATGCACTGAACAATTTCATGGTGAGTTTTCAAAAGGTCTCGACGAGTCCAAATTTAGATCTGATGCTAACACAGCATCCCTGGAGGTTTTTATAGTGTTCTTAGTAAAGCATTGCCCGTCATTTTGCCATAGAACAAATACAATTATCTTATCTTAAAATAAATGTTCACCAACGATGAAATTGCGTTAGATTTTAAATATTTAATTATGGTACTCGTACCTTTGTAATTTAATTTGTTGTTTCTTATCAATTGCAACATTTGGTCACAGGTATCTAATTACCTTATTATACTATACATATACAGTTATATACTATAAAGCAGTTTAGTAATTGTTATTTATTTTTAGCATAGAGGTTGTTCCACTGCACGGTAAAGGCGGGAGGCCTTTACCGTGCAGTGGTTTCTCCTTTCCGTTCCTGTCGGTCTTGAGCTAGTATGGACCAATCCTACCTGTAGGCGTCAAGTTCGTCCCGCCATCTTGTCCTGGGTCTGGCTCGATGTCGCCCATAGTTACCAATTTCAGATTTAGAAGCTTTATTGTGTAGCAGTATTATTGTGGAATGGAAAAATTGAGAGGGAAATGAACCAGTTTGTAGTACCTATTGAGTCGAATAGTTTTGAGATGTGCGGAAGTAATGCGGCTTCTCCGATTTTAAGAGCTTTCGTGGAAATATATAGGTACTATCTTCTCCATGACTTCTACAATATTTTAAGCTGGGTGAAATCTGAGGTGATTTTTGCAAAAGGGAAACGACATTGTGTGATTGGGAAGAGGGAGGACCTGCTTGTTCAGCAGAGTATAGAGTTTTATAGAAATCTGTGCAGATGCTCAACGCCTTGTCTTTTTCTGTATGTATGATAGTAATATGTAGTGTATCGTTACGCAAATACTTTTTGTGATAGGTAACTTATATCAGCGGTTAATGCACCATAGTCTGGTGATTATCGATAGCAATGTTCTATCTTTATTAACATTGACTGACTACATAATATGTCTGGCTAATCATGATTTCTAACTGCATGTGTTTTGCAAAAATTAAACGCGGGAATAATCGGTTTTTTAGCTAGGCACATATGCCTCCCGTTTCCATAATTTGTTGTAAATGCAGTTAGTAGTAAGATAGTTACTACAAAATTAATGGATGGTCTACTAAGAACATTTTCCTGTAGCTGCAAGGGGTCCCTTACTGCCTCATTCATTCATTCATGCCCCTTCTAACATAACCATCCTCTATCATATACAGGATGAAATTGAATAACGCCCTTGTTTTATCTAATGCCCTTGTTGTAACGTTGGTCGTAGTCTTAATTCAGTAATGTCATTGTGCTCTCATTTCTGATATGCTGCAATGTCTGATACTGATAAAAATAATTACTCTACAGATTCTCAAGGTTTAGCAAATACTACATTTTTATCACCCTTCATATAACGTTACTCCATGGGGCAATTAGTGAAGATATTATTTACTTATTTGTTTGTAGTTTGCGTAACGTAAACGTGTACGTTACCTACGGTTCAATGACCTACTTCATGAAACATGAAAATTCTACAAAGTATCCTCACGGGATTTCTGTTGAGGTTTTTCTAGGGGTACTATACACCTGTTCGGGTCGGCATGATTCGGCACAACCTGGGTGACAATATCGAATGTATAGGTACTTTGCCGCTCGGCTGTTTCAAATCGTGCCAAATCATGCCGCCGAGAACTCAGTGATTCCTGCACTCGTCCCAAGTCAGCAAGTCAAAATAAGTGTAATTATGTTCCCATTAAGTAAAACGATACTCATTAGGGCCTTTGTTTCTATTGGGGAATGTCTCTCCTTTGTGATAATCTCTGGAATTACCAAACTAGGTAGGTGCTACCTAATAAATCCATCCTGTGTCACTCGCACATTGAATGCACTCCCAAAAAGTCTTGGCCTTATACCCGCCCATATACTACTCTCTATACGAAGTACTAACGTGTGAGGCGCTTCCTTCCTTCACTTCGGTTTATCTGATCACCCTGTTTCTACCAAAATGACATTACGCATTACCTATATAAAATTGCCCTACATTCTGGCAAGGCTGAAAATTCTGCGTGGGATGATAATAAATATAAGATAATTTTATTATAATGACTAAACTATCTCCATAAATAGCGTCTACAACATACGATTATTGAGATTGACATTCATTGCCCATTAAATTCTTACTTTAATAGACAACTCTCATTATAAATTAATCTACATACATAGTTGGAATAACTCATGTCAGTTGGTTAAAGTAGGTTAATTTAAACATGGTATACCTGCCTTATTTCAAGGTGTTCGAGCCAAACGCCTGCTCGTTTAGAATGAGCAAATCAACGTTGGGCTAATTAGTTTGTAACTAGATGTAAGGATTATGTACCTATGTGTACACGCATGTTGATTTTTTCTTCTTCCATTTTTGTTCGTCATCTAGTCAATACATGGTTCACTAACTATCAGTATATTTGGAGTTTTTTTGACCAGTCACCTAAAATTCCCCAACATTTTGGTCCATTACCGAGCCGGATTGGTAATCAGATGAAGATTTGCAAATAATCAGTGGATTTTGATGTTATTATCGTGGAATTTTGCCGAAGAGGTTATACGCCGGCAATGTGACTGTGAACAAAGGACGTCAAGCTAATTTACGGTGTTAAGAATTTTAGAGTTGAAATATCGCCACCCAACACTCGTTCAGGTAGTATTTAACCATTAAGAGGTTAGTGCTTCATTTACCTGAATACCTATATTGTTAAAATTACGATTATATGTTCTTTCAGTGAAAAGTCCAGTAGGTATTTTGCTACATTTATAATTGTATAGCAGTATTCTTGTTAAGTATTCATATTATTATTTAATGGTTTATGTGCGTAGGTTGGTGTTAGATAGATATTAATCTTTATTCAGTTAATTAACCCGTATTAGTCAGTTGAATCTATTATTTGTTAGTATTGCGTTAAAGTTCGACGTTAGGTAATAAGTGTTCAAGTTTTGAGGAATTTATGTAGCTTAAATAAAAAGTCTAAATTAAAAATCTAATTTTGTATTCACATATATTTACAACAGGTATTCGTCACTATTTCATCTTGGGTTAAATTGTTACATAATAGTTATACGTAGGTTATACCTTAAATTAAGTTAAGTATTGTGTAAAAATACCTAAGTTGTTATTATACAAATTTCAGGTTGACTACATTCCATTCCCAGAATGTCCGAGGAAAGAGAGCTTGTTAAAAAACGAGGAAGCTTCAAGGGACGCTTAACTGCATTCATCAATTACCTTGATGCGTCCAGTGACAAGGAGTTAACTAGTTGTGAGGTCAAGGAATTGCAGTTGCGGATTGGTAGAATCGAGGCGTTGTATGACCATTACGATGAGGTACAGTTGCGATTGGAATGTCTGGCAGAAGATGTTAAAGCTCAATTCTCTGAGCGTACTGAGTTTGAGTTACAATACTACAAAGCACTGTCTAGGTCACAGATGTTGTTATGTAAGTATAACAATGATAACGAGTCGATGAGTAGCGAAAAATGTACCCGTATCAGTCAACGTAAGCCTGTTAAGTTGCCCACGATACAATTACCTAAATTCAATGGGAGTTTTAGCAATTGGCTGGAGTTCCGTGACACTTTTACTAGCCTCATTCACTGTAACGATGAAATCGATCAGGTTAACAAATTCCACTATTTACGAGCGTCTCTGGAAGGATCTGCTGCTGTTGTAATCCATGCGATTGAGTTTTCCGCAAGCAATTATGATACAGCTTGGAAGCTCATTTGTGATCGTTTCGATAACAAGAGGTTGTTAGTTCAAAATCATGTGTCATCCTTATTTAACTTGAACGCTATTGCAAAGGAGTCCTCTGTTGCGTTGAAAGGATTGATTGACCAACTTAATAAAAATCTCCGTGCGTTGGAATCTTTAGATGAGCCCATCAAGTATTGGGACACTTTATTAATATTCATAGTAACTCGGAAACTAGATCAGTTAACTTATCGTGAGTGGGAGGAGCACAAAGGTCGTATAGACAAAGACAGCACTATAACATTTGCTGCATTTCTTCAATTCCTTCGCTTTCGCGCTGACTTATTAGAAACAACACGAAATAGTAGTAATCCCACTCCCGCTAAGCCTAGTTCACATTCTAATAAGATGAAATCTATGGTTGTATCACATGATATTAATAATTCCAGCACTGATTTGAGTAAGTTGTGCCCGCACTGTAAAGCTGATCACGTTTTAAGTAGTTGTTCACAATTCCTTGCACTTAGCATAGACGCACGACTCAAATTAATACCTAACTATAAAGTGTGCTATAATTGTTTTCGGGCAGGTCACTTCGCTAACCGATGCAAAAAGCCAGGATGCAAGATATGTAAGCGCCGACATAACACTTTGATTCATTCGTCGGAGAATAAAGGTACGGCGAATTCTTGCAATAATGAAAACAAATCACACGGTAGCTCGTCCCATTCCGTATCAACGTCATTACCCACTGAGGCCGTGGCTAGCACTACTGATGCGAGTGCAAATAATTTAACTTTGTCTGCGGATCTCAGTTCCATAAGTAGTGAGCGTAAACAACGCGCTGTGTTATTGTCCACCGCTCTTATCAAGTTATGTGATCACAATGATCGTGAGCACATAGTGCGAGCCATGCTTGATAGTGGTAGTACATCGTGTTTTATGACGGAACGATTATGTACACGGCTTAACTTAAATACTAGTCAGATAAATGGTTCGGTCCATGGCATTAATAACGTAAGTTCTCGTGTAAGCAAAACATGTCATGTGAAAATGACGTCATTAAACAATAGTTATGCTGCTAAGTTTTATTGTTTTGTTTTGCCATCATTGACGACTGTTGTGCCGAGTCGTGAAGTCGACATTTCAGATCTGAATATTCCAGATAATATCTGTTTAGCTGACCCCACCTTTTACAAGCCTTCAGAAGTAGATGTCTTAATAGGAGCGGATCTGTTCTGGGACTTGGTTGGCTCACAGAGAATTCGACTAGGAGTAGGTAAGCCAGTGTTGTGTGAAACGTTGTTAGGCTGGATTGTTTCTGGCCCTGTTACCTACTCGTATAATGGTAAACTAATTTTGAATAAAAACATTACATGCAATTTAACTCAAACGGATTCCCCTAGTGACGGTGAATTAAATAAAATTCGCACCGATTTAGAAAAATTCTGGAATCTTGAAGAGATTAACTCACTATCCTCAAATTATTTACCCGAGGAGAAGTTGTGTGAGGAGCATTTTGTTAGGAATACGACACGTTTAGAGGACGGTCATTTTTGTGTTCGTATACCTGTTAGGCAAAATCCGTCTATTTTAGGAGAATCTTTCCAAAGGGCTTCTAAGTGTCTATATTCTCTAGAACGCAGACTGAAGTCTAAGCCAGAGTTCGGTAAGTTATATCGTGACTTCATGTCTGAATATGAGATTTTAGGACATATGACCGAAATAAAGAATAATGACAGTCCCAGTGGATATTTCATACCACACCACGGGGTACTGCGTGAATGTAGCACAACTACCAAGCTCCGTGTAGTTTTTAATGCAAGCTGCGCTACTTCTTCAGGAGTATCCTTCAATGACTTGCAGATGGTGGGCCCCACAGTGCAGGACGATCTTATATCTATACTTCTTCGGTTTCGACAACACAAGTTCGTCTTGTCAGCTGATGTTGCGAAGATGTATAGATGTATATACGTCCACCCATCTGATAGGTATCTGCAACAGGTTCTGTGGCGTGATAATGCATGCGATCCTGTCAAGGTTTATAAATTGAATACCGTCACATATGGTACGGCTAGTGCACCATTTCTTGCTACACGTTGCCTTAAGCAAATAGGGATGGACTATCAAGCCAATGCCACTAAGATCACTTCGTGTTCTGTGGGTGAGTCATCCTCAGGTAGCAGAGATAAGATTGCTGACGTCATCAAGCATGACTTTTACGTTGATGACCTCTTGACAGGAGCTGATGATTTAAATGAGGTTATGTTTATCCGCACAGAGGTCACCAACGCACTAGCATCTGCTTGCATGCCGCTTCGAAAGTGGAGGTCAAACGTCCCTAACATAGTCTCTGAAGCTGCTCAGTCGTCATTAGATTTAGATATGGGATCTAATGAACCCAGTAAGTTATTAGGGCTTGACTGGTTTTGTAGTTCCGACGAATTTGGGTTTTCAAGTTTAACGTTACCTCCTAAGGATCCTGTTACAAAGCGTGATGTACTCTCTGCAATAGCACGTATTTTTGACCCCCTAGGACTTTTATCTCCTTGCGTAGTTACAATAAAAATGTTTTTACAACGAATGTGGTTAGACAAACTCTCGTGGGATGAGTCATTAACCCCGGCACTTAATGCTATTTGGAATAGTATTGTTAAAGCATTGCCGCTTATCAATAATTATCGTGTTCCACGACTCGTTATATGTGATGCACATACTATACTGGAACTACATGTATTCACAGACGCATCTGAGCGTGCGTATGGTGCGTGCGTCTATGTTCGTAGTGCCAATGATCAGGGTGAGTACATGGTTCGTCTGTTAGCCGCTAAAAGTCGAGTGGCACCGATTAAGCCGACCACCATTCCAAGACTGGAATTGTGTGGCGCCGTAGTCGGAGCTCGTTTATGCGAGAAGGTTGTGAGTTCACTGCGACTAAAGTTTAGTCATGTTTATTGCTGGACTGACTCCACCGTCGTGTTGGGATGGTTGCAGATGTTACCTTCTAAGCTTCAGCCATTTGTGCGTAATCGCGTTGCTGAAGTTTTAGACAAGGCGGGGCAATGTACTTGGCGACACATCCCAACCGCCAAGAACCCTGCAGACCTAATATCTCGTGGCGTGGATATTAGTGTTCTGCAATCTTTGGACTTGTGGTGGAGTGGTCCCAGTTTTTTGAAGCAAGCCCAATCTCATTGGCCGACTCAACACAAATCGTTAGAGTCAGACAAGCTGCCTGAAACTCGACCTCATGTTTTATTGAGCGCTAGTGTTAGTGATAACAGTCAATGTCACACATTCATAGATTTTAGTCGTTTTTCTAGTTATTTAAGGCTGATCCGTAGTGTAGCAACTGTTTTAAGGTTTATAAAATTATGTAGGAAAATTCCTTCTATTAGTTTTTTATCACAAGTCGAGTTACAGGATGCATTAAATATTATTATAATTAGAAGCCAAATTGAGTCTTTTCCTGAGTATGAATTACTCATTAATAATCAGAAATTGCCTTATAAATGCGCCCTTATAAAATTTAACGTATTTTTAGGTGATAATAAAATCATGCGTGTAGGAGGACGCTTAGCAAATTCAGCTTTTTCCTTTGATAAAAAGCACCCTATTCTTTTACAGTCCACTCACAAATTTACGAAGTTACTATTCGAATTTGAACATGTAAAGCTGATGCATGCAGGCCCTCAGTTATTGCTGGCTTCGATTAGGGATTCATACTGGCCAATAGGTGGACGAAGCCTAGCAAAGAGTTGCTATCGTAATTGCGTGCGTTGTTGTCGCATGTCGGGTAGAACAGTTACTCCTGTGATGGGTAACTTGCCACAGCAGCGTCTCCTTCCAGGTGGTTATCCCTTTGAAAGCACTGGTGTGGACTATGCTGGTCCCATCATGGCTGCCAATAGGCAAGGTCGGGGATGTAGGCTGGTAAAAGTGTACATAGCCATCTTTGTGTGCTTCACCACCAAAGCTATACACTTGGAGCTGGTGAGTGACTTAACCAGCAATAAGTATTTACTAGCTTTATCTAGATTTATCTCGCGACGGGGAAAACCCAGTGACATCTACTCGGACAACGGTACCTCTTTTGTCGGTGCCTGCAACGAACTTTCGAAGTTCCTTAAATCTAATTGCAATTCCTTGGGCGAGCAATTGGCTAATGACGGAATAAAATTTCATTTTATACCCGCGTACACTCCTCATTTTGGCGGACTCTGGGAAGCGGGTGTTAAGTCAACCAAATATCATCTCAGGCGAGTGTTGGGAAATTGTAAATTAACCTTTGAAGAGCTTAACACCACATTAGTCCAGATTGAGGCGATATTGAATTCACGTCCACTAACGCCGCTGTCATCCGATCCAGCGGACTGCACTCCACTGACTCCGGGTCATTTTCTTGTTGGCCGGCCGCTGACGTCACTTCCACAGCAAGATCTACAGAACCACAACACTGCTTCATTGTCTCGTTTCCAACGGATCGAACAGCTACGCCAGCATTTTTGGGCTCGTTGGAGTAAAGAGTTTGTGTCCGAACTGCAGCAAAGGACCAAGTGGCATACCTGCAAAGACACGCTTAAGTTGGGTTCTTTGGTCATCATAAAGGAGGACCACCTTCCTCCTCTTAAATGGAGATTGGGAAGAGTCGTCGCCGTCCATCCAGGGTCAGATGGAATTGTTCGTGTGGCAGACGTCAAAACATCCGTTGGAGTCGTCAGAAGAGCCTTTAATAGGATTTGCCCACTGCCCGTTGATTTTGCGTCTGGTTGAAAGCGGTTCTGCTGCTTCCAACGTCCGGGGGCATGTTCGAGCCAAACGCCTGCTCGTTTAGAATGAGCAAATCAACGTTGGGCTAATTAGTTTGTAACTAGATGTAAGGATTATGTACCTATGTGTACACGCATGTTGATTTTTTCTTCTTCCATTTTTGTTCGTCATCTAGTCAATACATGGTTCACTAACTATCAGTATATTTGGAGTTTTTTTGACCAGTCACCTAAAATTCCCCAACACAAGGTCTTAGCTCATATTTATATGAACCTAAAGTACCATTTTATACTAGGCTGCTACGCACCCTAGTTACGCAACACACTATCAATCATAATCTGAATCATTTTGAAGGATATTGCTAAACCATTGCTTCATAAGGTCGAAAAATTTGTCCGCTCAACGACGTAAATAACTACCTTTTGGAAGGGGCGACTAGAATCAATTCTATTTTAATATAGATAAATCTTGACGTTCAAAAGTGCCTTTTATGTGCTGGGTGTAAAAAAACCCTTCACGAAGCCTTTATCTACGCATTCTGTACATCTATATTTAAAGGTAAGATAACCGAGATCTCCATAACCAGAAGGTTTCCACTCCCATTTATGGTCGAGTACAAACTAAATATCAGATTACGGGGAAGAACAAGTGACTCTCGGCTTTTTAATTGACGAAAAAAAACGGAGGAGGTTCTCAAGTCGACGCGTATACTCGTATATGTATATTTTTTTTTTATGTTTGACCACGCATAACTTTTTACAGATTAGTCCGATTTTGATAATTCTTTTTTTATTGGAAAGGGTATACCCCATATAAATTTCGAAAAAAAAATCCAACCCTAAGGGTAGGAAAATAGGGGTGATTTATTGTTCACTCACAGATTTGAATGCTGAGTTGTGTATTATAATTACTCTACTCAGTGCCACATATGCCTGACCTTTGGCAAACAATTAGTAGATTAGAGCCACAAAAAATTATAAAATAAAACTTTTCAACAAAAAAATTAAACCTCCGAAAAAACTGAAAATCAAAAAATAATAAACCTTTTTTATTAAGTAGGTACCTAAATAATTTTGAGACGGCGCCGTTTAAATTTAAGGCAATTTAGTGATCTTTGTTTAGGTATTGATTGTTTGGCGCCGACTCAAAATTACTTAGGTATACTTACATTAGTTTAAGAACTTAGTTATTAAGGTTAAATAAAAAAGCTTTATTATTTTTTTGCTTTTCAGGATTTTCGGCGGTTTAATTTTTTGTTAAAAAGTTTTTATTACGCCCATATTTTTGATTTAATCTTTTCATTATAAAGACCATAATATTAACAATATTGTTGCTCTTGAGTTTATATCGAAAAGTGTTTGATATAATAATATCTTAGTAATTGATACCAATGTCACGAATATGTGTTACCGTGCCGTAAGTGTTAGAACAGCATATCTAGGTACCTATAAATCATCATGTCATGTTGTGGCTGACCGACATATGTTCGAATTCTAGGGCTCCGATATTATGTAAGTAATTGTTTATTATCTACGTAAGTAATTGTTTACTTTGCTCCAGTTATGCACACCCAGTTTTCATTCAAGGTAGCCTACGCATCGAGTCTTGACATGTGGTTTTGCATATTTACATTCTTATCAAGCTAGAAACAGAGCAAAGGTACCTATCAATGGACGCAGACCATCGCAGTTCACCGCTGGACAGATATCTAATAGACTCTCATCTCAGCAGTTACGCCACCTCACATCACCCGATTCTTCGCGTTCCGCATCGAAATACAATAAAATTGTTTATTCTGTAATAGGATATCGGAATTACATATACACGTCATATAAAAAAAAATGCAGAGTCGATATACCTACACAACTCAGGGTCTCTCCCAAGCAGTCGTCCGATCATTTCTCAGCCATTTACTAATTAAGGACTTCTCTATGTTAACCGATTGGTGTTCTTCAGTCAAGGACTCGTTTTGCCACCGACGGAGGATTATGATAAGAGACAGAACAAAAACAAATAACAAAAAATAATATGTATATATTTGTCTATTTTAGTGTATTGTATACATAATATTTGCACCAACGACGGTCCCATTTTGTGTCCATGGAAATCGCTGTCCATACTGAGGTTGCCTGGAAGAGATCGTATCGTGTAGTGTATCATGGTTTTTTTTATGCTATGTATTTTTGTGGTGTACAATAAAGTATATATAAATAAATAAATGACACAAAAAACAAACCCAGAATCAGTTTTTTAAATAATTTGAAACAGTGAATTGTTAAAATTTTGTATTGTGTAAGCTACAGACATGTATCACTGGACTGTTATTGAGCGCCTACAAGCATCGTTTAGCAATCCTTCATGCCATTTCATTTACCTACGCTCTACCTTATGCTCCAGGCGCTGAAACAATTTTATAGCCACTCAACTAAATATTATTCAAATCTAAGTGCTTATTAAAAACTTACGTTACTTCTTTGAGGAAGAATAAAGTGTCAATTTACCGCTGATTAATGTTACAAAACTTAGTTGTAAATGTCAAAGTAATTGGAGTAATTTGGAGGTGTAGAAGATTGCTGGGTGTTGCAATCAGGCGATAAATTGCAGTGTGATTTCGAGGTTAACATCCATATTAAAATTCAGGATCTGCTTATTATAAACTAGTAATAAGTTACAGTTAAGCAATGCATGTAATAACAAGCTATGGCGGTAGATCTAGGACAAATGAGAGATTAATCAGTTGCATAAGTCACAGAGCTGACACCTACTTTCACGGTCGACTGTAGCGTCCGCCTGCAATGACAATTTTTCAATAGCTGCAAGTAATACATACATACAAAAGCTCAAGCCTTCTTCCCATGGGGTAGGCAGAAACTACAGAAGCCACCTGGGACGATGCTTACATACTGCTCCAAGTAATAACCTTTTTATTTAAATAAATAGCTGTGCCTGCGACTTCGTTCACGTGGATATCGGGTCAATAATGTGTCGCTTAGAGAAGGTGTAGGTTGTTTTCTTTCATTTAAATTTAATAAAAAGCTGTTATTTTGACATATTAAACAGTCACTTTAATTTTATTTATTGGTATAGATAGGTACGCATCGACTTAATAATGTCCTCCTTCTTCGTCGGTTAACAAAATATTTAGTTCTCGTATCTTCTCATACCTTTCTAGAGTCTCTTAAAACCGTAGTAGGAGTTCTTTTCTAATGAGCGCGTCAATGATAACAAGCTTATTAGTCTCAAAGCAGCTTTTTCCGATAAATTGATTCATATGTATCATTCATGATATGTATATGTCCTGGTATTGTTCGTCGAATCGTTGAGCTCCTCAAGTTCTGAGTTGAGCTGCACGATTTTCGACAAATGCTTGCACTGACTGGACAGGTCCACTCAATCTGTGTGGTTCAGACGCCAATCTACATGGCCTTCACATGATCTGACCAAGATTATGTCTGGTTTTTAAAAAAGACAGAAGACCTCTGAGTTTGTTTCGGCCTTTCTTCTCAGAGTAGTCAGATAGGAAACTCCGAACTCCTCTAGTTTAAAAAAAAATATGATTGACGTGTTAAAGTGTTTCAAACCTACTTACAGATATGAGATATCATTTATCATTTATGATAAAAATAAAACTATGAGATCACCATAGTACCTACCTACCATTTATGTAGATAAATCATATCAGAATTTTCTGACTCTATTGTGGATTACGCAAATTGCATTCTCATAATAATAAATAGAAGTCAACATGGATGTGAATTAGACATATAAGTATAAAATAATGACATAATTATGACAATATTGTAGCTTCAGAAATCAGTAGGCCATGGTTTTCCACTCGTACGGTACCTAGAACTGCCATTTACACAATATTATTGTATTTTCATTTTCAATATTGTTGGTGTTTCTACCTACATTGTATCTTTGACACCATTGTTCGAGGCTTACGTAAATACACAACCTACAGAGGTCACATAAATATCTATTACAAGAAATATTATTTTTGCCATGAGGGGCAGAAACTACAGAGGCACGAATGTTAGCAATACTCAACTAAGTTCTTGTATACAGTGGTGGTAGGTTGCAGGGATATTGGCGCACAAACTGTTACCATGAATACATGATTTGAAACCCCCGTGTTTAAAGTTTTTCGTCGGTCATTAAAAATAATTTAAAAATATTATACGCAGCTCTGGACAGAGAGAGGTGGAAAGAGGGTAAGGAGGCTTTTGGCTTTTGTGGGACACAAACAAATGCTGTTCTGTACAGTCACCAAAGGAGATAAGATCATATCATTTTGAGATAAGATCATTTTGACCGATTTCTACGCTTGGGATCTAGAATCATGTGCTGAATTCATGGTTACAGTTTGATGATAGCGCGTCGATGTCCATGACACCCTGTTTTCTCTTTTCTAAACAATGTTTTTAGCGTGTTACCCTTTTTGACAGGTATAGGGAGTACCTGTCTATAAGGTTGCTAATTAATCTGAGATTCTGCTTCTCCTGTAGGTTTCAGCACAAAATATACAGGAACAGATCATATACTACAAAAATATTAGCCAAGCTAACTGCCTACAAAGTACTTATCGCCACTCATTAAGGCTATGTTACTTATCATAAGATCGAACAATCTGAAATATTTTTTTCAATCCTTCGACGAGTCCTATAAATAGACAAGTTATTTAAGGAAACAAAGAAACGAGTTGACTGACATCCCAGCTCATTTAAAATGCAAATTGTATGCCGTTAGAATTGGAACAATATTAACTGAGAATTTATTTATTTGTCTGTACAAATAAATAATTTCTCACTTAATTGTTCCGTTCGACGGCACGGTTGGCGCAGTGGTTAAGCGATTGACTGCTGCGCTGCGTGTCGCGGGTTCGATTCCCGCACGGAACAAATATTTGTATGACCTACATGTATTTGTTCCGAGTCTGGGTGTTTTTCTATCTATAATATGTATGTATTTACAAAAAATTGTATATAAGTAGTTTATCAGCCATCTTGTTACCATAACACAAGCATTAGGTTGCTTAGCTTGGGACAAATGGTGCTGTGTGAAATGTCTAGGGATATTATTATTATTAATTCAATTGTTGTTTTAATTTAGTATCTAGTGTAAATAGTTAGTTATTTACATAACTAACCATTTACACTAGATATATCTACTAAATTAAATGACGATGATGATGTTTAGTTTTAGTGAATTGTTTTTGATTTTATGTATTAGTATTTTTTTTTGTCTATTTTACTCTTTCACACGCTGTCTACATCTCTGCATCTATCTATTCTTCTATCGCAGGTATGCAGGAAGAGATTTTTTATGAAATAAGCATCACCTCTGTAGCTATTTTTTCTGTTCTGTTTTTCTTGTCTGTTTATGCAGTGTGGCGATTAGGTTATTACATGAATTGAAACCACGTATTCTATATAACGTATATTAAACATACATAATTAAGAGAATTAATAACAATGAACATTTTAGTCGTGGGACCTTTTTTTCGTTTCAGTATTTACCTAACAACATTCAACTTAATTTGTGTTTACTTAGTAACAATAACATAAAGTTTGTGTTGAATTCTTGATACCATTGCCTCACGCGTGTCTACTGACTTATTATCCAGGATGGTTTATTTCATGACAATTTTTACGCAAATTATTTTATTTGTTTTTTTTTCTATTTTTTGTAAAATTAAAATTTTATTATTTTAACAGACTTTTAACAACTTGTAATGACCGCTGTATTATTCAATGTGATAAGCTAATCGCCTCTCTGTATAAGTGTGTACATAAATGGTTAAATAAATAAATGACTGACTAACTTGCCATACAAATAATAGTTGTATAGTTTACTTAACGGAAGCTAATTACGTATGATAGGTTGTAATAGACCGAAATTAGCCTAATGGGACTTAGGACCATTTAGCTAATTTGACAGCACAGTATGTGAAAAGACATCGTCATTAGCAGTGAATACCTTTGATAATGACGATGACTGTTCACGTTTTAGATTTTTTCTTGGTTTTTGTTGAAAAGGATGAAAGAATAGAGGTCGAAGTTAAAGCTAAAATATTAAAAAAAAGAATATCGACGAAGGCACAAAATTTACAGCTACGAGACAAAGAAGAAAGATGTTGCAGCTTTCTGTTGCATCTTACAATACAAGGTGTAATTGAAATAACTGAAAACCTGAAGAGGGACCTGAATTTTTCTTGTTATTGTAAACAACTTTTACTATAGGCCCAACCCTGAAATCCGTAAAAAAAGATTATGATTATTCCTCTACATTTCCATTTATTAATGAGGGAATTCATTATTGATATACTAGCTGACCTGACAGATGTTGTCCTGTCAATAAATAGGAAAAATCCCAGAGCAAAAAGTACGTTAATATTTTCCTGAATTTGAAAAGTTTCCGGGAATCTTTTCTTTTTTTGCTTTCCATAAAAACCTGATTCGGACTATTACAAACATTGCAAAACAAAAAATATCCAAAACGATTCCGCCGTTCTCAAGTGAGCTTACCAACGAACAGCATTTCATTTGTATAATATGTAATTATATAGATTTTAGTATATTTGACTTCCAATCAAAAAAATATCTGCTGCTCCTCACATTTATGTTCGCAAAACTCGACAAAATGTATAGAAGATAATGAAATGTTGCGCCGACCGTAAATAAATTAGAGCAGGATAGTGATGATAACTCGACAAAATGTAGGAAACAGCAGATTTCTTCGCCATCGCGGCTTTAGGGTTAGTCCCATTGTCAGTCGTTGAAAATGATGAGTACCTACTATGACCCATTTTCAGATTTTCAATCACTATAATTACACCTTGTATAAGGGTTTTAAGATGCAAGAAAATACTTGTAGGTATTTTTTATTGCTAGCTTTCTGTACAGGATCCTAAACTAAAATGCATGGCCAAGAAATCCTCGTTTTTGTTTAGTTACTGATAAAAAATACCAAAAGAAGTAAGTAAAACTATGAATAAAACATCTTTGATGCATCGTAAAACAAGTTACCATGCATAAGTGTAACTCGTAAGCTAACTTATCACCATAAGTAAGTCAAATCTAACGAGTTATGTAAGTATTACGATGACATAACGTTACATAAGTGCTGATAATCAAACGCACCTTGACCCGCCTACCACCTACCAATAAGAATACAATATATCACAGATAAATACATAAGACGGAGTGAAAGCTACCGTTTTGATAGTCATCTTTTAAGTGATTTTGAAAGTAGTTGACAGGTCTTGTAAAAATTAAGTTGTTACTTACGCATTATGGGTGGTTAAAATGATTACGATTATTCGTTCAGTGGTATCAGTAGTGTTTATGTTATGAGTGCTGTGTTACTTATGTTGTGCTTGTGTTTCTGTTGTTTCAGTTTAGGAGTTGTATAGACTGCAATGTAATGGACAACATGTCTATTTTTGACTTGTTATCCATTACATTGAAGTCTATCCGCTACATTGCTGATTGCATTGAATTTAGATCAATATCTATTTTGATTAAAATCATTAGATTATTTTTTATATTTCTGTGTTTTAATTGTATGTTTAGCATTCGTTTTTGATATTTAAAATATACTTAATGTCAGAGAAAAAAAATACTTCCTTTTGGCTATTGTTTTTCATACAGAGAGATACAAATGAAATGCTACTCTTAATTTCATAAATATTTAGCCAAGGATTATTAGGGAATTTTTAGGGAAGCAAACAGACTAAATACTTATTAGTCTGTTTGCTTCCCTAAAAATAGGGTGCTCCGATAAAACCGCTCTATGAAAAATGACTTGTGGTCAAGTTGGACCGACCTTTTTGCACTCTAACTGCAGTTGTGCTCTTGTGGTGCAATTTAGGAAAAGGCTCTGTGTCTTGTTATGTTAATTACTTTACATACCTAGTATTGTACACAATCAAGTATTTTCTAACTGAAAAGACAACTGTGCTGCTGGGGAGTCTGTTGCGCCACTTCTTCGTCCCAGCGAAAGCACTAGGAAGTGGTGAAGGGCGGGTGTTTTTGGGCTTATTATCAGCCTGATTTGAATAAATGACTTTTGATTTGCCTGGAATACAATACACTAATTAAATTGATTGACTGAAAGTTCGCCAGTAAAGTTTGGGTTTCCTAGTAAAGCGATCACGTCATATAATAACGGCCCTCATGATATTCTGTCATTTTCACCAGTAATTGACATTAAGATGACATAAAACGCTTTGTATTTGGACAACCGTTATTATGTGACTGTTCACCGCTTTTCGAAATATGTTACGTTTCATTAACTCAAAAGGAAGCTCAATCAACCTGCCTTTTTATAAAGAAACTGTGATTACTTATTACAATAACCAATAAAGTCCATATTACGTCATTTAATGTACAAAAGAGATCCCGTATTACCTTGTAGGTCAGTCGCTGGTTGTCTTGTCTTCATTCGGAAACACGTGCATTCGAGTTCATATGGCTTGCGCAATATTCAAGAGAATCAATAAAGAAACAGTTATGTCGCGCATTTCTTGACACAAATACTTCACCACATTTTGCATAATACGGCTTTAGGTAATTGTTAGAATGTTAAGCGGATATGCAAGTATGTTCTATAGGTATTAAAAGAGAATGTTGGTAGGTTTTACCAAGTGTGTGCCTATTGGTATACCTTACGTCGCACCTTGTGAGCTTAAATCCTGGCAAGTACCAAAGTGACTTTTTCAATGCATAAGTATGGATTTTCAGAGTAAAAAAAGAAAGAAAGAAATTATGTTTATTTGCGGTAAACATGACGCAGAGAAAGAACATAAACAGAAAAAGAACAAGTTGCAGGAAATATTCGTCACCTACCACCGACCCTGTACGAGATAGAGCCGCTCTGGTTTTCAGCGAAAGCCGGCGTTGACGTGAGTTTAATCTAACAAAGTTTGTAATGTCGACCTCAGACATGAAGAAATGAGAATTAGTTTTGCTTCTTGGTGGAATGCCGATGTCCTCTAGTAGTAATCCTGAACAGGGCGGCGGGATCGTCCGAAAGGGTTACCACTGCCCTGGAACAGAAAGGGCTAAGGAAGGAACACGGGTGGGTTTTAGTCAGTAAGAGTCTGACACTCCCTTCCGCTCCACCCAGAGCGGGACGGGTCACTTGATGATTTCCCATCCAAAAAAAAAAAGACATGAAGAAATGAGAATTAGTTTTGCTTCTTGGTGGAATGCCGATGTCCTCTAGTAGTAATCCTGAACTTGGAATTGCATTGCGCAGTCTATCTATAAGGTTTCTACTATAAATTACATTGTATGATAAATCAAAGTGTGGGTTCAAATCAGGTATTAATTTCTTGTATAATAAAATAAATTGTACCGGTTGAGTATTCACGAGAAATTCTTTATCAATGGCGGTATCAATTTCAATGCACATTACATCATTAAAACTCCAAGTTTGTGATATTATGTTTACTGATTAAAACATCCTCTGTGGCTGATAAATATCAGCACACGAGAAGATGCATGATGGTGATCGTCCGTTTCTGTTTAAGTAAAACCTGCTTGCTCCATCTTTGCAGGAATTTGCTGGTATCAGCTTGTTGTGAGCTCTTGAAGATGGAGTTTGAAAGGCGTGCGATTAGAAGGGCTTATGCCCAGCAGTGGACAACTATAGGCTGATAAAAACCAACCTGCTTCTATCTGTTATTTACTCAGTTAAATAATATGCAAGTTACCCAATAGGCCGTAGATCTTTGACAGTAGTAACGGGTAAGCCCGATAGTCTGATATCCAGTCTTACCAAGGGGTATCGTAACCCCAGTCATTACGATACCCCTTGGTAAGACTGGATATCAGACTTGGAGATTGTGGAGGTTAGAGACGCAGTCGCTCCATGTAAAACACTGGTAGTCTGGACTGACTCTAGACCCTACCTGGAAGCCGACCCCATCATGGTTGGGAGGAAAAGGTTAAGCAGATGATGATGACCCTAAGCTGTAGCCTTACAGCAAACTCCTGTAGTTCTAAGTTCTAATACATCTATGAAGTCTAAGAAGTAAGACTGAGTAAGAGGTAAGACTTCATTGTTGTATTTGTTGTAGTGTTAAGTTTTACATAACCAACTGATTTTATCGTGATAAAATCAGTTGGTTATGTAAAACTTAACACTTATAGCTCAATGTCAAATCATGTTTTACTTGTAAAGCAAATATGTACACATCTTGATGTCCTTACAATAACAATTGTGATCATTTACGGTATTGACTTTGATACTTTGAGAAGGTAATTGTAAAACTAATGTAACTTGAACTGTCAATGTTTTTAAGACTTGTTCGTAAGGAATTGTTTTGTCGTGTCTTCTTATGGTGGTCGTTTGCAACACTTGTCTATATAGAACCAATTTGTTATTGACTAAGGTTTATACATACTTAATTGTATTAAGTAATTATTCGAGTAAGTAGTTATAGATAGTTGAGTTTATTCTAACGTCGCCGTCAACTATCTGCATGTGATTTATCTGTTCGTTTTTGTTATGATCATTGATATATTTATGCTGTATTATCTTGTTTGTGTTCTTGGTCAAAATATATATAGAATAGTTTTTAATATAATAATTTAGTTCAGTTACAGTCTATTTTTAAAATTACTTAGAGATCGTAACACCTTTGACTGCCAAGAACTCGATGTATTCAAGTTTTTTTTTAAAGAAAGTATACATAGTATTGACAGTTTAAAAATTTACATACTCAATATATACTTTCTTTAAATTCTGGTCACGTTAAAGCTTACAAAATGCAAAGAGGTTGGAAGGTCAGATTTCTTAAAAAAATTGGCATTGCATCTTATATGACCATTCTACTGTGCATTGAAGATTTTAGCTTTATGAGCAGAGGTTTTACTGATTTTTTCTTATCACGTGCTTACGGTACTTATTTAATTTTATTCTCATCATAAGTTTATGGAACTGATTTATAGCCATTTTTACGTTTTCCCTTTAATCCTACAAGGCCAAGAGTAAATTACAACTTGGATATGTACAGTCACGAGCAAAAGTATGTACACTCGGCTTTATTCAAAAGCGATTTATTTATTTATTTTTTAATGAAATTGTATGTTGTTACGAACAGCATTTTCGAACCCATAGGCTTATGTAATGTGTCGTATTTCAACGTTGCATTCGTTATTTCACGAAAAAATCGCAATTGAAAGTTGCCAAGTGTAGACATATTGGTGCTCGTGACTGTACATTGAAAAAAGTAAAGGAAGATATTTTCTTCGGGTTCCTAGGTACCTATAGAATATAACAATAGATAGATCCGAATTTAGAGATTCGCAAATGAAATACCAAAACAGCCAACAATATTGTCCATATAACATCGAAAACGGATTTATTTAAAGTTTATTGTTTCTGAATTCTATTGTTTTTTTACAAACTTTTATTCAGTTTTGCCTGTCCCGATGTTTGTCTGTAATCAAATTTTGCAAGTTAAATTTGATCCACTTCCCGGTTAAATGTGTAAATCGGCTGACAATGCACGTTTTTATTTATAAAAAAATGGGTTTTTCTTATCCGGTTTAAATTATTTTTAACTTTTTAGTTCTTTTTATTAACAAATAATAAAAGCTTGTTTTTAAAAAGTTTTTTTTTCTTTTAATTTTTTTTAATAACCCGTAGCCTAAAACAAATCAGATAGAGCTCCCATGCGTTCATTATAATGTCTAAAACGTTAAAATCTGCAGTCTCTGTTTAGACGACTGTTGTCACACGGTAAAGACGAGGACTCGCGTGTCATGCATTTTAAACATGTTACCCAATTTTACAAGGAATCCGTGTTTTACCTACTGATTTAAGGTCTCCGCTTGTAACGTATTATTTTGTCTTGAAGACACACGGATGCTTAAGATAGAGGGAAGTGACACATGAGAAGGTTGTATGTTCACTGCGCCAATATACAGCTTGTAAAAAGACTTCACAAAGCTATCGTCTTCGCATTCTGTACAACAAACTTTGTGAATAATTGCCGGGAAAATACTTTTTTTTTGGTGTGAAACAGTGAAAGTCATTGATTACGGTGGTGTGAATGTGCGATAACGCACGCAAAACATTATGCTTATGGGTGTATGCGGTAATGCATACACCATGCATGCAGTACAGGCATCGTGGGAGTATTTAAGTTAAGTTATAACATTTAAAACTTGTTTGCGTCGAAAAGCGTTATAAAAGCTTGAACTTTGACTTTCAATAAGTATTTCCTTAATTTTTTCTGTTATTTTACCAAGAAGATTCCCATGTATGATCTAGTACAAAAAAATATCATAATAAAGGGAAGAACAGGTGACTCGGCTACGATAAGAGTATTTTTACACCCGTTATGAATTGAAGAGCTGAGACATCATTGCTCTAACACACAATTTTCTTATCCTAATGCTGGTAGCAGACGATGGTGATGTTGACTCTTCGTAAACGCTTTTATATCTTTGCCTCAATGACGTCTGAAAATAAATAGGTAATTTATCACAGTATCATAGATGGACAATAAATATAAATACCTACTAGCCTTAAAAGAACCCTCATAATTTGTATATGACAAGAATCTTCTTCAGCATGCTACAAGAGTGGTTTATGATGCCATTAACGCATATGGTTAAAATCATAAATTCATTATTCAACCGTTTCTTTCGTACTTATTCATGCAGGTACTCTCACATTTAATTTCAGCGCAGTAAAACTGACACATAATAATGGAAGGTAAGGTTTTTTAGGCAAGACGCCTTTTCTCAATTTTTTTTGTATGTAATTCAAGCAACATGGCAATAATTTTGTAACACTGGAATTGTGAATGGTTCGTTTACGTAAAAAATAAACAAAATCAGACATGACACCAAGCTAGTTATGAAAACACAGCCCTTACAGATTTTGCGTGTATAAGTACTTTTGCCCAGCACTGATCTGTGTGGTCACTGAACTTGAACATTTGAAAGATTATGATTATTTGGTTTAAGTTTTAGTTAGTTAGTCAATGCGTGACTTGCATACCAATTTGTAACACGTCTCGATATAGATTTAAATAGTGAATTACTTATTTTTATACAGTCCTTTTTGACGCTCCTAATCATGTATAGCTTGTATTCTCCCTTACCTCTGCGGTAAGCCCCCTACCAGCTACATTTAAGTGCCTAATACTAGGCGTGCCTCACGGGTCGCTTAACTTGGGTAACGGTTAGGTACCTAGCCTGCACAAGACTCCACGATGCTACTGAAAAATTTCTCATGGAAAACCCGGTGACACTACCCGATTCGGGAAACGAACATAGACCCTCACGTTTGCGAGCACTTAGCCCAACGAGGCAGTAAAAAAATAATTTGCGAATAATCACGTAAGATGTTGTTAGTGGCTGTAAGTAATCGAGTGCTTAAGATTACATTTAATTACAAGTCCAACTTGTTCCATAAAAGAGGTTTTACGAGATTTGATGCATAATCTGTTTTAGCAAACAGCTAAAGAGCCTGCTAGACTGCTTGTTTGTTAAAATTTAATTGAAACAAGTTAACTTTTACGATCAGAAAGATTATTAACTTCAGATCTAAGCCTGTGTCAATTAAATAGGCAATAATTTGTAATCTTACGCAAGGTTAGAAAAACTAACTGATTTTGTGCTGAATTTATTTCTTGTACTTACTGGAGTTTACTGAACTGAAGTAGGTACCTTGTAGAACAAGGCTATCAATGATGATGATCGAGTTTATTAAATCAATAAGTGTTCACACCGAGAATTTTAAAAGCGCGTGGCGTAGGTATGAACCTCCGCACTAAGAGGATTTTGTGTTTAGCACCCCCATAAAATACCAATCAATCAACAACAGCAATCAATACTGTCAATACTGATTGATTGAGAGACGTTTAGTCGAATGAATGTCTCTTCTACTTTCATACATCTCTGACAGCCGTCGTCACAGCATTCACCCTTTTCCTAACCACATCATCATCGTCACAAAAAACTTTCATATACAAGCAAACTATCACTGTCTCAGCAGTTGGCAACAGCTACCAATGTAAATAAAAACACGATTTTATTAACAGTCGCCTAGAATGTGCACAGCATAGATTTATTTGGTCCTGTGACCTTAGCTCTGATCTCCTTTCAATCCTTTCGAATTAAGATGTTGATAAATTAGTTGCGTGACAACGAACCTACGACCTTCACTAACGCATTGCTACCGGACTCCTTAACGTGGTAGATTGCATCAGACTGGAGTTTATATTGCCCAACGCTTTGTTAAACCTTCCTTTAAAAGAAAACTCCATAGAATAAATCGATATACTCAGCTGATTATCTATCAGGAGATTGTCTATATTGTATTCATTCTCCTTTACCACAATTGGTTTTCCTGCTTTTATCCCAATTTGTTTGGGGTAATTTTTGTAGTCGCCCCCTTTCTAGCCATATCATCTTTCACACAATCCATACTTTTCTTTGGTCTTCTCCTACTCATAAAGTCATCTACATACATAATCTAAACCATCGTCACGACGTGTTCCTGATTCCATCAGTCATGCCACTATAGACACAGGGTGTAAAGTTCACTAATCCTCCATAGAAAAGGGAGGATCCTCCGACCAGACGGATGACGGGGTGTAGTGTCTGGTGGGCCACTTAAGTGCCCGACTATTGATGTCAGGACGTTGAATATATGCTAATTGCGCGGTAAACTCTGCTTGTGCGATGCAATATTTTGCTTGACGTCAGTGTAATGCGTAGTTCGCATGTGGCGATGTAGATGTCGCCACACCAAAATGTCATCTTTTAAATAGTAATAATTATGTTTTGAAGATCTTTTGGCTACTTGTCTTTACTTAAACTGAGCCTTTAACTTATTTCAATATAAGGTCCGTTACCTAGTTATTTGAGAGGGTGCATCAGTACCAAGTTGTACTGTTCTAAGAGGAACAGCATGAAAACATGAGGAAAATTCATATTTTTTTAATGTCTACTCGTAAGTACACGATAATAACAAACCTTGGTGTGTTTCCCCGACGTCATAAACACGATGACTTCTCAGAAGAAATTGTGATAGCAATCTGCCATATACATCGAGGTCTTCTACTACGAGTAGGTAGGTAACCAGGGTAGGTTACCTACCTTGGTATGAATATCACAGTCAGATAGAAACAAAAGCCTGTCTAGAGGTCACCCAAATATTAAGCATAATATCTTAAATATTTAGAAGTTGATTCTAACTTGCCTTCTTTTCCAAAGATATGTGGGAACATCGGCTTTCTGGTCACTACCAAACGGCTTAGATCAATAAAGCTAGTAACTAAGCAAGTTTAGAAAATGTGGGTAATTACGAGGAAAGCAGGAAGAAGCTATGCACGATGCCGACACTACGTGACTCGGATTGGGGCCATGTGGAGCAACTACGTTGATACTTATCCATAATTTCAATGATCGACGCTCTCTTTTTCCATCTTGAATTGAATGAGATATAAAAATTGTTTCCGTGAATGAAGTAATAGACAGACAGACAGCTTGTTAGCGATATCATATTTATTATACAATTAGTTATGCGGCAATAACTTTGTAGTGGGGTTGCAATATGAGAAAAACGTTAAGTCAAATTCGTTTGCCGAGATCCAAAAATAAAAATACCTGATGATTATAGATACGGTGGATATCAATGATGATGACATTGCAAATCGATACATGGAATGGGACTATTGGAGTGACATAGATTCCTAGATAAAGAGAAGCAGGTTTATGTATGGTCAAGTAGGCATGGGATAAACAGCTATAGTGCGATGGTGGTCGGGGTATTTCTATGACGCAAAAATATGCCCCACCAATTATAGCAAATTACAGTTGACCCAAATCAATGATCACGTGAAATTTTTTCCCTCTCACTTGTGTCACATGTGACCCGACAATTTTTCGAGTCAGTCGAGTCGGTGAGGGATAAAAAGATACATAGATCATGATGGTCAATGTAAGACTGACGCAGAACGTCTTGTGCTTGTGTTGACCCAAATCGATGATCACGTGAAAATTTTTCCCTCTCACTGAATTACCTTTCCCAATTGTATGACATGTGACCCGACAATTTGTCGAGTCATGTGACTCACATCACGAGTATTCACGAGTCCTATTGGCTCCTTTTGTGAAGGATGTGCGGAGTGTAATCGTCATTGCTAAATTACGGTCGAGAATAGACGGCGTCTCTGTGGGTTTGTAATTTTCGAGATGCTGAGGCTGATTTCGCGGGTACTATACGGTACTGCTATTGTGATAATCCTTAGTCAAGGTCCGAAGAGTAGTGATTTTGGCTGAATGATGTTAGGGTTAGGTATAATAAATGTAATAAAGGAATAGGTAGTAATAGTCTTTTGTTTCATTTTGTAATTATGCAGATGTTAATAAAATAATGCTGGGATGCAAGTTATTTTGTAACAATAGACAGTAATTATGTTAATAATTCCTATTCAAGGCTTCATCTGAAGAGGACGGTTACAGGTTAAGTAGATTCAGACTTTGATATCGCATTTTTCCATTTATATCCAATTTTTGTTTGTTCCTCAAATATTTGTTCCAATTTGATTCGTTCGAACAATGGCTCAATAACTTCATGGTTATATAATTGAATTATCAATTGTTCATAAAAGGTATTGTGACAATATCGTGACATTGCTTAAGTGTCTAACTGTAGAATCATGGCTAAGGTCTCCAAAACTGTAAAGTCGATAAGTAAATAAATAAAAAGGAAGGTTATATACTAACGTTATTTCAGTTAACGGCAGGTAAACGTAAACGCAAATAGACTGATTTGGAGCAAACAGTTCATAGGGTTGCCATTTCCATTATTGGGTTATTGCATGAAGTTTTTGAGCATACTTGACTTATTTTTGCTAGTTAGCTTCGATTATTGAACTATACTGCATATATCCCTAGTAAACACCGTCTTCCGTATCCACTTTCTCCCATCCCGTACTACCTTCCATTCTCCCCGTCCCGTACCAATTCTCTTCGTCTTCTTTACGTTTATTATATCCGTACTGGCCCACTTCAGGATAAAGGCCTCCCTCCATTCCATCCATCAGTTAACCCTGGTTAACTTTCCTTCGACCTAAACACCGCATGGAAGTAAAAAGTCTTAAAAATAAAGTGTAAGAGAGGTTAAGTGCGACAGACAGAGAGAATTATATAAAGATATGCCTAAACGTGACGCGTCCTTGTAATTTCGCTCTCAATTCTCGTCCAATTATCGAATCGTATGAAGTTTCATTTTAAAAAAAAACCTTATAATTCAGAACATCATTACCAAAGTTTCTGTGATTCTGTCAGCCCTCACTTCACTACAACGGCGTATGTTACATGATAGTGTTAATTGGACCGTATCAGAGGCTTCTAAGTATTATGTTCGAGGTGATCTGCTGGTGACCTAGCCCAGGTCGCCAATAAGGAGCATTTGTATTGAGTAGCTCTCGCGCCGATAAAAGTTCCGCCCGGCCATACGTCAATTATTTCTTTGATCGGAGTGTTATGCGTCATACGAAGTACCTACAGCACTTGCTCTAGATTAGATGAATTCTTTGTACGTTCATTATCAGCATCCGTACTATAAATACCTTATCAAAAGAAATGAGACCCCACACGAAGGTTTTTCCTGCGTCGCGTCACACATTCACAATAAACAACACAAACAATTTATGTCAGAACCAGTGTTTGTGGGAGTTGTTGTGGCAATGCTTGGGATAACTTTATGTCCAGCTGTGAACGTCTTTTGGCTGACCGGAGTTGATGATAACGCCATAGAAGTAGCCTTAGAATCTGAATCAATTTCTGTTTGTCTAAAAAAGTTTGCGTGGAAATAGAACCCACATATAGTACAACAATACTTAAACAATGGCATTTAATACTCGTTTTGTCATCATCTTCATCCTCTCAAAAGGTGAAGGCAAACATCGTGAGGAAACCGGCATGTCCTAGAAACAAAAATTCAAAGATATGTGACATCTACCAGCCCGCACTGGGCCCACGTGGTGTATTACAGCTCAATCCCTCTTACAGACAGGAGGCATGTGTCCCAGCAGTGTGCATTATATAAAGGCTGATTATGCTTAAGCTTATGCATCATTCTCGTTCTCAAGCTGTCCCCTAGACATAGGACTTTCAATTTCTAATTGCCGTAACTACGTCTAATTATCACGTCAATATACATCTTTTTCAACGGTGTGGCTACAATTTCTCAGCATTCCTAGATTTCCATTGCCACATAATCCGCCATAATATTTTTTGTGCATAGCCGTAGCAATAGTGAAATTGCGACAGGATACCGATGCCGCGGGGAGAGAGCGCTGTGATGGAAAATTTCGACCAGAACCAAGAACGTTCTAGAACGTTGTCTACAATGCGTTTTTAAATATTCTATTATCATGTTTGCCAGTAATAATTTTATATTTTGATTTGATTTTTAATTTTGATTTCTCCTGTTGGCAGCGATGCGGACGAATTTTTTATGCTCTATGATTTTTGCCTCTCCTTTTTATATACTTGTACATATTAATATTTTAAGACTGTTAGCTATGCAAATATTATCTTGGAAATTGAAATAAACATTATAATATTGTCTCTTATGATTTGTTTTGATTTTGATGTGTGACAATGTTTTTCGGTTTGTTGAAACGAAAGCTTTTCTATCCTGGAAACTCTGTGTTGTATTTATGTTTAACATAAAAACTTTAAAAAAAAAATACATACATAGACTACTTAAAACATGACTCTTCCTTTCGGCTTTGCCGTAGTGGGGTAGAAAGTAAAACGTAATAAAAAGTTTCTTCCTTATTTCAACATAAATAGAGCCTCACAGATCATTAAAAGTTATGCCTTTAATGAAGCTGTTTATTAATTCTCAAAGTGGTATGTAATAAAAATGTACCTAATGATTTTATGTTTTCCAGAAGGCTGATACGAGGCCGTTTGCGATATTGTAGGAAAACGTTTTATATCCTAGTTTTCCTTCAATTTTGATAGTTAGTGGTACACTGTTCATTTTAGACGTTCGCTAGATTTCCTTGTTATGATCCGTGGATGTAACCAGTGTACCTACTCAAGTTTCAATTGTGTTAATCTAGATATAAATCTTCTTCTTTCATATACTTATAAAAATTAATTGCCGTGCGTCAGTCGCAAAAACCCGAAAATGGCTCGACGGATTCTGATAAAACTTTGGTAAGTGGTTGTCTGTGCGCCGGAGAAGGTTCATAATAAACAAAAAAATGGCATTGGCGTGCAAGATGTAGGAAAACGTTTTATGTCCTAGTTTTCCTTCAATTTTGACAGTTAGTGGCACACGGTTCATTTTAGTAGTTTGTTAGATTTCCTTGTTAAGATCCGTGAATGTAACCAGTGATTTCAAGTTCCAGTTGTCATAATCTAGATCTACATTATTGTTAAATCTACAGTCCGTATATACATACCTGTCAGTGCGACAATTCTAGTAGCTAGGTAATAAAGATCAAATTCGCAAAACACGTATTCTATGTATGAAACCGACAGGTGCCAAGAACGCATTCTCTCGTCGGCCGAACTATAGACTAACCTTAAACTAAGACCTAAAATATAGGTCTTAGTTTAAGGAAGTCTATGTACTGTTTATCGTACGCTTAATCATTTTAATAATCCTACTAATATTATAAATGCGAAAGTTTGTATGGATGTATGGATGTTTGTTACTCTTTCACGCCAAAAGTACTGAACGGATTTGGATGAAATTTGGCACAAAGATAGTTTATAACCAGGAATAACACATAGGATACTTTTTATCCCGATATTCCCACGGGATCGAAACTTATGCGGGTGAAACCGCGGGGCGCAGCTAGTAATAATAATAATCACTTTATTTCAGGCAACTAAGGCCCATAGATAAAATACACAAAATAATCTTATACGATAATAAACTAATACATACAAAAAAAAAGCTTATTCTACAATTTTTTTTTTTTTGACTTTGAGTTTGAGTTTTTTTTTTACTTTTAAATTGTTCCTCTTTGTTACGTTAATCTATCTGTCAGTGGTTAACTATTGATTCAGTAGGAAGTAGTTATAGATACTGTTGTGTAAGCGGTGACAGCTGGGTTAGTTCATCACTTACGTATGCAGCAGAGCTACAGTGGCTAACGAACCAAACATAATCACTGAACGGTTACAGGTGACGCTTGGACGTAAGATCCAGCTATGTGATAAATGCAATATTTAAAGAGTTACGGAAGTAGCTAGAAAGTTCCATATAAACACGCTAAATGTTATATTTCACATAGCCAAAATAAGTTGACTAATAAGCGAAAGCAAAAATTGCGCCCGATATGTGCTTCACTGCACATAGCGAGTTTTTTGGTCAAGTTTTGTTTTTCAAATATATATATAATTATTTATTTCTAAAAGAATAGCTATGTGACATCGTACAGCCAGTTTCAATAAGATTCCATAGAAATATAAATGTGTTATATTTGCACATGGCTTGTATTTACGACTCAAATAAATATCTCTATGTGTCAAATTTGCCTATCATGTTTAATTTTCGCATTATTAATAATGTTATCTATTAAAAAGTAATCTAAAACTACGTCAATTTGTTATATTTATTAAAGTAAAAGTAAATTATTTGAATACTCTGAATATTTTTTGAGAAAATCAGTTTTTTTCGTCTCCTGTAAAGTGTGTAAAAAACACATAGCGATTATGGAAAGCGCAGCGACGATATATCAGTTGTCCCATATAATAGTCAAAGTCAAATTATTTATTTCTAATAGGCACATAAAAGGCATTGCTGAACGTCAAAAATTACATTAAAATAAAATTGATTCTAGTCGCCCCTTTCAAAAGGTAGTTTCTTCTGGAGAAGAATGGGCAAGAAACTCCACCGTTACTCTTTTAAAATGTTTTCCAATAATTTGCATACATTAATTATATAATATTATGTATATGTGAAGACGATGCACCTAAAATAAACTAACCACAATAGGTCATCATCTGCCCAGCCATTTTCCAACTATGTTGGGGTCGGCTTCCAGTCTGACCGGATGCAGCTGAATACCAGTATTTTACATGGAGCGACTGCCTATCGGACCTCCACAACCCAGTTACAATACTATACCACAATAAGTAAAATAATTAAAATTGATTAATGAAACCATGACAAATAAATTAACTATGTGATAGATACATGGTGCTCACATATTTACAAACATTCTAAAAGTACACGATTTTTATGAAAAAAATAAATATAAAGAGTAATAAGTCCGGGTATGACTTTAAGCAAGCAGTATACAGAAGGTAAATGAATGTAAATAAATAAATAAATAAATTATACAATTACATTAGCAACCAGTTTGATTTTATCTAGACTTTAGAGATTGTCCTATGGAGCAGGACCAGCATGTTTCCATTTCCAAACATTCTTATCTTGGATATACTTCTCTAACTTGTAATAACTTGCATGCTGAATTTAATAGGCGGAATATGAAGTACTATGAATTGTATTATGACATCTGTAAGCACCATATTTCATGCAAATAAACGATTATTATTATTATTATAATATCCTTGTTTCCAAAGTGAAATTTTAATATAAGTTTTAAATTTTCTTTCAAATAATTGCAATATCTCAGGTATTTTATTGTAGATAACATTTAACACAGTACCCCATAAAAGATTTATGTACTTTAGATAATCTGAAAAAAGGTTGACCTAATTTATCTTATTATAAAACTTGAATGCCTACTTGGGCCCAAATGTAAGGGACACCTGGTTTTTATGTGGTGCTATATATCTTCAAAACCTCCGCATTAAATACTCGTGCCGTCTCTGTATGAGAAAGAGGCTTTCGTTCTGGATTGGGAGAGTTAGGTTCAGGCTCATTATTGTTTTAATTAGTAAAGACCAATTTCATAATTCAATACCTAAAAAAATAAAACTTTCGGTCTGCTCTGTTCCGATTTTTAATCACATTTGGCGTCAGATCAAAACTGGACTTCTGGTACCTACTATTCAAATTTTATTTGATCGTATCTGACACACGACCAATTTTATTGGTACCTAGTTGAAATTGAATAAAATAAAATACTGTGCGTTCGATAAGTATCCTTTTTTGCGCATGTGTCTTTAACTTGCGCAAAAAATCATATAGGTACAACGCATGGTATTTTAAATAAGTTGCCAAAAAATTAATTAACTATGTATTAATACGTTTCTACAGTGAGTGCTATTAATAATACTAAATATTAATTTAGCAATGTAATTACCTACAGTGTAGTCCGTGAGCATACTATTAAAACGTCAACTCATTCAGATTACAATTAAACAGCACGATTTATTACGAGCATATTATGATTTAAGCTAGATTACATTGGCCGCATATATTCGGACCAATGTTTGGCCCAACAATATCCGTTTGCAATGGATCGGTAGTTTTACCGTGGTTTTACGTAATTTAATATGTATTTAATGTTCTTATCTGAGTAGTGCAATTAGTTAATCGTTACTGGGAAATAGGTAATTAGGGAGGATATAATTAAAAAACACTTACGGCTCGGTTAATTTATTGACCTAGAAATACTAATATTAACTTAGATTATCGCTTCGCATATTAATTTATAGTTTAAAGTACGACTTCTTGCAATCTAGGTACAACATGGTACAAATCTAATTGTTTTGGTCTTTTGAGCCTTGGCTGGTTCAAATGTTGGTTCCAATGTGTGAGCCTCATGCTCTACTACACTCGTGAGAAACTGTCTGCCGGCAAATCGTGATAATTTCAAAGTTTATGCTGTTCATTGTAATTTTAATTCTCATTTTGCTAATTAGAACTCTAATGGAAGTGGTGATGGAAATAAATAAAGAGATGCAGTTATAAAATGACCGAAATATTTTTGACGGTTTTACTTTCGTTTAAAATAGAAAGTAGTTGGTAATACATTTCATACACTTAATAAACTGCATTCGGTGAAATGGCGTTATGAATGTTCTTTGAGCCTCAGTTTTATTATTTGTTGTGTGAGGTGAAATGCTTAAGAGTCGTCTTTGCTAAAAAAAGCTGTCAATTTATTCATACTTAGTTTTGGGTGTCAATATCATTTGTCATCCATTCAGCCATGGTCAGCCGTCAGACAAGATCTTTCTAATTTTTGATTTTATAAAAAAAAAAGAATTTAAATTTGTTCACGTTTTATTCTAGACTAGCTTCTGCCCGCGGCTTCGCCCGCGTGGATGTCGGAAGTGATCCCACGGGAACGTGCTACCAGGATAAAAAGTATGTGCTTCCCCAGGATGCCATCTATCTCTTTGCCAAATCAGAAGTTCATTGGTTTAGGCGTGAAAATGTAACATACAGTTTCAAGTTCAAATCCTCCCCTAAAAACCGAATTACCCCTTTTTGCCCCGTCAGAGGTCAATTTTCGACAACTTTACATACTTATTATTAATTATTTTCTGTCGAAAGTATCAATACTGAGTTTCGAGTTAATCGGACCGCGCATTCAATTTCTTCCACACAAACGTCAACACCCCTATATCCCCTTTGAGGGGTAGTTTTGAAAAACTAATAATGATAAACTTTATTGCTTACTTAGGCGAGTATTCATGCCAATTTTCAAGATTATTAACCTAATGAATAAGATTTTTCATATAAACTGTATCCCCGCTTTTCACCCCCACAGGGGTGGAATTTTGAAAAATCATTTGGGATGTGTTCATAACTTGACTCAAAGATTATTTATACCAATTTTCGAGTTAATCAAGCCACGCTGTAAAATCCTCCCCTGTAAAATTGACTACCCCTTTTCAGGCCCTCAGGGGTAGATTTTCGAAAAACCCTGATACACATTATTCTTTCCTTTCAATATTAGGTATAAATACTGAGTTTCGATTAAATCGGACCGCGCGTTACAATTCTTCCATACAAACTTTGAAACCTCCCAATCCCCTTTTAGGGGGTAGTTTATAAAAACAAAAAATGCCCAACTTCATAATTTACTTAGATAAGTATTCGTGCCAAGTTTCAAGTTTATTAACTCAAGGAATAAGATTTTTCATACAAACAAAATCCCCCCATTTCACCCTCTTAGGGGTGGAATTTCGAAAAACCCTTTCTTAGTGGATACCTACTCTTCACGAAAAATACACCCTCCAAATTTCATGTCTCTAGGACCAGCGGTTTAGGCTGTGCGTTGATGTCTCAGTCAGTCAGTCAGTCAGTCAGGACTTTGAATTTTATATATATAGATTTTCTTTTCCGTTTATTTTGATATTTGGTAATAATAGTAATCACAAAAAAATGTTTTGTTTTAAGGCCGAAGTCTGGCTAATAAAACGTCTAACCATTTTAATTAGTAGTTTGAAGAAGTCCATTCATAAAGATTTCTCGAGCTCAGTCTGCCAGACTATTATTATCAAACCTTGCTGACTTGCTAATAATTTTACTGCGGGATAAGCTTTTGCATATAACTCGTGCAGTCATCCTGAAACGTAAAAAGAACACGAATAAAAAGTTGCACTAAAACCCTGTAGAAAGCTCTCAAAACGGTGAAGGAAAACATCGTGAGGAAACGGGCATGTCCTAGACCCATAAATTTGAAGACATGTGACATCTACCAACCCGCACTGGGCCCGCGTGGTAGATTATAACCACACCACAGGCTTCCTCTCACGGAGAGAGGCTTATGCGTGTAGAATTTTTTGTAATATTACATAGTCTGCAAGCAAGTACATTTACATCGTCTGTTATCTTTCTCTGAACAATAGTGCTGTAGTGATATGTCCGAAAGTTTTATTGACCGAAAAATATTTCACAGAATGAAAACGAAAGTGCTTTGAGTGAAAGTGACATAAGACCACATTTTTTGGTAATAAGCAATGCTAATTATTATTATGTGGAGTGGCGACCGCGTATCGGTAAGCGTAGTGTGGGACGCCCCAGCTATCTACCTTAAAAAAGTGGCTGGGATGGGATAGACTGGATGCGGAAGGAGGACAGGGTGTTGTGGCGCAGCCCAGGAGAGTATGTCCAGCAGTGGACTGTGATAGACTGAGTTGATTGATTGAATAATTATTATTGTGATTATTGTGTGATATTTAATTTCTTAGGCCGTTACTACCTGAGTAGAACTTTAAACGTAAATTAAAGTCATATGTTTGGTCGGATTATGACTCAGTGGCTTTTCATGAAATAATGCAGCAAATTTCAGCGGACACTAGCCTTCGCGGAAGATAATAATTATACATATCTATTATAGGCAGTACGCAAGTGTGCGCGCAGACACTACACTCCTTCACTGCCACCGGAGAGAGATCGGCGCAGGACCAACGATGAAACTTGCTTTCCAAGGCTTGGGGGTACAAACCGCCAAGTTCCAAACTACAGGGTGTTATATATGTATGCACAGCATATATATGCTGTTATATACGTAATGGAAAACCTAATAATACTCTGCCCGACCTGGGAATCGTTTATCCAGAGTACCTACCTAGTGTATGTGCAGGCGTTTTTTTTTTGTACATATACCACTCATCTTATTTAAAACCATTAAGGATCATGCTTTCCGAAACTTAAAAACTATCAAATCTTTTGTCCTGCATTAAATAATGAATTCCTAGCAGTTATCCAACATTACCATTACATTCAATTTTTTTTTTCATTCATATATTATGGTATGTCAAGGCTGCACGTTTACCTCTTATATTGATGTTACGGGAATCCAAAAACACATCATGTTTTCTTCCATATTTGCACATGTGCTATATTAATAAGAGATAGCTATAATTTTAATAGTCGACTTAGGTGTATCGACGCGCAAACTTTAACACTCCACACATACTTCTACAAACACATACAAAACACATATTAAATTTCTCATCTCATTAGAAATTTTTCATCGGTTATCAAAAATCAATTAGCTATTTCCCAAAAGTCCAACATCTACGCGGTGAAATTATATGGAACAGCTAAGTTTTTTTTAATAACTGACGATAATTTCAACGCACGTTGGTTCAGAATCATGCACTGAATCCATGGTTACAGGTTACGCGTCGATGTCTCTGCCACCCTATATTACAGCCGATCGATTCTGTAAAAATCTCACCGTGAAAAGTTAGGTGAAGTGAGCTTAGAGTGAGCTGTTAATAGTGTCAATCCCTAGCATTAGTTGGAATGACAGCACACTCCACGCTCACTTCACCTAAGTTTTCACGGTGAGATGGTTACGGAATCGCACTGGTGAACCCGTCGTCATAGAATGCCTTCGTTATTTAATCATTTACTGTCTCGCCATATTTTCATTTTCCAGCGTATTTCTGAGGTCATCTCTAGTCCATCACTCTACCATATTAGGGCGTCACTCCGCTCGCTCTAAATAAAAAAATAAAATAAAATAAAATGAAAAATATATTTTCAAGTTCTAATAATTTTTCTGGAAGCGTACAACCGGTCATTGAAGCTACTATAGAAAAGAAAGAAAAATCGTTTATTCTGCACAAACAAAACAAAAAAACATAAAATTCACTCTTACAAAGTAGCCAAAATCGTATTCATCCAATTAAACTTTGTCCGTTGTTTGATGTCAAGGACCAATGACAATTTATTGTTCGTTGCATAAATGTTACGACATTTAATTCCGATCCAGGCTGTCCCTTGCTGCCCTCTCCCAGCGACGCACTAAGCCGAAGACCGTGCCCTACAGGGGTTGCCCTTAGCGTATAGTCGCTTAGTTTTTAAGTTTTTTAAGCCCTGGTTGGAGGCCTTAATTTATTGAGGCATACACAGGCAAGCCCAGTTAAGCAGACGACTACCTCATAGGTTAAACTACGAGATGCCATTTATAAAAAAGAAATGTTACGATATTTAATTCCGATTAAGGCTGTCCCTTGCTGCCCTCTCCCAGCGACGCACTAAGCGACCGTGCCCCACAGGGGGTGCCCTTAGCGTGTAGTCGCTTAGTTTTTAAGTTGACGACAACCTCATAGGTTAAACTACGAGATGCCATTTATAAAAAAGAAATGTTACGACACTGGCAAGTGACAACACTATGGGGGAAGTCTATGTCCAGCATTGAGTGTCTTTCGGCTGATATGATGATTGACTTTACCCTTGGAGTCGGAACCCACTTTATCCAAAGCCATTGAATCGTAAAAGCATGATCAAGACTATGATCAGTAAAGATTCGGTTAGACACGTTATAAAACCTTCCAATACCAACATAATATAAATAAAATTATGCATATCGACGTCATTCTAACGGAATGCACTTCTTTAACTTTATATATCATTAGATAATTACGTAAAATTGAATATTATCAATATAATATGGTTTCCAATTAGCGATCTTACAATAACTAGATTTACAGTTACTGTAATAATTTGTACTATTTATTATAACGGTAATATCTAGTTAGGTAACGGTAAACTTAAGAATGCAATCGATTATGCTTCATAATAATAATATTACGATGTGTTGGCTGTTATTAAATAACCACTATCTATTAAATATTTAAATGCTTCTTAATATTTGTGATTCTTTCGTATGATTTCTTATGTGATATAATGATTGGGATTAGGATCAAAGACTATATTTATTTCATACCTATATTATATTTGAATTTTTGATCTTAATTGGCAATGTATCTAGTCTAGTCTAATTCTTGCGATTTTCTCCATCTTTGTTGGTTGATAAATAACGCCTGGGTGTCCGATTGAATTGTTAATGGTAATTGATAACTAACCATTCCAAGTTTATGACCAAATCATACGATTTAGGATTTGTTCTTCCTTATAACAAATTACTTACCTAAGCTAAGACCACCACAACATGGGTACCTGAAAACGTCCAACGGCATCACGGTAGACCCAGGCGTAGATGGCGAGACGAGCTTGACGCCTATAGGCGGTATTGGTCCATGTTGGCGCAGGATGGATTATTATTATTTTATTTAAAAGCAAGTAAACCAGTACGTACATTTAAATAAAAAAAAATATTGGATCGAAGGACCACCTTCGGGAACGTTCGGCCTTGCAATTTTTTAAAAGAAGATGCCCCAAAGAAATGCAAGTATCGGAACAGACCGGTTATTGTCCGTATCAATCGTACCGGTTGCAAAAGTTGTTATTTCGTAAAAAAAGTGCATTCAGACAAATATTTATGTCGGTGATCTCAGGCTCTCAGCCCTAAAAACAATTTGTTGAAGACCTTTATTGGGTGCTAGCGGCTGTGCTCAAGTCTTCGCCTGAGCGCGTCCTTTTCAAGATACCAGTACAAAATGCTATAATTAGTTTTTCGATCCATAAATCTTTCGTATTTACGTAACGCCTACGTCGTGCTCAGCTTCTGGTTGCAATTCCATAGTCTGAAAATTGCTCTTAGGATTTTGTATCAGTATTAAAGTTCCGAAGTTTGGATGAAGAGGAGCTCGCTTTATGGCAATCTTCTATTATAGTTCCAAGTTCCAAGCCCCGTTCAAGATCTAAGCCTTAATAAATTCAAATCATTCATTAAACGTAAGTTGTGCCAGAAAGCCTTTTATACCGTTAAGGATTACATCGAGGACAAAAAGGCTTGGGATTAAGGTGCTTCCAATTTTTTACATATTTAATGTTTTTATTTTTATTTATATTTTTTTTTCTGTGTTGTTGTTGTTTTTTTTATTTTATTTTATTATATACACTTTGACATCAATGAATTCTATATATAAGTACTATGACATTTGCTTACTTTGTAAAGTATTCTATTATTTTAATTATTGTGAATTTGAAGACTATGTGGGTCACTTTATTTTTATTATATTTTAATTTTCTCTCTGTTCTCTTAGTTTTGTCATGGTCTGGCAGTTTGAGTAATTAATGTGGCCTACCCAAATATCCTTTCTTTGGTATTGTTCGTCGAATCGTCGAGCTCCTTAAGTTTTGAGTTGAGCTGCACGATTTCTGACAAATGCGTGCACTGACTGGACAGGTCCTCTCAATCTGTGTGGTTCTTTCCTCAAAAGACCATCTCAGACATTGACCTGCATGGTCTTCATATGATCTGACTAAGATTATGTCTGGACTTTAAAAGAGACTGTGACCTCTGAGTTTGTTTCGGTCTTTCTTCTCAGAGTAGTCAGATAGGAAACGCCGACCTCATCTAGTTTTAAAATATGATTGACGTGTAAAAGTGTTTGTACAAACCTACTTACAAAAATAAAATCATTTATCATTTATAACAGAATTACAACTTACTCGTAACTGGTAAAATGTGGGTTTGCCTAACTTTCAGGGAATACGGATACGATGTTATATTGTTTTTATTCTTTGAGTACAAAGGCTGTCTCGATCTGTTCCATTTTTGGGTGGTGTGGGAAATTCCACCTAAAAATATATTCCATAAGACCTCCTGTCATTTAGTGCGTCGTCGTAAGCGTCGCGTCGCATCGTGGAATGCAAACTTATTATAAAAATATTCGTGAAGCGAAAAAAAACTACATTTTACGGTGTACAATCAAATGTTGACAAGCTAATCAACTGTACAGATTCCAATACAAAACGTTTGATTGCAAATTCCTTAAACCTACAAAAAATACGACGCAGTTGAAAACGCAAATCATTTTTCAGTAAAAAATATAGCATTCAAAAGAACAAAAAATTAATCATTTCATAGAATATAATACACTTAATTATATTCTATGAATTAATTTATTTTTACTATTATGTGAAAGGATAATTATATATACCTACAAATAATATTTGATAATCGTCTACTCAAACCAGCTCTTTTGCATTTAATTCACCTAAAGTGCCTGTGAGTGGACTTAAACACGTACGTTACGTTACAAGAATTTTACATAAAACAAACTAAACATACACATCCAAATGTAACTCTTATTGCTGACAGCCTAAGGTTGTATGTTGCTTTCTTTGTTTCACATAATGACAGCTGATATGTTTTCTATGTGAGTTTAGTAGCCTTGTTCCACATAGACGTGTTCGTATACTTACGCTGTAATTTAGTGGAATATGTTCTAAGCTCATATAAGTTGAGCTTGAATATAATCCTTGACACAATATCTCCATATATCTTTGAATCACGTGCTATTGATTAAATAAATGGTGGGCGATGAAGATGGCGTTTATAAATAAGTATGTGATGAATGTTCCATTCACAAATAATTATTATTATACTTCTTATCTTAATACAAGCACTTTGTAAGTCATTAGTTGAACAAGAGGACATTGTTCGATAATTATTGAGGCAATGTAAGGATCTTTGTTGGAGACAAATGATACAATACTCTTTTTATTGTTATATTAGCACCTAATATATAAATAATAACGCGTTTATTATGCTGATCATAAGTTTGGTCTTATGCATGTATATTCAGCCTATAATTTTCCCACTGCTGGGACATAAGCCTCCCATTTTTGAGCGGAAGTGGGCTATAATCTACCACGCGAGCCCAGTGCAGGTTGGTAGAAGTCACATGTCTTCGAATTCTTAGGTCTAGGACCTGCCGGTCTCCTCATGATGTTGTCCTTCACCGTTTTGAGAGCAGCGGTGATGAAATTATTTACACAAAGTAAAGCCTACCTGGGTCATCGCGCCTGGTACATATCGTAAGCCGGGGCAGTTACCACTGGGCTACCACTGTTCTCGATGGTCCTATTCATGTTAGGTTATAATACAAAATAACTCTTCAATCGATACTCAATAAAGTGACTTAAATTCGACACAGATTGTGAGGAATGTGTCAAATTGATTATTAACGTTTCGTTTTCAATTCACGCTCAAAACTAATTCTCCCTATCAATTAAATTAATTAATCGGTGAATTCTTGACATTTTCATTTCTAGTCAACAACACTAGATGCTGGCTAACACTAAATGCGACTACAACGGATAATATACCAGTGTCAAAGAAGAGTTTTTTTTGGTGCAACATTTGAGCATTTCTGTCCGTCAACGATTTTTTTAGTCAGTGTTAATAAAAACCTACCTCGCTATACAATCGCAATAATTGCAGAGTATAAAAAGCGCTTTAGCATACTATAAACCTGACAGTATGGAGTTAAAAGATTATGCCTTAATGATTACTTATTATTACTATGTTTTTTATATAAGTTATCGATGCTGCGTTCTAAAACTCAAATTGCCGATGTAGGTCACACGGCTGCCAAGCTAAATGGAACTGGGCTGGTCACATCTGTCGCATGCCGGAGGAGCTATGGGCTAAAGTAACCACACAATGGGTCCCAAACAGCAGCAAACGACAACGCGGCAGGCCCAGAATGAGATGGCGGGACGAGCTCGACTCTTTCCACAAGAATTGGCGATTATCAGCACTGGATAGGGATAAGTGGAAGGAGGGAGGGGAGGCCTTTGCCCTGCAGTGGGACAGAAATGGCTAAATAAATAAATATAGCTAATATTGCTAATGTGTCAAATTGTACATAGTAGTGAGCAGTGGTGGCCCCGTGGCTCAGTAGTAACGGCTGCAACTTACAAGTCGTACGTCGTAGATTCGAACCCAGACAGGCGCTTTACTTTGTATAAATTATTTCATCACCACTGCTCTCAAACCAGTGAAGGAAAACCTCGTGAGAAAACCGGCATGTCCTAGAACAAAAAATTCGAAGACATGTGACATCTACCAACCCGCACTGGGTCCGCGTGGTAGATTACTGCTCAGCCCCTCTCACAGAGAGGAGGCCTGTGTTGCAGCAGTGTTGTTTGGCTAACCCTCCATCTAACATCCTGTATACACTTATAGTTTTTACTGCAATAAAAAGTTTGTATGACCTCATACAGTTTTTTTTGCGCATGTTTCCCAATAGCCTCTAATAAATTGTTGTTTTGCAAAAGTAACGCATTCCGTGAGATTAGGGTTTCAACCGCAAGAACAATTATTAATATTTTAGTGATTCCCCAGGTATAACGTTGCTAATTGACTTGTCACTATCTATAGGTGTACAAATTAGTAGTATCTTTAAAATAATTAACAGAACGTATGCCTGTAAGTGATAGCGTTATTTGTTAATGAGTTTTGTTTATGGTAGTTTTTTTTGTCATTTAAATACAACATACAATGTAACACTAAAATATATATATATTATTATATATGTACGAAAAAAAAGGGAAGAGGTAATTGGGCATCAAAAAACTCGTCTGCATCATCGTCCGTGGGAAAAGTGGCTAAAAGGCTGGCAGCGTTGCCACGTTGGATGGCAATGCTGATTCTAAGACCTAAAATTAGGTCAGCCTGGTATTGATTGGTTTTGATACTTATTCTGTCTTGTTATTTGCTCGTAGTAGAGCATAAAATCACAATAAAAGTTAGGCACTTATCAGAAAAGTGGTGTTTATCTCGCGCGCTTTTCCTATAAATATAAGCTAGTAAAATTATTCGCGTGCAATTTCTGTTTTAACATAAAATTTAACCTACAGCATCGCGTCGCCCGCTCGCGATTTTACTTCATTTTCGCTTAGCGTATTTTATTTTGGCTTGGTTCCTAAGGACCGTAGCGTAAGGTTAATAAATACCTTCCTCAAAACTCTACCAAATACAAAAAATAATTATAGAAGTGCTGCTGGTATTTCCAGAAAAACAAACAAGCTCTTCAGTATTATTGTATTATGTAGTATAGATAAGAGAGCAGTGAGAGTGGGAGGAGAGAGAGAGAGAGAGAGAGAGAGAAAGAAAAGTAAAGTTCACTTATCCTCCATAGAAAAGAGAGGATCCTCCGACCAGGTGTTGTGTCTGGCGGGCAATTGCCCAACGACTGATGTCGGGAAGTTTGTATATATGTTAATTGCGCGGTAAACTCGAGACTGCGAGATGCAGGATTTGCGTGACGTCAGTATGTCGCATGTGGCGTTGTAGATATAGCATAATATAACTATATTTAATAGGTGCTTAAATCTTTAGGAAATGGTATGGTAATCTTTGTAAACCATACATAGTCAATTCTGCAACCAGTAACTTAAGAGAGTTTGCCCATCGTGGGACTAAGGACCATTTTACCTTCCTTTTTTGGAAAGTTCAGCAATAGCCTGCTAGAAATGATGTCTTGATAGTAAAACCGTGGGAACATAAGAAATGGAAAAGAAAAACAATTGAACATTACCTGGATTGGTGAAAGTAAGCATATAAGGTATACCAACCTGCCTTGGGCCCACACGTGGTGGGTTACGGTCCGCTCCCTTTCACAGAGAGGATGAGGCCTGTGTCCCAGCACTAGGATTGTAAGAACATTGTAGGCCGATTATGTAAGATTGTAAGCAATAAGACAAGGCAAAAGAATGATAGAAACACAAAAGATTAGAAAAAAAATAACGTTCTAGAATCGAAACTACTTACTTAGGTAATAAGTACTAATAATTATAATAAGATAAAATCAGTTAATAGTTGAGGTGATGTTGTCGAGTTTCAAAATCCTTGCGCATATGTACCTACCTACTCAGTAGACGCAAAAATAAATAAAAAGTTCCAATATGGTATTTCCACACAGATAAAAAATAATGTAGGTGCATGTTTTCGTAAAAATACTCGACACGGAAAATATTTACCTATCTAAATCTTATGCTTTCTATTTGCTTCCGATATTAATATTTGCACATCCAGCCGTTTAGCGAGATTTTTAGAGAAATTATCGCCCGGGTTTGGCTAGCTGACGTGTTGAAGTCTCTCAGTTGTGAAACCGTTGTAAATTAAAACATTGCAAAAATATTCCGACGACTTTAACTCAACGGAGTAACTTTCAAATTCGCGTAACACGTTATTTTTCTACAGTTCAAGAAATAGTGGTTCTCGCTGTAGACGAAACGGCTTGATTTATTGTATAGGTGATAAAACCTTTCTCTTCACGTGAGATGTCCATTTTAGAACGGCATGTAGTGTAAATTGCATTGTAGATAACAATGTCTTGTGCACGATCAAATGGCGGAATGTCTGGGAGTAGATTTTCCACAGATGTTCGCCGACTCTCTACTTTCAGTTGCCTTATGTCGCTTAGTGCCTTATTTGAGGTCTTAGTGGCCCGTAACTAGGGAAATAAGCAGTGCAGCTTTGATTAGATCGATTATTAAGTATTATTATTAAGTAAGTTAAAAGTTAGGTTAGGTTGAACTCGACTTTTTGGGGTCGGTAATGTCGTGAATGTCGCAGAACGTAAGCACGACGAGATAGGTTGGCAAGTCATGGCTGGTGAAAGCAAAAAATGGATAAAACTGGAAACGTCAATTAATTTAAATAATATTACTAACTTTATTAAGAACTTTTTTTTTGTAATTACGGAATAATAAAGGCTTTTTATTTTATTGATTTTATTTCGTGAATAGATGACCGTTTTTAGACCTCTTTGCGCTTCAGAGATTCTTAGTTTCGATTCTAGAATTTTTCAGAAGGCCTATAACGCACCGATTAATATTTTCAAATTATTAGTTTGTAAGTCACAACCTGCCGGTCTGTTCTGTAAAATTCATAAAAAAATATTCGTGAAAACTTAGGCGAAATAAACTTGAAGAGAGCTGCAATTCCGCCTGATGCTAGGGAATATAGATAAGTTTTCACTGTAAGATTTTTACAGAACATATGGGCTGTTAGTTTGGCATGCATGAATAAGAATCATTTATTTGCAGTTAATATAGGTGTTACCAGTTGTAAAAGTAAGTGGTTTAATATACAGTTCATATTTTGGTTGTTTAAGGCATGCAAATAGATTTTCGTAACTCTGTGTGTAAAATACTGACATTTACAGGTTTCTGTTTGAACTGATAAACAAACCAGCATTCTGCATAGTTGGTAAAGGTTAACATAAGACGTATGAAGTTTACTTACTTGAAGTCACTAGAGTATTTATGCGATTATTATTAAAAAAATAACTGCGTAACAAACGATCAATCTGAATCGGTTTCTTTTTGACAGTTCAAGCACATTCATTGCGTTGTTGAGCAGACACAACGTGACTCATTTTTTGAACATATGAAGCATTGGATTAGCTTATCCTTCAAAATGATTCAGATTGAGATTGATTGTGTGTTATGCAATTAGGGTGCTGAGTTAAAGTTAATTTTATTGGTAGCTGCATGTATAGGACTATAATTGCAGATGCCCGTCGTTAACTCGGGAGTAATTTCGAGCCCCTAAGGCGGTCAGCGTAAAAGATTTCAGAGAAAAAACGCTCCGTCAGACTGCAGCCTAAGGCCGCTTGACAAAGAGTTTTAAATAAATCGCCGCAGAAACGATAATCACGTTATTCAGTATAAAAGGTACTTACAGTAATTTGAAAGAAAGAAAGAAATTCATCTTTCTGCAATAAATCTACATGGATGATAAGAGTAAATGAAGATTGTTTTAATCATAATAAAATTGATGGTGATAATTAACAAATTGTTTAGTAACATGCACAGAACTGCTTCAGAAAATAGGTATTACCTTAATTGTTGAGCTGCTACGAATGTGTGTAAACACGATGACAAGCAATGTCAAATCCCATGTAACTTCTAAATCAACTATATTAATGGCAAATTGTAGCTAAAGGCAAAATGCATATCTCATCCCGTATGTTTTAAAGCTACCACAAAACACAGAACTAAAAGGGTAGCCGCTTCGTTTTCCCGAATGCCTGTTTTTTGTAAACCGTTCTGCGACCCGCCAAAGACTAAAACAAAAAGGTGACGTTCAAACAAACCCGCCTTCATTATAATGCTGCCTTTACACCGACTCCCAGAATTGGGCAGACGTCGATCAAGTTATACGATTATGATGGAACACGCTTCTGACCAGACGCTGATGTAGAGAATTTAAATGTGGTAGAAATGAACGAGCTGACTTATTAGAAATTATTAATTGTAAAAAATAACGCCTATACTCGTTTTTTGACTAATCGAAAGAGTGAGCAATTTTTTTTTGTCAAAACTGATATCCGTACGGTATTATAATATGTGTAACAATATGTCATACATACATAAGATAATTCAATAAGATTAGGCAGTTTATATATTTATTTAATTACGGATTTTAAAGTTAACTTTTACGTAATCTCGAATAGTTACATTTTATGGCAGCTGTCAAAAAACGGTTAACCAAGTGGACAGAGTATAATCTGTTTGCATCCTTATAATTTTAGGAAGAAGTAGGTAGTGTTACTTTTTTTTTGGAAATTAGTATAATGTATTTTCCTACATACAGTCTAAGCATAGATAGGAAAAAACAGTCAAGCCGGATGCGATACGTTTTTTAAGTGAATAGGTAAATGCCGCGGAAAAGGAAGTAAATTACATAACACGTTGATCGGATTTGAATACAGTTGTAGCTTTTGATGTCTTTCTAACTGATGGGACATGCACAATTATAATTTTTTCATCAGACATCTTGTTCCTCTTTGAATCTGGGTATCAATACATGTTTTGCCTGTAAATGACGCAGTCAAATGTTACGTGTAAAACGAAAGTAGATATAGCCTAAGCCTTGTTGCATCAAGTGACGATGACGAGGCTTTGATCCATCTAGAGGAGGGACCATTCAATGTTTAGCCAGAAAAATTAATTGTCAAGCAAATGGACTAGGTACCAACTTAAATTGTCCTTATTTTCAAATCACAACTATCATCTTTGATGTATGAAATGCCTATAACTCGGCAAATTGACGTAGGGTATAAATTTGCTTAAATATTCATTTCCCAGATTGTATTTCGGTCACCCTAAGCTAATTAACGAGTACAGGGGGTCTACTCCGAATTGCAAAGTGCGAATGTTCGGATCGGACCGACACATGGCCGAATCGAATATTATTGAAAAATGCGAAAAAAGTTCGGATCGGCTCAGTTGGGTCGGGACCATAGTCAATATTCGAAAGAGTGTAGGAGTGTACGATCGGAACCGACCGAACCAAATAGTAACTTCGTAGCAGAAAACGGCCGAACATTCGGCTGATACTACTTCGGAGTAGACCCCCAGGTTTTCGATCACTGAACCTCTTGACCAGACAGCAGTCAATGCTTCATTAATAGGACTAGAGTTTACCACCAGTGCATTGAAATAAGTTGTTGATAAACATAAGAACAACAACCTGACACGCCTTTAATAAACAAAATATTTAAAACAAACTAATCTGCGTCTTATCTTCTGCGTCATAGGGGTCAGGAGTAAAAAATAGGTTACTGATGTGCTGGGGACAATAGTACAAGAATTTGTTCTGTTTGATTGTGTTATCAAATAGAAGTATGGATGGTTCGAAAGTTTGCGAAATCGGTGGGTCAGTGTCAGGGTCAAGAATGATTGTTAATTAATGATAATTATATCAACCTTTTTCCTTTAGGAATGAAATGGAATGATTGTTACTAATGAAATATTTGAATTTTATGTGTTTGTAAAAAATTATGTCAATAAAAGTTTATATCCATTGCGAATTTATTATAATAAACCTTTCGAACAAGCTTTAATTTGTTATAGACTAATTTGTTGTGGTAATTTGACTAATGATAGCATCTCTATCAATTTTACTATTTCTTAACATAGCTACATACTGAATATATTGAAAAGAGTTTTGACTAATAAGCAAAAATAAATGACCTAATCGTTGAAATTATGATGCCTTGAACTACATTAAGTTTAAAATGTCAAGATTAAACATAGTTCAATTATCGTGTATCGGTTAAACTCTTATGGATATAATAACCCACGTACATTAAAAGGTTGTAGAAATAAAACTGTAAGTAAAACAATAACTTCTGTACCTACTCGACTTACAAAATATTTTGCTCATGATTTTCTTTGTCAAAACAATACTATTGAACTGACTGAAAAAAAAACTGAGCCTCCATGGAAGAATTGGTAGTCATAGGAAACTTTCAAAAAGCAGTGACATGAATTTATGCCACCGCTGTTGATATACAAGTCTACATTTCATATTAAGGAAACGAGCGTAGAGATGTACCAGCACCACGCACCACCTGCATTGAAAATTAATAAAAGAAAGCTGACTCATCTAGTTCACCATATACTCGCGTCGAGGGTTGACGACCGGCTACATCGGTCAAAAGCGATTTAATTGAAACGCCATAAACGGAGGCCGCACCTGCATGGATGCGTACAGCAAGAAGATAATATAGTGACGTAGGCACGTAGCCATTAATCTCGCAATCGAGTCTCGAGAAATTGCAAATGTCCGACTTCACGAGTCGCCTAGTGTGAGCCGATAACGAATTAAATCCACTTTTATGTGGTCGGGCGTTAAAGTTGTTCAATGCTGGACAAATTGCGGTTTGGCGAGTGCGAATGGTGCACTTGTTTTTTGAAGAGTTTTATTGGAATGTCTTTCAGAAAGGTAATTGGAGTCAAATGAAGGGCAACACAGAATAACATACGCGATGTTTTTTTGTGTAATATTGTTTTATTTATATGTACTGATGTCGAGTTTGCCTTTGATGAAAAGGAACATTTTTATTAGGCGTAATTATGCCCCATCATTCAATTTCATATTAATAATTATGCTCTCTGCACTGCACTTTAATGAACAAGCAATATCAGAAAATCACCAGGACGAGAGTGAGCCAAATCAGTAATATGGTCATTATTACGGTACTTTGACGAAGGCAGCTGTCAAGTAATCAGGCTTCGTAAAAAATATTGAGTAATTATCTTTAAATTATTGGCCGTTTTTGAAGATAATATGGGCACGGCTAATTTGTTGAAACTCCCTCTTTTACGGCATTTTTATCTTTGCTTGTCAGTCTTGAGTCTGGGGTTAGCGACCTGGGTTTTCAAATTGTTAGATTAATCATTTACCTTAATATTTTTAAAGGGTTAGATAATTTGAAATCCGTGTATTATATAGGTATTACGACATCAAAACTTCCAAAATTGTTACCCCATAAAAGAACATGTTTCATACTATAAAAAGTATTTGTTTGTGAATTAGTGGAATAACCCGAGTGAAAGCACATTACAGAACGCTATCATTTGTCCGTATTCGAGTACATTTCAGTACACGACAGAAAATTATCAACAAATGCACGTGCATCATTTACTCACTACTATCGTTTCCTGGGTTTCTACTATCATCGGAAACCAACATTGCCAATACGAATTTTAATACTCAATTTGTATGGTTGTTTACAAGACATCACAATCGGCATGTGCCGAATTCTGTAACAGGTTTGTGCACTTCTGAGTCACATGTTTTTGTGTCTTTGGCCCAATGAGCTGCATTTTCATTCGTATTGACAGGGCGAATCAATATGACTTGATAATTTTGCGGGCGCTGCTCGCCTGGCCATCTCTAGCCTTACAAAGTACCTATAAGGGTGAAAAAGCAAAAGAAAGAACACAAGATAACATCACGCCTGTAAATCCCGAGGCGTTAGCCAGAGGTGTACCATGCGTTTCACCAGTTATGTTAAGAAAGAAAATACATTTATTTAGCACAGTCTAAAAAGCACCCAAAATATTATGGAAAAACAATAAAAAAAATGTATTCCGTAAAAGTGGAAAAAGTAGAAATGGCAGAGCGCTGAAAAGGCCCAGTTGAGCAAAAATGCAAAACACACTAGTGTCCTGGAGTTGTGAAGTATCGGATGTAATTAAGGGACCCCTAATGGCGTAGCACACATAGACCGACAAATGATCGCAATTCCTTTCATTTTGTCAGTTCAGCCACATTCATTGCGTTATTGACGTGTAGAACCGAAGAATTTTTCAAACCTACGAAGCAATGGATAAGGAATTTCTTTCAAAACCGTCGGGTGTGTGACGCAATAAGGTGCAGTTTTATACTGAATGCGTGGGTTTTAATTCGAAGTATAACAGAAATGAAAAAGGTTAAATGTTTTCATTTCATTGATGTAAATATGCGTATTGATTTACAAAACTTTCATACAATTCCATAGTCAGCACTTTCTCAATAGAGGGTCAGCCTTAGATCATGCCCAAGCGATAGCCTTTTCTTATACCATCTTAAATCACAGATTTCCCAGCAGATATTTCACTTATAGTCTTAGCAGTTGGTTATACCTTATTACGACATACTTTGTCATAGTTTTCACGTAGATAGTTGTGATCTTTGACCCAGCACGTCAATGACGGCCGTTGTTGCGACTTTTCACATAATACTTGTTATTGTTTAGAACTGACCTTTGCAACATTTTCTGGACAGGTAGACACACTATAATTAAAATGGTCTAGGCATTCTTTAACAAGTACCTAAGGCTAAACAAAATGTTTTGTATTAAAGTTAAATAAAGCTTATAAAAATAATCACCCATATATTTAGAATTTAACCAGCAAGTGTTTTAATTTGGAGCTTGGGAGGAATCATAACAGCTATGGATTAGACCAGAAACATTGGATCGTGTCGAGGTGCAAGAACAATCTTCTACGGTAAATGATAAATGATTTTATTTCTGCATCAATTTTACAAGTCAATCATATTTTAAAAATTAGATGAGGTCGTCGTTTCCTTTGTGACTGCTCTGAGAAGAAAGGCCGAAACAAACTCAGAGGTCACAGTCTCTTTTAAAGTCCAGCCATAATCTTGGTCAGATCATGTGACTACCATGTAGATTAAGACTAAGAATATAAGAAAAAGAATATTTTATTTGTAAAACATAGGTAATTTACATACAAAGATCTTAAAAATGAGTAGTGCGCTATGCTTTGCCAATATTGGCATACAAATGATTATATGATTCTGATTAAATATAATATAATAATATACCTAACATTTTTTTTTAATATTTAATATTTTAAAATATTTAATTTAATATTTTTAGATTGAATGGTCTTTTAAGGAAAGAACCACTCAGATTGAGTGGATCTGTCCAGTCAGTGCACGCATTTGTCAGTAATCGTGCAGCTCAACTCAAAACTTAAGGGGCTCAATGATTCGGCGGATAAGGTTGAGCAAATACTACTACAACAGAATAGTTGTGGATTTGATTTCCGCACCGCAACGTTTATTCGTACACGTGAAAACCGGAGTTTTCACGTTGCTTTGAACTCCGGATGTTGGTGAATGAGACGCGACAAAGTGTAGTCTACATGCATCCTGTGTGTTTCTGACAGAAAGAGTTGTTGTTGCATTTATGAATACTATACTTATTACATAATCAAGTTTCCACTGCTGGGTCACATGGCTCCTCTCCGTGCGAGGGCGTCGGCCGTAATCTACCACGCGGGCCCAGTGCGGATTGATAGATGTCATTGTCTTCGAATTTTTGGTTCTAGGACATGCCGATTCCCTCACGAAGTTTTCCTTCACCGTTCTGAGAGCAGTGGTGATGAAATAATTTACACAAAGTAAAGCGCCTGTCTGGTTTCGAACCTACGACCTACAATTCGTAAGTAGCAGCCGTCACCACTGGCCCACAACTGCTAAATATTATGCGAGGGCTAAAAAATCAAATATATTTTTGATTTTCAGGCCTTATTATCGTACATAATAACAGCCATAGTAGGTAAAATACACATTAAAAAATCTAGGTATAACATCGTAACGACCATATTTTATAAGCACGTGCCGTATTTTGTAACTCAATGTATTGTGTTTAAATACGCCACTGGCGTCGAAGCCCTTTCACCGGCATTGATAACACTTCGCGAAAAGTCACCAGCATATTGTATATAATAGCTATACATAATTATATACTTGTAGGTCAACGTTGAAAGTGTACGTTTATCCCCTCATGCCTTGAACCGTTATGACTTATTTGGTGATATACGATGTACGAGACAAGGCGGTAAATTGTTTTTTTTTACAGGTGTCATGTTGATGACTTTTATTGAAGTCAGTACTTCAATAGACTTCAATTTTAGGCTTGTTAAAAATCTGTAGCTTGCGTCATTAGGCTGTCTTGCAAGGTTTCTCAAAGAAGAAAGAAAGAAAATACATTTATTTGCGGCAAACATGACGCATAAAAAAAAAGAACAAACACAAAAAATAAAATAAAAAAACGTTTTTCACATGCTCCAACATTTTTGCCTCTGCCTCTCTTTTGCTCTGGCAGATTTAGTGCAATTTGTACCACATTCATTCATCATTCTTCATTGCGTCTTTTAATGTGTTCATACTATCTGAGGTGGTTTTCGGTGATTTACAATACGACAATAAATTAAACTACGTATATCTAATGACGTTCCTAGTCAGCATACAAAAATTCAATCAAATATGTACATCCAATACTTTAGTCACTATAGCTAGTCAAAGATTGGCAAAACCAATAGTTGGTCTCTATTTAGTTTGTTTGAAAGAATCACTTTTTTAATTTCAATGTCGGGATTTATTTGATACTTCCAGAATACTCCTATGCATTAGTATTGCCAGTGTTTTCATTTACTGTCGTATTCTCCATATTGTATTTATTATTTCCCAAAAAATGGTTATCATGGTTCAATCTTTCTGATTGTCCAAGATTATTAATTTGTGGATACCGTTAGATGGAATATTCCTCTACTGGAAAGGACCAGCTGATCGATTCTGTAAAAATCACCGTGAAAAGTCTGGTGAAGGGAGCTTAGAGTGAGCTGTCAATAGTGTCAATCTCTAGGATTAGTTGGAATGACAGCTCACTCCACGCTCCCTTCACCTAAAGTTTTCACGGTGAGATGGTTACAGAACCACACTGCAGGTGTGTATTTACCACGTCACGAAATTTTTTTAGTTGGGGTTCCTCCTATCACGTAAAGTGGGGATGATTTTTTTTTTCACGTCTACCCCATAGTTTGGGGTATCATTAGACAGGTCTTTTAAATAAATTGCGAGGTTACTAAGAGGATTTTTTGATTTGGGTATCAGTTTGCGATATATTCAACTTTAAAGCGCATTTTTTTGTTAAAATAGGGCGTCCACCCACCTCTAAAAAAAGCTAAAGCTAAACGGCTGGCTCCTGATGGTGGAAAATCATGATGGTAGTCCATGTGATGAACTTTGAAGGAAAACTATAACGGCTTAGATAACTTTGTTAGTTCTGGAGTTATAGAGGCCTAACTTGTAAAAGGCGCTTACTTCGTACAAAAATAACGAAATAGTAAGTAAACATGTAAAATTTAAAAAAATATAATCATAATAATTATCTATTGGACACGATTTTATTTCATTTTGAATCCTCTCTAGTGAAAGTGTATAACGACTCTCGATAGATGGCGTTGTGCATTTATTCCAATTTTTTTATTCATAGTAAATACCACCCCGTCTTCTAAATCCACGTGCCATTATGGGTTACTACGGAACCCTATTCTATGCGTGGCCTGACACACACTTGACCGGTTTTTTTAATAACGATGAATAGAAACCTTTGCATACACCTTTATCGATGTTATGACCATAGACGAGCACTATTATTAATGAATAAAGGTACTTTCAATAATAAATTATTGTTTGATATATTTTCACTTTATTCAAACAACGTGTATTTGCTAAACTATGAGAAACTACCTACACGTGAAAGAAAACAAGGCAGTACGGATGTGACCTTATGTCATCATTAGCGTGTAGTATTTTTTTCTAATAAACGAATTCTGCAAAGAAACAATGAAGCTAGCGCAGGCGTTCGAAACGCGCCCTACTTATGTTTTCTCAAAAATTCCTCATATTTTACGAGTAAGTAGCCTAATCGATGAAAAAATTCCGCTCTAGGGGATCTAGAATCATGTACTGAATTCATGGTTACAGTTTGCGCGTCGATGCCCGTGCAACCCTAGTCTCTCGATTTTTATAAAACTTACCGTGCATACAGTCCTTCTATAAGTTTTTTAAAAGACCCTTGAGCTTCTCTTTGTAAGTAGATGCGAATGTTCATAAGGTCGTAGTTTTGTCAGCGATAATGGTCATCTTACGAATATCATGTTCTAAACGTTTCAGCCCGTGTATGGGCTTAGGGTTAGTAGCACATGAAATGACAACTGATTACTTAAACAAGACGAAATCTCGAAGCTATGGCGGAAACTCTCCTTTCTTATTATCTGGATGGAGCTGAATACCAGTATTTTACATGGATCGACTGCCTATCTGACCTCCACAAGCCTGTTACTGGGTAATACACTGGTTGTCCTTGTCAGTCAAAGACCCACGAATGACAGCCGGGACCAACGGCTTACCGTGCTTTCCACGGCACCAAGGGGTCAAGACCCCTTGTTCTTGACATACCAAGGTATGTCAGTATGGTCACCCATCCACAGACCAACCGCGGCAAGCGTAGCTTAACCTGATCAATCGACCCATGCAGCTGTTATTACTTAGCCACAAGCTCCTATCTTTCTACATCTTTCCTTACCATCAAAGTAGAACTGGCTAGTTTTAAGCCTCACCTTAGTTCTACATGTCAATACTACTAAAAACTTTCCATGGTCCATTAAAGTGAAAAGCATAATCGATAAGTGCTGGCAAACAATAGTTAATTAAGTAGTTAGCTCACTGATTAGCTCCACGCCTTTGCTGTTTGCAGGGCGTGTAAAACTACCTTCTGACGGGACCAATTATCAATGTTAGTCTTTTATTACATTTCTAGAAAGTTATTACTTTTCATAAAAGAAAATTAGGTAGATAAAAAAAGAAATAAAATACGTATATTTGCGGTAAACACGAGTACAGACGTCAGCACATCCCATCACTACCCGAAACTGTCAAATTTTCCCAATGAGCTTTGAACCTTATGCTTCAGCGATTAAGTTAAAAATCTACTAAAGAAATATGACGGATTGTAGTAGCTTGATGTGCTGGCGTCTGTACATGACGCAGAGAAAGAACACAAAAAAAAACAAGTTGGGGGAGAAATATGCGGTACCTATTATCATTACATTTTGGCAAATATTTCCAAGTGGGACAAAATAGTAGGTTGAGAAAGAAGTGATAGAAACAAATACCTACTTAAGTTCTGCAACTGCATAATTCTGATAGATCGGCCAATAATTTGTCTAGTTGGCATCAAAATCATTTATTTATTTTAGTTTTTCTGAAAAAATAAAAGAAACTTTTTAAGTGAAGATACCTACTGTGACTGTGTACCTACTATTGTTTTTGTTAGTGCGTGTGTCTGTCATTTGTGTTTTACTTGCGAAGATGCCGCAGCTTTCATGATTATTCTGCGCGCGAGTACCTATGTAAACGCGAGTGTGTTGTTGTTGTGTGTGTTTGAAACTCTGATTCTTCAGCCAGTTCTCTCCAGAGATCATTGACTAGCTCTTGCTTATCTACAAAAGGCTTAATTCCTACAAAGTAGGCAACCAGATAATCCAAATAGGCATAACTGCGTAAAACACTTAAAAAGGTTACCAAAAAGTATACAGAGCCTGCCCCAATGCACTGGGGAACAACCACCCTGCAAAACGCATGCAGATGCTGCACGTTTTTTGCGCCTCATACGTACTAAAAAAATAGACGATATAATAATGGAATTAGGCCAAGCGGCCTTTCAGACGACCACATCTTTACGCTTAACAGGGTCTTAGAGGAAGAATGGCGTGTAGGTAAAAGAATTTATGTACTCGCCCTCGACATAGAAAAAGCCTTTGACAGCGTCGATCTCCTATTACGACGAACCAACAAATCGCTAACCAAAAGGCTAACGCTAACGCTAAAGGCTAACGTATGCATGATTGAACGAACATGCATCAAATGGTGTGGCCAGCAAAGTAGTGGATTATCAGAGGAAAGGGAGTCTCGCTGTAGCACCATGAACATGAAGCTATAGGGGCTAGTGCGAATCTTGGGATTCATTCGATTAATCGAGTCTGGTTTAACCACCCTGGAGTCGATGCAGATTCATTCATAGTTGGCATCAAAATCTTTGGGGACTTAAGTTCCCTGTAGAAATCAAAGACATATTCGTAAATGGCCATTGGTCATATTACTTATTATAAATACACGAAAAAGATAAAGATAACGGTGTTTTCGTAGTAAACAGTATGACCTTACTGTTACATGGAAGTTGTCCGTTTCAATATTCATAATGTTGCTAACTGCGTAATACGTACTTGTGACAGACAATTGTAGACACTACTTTTATGTTTACTCAAAAGATAATAATATTTTGTTATATTCACGTGCTTTAGCCTAATGAGGTGAACTGTGAACCAAGAATCATAAAAAATTGAGATATTGTACATAGTTTAACTTAAGATTAAACATCACTTCTCTTGATGATGTTACCACTAAATGGGGAAGCTGCGAAGATTTTAAGATTGATCATGATAAAAATGACGACGAAAATTATAAAGTACCAGTACAGGAGTACCAGAAGATAAATGGCAGGCACCAAAAACTGCAAAGAATTGTTTCCTTGAACCGCTTTGAGCCAATACTGATCTGATATTTTAAATAGATTAGATTAACTAAATTAAACGAATGCGAGAAAACAAGATGGAGGTTTTGTTTACACACGTATTGGAAGATGAAAAAGAAATATTAATTGATACTTGTATATCAATTAATGTTTTTTTTCCTATCTCCCATACAGAATTTCTTAATAAACAGCAGTGTGATAAAGTGATTGTATGACCGTTAAAACAATAGTTGAGAATACAAAACCCATAGATATCAATGATATCATAGAAAACCTATTTCCCACAATAAAATACCATGAAGATCGTAAAAACAACATAACACCTTCGTCAGTATTTCCCGAACGGAAAACAAGTGACATGTATTTTTACACAAACATATCAAACATTTCTCCAGTTACGTGTAAATCCTATGTAATACTGGCCGAGCCATCTAGACTCCGGACTGCTTCTGAGAATTTTATTACATAGGGACAAACCTGAAGATTGAGTTCAGCTGGTGTATTCTTCTTTAGGGATTGCCAATATTGACTGTGATAGGCTGAGTTATTTGACTATTGGCCGCTCACATAAAGCTCACTTCACCGTTGTTTTGACAGTGAGATTTTACAGAGTACACCGGCAGGACCGTCGTTCACCAGTGACGCTAGTGACCACGATTCTAACGAGAGTCAATTGCCATTCATTCATGAAAATATTTTTCCTATATCTATAGTTAGTTTCACATCCGCCTATGACGTCAGCCACCTAAGTAATACCATTGTTATCGATCAAAATGGAGGTAATATCAATGGGAAGATTATCGAGTTTCCAAGTTATTATTTTATAGTGAATGGCATATTCTTGATGTGTCTCTTCTGCATTTGAATAATAATGATCTGTATTTTATGTTATCTCTGCCAGATAAACTTGAAATTGTTACTTTACCATTTTTACACTTTTTATAATTTTTTCGATTTGAAATATCAATTAATTATTATTTGCATTATGAACAACGTATTCAAAAATTTTACTATTGATACCTATCACAAATCTGATATAACTTGAATAGCTTTACTTTAGTAGGTACTGTAAAAACAGCTGTGAAAGAGATACTAAGGTACGTATTCTAGAACGATGATTGGTGAATCTCGATTGAAAAATAGAAGCATACGAGGACCCTTCATTTTGATCACAATTGCTGAAATTATGATAAAAAATTAAGGGTCCTAGTGTCTGCAGTTTTTAATATATTATTAAATAAATATATATATAAGGACCTTTTTTCTTAGAACACGTTTGAATACACTGATCAATGTGAAGATTAAAACTTGGATGCATTGTAAAACAATAAGAATTGCTGCAATTATCGTCAGATCGGCCCTTACTTTGAAGTCAAGGCCTACCTGATCGTTTAATCTGCACCTCGACATTTTCAATACTAACGAGGACTCATAATTAACTAGTTTCTAAGAAAAAATATTACTGAATAAACAAACCTTTTCTGTATCTTGCCCATTCGTAGAGCGAGAATTGAAGCAAATATTTATGACCTAGCCAATAAAGATAAGAATTTATCAACGTGGTTTTTATTGCCACTTTGTTGTAATTAAACACAAGAAAACTAATGTTCTTGTAACGGATACTGTTATAATCGAGGTCAGTGACAAACCCCTCTTCATGAAAAAAATATCACAGCCGATGAAATAAGTCAGAGCGCCGTGATTGTCAGCGTCATAGTTATAAATGGCATGGTGTGGGAAGACAATGCGTTCACTTACATATCTACGGAGTACAATAACTTGTATATTTGCACATGCATCGTCACTTGAAAGTCTGTCTGTACCTGCGTCGTACTCACGGCGAGCAAGTCCTTCAACCTTGGGACCTGTACTGCGGATATTTCGCTTGTTGATTTTTTCTCCTTTTCCGCAAATCTCCGCTTCACTATTTACTTGCGAATCTTGTCGGCATCGACTCAATAATAGCGTTCTTTAACGAACACGGTCACGTCTTTGGCATTTGTTGTTGTACCTACCGTAATTGCTATTACGGATCGCATCAACTACTTCAGTGTAATGTTTACGCGTTATAAACATTAGCTTAGCAGCGAATTTTTTTTCCATGAAATGTTGTTTACGCTATTCGTACAAATTTCGCGCACGTTGCTTGATGAAATGCTTGCATATTCGGGATAGAGTAAGAGAATATTGGGTGCCTGGTTTAAGACAATCGTCTTAATGTATTTCATGTCGAGATGATAATGAGAAACGGACGTTGAACGCTGCATTATTCTCCAGAGGGCAATAGGTGGCGCGATATGATAGCCCAGGGCTCGACAAGTGCGGTCGAGGCCGGGAGCCCGGGAGAGGTGGCAGCCGCTCGCATACCGCACTCAGTATACAATCGCACGCCGCAAGTGTTGCGCGCACGCCACTCACTGCAACAACCTCGCGTACTTATCGAATCGACTGCCTTATCGATTACGCCTTCCGCTCCTTTGAACGTCGCGCGATTCCGAACAGTGATGGGTGACTCTCGCGATAACGTGTGAATAATTGGAGGATTAGGAAAATAAACAAGTGCACGTGATGCAGCGGTAGATCGCGCCGACAGTGTAGACCTATCGGCGCCGCTCCTGGTGGACCAGACCCATGAGTGTCAGTCCCCTACCGGTGTCCAAGGAGATAACGTGATGTGACAGCGATACGTGTCGTAGTGCCAGTGGAATTGTTTTGTGAAAGTGTGCACCGAGCGTGAGTGAGCAGACGGCTGCCGGCGCGGCCGGTGCTCCGTGACAATGTTGAATTGCACCGATCTGGAATGCATCCTACACCATCATCATTACTATGCACACCTGCACCACATTCATCATTTACAAAATGCACAGGACACAGGTACGTCGATGATATTCATAATCGTCATAGTGAAGGTGATGATGAGGTTTTTAAATCAATCAGAGGAGAACAATGACGAACCAAAGGTAGTAACAATGAAATTGTTTGTTGAAGAGCTAACGATGAGTGCTAATGATAACAAATGAGACGAGCGAAACGTGTAGGCCTCGGTAGAAATCCTTGATTTAGATTCAGCATCTGATGCAAACATTCAAACTGAAGTTCATGACGAAATTACATTAGGTAAATAAATTATTATTTATTACGATGTGCTTTAATAGTACGAGAGACGTACTTGACCTTTCTGAACAATAAGAAAAAATGAAAATTGGGCACAACACTCAAGAGCGATAATAGACTGAAACTTAAGGTTCGGTGCAATAACTAGCAGGTGTTGGTGTAGATATCACGCAACGTACCGGCCTATTGCGAGCTGTTTTCACTCTGTTAACTCACTTGGACGAGCGACTTTAAAACCTGCCTGACAACGCGAAATGGACGAAATATTTGTACAAACAAATGTTAGACGTTTTCTCTTTTAACTCGTCGCAGACATATTGAATAACTAAACTGATTATATTAACCTTACCAGTTGACCAGTTCAGGTTTACCAAAATGATTATAAATCTTTCAAAAATGTATCTTCCGCCAATCACTTCAATTAACGGAGTCAAGTCTGCTGGAGATGCAAGTGCAAGTTAGATAAGTTATTTTTAAGTTGATAACTACACTGTCACATTAGAGTAAGGCATGTAATGATCGCTAGTTATAAGGATGATAAGTAATTAAATAAATAAAAGTTCCGTTCAAAAAATGTTTTTGGTTGTGTAAATAAGCGTCCGGAATATCAAAAGATGTTGTTATTTTCGTATTAGCTCTTACCTTTTGATCACTATTTTAGATATTTCATACTTTCCATTGGAATTTGATACAGACACTTTCTTGTGCATCAAAAGTTATCTTCCCATTATCAGTGCAAATTACATAAATTATTATTTTTTAAGAACGTGAATGTGTTATAGTACACTTTTAAATCTGCCGAACATTTCTTCAGATGGAGAATAAATTCATATTTGTTTTTATGTCTATTGATTCATTGGTTTATTATCGTTGGACGAACAATGATCAATGAGTTTCAAGTTCGTTAGTATCATAACTACACGCGAACTATTTGAAAACAAAAACAAAAAGAAGTAAACAATTCTCTTATGCAAGACGTACGTTAGACTGGTCTCAAAACCTGTATACCTACCTGGTGTTCTGTTAGATATAAATGGTGTGAATTCACGCCATAGTCCTGGTCAGGTAGGTAGGGAGAACGTTCTTTCCTATTACAATCTATTATTTATATGAATTTAGTGATTACCATAATATATGCTATATAAAGATAATAAATATCTGTTGGTGTTGGTGTTGAAGTTGCTTTGCTCAGAAATGTTGACATCGTGAATCTTAGTAATTAGCGACAGATTAACCTATTGCTACTCGTAAAAAATGTATCGTATCAGACGATACGCTCAGCTCACATGGGTAATTCATTAATACGCTCTTTGTTTCCTACCTTTTGTTAGTACACCGATTAGAAGACAAAAATGGCATTTTATGATACTTACTCATTTTTCTGTTTCATTATTAGTTAATAATAATTAGGTACCTACTACTAATATTCTGAATTTATTTTCGCCTACCAAATGATGATAAAAATGAACGTCATCAATGTAAAATTCAGTCATTATGAGTTTTATTATTTCAAATCAAAGTCGGTTAATCCCTTCTGTTAACATTCTAATAAGGATCATTTTTGTAAAACAGGTAAAAAGATACATTTTGATTATCTCAGTAATAACTTGAAAATGTTGAACGTCGTTAACCCTAAAACCAGTCATTTTAAGTTCGTTTATTACCATGCTAACCGAGTGTACCTATCGAGTGCAGTATTTCATTTAGGTTAATCTAATAATGCTAACGAAGGAGCAATACGTTGCCATCTGTTCTAGACATTCTAAGACCTCGAGGTCTCGATTTTGTGTTCTTGACCCTAAACAGGTGAATCAACCAATTATTTCAAATTCTTCTTAATACCAGTTTCACTTCAAGTCTTTTAATAATTATGTTTTGTAATTACTTTTATCCTCAACTCTCGTGCTAAACATTTTTTTTTATATCATTGAGTGGCTAAATATTATTTCATCATTATTGTTATGTAATAACAAGATCTATATGATGCACTCGTAATAGTTAAATTATGTCAGTTTTCCTCATTCTTATATCCATTAAGTGATAAATATATGTAGTTGTTATTATTTTATTCTGATTGTTTCTTTGAAGACTATAACAAAATTAAGACAGCGTATAAACCTGACTGCAGCCGTGACCAATTAGATTGAGTAAATCCTTTAACTGGATCTTTATCTTATTCAAAACTCAGACGTCTGTCCATTTATTTATGCTTAGCTCGATGTTACGTTTGTGGTTGATGTAGGTTCTTCAGTAAACGTCATGTTATGCTATAAGGAAGAATAAGCAATTGTTGGTCTAGACGGACCGATGACTGATATAACTTTAGTTCTAGCCTAAATCTTTGAGACAGTATTTGTATTTCGAACTTTATTTCGATTTAGGCTAAGTTAACTTAGCACCGAACTAAGCTGTCATTTTTGTATAAAGAACTATATTTCTATAACAGTTAGGTTCTTAATTCAAAAACTGGCTCGGTGGTTTAAACCTGATCGAAATAAAAACCTTGTTTTGTAATATGGGGGAGTATGTTGAAGAACTAATATTAGCCTCTCTGTATAATTTATCATCGATTAGTCCGGAAGTTTTGTATACAAGTAATTATTTATAGTCTTAGCTATACTTCTAATGACTCAGACGAATCCGTGACTGTTTTAATACATTTTAAATTAAATGTATTGTCTTTGTTGCGATGAAAAGATACTTTGTAATGTATTGGATTGTAACAGAATAATTTAATAATATTTTTCTTTCTTCGTTTGAAACAATAATTACAACGATGAATGTTTTTTCACTCATGAAAAAATGTTGCATGTGACTTGACTTAAAGATTGAAAATTAAATTGAAGCTTAACGCATTCATTAGTTTTCCGTCTTCTTTAGGACTTCATTGCTCAAAACCTACACTTTTAATAATATGTAATAAGATTCATAAATATAATAATACATAATATAATAATAATAAGATAGAGACATATAGGTAGGTAGGTATATATACATTTTCTATGCTCATTGAACCCGGCGGGTTCATTATATACTTACCTATTATAATACAATCTATAGTATTTCATTTCATTAAACAAGACGTTGTTTAATGGAACTAAAAACACTATTGACTATATGTCGTGATACCTACATGTTTTGGTAATTTGTAGATCAATGAATATTGTTCTATTTGGTTATACACTTAGTACCTACCGTACATTCATGTTGGACCAACAGCTGATCACATGCATGGCTTGCTCTCTCTCCTGTAACATAGCCAATTGGTTAGAGATCTCCCCTATACCGGGGGATCGCTATAATCATCTCGTTTAACCACAAGGCCAATGTTAATATCTGTTGCGAATGCGCCTGTATTTCCAACAGGTAGTTCCCAATTTAATAATTTGCGACGTGTCTCTTCCTAGGGCGGTCGATTATCACTTACATAGGCGTTAACTGATTTGCTTGTCGAATCAATTGAGGGTCTGGTCTCTATTTCAAATTTGCATTTGATCTGCAACGATTTGAATTCGTTCCATGTTATAGATTTTAACTTTCTAATCTTGTCTTCAAGTGTTCGCCAATATTCAATCAATTTCTTTATGAGTAATGAAATGATAAGTCATGTTGGCAAATAATGAGAGTCAAGATTAATTGTTTTTGTGCTCTATAGATTATAACCTGAACAAAACATTAATATATTGATTCGCTACGGAGAAACTTAATACGGTATCACTCTGAAATAGAAACAGGCTGAAATATAAATTTGTCAGGAAGATAGTGGGCGCGATAAAGAAAATAAAGCTAGTCAAGACAATGATGTAAGATTTCATCGTCTTTACCTTTCATCTCTATCGTAACCCAATTTTCTCTTTCAAGCCCAAAATTATGTTCCAACAAACCCGTATATTTCGCCCGTTTCCTTCCACTCTCTTTGAGTTCAGTAAATGGTATCTTAGATAATATCCTGGGCTTGCATCCGGGTAGGAAACGCATGTCACGATATTGAAACAGATAATTATTTCACTGATAATGTGTTGTTTCGTTGCTAAGAGCAGGTTCTAAAGTGGTCATTACGATGCTTTTATTGAAGTTCAGGGCGCGATAAGCTTTAATATTTGCTTGAGATATACCAAGAAGTATATGAAAGTGTTTGCGAACTTGAATTTTATGGTTTTTGCAAAGTGTCTGTCAGTCATTGAAATCTAGTTAAAAAAAAGAAACAGGTTTTATGGCGAAATGTTTGATTTTATTTATGTTAGTAAGTGTATACATTTTCGGTATTATCTTTGTACTTTAATTATTATAGATAAAACAATACAAATATAGTTATTATAGGTATTCTTAGAATTTTATTGTATGTATAGATAACTAACTATTTACACTAGATACTAAATTAAATAACTAACTAACTAACTATACAAATAAATACAAAACAAAGGACACTTAGGCGTCGAAGTACTCGTCCGCATCGCTGTCATCCGGAAACGTGCCCAGAAGACTGGCAGCATTGCCATGCTGAATGGCAATTCTAATTCTTTGGCCAAAGACCGACCCAGCCCTCTGGTCACGTGAAGTGTCGACGAGCCGGAGATAAATTTCCTTAAAAAGGAGACTCGCACTCGGGCCCCATGGCCCGAATGTTTCGTATCCAAACGGCTCAAAGCTGTAGTTTGAAGAACATTCACAGTCTGATCTCAGGCTCAATCTGTCACAAATACCTCTAATTTCTCTACATTTTGACAAGTTTTTGACATTTGTTTGTCGCCGAGATGATACCGCGACTAGATTTTGAACGTTTTTAATTACGGGAATTGGCCTTCATATATTTTATGTGAGCATGAAAAATGACAGTGTAATGATTCTGTGTGCAATAATTATAACTGAATTATGTATAAATCGTCGGTATATATTTATGCATATTTTACAACTGACAGGCACCCGTTTATTCGACTTTTGCCCTAAGACTATTGATCATGTGTTCAGTTATCAAGCTGGTGGTAATATTACCTACAATAATTGCTTAATGTCATTGTGTAGGTATCAGATGGAAACCATTATATAAATAATAATACACGATTTAACATACATATTATAAGTCCACATCACACGTCAGTATCACACAATCTTTTGTTTAGACATAAATAATTATCTTAATTCGATCAGTCACAGTGATTACACATAATTAGCCTATAACGTCCCCACTGCTGGGATACAGGCCTCCTCTTGGTGAAAGTTAGTGGGCCGTAATCCACCACGCGGGCCCAATGCGGATTGGTGGATGTCACATGTTCGAATTTTTAGTAGTGGGCCGGTTTACTCACCATGTTTTCCTTCACCGTTGTTAAGAGCAGTGGTGATGTAATAATTTACTCAAAGTAAGGCGCCGGTCTGGGTTCGAACCTACGATCTACAGCTCGTTACCAATGAGCCACCATTGGTCACAGTGATTAACAAATAGAAATTATAATTTCACATTCTTCGCGTACATAATTGTTAATACCTGTTACTAAAATATTACTGTTGGTTGTATCACGTTTGGAAATCTAGAATTAAGTAACGTGACCTTGGCTTGCCAGCCAAAGTATTCAAAACATAGGTAGCATTTAGATCTTAGATTATGATAAAACGGTTTGCTAAGCTTGGTTTAGACAATGACACAGTTGTAATAGAGGGTGATTTGCATGAAAATAAAATAAAAAATAATCTAAGTTGACTAACTAGCGTCATTTCCAGTCCCAGTAATGAACAAATGTTTCCCTTAGACTTCATATTTCTGTTTCGGTTGCTTTTACTGATCAATAAGTCATACTCGCTCCCAAGCCTTTAGTTACCACGCCAGCGTTTCCTAGACCTGCCTCCCCATTTCCTATCTCAACGTTGGCGTAACCAGCGAACAACGAATGATGAAAACGTGAATAGGAATTATCTTAGTTCAATATGCCTTCTGTTATTGAGATTTAATTAGTTTTAGCAAACATGCGTAATATGTTAAACTAATATCCTCTTTGTTCCTATTAACGACATTGCAGATAAATAACACCTAAGTATTAATAGTTAGGAGTCTCTAATTATTATAATCGGAAAACGTAGGGTAGAATGCCTTCAGGCTAGGGGAAGCAAGGGTCTTCGCAGGGTGGCTGGTATACAGCTGGATAAGAACAGTCGAGGATTGGGCAAAATAGCAATGGACTGTTGATGATGTTAATTCTTGTAGTGCACAAAATAACTCGGTTCTTTAACTAGTCTAACCCGTTGTAATGTGAACCTAGCTTAACCATATTTTCGTGTCTAGATGCCAATTCAAAGTTTTCTTTTTTTGTATGTTAGAAATGCCGATGACCTTACAAAGTGAGATAGACTAAGAACCTTTTTAATTATTCATGCAGCGCTCAATGGTGAACGGTTTTAAAACTCAGATGCATTTTTAATAACGATTTAAAAAAAAATGTGCATCAGAAACGTTTATAAGCGTGTTCGAGCACGTGATTGTGTAGTAAAAAATGTAGGTAGGTACATGGGTATTGATCGTTACGATTGATAAGAATGCACTACGTTAACTGTAATCCATACAGATTTATTTACTTGGAAGTTCTTTTAAGAAAATTTTACGATATCTAAATAATAGATTTGAAAGTTAAATCTATCATGGTTACTTCAGTATTTATCCACGCATCAGTATTCATTGCGTATTAATTAAAATGAATAACTAAATGCGAAAGATATTTTATTTTTACAAAGTTTCCTCTAGTCGTAACTATTAAATTAAAATAATTTTAGGTTGGAATCGTTATTTGCAATCAACTCAAACGTTAACGTTCAAAAAGTTTTATATAAATAACTATATATTATGAGGAAAGACAAAAAAATATAAAAAAAACTCAAGACTGATGAGTGGTACCCAGTCATTAAGATTTTTTGCGTTTTAGCTTCTGTGACTTTGTAAAATTACGTCTTTATCATTCCATTAATTTTAAATACGCAATCAACACTGACATGTGGTTTCTCTAAATAATACCATATTTATGTATGAATAGCAGGCAACATTAAATCATAAACGATTATAACACTTGAACACACTGAACCGTAACAAGGCTAATAGACGTCGTATGAACAGAACTTAAAAAAAAAACAGTATAAAAATATAATTCCATTAGAATCTTTGTTACTACTATTTTCGCATAAACGGCAATAAGGAAATTCTTGCAACCACTTCTTGGATACATTAATCGAACCCAATTACGGAAATTGTTAATGAATGCAGCAGATGTAGAGCGACTTTCATGGAAATACGTGAATATTGATATTGTCGTAATAGGCTGGTGTAGCCGCTTTGTCGGTGTTGTAGAAGCAAGTGCGCCTGAGGCATACCCGACCTGCCGCTACTTCTAATAGATACGGTTTAGGTTGTACGGATGCCGTTTACACGGCTACGATGTGGACCCGTTTACGGGTCGGTTACCCGGATGTGGTATACAGCTTCTGCTTAACGCTTGCGCTGATCAAAAATGGTTGGGGTCCAAAAACAATTCACGTTAGTCAAAATTCCCATGTTCATCGCATTCTCTCCGCGCTCAAAAATCTCTTGGACGCTAAACCTGACTGTGATGTTTTCGCTAATGGAAGACGATCATGTCAGTGAGTCTGAAGTTGTGTGAGATGAGTGTGAAGAGAGAATTTTGTCTAATTTTCCTTAACCAATGTAATTAGGGGATTACCGTTTTTGGTAAAGTAAAATAAACAACTCAGTTATGATCTTGCCACTTGCCCTGATACTGAACAGGCTGATCTTGGTATTTTGAAAGGTCACAAGCAGGGTGATGTCTAAAGGCAAGTTATAACTACACGCCAAAATCAATATAGCGGTAAATGTCATTTAAAATGAATTATGAACGCTAATTGAAAATTCATAATAGAATTTAAATTCAAGAAATCATAATGATTTATACAGGATGCGGTCAATGTTCTTTACATAATTTATTAATTTCTCACTGTGAAATAACAGTATATTATTGTTTAAATAATAAGTTCAGTACTGTAGATATTTAATAATAAAATTTAGAAAACCGATCTATCAGATAATGTTATCAGTCTCTTCGTTAGTATTTAATCGATTTTGCATTTTGATAATTACAATGTTTAAGTTTCACCTTGGCTTTTGAGGACACACAAATTGTATAAAAAACTAAATTGAATTTTAATTAATAAAGGTAAAACGAGTCAAAAGAAGGAAAATATTTATTTCATAAACAGTTGTCAAACTTGAAGCTAATTTGAATACCGAGACCGGTTAGACAAACATTGAATTCACGTTTGTTATGTTCATTATAAATATCTTCGAGAAAATTATGATGAAGGGAATAAAAAAGATTTTATGTGGTCAAAATCGAGTATTTTTAATATGACGTGCCTTTCCATCTGAGAAGGCAGTCTTTCTTGAAACTGAAAGACATCACCACACTAATACAAATCCAGATACAATATAACGCCTAGCCAGTAAAAAAAAAGGATTCCCAAGAGGATCTTCACTGGGTCCAGCAATACCAACAAACATTTGTGTATAATGGGTCGTAAAGACGTGTATTTAGGTTCTGTTTTTTTATGAGGTGGAAAAACCACCAACACAATGTAATGTAGACACCTATTTTATTATCATTCTATGCAAGTGTAAGGCTCAGTACAGTAGTAGAACGTTGCACCAAACTTGTCAGTTTGACAGCCAAAAAGATCGAGCGAAACCAAAACTCAGGCAATCGAATCAACAAACATAAATTGGGCCTCCGCACGTCACAATGCGCGAATAAGACTCGGCTGCCCGAGTAATCGACATCGCCGATTATGCATTTTACAAAATGCTCGATATCCGAGGGTCGATCGGTCAATTCCGAACTGCGACGAAGTTCTCCATCCATCAGTTGTTACTTATACGTCATAAGCGGCGCACGAGTGTTGAGCCGGAGTAATTGACTGTGATTACTGTGAAGCTTTTTTTGTTACCATTATTGTTAATGCCGACAACACGTGGCCGGGAATACAGATTTTTTGCATCCATCTTAACGCTGGTTTATTAAAGCTCACTGTGGGCACTCACAAAGCTGATTGTTTTTGGCTACAACCGTTCATCCTTTCGTGGTTTCAGCGTGAACATTTCTGGCGTAATTTGTGCGATTTACACTCGTGCAAACTTGGTAGCTTTTGATTCGAATACATATAACGATTACATAGCACGCCTGTATATGGAATTATTAGGCAAATGCATATCTAAAAGATATATTCCGGGTCATATTTATGGCGTGTTCTTCTCGTTTTTCCATAATTGATGGTGTTTTGTAATTATACATGATTACATTTTTAAGCAGGTTGTAAATCTGCTAGGCCTACATTTGCAAAACCGGATTTATTTAGTGAACCATCGACCACATTGACATTTCGGAGTCAGTTAATATATCTTGTTTGTTGCCCATAAATTAACGGAGATGTATAAGAATTGTGTAAGTTTATGAAGATAGATTATAGACATAGATGGATGTTTCGTCGAGTTAGTGTTGACCGTTGAAGGTCTGTATTTTTTCTAGAAATACTGGCCTCGACCCTATTGACTTCGGTGCCTATTAAAAACCTCTACATATATATACTACAGTCGGTACGTAACTATATATTTGTGTAGAGGTGGCCTCAGTTCATCAAGAAAAATAATTGTTGGACTTCTTAGTCCAACAATTATTTTATCTCTAAAATTACGAGAATTGCCCCTCAGGTCCTCGTAATTTTAAGACCGTTCACAGTCTGATCTCAGTCTCAATCTGTCAAAAAATACTTCTGATTTCCCTACATTTTGACAAGCTTTTGACATTTGTTTGTCGCTGAGATGAGACTGCGACTAGATTTTGAACGTTTTAAATTACGAGAATTGGCCTTCTGACTTTTTCTCATAGGATCTTAGAGTTTATCATCAATTGGCTCACCTTATTTACCTGGACCCTTCTTTACCATCATTTAAGCTAAGTAAATGAACGAAAGCAGAAATAGAAAGCTAAAGTTAGCTGACTGTCCAGAATGTCATATATGGACATAATATCAATGCACCCCAAAAAGTGAAACGGTAAAACAGTTGAATAAATAAACACTATCGGAATTCTGAATACAAGTAGGTAATGCTAGAAAGCATAGTAATTTTACCATTATACCAAGAAATAATAACACTGCTTAGTATTCAAGCAAAACAGATCTAAATCTTTCCAATGTGCTTGGATGATATCAAAGCAATATACTTTGCATTTTATTAGTATGCCACAGAGATGCGGGGACCACGTTTTGTGCCCTTCTAGGGAGAATAGAATATCTTTATTACATTGTAAGGCACATGCAGAACGTGACAGGTGGTGCATTAGGATTCCTAGTGCATGCGTACCGTTGACAGTTTGCTTTAAATTTTAGATGTGGGAATTGGTTTGGGCTTTTCCAGCCGCCGCCGCTTTCTTGTAATGATTAGGAGTTAGATCTGGAATGTGTTCAGGTATATCGGTAGTTAGATTTCGAAAAGTATTAGCATTTCGAGCCATTCACACGTTATATAATCAGCCTATAATGTTCCCACTGCTGGGACACAGGCCTCCTCTCTTCGAGAGGGAGTAAGCTGTGATCTACTACGCGGCCCCAATGCGGGTTGGTAGATGTCACATGTCTTCACACACCATACTGCCGACCATCGTCCTCACATACGTCCATACGTCCGTTTTGGCACATGATATACCAGTTCAATATTCTTCATTATAAGTATAGGTAAGTGACCGAGTGGCGTCCAAATACTAGAAGACGAGATTTCGGTCGTCCGGCGGCGACATGGGCGGACGATATTGTTGCCATCGCGAGTAGTACCTGCGTGAGGAGGGAGGCGTGGAGATTGTCACAAGAATAGACAGGCCTATGCTCAGCAGTGTGTGAAGTCAGAGTGTGGATGAAGATGAATTAAATTAAATTCATTTATTCAATAACAATTTTTACATCGTGTCTGAATTTCTATAACTAAATATTTATAAGAAACATCATGCATGCAATCTATATTTAAATCATTACAATAATCTAAACTAAATTAAAATCAGAAAAATATTTAAAAAAAATTAAAAATTTATGTCATAAGTCAATTCATTATGTCATAAGTCAATTCATAAAATTCAATATAAAATTTAATAAAATTTTAAATTAAGTATGTTACTTTCGACTCTGTAAAATTCATCAATGGAATATAGAGACTTATTTAACAAGAACCGTTTAAGCTTATTCTGAAACCCACTTGTATATACTAGACTTTTTATTTCTGTCGGCAGTTTATTGAACCTTTATAATGACTTGTGGTAGGCGTTATGCTTTACAACGTTTAGGCGAGGCACTTGCTTCATCTGGAGATCTTTCCTTCTTGTGCTCTTCCTTTTTTGCCTTTCATCTTCAGTCTCATATTCAAAGATATATTTTGATAAGTGACTAGGTAGGACCAAAATGTACAAACTTGGGACTGTCAATATATTTAAGTAATTAAAATGTCGCCTGCATGATTCTTGCTCTTGAATTCTAGCTATGGTTCTGATTACTCTTTTCTGAATTTCAAAAGCTTTATGAGTATTGTAATCATAACTTCCAATGATATGATAAGTTTTGAGTTGATTCTCTTCATATCGTGGTAATCTCTGGTCAGCCATTCAAAATGATGAAGTTATCCCTCCCTGTCATCATAAACATTATACAAACTTGTCTCACGGAAGCTAAGCTTATTAGAATGCAATCATCCCCACAGTAAGTACACCAATTTGCATTTCATTCATAAGGAAGTGGAAATTCGCAAACGTTTAGGATGTCGGTCGGTAGATTAGATCTGATCGGCGATGCGCCCGCGTCTGTGGGAGCTGACGAATTATTGTGAGTTCATCGTACTTGACCTTTGCACTTCGTATGAATTTATGAAGCAATTGGCTAACGCTAACTGGCCGTGTAGGCGGACCCGTGTTGTTGATTAAAATTGGACGTAATTAGATAAAGATGGTGGCTGACTTTGTGGAATTACAGATTGCTGTAATTGGTGGGATTTGAGGTTCCGAAAGGTATTTGTTATCTGTTTACTTTGTCTCCTATAGAATATACAGTCTATTTTGAAAAACTCAATCACAATGGCTAGGTACCTATTCCAAAACAACAAAAAAAACGATCTTTAAAACAAAAAGCCTTTTGACAAAACTTTAAACTCTATGTAACCTATAACACATCGATTTTAAGCCATCTTTAAAGCATAGGTACCCAAGTTTCAAACATTCTCCGCATTCATTTATTGCAAAAAGAAATCAGTTCCGCCTCGCAAATAAATTGACTAAACAAACTTAAGCGTCCATGAAACCGGTAATCTGCGCCATAGATGGTCTTACCCACTTACCGGATCGTCCACAAATTGTAATAATTGGCTGCTCACACTCGTCACCGCTACGTTGCGGTGCCGCGAACTCAATTGTCGCGTTATGGATGCGTATTTGTGAAAATTATAGGTTGCTAACTTCAGAAAGTTTGAACTGATGTTTAAGATAAAATTGGGTGTACTTTCGAAATAAGTTAATGTTGTTAAACGTTGAAAGAAACAATTCTTGGCTTCATAACATCAAGGCGTGGACTGGGAATCAGGTCAATTGTGTTCAATGCCAGTAAATGTATAGACGGAGAAAAGGTACAGGTGTGGTTCTATAGTTTCTGCCTACCCCCATGGGAAGAAGGCTTGAGTTTATGTATGTATCATGTATGTAAGTTCAGGAAACTGGCGGCCGATCCTTAACTAATGAAAAACACCACATGAAGGAGACAAGTGTATACACTTTATACAATTTGGCAATAAAAGTGAAACCAATCGCCAGAAAACCATATATTCAGACTTTGATTTGACCCATCTTCTGCACAAGTTGTGTACATTTTCATGGATGCGTTATACGCGCTAATGTATTCTTTTAGTTTCCGGTTTCCGGTATCACTAATAGAAAAAGGAAGTTTCAGATAATAACATAGTCAACGATAAGATTCCACTCTTTAAACAAACCTTTTGTTCCGGTCTGTCAGTTTCCTTTTGATTCGCATTTGGTCAGGTTTTTGCACGTTCATTTCTGATAGCAATAAACTTGCTTGGATCCGCTATGGTGAGGGATTAGGGCATTTCCTCTGAAGTGGAGACGTGCGGAGCAAACCGGTGTGTCGATTCCTGCACGTTCCGCTCCGCTCCACAGCTCTTCAGTGGAAACGCACCCCAAGTAGGATAATGGGCTTTTGTTTAAGAGGCAAAATCTCGTATATTCGTGGGAAAAGCTTTGACAGAATGGTGGCCAAGGATAGGCCAAAGTAACTAGAGACGTTTGGACCACGTTCCGTTGGCGATATCGTCAGAGTTGCGGGAAACACTTGGATGAGGGATGCATGAAACCAGGAAGAATGGCAGAAGAAAGGGGAGACCTATACCCGGCCGGCAGTGGGTCAGACTGAAATAATGATGATGATGATGAAAATCTATAATATGTACCTACTTAGTTAAGTTTGACTTTTCGTCACTATTTTAACAGATCTAAGTAAACATTTGTCTTATAAAATACGACCAACAAAATACTTTGCGCACGTAATATAAAGAATGCCACCGCGTTAAGTGACTGTCCTAGTTCTAGCTAAACAAAGGTCTCTTTTGTTAAAGTTATCAGTAAAATATGCGGTGATTAGCGTAATCACCGCGCCTTGACACAAACGTGCCAATTTTAAGTTCGAACGTATGCAATACGTTCTGTGACTGTAAAAAATATGGCGATAATTATTAATCAAATTGACATCGATTCAAACCAATTTGCATGCATCTATTGATATTGAAATCCAAAAAAAGTAATTGTCTGGTAATTTATTCGTTGCAAAAACAAATTATTAAAAAAGCTCGACTGGGCTTGTAAAATGCATTTACATTTTACTTGTCTGTCATTCAAGAATTACGTTCTTAGTTTATTCTGCTAATAATTAAAATAATAATGTGGACTCAGCGATCATTGTGCCGATAGTTGTGAGAGCCAATGGCTTAATAGCCAAGAGCCTCGACCAACACCTGAGGAGGCTCTCGTTGGGCAGCTGGATCAAGGGTTTGATTCAGAAAGCGGTACTTCTGGACACGGCTCGCATTGTCAGGATGTTCCTCTCTCTAGAGCCCTGACCACCGGCACCGGTAGCTTGGACCCTGTTCCCGATACCGATGGGCTACTATTTTTTTATATTTTTATATTCTAATAGGTATTGAAAAATATAATTTATGTGTTTACATTGAAATAAAGGAGAAAATAATAAAAATAAAATAAAAAATAATTTAAGAAAGAAAGAAAATACATTTATTTGCGGCAAACATGACGCATAAAAAAAAAGAACAAACACAAAAAAAATAAAAGTGGGAGGTAAACATGCGTCACATTCATGCAAAACGGCCATCGCTCAGCATAATGCTAAGACCCTATACGAGACAGAGCCCCAGCGCTGCTTTTCAGCGGCAGCCGGCGTTGACGTGACGACGGCAACCAGTGCAGCATGCAATTATAGTTATGTAAATAAAAACAACAATCAAAACAAGAAATAAAATAAACCATTACCATTAGGTACCATTTACATAATTTAAAAAGCTAAAATTCTTAAAATAATAATATGTACAAGTATATAAAAAGGAGGGGATATAATCAAAGAGCATCAAAAAATTCATCCGCATCGCTGTCAATAGGAAACGTGCCCAAAAGTTTGGCAGCATTGCCGTTGTATGGCAATGCCCGAAAAATTGGCCAGTCCTCTGGTCACGTGGAGAGTCGAATCCTGCTAATTGAATTTGAAAAACATAATTAAATTTTCAGTTTTAAATTGATTTCATTGTACTTTAAAAGCATTTGGTTTTATATGTGAAGGGCTTGCGCTTATGGTGGGTTTATTGAACCGAGTTTTAAGGCCAATGTTAGAATGCTATACAAATGTTATGTGGGTCATGGGACTGGCTGACGTGAAACGATAGCTGTTAATGACTTTGCTATATTTAATTAGATAGGTATACCTGTTAATGGACGTTGACTTAATTCGATCGGAAAACTTTATGATAATGTGTTGGTGATTAGCGTGTTTATGATTCCTTAAATTAATCAAAAGTCCTTTTAATGGCGTTAAATACTGATAGTGGTATTTTCCCTCGTGTATTTTTAATCAGGTAGTAATTTTATAGACAGACATACTGTTTCGTTGCTTATTTAGTATAATTATGTATTTATATATGTATGATACGGCTGTATGCTTATTATGTGCACCAACGACAGCCCCATTTTATGTCCAGGCAAATCACTGTCCATTCCAAGGTTGCCTGGAAGAAAAGGCTATAAAGCTGGCGATTGTTTATTTTATCTATTTTTGCTACGTATTTTTGTGGTGTTACAAGGAAATATATATAAATAAATACGGTTCACTGTTGTATTTATAGGCACTATGCCAGGGCATGGCTCTTTGGGCCATGTGAACTGAATTTTAAATATAACCTTCATACCTATATTGTATTCTAGAATTATTGTTCTAATATAAAAATATTTACTCCCACATTGTAAGTAAACATTAGCATTTTATTTTGTAGAAGAATTTAGTATGGTAAATGAGGTCAGTGATCTTTTACTTTAAGCGATAGAGCATAACTGTTGTGATTTGTGGCACAACCAAATAGGCGTTAAACACGCAATATCACCAATTTCAAAGTGTTTATATTTTCAGAGCATTTTTACGCTGTTTTCAAAGCCAGCTTTGCCCGCGGAACATCATAGGATACTTGGGCCGAATTTCCCCAATGAAAGTGAACGCGATCAGCACAACTAAGTAGCGTTCAAGACCTGTTAGTGGTTTCATTGTTGTGGCATATTGACACTGACAGCTCATGAACGCGGTTCAGATGTACTGATCGAGCTCAATTTCATTGGTGAAATCCGCCCTTAGTAGGTACAACATTTAGTAAAAGCGGGATGACAAAAGTGAAAGAGCCAACATAAAAAAATTACAGTAGATTTCAGATTACGAATTATTTAACCTATACATCTATAATATACCTATACATCCACATATAATAAAATAGTAACGAAGCCAAAACTGTACACTGAATATTGATAAAAAGTAATTGTTAAGAGGTGTGGAGAACGAGACTGAACGGACTTGGATGAAATTTAACACACAGATAGTTTATAACCTGGATTAACAATTTTTTTTAAATCCCGTAATACGCTGTCTTGGTACTCTTGTGGTCTCTCATGGTCTCTCTTTGTACGACATCCACACACGGGCGAAGTTGCGGTCAAAAGCTAGTGAATTAATAAATAGAAAATTTTGACAACAAGCATCTTGGAATCATCAAAGTATTTTTATTTATTTTATTTTATTGGGACATTGTATGATCGTTATTTGGTCTGAACAAAAACCAAATGAATATTCCTCACTCTAAGAACCATTAGCAAAAATATGACAATCCGCTACAAACTCAAGCGGCTTATAATGACCAATCTACATTATTATTACATTCGAAGCCAGATTCCAAGCAATATTTAGAAAACATGAAATAGTTGTAGAAATTACGAACGCTTGCGCATAGGCTTGTTACTAAACTTATTCATAACTGTTATAAACATTGTTAATGTTTGTATGTAAGAATTATTATGTTGAGGTGACTAGCAAATGTTTTTCCTGTGACAATGAGCGGGCCAATGACTTTATATGAGTAGAAATGTTTTCTTTGTCGGACTGTTCGCTTTCGTTTGATTTGAGCATCTATTTCACATCGGCTTAGAAGATATAAGTATTAACAGTCGACAGCGATGCAGAGGAAGTTGACGCCATATTTTAATTTGGTAATCGTTTTAGTTAGGATAAAATATAACATTGTTATTGTTACTATACGTTCTATAAGTTGTTATTTAAGGTTCATTTTTAAAAAATGTAATATCTACTCAAGTTAATATCAATATTCCCTCTTACATAATCAGCCTATAATGTTCCCAATGCTGGGACACAGGCCTCCTCTCGGTGAGAAGGAGTGGGCCATCCACACGGGCCGAGTGTGGGTTGCTAGATGTCAATGTGTTCGAATTTTTGTTTCTAGGACATGCCGGTTTCCTCACGATGTTTTCCTTCACCGAGAGACCTTTGAGAGCAGTGGTGACGAAATAATTTACATAAAGTAAAGCGCCTGTCTAGGTTTGAACCTACGACCAACTTCAACTCGTACGTCGCGGCCGTTACCACTTGGCCACCACTGCTCCGATATTCGACCTTATTTAGCTATAATTTTATCTTTTAATTGTTGAAAGTTTTCCTAGCTATTAAAAAAATCTTGTGACTTGTCATTGGATTGGTTAAGCTTTAGCGGTGAACGGTCACACAAACAACAAAGGCTGTCCAAATAGAAACCGACGAAAAATTTCTACGCTATGGGGTCTAAACTCGTGTGCTGAATCCATGGTTACAGTTTGCGCGTCGATGACTCTCAAATGATCGATCACAGAATTCAAAATGATACCTATAGAATTTTAGATTAAAAAATCGTTCGAGTTTACGCTACGTTTACGTCACGCGTTCGTGCTCTAATCAAGTTTTGTAATCGAGAAGTTGCTCCTATATGAGGGAAGATGTTATTAGCAATATTTAAAATGACCAACACTGATTGGATTGTTGTCGGATAGAAATCCGATTACCACTCTATGTAAATTTTCTAAGATGCTTTTGAAAACGGCTGGCAACATGGTTAAGACAAGACCTTGCTGACATAAGTTGAAAATATTAAGAACTTATACTGATTATAAACATGAATTTTTAGAAAAAAAAAACTTGAATGGAACAGGTATGCGCATCATTCTAATTCTAATTCTTAATAAAACTAAACTAGTTTTGGAAATGTCAAAAAGTTAATAATTATGAACGGATGCAAAGCTTTCAAGCCGGTTTATATTTTAAATATCTAAGTTTGGCGTAACAATATTTTATTCACGTATGACCTACGTGTCATTTTTACCTGTTTGTTAGTTATTTAGCTATTTGTTGGGACATCATCCTTCTCTGCCCTTATCCCAATCTATTTGGGCTCGGCGCAACATGTCCTTTTTTTCCATACTTCTCTATTAGTCGCCATCTCGGTAGTCACCCCCTTTCTAACCATATCATCATTCACACATTCCATCCATCGTTTCTTTGGTCTTCCCCTACTCTTATGACGTTAAGGAAAATCTTGAGTCTTAATTAAAATGAAAGGTAAGATTGGTAGATGTCGGGGTGGACTACTCAGGTTAACCCTCGTGCCTACAGGCGATTTTGTAACGCAGTGAATTTTCAACGCACTGTTTAGCGCTGACAGTTGAAAATCTAACAGTGTATATTTTACACTCTGTTGGATTATCAATCAATGCTTGGTTCAACACCGGGAGTTGAAACTTGAAAATTGGTTCGTGCGAACGTGGGTTTATGCCAGACGCAAGTTTCCACGCAAGACTAATTATCATCTGTTGCAGGCGTGTCTTGTCAACAGCACCGGCTTTTCTTTTCCTTCTTTTTTCCAAGAGAAGTTTTTTATTTAACAGTTAATGTTTTCCTGAATCATAGGTAATTCAGCCTGTAATAAGTTTTAATAAAAGGTGCAAGACAATGATGGTTTATATAATACAAAAAGTGACTTCTTATAACAAGTTTATACGACATGTAATTCTTTGACACCAACAACTAACGTCTAAAATTTCACGATGTTAATAAAATAATAAAGAAATAACAAAAATCGTTTATTTATAAAAGGGACACGTTTACAATAAATAGCATATAGCTTGACAATTAAAATAGAGCACAATTGCTAATTTGCCTGAACTAGGTTGAACCTGTGCTTCAAAGTTTTTTTTTTATTGACAATGGGCTCACTCTTGACCTCAATCCAGCCCAGAGGCAGGGATGAGATCTACGGTGGAACGATCTTGCCCAGAAGAAGCCTATAAGCGCATATAAATTAACAATGCGGTAAACATTATTTTCCTAGCGTCAGCGGTTCTATTGGCAGACAACAAGTAGATCTTCTGTCCGTGTCTGTGCATAATCGACGGTTAGTAAATATAAACTATTAGTGGAACTAACACCAAGAAAAAACAGTATTCATTAATGAATTCGTTATGCATTGACAACTCAATTATATCTGCATGAAAAATGAAATTACGTAAACGACCTGACCCGAGTAGAAAGGCATTCCGAATAATTTTGCTAAAGTAAAGTAGGAAGTAAATATTACATCAGATGGCATTGATTTTAATCCGTCAGATTAATATGTAACTGTGCAGAATTTCATTGACATTTAGAGGAAAACATAATATTCAATAACAGTTGTAGATACGTATGCGTAGAAAGAGTTGATTTGTTTTAAAGATGTTTGAAACGAAGACAAAAAACCACAATTGCTTGAAATTTCAGATCGCAAAAGTGTGTGTGTGTGTGCTTTTTAGAGTTCTAACCTTAAAAGGAAAAACGGTACCTTTATAATCATATATAAAGATTCCGTTGTGAAAGTTTTAAAGTTATCTCACTATTATATTTTTTCATGAATACAGTATTATATGGTGATGCATCATACCTACATATCCCGACTCACCCAATGCTGAGCACAAGCCTTTCTTTTCTTATGCCTCTGTGCCAGCGTCATCCAGGTTTTGCCCACGATGGCAACAATGTCGTCGCGTCTGCCCAACATATCGCCGTCGAACGTCCGACATCTTGTCTTCCAGCCCTTGGCCGCCACTCTGTCATACAGCAGGTACAGATGCAGAATACAGTACAGATATTCATTTAAAGTATTTAAATAGTGTTTTTGCGACTACTTATATTTAGATATGAAGTTGAAGACAATGAACTAAACAAATTCAAGTGCACTTGCACTCAAGTCTATATTTGTATTGTACTGATAGCTAATTGTGTCAACTGTGAACTACCAAACAGCTCAATATGACACACATTTGATTGTTTATATTTAGTACAAGTCATAGTTCTACAAGAATGAGTACTGTACTGACCAAAGTCAATTAGCGTGAACCGATTGAATGAAAAAAAAAAACTGAAAATTGATACGTTCAATGCTATAAAAAAAGAAAACAAATAAATTCAACAATCGATTCGCCTCGGCGTTCAATGTCTACCGATGCTTACTCTACCTGCGTTCATAACTCGTATGTAGCAATAGTTACTATTGCATTGCCCCACGCCGTCATTTGTGTTAATGACCCGCATTTAAGCTGATGGAGTTAGATAAATAGCAAGGCGTGTGTACTGGCCAATGTCATAGTGTTAGGGACGGAAGAAAGTGAAACCTTTCACTTTTAATGAGATCTATTGGAACAAGGAAAAAGATACGGATGCTTGCAGATTATCCACGGGAAATCATCAAAATATTAATTTTAATAGTTGGGCGGATTTGCTAGCCTGCTTTAAAAGTTTTCGTCGGTTATTTAAATAATTATTGGTGCCCACATACAGAGTACATTATTATTAATAATAATAATAATAATTTATTTACGTCATGTTGACCGCGTAGGTATTGCATTTTTCTATGCAACAGCCGATTTTCTTTTAAAACTTCCTCTCTCTGGAGCCCTGACCACCGGTAGCTTGGACCCTGTTCCCGATACCGGTGGGCTACTATTTTTTATATTTTTAAATGTTTTTATACTTTTTATATTCTAATATTTAAAAATATAATTTATATGTTTACATGCAAATAAAGGAAATAATAATTTATTTACGTCATGTTGACCGCGTAGGTATTGCATTTTTCTATGCAACAGCCGATTTTCTTTTAAAACCCATGTTCATTTTGACGCAAGTGTCTAGAATCATGTACTAAAATCCATGGTAACAGGTTGCGCGTCAATGTCTCTACCAACCTGTATATACAACCCTTCTTCCCATAGTAGTGAACTTTGGTATAGTATCCTTCATGCTTGATGTTTAGCTGTCATATGCTCGCTTTCCCAAAACATCAAGGTAAGATGGCAGCTACTTCCTGTGGCAGACAGGAATTTGTTGTAAAATATATAAACAAATGTTATATGACGGCACGGTTGGCGCAGTGGTTAAGCGATTGACTGCTGCGCTGCGTGTCGCGGGTTCGATTCCCGCACGGAACAAATATTTGTATGACCTACATGTATTTGTTCCGAGTCTGGGTGTTTTTCTATCTATAATATGTATGTATTTACAAAAAAAAAAAAAATTGTATATAAGTAGTTTATCAGCCATCTTGTTACCATAACACAAGCATTAGGTTGCTTAGCTTGGGACAAATGGTGCTGTGTGAAATGTCCAGGGATATTATTATTATTATTATTATATGTGGCACGTATGTCACTAAGTGGAGCTCGTATATAATGTTAATAGGATTTCGAAAATAACAAAGAGATGTTGTTTACAGGAAGTGTAATATACATGTTCCATAAGCGGTTGAAAACCCGACTGTAAATCGTTCTTGTCATGACAAAAATACTTATGTATAATAATTACAAACATACGTCACCAAACGAACGTCAACAAACACTTCTCGAACAATTCATGAAAGACAGCTCTTACATATTTATGAAAAGAGCGTTCGATCATAGTAATTCCAAAGAATTTCTAGAAAAAGTGTGCTTAATGACCCACTTACTACGTCTTCAAGCGTGACAAGAATCGGTTTCCAGCGCCATGTTTTTACATCATCTTAATTGAAGAAGTGTAAAGGAAAATTATAATGTGTTAAACAGCATAATGTAACAAGCAAATCTCGTTTATCGGGCTAGTTTCAACTTTTTTATGTGGTCATTAAAATAAGTAGGCCGCATTGCTGGCAGGCCATACAGCTCAGTCATGTCAACTGTTAGAAATCTAGGCAAGCGTGTTTCGTCTTCAATCGCCTGTAATTGCGTAAAAACGGTGTACCGACGCTTACTTGTTTTCTCTTACCGATTTGAGTAAAATTCCGAACGTATAAGATATTTTTGTCATTAAAGTCATTATAAATGGGTCTTTCTTTCACACCTAGTTCGATGAAAGGAATGGAAATAAATCAGAGGGGAAATTTTCGTAATTTTTAGAACGTTCACATTCTGATTTCAGTCTCAATCTTCCAGTCCACCTCTAATTTTCTTAAATTTTTGATAAGTTTTTGACATTGATTGTCGCCGAGATGAAATTGCGACTAGATTTTGAACGTTTTTAATGACGGAAATTTGCCTGCAGAGTAGTATCCGGAGAATAAAATCTCCGCTATCTATTATTATCTTATGAAGGATACCTAATATAACGTGGATATTTTCATGACCAGAAAAGAATAAGCTGGTGGATATAAGGCCAGGACAGAGGGTGGAAATCAAAATTTAGGGAGATAAAGATGAAGAAATTGCCAAAACTGACTTTCAAGTCCGTAGGTGTCACTTTCAAGATGCTTTACACATTTTTACTCTGCTTTAGGAGCAGTTATTTTGTTATAGCCCTAAGCGTACGAGATTTATAAAAGAAGAAAAAACGTGTGATATTCAAGGATTTTATACAACATTCGGAGAGGCACTGACAGGTTTGCTAGTCGAATGGTAACAACAAAAATAACCAGTTCTGCATCCAATTACAATTTGCGAGTTTTTAATATTAATTTGCAAACACCTGTGCGGTAGGTACAATTACGGAGGAATTGCATCAATACAGGTGCGTTTACATTTGCCAGAGTTATGCCTGATTATTATACTTTAATGATCGCTATTGTTTGAACTAAAGGGCTGCTGTATTTTTACCTAATTGGCAGCATTGCTCAGCATCTGTTACGTAGGTACCTACTTTTGTAATGAACTAGTCTCCAAATGGAGACTAATAAATTTTCCGGGTTATAGCCATTTCATACAAGTCTCAAATAATGACAGCTGTGATTTGAATATACGGACAATTTAAGTTGGTATTTACTTGGCTTAACAAGAAATTTTCCTGACTTTACTTAAGATATAAATATTAAGATATAAAGCACACATACCTAAACAAACGCTTTCTTCTGGGGGTAGATAGGTAGAATCTACAGAACGCCACCTACTACGATCCTTACATACCTACTCCTTGTGCTTCGTTTAAGTAAATACATCTGGCAATACACACATGCCACTTGCGAGTATACTACGAACCTGACCTTTCTGCAGAACATCACAGAAAGCTAAAAGTGCTCCAAAATTACACTCCAATAGATATCTACGTTAAAGTGGAGAGAAGATGTTCGTAGAGTGGCTGGTAGCAGCTGACAGACAGACATAGCTACTTGCAGATTTATAATACAGAAAAATACATGAACCAGTGCGCAAACTGTAAGCACGAATTCAGCATAATTATGATTCTAGATCCCCTATGATATTTTTTTTTTATAACCGACGAATTATGTAGAATTAGATAGATAGATAAAAATGTCTCCTTTTTGGGGTCTAGTAATCATTTATGCTGAATAATTCATGTTTATAGTTAGCGCACTGGTTAATTTTTTTCTGTATAAGCAACAGAGGTAAGTTTTGTATTATACTGCCAATGTAAACACTTCATAAGCAGCATACTCAATCGAACAGACATTCTTCTGTTTTTGTAACAAGTACTTCACTACATTACGCGGTAAATTAGTATTGTTTGCGATACCGTACCCTATTGTTACTTGATCGTAAATTATTTAGTCACACATGCGAGTTTTTTTAAGACATGTCTGACTAATCAGGGTCCGCCTTAAAAGGTATTCATGTTACGTAATTTTATGTAGGTAAATTTCTTGAAAAATTTACAAATATTTTATTTTTACAAGATTAAAAATTATCGGGTAGATGATTTTTTACATGCTTTATTTATTTACTATTACTACTTGCATTTGCTTTTACAGGTCGGAATCAATTTAACAATGTATTCACAATTTCCACACTTAGAGACGTCACCCAAAACCAATAAAGAAAGAAAGAAAAAGTATTTATTGCGACTCGTATAGGAAGATCACAAAAAAACAAAACACAGTCAAAATAAAAAACAAATTATATTTTTTTTTAAAGTAACAAAGAAAAATGTAAAATACCGCCAACAGTACCTACTTATTATGCCATACTACATGCTAAGATTAATATTATATAAAAAGACTCATAGAATATCAAAAACTTCGTTTGTATCGCTGTGAATAGGAAAAGTCCTCAGACAAATCTATATATATAAAATTCAAAGTCCTGACTGACTGACTGACTGAGACATCAACGCACAGCCTAAACCGCTGGTCCTAGAGACATGAAATTTGGAGGGTGTATTCTTCGTGAAGAGTAAGTATCCACTAAGAAAGGGTTTTTCGAAATTCCACCCCTAAGAGGGTGAAATGGGGGGAATTTGTTTGTATGAAAAATCTTTTTCCTTGAGTTAATAAACTTGAAACTTGGCACGAATACTTATCTAAGTAAATTATGAAGTTGGGCCTTTTTTGTTTTTATAAACTACCCCCTAAAAGGGGATTGGGGGTTTCAAAGTTTGTATGGAAGAATTTTAGCGCGCGGTCCGATTTAATTGAAACTCAGTATTTGTACCTACAATTGAAAGGAAAGAATAATGTGTATCAGGGTTTTTCGAAAATCTACCCCTGACGGCCTGAAAAGGGGTAGTCAATTTTACAGGGGAGGATTTTACAGCGTGGCTTGATTAACTCAAAAAGTGGTATAAATAATCTTTGAGTCAAGTTATGAACACATAGTAAAGGATTTTTCAAAATTCCACCCCTGTGGGGGTGAAAAGCGGGGATACAGTTTATATGAAAAATCTTATTCGTTAGGTTAATAATCTTGAAAATTGGCATGAATACTCGCCTAAATAAGCAATAAAGTTTATCATTATTAGTTTTTCAAAACTACCCCTCAAAGGGGATATAGGGGTGTTAAAGTTTGTGTGGAAGAATTTGAACGCGCGGTCCGATTAACTCGAAACTCAGTGTACTGTGTGTGTACTTAAGACTAAAAATAAATAATAACACGTATGAGGGTTTTTCGAAAATCTACCCCTAACGGGGTGAAAAGGGGTAGTTAATTTTACAGGGGAGGATTATAATAAGTGGCTTGATTAATTATAAAATTGGTATATCTTTGAGTCAAGTTATGAATTTTTTGATTTTTTTTAAAATGCTACCCCTGTGGGGGTGAAAAGCGGGGATACAGTTTATATGAAAAATCTTATTAATTTAGTTAATAAACTTAGAACTCGGCAACAATACTTGCCTAAGTAAGTAATAAAGTTTATCATTATAAGTTTTTCAAACTACCCCTCAAAGGGGGATATAGGGGTGTTGAAGTTTGTGTGGAAGAAATTGAATGCGCGGTCTGATTAACTCGAAATTCAGTATTGATACTTTCGCCAGAAAATAATTAATAATAAGTATGTAAAGTTGTCGAAAATTGGTAAATTTTCGAGAACTTTACATACTTATTATTAATCCGAACTTATTATTAATAAACCGAATTACCCCTTTTTGCCCCGTCAGAAGTCCCTGACGGGGCAAAAAGGGGTAATTCGGTTTTTATGGGAGGATTTGAAGTTGAAACTGTATGTTACATTTTCACGCCTAAACCACTGAACTTCTGATTTGGCAAAGAGATGGGCATCCTGGGGAAGCACATACTTTTTATCCTGGTAGCACGTTCCCGTGGGATAACTTCCGACATCCACGCGGGCGAAGCCGCTGGCAGAAGCTAGTATTTTTATAAAAGTGTAGAATTTTCTAGTAGGGTGGCAGGGACATCTACGCACAAACTCTAACCATGAGTTTTGCACAGTCAGCGGCGAGATTCGACCCTGTTTATTACACACAGTAAAACACAGACATACGACATTATAACTTTTGTTTTACTTTTTCTAGTTAGAGATATTTAAAAATTGCCATCAAATGCCTATTTACAATAGTTTACACGTGCTTTTATAATTCAAATAGTAATTATTCAGCCGTTGCTAGTTAGTTCTAAAAATAATTATGAGTAAGTCATACAAAAATGTGACTACACTGTATGGGTCGTTAATAATTTTATGTTAAAGATACGAGTAACAGTTACGCGACTGTATTTGTGTCAAATTGTTTATAAATTCGTAAATAAATTAATTTTAGTATGAATATTTTCATGTAAACCTGTTAATAAAGCCTTGATATATAAGTATTTGGAAGTCTCCAAGTAAAGTCTCAAATGAATAGGTTACTTCTAGATCAGTGTGGATCATCTTCGACCGCATCTTCGCTTGCTATCACAAGGCCAATTCTCGTAATTTAAAACGTTCAAAATCTAGTCGCAGTCTCATCTCGGCAACAAACAAATGTCAAAAACTTGTCAAAATGTAGGGAAATTAGAGGTATCTTTGACAGATTGAGACTGAGATCAGACTGTGAACGTACGTTCTTAAAATTACGAGAATTACCCCTCAGGTAAGATAATGGTCAAATGCGAGCCTATACAGGGTAGCAGGGACACCGACGGCCGCTCAAACTGTAACCATGAATTCAGCGCATGATTCTAGACTCCCTAGTCTAGTTTTTCGTCGGTTATTGAGCTGTTCCATATATTTTGACCGCGTAAGGAATTGCAGTTTTTTATCCAACAACAGATTTTTTTTTTGATAACCGGCTTAAAATGTCTACTTTTGGCTGTTGCTTAGAATCATGTGCTAAATTCATGGTTTCAGTTAGCGCGTCGATATCCCTGCCACTCTGTATACTTAATAAAATAGAATAAATACAATCCACTTATTATAAACTAGCATCTGTCTGCGAATTTTTCCGCGAGTTTTAACATAAATGACACTCGGCCAAAGCATAGCTTTTTATGAGTAAACGAATTATTTAAATCAGTTGAGTAGTTTCGGAGACTGTCTCCAAACTTACAAACTTTACCTCTTAAAATATGACATTAGTGTAGACGAAAAATGAACAAAAAGCGCAAAAACGCTAGCTAAATATCCTATTATCCTGTCCTATAATATTATAAACGTGAACGTTTGTATGGATGGATGGAAGTTTGTTACTCGTTCACGCTAAAATTATGAATGAAATTTGGTACACAGATAGTTTATAAACCAGGATTAACATATAGGATACTTTTTATCTCGATATTCCCACGGGATCGAAACTTATGCGGGTTAAACCGCGGGGCGCAGCTAGTTTATTCTAAAGAAGGAATATCTTTCATAACATGTTAATTACTATGTAAAAAAATATGTCCATTTCTATATCAATTCCCGCCTACATTCTTGACTTATTGTCTTAAGAATCGATCGACACACATGCATATAATTTTCGAGTTTTTGTTTGAGTTTGCACATTCTGTATTTAGACAAGACAGGTCTACCTTCAGACATCTTGACACACGGACCTAGTATTTGTTTTTTCCAAAGATTAACAGGTATTTTGTAACTTTGGCTTAATGGAATTTATTGGCCATGGCTTAGAAAGAAGAATAACCGATTAAGGAGTCTTGTATCTATTATTAGGATTTATTTATTCTACTAATATTTTACTATCCTACTAATATTATAAACGCGAAAGTTTGTGAAGATGGATGGATGGATGTTTGTTACTCTTTCACACAAAAACTATGTACTTAATAGATTTTGATGAAACTTTACAGTAACAATAGCTCATACATCAGAATAAAACAAAGGATAGTTTTTATTCCGATATTCCTACGGGATTGGAACTTATGCGGTTGAAACCGCCGGGCGCTGCTAGTTTAATTACCTATACGTTTTTCCTAATTATGTGGAAATGTCAAGAAAATGGGTCAGGATCTTCCCCGCAAGGGGAACCTGTTTGTGACTGTTCCTAAATTACCGTAGGCTGATAAAATTTTCGTTTTTCCTAATTATGTGGAAATGTCAGGAAAATGGGTCAGGTTCTCATAGGGTAACCCCCCCCCCCTCTTCCCCCCTAGGTTCCCCTGGGTAGGGTGGGTATCAGCGTAGGGTAATTTAGGAACAGTCACATGTTGTATACTGGTGACAGGGAGGTCTTTCCCCTGCAGTGGGACAACACAGGCTGATTTATTTATTTACTTTTGCGTACATTTTGAACAGAACATTTTGATGCAAGTGTCGAATGCAATGACGAATGCACACGAGTATCAAAATACGTTATTCAACACACTTACGAGGGTATAAATAAATAAAACATTAGTTTTTAAACCCAGGATGGCAACGGTTTTTCTCAATGCATTATCCACTAGCCCGCACTGTGCCCGCGTGGTGGGTTACAATCCACTTCTTCTTAGGGAGAGAAAGCCTGACTCTTAGCAGTAGGAACATTATTGATGGATTATATAGTACTTATTCAAAACTTATTTTATACTTAAGTACACTTACGTGTGCCTATTTAGTACTAGAAGTTTTGAATAAGTAGAAACCTCTTTATTAAATCCGTAACTGATTTTACAGTTCCTCAAAGAGACACGCGAGAATTTACGACTCAAATGTAAATGAAATCAAATACACGTCTTTATAACGAAGAAAATATTCAGTATAAACCTATCGATACCAAGTAATGTTTTGATCACTTGGACATTAAGTACTTGGTAGTTAGCTTTCATAGTTTTCTAATACCGTTATAAAACGTTATGACCAATAAATATGTACTAGATACTGGTAGTTCTGCGCGTAAATTCTGGTGCATAGCTGCTAAGAGACTGGTCTTAATTAGGTTGCTCATTGTTAACGCTTGAAATCTAATATGCGAGGAGAAATCATAAACTTAGGCGTATACAGGCTTGTTTTCAAGCATTAGTTTAGTTATTTATAGTATATCACACCACACTACAGCACACCACACTACCACACACTACATCACACCACACCACACCACACTAAGTACACCTACATTTCTCTGGTAGGTACTCCCAATTTTCAATAACAACTTTTAAGTTTTTTTCTTCTTTTGTTTTTGTTTACTGTGTTCACCTACCAAAGTTTAAAAATATTTATTAATATTATCTTTAAGATTGGACCCAAACACTGTTTTTGGAGGTAATCTGTGTGACAGGTTTTCCTAGTCTCACAAAGGATTTATCAGATGTTATAATATTCATATTAGACTCGTGTTATTATAATAAATCCTTTAAAATTGCTTAAGTCGCCTTTGTGGAAGAGAAATAACATGTTTATTTATTTACCATAGTCTACATACCTACATAGCTTAGATTTGAACACAAGGTACTGGTAAAGACACAGGCGTGCTATAACATGTTAATTGCACGGCTGAAATACAGCCAAGAAACGTTTTGTACTTTAAACGTACCTATAGGAAACTTTTCAGGTGGTCTCAAGCAGCGGGTACCGTTCGTTGGAAATATTACCTACGCAGTTACATTATTGAATAATTTTATGACGGTGTGCATTTTAGTCATTTGAATAATAAAGATGTCTTAGTAACTGATTCGACGGTATAATAAAGCTTAGTATTTTATGTTCTCTTCGCGAAAACACAAAGAGATATTGCCGTTATAATTAATTAAAATCAATTACTATTTCCACGAACTATAAAGATATTATATGAACATTCACGAAATCAATAAATCCAAGAAACAGTTTTCTTTGTAACTGGCTTTTTCCTAGTGTTTTTTTTTTACAATTGATTTAACTAAACAGTACCGTCTGTGTTAATACATCAAGTGCAAAAAAATACCTATCAAATACTTATAAAAAATTAATATTTCTTTGAATCACAGACGGCAAGTCAACCACTAACCAATTTTAAAGTGAAGGGAACCGAAATTGCTTAATAAAGCTACGCGAAAATATCTCCAGTGCTAAGGTCCATCATAATAATTAGATAATGCGAGCTTACGATACGCAGTAACCTCAACTTGCAAGACGAGATGCCTGTGCGCAACGGGGAAGATAGCGGGCTTCTAAAGGAAAATGCACATTAATCATTAGCTGTAGGTGAACATTTTCCAATTTTCTGTGCAACGTCAATGAACCACGGCCAGCGTGAATACTTCAGCTGGCCTATTCTATACAGATCTCACCGTGAAAACTTAAGTGAAATGAGCTTGAAGTGAGCTGTCATTCCATCTGATGCTAGGGTTGGCCAGCTCTATTAGCAAAACATTGCTACAAATAAACTCAGTCTGTTTTTTTGCGTGACAACTTATTTCAAGTTAAGTTATTTATTTCACAAACGAACATACTTTTGCGACGAAACTAAAGGTAACGTTTACAAAATACCTTACAAGAAAAGGGACAAAAATACAAAGATATCCTACTAATATTATAAAGGTGAAAGTTTGGATGGATGGATGGATGTTTGTTACTCTTTCACGCAAAAACTACTCAACGGATTTGGATGAAATTTAGCACACAGATAGTTTATAACTAGGATTAACACATTAGATAATTTTATCCCGATATTCCCACAGGATCGAAACCTGTGAGGGTGAAACCGCGGGGCGCTGCTAGTAAGCTAATAAATGTCAAATTGTGTGTACGAATTGGTATGAAAGTTTTTTGATTAAACTTAGCTAAAACGTTAATGAACAGAATCGTCTGTAAGTCTGTAAGGACCTTTGGGCGTTTGTGGTCTCATGTGCAATGACTTCGGTTTACGCTACGCCTAATACGGTCCCACCGGACATGGCTAAGGTTTGCATTACCTAAGCCTAGCATATCTATACGTTAGGAGAATTACTATCAGATGGTACAGTTATATCTGAGAGTAATTAAATCTCGAAAAGTTTCTTTATGCGTTCTGGTTTTCACCCCTAACATGATGCGTATGACTTTTGGTTTTGTTTATTTATTTCACCATTTATGTACACGCATATTATACATATCAAAAGACAAGAAGACAAGAACAGAAACATAGGTGAAGCTGATTTCTGAAGAAATCTCTTCCAGCATATTTATCTGCGATAGGAAAGTAGATAGATAAGATATACTTAGACAGCTTGTGCAAGAGTAAAAGAGAAAAAAAAATGACGTGATAAAATAATATGAGACTATACTTACATACATCATTTATAAATTATAAGTGTTGGCGTCTTGTATGTGCTAGTGGTAGGAATAAGATTATTCAATAACCCTAAGCCCTAAGGCTAATACACATCTCTTCAATTTATTATTTTTTGAGCTTCGAATTTACTAAAGAAATAGAACCACCACAATAGTTTCTCACACAACCACAACAAGCTAACTTCTTTTACTTGCCTGCCACAAAAGCATCTTTAAATTATGCCTCATGTTGAAAACTTTGCATTTTGCTGTATCCAACACCTAACTCGAACGTTGCGGATAACGCATTAGTAGGTATTTCCCTTTGTTTATAAATTCACCGTGGGAAACTGTGCACAAGCGACCGACTTCCATACGTATACAATTATAACACGCAACGACACAGTGTGAACATGACGAAGGCATCAAAGCAACGAAGCTGCGAAGGTTAGTAGGGGAGCAAGAGTAGAGATCCTTCAGAGACTAAGCTTCTTACAAGCGCCCTGCTGCATCAAGTGTTCGCGATGTTGACGTGATTTTCCAATCGCGATGCGAAGCTGTTCGACGTCACATCATCGGTACATTGTCTGCATTTGTCACGCATTGCATTGCATTTGTCATTATAGTTGTAAGTTTTATAAATGTAATCCTACTTCCTATCCTACTAATATTATAAACGCAAAAGTTTGTATGGATGGATGGATGTATGTTTGTTACTCTTTCACGCCAAAACTACTGAACGTATTTGGGTGAAATTTGGCACACAGATAGTTTACAACCAGCATTAACACATAAGATACTTTTTACACCGATATTCTTAGGGGATCGAAACTTATGGGGGTGAAACCGCGGGGCGCAGATAGTATTAAATATTTTAAACCTATTAACTGTGTTAATAGTTTATATAATAGTAATAGTTTGTATACCTATAGTTTCTACCAAATACATACCATGCTATACGTTTTCTATACTGTTTTAACTTGCGTTGGAATAGTATTTCACCTTACGTTAGGCAATGATGATGTCAACGACACACGCTAGCCTAGAAGTTACCTGTTCACTGATTCATATAAATTAACACTCTGCCGAACACTAAACGCGTTGTGATAACAATAAACACTTCTATTGTGTCTCAATCAATGACTATCCTTCAATGGGTTTATTACCAATTAGTGCATCTACGGAACCACATTGACCATTGTGTAGGTCTCTGTTACAAATTTACTCGGTGGTAAAGGTGTGCAGTAGGAAAACGAGTGCGGCCTATTGACTTACAAAATTATATAAGAAAGAAAAACTTTATGATAGGTGTTACAGTGGGAAATGTACTATGTAAGTTTTTATTCGGGTTACCACATCATTATTTTCTCATGGTGCAGTGAACATGTAGGTATGTTTAGCATAGAAATGTATTACTTACCTGTTTGTAGTTTATTGCACAATAAATTAAAATACATCGCCCTATTATCATTTATCATGGATTTAGTACAAGATTCTGGACACCCCTGCATTAAAATTTTTGTTTTTTAAACAAAATGCACCTGCACGGTCTACGCGGTCAAAATGTATGGAACAGCAAGATTATTTTAATGACCGACGAAAAATTTCATTGTCTGTGTGTGCGTCGATGTTTCCCTGCTACCCTGTATAAACACCGGTGAATGGGTGTACACCTGCGTAATCCTTCTGGGAAAACAGGTGTGACGTTAAACATAACGTCACACCTGTGCTACATAACAATGTACCATAATCAGCCTATAATGTTTCCACTGCTGTGACACAGACCTTCTCTTAGTGAGAGGGAGTGTGCCATAATCCACCACACAGGCCCAGTGCGGGTTGGTAGATCGGTTATGCTGTGTGCCTGTGTGTGTTTATTAAACTTAGTTGACATAACTTCCATAATATTTTATTATATTATTTGAGAAGATAACTTTGGGTGGTATTTTCTAAAATCATTTATTTGAATGAATTAAGCCTTGGAAACGCTCACTGCAGCTGCATTATAATCTTAACAAGCGTTGTCATTGATTCCAAGCCTTCCAAATTCCGCAGCGTCATTGATCCGTAGAGAAACCAGCTTCTAACATTTATGTAATGAACGTTGTGTACCAAAACTGTGTTAATAGTTTATTTCAAATACTATGTTAGGTACACGTTTTCTATATTGTACAGACTTGCGTATCAGCATTGTATCACCCGTCGGTGTATTCTGTAAAAATCTCACCGTGAAAATTTTGGTGAAGTGAATGTCATTCCACACACACAGGTGGAATATCAAGTCTTGTCATCGTGAAAATTAGGTAATTATGTGTACGAAGATGATGCACGCTTACAAGGAGCCACTTGCTTTGAGCCATAATGAATTCTAAATTAAAGCTATGGAGAAGCCTTAAACCCCATAACATAGAGTTTAATAAAAGTGTAAGTGAAGCGCTACATTACTACAAGACACTACATGGTATGAAACGTACCTATAAAGTTTTTATTACCTACTAGCTTCTGCCTGCGCAAATTCGTTCTCGTACTGTGCCCTAAGACAGTAGCTTTCTATCAATAAAATAATTGATGAAATCGAATCAGCCGTTCCGAAGATAACCCCCCACATACAAATTCACAAATGTTACCTCTTTATAATACCTATCAGTACAGATAACAAGTATTAGGGTGAACATGGACGGTCTTAATCTAAACTGCAAGGCGTCTTGCAAGGGCGTGCACTCAGCCCGTTTGCATCTACTGACATCAAACTTCAGTCCGTCTGTTTACACTCTAAGTATGACGTAGGCCTGACGTAGCACCCATTCGGCAGTTGCGTCAGGCGGCGCGATCACAATAGCTGTGAAAGTATACTAGAAAGTGCAAGTCCACTGTCTCACGTACACATTATATCAGACGGGGATTTACATAACAATTACACTTTTGTGGGTAACTGGAGCGATATTATGGCTATACTTACCGCTTCTAGTGATTTAAGGTCAGTGAGTTTTACCGTTTCGCGTATTGATCACAGTCGTTCGTAGTCTTACCAAAATTGATAAATTATTAATGAATTTCACAACTTTATTTATGACACCACGTAGCATACTCGACAACCTTGCTTCTCGTTTGATAGCGGATATTTTTATTTGTTATGTAAGATTTTTTTTAAATTAATAAATTAGAAACATCTAAACTATAACACTGTTAAAATTTCTATGCAAAAATATAAGCTATTTGGCCTATAAAAATGACATTGAAATATATGAGACTAGATGTTAATATTATCATATTGTATTGTTAATATTCAGTACATATATTAAAATAAACTAAAATCGGATAAGCTTGTGTCTACTAGATTTCTCTTGGATTTTTTAGATATCGCTTCCTTTAGATATCGCTTCCGTATCACGAGAAGAGACAACATATTGAGCTCTTAGGCGAATTAGATTCTTTTGTATTCGATTTCCATGGAAAAAAAAAACCAAATAAAAAATTGAGTTCCGTATGCCGAATAACTATTTCGATTATGCCGTAAGAATCGTTAGTGTAACTGCTGTAGTGATGACCTATCAACCTGTCACTGCAGGCTCCACATCCGTTATAGAATATTACATCATTGAGGTACTAATATTACTCGTTCATCATTCATAATAGCTCTCATAATAATAGGTTAGTTACGACGATTTACTACACGATTTTACCCTCAAAGACACGTTGAAATACACTAAACCATGTGTGTTTGATTATTTAATTTAATTATATGAACCTAAAACTAAGCACAAGGCGTAAATATGTACCTAAGGATCGTAGCAGGTGGCGTTCTATAGTTTTTGCCTACCAAGGGAAGAATGCGTGATTATTTGTATGAACTTAAAATAAAAACAATCCACCTCGCCTTTTTTCCCCTTAGCGGTTAAAAATGTTCAAGATCCGTTTGGACTATCACATTTCGTATAGGAAAAAGTGTACAGATAAATAACACTAATTAAATGTTAATACTTCCGCAACAAGACCGCAGTATCCAGACAATTATGGCGCCCAATTGAAGCCTTAACCTTTACAACGTAGTGCGAACTGCACTATCACAATTCCACACGTCGTGTGTACAAGTTTTTGTTCGTTAAAAACATAATGAGTTCATTAAAAATACTTTGCAAAAAGTTATTATGTTGTGTACAATGATATTCCCACAATATTAGGTGTAAGTGAGACGGAGAATTATTATGTTTGTCATGCTTTGTTGAATCGAAGTACTCGACATAGAGGTGGGCAAGTAAATGAACATTATTTTTGGAAATACTGAACGACCACTTAGGGCGAATTTCATCAATGAAACTAAACGCGATCAGCACGTCTAAACCATGTTCATGAGCTGTCAATGTTTATATTATTATTGTGGAATATTGAAACTGACAGCTGTCAGTCACAACAATGATTCATTCATGAACGACTCATTCATTAAAACTGGTCTTGTGGGTACGCGAGACCACAGTTTCAATGAAAACTGCTGTGTATTATCCTAAATCCCTGATTTCTTTAGCAAAGGCAGAAACTAGAAAATTAAAGTTGATTCATTTTAAGTAGGATGCATTCTAGATTCGTTATTTTATGGCTGTAGGTAATAAGGAAGACTGCATTTTTATACATATCGTTCTAGTTGGTCGTACTAATATTTATTACTTAGGTATTTCTTGCATGAATATTATAATATTGAAAATTCTATGTACATAACCTAATTCTATGTACAACTGTATGTGCCTTTGCGACTTTGAAAATAGAAAGTAGTTTATTCCAAATTATTAATCTAGGTTAGCAGTGTTATTGTGCAAACATAATTTGCTTAATTAATGTCTTATACTTTAAGTTTTAATTCTGTTTAGCTTAGTTATGTCAGTAAATTTTCATGAATAACTGATTAAAGCAAATATTTACAATATTAAACGACACCTATAAACAATTTGCCAAGATTAAATACGGTCTTTTTTAAGATATTATGGTGATTTCTTCTAAAAACTAATCACCATTTTGATTGGATAACTTATACAGCCGTATGTCACAAAGGTCTATCAAGCTTGAATAAAAAAATCAACAAAAGCTGGTTACGTAATCCTCGATACGAACACGATATTTAAATAAGTCGATTGTCACGACTCGTAACTAATGTATGTAGAATGTAGTCAATGTAGACTGTCTTTTTGTTGATATTATCAATAGTAGGTAGGTCTAGGTACCTATGTAAAGTTGAGGGAGGTCCTGACTGCCTACTTAGGTTACTTAACAATAGCAGTAGGCCACGACCGATGTGAACGCCCCTTTACAAGTACATTCGGCTTGAGTGACTAGACTAGTAAAAGTATTTCATTGTATAGCAATGAACTAAGTGCATACTGTGTCAATGTCTGTATAAGCAGGTACCTACTTACATCCTATAAATATTTCAGTTTAACATGTTTAGTTAGAAATCGCATTATAGAAATAGAGAATAAAATAAACATAAACATACAGGGTGTACCAGAAAGGTGTCGTCTAATTTAAGGGTGTGGTACAGACCATCAGACTGAACAACTTTCTCCATGGGACCAACCACCATCGTAATCGGCTCAATCACTTGAAAATATCTGCTTCAAAATTGAGTTGCAAGACCCGAACAAACATAGTTACATACATACATACATCGCAAGTTAAATAAAAGCTTGTAAAAATAAAATGCCGTCCCATACATTTGGGTTGAGCAGGAGAGAGGACGGATTCTGTATGGGACAGTTTGTTTTGTAACCCACAATTTTATAAGATTTTAAAATAAAAACAATACTGTTATTGGTGTACCTATGCCATTAAGTGACAATACGACAAAGTTATTCGTTTAAACACGTGGGAATCAGGAAGGAAGGTTGCACAACAGCCGCACGCTGCTTATTTATAATCTGATAGTGTTCTCTTCCGCAGCTAGTATACCTATCATAACTTTATCAAATTGCAATCTACGTTCTCTTACATGGTATTCGCTTTATGGCGTGTAAATACTACGTGAGAATTTATGTACTGTGAAAAGTTGTTGATTTATCTCTTAAGGGGCGAGCTTTGCCTGTTTTCCGGAGTTAGAAGCTATCTGCAGTTGGAAGTAATTAAACGCTTCAACGGCCTAGGATTTAGTAAGATAAACGAAACAAATGCAGTGGATTCCGAGAAATGTTTTTTTGAAAATGGGCTCGCCTTTTGCGCAAGGCCTTCGATCAGCAGACTAATTTAAACGAAGGCAGCTGATGACGTGTCCTTTTAATTACACTAACTAATAATGCAAAAAAGGCAATACGGAAATAACGACCGTTTATATTTTAATTCTGTACACCGCAAATCGGATATAATTTCACGAGGTCAGCTCTTATCCAATCGATCATACCAAACATTGGGCATCTCAGCTTTCTAATTGCACAAATGGCAAAGATTTGGGGGTCTACTCCGAAGTAGTATCGGCCGAATGTTCGGCCGTTTCCTGCTACGAAGTTACTATTTGGTTCGGGTGGTTCTGATTCTACACTCCTACACTCTTTCGAATATTGACTATGGTCCCGAACCAACTGAGCCAATCCGAACTTTTTTCGCATTTTTCAATAATATTCGGTTCGGACATGTGTCGGTCCGATCCGAACATTCGCACTTTGCACTTCGGAGTAGACCCCAGGACAACTTGACAAATTGCTTGAAGGAAGTCACCATAATTTACATCTACGTATATCTAATCTGTGGTCAGGGTCTTTAATTTAAGGTTCCGCAAGAAATGTAAACGATATCTCGGATGTTTGGAGCCGGTTTGTTTGTTTATAATGTTGGTAGTCGTAATGGTTTGTAACTACCGAGTCACAGCTTCCTTCCTATGGAGTTCAAAGACGTTAGTTACGAAATACATAACAAATTGCATGGAAAACTCTTAAGAGGAACTGGAATTCAAACGCTCTGTACCTACCTATAAAATAACAGTTAAACATATCCAACACTACTTTTGCGCCTCTGCTTTCCAGCTAAACCACTTGGAAGTGGTGAAGGGTGGGCGTTTTGGGGGACTGTCTTACGTAATTTTAACTTTTAAAAAGTTTTGATTCTCAGCCTACTTTGAATAAATGACTTTTGCATTCCACGTTGTGAAAGTAAAGCATTTATGTGCTGGTCTTAAAGTTTCAAATCACATTGAAAATTCCGTCATCTCTCATTTTTGGTCAGGGGTTACAAACCTGCAAAATTACTTGCCATTTCATTTCAAGCATAAAATCTGCTGCAAGGTCGCTACATATCTACATATAAATTATTGAACCAAATTATACTTAAAATAGCAATGTAAGTATTTCATAATTGATACTTCTACGGAACCTAACTGTACTAAGTGGGTGAGTAGATATATAACCGGATACTTTAAACACTTTTTATATGTGTTAATATTGAATTAATAATGAAACTGAGACAGCTAAATCCGTGAGTTATGTTACGAAACTTGGTTCAAATAATTATTGGCAGTAGATTGATATCGTATATCAGATAAGGTTATATTTTTATTGGGCCGTTTCTTTTGTTTTATCGTAGTTTTAGTTGTTATAGTTAGCTTTAGCTTGAATTTATATATTATAATATAACATAACAACTTTGTGCAAGACCAAAACTTGTATGTAAATATTAGTTAGCTGTTTTACCACAAAAAATTAAGCACTTGTTCAACGTGTGTCTAATGTCAGTGTTATGTCAAAGTCCATATACTTATGTCGTGTTTTAAAGGTGTTTAGCCTAAACAACTGATAAACACTGTTTTGTGATAGTAAGCTAGGTGTATATAAAAATTTAAGGCAATTTTCCCTATTTAGCATAAATATGTATGTATAGATAGCTTAAAATGGCCTTTAAATAATAGAGGGTGGCATTCCGGGATATGGACGCGTAAACCGTAACCATTCAGCACATGATTCTGAATCCATTGCGTTAAAATTTCTTGTCGGTTATGAAAAAAATGGCCCTGTGTTAAACAAAAGATGAAACTTCAAAATATTTATATCTCCTTATAAGTAAGAAGTGCTCTTACAATACTTGTGTTCAGGTTTTTCCAAAATACAGCAGATTGCAAAACTGGCCATGTCTGGTTAAATATTTACGAAACTTGTGTGCTTGACATTATAATGAACACGTTTAAATGCCTTACAATATTGGTACTAGTAAGTATTTCTAATATCATAACATAACATCACGCCTGTAACATCCAAAGGGTTGGGCAGAGGTGTAACTTAGTAGGCACACACACATTTCGCCAGTTGTGTTTAAGTCCCATGTAATAGGGGGCTCCAGACTCAGGGCTGTTACTTACAGAGAAATTCCTTCATAGACAAAGTCTAATAACACATTACCTACATTAGATAAGATATGATTATGAGACTTCCTAAATGTAGAAATAATAGTGGTACAAATTATAAAAAAAAAGTAGCAGACCCGGAAAACGTTGTTTTGCCATATACATATTACATACACACAACACACACACACACACATTATTACATATTTGCGTTGTTTTGTTGTTTTTCTAGGATTATTTTTGTATGAAAAATAAATGTTGGTCGATTCTCAGACCTAATACCCGATATGCACACAAAATTTCATACAAATCGGTCCAGCCGCTTCGGAGGAGTTTCGTAACAAACATTGCGACACGAGAATTTTATATATTAGAGATAACTATTTTTTACCTATCGAACCTCTAATATTTATTATTTTATATAACTAACTAAAAATGTAACTAATACGAGTCTTAAAACCCACTTAATTTTCAAACTGGGCAATTTGGGTCACCTTCACGATGTTCTATAGGTATTTCAATGCACAAAAAACTTGATGGGATGTAATCCTTCACTAATTGAAATTACGGTTGAATTAATTTGACAAGATGTGACCGACAGTGGATTTATGGGGCGATTAGTTGTGACCCTTTTCTTGAAGATCCTCGATCTTAATTGATCTAGAAATATAATATTTTTTACTATAGACGTATTTATAATGGCGGAGAGTAATGGTAGTAAGTATGACATAACACGCCTGTTTTTTCCAGAACGGTTAAGCAGAGGTGTACCTATTATAATACACCCACATTTCGCCAGTTTTGTTGTATTCCCATGTAAAAGTAGTTAATTAAGTAAAGGCGGCAAATAAAGATCATTGCGTTGGTCAGATAAGTAAAGGATTCTTTAAAATTGGATACAGTTAAAGAAAAAAAAAATGGAAAAAAGATTGCCTGGAAGTGGTTAAAAAGGCCGTAAATGTTACTTATTGGATTATGAACAGTATAAATGGACATTATTGGCACTTGTCAAGGCTCTATTCGCGAGCGAATTGTTATTTATTTTATTATTTATGTACACACAGTAAAATACATAATGATATGACATAGATATAATATGAGTACAAAGGTACTGTTTTATCATAGTAAAGCGTGTTAAAAGTATATCAAATTATGTTACGCTACGAAATTGAATGATTAATTCCGTGACCAAGGTTCTTCTGAAGAAAACTATGCGTAAACCATGTAGGTACTTACCATGTACATTCATACGTCACTGTACTTCTTGTGAGACATTTGTTAGTATTAGGTCAAGGCTTGCACTCAGTTATCGAAAGCACTTCTTTCTCGTTAAACAGGTTTGACAATGAGCAGTAGCTATCATAAAATATTGTAATGAGTCGATTGTTTGAGTTGGCTTTGAACTCAGATATGGACAGTTTAGTTTGTTATCTTTGTATTATTTATATTGTCATAATTAATCATAAGAAAAAATGAGAAATGAAATTTTCTGGAAAAGAACAGGAGTCACCGACATAGCTTGCAGAGTAAGCAAGCTGAAGTGGCTATCTCGATGCGGAATGCGGGGGACAGTGTTGAGACAGTGGACTGCGGTAGGCTGAGTTGATTGATTGTTTCAAATATAAGAAATTGTAATGAGCACTGTTGATCTTTGACCCAATTGACTTCGAAGGCCAGAAAGTATGTTGCTATGATTATTATACGGATATAAATGGGATGATCGCATTTTAATCTTTTAAGATCCATCATCATTCATCAGTATCCATGTGCATATGCCATTCTGCTATATGATTACAGGACGCTACTGTTTTGATCTTTTTCTGTTGTCTGATTTTCAAGGGCAGACCGCCCCATACAAAAACCAACCCGAATCAATGTCAATGTTAACAATTGTATACTCTATACGGTGGGTTCTCATACATCAGTAACTACTAAACAAAAGCTTAATAAATTATAGCAAATTATGTTAGTAGGTAAATACAAATATATTAGCTGTAGAAAATACTCTCTGCAATATATAATATCGCTCTATGACTATATATTTTATGAGCTTTCATTTAGTTTCATTGTAGCTTTTACTTCGTAACATAAAAATATTGCTAAGCATATTCACTTTTCTCTTTTTATCTTTTAAGAATTACCTACTTCTCATTTTATTTGACTTCAATGTTGGAAAAACATAGTTTTAGGTAAGCATAAGTAGCCTCTAATGTTCCCACTGCTGGGACACAGGCCTCTCGGTGCGAGGGCGTGGGCTGTAAACCACCACCCGAACCCAGTGCGGGTTGGTAGATGTTAAACGTCTTCGTATGTCTGGTTCTAGGACATGCCGGTTTCCTCACGATGTTTTCCTTCACCGTTTTGAGAGTAGTGGTGATGAAATAATTTACACAAAGTAAAACGCCTGACTGGGTTCGAACCTATGACATACATCTCGCGTCCGTTACCACGTACTTTTAGGTAAATTAATCTAATATGAGCCTATACTCTGAAGGGTGTTGGTAGACTTCGATTATCCAATGTTGGCATCTAACACGTCTGCATAACTCTGTGGTCTCTCTAATACCATGTAAATCAATTTTATCAACGTATGATTTTTCTAATTTAATTGATAAAGCAACCAGTACTTATCACGTCTAAATTAATCATTTTTAATTAATATTGCGTTTTGCGTAATATGAAATCCATAACAACTGATTGCACAATTTGTTTATTGCACTTATATTTTCAAGTGCACTGAAAATATTACATGAGAGCATTGATTTATATGAATTTCTCTATGACATGATTGGGTAAATTAAAAATTGTTGCCAGAGAATGTCACTCCAGTGGCTACTAGGGAAGGTAGGTACTTGCTTGATGCAAAGTATGCGAACGACGTAATAGTTCATTCGGTAATCGGTTTAAAAAGGTTCGGTCGGGTGAAACTACAGCAACAACGGCTTTGTGCATATTGTATGGAAATTATTACGATGCATTTTTCGTCATGGTGTATCATAGCAACCGAATACATCAAATATTAGGTTTATTTTTGGGTTCCATACCCATAGGGTGCCAACGGAACTCTATTAGGTACTAAGCCTTCGCTGTCAGTTCGTCCGTCCGTCCGTCTGACTTTCAGCGGGCTGGCCTGTATCTCATGGACTGTATCTCCTGTATCTCCATAGGTACCTACGCTTTGGAATGGGCAACTAGCTTCATCTTTCTGACTGACTGACCCTTTGACAATTCAAAAGTGCCTGTAATTGGTTTAGTTGAATTAAATGATTTGAGTTTGAGTTTGAGTTTGAGTTTGTAGTCGGTAGACAGTTGACATTTTCACAGAGTATGTATTTTTATTGTCGCTATAACTGCAAATTCTCACATTTCAAACGTGTCTTTTTGCCTTGTGGTTCGGAACCCTTACTGGGTGAGTCCGACTCGTACTTGGCTGGATTTTTCATTTAGCGCTAATTATGCGAAGTAATTTTCGGCAGTTGTGTTACTTCGCTACTCTAGTCTTTTACCGAATCATAAGAAATCGGTCATAGGTATTTTTATTCTTTCTTAATAATGCATTTATCTCTTTAATCTTGTGTGTCCTCGACAAGTCTCTTATGCAGTACGTCGATAGAATTAGTGTTAATTATTAAAATCGTGTGTTACTAAGGCTTAGAAGTTCGAACTACGTGAATGTCAAATGAATAATTACCTACCACAAGAATGCTAAGTAAAGCGGATGTTTTATTTTACATACATAAATGGGTTTTTATGTTATCTTGGTATTAGTAGTTGCCTACTTTACATAAGTGCATATAGTTGTTTTAGTTGGTCAGTACCTACTCATTCAATCATCATTAAAATATAAGACTACCTACCTACCGACCTACTCGGGTAGGTATTTTGGTTAACCTTGTGCCAACAGAGAATAACAAGATTTGGTATTTTTATTCGACATCTCAATTTCAAGAAATCATTAGTACACATTTCAAATCGATGAAACATGGAAACCCATGCGTTTTAAATCCTAAAGTATTGAGTAATTGAGTGAGGGTGTTTGAGTATAACTGAAATCTTCTACCTAATCACTTTAGAGATTTAGAGCACTGCTCTAAGATTTAGGATATTATGTAACTAAATTAAGTTTCAGTTACTTATACTTAGGTAACACTCGAGGGATGAAAAGGTTGGGCAATATTTCAACCCTTTCCCCGCATATTGGGTAACCTTTTCAACTTGTCATTTGCATTTTGCGAATGCAAGTGAAAATTGCCTTTACGGTGCAACCTTTCCATTCCTCGGCTATACATAGAATAGAATACTCTTTATTGCACACCATAAAAGTATAGCATACAGATACATATAGATGCATAAAAAACAAACATGATGCATGTAGGTGCATAGAGATGTATTTATTTCTTTATTTAATCAAAACGGTTTAAAACCAATTACAGAAATTAAAGACACAGTTTTTAAGTAGTTCAGTTCGCTGAGTAAAGCCTTCTTCATTATATTTAGAGTCAAATAAATTCGCATATCTCCTGGGCGGTGGTACTACCTGCATCAGTATGCTGCCAAGTCCCTGGAATGTTCTTTGTATGATGATTAGCCGAATGAAGGAATGCGAGCCGGTCAAGATAACGACGATTGACAATTAACTAATTTATGGCTTCAATGACCTATCCGGCTGCCATTGTTTGTCGATTTCTTTGGTAATTAGCAGCAAAATGGGTTTTTCAGAATGTAAAAGGCTCTTTATGTTTACTTTCCTGTCTGTATATTTTTTCCATCTAATGCTATGTATTGTGGAGACAAAAATACGACAATAAATTAAAACACTGGCAAAACTAAAGCATGGGAGTATTTTGGAACTACGTATCAAAAAATCCTAGTATCTAAATTTAAAAAAACTATTATACTAACTATATTATTATTTTGCAACTAACTAAATACACTCGAGAGCAATGAATCCGGGTCACTTAAAGAATGTTAAAAATCTCGGAAACTAAAAATGATAGGTTAATGCAATAAATTGTATTTAATAGACAATGTAATACTCCTTAAATGAAAGTAAAAAAAATATGAGTCACCATACATTTTATTAACACAAAATTACATAAAGAAAAAAACTGCTGATCTCTCCTTAAAACAAAAATAGGAAACATGAAATTTTTGAACTTTATTACGATTTTCTTGAATTTTAATACTTCGTATTGCCTCCTCGTGCTTCCATTACTGCGTTTACGCGGTTTGGCATGCTGTACACCAAGTTCCTTATACGATTTTGGGGAATATTCTCCCATTCCTCTGTGAGAGCAATTTTGAGCTCACGAAGCGTGATTGGGGGAGGGTTTCGTTGTTTTACGCATCTGCCTAGCTCGTCCCAAGCATGCTCGATCGGGTTGATATCCGGGCTGCGCGATGGCCACTCCATACGAGTAATGTTCATCTCTTGAAGGTACTCATTCACAATCCTACCTGTATGAGGTCGGGCATTGTCATGCATAAATATAGCATCCTCACCTAAATTGACCATAAATGGACCAACGTGATCATTGAGGATTTCTTCCACATATCTTACGCTAGTTAAAGAGCCGTTTTCTATGATCACCAGCTCTGTGCGACTTTCAGAAGAAATTCCGGCCCACACAAGTACAGACCCACCACCGTAGGCTACTTTTTCTTCGATGCATGCTTGCTTGAATCTTTCCCCTGGTCTTCGATACACTCTGTGTCTTCCATCGTGCTTGTAGAGCATAAATTTTGATTCGTCGGAAAACATAACTTTTGACCAATCTTCAATACTCCAATTTACGTGGCTCTGGGCATATCTTAGTGTTGAAATACGATGCCCACGCTCCAGTTTAGGGCCGTTTGCAGGTCTAAGGGGTTTTAAGTTAGATTCAGCAAGCCGACGTCTTACTGTCCATGCACTTGGGTTACTTCCTCCTCCTGGGAGAAAGCGATTTCGAAGCATGGTGTTCACCAAGTATCGGTCTTCTCGTGCTGTGGTACACCTGGTTCTGCCCGTTCCTGGTCTGCGTAGGTTAGAACCAGTTTCTTCGTAACGTCGGAGAACTCTTTGTACTGTTGACAGCGACACACCGACAGTCCTGGCTGTATCGCGCTGACTCCGGCCGGTTTCCAGCATTGTAAGTATTCTGGTGCATTCTTCAGGCGTAAGCGACATAATTTCAGCTTGAATAATGAATATAGAGCACTATCAACATGGTTTATGTACCCACATAAATGTCAGATTACAAACAAAAGCAAAACCAAATGCTGTAATTTCGTAGTTCCATCTTCGAAAGTGGCCCTTTTTCAAATTTGATTTTTTTATGATATAACTTTACAATAACTAAGAAGTTTTAATAACTTCATTTAAGGAGTATTACATTGTCTATTAAATACAATTTATTGCATTAACCTAGCATTTTTAGTTTCCGAGATTTTTAGGATTCTTCAAGTGACCCGGATTCATTGCTCTCCAGTGTAGTAGTGATTGGCAGAACCCATAATCGACCCACTATGGGTTCTGCCAATTTTTGATTAGCTAAAGTGAGAAAACTGTTGGATATATTTGATTGAATTTTCGAATGCAGACTGGGAACGGCATTAGAAGTACACAATTTAATGTATTGTTGTATTTTCTTCTCAACCTTGCAGATATTTAAATAACATTTTGTATATAACACTTGATAAGAAAAATCGTTAAATACCGAAAGTTAGAAACGGATCACTGATAGTTACAAGTTACAACTCAGTTGTTATGATAACATGCGTATACGCATCGAAGCGATCGTTGTTGCGAAACAAAATAATCTGTGACACATACAGAAAAGTAAAAGGAATGTATTTTTTTGCTATTTATGTTTCACATTCTGTTACACTGAGTCGTAGTTTGTGCGTTTCAATGAAATTTGTTTGCATATGGTCGCTGTAGCACCATGAACATGAGGCTACAGGAGCTAGTGCGAATCTTGGGGTACATTCGATTAATCGAGTCTGGTCAAACCACGCTGGGATCGGTGCAAATCATTCATTCATTCATTCAATGAAAGGTTTTTGCATAGCATTATAATAAAATAATAAAGCTTCATTAAAAGGAAAACGTTTAGAAAATGAAGAAATTCTTAGGCTCTATAGGATTGGAAAGGTCACGATTTCACAATGAGACACCCTTTGAGAGAGCTGCCACAATCACTGGAAGATAATTGCTTTCTTTTTATGGCATTAGTTAATGTTGATAGCAGTTGATTGTGACAGGTGCAACCTCGATAACCTTAGGGGAAACTCAAAAGGATGCTTAATTATAATAAAGTATTATTGATTATGTCGTGGATAGACATTGTGGATGTGTTTTAGATAAAGTATAAAATTGTTTAGCGCTGGGGCTTCAAAGGAAGACAAACTTTTACTCACGTTCTCTGTGAGTCTAAACATCCCTTGTCTACTTTTTTCTACTGGTTCATATTATAGTGACTCCAGTATTCTCATTTGATTAATTTCGTTGCGAGTGTCCCAAGAGTTGAGTCATATATTTAGGTCTCGTGAAAATTTGTTATTTCGGCACATTTCTGGTTGGTTGCCACTGTACCATCGATTTTGACTTAAAGGAGTTGCAATGATAGGGAAAAGTGTGGCGGCCTTGTCTGAAAAAGCATAGTCAATTAAAATATGTATACTATCAATTCTTGTGAAGTTCAATAAGGCGCCATTGCGTATCGTCGACCAAAAGTTTGTGATTTGATTTGTGGAGGTAACAGCTCGCTATATATATGCTCGCACATAAATTACACAGATGACATCAACGACAGGCAGTTGTCAAAGATTCTACGGCTACAGCATGGAGTTCAGAGAAAGGCACTTTCGCCATTTCGAACACCGAGAATTAGTAATGTAAACTTCTAATAGTGCATGGATGCCGTTTGTGCGATTGTTAGAGTAATGACGATAACGTGGGCATTTTTCAAACATATGGGAATAAATGAACAATAATTCGAGGGAACAATGAACTGCAATAAAGTGGTGCCTTTGGATCAAACGTAAATGTCTGTCAAGAGGCCCACGTCGAGCGGTGAATGATTACGATTATGCTGCTATGTTATGATTACGATTTTACAGTATGGAGTTATTTTTTTTAACAAAAAAAAAAGACTTCATTTTCATCATTATTTCATGACTGCACGAGAATATTTTTTTCTTTAAAGAAGACCAAACATTGAATTTAAGTAATCTATAACATAAAAATGAATCGCTGAAAGTGTTGCTAAGCGCAAATCTCGAGAACAGCTGAACCGATTTCGCTGATTCTTTTTTTAGAATATTCCTTGAAGTACGAGGGTGGTTCTTACGGAAATAAAAATGTAAGAAAGTTGCTTCACGCAGACGAAGTCGCGGGCAAAAGCTAGTTAAATATAATTTTGTGGTGAGTGCACTAGACTTAGGATCTAAACCCTCATTCGCCTAAGTTGCCAGCATGATTATTAAGTCAAATATTTAAAAATGTTCATATGAAACCAAAGATGATAATAATGTTTATTGGAACCTGGAAAGTCGCCTCAGGTAAAGTTTTAATAATACACACAATTTTGTTGATAAATAACCGGTTTCTGTCACCAGATCGTGTACGAAATTTCACGTCAACAGATTATTTTTAAGGTAACGGAGTTTATATGCATTTTATTCAGAATGTTCAAAATTTATTTATTGATTTTATTATCAGTGTGTGTTTGTCAGTGTGTATCTCAAAGTTGAGTGTAACTTGTGCCCAATAAATTTTCAGAAAAAAAAAGACAGCAGCAACAGAAATAAATATTTTCTTCACGGAATCGTAACGAAGTAGTCTCACTTGACTGAAGAAGACGAAGGAAATTCATTCTGATTTTATAATAGGTATTAATTCAAGCCGTGTGTAGGTTGGTATCACTTTTGCGTTACTAGGTTAATGCACTTATGGATTTGGCCTTCTAAACTAAATAGATTTATTACGAAATACCTAACTGATTCTGTTACGGTTTATAACTTCCAAACTGAGTATAAGGATCACTATAATTCTTGCGTATGGGACTATTTTTTATTTAGATAATCGTTTTATTAAAACGTAGGTGTACTGTAATGTTGTTGCAATCTAGCAATATTTATTTAATAAAAACCACTTTTTTTAAGGTGATATTAAAATATTTAGTTTTAAAGGCATCTTGACATCAAAACGACTTTGTATTTCGTCGTCATTACAATGATGTATTATACCTTCATCAGATAAACTGAATGAGGAAAATAATAATAAATTCATTACACATCAAACGTACATGTTATTTTGCGAAGTTTTTAAAAGTCAAAATAACAAAATGCGCAAGACACTGTCGTACTGCTGAAATCATGAATGATACTAAACGCACACACAAGGCGGAACAGTTTCTGTGTCGCTTACCTGCTTGTCAAGTCATCTGATGTCCTGACAACATCATAAGTACGTATTGAAAACAATTTACTACCGTCCTTAGCCGGTACCTATTATACGTACTAATAACCACAAAATATTAATCGGTACAGGCTGTAGTAATATTAAACCTCATACCGACACGACCTCATCTAGCTCAAATAAAACAATTTAAGTACGTGTTATTTTTATCCAATTTACAGAATAAATATAATAATAACATTTATCATATTTTTCTTAGTTACGATAACGGATTATTTTTTGGTGAACTCAATAAGTTTCTTTTAATGTCTGCCGCAACCTAAATTGTTTGTTTGTCCACTTGTCACAAGGCCCTATCTCAGATACGACGGACAGCTCGTCGAAATTTTCCCGAAATGTAAATTATGTGGTTGCCTGTGCGGAACTTTTAGTGCGGTATGATGTCTTTTATTACAAGAGCAAGTTTCCATTTGATCTTGAATATTGCAAATAAAGGGAAAATTATATCAAAGATAAAATGTAAGTACAGGAAATTTCATTGACCAGCAGCCATCGTGTCATCGAGTCACACAAATCGTTCAAGTTCAATACGATAAGATCATAAATTGTGACTACTTTGAACATAATTTTGTTTCTTTTTTTCCAAACGTGCACGTATGAGATCATTGCTCGGAAAGGTTCAAGGGATTCGTAACTTCAGTGCTGTTTCCGCTGACGAGGAAGTTTCAATTTAAACTGATTACTCTAGACAAGGATATGAGCTATGTTTAGTTTTATAGATGTGAGGGAATGCACAAGTTATGCGTTCAAATGTATTACTTAGTTAGTGCTGAATTACGAGTTTATGTAAGTGGCAGGAACTATCTGAATATCGCATCTGAATGTCGGCCAAAAAAACGGATAGTTGCTACTATATTTGGTGTTAGTTATTCAATTGTGTTCCATGGCTATTTTTATTTCTGTGCCAGGAAAATAAAACAGCAGTTTCGTATCCCTTATGTCGGAATTATGCTGTATACGGTATACCTTGCTTTTTCTGCAGTTACTTAACTGAGATTCTTAATATGAAAACATTTCATGATAATTTAAAATCATTAAAACCCTATTTCATCACAAAATTAATCACGTCACCACAACAGAAACTCAAGACAACTTCAGACAAGTACAAAGTGCTCGCAAAATAATTACTTCCTCAAAGGCACATTCGTCAGCTGCTTGAAATACTCATTTCTTCCTTTATATATTTTTTATTCAACGTAAAGGAAGCTCATCGTTTAGCTTTATGTCTGAGATATGGCTTCTGAGTAGAGAATTTATCACCGACTGATAAAACAAGAAGCGAAGTTTTAATTACTTTATAAATCACTAGCTTTTGCCAGCGGCTTTGCCCTTTGTGTTGATCCAGGTTATAAACTATCCGTGTGCCAAATTTCATCTACGTCCGTGCAGTATTTTTTGCGTGAAAGAGTACAAAACATTCATCCATCCATCCATCCTTCCAAACTTTCGCATTTATAATATTAGTCGGATTAGTAAGATAGGAAGTAGGATAGATCCGTATGACTAGATGGTGTCCTGCTGGGTTGCTACTTATCGTCCTGCAAAATCTATTAAGAATAAGCTTGTTCCTTCCTTCTGTGTTTCGCAAAATGAGAAACCTGTCTTCTAAGAAAATTTTTATATGTTGTTTTTATCATGTTCTGATGCAAAAATACTATGTATATCTAACGCGTCTTTGCTTATAAGGAGTTTATTGTACTTGTTTTTACTATTATATCACATTGTAGGCACTATAGGTCTATTGAAAGACACCAATTGTCTTAAGAATTATATTGTTGGTTTATGACTGTTTGACACAAAAATATATATTTATATAGTTCCTATAATAAATCTAATAAGGCTTTGTGGTGTCCCCAGGTAATAAAACTTGCTCTCTTCGGGTGGATGATACAAATGATTACTAGAAGAAAAACTTCATCACAGTACGGGTATGACACGCACATAATTACAAACAAATCTACTGGTTTATACATATAGCCATCCAAGTATGAAATTTAAGCTGACTCACAGATTAGTGGACTATGCCCCAGCCGTGGGAACATTATACAGGATCAAATTGAATTAGCTAGCGAAACTCCACAGACGTGATGGATATCGATTTCTAAACAGTATCCTGTTTGCAACAAAAGAGTTTTTTTATGGTGTCTTTGACCGCAGTTAGTGTTTCCACTTGAAATATGTTTTTAACAAAACAGTTAGTATAGTTTAAAAAAAAAACAGATTTTATAAAATCTTGTAAAATATATGCTTAATCGTGTTTAAATGATAAAACATATTTCTCAAGTAACAATTAATACTTCAAGTAACAACACTGCAGTCAATGCGGTCCAGCGGTCGTTGTCCCCTAAAAAAAAACATCGTTTTATTTTTTATGTTATCGTGTTTAGTTTGATATCCATCATGCCTGCAGAGTTTCGCTTGCTAATTTCATTTGACCCTGTAGACCCTAATTATCTGTCAAGCGGTTTCTCAATAGACATTATTTTTCTAGAACTAGCAAGTTATCATTATCACCAATCGGTAATAAACTAAAAAAATATATAATAAAAGAAACCAACCTTATAAGTATTTCCTTCATAAAATGTTAGACGGGTCTGTTTTTCAAGAAATGGTGACAATGATTTGTGAAATATCTTTCAAAATCGCCATTACACATAAGGTTATCGGGTCAGTCTTACTGCATTGAGTACTTAGCAAGGCGTTATGACTAGGTACTCACAATGCAATAAACTGTTGACTGATTGCAGTCAACTTTAGAGTTTGACATTTGAATCTGAAAACGCAACTTCCGTGTGGTATGTGAAAGGAATGTGTGTGTAATAAATATGTGAGGTCGTGCTAGGTATTGCGTTTTGTAATTCGATGCTTGATTAACTTTTTGCTTTTATTCGTATTAGTAGCAAAATCTAATTGGCTATCGAACTAATTGGAGGTTTTTATTGTTTATTATTTTTATTGCGTTGACATTCACACTCGTTCCCACCTTTGATTCACCTTTGATTAAGCCCAGTACCTACCCTAATTGTGTAACACACTATCGATTGTAATCTGAATCATTTTGAAGGATATTGCTAATCTATTGCTTCACATGTTCGAAAAATTATTCTGCTCAACAACGTAAATAGCGCAATGAATGTTGTTGAACTGTCAAAGTGAAATCCATTGCTACAACACTATCAGTGTTACGCAATTAACCCGCAGGTTCGCACAGGCGATTTTTTTATCGCGCACTGAATTTTTAAATCTGTGTTTTGAGTCAACATTTAAAAATCCATCTTACTCGCAGCTTGTCAAAAAAATACACTGTTGGATGTTTAACTCTCAGCGCTAAGCAGTGCGTTGGATTGCTGAATGTTAGTGACCTGTCCAGAGTGACACCAAGATATTTCAGGAAGTTGCTGTGCTCAATGGGCACCCTACCCCAAACGATGTTAAGCCCGCTTCTCTATTACGAAGATGGAATATACAACGCTGCGTTTTGTAGTTCGTATCCAAATTCTGGGCTGACTGTATATAGATTGCCATCGACACGCTAAGAAGATGAAGTGCGTTGAAAATCGCGCGTGATAAACAAATCCCCGCTCTAAAAAATCGCCATTGAGGCCCAATGGCGATTTTTTAGAGCCGGGATTTTTTATAAGTGCGAGGGCTAACTCTGAAATAAATTGATTGATTAAAATTCTTATATAAATTCTAATAGATCCTCTCTTTAGCTATTAGTAAATTCAATCGAACTTAACTACACCATTCATGGACACAGTTTCTCAAATATATCTTGTTGTTGAGTAAGCTTGACACGGCGAGGTATCAAACCCCCACTAATTTAACAAGTACTGGTCACGTTCTGGACTTCGCCATAAACTCGAAGACTAGAAACACACCATTAGTTACTTTGACATTGCCTTTGTATCTCGAGGTTCGGATTCGAATTAGATATCCTTACGAAACCTGTTCTTGTTGTTGTCCGAAGAAAGTTACTTCAAAACAATTGGTCCAGGGCTGGCATGACAAATGGTAGGCTTATGTGTTTGCTTTATAATGTTCTATTCCAAATTGAGTCATGGATCAGGTGTACCTCAAGAGCAGTGATGGCTCAGTGGTAACGCCCGCGACTTACGAGACCAAACGAATCCAAGCAGGCTTTTTACTTTGAATACATTATTTCATCACCACTGCTCTTAAAACGGTGAAGGAAAACATCTTAAGGAAACCGGCATGTCCTAGAACAAAAAATTAGAAGAAATGTGACATCCGCCAACCCGAACTGGGCCCGCGTGGTAGTTTATGGTCCACTCCCTTTCACAGAGAGAAAGCTTGTGTCCCAGCAGTGAGGACAATAAAGGCTGATTATGCTACTTACCTTCAGTTGTAAGATCTAAAGGCTTTCTATACATATATCTGGCCACAAAAGCCCAAGTTTCTCAGAATCTTTGGAAAAACGTTTTATGCTCATAGAGCAGAAGCGATCTTCACAATTGAGCACATGTTCTAGCTGTTTTTGCTATGAAGAAACAGAAGAATATTCCAGAATACAGATCTGACGATAAACAATATTAACAAGTGGGTCGTAAGTGCAACTTGCGTGTTGAACTGTTGATATATCATCGAGACATTACTTTCACTACTACGATGGTTCTGCGAATTTTAGTGAACGCATACCACGAATAACAAGACGGTCCATCGAGGTCCATCGACCATCTTGCTTATTTAAACATCGCTAAATGTCGGTCAACACACCACAAAAAAAGTCATCGGAAAGACGAGTTCAACAAGTTTGTTCAAAGGGTGCACTTTAAACTTGTTTTTAAAAAACACGCTGTATATAAACACAGATAATAAATAATTGCTTCTTATTTGTTTTTTTTTTAAACTGGATAAGCTACTTTTAATTTTTTGACTTTTAGCGAAGATGTTTCGCTGCGCATGATTGCAATAAGTAGTCCTCTTTTTACGTACCATATTATAAAACGTAGAATATTTGGACTATATAATCTTAATTTAAGAAGCATGTCTTAGGTATGATAGGTATATAGTTTGTTTATCTGTTTGTAACAGATTTTTTTGTATTAAGTCACTTTGTTATACACTACAAAACAAAAGAGCATGAAATTACATAGCAGTTTAGTTTTTAAGCCACTTTTCAAGCAATTGATCTCAGACCTTATCAAGATTTTTGAAGTTATACTTCTTTAGGCGCGTTATGATAAAATGATGAGAGTGAAATTTTAAATTGCGCGCGCATCACCGTCACACAAAATTCACAGGTTGAAGCTGTCCGCAAAACCGGTCATTATTTTTAAAGCTATACGTTACTTTTTTCAGCATAAACCAGCCAGCACCCTAATTGCGTAACACACGATCAATCGGAATCGGTTTCATTTTGACAGTTCAACAACATTCATTGCGTTATTTACGTTGTTGAGCAGACAGATGACACATTTTTTGAACATATGAAGCAATAGATTAGCAATATCCTTCAAAATGAATCAGATTGAGATTGATTGTGTGTTACGCAATTATGGTGCTGTACCTATTTTGAGCATTTTTTATAGCAATCTGTTTGTTCTTATCGATTAAAAAAAAGGCAATGGACATTTCACTATAAAAAATTGGATGCCATAAAATTCTGGTTTTTTATTATGCTTTCAATTTCTTTAAAAGGCCCGTGACTAATTACCAACATTATTCAGCCTAAACAACGAACTTTATTGGAAACTTTTTTGTAATTAATTATTTGCATACAATTAATTTTTTTTAAAGTATAACTTTTGACGCGCGTACATAAGTACACACATCCATTTTTTTTAATATGCGTCTCATACAATGTTGTCCGAAACTCCACTGTTGTATAATACAAGAGTTCGCTACAAACGAACAAGCTCCAAGTAGCAAACAATTAGGACAGCGGCGGTTAAAATTACATAGCATTTATGTAAAATATTTAATTACATAATCGAAAAAAAAATCTTGCAAAAAAAACCATATATACATATGAATAAACGGGTTTAAAGAAAAATGGTGTGTTGTAATATTTGTCTAGTTTATCATGGCGTATAGTTGCGTAATGTAAATAAAAAATGCTTGCAAATTATGCGTGTGCGCACGCAATGAGCATTGAGCAGGTTTTGTGAAGTACGAAAGTATTTACTTAATTGTGTTTTTTATTGCAAATTTCACTGCGTTGAAGAGGTTTAACAGTGAGCCTCTTTTGTAACAAAAACTGGCTATTTGCATGAGATTGGGCAGATCGTAGAAAAGATGGATGGATTGTGAGTGACATATTGCAAGAAAGGAAGTGACCGGAGATCATGGCTGATATACGAGTATGTATGTAGATATTTAAGGGAAAGGAAATATTTAAGGCTGGAAATGTGGATGATCATAACTCAGTGTTAGCAGAGAAAAGAAATCGGTTGGAGTTAGGTACTAATAATGATTTCTACAGAATAAGATGTATCTCACTGTGTAAAATAATCTCAACTACGTAGAAGAAAGTCATTAAAAGTAAGAAATCATGCAAAACGTGATCGATAATTAAGATGAGAGTAAAATACAAAGATAATTATTTTGTAAAACATTATTACGTTGGTAACAATATTATACTTTGTATCGTCACTGTTAACTGTCATCATGCTCCTCAACAATAGGAGTGAATGTTTTTAGTGTTAAATCATCTGGAAATATTAAGCAAAAACCGTAAAATGAGCCAGTTTATGAGTACATACATTATCATAGAATATAAATTATTTCTACCATTATAAGCGCTTTGTTTTATCCTGGTTTAAGTTAACATAAACATTAAGGCATTACATTTAGGTGACGCCTTGTTTTAGTGAAAACGGTCATATTATCTAATAGGTACCTACTTAGTTTCAAAGTTTTTGATACTGAATCACCCACCCACCTATCTCAATGAATCACCCATTATACTAGTTAACCTTAATTCTTAAATAGTCCCTAACTAATAATTAAATATCATTAACGAACTTAAATAAATCCAGGTAAAAGAAAGCAAAACTCAAATCCATGATGGTAATTTTTTTATAACCTCCAAATTGTAGACACACTAATCCAATGTCGGATATAATGGCTTCTACAAAATATTTACACCTCCAATTAACGTTTGATCACATCAACGGTTTATTTATGATGTGCGAACACACATGCATACAAACGTTTGGGTGCCTAACGGTGCCTTGACGGATTTATTTGCAAACACGCATTTATATATCGTTAGGAATTGGAAACTGGCAGGAGATTAGTATTGCTAGTTCTTTTTTCTACGATAGCATTAAACACTTTTTAACGGGACCTCATAAATCATAGATGTTGCGCAGATAGAAGAAAGTAGTACTAACTGTATTGTTTGATGCACTTTTTTGTTTAAGTTGGCCTATAATAATAACAGATATCTTTTGACTTGATAAATCTCTGTAGCTGTCTCATTTATATTTAAGCCATATACAATAATAACTTTAGACTTTATAACCTACGTCATGGTTTATCCTTCATTACTTGATTTTGCACTATCGGTAGAAAAAGAATACTAAATAATAAGAGAAAGAAAGATTGTTGGTTCTTTATTTTCTTTTCTTTGAAGAGTACATGTTTCTCAAAATAATTCCGGGAAAATTTGGTCCTTCCCTATTTTTGTAACTCGTAAAAAAGTGACTAAAATGCTGCATTTTTTCCCTGCAAGATTATCTACTCATTCAAAGTACTTAGGTTAGAGAATCTCAATGTTTAGCAGTGCATGCATGCATAAAGCTACACACCAGAGCTACTAGGACTGCAAACGGCGGAGGAGCTCTCATGTTTATCATTTACATCCTCAGTGACTGCATAGTAGTAGAAATGAACGCATACTTTTCTTACTATGCACGATCATACTCTCATGACATAAGTATGGACGCGCGAAGTATGAGATATCTCGACTGCTCTGACATAATGTTGCCATACGCCGGTAATATTAATTTTCTATTACGGCACACTACTTTATTATGTAAAAAGTACAGTGTAGGTCTATTTTAACTATGTAATGTGTAAGTAATCTAACCTATATCAGTAGCTTGGCGATTTTATCTGTGCATGTTTGATGTATCTTTTAACAAAAATTTCGTGGGTAGGTACTAGCGATGTACCGGTATCAGAAGGGCAATTCTCGTATTTTTAAGAATGTTCGTATTCAAATCTCAGTCCCAAATTGTCAAAAATACCTCTAAATTCCATTGATTGTCGCTGAGATGAGATTGGGACTAGATTTTGGACGTTTTCAATTACGAGAATTTGCCTCTACATAAAACGAAAAACCACCTTCTTAAAAAAAAAAAAAACTACTGTGAGCCGTTCAATTCGACCGATCCTCCTCAAGAGTCCTAATAAGTGTAACTTACAAGTAGATTTGAAGAATTAAGGCAAAGGCCTAAAAGACAGGCAGAAAGGCTGAGAAAATACTGTTTTGTCGAAACCTAGAAGAGGAGTCCACTTGTCCAGACGTGAACTGATACAGAATATAGTTCATGAACTTAGTGAACATTTCCCCCTCTTGTAAAGGTTAAAAACCAAAACATAAGTATGAAATCTATATGTAGGTATGCTTATTTAAAATAGGTAACTAACCTTCCTAGAAACCTATAAAATTCATTACAGATAAGGTAATTTACAACTAATACACGCCTCTCCCAACAATTTTCATAAACATATGGATCTCATTACAATGTTGGTCGTATAAGGTGTTCAATCAAATTAAATCTACTCGCATGTCTGACTTACCCCATTGCTCAACGTAAACAAAGCACGATCTCTGATTTCAATTGCTAATACCCTACTTAGTGATGGCATTGTGGCCCTACCACTTGTCGAGATAAAATATGGGGATTTTCTCGAATTGTTAAACTGACAGCCACGTTTATAGTTTCTTTTTTGTATATTTGAGAGAGGAATTTGCAGCCATTCCTATTTGACAGTGTGTGTTTTTTATTTTTGTCAAACCAGTTTTTAATAGTAATTTAAAAACCATAAAGCAGTAATTTATTGCTTTACAAATATTTATTTTAGGATACCTTCTTATTATTTTACGACTCATTTTATGACCCTGTTAGGAAAATTCTAGAGTACCATAATAAATTATATGCAATTATACACTCTTCAAGTAGGTATGTAAAGTTAAGTTCTCTCTATCTCTGTCATCATCAAATACCTCCCTGAATTTGAATTCAGTAGTATTAATCATAAAATCGGCATATTACGAGTAGTAGTTGTTTCTATACTCCATTGCATAAAATTCAAAAAGTGGCAATACGTGCGAGTCACCCATAGAAAAAAAAAAAATTAAATGTGACGTTTCGCGTTTCGGGCGAGTAAATTCGTGCGAATTGACTAATAAGCCTTAAAATCTACTGAACTAAATCAAAGTGACATCGAATCGACACTCGACAACCGATGGTACTTCAAGTATTTTAGTTTTGGTGTCAACATAGTTTACAATGTTATGTGCAGGAGTGCAACTAAACGAGAATGGTAATTGGGCTAACGGCGCCTTAGTGTTTTGATTGAACCCGTAATAATGCTGTATTATTATTATACTTGAATGAAATACCTAATTATGAAATCATAATAGGAATTCTGATTATCTGAAAATATTGCTCTACGTTCATAATGTAAACAATTTTTCTCCAGTTCCACCTGTCCGAGTGGTAGTTCTTATAAGTTTCTGGCAATACGTAATATAATATGTCAAGTAAGTTGATTCAAGCAACAATGAACTGCCAAGTTTTCACGTTATTAGATTGTTAACCTGGGTGTACTCGTATGCAGCACACGGTGTAAGTCCCTGTTATAATCAAACGTGCAACATTTTAGTACCGTTTGTGCTACTCGTACTAAATAAAATGAAATGCAGTATTTCAGTGTTCTGATGCCAGTACGTAGGTTCTACTTATTCATAAAGTTTTTATTTTTACAATTACTAATAAAAATAAAGGACCCTGCTCCCGATACCGGAGGACTAAGTACTATTTTTATATATTTTCAAATGTTTTTCTTAAAACATTTAAAAATATAAATAAAGCAATATAGGCCGATTTTTTGATCTGTAGTTAAACTCAACCAATCGTTAAAACTAATAACTAATGGTTAAATTTTTGCAAAATGTGTTTTTTGATCAATTTTTAGTTTATCTAATGATATAATATCATTGCTAATGGTCAATAATTAATTATTAGTTAAAAAAATAACCATTAGATAAACTAACAAAATTGATCAAAAACACATTTTGCAAAAAAAATTACCATTAGTTACTATTTTTAATAATTGGTTGAGTTTACCTACGGATCAAAAAACCGACCCTTAGTGGATAAATAAATAAACGAAATATATAGAGCAATAAAATTAGGCTGATAACGTAATGTAGAAGATAACAAATAATACCAAAAATGCTCTACGAAACGCATTTAAAAGATGCTCTTCAAATAAATATTTTTTACTGTTCCAAGTCGCTTCACTAAACATGGCGAAGGTATTTGCTAAGATTTTCTTCCTAAGAATGAACCTTGTTTATGGTTCTGCGAAGTGCTGTATTTAGTACGCACTTGCGAGTATGCTTTATATTTTTATATCTTGGGGTTTCTTTTTATAACTAGGGAAAACCGACAAATCTTAACACCTACATCAGATTAATAGACAACAAACATAAACCTATGAAACATGTGATTTGGAAGCTATGCTCCTAATAGCTCCTGTTGAATAAAGAGCGGAAAATAGTGTTGAAGGTTTTATACCAAAAACTGAGTTTCGGTATACAGGATGGCGTTTCCATTTTCTGTCATCGACGCGCAAACTGTATACTGAATCCATGGTTACAATTTGCGCGTCGATGTCCCTGTCACAAAACATAGGTACAACACATACACAAAACAAAACACAAACACACTGTATACAAAGCATAGATAAAGCTAGAAAGTACAAAGGTATACCGGTATGCTTAGTGTGAGTTTTTCTAACTTCACCATCGCGTTAGAGTTTACTCTGATTTGTATGGCGCTGAATTAGCGCCACCTGGTGCCATACGCGAGAACTAAAACATGCGAGTGTAAGTTTTTTATTTTACTTTGTCGATGGTGACGATCGATTCCCACTCGATAGTGAGCTCGTAAATTAACGTGACTTTGTGTTATCGCGAGTGTAAGTTACAATTTTGACAGTTTTGACAGCTCGTTTGTGAAACGCGCTCACTTTCGAATAAGTTAATTCTTCACTGAAGGATTTGTAGTGAGAGCCTTGCGAGTGTGGTGAATTTTCAAAGTTATTTTATTTTAATTAGTAGTGTGGGTTCATAAAACCAATATATTTTGCTTGGAAAATGGCATCACGTTTATATTTTGCTTGGAAGATGTTTGAGACCGCTAGGGCACAAGAGGAGCGCAATTACATGTCCAGTGTTCGTGCAAAAGCCCGTACTTCTAGCAATGCCAAGAGATCTTCCGGAGGCCGAATTTAGGAGAAGATATCGGCTTCCGAAGAAAGCGGTCAAGTTTTTATGCTGAGAGCTGAAACAGCTGACTGGTTTTAAGTCTATCTACCCAAGATAAGGTAATTTCTGTGACACACACTTCCTTCATCCTACAAAAGATTACACAGAGTCCATCCTACAAAACATTGGTCTTGATTATAATGTTGTAGATGAAGAAGAGAACATCACTGGTATGTTAACAAATTTTACAAATCAGTTAATAGCTTAAATGTGTATTGAATACTAAATTACACTTCCTTCTAGGATTGCAACATGATGAAGAAGAACACAATGGGCCACAGAGACCCACAGGGAGGGAAATAGGAGGTTCAACATCTGACCTAATCAGAAGAAGAAGGATTCTAAGAGAACAATTAGTTAAAAGACTTCAACACTTTTAGTTTAATATACTTTGATGTTCAAAGGTGCCTTTTTAATGGTCTAAATGAAAGTATTTTTAGAATTAGAATTTATTTATTTGTATGAATGTAGTTTTACATAGTAAGGTGTTAATATTTTTTAAGTTCTATACACTACCACAACGTATTATGGTGTACAAATATTCAAATGTCATTCTTATGTATCTAAGTACAATTAATATTAAGATTTGTGATTTACAATAAGTCCAATATGAATGAATATTATTAAAATTAGGTAGTTGTTACTTTAAAATCAATGTCAAGAATGCTCTAGAATAAATTCTTTTAGCACACTTGTAACAAAATGTTTACTTTTTCCTAATCAAAATCAAATCTAATAAGTAGGTACATACTTTCAGTATTTTCCAAATTAATAATGAATCATATAATCAATTATGATTGTTATTAATTCCATATTATTTATAAAGTCATCATCTGCTATTCCTTTCCCATATTTGGGTCGGCTTTCAGTCTCAACTGGATTTAGGTAAATACCAGTAGGATTCTACATGGAGCAATTGCCTATCTGGCAAGATAGGCAGTTTCTCCATGGTGACTTTCTGTGAAGCAAGTGTCGAAGACAGAAAGTGTTTATGAATTATTTCTGTTTAGAATTAGAAAGGTTGAGTAGTGAATCTGACCATAGTAAGAGAAGTTCTTAAATTTTAATTAGAGGTAATGAAATACCAACCACGAAGCAGGTTGCAGTACTTTTATTCATCAATAATCAGTCTTAAATTGTGTCACAAACTAGGAACTTTATTTTGATATTATAACAATTCTTCGAATTCTTAACTAGTTAGTTGAACTTTGAGATAACTTTATTGTCATAAATTGTTTACATAATAATATAACAAGTAGTAAATAGGAACACATATTATATATCACACAAATTCTTATGGAATTTCAGCTTCTAAGTTAAAACTAACTTACAAGAATAATACCAAAAAAGGTGGTGGGCAGTAGTAGTACTTAATATTAAATATATCTAATTAGTCTTTACAAAATGTATCTACAATTTTCTCTAAAAGATTTAATCCTCTGAGCCTGCACCTCCAGCTCTCTAATCCTTTTCTGCTCTCTCCTCGAGTCCATGTAATCTTTATGTTGCTGTTCTTTAAAACGAGTCTGCTTGGAATTCTTGCACAGCGAGGAGTAAGTAGTTTGCACAGACATAACAGGCTCTGGCTGTACTACATAGACATAAGATGAAGGTCTGGTTGGGGAGAGCATGCCCGTCTCTAGAAAAAATAATAAAAGTTATGTATATTATGAGTTGTCATCTTCGAGCCTTTTAAAAACTTAAAAAAGTTCTTTCTGACCTTCCACTTTATCTCCACAAAAGAAAGAGGTGTAGGAGCCATGGTAGGCGGCGACTATGCAGGGGCAATGCCTCTTGATGGCCCTGGCTCATTCCAATGTTGGATGCATAGAACATAAAAATTTTATGGAGTTTTTCAGCTGATGCCGCGACACATAAACATACTTCAGGCTAACTCTTTTCAGAGTTTCATCAAAAACACTTCAGAGATTAGGCACAAGTAACAGGTGGAATTGGGCTGAATGTGAATCTCCTGTAAGAGAATACAATTTATGAGACACAATAAAGTAACTTATTTTTAGACTACCCGTTGGTGTTTTAATAGAAGTTTAAACCCGTGACAACCCAGCTTCTTCTACTGCCAAGTTCGTAGCGACTTGCACACCAATGATATTTGTTGAAGATAGCTTGCTGAGGTCTCCAATTCTCCATGCCTAGAAGACCAAATAAACTTAGTTTTATTTCTGCAAATTTCACAAACTCTAAGCTCTCTAATCACCAAATAATTAAAATTACACTTACCTACTACTCCATAAATGCCACCATCGTAACATAATTGGGACGAACTCGTCTTCATTTTTAATTAATAGAATCCAATAAATATAAATCACAATAACCTTCACACTTGACAAACTAAACATAAACGTCAAGTTATAACCAACACAAATTTGATAGACAGCCGCTTTCATTAGGAACAGTGAATCTAAATGTCATTCTATTTGGTCGGTTTATCGGAGGACGTTTACGTGACACCAACATAAGAAAAATAATGCTCGCAATTCACGGTGACCAAACGCGTATTGGATGGTTAGCTTCGATGTTAACTCGCACTCGCATGCATTCGGTTCTCGATACGTTTGACGTTAACTCGATTTACGCGATGGTTAAGTCATTCGAACGATGTTGTCAAACTCACACTAAGCATACTGGCCAATATTGTTGGGCTAGGCATAACCGATGATATTGTCAGACGTTGTTAACGACCACTGGCTAAATTATTTATTGCGTAAAACGTAAATAGGAATATTTACTTGTTTTGTCACATAAGCTTTGTTCTCTAAAATACTAGTTCTGTTAACAACAAGTTAATGCACTAGCACACTAGTCTAGTCTGACCCACTAACGTTTGTGAGGAAACATTTTACATACAAGAAAAAATACTTGTTTCTAGCAAAGTTGCTCAAAAGTGACAAAATGGTGTTTCCGGGACCATTTACTTTACATAATTGTGCGGTAGTTGCAATAAATTGGTACAAATGCATTATGAATGTAAATAAAATATTTTGAAACTCTAGTTCCAGTTCCAGTGTCTGCCCACTCTATTCTTAAGGCCACTTTAAGCTTTACGTTTTGTTAGACCGTAAATAAAGTTGAATATATCATCATATTAATAAATTAATCTAAACTATAAATATTATTTAGAGGAAATATTTGATTTTCTGTAATTTTATTTGTTATGCTTTCTCGCTAAAACGGCTTAATGGATTTTGACAAAATTACGCACATGGAGACCATGACCTGAAATAAAATATAGGATACATTTTATCCCGATATTCCCATGGGATCGAGACTTATGCGGGTGAAACCGCGGGGCGCAGCTAGTTGAATACAAAAATCTGATGATTATAATAATAATAATAAAAAAACTTTATTTCAGACAAGTCCATATACATACAAGAGTTATAAAATTTGCAGACGAATAAATTCTTTCAGGATATTTGAGTCCTGTTTATGAGCAATGACCTGAAGGATGCTGTTAGTGCTACTCCGGACTCTGCTCAGTAACGACGCGAGCCGCTTGCGCACAATGGCATGGAAGCCATCCACCCTGGCCTCCGCAAACATACCAGAGGCACTACAAAAGCGGGGCAACCCTAACAACATCCTAAATCCATTATTGTATTGGACACGTAGGGCATTGATCGCCCTCTGCGTATACCTGAACCACAGGCTGCACGAGTAGAAGGTCTGACAGTAGGCTCTAAATAGTGTCACCTTAACTTGTTCACTACAACGCGCAAACCTGCGGGCCAGCATATTGCTCCTGACCGCCAATGCCCTACGTTCCCTTTCTATATCAGCTTGGTCATCAAGGTCCTCAGTAAGGTAGTGTCCGAGGTATCTGAATTGATGTACCCGCTTCAGTTCACTACCATTCAGCTTATGATTATGTCAATGAAGATCATGAACATGATTATATGTCTAAGAAGAAGATTCTTCTTAGCGTGTCGATGGTAATCTTCATAGTCTGAGCCCAGAATTTGGCTACGTATTTGGCCCCTTCAGTAGCGTCCATGCGTCCTGTAGCGCGCAGATAACAGGACAGGACACGCTGGACACAGTATTAAATGACCCATTGCTTGTGCGCACTACATTTACACTCCAGGGCGGAGTCATGATAATGTCAATAATAATTTGATAATTATGAATCCGTGATTTGAAAAACAACAAAAAATGCTTCATTTAGTGCTTTTATCCGAGAACAATTTACTATTTATTTATTAGGTACCTAAGAAATAAAACAACAGTTTGCGTAAAGGCTTTACGAGAGATTGCTAAAAAAAAATATTATACATGACAGCAATGAGTAATAGACAGAAGAGGAATGCCATTATTGTAAATATATTATGCAAGCGGAATTCAAAGCACCACTTAGGTGCTTGTCATGTCATGCTTATTTTCAACTTCCTGCAGTTAAAAGTCTTCACTGCACTTCCTAGAAAAAGGAAAAGCATGTTGAATGAATTACGGGAGGTGCATATTTAGAAATATTATAGAAAGAAAGAAAAGAAAGAAAATACATTAAGTCTGTCCAGGGAGATAGTCATCCATAGCATAGACGTGATCGAGGTCAACAGCAAGCCCATTTAGCAATAAAAAATAAATTTAAAAAAACAAAAAGGCACCGTGTTTTTATATCTATACCCATCAGGTCTGAGGAGTTTCGCTAGCTAATTTAATTTGATCCTGTATGAGCAAGTTTAGTAAATCGTTTTCTTAAGATAGCTTTTAGCGATAAGACCATCCATTGAGTTACCCTATGTAAAATTTCGACATTTATATATGTAATTCTTTATCCAATATCAGCTTTAAAAATGTGAACAAATCTTGTTGGTCAGCTTTGACAAAAGACAGCTAACATCAGGAAGTTATCAAGGCCAATTCTCGTAATTAAAAACGTACAAAATCTGCGAATCTCATCTCAATGATAATCAATTTCAAAAACTTGTCAAAAATGTAGAGAAATAAGAGTTATTTTTGGCAGATTGAGACTGAGATCAGACTGTGAACGTTCTTAAAATTACGAGAATTTCCCCTCGAACATTTTGAGAAACACATTGGCTGAAAACAAAGTCCACTAATGGCAGTTTTCACAAACAGCACTTTCCAAATGAGTATAATGGACACTCCCTAGCCGTGTTAGCTAGCACTATATACCTGTTACATCAGTACTAGCAATAGCCGTGTTAGCTAGAACAAGATAGCTGTTACATACTGGCATTTACACCATTCGTATTTTATTCTTCCATTGATGCGACTTCGATTTTATTTTTGAAAAAGAAACTGGAAGGACTTTCAAAACAATATTGTTTGGATCATAAAGAAAGTATTCGTTGACTTACCCATAAAATCTTACTTTAGCATATTTACTTAAGATTTGTTTTATTTTTCTTGGGCTTTCACCTTAAGTAATGTTAAAGTACAATTTGACAAGTTTTTAAATTCTCTGCTCAGAGACCGTGTGTTACTTTTCTGCCTTTTAGTACCTTTCACCTGCCTACCCTTTTCTCAACTTTTTTTGGGGTCGGCTTCCAGTTTAACCTGATGCAGCTGAATACCAGCATTTTACGTGGAGCAACTGCTTATCTGACCTGCACAACCCAGTAACTTGACTGGGTGTCAGACCTTCGGGCATCTGCGGACTCGTAACGACTGTCAATGATCCACGAATGACAGCCGGAACCAAGACGTAACAAGTTTAACGTGCTAACCGAGGCACGGAGGTAAAGACGGTCACCCATCCACGGATCGCACACGCGGCAAGCTTAACCTGACCGGTCGACTCGTGCGGTTGTACCTACTTAGCCACGACACATCTAAATCATGTTGGTAAATCTTGGAAACGAAATGCATTATGGTTGATTGGCAGCCCTACCCACAAGCTTGCCTATGTATCAAACTTGTATGCACTAAGTCGGTGCTAATTACTAGCCTGATTTCTCCTCCGTGACAGATAACTTGTGACATTTTTTTTATTAGATAGCCATAAACTGGTTTGTTGGCTGCGTAATTAGCCAATCTTGAGTGGAATGCTATGCTATATTACCAAGTCTGAGAGTAATATTTTTATATTTTTAGGGTTCTGTACCTCGGAAATCGGAACGGAACGGAATCCTTATAGGATTTTTCTGTTGTCCGTCCGTCGGTCTGTCTGTCAAAACCCTTTTTCTCAGGAACGCGTGGAGGTATCAAGCTGGAATTTATATCAAATACTCAGGTTTACTGACCCTTGGAGCTGTGAAAAAATCAAACTTCTAAGCCAACGCAATCAAAAGATACAGCCGTTTATGCCGCAAATTTTCGACACTCGCAAGGGAATCAAAACCTACAGGGTACATCCCGTGAACTCAGAATCTTGAAATTTGGTACGAAGCAACGTCTCACAGATAAAGGAAAAATTGCGAAAACCGTAAATTTTTTGTTACATCATATAATAAAAATATTTTTAATCATTTTAAATTGTACGGAACGGAAGTTTTTTCTAGTTAAAAGTCACTTAGTAGCTTTATATATTTTCTTGCGTGGCGCAGTAGTAGCCCGCCCGCGACTTTCGAGTTGTAGGTCGTAGGTTCGAACCCGGACAGGCACTTTGTGTAAATTATTTCATTACCACCACTCTTAAAACGGTGAAGGAAAACATCGTGAGGAAACCGGCATGTCCTAGAACAAAAAAAAATCGAAGACATGTGACATCTACCAACCCACACTGGGCTCGCGTGGTTGATTACGGCCCACTTCTTCTCACCGAGAGGAGGCCTGTGTCCCAGAAGTGGGAACAATAGGCTGATTATGTCATTGCCATCAATCGTGCACAAATACAGGCTCTCTCTTAAATGAAAGGACCATCAAAGTGTTATAGCGGTCTCAAGTTAACATAGGTTATTATTGGTATAGAAAAACCAACCTGCCTAGTACCTTCCTATATTACATTCGAGTTGTTATAGTGTAAAATAAACTGCACCAGGAAGCCGGCTAGCGGCAGCCTCCAATTTGTCTGTCCATCGCGATAATTGCGATAGTCCCCTCGAGCGTACGTCGTTTTTTCAACAGGTTGAGTGTAACAGTCTAGTGTTATCAAGACTTATTTTCAACGAGGATCAAGTTATAAAAATAATATATTTTATTACGTAACATCACGTCTGTTATTACCCGAAGGGTTAGGCAAAGGTGTACCTTAATAAATAATAATAATAATATCTTTATTTCAGAATACAATTCCATAATTACAAAAGGTACCCCAGATGTTAGTAACATAAAAACTTAAAAACTATGCTAGTAGACATTACCAATATTTACAGGAGCATGTAGCTGACTTAAGTACCAGTCTTACCAAGGGGTATCGTATTACCCAGTAACTGGGTTGTGGAGGTCAGATAGGCAGTCGCTTCATGTAAAATACTGGTATTCAGCTGCATCCGGTTAGACTGGAAACCGACCCCAACATAGTTGGGAAAAGGCTAGGTAGATGATGATGTAGCTGACTTAAGTACCAGATGAAAGGACAATCCAGTTTGTTGGCAATGACACTCAGGAGACTGTTGTTACTGGCACGCACCCTGTGCAACAAGGAAGCTGCTCGCTCACTTGCGCCTGATCGCAGCGAAGCTGCACGTGCATGTATAAGTATATTTTGGTGTAATTGCTAAGGTACACTAAGCTCCAGAGAAACGGAACCCCCCTTGGTTAATGACATCAAACCGCTTAAGTTTTTCGTAGTATAACGTGAATGGCGCGTTGGTCTAGTGGTTAAGACTGCGGCTTAGCAATACGATTGTCACGAGTTCAAATCCGCGAATGAGATGTTTGATTTTTTCTAATTTAAGTTCTTTATTTATTTATTTATTATTATTTTTTAGGTTATTATGTGATTTTCGTTAATTATTATTTAAGAAATCAAATGTTAAATTAGGACAGAGGTTTGTAAGAAAAGCTAGGCATGTTGCATAAACAATATTCATTTCTTTATTTACATTTGTAGGACTTCATGGAATCCACTTCCTGGTTGAGTATACAGTTTTCTATCTGTGTTAAATTGGGGTTATTTACTTAGAATATTAACTAAACACAAAATAAATACCCTGGGTGAGGTATAACGGTTCGTTTATAGATATTTCTAAAAACATAACTACAATATTTATTTATTTAAAGTTGTTTCAGTTTTTTCTATATTTTTTCGTATTATATACTTGTATATACTAGTATATATTAGTGTTAGTTCGATAAAATGTAAATAAAAGTATATAGAGAAAAATAACGTGCTATATATTTTTAAAGTTGTGAAAACATAATTTTTTATACTCTGTATGATCTTATGGGACAAAAACCTTTGTTAAAAAAATGAAATGTTGTCATTCGTGCCTGTGAATTACAGAGGAAGAACCAACATGCTAAACTATACAGTATAGCAATATACATCTTTCTCTTTTATCACATTTTCTTATAACCCATTTAACACAATATTATAGAAAAATATGTGAGGTCAGATGGTGCATCGTTAACACATTAAAAGACTACTTGTAAACAGGAGTAACTGGATTAATATTAATAAAGGTTGTTTATTTTTGATTAACTACTAATGATCCCACAAATATTGGGAATTATTAACACTTGATCATGTTCCAATGAAATTTTATCAGATAAGTTACACAATGAATCTGCTGAGTAAAACCCTAATAATAACGAAGAGGATGACCGTCACTGTCTATCACTTCTTGAAGAGGACTTCCTGCCCAAAACCATATTAAAGCATGCAGCACACACGCTACATCAGTGCTAAGCGACACTCCAAAAGTTTGAGCACTTGAACGCGTAGTTTTGAAGGGTTCCACCGAGTGAACTTCCACAATTTTACGGTGTCGCTCCGATTCATTAGTGTAAGCAATTAGACGAGGGCCTTGGCGATCACATTTCACATCACCCGTCGCTTGATACCTTTGTATCCATCTACGAACTGTTTTTCTCTGTAATGAAAATGATAATATTAGAAATACATAAAAAAAAAAACAACTTGTAAGTAATAGTGCAATAAATCTTACCGTTATGCCCATATCTCGTGCTATTTTCTTTATGCTTTGTTCCTGTTCTCAGAGAACAACAATTTTAGCCTTGAAAAAAGTAGTTAATCGCACCATACTATCGGTTAATAAAATCGACTGTTCAAAAACTTAATAAATCGGATAATATTACGACGAAGATATTACACACAAGCGGATCGGCACGAAAACGAAACGATTTGTAAAGTAATTATACCCTCAATCACAGTTTAGTAAATAAGGCGAAGAAGTATTCTAAATTCAACCTTAACTCGCAGTTCATACAGCAGTTAAGTTTCTGAAGTAAAATGACGGTAGTGCAATAATCGGAATCAAGCACATTCTATTCAACCAAACAAGAAATCTATGCTAATTTCAACCTTATCTTTTAGTTAATTGAGGAGTTACGTGGATGTTGAAATTTAAACCTTAATATCTCGAAGATTAGGCCGTTATCAACCTTGTTCGATAAAAGGAGTAATGCTGTTAGAATTTTCGTTGAGATTGACAACTGAGCCAATAGCCTAGTGGTATAAGGCGCGGTCTAAATGATCGGCTGGCGTCTGATGATGCGGGTTCGTATCCTCAACCGTACGTAAAGTGTCTTTTTGAAAGTTATTCTTAGTATATGGTTCGGCCAGAAGCCGAAAAAAGACCATATTATTAAAAACATGCAAATAATAATATGTGATCGGTGGATCGGTGGATCGGTGGATGCTCGGGCAGATATGGGTGCGGCGGCAGGGGAGGGAGCTGCTCGGGGCCAGAGTCACGTGACGCGCCTGCCGTCGCTCGGGCGATAATCTTTAAGTGTTGGGATGGGTCGTTTACTATGACGCTCACTGTACGTCTTCGCCAGTTATGTTTAAGTCCCATGTAATAGGGGACGAGCCTATTGCTACCAAGGGGGCACAAATCCATAATCTGGGATGCGATTAAGAAATTCATGATAAAAAATAACAATAACACTTTACCCGACCTGGGAATCGAATCCAGGACCTCATACTCAGCAGTAGCGCGTGTGACTACTAGACCAACGAGGCATTCAGATTTATTTGAGCACATATTAAATAGGAACACAACTAATAAGCTATCATTACTAGATATCAAAGCCATTTTCAAAATACTTAATGATACTGTGTCACTGCATACAATTGTTCCAATTGCCTAGTTGGTGTTGCCAGACTTAATAATCATTAGGAACTGAAACTCAAAACTCTAATTAAGTTAAATGACCAAATTATAATAATAGTGCCTTCACATTTCGAAACCGGTAGTAACCAGTTTGTATTTGAATCACTACAAGAATAATCTGATCGAATATGTGATACTTTAATGTCTGTTGATTGCAATGAATACGCTGGGAACAATGCTACTCAGAATCTAACAATAGCGGTCAAGTGCGAGCGTTGGTATTACGTTTAATCACCATTACATTTTGAAATGCTCTATCTATGGTACCATCAGAACCTGCACCGTAATTTCGTAACACCTAACAATCAGAATCAGAATCATTTTGAAGGATATTCCTAATCCACTGCTTCATATATTCGAAAAAAAAATCTGCACATCAACGTAAACAACGCAATGAATGTTGTTGAAGTGTCAAAATTAAAGCCATTTCTACTGTTAGTGTGTTACGTAATTGCTCCGCCGTATTCCTCGAAGAATTAGACGTTATAAGTCCCCTGTAATTGGGGAAGAGCCTTTCCTATTAAACCGATATACACGCTTCACTTTTTTTTCATTTTTGCCTTTCATTTCATCTTTCACTCGAAGTGAAACGTCTGAACACAAAATGAATCAAGAGTCAAAAATTCATTAATTATTGAACCTATCAAACATCTTTCACTCGCCTACCAAACGCCTGAAAAATGAAATGAAAGGAGCGGAGGAAAGTTCATTCCTATGTAATTCAGTCGGTCTCGTGTAAACATGGAATGAAACAAGAATGAACCTTCACTCGAGGGAACCATTCACCTGATCACAAATTCAAACTCCGGAGCAGCTACTGAGAACTTCCTACCACTCTGTTGTGTGGAAATTAGTGAAAGGCGATTTGTAAAACGGATTTAACACTAATGTCAGTCAATGTATTGAGCGGGGACAACCTAGAAGGAAGTACAATGACCCTATCAGTGACATCCTTCACAAAGGTCAGGTGCGCAGCATTCGTTCGGCCCATTGAAAGGGCCTTGACTGAGCATTGTAGGTATGGGGAGCGCAGCACGTAGCATTTAGTGGTTTTGGTCTCATGGAAAACTTATATTGGAATGAAATCGGTACAATTTCTGGGCACCTACATCAAAAATCTGTAACAGTGAATTAGAATTGTGTAATGCTATGTATGACACAGACACTCAGCACCTTCAGGATGAACTGTTTGTTAGGGAATACGCTCTAAAGGATATCTTTAGTAAATATGAGGCTTCTCAACAAGACCTGAGTAAGCGCATGCAGGAGGCTAATGAGTTGGCAGACCTGGTCAAGTATAATGCGGAGAGGTATGAGTCTTTGACAAATAACCTCTCTTTTAGCTGTACCTGTTCCCGGGGACCCCAACTTACTACACCCACACCCTCAGTAGCTCAACCAGTAGGTAGCTGTATTAGTGATGATAGCAATAGTACGAATAATTTGATTAATACTACTTATATTTTTTCTGATAAATTTGGTCAAGGTTTTGGTAGCTTGTTAAATCAGTGTTCGCAACAATATGCAATTAATCATTGTTTACCCGGTGCCAGTATTAGCCAATTAATTAATAATATCAAATTGACAAAAATAAACCCCAGTTCAACTGTTATATTATTATATGGGGATAGCTTAAATGTAAGGAAAAAGGACTTAATTGAATGTGTCCATTTGATGTTGCATCTTAATGAGACTAATAATTGTAAATTTATTTTTTGTGCCTTGCCTTATTCCCATTATTTAACTGATGAGCAAAATAAGCATATTTATAATTTAAATATGTTCATTTATAATAGGACTTGTCGTCACAGTGATGCTATTTTATATTTTGATTGTAATCAATTCATTACTGATTACAAACTGACAAATTATACTATGTATTTGCCACCTAGTTGTAGGAGACAAATTGCTAATCTTTTAGCATACAATATACTCAGTGACACTGGTACTTGTAGTGTACCATCGATTACTGTTAGTACTGATACTAATACTACTTTTGATACGCCTTGTAGTTTAAACTATTAGGTGCGACAACGGGTCAGCCACATATGTTGAATGTTGTACATCAAAATATGCAGGGTCTGTCCGGCAAAGAGCTAGAATTAAGTTTATTTATGGAGAACTATGAGGTTCAGGTGTTATGTTTGACTGAACACTGGTTGAAGGAACATGAAGTAGTGTTTATAAATGATGAAAACTTTACCGTACAGAGTGCATTTGTGAGAAAAAGTGCTATTCGCGGTGGCTCTTTAGTTCTTGTTTCAAACAAGTTGAAATGTAAACAACGTTTAGATTTAGTTAATCTTTCAATCGAGCGCACTATAGAGTTGTCTTGTGTTGAACTTGAGCGATATGTTATAATTTGCGTTTATCGACCCCCCTCTGGGGATTTTATTAGTTTCGAATCGGTAATGGAAGATACTCTCAATAGGTTAAAATCAAATAACAAAAGTATTATTTTATGTGGAGATTTCAATATTAATATTTTAGATGTTACTCCATTAAGTATTAGACTTCTCAATCTTTTGAGGTCTTATAATTTAATTAACTTGTTTTTTGAACCAACTAGGATCACAGCTTCTTCGTCAACTTGTCTTGATAATATATTTAGTGATTGTGATGCCAAAAATAAATTAGTGTTAACTGACTTAACGTCCGACCACTGTGGTTTATTAGCTAGCTTCCCCATGCCATTACATAAAAAGCCACATAAACTTGAATGCAGGCCTTATACAGCTAGTCGTTGCAAAATGTTTAAAAATAAAATAGCTCATAGAATTACACCATCGATAGTAGAACACGAGAATCCTAATGAAATTTATGGTGCCCTTTTTGATGTTGTGCAAAAAGAATACCAATCCACTTTCAAGACCAAAACTATTAACATTAATGGATCCTCTGTTGGCTTTAACCAATGGGCTACTCCCGGTATTTATAAAAGTAGAGCGAGACTATACGAGTTATATGGTTTGAAAAAATACAGGTTTGATACTCCCTTCCTAGAGTATGTCAAAACTTATTCAAAATTATTCAAAAAGATTAGTGCTTTTGCTAAATCAAAATTTTTTAGGCGATACGATAAAAAATTCTACTAATAAAGTAAAAACCACTTGGAAAATTATTAATAATGAAACGGGAAAATCGGTTAAACAAGAAAAACTACTTGAGATTATGGTCGACAACAAATTAGTTAACAAAGCAGCTGACGTAGCTGAGGCATTTAATGAGTTTTTTGCCAACATACCGATAACTACGACTCGCTCCTTAAATTCGTCCTCGTCTAAAGCTGAAAACCTTTTGCACAGTAGTGTACCTAAATGTAGTCCCTTATTTAGTTTCGAACATGTAACCCCGCGTGATGTAGTTAATGTTTTTAATACACTTAAGTCTAAAAACACCGGTGATTATTGGGGCATCTCCACTAAACTTATAAGTAATATAATAGACATCGTAGCCCCCTATCTAGCTGTTACTTTTAATAAATGTGTTGATTTAGGAACTTTTCCTGACCTCATGAAGAGTAGTAAAGTCATACCATTATTTAAATCAGGTAATAAGAATGACGTTGGCAATTTCAGGCCTATTTCTATCTTACCTGCATTTAGCAAAATATTTGAAAAGTTAATACTCAAGCAGCTGCTAAGACATTTTAATTTAAATAGCCTCCTCCATAATGAGCAATATGGCTTTACAAAAGGTCGTTCAACTACAGATGCGGGTGTTGCTCTGTTGAGACACATATTTGACGCATGGGAGAAATCACAGAATGCTATTGGAGTTTTCTGTGATCTCTCCAAAGCCTTTGATTGCGTGCACCATGACACGCTTTTGCGTAAATTACGTCATTACGGTGTCCAAAACGAAGCTCTCAACGTAATTATTTCGTATTTACATAATAGGGTCCAATGTGTAGATGTTAATGGTGTGAAATCATCCGGGCTACCAGTTCAGTTAGGTGTTCCGCAAGGCTCAATACTGGGTCCATTCTTGTTCTTAGTTTACATTAATGATTTACCATTCCATTTGACGGGCATCTGTGATGTTGTACTGTTTGCAGATGATACCTCTCTTATTTTTAAAGTAGACAGGAATAGACAAGATTTTGACGACGTAAACAGTGCACTCTCAATAGTTACAGATTGGTTTACGTCAAATAACTTAGTTCTCAATGCCAAGAAAACCAAATGTGTAAAGTTCGCCTTACCGAATGTTAGAAACCTAGGACCCAACATCGTCTTAGATAAAGAGGTGCTTGAAACTGTAGGCTCGGCAATTTTTCTAGGACTAACAGTAGATGCCAAACTTCAGTGGGGACCTCATATATCAAGTCTAGCAGGAAGGCTCAGTTCGGCTGCCTACGCCGTCAGGAAAGTAAGACAATATACTGACGTTGATACAGCTCGTTTAGTCTATTTTAGTTATTTTCACAGCGTTATGTCCTACGGTATTCTGCTGTGGGGCAAAGCCGCTGATATACAAAATATATTTGTCCTTCAAAAGCGAGCTGTTCGAGCAATTTACCAGCTAGGTGCCAGAGTTTCTCTAAGAGATTTCTTTAAAGATATTGGTATTCTCACGGTTGCATCACAATTCATCCTTGCCAACATTTTATATATTAGGCAAAATTTACACTTGTACACTAAAAATAGTGATATTCACAGTGTTAACACTAGAAATAAGGACAAACTACGTGCCCCCTTTCACCGGCTTCATAAGGTTCATAACTCATTTGTTGGGCTTGGTATAACCTTTTATAACAAGATACCCTCTTCTTTTCTAGACTTGCCTTTTAATGCGTTTAAAGCTCAACTAAAATCCAACCTTTGTTCAAAGGCATACTATTCTATCAACGACTACTTAGACGATAAGAATAGTTGGTCACCCTAGTTTAACGCAAGACAATGTTTATGTTCCTTCTCCAGAATTAGCTTACTGCAGAACCCAGCAATGCATAAATGTGTAAGCTGTCACGCCCTTTATGCCTGGAGGCTTTTATTTGGGTAGTAAGTTTTTTTATTTACATTTTAATGAATTATGTTTTAGCTTGAGTACGTATAGTTATTATTATATTTGTTGGTATATTGGCGTGGCTAGCTGACATATTATGGCAAATAATTAAATTTTATGTTCTGGTTTTGTAATGTTAATTACCGAACATTGTATATATTATTGTACCTAGTATTGTATACATTCAAGTATTTTTTTTAAATTGAACAGACAGCTGTGCTGCTGGGGAGTTTGTTGCGCCACTTCTTCTTCCCAGCAATAGCACTAGGAAGTGGTGAAGGGCGGGCGTTTTTGGGGGACTGTCTTTTGTAATTTTGACGTTCAAAAAGTGCTGATTCTCAGCCTAATTTGAATAAATGACTTTTGATTTTGATTTTGATTTTGAAAAATCCTTCAAAATGTTCGGATAGTTTTGTATTGTTTGTAAACTTTGTATTTGATAGAACAACGGAACAATTACTTTGTTTGGGTTTATATATTAATAGTTAATTAGAGTTTTAAACACTTGTATCGTCAAATTAAATACTTATTCTAATTGGGATTTATGAAAAAAAAAAAATTATACAAGAATAGAACAGGAAAATATTATAATGTTTTACCTATATCAGTATTATCCTTTCCTTACTAGTCGCAATACGATGAATATTTTAAGGATGACAATGTTTGTTTTGAAGCTTGTATAATACCTACCTACATGAATTCGTCTTTAATATGAAGCCTGCCAACGCAAATTACGACATGGTGGCAGTATTTACACTGCTCAGGCAACTAGTTTTCTGTGACTTACAGCTTTATGATCGTTTACCGATCGAATATTCTATTAAGATTCTGGCATGGGTATCTTACCTATCCTAATATAGATATACATCGCGTTTTAAGAAGTTTCCTTAAAAGAGGCGTTAATAATTTTGGTCAGTTAAGAGATTCGTTATTTTTCTTGTTTTTTTTTTTTGTGTTTTCAGTTTGGTATTATAAGGCTAGATTTAAAAAAAATGGTTTATCCCCAATGCAACGAACAATGCGACGTAAAGAGAAAGAAAGAACATTTATTTATTTTACCCAGGTTATAGTTGTTATAAAATATTCACACAAAAGCAAAAAACAGAGTAAACTTAAAGGAGACTTAAGAGCGATAAGTAGTGCCATCTATCTTTTGTTTGCGGAACTATTAGGCTTCAGGCACTTCACGGCGCATTATATTTGAGTTTCGTGTCCTCTTCACACACATCATTATTGTATTGAATTTTTCTTTAGGATTTTCCTATGATTAGTTAGCTGTACCACAGATAATAATTTACTAATCTAAATCTCCAGAGCTCTACACAATATAGGTGTACGTTTATTTATTTAATGCAGATAATCAAGAAAGCTTACCTAAGAAATGGCTGTTAATTAATAGAGGTTCAAGGACTCCAAAAAAAAAAAAGGGTCTCCTGAATATGAATTCGGGGAACACTCAAAGGAAATTCCTTTGGGTTTTTTGTTTCATACTCCAAAGGCGACGCTTGCAGGAGGCCTGTGTCCAGACGGGGACGTGTTTCGGCTGAAATGATGATGATGAGACAAAAAAAACATTTATAAAAAGGAACATCCCTTTCTATAAATGTTTTTTTTTGTCTGTGTCCCGCGGTTTCACCCGCATAAGTCGCGATGCAGATGCGCGATGGAATATATTATAGAATAGAATATTATTTTTTATTATTAGTTTAGATAAATCCCTCTGTCAGTTTCAAAACACTTAATTTTTGTTGGTGCTGGTATGTAATTGTTTTTGGGTGGCATCTCTGAGTGTGGAAATTGTTACTACATTGTTGTATTGGGTCCCACCTGTAATAACAATTAATGTTTTATTAACAAATAAATTGAAAATAATTGAATGGAATTCATTCAATTATTTTCAATTTATTTGTTACTCAATGATAATTTATTACTCCGAGAATAATCTACAACAGACAGCTATTTACAAGTTTCATCGGAAAATTTATGTAAAACAACAAGTAAACAATACGTTACATAGCTTACAATATAATAAAACGATAACCTCTTAATTACCGATGATCAATAATGTTATGACCATGTACTACACGAATGACACGCCATAAACAATATAGAGGAAGTAACAATGAATGTGACTAAGTGTTCACTAATAAAAACACCTTGACAGGTGACGAGATTAGATTAGGAGTCTTGAACTATGATTGATTACTTGGAGTATGAATGAGGCAAGCTTTAGAAGGCTTTACTGAAATTTCACCCAGGACCCTTTAATATGACAATAAAGGTTGATTTTGGCTTGATTCGGGAAGTGGTGCTTCTGGACACGGCGCGTATTGTCAGGAGGTTCCTACCTCTGGAGTCCTTAACGCTGGTAGCTTGGACCCTGTTTCCGATACCGGTGGATTATATTTATTTTTATAATCAGATATTAATTGTAATTTGTATAGCGTAATCAGCTGATTATGCTATACAAACTGTACAATGTTCTCACTGGTGTGACGCAGGCCTTCTCTCTTCGAGAGGGAGTGAGCTGTCATTTACGACGCGGGCCCAGTGAGGGTTAGTAGATGTCACATCACTTAGATTTTTTGGTTCTAGGATATCCCGGTTTCCTTACGATGTTTTCCTTTGTATTGTGTTTAAATAGAAAATAAAAATAATATACACAATACTTAATCATTTAATGCATTCCACAATGTAAATGCTTAGGTGGATATAGTAATATAGTGTAGTATAGTGTGGTGGTGGTGCAATATAATATTGTAGTAAGTCGTGGTACCCTTTATCTAATGAAAAAAAAGTACATAATATGAATGAAGAAGAAGTATTTTGCGACTGCAGCACGTGATTCAATAAAAGTTTAACTCTACGCAACATCACGTAAATAAAGAGAGGAAGCGTTACACCTAAACCACTTATTTTTCAACATATATAACAAAAGAACGTTTATCGCAACGTAACTAAAGCTCATCTAATACATACTCAAATGTAAACTTATGTAAGTACATTTCTATACAACTTAATATTCGTCAGCTGTACCCCTCTCGCCTTGGGTGTGGTCGACGCTTAAAGACTCGAACATTCGAAAATTACAATGATGTATGGTAGATGGAACTGTTACACAATGTTTAAAAAAAATACATGGCTAGTTTTTCTGGTGATTCGTTTAAGATGGACTAGGTTATTCGACACCCTAATTGCGTAGCACACTTTCAATCACAATCTGAATAATTTTGAAGGACATTGCTTCATATGTTCGAAAATGTGTCTGCTCAACAACGTAGATAACGCAATGAATGTTGTTGAACTGTCAAAATGAAAGCCATTTTTACTGTTTATGTGTTACGCAATTAACGCGCTAGTTAAGAACATAAAATCAACACCTATCTAGTTACAGACGTAGGAAAAAAATGGTAAAGCAGTGTAAATTATTTGCTTAAGTTATTTTCTAAACTAATATTATAAAGAGTAAATATTTGATTTCTTTTTACGCTTTCACGCTAAAACGGCTAAACGGATTTCGATGAAATTTGGCACATGGGTAAAACATGGCCTGGATAAAAGAAAGAGTCCTAAATCCTTAAAGGATACTTTTTATGCCTATATTCCCTCAGGATCGAGACTTATGCAGGTGAAACCGAGGGGCGCAACTAGTTAGTAATATAAATAATGATTAAATCGATACCTAGAGTTAAATAGTTACATTGCCCGCGAAACCAGTTTACTAGGATTCCTGAGGTAATTGCGTCACATACATAAAGTCATTAAATCATCGTCATTTTGACAGTTCAGCCGCATTCATTGCGTAATTTACGTTGCTGAGTAGACGAATATCCTTCAAAGCCCCTGGATTGTGATTGAAAGTGTGTTATGCAATTACGGTCTGTAACAAAAATATTTTATTACTAGCTGCGCCCCGCGGTTTCACCCGCATAAGTTTCGATCCCGTGGGAATATCGGGATAAAAAGTATCACAATATTTTAATTCTGGTTATAAAACATCTGTGTGCCAAACATCCAAATCCGTTCAGTAGTTTTTGCGTGAAAGAGTAACAAACATCCATTCATCCATCCATCCATACAAACTTTCACGTTTATAATATTATAGTAGGATAGGATTATTATTATTTATTTATTCAATAGTACACATACATTATAAATTAAGTTGGTGCCAACATAAACTCTTTGAGTTTTACCGTTTGTTTTACTAGTATTTTGTTTTTGAAGCGTGTCACATCCAGCAGTACTATTAGCGCGTTATCAAGAGGAAAATGACAGACAAACGGCCACTTCCTAACATTTATCCTAGGTCAATCTTGTTAAGATGACGTGTGCTGGTTTCCGTCTTACTTGCTGTCAGGAAAAGTGTTAGCTTGTGGCTTATTCATAACAATACCTAAGTCTTGTACCATTATTTGGCAGTAAAAACCAAATGATGCAGGAGTACGGAAAATAAATTACTCTCGTGAATAATGTGTTACGTCAAATTACTTGTACTGCGTACCTAATGACGAGAGGAGTGACTACCGAGATGACGTCTAATAGAGATGTATGATAAGAAAAATACATGTTGCGCCGACCCCAAATAAATTGAGATACCTTTTTTTTTATTTATTGACAATGGGCTCACTCTTGACCTCAATCCAGCCCAGAGGCAGGGATGAGATCTACGGTGGAACGAGCTTGCCCAGAAGAAGCCTATTCACTCTCACCCTGAAGAGATTAGGGTTGTATGAACTCGGGAATGCAGACGCAGGCAGACAATTCCATTCCTTTGCTGTGCGCATCAGAAAAGATGATGAGAAGCGCTTAGTGCGTATATATGGTATATTAACCTAAGGGTAGGCGAATGATGATGACCTAGTGACGAGTAGGAATTTTATGTTTTCATAGTAATCGACAGCTTTAGCTTTTGTGCGATGGGTCGCACAGTGCGCTGGATTGGAGGGTGGAAATACGACAGGACACAAGTCACTGTCTTCATAATGACGGACCACGGTGGAAGTACTCAAATGAAAATACTATATTCCACTGTCAAAGGTAGCGAGTACTGAAGTCTACTCAGCCTACTGTGTTGTACCAGATCTGAATAGGAACTAACTAAACAACGTGTTTTTTTATATTCCATAACTCTAGAGGGTCATTGTACTCATTATGAACAACTTTTACAATGGGACCAAACCCGAAATCGCGAAACAAAAATCTGGTGTTCCCTATATTTTGACGAGTTATACGAACATAAATGTAGTGAACAGCTGATTTTTTTTTCCGTGTCCCGCGCCCCGTTGCGTGGCGCATTGACAGCATGTAATCCGCCTAAGAAGGAAAACGTTTTACACATCGACTTTAACTGCGAACGTTGTCTTGGGCTATCTACCTAAAATAATTCTTTCCAAAGTCCTTTCACCTTTTAACTTAAGTTCTCAAGAAATATTGTACGATGACTTAAAAGCAAACATAACGGGCCTTCGCTCAGAAAGCAATAAACTTTAGTGGAGAGCTCTTACATAAATGGCAAGTAAATACAACAGTAGTATATAACATTCATAGAAACTGGTATGTGATAGACAACATTTCGTATCATAAGATCATCACGCCTGTGTCCCCGAAGGGTAAATAGAACACCCACATTTTGCCATTTATATTTCAGTGCCATGTAATATGGGGTGAGCTTATTGCCATCATTTCAGCCAAAATACGTCCACTGCTGGACATAGGCCACCCCCACTTCGACCGGTTCTGTGCTTTTTCCCATCCAACGGGTTCCTGCGGCGTTTACAAGGTCGTCGATCCACCTTGTGGGGCATTCCAACGCTACGTCTTCCAGTACGCGGTCGCCACTCCTTTCGGTCCCATCGGCCATCTGTTCTGTATATTGCCATCGACCAGGCGCAAATCCAGAGACCGTACTACTACTCAGAAATTCCAGATGTAAAAACCCAATAACACTTTGGTCGGGACAAATCGAACCCAAGACGTCATGCCTAGCAGTAGCGTTTGCGACCACTAAAGCAACGAGCAGTTGTAGTTATCAATCCTAATAATATTATAAACGTGAAAGTTTGTATGGATAGATGGTTGGATGGATGGATGGAAGGATGTTTGTTACTCTTTCACGAAAAAACTACTGAACGGATTTGGATGAAATTTGGCACACAGATAGTTTATAACCAGGATTAACATATAGGATACTTTTTATCCCGATATTTCCGCGGGATCGAAACTTATGCGAGAGAAACCGTGGGGCGCAGCTAGTAATAAATAAATTAAAAAGTTTTGTCGTTTCCGGATGTAATTTAGATACGTACCTACTGCTAAATATCGAACGGCTTAGTGCCGGAACTAGCTACTTCATTTTAATTATCATGATTTGAATATAACACCATTTACATGTCTTAATTGTTTAATACGCCTTGTAAAGTGTGACTGTTTGACTTTTCGAGGTGAAAAACTGATTCGACGTTTACGTCACTCCATCATTCATAGTGTAGTAAACATGCAGTGTCTAAGAGTTAAATTGATCTGTAACTGTGACTGATTTATATTTATTGCAGAATATGAAATATTAATAAAAGAATGTGTTGTTGAAATTGCTGTTTCACGTGTATTAATATTGACCTTAATGGGGTAATGATTGAAAATACTAGCTTTGCTACTAAATGTGATTTACGAGAATTAATTCATGAAAAAAGGATATGTTTAGGCCTAAGAATCAGCAATGCCATTTAACGTGGCAATGCTGCCAGCCTTTTAGGGACTTTTCCCATTGACAGCGATGCAGACGAATTGTTTGATGCCCAATGAGCTATTCCCTTTTTTATTATATACTTTTTTACATAATATAATATATATTTTTTAATGTTAGCTTATATATTGTATTTTAGATGACCAGCAGGGTTATTGTGTAATACACTATCAGTAGCAATGAGTTTCATTTTGACAGTTCAACAACATTCATTGCGTTATTTACGTTGTTGATCAGACGATTTTTTTAACATAATTATGAAGCAATAGATTAGCAATTCACGGCGTTCTCATCTACCGCCTGTCGCAGGTCCTCTCCAGACACAGATGTTTCGGGAGGTTCCAGCACATCATCAGGCGGGAGGAGACGCCCGGGTGTCATTACTGCGAGGATCGCCCAGAGGTCACGGTGGAGCATACGGTTGAGGTCTGCCACGCTTGGGCGGAGCACCGCCGTGTCCTCGTAGAGGCGATCGGCAACGGCGGCGACCTCTCGCGTCCGGCCCTGGTTCAAGCCATGGTCCGGGGCGAGAGGGAGTGGGAGGCAGTCACCTCCTTCTGCGAAGCAGTCATGCTAGCGAAGGAGGTGGCGAGATGGCTGAGGAAGAGAACCTCACGCCTCAGCCGCCGCGGGAGACGCTCCGGGCGTCGGGAGCCGCGTGACGACTCCCGGCCACCGTAGGCGCGGGCCTGCGGGCGGAGAGTAATTTGTAGCTCACCGTCCGATCAGGATCAGGCCCGTGCCGGACGGCGCGTATGTGTTCCACGCGCGCCTCAAAGAGATGTCAGCATAAAGAAAGGGGCCCGATAGGGCCGAAGCCTGCCGGGGTAGCGGTATCGTCCGAAAGGGTTGCCGCTGCCCTGCTGGAACAGAAAGGGCTAAGGAAGGAACACGGGTGGGTTTTAGTCAGTAAGAGTCTGACACTCCCTTCCGCTCCACCCAGAGCGGGAGGGGTCATTTGATGATTTCCCATCCGCAAAAAAAAAATGGATGAGCAATAATCCTTTGTTTTTTTTTATATTTTTCTTTTTGATCTATAAAGCTTTGATTGAGTTTTATTCCTGATGGAATTATGTGTTACGTTAATGTATTGAGCATTAACGATAAAGGCGTGAGTCATTCGATAGGTATCAGAATGCACCCACCACGTGTCGGGAGTATCATGCAGTTGAAAGTACGCGTGTAAACGATAACTGTGTTTGTGATGGTATATGATTCATTAGCAAATAAGTGTCAAGTTTTCAAGTTTATCACATACTTACCTACCTACATAGTTAGGTATGGTTTCGGTTTTCTCACGTAATCGCAGCTTTTGACGAATGCGCGCATAAGTTGCCGAGCTTCTTTTAAATTTAGGCAGTCAGCTTCAAGCATGATTAGTGGCCTAGCGTTTTCACAACTATTTTGGGATTGGTTTCCAGTCTAATAGCAGCTGAATTCCAGTATTTTACACGTAGCGACTTCCTATCTGATCTCCACAGCCCAGTTACTGGGTAACAACCCCCCTTGGTAAGTCTAGTTGTCAGATTTTTATGCTTCTGACTACCTGACTGTCAAAGAACTATGAATGACAGCCGGGACCAACGACTTAATGTGCTTTCCCAGCCACGTAGGGGCCTCGATATAAACGATGTTTATTCCTATATTTCGATAGACCCGTGCGGCTCTTATTAGTTAGCCACGAGCCCCTTTACTTAAAGAAAGAAAGAAAAGAAAGAAAATACATTTATTTGCGGCAAACATCCAGCAGTACTTCTGCCAGTGGTTCAAGAATATAATTAGGTAAGTGAAAATTTTCCGAACATAATAAAAAATGATAATATCATATCTCAGATAAACAATCCCTCGCGAGCTAATTATAACATGAGTACGCCAATTCTAAACAAGTTAGTGTCAAATAAGATTTCACGAGTTTCAAGTCTACGTTGTTGTCGTTGACTGTTTAACAACGTGGTATAAATCAATTTAAATTAGACAGCTTTGAGAAAACTATAGAAAACAACACATTTATACTTTAAACTAAACTTTCCTTCAGGATTTTCTCAGTACAAGCCCGGAGTCTGGATTTCTGACCGGCTGATAGCAAAAGGTTCGCTCCCGTTTACCTAGGCACATGGGACTTAAGCTTAACTAGCTAAATCTGGGTTCACCTGTGCCTAACCCTTCGGGGCAAACAGACTTAATGTTCTGTAATGCTACTAAGATAATAATCTTACCATACTTTATACTTTACTCACACCGATTTTTTTGTTTTTGTTTTATAAAACGTTGCCCCACACTAGGAATTACTCCTGTATCGTGGGTGCGTTCACAAACATTGAAACTCGCATACACAAACAGCCAGACCCAGAACAACTACTTGTAGGCCATACAAATATTTGTTCCGTGCAGGAATCGAACCCGCGACACGCAGCGCAGCAGTCAATCGCTTAACCACTGCGCCAACCGTGCCGTCAAACCGATACGTAGTCCATCATAGTAGATACGGCGCTCCTATAAAATATGCATCACTGCTATTAAATAACATTTTACGCAATCACACACAATGTGGCTATTACATATCGATTATGCTACAACGTACGAACTGCGAAGAATAATAATGCAGTCATAATTATACTAAAGCTTTGGCGAGAATTTCTACCGGAAGTGCCAAGCATCATAGTTGTACGGAGTGTGTATGCAAGGCGACGCGATTTCGTGAGCGGCCATGAAACGAGCTTTATAATGCGGATGTGACAGCGAAATGGTTGGTGATCTGTTTTCATCCGATTATTGTTTTGAATTTATATTATTGATTTATTTTCAGAAGTAAATAGAGAGAACGCTGAGCAATATAACTCCCACTCTTTTATCATCGCGTCGCTAGTAATCTCATAAAGTGACACGCGAGGGCCCGGTAGGGGATTAGTCCATGTTCAACCCCTACAATGTAGGGTCGTAAAACAATTATTCACTGTTAAAGTTTTTATTACATAAATCGTTTATTTTTTGTTATATTGCTATTATAAACTGATACCAACCGAGCAACCACCATTTGTGAATTTGCTAATTAATTTTAATCAAAAACACCGCCTGTCTAAGGATACATTATATTCCTTACTGTGCTTTAATTTTGTTGATTGCATACTAACAAGGAAGTCTTCAGTCATAAATTGCAAATAACTTTTATAATTCATGACTGAGAATTTTATTTTTAACGTTACATTTTGTTTTTTTTAATCTGTTGTTTAATTATGACATCATAATTTTAAATAAACAAAGCATACTTTATAAAAGAGCCTTGACATTTTAGATGTTAAAACACATCTCTCAGATACATAATCATTGATCGCAGGGACTATCAAGAATGACCAATGATCACATATATGATTAAATAGCAAGATTAATTTATTCAATGCTAATTGATAGCTCCCGGCATTATCAATGTTTGAATATGGATTCGAACCTTCAGTTACAATAACTAAAAGCTTGAATGTGAATGCCAAATATTTTTTTTTTTGTAATATTTCACAAGAATAATAAATTCATCTCTGTTGGTGATAAAAAGGTTAAGTAAAGTGGTGCTTTTTTGCTTCCTAAAAATATTTAAGTCGTAACCAACCTTGATTTATTCTAATTACTGGTAATTGAAAGATATAAATTATAGTCTTTGACTTTGGGCAGCTTTAAGTACCATACTTGGGCATTTAATTACTATGAAAATAAAACGAGCAGATTAAATTGTAATTAATAGTGTCAAATTTCTTTAATAGAATACAATCTCTCAAACTTTAATAGATTTTCAACTTTATCGCTAAAGTATTAGGTTCAAGGTTGATTGGGAAAATTTGACAATTTCTGTTAGTTTGATGTGCTGGCGTCTGTACCTTGATATCCTATTTAGATGAACAAAAAAATACAAGAAATAATATCTTTACTAGTCACTTTGAAATAAAAATTTCAAATCGCGCATTTCGTAGCCCTACCGGTAATGTGAAATTAATAAACACCCTTGCTAAAGACATTTCCAGTTTCAGAATGACGTTACTCTACAAGCCTTTCATTTTGCATTTATGAAACTTTCAATTTTAATTACCATTATTGCAGTGCAAGTTTCGAAAGTAAATAAATCTGCTGTTTCTGCCACTACAAATGTTATTTATTGATGATTCTCTATATATCGATTGCTTTTATCCATAAGGGAGTACTGTAAGTACCTTATTGTTTTTTTTTTAAGGAAAAACGTACGCTTACGCGCTCTAATGAACTCTAGTTTTGTGCCGGTAGAGTTTACTTTGCTGAAGCAGGTCTAGGGTGTGGAGCCAGTCTAAGAGAGATTCATATAGGCCGGCAAGGCAGTTTGTGGCGAGCTTTTAGGCAGTACCGATCCCACGGAGTCTGATTCCTTATCTCTGGCTTGCATTTAGTGGCCTGCTGGAGTGAAAACTGACCAGGAACAGAGCGGAGATTCACAAGAGCAAACGTGCTCGAAGGAAAGAAGTATTCTAGAGAGGAACCTCCTCACTATGCGTGCCATGTCCAGAAGTTATAATGCGTTCTGAATCAAGCCCTTGACCAGCCGCGCAATGAGAGCCTTCTGAGGTGTTGGACGAGGCTCTCCGCTATTAGGTCATTTATTGTAACTATTATCGGTACAATGATTGCAGAGTCCACGTCCCACATGTCGGCAACCTCGTGTACGGAGGTATAACTTCAAGATACTTGATTTTTTAAATTTTCACTGCTTTCACGAGGTTCATCAGTTACGCGGCTTGGCGTCATTACTTACTTATACTAATTATTATGAATGTACAGTTTATGAATGACAGTTGAATTAAAGATCAATAATTCGATTCGTTCGCGCCAATTGTATCAATTAACTTGGATGGAGCTGTTTTTGTCTCAGTTTAGCCAGAGCTTAACTCAATCTATGCGAAATTGAAATATCCCTAAAGCCGTTTTGCAGACAAGATTACTGCTTTATTAAAGTGTAAAATGAGAAAACACGACTTTCTAAATAAATCATTATTTACTGCAAACAGTTTAAATTATACCTATTTAAAGTGTGTCATTTATATGTATTTGTGCTGGCAAATATTTTTAACAAAATTGTTTGGACATAATAGTGACGTAGTCTTTTCTGTGACAGAGCTTAGAAAACTGTATAATATGGATGTGTCGATTGAAAATTTAAAAAGAATTCTTACTTTTATCTAGACAGGATATTTCTTATGAACGGTCAATGTACTATGTTGGCGTTAATACTTGCGTATTACCTAATTATTTAGAAGTAAAATGCCATAAAAGGCTACACCTAAATGAAAGCGTTAATGAATAAAAATGAATAAAAAAGCGCGTAGTTATGCATTCATTTAAGTGTCATCTAGAGTTAGTGAAAACGGGCATTATGGTTCTGTTTTAATTTAAAGTTCCCGGTAATGTACCACATCAGGCTTATATGATTTAAATCTCTGCCACCAAATAGTATTGCTCTGTTTCGGTTTAAAGGATTAGCCCTGTACCAAGATGAATTGATGAATGATAATTGCGTAACACACTAATAGTAGGAATCAAAAAGGCTTTAATTTTGCTTTAGTTCAACAAAATTGATTGTATTATTTACGTCGTCAAGAACACGATTTTTCGAACATAATGAAACAATGGATTAGCCATATCCTTCAAAATGATCCAGATTGAGATTGATAGCGTGTACGGTGTACTGTTTGTAGTTATGGTGCTGAAACGCTGTTTTTCTTTAATCCTTTCATGTTTAAGTTCTAAATTATAATGTAAATATATTTTGAACGTTATTGTGACGTCAATACATGGGGGCTGGGTGGGTCTACCAAACAAAGATCACAATGGAATCGTGATGCACGATTTGACAGGTAAAATTATACCTAGTGGTAATAATTCACAAAACAAATATTTTGTGAGCAGCCAAACTGAACTCCTGATCGCTTCATTTGATCTTGTACACGATATATCAATATAACATACTTTATGATGATAATTTAGTACCTGAAACAATAAATGTCCAAATTAAGGGACATTTATTGTTTCAGGTACTAAATTCTGTTTATTGACTGCGAAGATGTCTGTAAGTAAAGTTTAATCAAGTTAACAACCATAACACTCGTTTTCAGATAATTGTGTACATAGTTCTATTGTCCCCCTGTTTACTGGCAATCTTTTATGAGATGTTTGCTTTTGAAACAATTTTTTTACAGGATTAAAATCGAATTGCTAGTTTATTTATAAATAATAGAAAAGGAAGCTAACCTTTTGTATTAATTACAAGAACAAAAATACATTTGACAGAAACATTTAGGCCCGCTTGCACCACAAATCACTAAATACTTTTAGCGCTAAACGAATTTAAAACAACGATTTCTTTCTGTCAATCGTTTCAAGATGGCAAAGACAGAATGATTTCTCAGTTTCGTTCTTGTTTAGCTCTTTTGATATAGTTTTTATAATAATACACCGGTTCTGTGAAACTGCCGATACAGGTGGTTCAATGTTATTTAAATATAGTACTTAGTGAGTTTGGGTACTAAACTGTATACCAATCAAATGGTAAACGATGATAATAATTGTTAGCTTCTAAACAACGGTTCGTAACAACTGGCGTCATCTAGCGGCAATAACCAAAACAATTAACCAAGTTGAAGTTAAGTATTCGTTCGCGATGTTTTGTGTGATTTTAACGACGACGCGAAATATTTTTATTCAAGAAAATTAAATAAAAATTCAAATTCATTTATTGGTGTGATTTTTGGTACATTTTACATGAGATCTTAATAATAAATAACCAGTTCCTCAAAAATCTACCTTAAAGGTGTACACTCTTTCATTTTCAGACAATTAGTAATTATTATAAAAAAGAACAATCAACACATTAAAATAAAATTATTACAACAAAATACAACATAACACAATGAATGGAAATAAAGATACTCGTAATAATACAATGTCAAAATGAAATAAATATCGATGTCAAATAACTTACAATTTATCATTAAGGAATTCGTCAATAGTATAATAACATTTTTCCAATAATAGATGTTTTAATTTGTTAATCGTTAACTAAGCGTTTATGATTCATAAATGCTTGGGCATTTTAGCTTAATTTTGATCTCGTTACTTTGAACTTGATACAAACTGCACTAATCCGGGCTTAAGCACCTACTTAAGTAGGTAGATATATTAGTTTAAGCACACTGCTTTCTCTATTAACCTTTGCAACGTTTTTATTTTATTTTATGCATAGAATAATATTGTACTTAATATTATATTTAAAATCACATTATTTATTAATAAAATATTATCCCTTTCGAGAGCCCAGTTGCAGCATTTATCACAACTAGATTAATGGTAAGCACGTTGATATTTTAATATAGGTAGGGTGAACTCATCTAATTCTGTGACTCGCCTAATTCGGTCATATTTGGTTTTGAATTTGAACTTTATCACAGAGGCTTAAGGTTGTATTTCAAACCATTGATTTCACTCGTATAGCCCTATGATAGCGCTCAAACCAAATATCACCGAATTAGGCGAGTCACAGAATTAGATGAGTTTACTATACATAGGTATGTCTTACCTAAAAATAACACAGACTCATTTATTTACTCGATTGTCTTAGTTTTTTATTTCGACTGACTATGGAATTGCCTTGTGAAGGCCGCAGGAACCCGATGGATGCGAGAAGCACAGAGGTGGTCGAAGTGGAGGTGCTTGGGGGAGATGTATGTTCAGCAGTGGACATCTGTCGGCTGAAATGTTGATGGAATTGCCAGCATCCAATATGTGGCGTTATTTTAAACATGTAGATTATATTCCACGTTTTGAGAGCCGTAAATTGATAACACACGCTACAATGAATCTATCTGAACAACTAATTATGCTCGTTCATCTATTTTTAAACCAGAAGAGGTGAGAAAATGCGTCACAATAATAATTTTACAATGAGGAAAAGACGTGAGCTCGTAATTTCGCATTACATTTACTGCTGGCGTTTAGATCGGTCGTCTTAATGAGGGTTATATAAAATTTTATGTAGACGAAGATACGGACTTTGTAAGGCGCGAAAAAAAATGCACGATATTCAAATGTTATGTGTTTGTTACTTGATGCTGCTAATCAGTACTATTGGTTATGTTTACTTTAAGTTGACGATACCAAAGTCTCTTAGCTGTTTTATTAGCAAAAAGTCTTAAACACTGTGTAGGTATTTAGGTATCGAAGCCGAAAGCACTCTTTCTCTTATGAAAGTGATGTGCAGAATGCAGAAATCCGTGAGATTTAAATAATCAAGCTACTTACAGTGCCGTCGTCGAGAGAATACGCACTTGCCACCTGTCAGTTTCATACAAACGAATACGTTTTTTTGCGAAGTTGATCTATGTTTTAGCTACTAGAATTGTTACACTGAAAGGTCTCAGGAACGCATTCTCTCGGCCGCACTGTAAGTAGCTTGATTATTTAAATCTCATGGATTTCTGCAGTCTGCACATTACTTTCATTCCTCACGATGTTTTTGCCATAAACATTTGAGCTCTTCTATGCAAAGACAGAATGATACATACACGCATACATAAAATCACGCCTTTTTTCCATTGGGGTAGGCTGGTGGGCAGAAATTTCAGGTCGCCACTGCTACGGCCCTTACATACTCCTTTTGCGTTGTTTTCAGATACATACTTTGTGGTAAAGTGACTAACAATCTTCTATTAAATAAAAAAGTGAGATTATAGTTTGCCAGCTCAATTACCATCCTATTATGATTCACACATCAGTTAGACTCGGTATCACAGTCCACTATTATGAACGTCGCGTCGGCGTCATTCATTTTTTCTTGAAACAAGGGAACCTTTGATCTTGAAACAAAAAACTGCTACTCGTATTATGTAGATACAAAGTCCATGTGTAGTAAAAAAAGCTTAACGAATCAACTTTAGCGGAAAATTCGTGTTTTTTTGTTTTGGTCGCTTCTTCGACTATTATGTACTAAGTTAATTTTAGGCCTGAATTAAATGCTTCGAACTTTGATATTGACGTAAGATTATCTTAGAATGGGTACGAAGTCCATGGTTGCAAACATTCTGCAGAGTAAACTTTGCGCTTGAGGAAAGCCCGGGATATTTAATCTTAGATTTTTTTAATAGGTTTCGTTAATTATAGTTCATAATAAAATTGGTGATCGATGCATAAATTGATGTTAAAATCATGATAACTAGGTGATTGAATCATGATTTGAAGGTTCGTGATTTGCTTCTTCTCAAAGGGCTTTTAATTGTGTAAGTGTTTAACTATCAAATTACTACTGCAGTACTACAGTATCTATGTACTTATTCAATGACATAAATATTAAAATATACATGAAGATTAAGCAACGTTTGCTCATCTCATTAATCGATTAGGTACAAAAAAACGTTGGTTAGATAAAGGTATATAATTTGAAGGGAATTTACTGGGTCCAGCGACTTACCCGCTTCAGCCTACCCGCAGCCACAATCCGAGGGTCCTGGCCTGGTAAAACTTCGGGGCTTGTCGGCAGAGCACACCACAGGAAATCTCCAGTCAATAATCCCAAACATATACGTCCATAGGTCACACAAAACACTATCTTCCAGGAAGATGAAAGGGGAACTTTGATTTTAGGGAACTCAATCAAACGGGAAACACTAGCACTGTATATCGGCGACGCAGGCGTCCGCGACGGTGTCCGTTTTTGACTCACTAGTGGTGGTGCGAGCTTCACACACCGAAAGCCATTCCTCAAGGAAAGGATGCGTTCCAGTCGACGCAATTTATCGTCGACCCAGTATATAAATAAAATTAAAAAGAACCACGTTTATGAACCAAATTGTGTCATCTTATCCTAACACGAATAAAGAAATATAAAACCAAATATAAACAAAAAAAAAACTGTTTTGAGACGAAACATAAGTAAAGCGCGTATTTTCTCCTGAAATCAATCGGGGTACAGCATGATACGCCTCAAGTGGAGTTGGGCAGGAAGTCAGAAGGCCAATTCTCGTAATTTAAAACGTTCAAAATCTAGTCGTAGTCTCATCTCGGCGACAAACAAACGTCACAAACTTGTCAAAATGTAGGGAAATTACAGGTACTTTTGACAGATTGAGACTGAAATCAGACTGTGATCGTTTTAAAATTACGAGAATTGCTCCTCTGGCTAGACGAAGAGACGGCCGATGGAGTAAAGCTGTGACCGAATGGTGGCCAAGGTTAAGGCAAAGAAACCAGTGCCGTCCAGAAGCGCGTAGGGTTGACGATATCCTCAAAGACGCGGGAAACGCCTGGATGAGGGACGTACGGAACCAGGAAGTATGGCAGAAGAAAGTGGAGTCCTACATATACTCAGCTATAGGCGATTTCGGACTGAAATGATGATGAAATCAATAGTATCTACCTAGAAATCTCGCTCTGTTTGAAGGTACATAATGCATACCTACATAGTGTTATGTGTCTAATACAGGATGTTTTGCCTTACATTCTTCTCCTCATACAACGTACAACTCTTTTGCGATTACAAAGATCTAAAAACAGATCGGTAATGCATGCCGTTTCCTAGATGCTCACATTATTAGTATACTAAGGAAAATCTATAGTCAATTATTACGGCTTTACACATAACTCTATTTATATTATAATACAGTCCGTGATTCTATCTGAATTATCATGAAGCATATCTAATCCACATCACGATAACATGGAGTTACGTAATCATTATCGTTATTTACTTATATCCTGTAAATATATGACACTTTGCATATGTATTTGATAATTTTATGATTTTAATATGACTATTCTTGCATAATTGCTTCAAGTATGTTTGATATTCTTGAAGGTAATCCATTAATGATAGAGATGGTTCAAGTAAGGATAAATGTGTGAAAATACTATACTATATAACAACTATAATCAGCCTATAACGTACCCACTGTTGGGACTCAAGCCTCCTCTCGGTAAGAGGGAAAATACTTTTATAAATAAAAATAAAATAAAGAAGTTTATTTCCACATTCAAGTAAAAACATTTGGTTTCCAACTAAAAACTTATAAATAAATAAATCCCTGGACGTGTCTTGTGTTGTATTTACCAAAATAAGCACAGAATATTTAGCGAGTTATGTGGAGTTTTGAATATGAATGTGGATGGCTATAAGAGTAGGGGAAGACTAAAACACGATTGATGGAGTGTGTGAAAAATTATATGGCTAGAAATGGAGTGACTACTGCCTCTGAGATGACGATTAACAGAGAAAGAAGTATGGAAGAAAAGACATGTTGCGTCAACCGCAAATAAATTGGCATAATGATGATGAATGATGACTCAATACCAAATCAAAACCCAACACTACTGATTATTAAAGCCTTGTTCCTATCAAAAATATATAGTATATAATATTGATAAGTAATTACATATTTGACTAATTTAATCAGCAATTTCAGCGGTTTGATTTCGTAGCAATTTGAAAACATTCTTAGCAAAGTAAATAGATTTCGTAGCACTTATTTTAAGTGACTTATTTTAAAGATTCGTTCATAAATGGATTAATATTCTCTATATTCTGTTGACAGATCGAACTAGTGAGCAATTATACTATGTTTTTTGTTAGAACAGATACACGTATGGTATTATAATGTCTGTAAGAAGTCATAAATAAGATAATTGAATAAAATTAGGCAGTTTATATATTTATTTTATCACGCATTTTAAGGTTAACTTACGTAATTTGGAATATGTACGTTCTAAGACAGCTACAAATATTGAAAATGACATTTTACGGAAATCGAACACGAATGTATCGGTGCAGTGCAGACGGACGGGATGAGAGCTGTTAAAGGAGGCAGCGATGCGGTAAGATGTAGTTACACGTATGATGTCAAAACGTGACCGAAGCAGAAAATATTCTGAAAAACAGTACTTAATACAAAAATGTAGTGCTGCATTTCTTTAAGGAGACACGTGCATCTGCAGGGTAAATGCGTAATTTCTGTAAAATGACAATTGATCGCACTGTCTTTCCTTTTGACAGTTCAGCTACGTTCATTGCGTTATTTAAGTTGTTAAGCAAACGAATTTTTCAAACCTATGAAGGAATGGATTAGGTAAAGACTGAAAATCAGCGCCATGTAGTGGGTTTATAGCAGGGCATCATCCCGATTAGATACCTTCTTGTCATAGTCATGACGTGCAGCTGTCGGCTTTTTCTGTTTTGTGTTCGTGATTATAGATCGATTTTGCTTTTTATTTTTCTTTATTATTAGAGTTAATTATCTTTTTTTCACGTGTTTCTGTGACTAATATACCTATTTTTAATTATTTTCTTTCGTATATCTTTCAAAACCCTCAGATTGTGTTTGAAGCCATGTTGCATAATTAGGGTACAGGTTTTCACTGTTTAAATGTCAACCTGTGTCTAGGTTATTGACGTGATTTTTTTTCCCATTTCTATAGACATTAAAGTTTGAATTAGTCTGAATAATCCTGTGTGTGCTTGCATGTTTTTTATTCAAACGTAGCCGGTTTTAAAAACACTTTTGAAGTTAAGAATATATTAAATAAATTAAAAATAGAAATGTTCTAAAGATAAAGCTAGATTTAAAAAAAATCCATTTTCGAAGCCTGTCACTTACAAAAACGCTGGTGAGATAGCTTTATTTATTCAGCATTCTCCGCGGATGGCATTCCTGAATACGTCATGTCTGATGATGAGCATAACCATCAATCAGATGTAAGATGCTTAGATTTAATACAAAGTAAGTAGGCACATTATAATTATATTTATTGACTTGTAAAGAGTAGTAAGATTATAATTATTAATGTTTTGTCCAATTCCAACATTAGATAACGTATTGTTGCTAAACCAATTCGATGCATACCTACCTACTGTTTTATTTATTTCACATCATCATCATGAATGAATGATGAATGATGTTTGTCGAAAAACCGATGCCCGGTGGAGCAGACGAGTCCTGGAGTGGAGACCGCGTATCGGCAAGCGTAGTGTGGGACGCCCCCCAGCTAGATGGACGGACGACCTAAAGAAGGTTGCTGGGACAGGCTGGATGCGGAAGGCGGAGGACAGGGTGTTGTGGCGCGGCTTGGGAGAGGCCTATGTCCAGCAGTGGACTGCAATAGGCTGAGTTGGTTGATTGATTGATCATGAATGAGTTTAAATGTAAGCTTTTCAAATTATTGAATGACAAGACGTATTATTCTGTTAATGAATATGATAATGATCAATTAAAATAATTATTTGTATAATTTTATATATGTCTATAATTAAAATGTTGCTTTCACAAGATAATGATTTATTGACATGTTTAATGAATTTAATATTTTATACGAAATTATTATTATTATTGCATGAAATTATGACATCTACTAACTTACCTATTGACCTTTAATTTTGTTAATTGACATTCGCATACCTAAGATATTTTGTATGCCTTTTGGCGGGACATAGCATGGACCAACATTTTTTTATTTTATTTAGCCATGGACTCTCTGAGGGATCGAATCCGCAACGAGGTGATCCGGCAGAGAACCAAAGTTGTCGACACAGCTCACAGAATAAGCAAGCTGAAGCGGCAATGGGCCGGCCATATTAGCCGTAGAATGAATGACCGTTGGGGCAGACGTGTTCTTGAGTAGAGACCGCGAATCGGTAAACGTGAGGTAGGACGCCCTCAGATGACGAGCTTCGCAGGATGGCTGGTAGCAGCTGGATGAGAGTTGCAGTAAATTAAGTTGAAAGGCGTGCAATAGGAGAGGCCTATTACCAGCAGTATACTGCTATAGGCTGATGATGATATTGATAAATATTTTTATAAAACATCTGTATAACAGTACGCTCCGTTAAAAAAAAATGAATTTGTATCATTTCAGCCGAAAGACGTCCACTATTGGACAGAGGCTTCCCCTAAGCACCACCGCTTCGACCGGTTATGTGGGTCTTGCATTTAGCGGAGTCCTTCGGCCTTGAGACTAAAGTATTATTTCCTAATATTTTTAAATGAATTTGTTTTTAGGCAAGTGTCTATGTCTAGAGACAGTAGGGCAAATGTCAGTGGTAGTACCACGACCTAGCATAGTACAGCAACCTTTTACCATGAATTCGGCATATGATTCTAAACGTAGATTAGAAATTTTTCGACAGTTATAAAAAAAAAATGCTGTTCCATGGAAAACTGCAATAGGTACCTACGCGGTCAAAATGTATGGAATAACAATTTTTTTTTATAACCGATCAAAAATTTTAACGCGGGGTTCAGAATCATGTCAATACTAAATCCATGGTAACCTGTTTCGCGTCGAAGTCCCTGCCACCCTGTATAAATAAAACAGTCCGCATAAGTTAGTCGCGTAAATTATGCTTTCTTGGTATGTTAGAGGATGATGTATAAATTAGCAATTAATAACTTTTACTAGTGGTTCTCAAGCAGGTTTCTAACACCTTGATATCCAGTTTCACAAGTGCTACAGTCGTGAATATTATTTTTCTGCATAAATTAGCAAGAATATAAAAATAGTCACATTTTTTATTCTCATGCGCCGTTTTTTTTTCATTTTTGTGATAGCATCGAAAAAGCCAAGGACAAGGAGTCATTTGTCATGTCAACATTTCATACTAATAGCGACATTTTTATAAAAAAAACTAGCTTTTGCCCGCGATTTCGTCTGCGTGAAGGAACTTTCTTACATTTTTTTTCCGTAAGAACCATCCTCGTACTTCAAGAAATATTCTAAAAAAAGAATTAGCGAAATCGGTTCAGCTGTTCTCGAGATTTGCGCTTATCAACACATTCAGCGACTCATTTATAACAAAATTTCTTTTTTTCTTTTCTTTTACTTAAAAAAAAACGATGCCCCACACTAGGAATTTCTCCTGTGTCGTGGGTGCGTTTACAGACATATAAACTCACATACACAAACGGCCAGACCCGGAACAACTAATTGTAGGTCATACAAATATTTGTTCCGTGCGGGAATCGAACCCGCGACACGCAGCGCAGCAGTCAATCGCTTAACCACTGCGCCAACCGTGCCGTCAAAAAATTAAGCTTCGGAAGTACTTTTATTTGCTAAAAGATACATCTCATAAAAGAACTACGAATTTAAATGAGTTCGGCTCATGAAAACTCAATTTTGACCCATTAGTGATAGAAAGGTTAACTAATTACACTCTAATATTTCAAAATGACAGCTCTGATTGACCTTTTTTGCCAGTGTTTATTACTACGTACGCAGATGTCATTTTAGTCTAGCAAATTATAAATCAGACTGTAGGTAAGAGTAAACCAATCATGAAAATTATTAAACGATCATATTGAAACGTTAAATAAGATGCGAGATCTTGCAAAAAAACAATGGTGGCTTTGGATCATAATCATAATCATTTATTTGCCAATAATTTAGGTATATAGATAAGATGTTTTTTTATGTCAACACTCCCGATACATTTTACCTTCCGGCGTGCAAATGCTTTCACAAGTTACCACAGACAAATTAAAAATAAATAAATAATTGTCAGCTATAAATTAATATTGATAAAGATTAGTCAACAAATTAATCGTCTACTTAGATACACATACAGTAATACAATGTCAAACAAATAATTCTATGTCAAACGAATAAATAATAATAAGAACTAAGCGTCATCACAAAAACTAAACAAAATATATATATATATATATATTCAAGGACAGTCTTAATTAACTAAGTAACTACATATTATAATTGTTGAGACACTAGATTTCAAGGAGCAACATTTCACTTGATTGTCTTGTCATACAAAAATTCCTTGATTGAGCAGTAACTCTTGTCAAGTAGCAGTTTTGTTAACTGCTTTTTAAACATTTTAATAGGTATTTCCATAAAAACAATGACCCACATTTTAATTAAATTACGTAATTTTTTACTAAAAGATTATTGCAGAGTCAAATTCAATTCAAAAGTAAATAAAAAAACAAAAAACTATTGTACAGTCACCAAAAGTAATAAGTTACCAGGGTCGTCGGATATAGTTGAAGTTTAGTAAGAAACCGATGGATGTTTTCGAATGAAATTGAATTTTATAAATGAACTGTTTGTTTTCTATTAATTCAAGTATACCCGACGACTCCGGCTGCTTATGTCCTTTGGTAACCGTACATAAATGTATCGTAGACTTTGCGAAAATCCTTTTCTGAACTCGTTCAAGAACTCTAAAAAACTGGTTTCACTTTTAAAATAATAATGATTGAAAAAGTGGTTTAAATTAATTAGAGTTGAAAAGCACCAGTTTATGTTCGGAGTAAAATTAAGCATAATAATAAAATTACAGGTTAGCAATGCCGTCTGCAATTCGCTCGTCACGACTTTGCATGATCCAACTCTGTTTTTGGACGAACACTTTTTAAATGATAATTTCATGGTAGTAATTTCTTTAATGTCTTTGTAATTTCTTTCTTTTTTTAACTTCGAATCGTGTGAATTTAGGAGACTTGAGAAGTTAATTTTATTCAATCGGTTACAATGTCTAATCTGGGCCTCGATTCAACTAATATACTTACAGACATTTCAGTCAGTGGTTTTTGTCAAATTTGGTACGAAAAAAAAAAACTATCAACAACACACAATCGAGAGACCATTAAAACGTTTGTAAATTAGTGGAATCAAGTTCCTGATTGATTTTTCGCACTGATTTAATGAAATGCTTAAAACGTCTAAGTCTACCTACATACATTGGGTAAAAAATCTTGGACAAACCCCTGTTATCACCACATGCAAGTCATACAAACTGCAGCAAGCTAATTATGTATTATACGTACTTACCTACTTCATAGATAAAATATATCGTTTAATTACCAACAGTATTATCATTACGTATTTCCCAGCTCCCCACGAAACTTATTTTATGATTTTGGCACCTACCTAAGGTCGCGGCAGACCCCGTAGAAGATCGCGGGACGAGCTGGACAAAACAAACGACCAGTGGTCTACTTTAGCCCTGGATCGAAAGAGCTGGAAGTCATGGGGAGAGGCCTTTGCCCAGCAGTTGAATGATGCAGGCTAATAGTAACAGTAACCTACCTGAGAATATCATTCGCTTTCCTCCAATTTGTAGCAAAGCCTACATGTAAATTGACACGTGAAACATTTTCTTTTTGTAGGTAATTATTTTTCAAATCATTTTGTTTTGTTGTTTCATAACCTCCTGCGTGTTTAAAAATATCTACTTATGAACACAAATAAAGAATAGATATTAGGTTCATGATTTAAATTACAATTTAGCAGCATTATTAAATACATATTTATTAACCGTGATGTTCTTTAAATCATTATCGATAGTAAAATAATTTTAGATTTCATTAATCATGTTCGAAATACGAATTTGATCATTAATTGGACCAGTATCTGCTGATTTTTTCTTGTTTAATCGTGCAAAGTAATACGTATCTTAGATATTAATACTTCAATTAAATCATATTTTTTCTAAAACCTTGTATATATATAGTAAACGTACAAAATAAAAAATACTAACTTATTACACAGTTTCTGAAAAACAAAACTCTGAAAGGCACATACTTATACTCACTTATTTGAGTAAAACACCTAAGTATAAAAGTTAGTTATATAATAAGCAGTTCCCGTGTCAGCGTACAGAAAAAATAAACGCCAGAACGGATAGGCAGAGATTGCGTTTATATATACTTTCGTCCGATTAATCTGTCGTCAATAAAAGCAGGTAATGACGTATCACTCCGAGATTTTCCGCCTTAGAGCCTTCGACCCGTAAACTCGATCGAAATGAAAATGTAATTATCGAAGTAAACAATGGTCAAGTCGTTTGGCGGCATTCGTGCGTCGAACATCGCGGCAGTCGCACGCGCGCGGTGCTAAACAGGTACAAGCGACGAACGATCGTACGTTTTACCTTATCGCGTGTTCCTTACATCGTATTGTTCGAACGAGATGCACTTATCTCGATGCCCTACAGTCGAAAGTGATAAATGATTCAGTACCGCGGATGCACTTGACATTGACGCGTCAAAATCTCGATGTAAGTTAAGTGATTAAAATGCTGTTTTAGTGGCAGTGCTCCCAACAATTAGTTAAGGCACTAATGTATTCACACTTTTGTATTATTTATCCGAAAAACTCCGTTTGTTATCTGCATTTTATTGTTGTAGTATCATTGTTATGGTGATTCTAGACGTTAGGCTTGTTACGCGTTAACATCGCAAAATGAGTGGAGATTAGTGGAAATAAGTATTCAATTACCTTGTCATGTTGAAAATGCCTATTTTTTCTTTCAGTAAATATGAGGTAGTGATCGGTGTGACTAATTTATGTTCGCTATTTTATGACGTTATTATAGTAATTAGTATTATTTAAAAGTGTATGGACTAATTCTCGTTTGTGAAGTTGTTTTTTCCCGAACGTTTCAAGGGTAGGATGGCGCGCGGTTTTCTGACGGTCACGTGCGTGTGATGCGTTTACGCAGTGTGAAGCGAGCTGATTAGAAGTGAACGATTAATTACTGTTTTTGAAAAGAATATTAATCAGGTTCTGTCGGTTAAACGAATTTACATAATTAAGTACAGAGATTTGAACTTGTCCTGTTCAAGGACTAAGTATTCAGAATGTTAAATAGGCATGAAATTTTTAACGTGATGTGGTTTACCTGAATTAACAAGCAAGTGCAAAATCAAGTGAAGTAAGGTGACACCTCATTTGTGAATCCTCCATAAAATGGTGACCATTAAAGTATTCAAATTCAGCTCACTAGCTGTGACACTTCTATGAATACTTGAGAACAAAAAACCAGTTTTGTGCTCATAAAGAATCAATTAAATATAAAGATACCGTAATGAGGTCTATATTTCAAAGGCTATAAATTAATTACTATATGAGGTGTGAATTTTCAAATAATTTAACTTCAACGAAAAAATGACAGAAGATAAGTATCTGTCACAAAAAAGTTAATTACATATATTAAAAACTATAATCGTTAAGTACAGAATCGGCACAAAAAAATTAAAAGCAACTTTTTCCTTTTAGAATCTGAAAAATTTAAATCTTTTAACAATACTTGCATTCTTTTCAAATTCATTTTGTTTCTCTGTAGGTACTTTAACCCTGTACGTTCATACAGGCATTTACCTGTCGACTAAGATATAATTATGTAAATAGCATGTGACAAAAACCACGAGCAGACTGACGTATTTTCAGATAAGTGAACTTGTTCGGCTGTGTACATTTGAACGTTGATTTTGTTAGCACGTCTCGCTATGTCAACTTGTGGTTGTTTACATAGTAAGTGTTGAAATTGATATGTTTTTTTTTATATTGTCTTAAAAGGCCTAAATTAGACATAGGTCGGAAGTAAAAGACCGTGATCAGGTGACTTTCTGAAATTTTCCATTATTTTCTTTGTAAGAATAAGCTATTTACTTACAATTTTATCTTATTTAAACGGTTGTGCAAAGACTTTTCACAATACTATGCAGGTAGTTATTATGTTAAAAATATTTTAGTTCACATAAACCTACTTGGGCACTAATGAAACGTCTGACACTAGTGCCTGGTTCCAATTGGTCGTTTACTATGGAGAAGATCCAGGAAAATACTCCAAAAACGCCACTTATAAAAAACTATAGGTATTTTCATGTCTACGTGCATAGTTTTTTTCACGATATACGAGTACATATAATGTGGAAGCAAAAAGTACTTAATGCATTAGATACATGACATCGCTTACTGATGGAACGGTCTGAAATCTGTTCTGTTCCGATTATTTTATAGTGTACTTAAAGCTTAAACATTCAAATGATGGCGCCTATCAGATATGAATTTGATAAGCATTTGCATAAGGCGATGATATTAAGATAAAAATTGTATGTAAACATCTTAAAAGTTTTACCTTATATGGTACTTATAGGACGTTACGTATTTTTTTATTTAAACATCCTAGTAGGTAGAGAATATTTTATCTATTTTTTTTTATTTTCATTGCAAAAGCTCATCTTAATGATGACTATGTGCAACATCTGCAACAGGACAAACTAACAATATAAAATTCATAAACAATAATAGTGTATTTGCAATTCAAAATGAGTAAAGATGAGTCTCAATTAATTGTCGATTTAATACACGTGTCGGCACTTATGTAATGTAAATATACTTATATAAAATATTGCTCTCCGGTGTGTATGTGTATATACAGTCAAACGATTCAAAAATTTCTTAACAATATTGCAATTAAGTCATTCATCTGAAACTTTAATTGCTTTTTAAAACTTCGGCCATTTAAATCCAGAGCTGCAATTTAAAAGGCCAAATTTATCTTAAACTATCATGATTACAACAATCAATACAAATTGGAACCTATTTTCCTGTAATAGCCTCCACATAAAATAATATACGATTGCTAATAAAAGGCTATGTAACTACGATAATATCAATAACTGCGGTGGATTGACCTTGGTTAAGCTTGTAGTTAATAAATCAAATTAAAAATTGTCGTGTTACCTTTTTTGTTTCGTATTTTATCGAGAATGCTTAACTTTTTGAACGGAGCACATGCTGGCACTGAAACAATTAACATTTATACTATAATTAGGATAATGTTTGTGTAATGTTTATTTATTTTCTTTTAGATAATCGATAAAAAGTCGATACTTATCTGAACGACAACGAACGTAGCTACTAAACAATAGAACGGCCAGCGGAAGAGGAAATTATCAACGTTACAGTGACGGATCACAAAAAAAAAAATCATCACAGTGACTTCTGATTAGATCACTTGATCAAATCAGTTTTGTGTTTAAAGTGAGCCTTAAGTGAACGTACCCTGTGTTGTGAGGACAAGCGATGCCACGTCTGCGATTTTGACGTGTGCTATTTAGTCGCAAATCGCAGAAAAACTGGAGGCCGACACGTATGAGGTGTCAGTTGTCGTCCAGCTGACAACAGATGTCATCCCCATTGAAGTCGGTGAGTCAGACATTTATAAAAGAACTCTTTTAAATTAGCCAGATAAGAACAGTCGAACGAGTCAATCTTGCAACTACTTTTAAACAATGTTGTGGGTGTATCGAGTAGTCAATTCTCTTACATCACTCTCTTAGGGTGTCAAAGCCCAACCGGCTTAGCCGCTGGGCTTATTTTAAACAAAAGCTCGACGAAGTCCGACTTGCAACGTTCTTAAGCCTTGAGCCTTAGGCTTGCCCGCCGGCGGTGTGTAGACCTCTAAGTATCTCATAGCTCTATTAAGCTTAAAAATATATTACGCACACAAAATAAAAAGCGCTACTGCTGTAAATGAGGTAGTCGTTTCGATTCCTAGGCCGGGCAAAGTGTTACTGGTTTTTTCTATCTGGGATTTTTCAGTGGTCTGAATTTGTACCCGGTCGATGGCAATACGCTTGCGTCCTATTACGTTACTGTTATTTGTTTATGTGGTGTAGGTAGTGTAAATATGAATAATTTTCCCTGTATGTACGTACACCAAATAGCGTGTTCTACAGTACCTATCCGTACTTAGTTGTTTTTCGACACCTGAATGACGATCTTTTGTGGTCAAGACTTTGTCATTTCTCGTGTGGCTTACGTGATATTTGAGTACAGTTTTACACGTTTTGTTTACCTTTATGTTTATCAGAAATGCCATCAAGTCGCTAAGAAGAAGCATGTGATAATGGTCAATTGATAAGTGCATTTAGTCTCCACGTTTGCTAGAGCAATCTACTTTTCCTGTCATACACGTGAGGTGTGATAAATCCGTTTAGCCCTATTTGGATAAGTCAATACCTGCGTAATATTGAATTGCTTTTGTTTTTAGAGCTTTGAGGGTGTAAATTTGATTAATGTAAATAATTTTACGACTGAAATAATTATTTTGGTTACGCTCTCAGATGCCTTGTATGCAATGGGTGGTCGTAGTAGTCATGTGCCTTTGCGACACATATAATACCTATGACAACCAGTCTTACCAAGGGGTATCGTATTACCCAGTAACTGGGTTGTGGAGGTCAGATAGGCAGTCGCTTCATGTAAAATACTGGTATTCAGCTGCATCCGGTTAGACTGGAAGCCGACCCCAACATAGTTGGGAAAAGGCTAGGCAGATGATGATGATGATAATACCTACAGTAATTGCTGTATTCTGTTTAGATAACCGTAAGAATAATATAGAAATAGAGTCTCTCTCTTTGAGTCAAATTAAACCACCGCGGGGCAATTCCGTAACCCACCAACAGTAGCACTTGTTTTCATTTGACAGTACAACAACATTCATTGCGTTATTTACATCGTTGAGCGGACTAGAGAAACTTTTCGAACATATAAAGCAATGAATCAGCAGTGTCCTTCAAAATGATTCAGATTGTGATTGTTAGTGCGTTACGCTATTAGGGTGTAATTATTGCAAAATTAATGTGACAAATTGTCAAGTGATAATTAAGTAATAGCAAATTCTTGCACATAACTAGGTATAGGTATCCCGATTGAAAGCTTAGACTTAGCTTAACATAGTTATGTTATAATAAAGCGTTTCTTTTGACGCCATTTTGAAGTAAAAACTGGCACTATTTGCCAACAGCCAATTAACAACAGTACTCGCAATCGATTCTAATTAGAAAACACACTTGGCATTAAACGTGCCGAACCGAATGGACCTAAACCGTTCTTTAGTCGAAAATCATGTATTCGAATACCGTATACTCGATCCGTCTAATTAATGCAAAAAATGTCCTCTTTACAAATTCGTCTTCTACACATTACTTATCGAAGATGGTAAAACAGGTCCTGCCACTGTTTTTGTGCGGTTATACACGAATTAACGGCTGCCGTGTGTTCCAAGGAATAATGGGGCGTTTTGTTTGAACTAGGATTTTCTAACAATATTAACACTCAACTTAAAAGCATTAATTTTGTCTTTCTCAAAATAGAGTTTGCTTGTTTTCCTTATGCTAAATTGTTAAGAGCCTAATGATATATAAGTTCTGTGATGTTTACCTACAATTAAAAATATCTTGTTGGTCACAGCATAATATAGAATAGATAACTACCAACCAATGAGGCGAGGAGTTTCTTGACCGTTTTTCTCCATAGAGATCTACGTTTTAGAAAGGGCAACTAGCTTCAACTTTCTGACTAACTGACCGACTCTATGACAGTTCAAAAGTGCCCTGTAAATGGTTAAATTGAAATTAATGTTTTGAGTTTGAATTTGGTTATGGCTTTAGCGATTTTGATTCTATTTTTGGTAAGACAACTGTTGACTTGAGTAATTGAGTTTCATGAAGGCAGCAGCCTGCTTGCATGCAAACTCACTTAGTATAATTGGCAAACATTGCATTCTAGACAATCACTTGAAATTTGCAGAGACAAAAAGAGGTTTTAATTTCATTTAGTGCCAATTATTTTTATGTAATGAACTTACCTTATTTATTGCTATAGCACTTTTATGAAAAAATAAAGCTAAAGCTACGGCTTCCTAGAAGAGCGGTGGCCGTCATATTATAACGGACGTCATAAAAATCTGTAATTTTCAACAGTATTTGACATTTGTGTCAAAAAACGCTCTGTATTTGGACAGTCGATATTGTATGACCCTTGTCCGCTTTCTAAGGAAACCAAAGTTTTCCGACGAACTGAGGGGTAATTTTCAGAAAGGTCACAATCTGATATCAGTCTCAATCTTTCAAAAATAACTCTAATTTTCCTAGATTTATGACATTTGTTTGACGCCGTTCAAAATCTTTGAACGTTTTAAATTACGAGAATTGGCCTTCTGAACGATGAATGAACGTGAACGATTATTTTGACACTTAATAAGAGCGGTTTAGTAATACGGGACCTTAGCAAGATACCATAGTCATAATCTATTTTTCGCCATCAATGAATCACCACGAAGTAGGTAGTAGTAGTAGCTACGTACTAGTTCTCATTGGCGCAGGTGTCGTGAAAATCTGGTCACGCTCAGTTATGTCTGACCTTGTGAAGAACAAAATGGATTATTGAATGAACTTACCTACTGCCATTTTTTTAATTTATTAGTGCATGCTTTATGGTCTTGCAACAGAATGTTCGAAGTTTGAATTATGACAGTTTTTAATTTATTCATCGATCTTTTTAAATAAAATAAAAGCACCATATTTTAAAAATGTTTGAATTATAAGTTTTTACCAACTTCTTTTTGTTGTTTTTTATAACTTAATTTTAGTTTTAAAACGTTGTTTAACTTAATAATTACTATGTTTTTCCTCTTAGAAGTGAATAATTGCATTGCATTTGTTTTGAGTGAAATTACATATTAAGTAATGATAACATAAATTACTGTACCTATCTTCGATCTCTTCGAAATCTTCTACAGGCACGAAGAAAGTGCTCACAACGCAACCAACCGGTCTATTCTGTAAAAATCTCACTCCACCTAACATTTCACGGTGAGATTTTAAAAAATAGATCGGCTGCTGTTCGCAATTTAAAATGGGTTAAAAAGTTTATTTTTCTCACTCAACCTTGCCAGTGTTATTTGTTATAAGAACAGGACCGCTGTGACCTTGTCACTGCGTCTGAGTGATGAAGATAAAAGAGGACGAAACAATACACCGTGCGAGGATACATCGCTTATCACCGCCACTTAAGGCTGTGCGTGTTCATTATATTTACACTTTATTGCAATTTTTATTGTACCTACCTATGTCTTCCTGGGGCTATGAATATTTATTATTGCATATGTTAATCTATTTTAATTTAAATAAATTGCTGTGTTAATTATAGAATTTGAATACCTAGTGAACTCTTAAGTAATCTGACTCATTACTACAAATTTTTCCTTTTCAAATTGCTGGTATCGTGCAGACAATGATGCCATTATCAAGGTGTTGTGATTTAATTGCTTATTACTTAACGCAAAATGGAGCTGTATTCTTCTATCACTAGTTTATTATTATTTTAGCAGCAGTATGACAAGCTACCTGAGTGGACCTCTAAGTACGGACGCCAGCAGGTCAAGCTACCCGAAACTGTCAAATTTTCCCAATCAACCTTGAACCTTAATGCTTTAGCGATAAAGTTGAAAATCTATTAAAGATATTTGACATATTGTAGTAGGTTGATGTGCTGGCGTCTGTACATAGATAGGTAGCCAGTTAAGTTCCTATTATAATTCCTACAGTATGATTTCCTTACAACATCAAAAACAAGCAACAAAGATCTACGCGTAGCCTAGTCGTTAACCTACGCCAAATCTGCTACAACTTGCTACGAACTTTTTGGTACAAACTTTCTTTCTGCTGGGGAGTTTGTTTCGCCACTGCAGTTTCCAACTAAAGCACTAAGTGGTGAAGGGGGGGGCGTTTTGGGAGACTGTCTTATGTTATTTTGACAATCAAGAAGTGCTGATACTCAGCCTAATTTGAATAACTGTCATTTTTTGTTTTTTTTTTTTCCACAAGCACTATTTTGTTGGAATGTAATCAATGCATAATATTATTGCTTATTGCATGACAAACAATCATGTTATCGCTATCAATAACTTCTAGATATCCTAAGCCTATCTCGACATATGCGAAGAAAAATGTAGAATGTGTTTGCAATTCATTGCCTTGCGCAAGTCTTGATTGAAATGAGGCAATATAATGATCTTAGGCAAGGGCTAGGCTTTCGTAAGGGTTAGGAACTTGTTCTATGTAATACTGGCTTTATACCTGTATTTATACATGTACCTGTCTATACAGCGTGTATCAACAAAGTGTAGTCATATTTAAGGGTGTGGTACAGACCATCAAATTGTACAACTTTCCAACCAATATCGTAATGATAGAAAAATAATCAGCTGTCCCATAAAGGGTGGGTTTTTCTTATGTAGTTTTCGCGATTAACATTGCATTTTTCGCAGTTAGTCCCATGGAGAGTCAAGTTCAGTTTGATTGTCTGTACAACACCCTTAAATATGACCACGCATTTTTGAAACACGCTGTATCATCATCATCTGCCTAGCCTTTTCCCAAATATGTTGGGGTCGGCTTCCAGTCTAACCAGATGCAGCTGAATACCAGTATTTTACATGGAGCGACTGCCTATATGACCTCCGCAACCCAGTTATTGGGTAATACGATACCCCTTTGTAAGACTAGTTGTCAGACTTTCTGGCTGATACACGCTGTATACTTTAGCATAATCAGCCTATGATGTTCCCATTGCTGGGACACAGGCATCCTCTCTGTGAGAAATAGCGGACCGTAATCCACCACGCAGGCCCAGTGCGGGTTGGTAGATTTCACATGTCTTCGGATTTTTGGAAAATATGCACGTCCTGCATATTTTCCCACGATCTTTTCCTTCACCACTATATACTTTACCTAAGTGATATCGCCAGCCACACCTTACGTTCCCATGCTTACTTATTTTTGACTACCAATTACTCACCTATAAGTTATTGCTTTAAGCGTTAAGTCAAGATTCTGCAAGGGTTGGCATTGGATAGACTGGTATAATAAATAAAGGAGTTAATTGAGCATCTACGATTTACAGACGTACAAATAACGAGTTTTGATTGAATTAAACACGTCTGTGAGGCGTGCTTATACCAAACTATTTGAACTTAGGCGGATTTTCTCACATTTTCCAATGATTTACGTTTAAAAACATCTTCCCACGCGCCTACCCACCTATTAAAGTACTTAATAACTATGCTGCTACAGTTGATAGAACTAATTATAAGGCGACTGCCTCGTTAGTCTAGTAGGCACAAGCGCTTCTGCTGAGTATGAGGTCATTGGGTTGGGCTCCCGAGTTGGGCATCGTTTTTGGGATTTTCCATCTAGCATATCTCAGAAACAGCCCGGTAAACCGGTGAAATCTGGGTGTAATATAGGTACACTTCTGCTCAACCCTTCGGATAACACAGGCGTGATGTCATGTGTTAAATATAACGTTTTGACGTCACCACAAAATGGAATAACTAACAATAACACTGATTTCTAAGTAGTATAAAAGAATAAATTAAAGGAGCTATATTGTGATTACGTGTATTTTTAAACGCTCTTGTTCAGTAAGTTATGTTGTGTCGTGGTCGTATCTACGTCACAAGCTATAACTACTGCAGTTTCCATAGTGAATAGAAGTACAGTATGAAGGGTTATTTTTTTTATTTTTATGGTAATAGCAAACGTCATACTTTTCCATGGGTATTTATGTATGTACGAGTATGTGGTATATATGAGGACATTGCAGTCGGCTTCCCTATATAATAATAATAAATCTTTATTTCCAGACCATAGATCCATAACATACTCGTAACACACAATCATAAAACACGTTAAATAAAATAAAAAATAACAAATAAAACTAATCTAAATAAACCTACAAAATAGTACCTAAAAAATAAACCTACCTCACATATCTGAATGACTGTCTGTGTGCCGCCATCCAGTGACCTATTATTTAGCTATCCACCCTGCCGGCTGCAATAGTCACCAGGCTGTTGGGGCTCTCGCGCACCCGACGCATCAGTGATGCAATTCGCAGACGCAGCAGCGAACCGAAATGAATGAGTGAGACATGAGTGAATCAGTGATGAGAATCAGTTATTTGTAATGACAAATAACTGACTCTCATCACCTTCAAAGGTTGTTACTATACATAATTGAAATACTTTTGCTATATTAACCACCTACAAATAATAAATGGTTGCCGGTTGGTGCCAGCAATATCGATTAGATGTTACTAAATGCCAAGCCCAAAGGTCAGAGGAAATGAATTATTAGCGATGGTGAGCTTTCAGTGCGTTTCCGTGTAAGTTATTTAATGTATAAGTTAATTAAAATAAACCAAAACATACAAGAAGTCTTCATTAAAGTCGTAAAAACCGGTACAGTAAAATATAAATAGCTAATTTAAGGCTCCTAAATATTCCATGGGTACTTTTTTTTATTTTTATGAATGTCGTGGGTTAATGGATGCACATATGTAAATGTAACTTTGAAATTCGAACGAAAAATCCTACGACAGTAATGTTTAAAGAATAACGTGAAAATAAGAATATACAAAAATATAATATAATTATGTAATATAATATCAAAAAAAGATGAGTCAGCGAAAAAACAAAACACTCCCATATTCGCTAAAGCAGGTTTTAATCTAGGTCACATAAACTACAATCGACATCAGACTTAAATGCGGCTCACCCTTCGTTAAACGTCGACCTAGAGACTATTTCGGACTATTCCCAAATCCACTCCCATTAAACAAATTGATACACCCATAAAGTCTATTTGCACCCTTACAAAGATAATAGTTGAGCGATGGGAACGCCTACTATAATGGTATACGATTGACCTTGATTCTTTGCGTCAGCGACTCTCCCATGGGCCATTTCGCCGACCCCATCAAGGTTAGGCGCCGAACACACTGCTCCAATGTTTGGCCGACACGCGATCCATCATTCTATTTTAAACCACATAATTGAGTTATATAATACTTTACAATGCTGTACACGCAGAACGTCAAGTTCACATAAATTTTGATTAATTGAATGACCGTGTGAGATTTTAGGATTATATTGGTTTTATGATATTTCAGTGTCAAGTTAGGTGGTGACATTGAATTTTAATACGGGCTAGTTACTTTTTGTATGTATTTCTGCGATTAGTTTATTCAAGTTCAGAAATGTTGTTGCAGTTTTATGTGTATTTCTGTCATATAAAAGATAAAGAAATAGAACAAATAAACTGGTCTTTTGTTTATCTTGTACCTTGTAACTTATTCACGTTGTATTTTCATCATTTGATACTCGGTACTCATTTTATGTTAGCCTTGTTCCCATTTTCCTTGTTCCGCACACATACGATGTATGTACGAGACAGTTCGTTCACAGGTTACAAACAGCTAAGCGCCACACGGTAAAATGCACAGCCAGTTTTTTTAAACAATTTGTCTTTTCAACAATATCGATTAAATGGAGTAAATTGATACGGTTCCCTGTATAAGGCAATAATTTATTGATTATTATTACTTGCCACGTATTATTTTTAACACTGCAAAGTTTCTCATAGTCTGGTAGACTAGTTTTGTGCAAACTTGTGCCATATAAAGTCATAGAAACTGGTTTTTACTTTATAATTGTATCAACTTAAATGGATTGGTATCTTAAAGCCATAAAATTTAAAACACAGAATAGGTTGTTTATATTTTCTGAAGTGTCGACTACCTGGTTGTTTTCACTTGAATTGGAAGTAAGAAACTTGCTTTGAAATGGGTTAACTCGTAAAATAATATAATTAATCATGTAACAAGCATTCTCAGGAAACGTTCACGACAGCTCAGACTTAATTGACGTAATCGTATGTTAATTGTAGCGTAACAACTTCTAGAGACGATTCCCGTTATTTATTATTTGAGACCCATTTATTTAATTCAAGTCATTTACAACGAAAACTAAAATGATAATAGTTTACCAAAACATAATGGGGTTTATTCATAAACGATGACTAAAGTTAAGTAACGTTTAAACGTCAAAAATGTATGGTTAAACAGTCGCTAATCACTGCTTAACTTTAAGCAACGTTTATAATAAAGGGGACTGTGTCAATTCCTGAGTTTTTAATTTGTTGATTTGTGTACCGAAGGGGTTGACGGTGTGTCCCCTAAATATAAGGTCAGTCGGTCTGCTAATTCCAGTAACATTTAGAGCAGACCAGTTGTAAACGAAACAAGCTGGGGATTTGGTACAAGGCCAGATTGACACTAGACACTAACAATAGTACCTGTAACTTTAAAATGAGCCTCCGATACCTATGCTTTGGTACGGTATCAAATTGTGGGTGGAATATCTCGAACCTGCAATAAGCCAAATTTGGCGAAAGATTAAATTACTTTGTTAAAATTAGTATTGAGTAAGCTTCTGTTAATATACAGATTAAATCAGTTGTAGGAGACAATGCCGAAGGCAATCATGATTTAACACTAACAAAGCATGTGTCAAATCGAATTATTTGGTAGAGTCAATAGTATTACGGTGATTGATTGACGGATATAAAATAACTTTTGTGTTTTTGATTGCTAACTACAACATCATATTATTTCAAATATATTATGTTAAATCTTTATAATATAACTCTGCAGGTATCAGCTATAAGGATGGATTTTGTTTGATAGATTCGTACAAGATCAATATAAGATTACTTAAGGCAGTTAATTAACTGACAAATGGTTCACTTCCCATCTTGCGTCACATGCCCTGTCACCTGCACACCTGAGGACCAAATGGGTGCGTCAGCAAACGGTATTCGCGCTACTGATTTAGGGCCGAATTAATAAAAAATATCTATATATACTTAATTGCCATTGGCACTCTCTAAGAAGAAGAACAATATATCCATCCGTCACAATTTCATATCTTACCCAAATAACTGCCTAATAAGTACCCTCATTTTATGCACAAAAATATTTGCAAATGTTTCCACTACCCGCAGTGACTGGCAGTTAGTCATAAAGTGTATCATTCGCGAATTTGTTTCGAGTCAACCGCGCGTGATGGATGATGGCACATGACGTTATACTCTGTCATGTCATGAAACGCGACGTGGAAAATTTTACAAAAATGCTTTTGTGGATAGGCACTAAATATGACGTGAGATAGCGGTAGTTGTAAAATGGGCGTTCGTTTTTACCTGAATCTGGATACCCTGGATAAGTAGAAATCTGGGATCATGGTATGTCGTCACACTCCGTATACAAGGTGTCGTTTTGCATCCTCGTCAAATTCAAGGAGGTAACTATGCTTCTGATTCTTGACACGAATCAATAATAAAATAAGTAGGTTTTTTTTTCTAATTTTCGGAAATCGGCATGTGTGGGACACATGCATTTTAAAACTCGACCTGTGTGAGACCGCACTGTAACTGCCCTTTTTCACATACAAAAAACACGGCCGCTTATACGATACCATAACGCAATTCTGTTCTTTTAAAGTGGTGTATTCTGAAATATTGTCAAACTTAAATAACTAAAAAAACAAGTATGTATTAATTATTTACCAGGGACCGTTCTTACTTATTATAACGATAGTTAACTATCCATGCTCTATTATTTTTCAGGGTTTTCACGAACTGGTTAATAATTCGGTATATCCATAGTGTCGGTAAATTAAAGACTAGGGATACTGATACTCACTCACTTTTTATTATGTACGCAGTCCACGTCCAACCTGTCAAGCTGTCAGGCTGGACCCATTATTTTATCACATATACAATTCTGTTGTAAGTGAAGCCTATAATGAATATTGAAGTGTAACATAGGATCAAAGAAAGAATAAATAACGAGAGAAACAAAAAAAGTAAAAGGTAATGTTGATGAGTTACAAAGTTATTTATAGGAAGTTGTACATTCGGACTCACTTGATGATTTGCGATCTAAAAATGCAGACAAACAGGCATCAGTAAATAGATTAATGACTACAAACGGAGAAAAAAGGGACAAGGGCGCAATAAAATTGCGGTCCACTTAGTGTACCTGGACATAAACAACAAGGTTAGTCAACTTTTATTTATTACTCAATCGCAGTCCCAAAATACAGCAAACAGGAACAAAAAGCAAGCAAAAAAGGTTTGGTTCAACAACCATTCTGCATTAATATAAACAAGATCTTAATCACTTATAAGAAAAATAAAGTGCTAAAAGTGGTTATGAAAATGCAAAGTAAACAGACGCTGATGACTTCAACAACAAACCTGTGACAATATAAATAACAGCTGATGTGCTGTGTACAGATAGTTTCATTGCTACGTCCTTACAGAACACATAAACGATAATGCGAACATCGCTGGACACTTGTTTACAAAAGACATTTAACAAAACATATAATACGAAAAATTATCATAATAATATGTTCTCAAGGGAAGGAAAGATACTGTTTAAGTAAATCTTAGAAAGAGTAAACATTGAACAAGGAAATGCTTTCAATTTAGATATTGCGTTAGACCATTCTGTTTCCGACTATCGCAGCGTTGAAGATAAAATCAATGTCAAAGCAGTATTATACTTTTTAAACTGTCACGTGTATTGCGAAAATAATTCGCAAAAACGGAATATATATTATGAACAATTACAATGTCACATGGAAGTGAATAATTCGTAGTGATTGCTATAATTCGATACGTGACTCGCATCAGAGGTTCACGGCAAGGTCTTCCGATGATTTAACTTGCTGCTCTTTAAAACAATATCATTCTTTATGATTGCAGACATTAGTTCGAATTTTGTTTGTACACCTGTTTTACGTGAGCAAATCTAACTTTGTCCAGTTTTCATCGGGCCACGTAAGGACAAACAGGAAGACTCCTATTTAAAGAGTCCTTGATCTGCTGAACCTCGTTATCAAGTTCAATATGATTCATCGTATAAGGATGCAAAGGTCTTTTGACTGCATTGACCTGCGTGAATGTTACATAAACAATTTGAGGAATGCCGTTTGTGTCGGTACTCACTTTTCAATCAAAATATTAGATACTAGTGCAGCTTGTATTTTAACAATCGCTCGTAATTTGAAACGCAATAAGTTAAGGACAATGCGACGATCAATCATCTCAGCTTTTAATTACAGACAATTACAAAATTATGTAATTACATAATTCTGATCATAAACCTACTTATTGTTGATTACGTCTTATTTATTATAAAATCTATAAAGAACTTTATGTTTTTAAGACACTTTAAAATTAGAATGGCAACGAATACTTGTAGCATTTACATTTCAGAGTGGACAAGGCATTTGCACACCGTCTAATACATTCATACAGCATATATTACAGCAGATTCAAGTTCTAAAGCTACATTGATATATTGTTAAAATGTAAATAATAGTGCTCGGGCATGCGAAAAAAATAAATTTATTAGCGTCGCAGATGGCTCGTCGCATATTAATGTTGAGATGGGGAGTTATTATAAGTCTTGAACACCGTCTATCATAATCACTATATAACGCAGCTATTGAGCAATTGAGTACTTATTTTAACCATTAATATTTTTTCTCTGTAACATTCATGTAGCATCAGTAGATTCTATGCTTTTGTCACTCACTTTAATATGAAGGAAAATGTCGTTAGGAAACTTGGAAACCTATAATTTTATCATAAAAATTCTAAGCACGCCTTACTGAGAGTTGATGGTGTTGCCTGTCCTATAGAACATTTATAAGCTATTTGCGCAATTTGATATACTACATGCCAAGTAGTTGGATATATTTATTACGACGTTTACTCCCAATTAAGGACCTTTAAGTACTCATTAGATACTCTATAAATATTAATAACTGATCAGTGATATATGTACGATCTCGGTTGGAATAGAAAAGTATTCAACCTAAAGTTTACTTGGGTAAGTGAATACATAACTTCGGTTATAATAACGGTCGGTGGTAATTGGCCGACATATCATAGACTCGAATTTAGTTAACATTTTTATCAATGTCTAGGTACATACTCTGGGAACAGATTTCTCTGAAAATAAAAAGAAAGTTGATAAGATAGAGGTATGTCAACGTCCATCAAGACTATTCATGTAGGAAGTGACACTTATCTGACACGTTGATACAAAAAAAAAAATACAAAAAAACGTGTGATAAATTGCTACAATTTATTTTACTTGACAATGTTTTTGTATAATGCCGACTTGACAGCCAAAATAATAAATTAGGTAAACACTATACAATAGACCGATGGCGTGTGAAAATACGCACCAAGTTGGCCAGAACCAACATAGAATACAGACAGAGAGTTAATTTGTTTGTCCAACGAAATTAATGAAGCGATAGACCTCAGTTCATTTTGTATTAAGAAATTGTAGGTCAAGGAAGGACGTTCTCGTAGAACACTTTTTGTCACAGAATATATTTGTAGACTTTTTTCTTCTCTGCGAGTGAAGCTGCGGTATCGTCTTGTTACTCATAAAATCATGAGCATTCCGCAACCTTGACTGCTCCGATGATTACAAGCAACTCGACGATGATTGTGTGTACTCGAGCGCTCTTGATAACGACTTCGTTTATACTGTTGTCTTGCTCTTTTCAGTTTTTTCTACTTCAATTTTAATTTTCTTTCTCATTTCTTCGGGCGATTGTTCGTTTGGTATTTTGTGAATATTACTGTTTGACGTGAAACGGTGAAGGAAAACAACGTGACAAAAATTCGAAAACATGTGACATCTACCAACTCGCACTGGGTCTGCCTGGTGGATTACACCCCTCCCTTTCACCGAGAGGAGGCCTGTGTCCCAGCAGTGGGAACATTATAGGCTGATTATGTGTACTGTTTGACGTAGGGTGGACGACGAAGCAAATTCATATTGGTTCATCTTTATAGGGATTTGTATATTCTCTCAGATTCTAAAACAAAACCCTCAACTTTAATTCGTGGTCAATCAAATATGAGTAAAAGCCCTATTTACCCCGACGCGACGTTACCACATGTCAATATCTACTTTTAGACCTACTTTTCCCACACGGTTATCCCCTCCTTTACCAACACCTAGAGGATAAAAATTGAAAATTCCAATTAGCAATAGACTAAATTACAATAACACTTTACCTTTTAAACCTGAATGAGTTGTGTACGTGACGTACCTACGTTGTTTGTAGTAAACTACTCGGCTTCGCGTAGGTGCAATGAATGCAACAAAACTTGACTTCAAATGTTTTTTTATTTAGGGTTGCCATACGTGGAGCCTCCAATTTGCAAGTGAGGATTCTTTGCAGCGCAGTTACCTATGATACAGCCTCGGGAATAACAGGCGTGATGCTATGTTTTGCAAATACTTACGTAAGTACTACACATCTGACGTGTGTACATACCTATAAACTCACAACGTCATAGAAACCGAAAGTAATAAGGTAGTATAATTTTTCTACAAACAATGTTATACGTATAGATATTTTTCTAATTCAAAAACATCACGTTTTGAGTTTTCCGATCAATGCCAACATTTTACGATGTTATTTTATCTTATTTCAAATTATTTTTTGCGGACTCTACCGTATTTATTTATACTTTTATTTAACATGGTAACATGATTATCGCGTGTTAGCGACAAAAAATGTACCTATTGTTAAGAGTTTTTGTCTTGGAAATGACAACTTGAAGTCCTAAATGATGCTCACAGAATGAGCAATAGATTCTTTTGTATTCTGCTCGTCGTGTCGCGATTATTGACCACTTAAAGGGTACGTAAATGTATAAAACATTGTATGTGATCTAAAATTATTGCGGACTTTAAAAAAAGGCATTGATATACCTACCTATAACCGTAAAGAAATCTAAAACTGTTAATAAATAAATATTGGGGTGAAAACTGTTCGAAATGTTGGAATGTACACGTAACTACTATAATAGTACTTATCTATATTTTTAGGCATTTTCATCTTCACTTGAAGAAGTCATATCATTTCTATGTATTATAATCAAAAGATGGATACGGAAACTCGCTTGATTAACCGGCGCAAAAAATGAGAGGGGACAAAAATAGATGTATTTACTATTTGTTTTAAAGACATACGTACTTGATTACGTCAAAGCTGCTCTTTAAGCACGTGCCAATATACATTATGTGCATACTACCTGACTTGAGGAAAAGTCATAGAAATATCGGACTGTAGATGTTTCCATGAAGGCGCTATTGACTGAGTGATACCCATCCTTATTAAGAACCTACTGAAAACGCGGTAAAGATGATTCATGTATGACGGTGCTAGCAAAATAGTTTAAGTCGTCCATCGACAGCTATTACCCCTTGGTCATAGTCTGGTCTGTTGGTCATGGTCTGGTACACATTTATCAGTGTAGCATCAATCTAGATTTTCCCAATTTAAAGCTTATGTCTAATCTGCCTAATAATAGCTTTAAGCAAAAAAAAAAACTATCTACATCCTACTAATATTATAAAGTATAAACGCGAAAGTTTGTATGGATGGATGGATGTTTGTTACTCTTTCATGTAAAAACTACTTAACGGATTTAAATGAAATTTGGCACACGGATGTTTTATAACCAGGATTAACACATAGGATAATTTTTATCCCGATATTCCCACGGGATCGAAACTTATGCGGGTGTAACCGCGGGGCGCAGCTAGTATGTACATACATAAACTCGCGCTTTCTTCCCATGGGGGTAGGTAGAAACTGCAAATCGGTGACCTACTGTAGAAACTATCTACTATTACGGAAAAAGATTTTCACATAGGTACTTATCACTAATAGTCTTATACCCATAATCTAAAAATCAAAGTGACTTGCGAACTAGGCATGAACAATACTTCTACTTGGCACTTTTTCCTGGGAAATTCTAGGTGAATGTCTTCGAGGACATGGGTTATTCCAGTGTGACTGAGTATAACAAACTGGGCACTTGGCTCTAGTACACACGGCGATATATCAAGCTGTACATTTCCAGTTTTAGCCGACCTCGCATTGTATAGACTTATCGTACAATGAAAAGTCAGCTTATGCTGGAAATGTGTAGCTTGAAATGTCCTGCCAATGATTCAAGTTATGTCTTTCACCTCACTATGTACAGTTTGGATCCTTGCCCACATTCAATAAATACAAGATCTGGGTCATAATAAAATATTTAAAGTTCTCAAATTACTTTATTGATTTCTCCAAGGTGCAGCCTTTTGTGGGCTTCAAGGCACTTCCCTATTTGCTCCATAGATATTTAGGAGTGACACATATCGGGCTGTAACCTCGAAGGGCGGTAAATAATGTGACTGCAGATGAATAAATTGATAAGGATAATCATATCTTTATTTTAAACTTACTGCTTGATACTTTCATGTTTTTTTAAAAGTTGATAAGCCACTATACGTAATGTAACGTACTTATTTCAATAAAATTCTGTTTCAGCTTCTTTCGGATACCTAAGTAGATCCTAACCTACAAACTAAAGCTAACAACAAACTAAAATATGGTTGGCTGTCGACTGGCATTGTACCCAAGAGACGGACGGCATTGCCACGTCGTATGGCAATACTTAGCCTCTGGCCAAGGTAAACGCCAGCCCTTGGGTCACGGGAAGTGTCAACCAGCCGTTTGGAGATTTCATTGAAAAATCCAATAGGTATCTATTACGTATAGGTAATTCATTTTGCAATATAGGTAATTTATGAAATAAATGAGTCTTAAGAATATTTTTAAAGATGAAAACTACTGGAAAAATACAGACTGGTGTTATCTTGCCTATAAGAACAACCAAAATAGGTGACACGACCTAAACACGACCGGAATAACTTACCTGATTTAAAAAAAGCAAAATTCAACGTGGTTAGACGTTGTTAAAATAACATCAAACTAAATAAGCCATCCATCATTTGTCAAATATTATGTCCGCCTATGCTTTGACAAATATTTACATTTAAACAATACAACTTGTTTTCAAAGAACTGCACAAAAAATATTTCCACATGACATGAATATTTGAACTCAACACTTAGCTCAGCTAAAATTACCAATTGGTTTAGTCCTTACGTAAGTACGAATACAGAAAATGCAGAATGCAAAGTGAATATAAGAGCGATGTTTTTTCGCGTATAGGTACTGGATTTTCAACGCATTGTTTAGCGCCGAGATTCGGAAATTCAACAGCTTGCTTTTTTGACGCGCTGGGATGCTGTTGGATACTCAATGCTTGACTCAATACCGAGAGTTGAAAATCCAGAGCGCCATAAAAAATCGTCGATGTAAAAAACCGCCCGTGCTCCCGGGCTTACCTAATCAATGTATTCACTTTGCATACTGCACTTCATTCTGTATTCAAACTAACGAAAGGACTGAATTAATTGTTCATTAAAGCTAACGTGTTGAGCTCCTGGGCTAAGAGACAAGATTCAATCAAATTCATCATTGACGTCACTAAGAACAATGAAGTGAATGTAAGCGAAAACGTGAACGACATACTAAGTGACGGAATAGGAATAATTTGGCAGAATGCCTGCTATACAACTGAACCTGTCCCTAAGTGAGGAAGAAACGCGGTGTGCAAACCTAAGTAAGAGTATCAGGTAGTCCAATTGTGATGAAGGTTTGACATGGTTAGTCACTGGCCAGTAGAGCCTGGTTAGAATATTGAACAGGAAAAGACGGCTCATTTCTTCAAAGCGATTAGTACACATTGGTTATCATTTGTATGTTCGGGGGATTACCTTTATTGATAAAAAAGCTTGAAAGTCAGTACGTATGTACTTTTAGTTCATTTTTGGTGTAGGTACAAGTAGGTACATGGTGATGTTCTTCAGAAAGGTCAGGTGCGTAATACTCGCAATACACGCAACCGGCTTGTGTGTTTGACCGTAAACGAGGTGAAAGGGCTATGTAAGGACCATAGAAGATAGCGTCCTATAGTTTCTGCCTATCCCTATGGGAAGAAGGCGTGATTTTATAATGTATGTACAAACTAAACGGTCGAAAAACTAAAAAAAATTGTTATATTTTCTTTTACGAATATTTATTTATTTACCAGCAGCGCGGTGCAGAGCGGTTTTTTTATAGTTTTTACGAGCAGTAAATAGTCTTATTGCTTCATTTTCCCCTACACATTGTTGTTTACGCACTCACAATTTTCATTCCAATTAAAAGTCCTGTGTTAGTGCCGCTTTGGTGACCCCAGACAATACAAACCCCTTGTGCTCTCTCCCTTTTCCTACCCCTGTTTTCACCGTAGCAGCTTCATTATTTAGCAGGACGGAGTTATGAGCGTAAAAATAAACAATAAAAGTATTTGATGATGCAGTATTTTGTATCGTCCACAGTCAGTTATTTTATTTATCGGTATTTAACAATGATTTAAATCAAAGTCATTTATTCAAATCAGGCTAAGAATCAGCACTTTTTCATCGTCAACATTACATAAGACAGTCTCCCAAAGCGCCCACCCTTCACCATGCCCTAGTGCTTTATAGCTGGGAAGAAGAAGTGGCGCAACAATCTCCACAACAGAAATAATATTAATTTAAACATAATAACTAAAACTTCTCTACTTTGCCTACTCTATAAGCTAACAAACTCATTTAAATGAACAGCTTGATAAAAGGAAGAACTTATAACAAATGAATACGTGTTCTAAGATGTTTTCCTTCCTTCCTTCAGAGTAGGTACATACACAGGTACATAGAGAAGATGATTGTCTAGAAAAAATATTACGTCCTTATTGACCTCATATTCAATACAGGTCAATGAATAATAATGTTTCATCAGTGGGTATTTCTATCTTTACTTGCCTAACGGTAGAATAAAATAGGCCTTTTTCCAACATATTTTCCTGAATACATTTTACAATATATCATCATCTGCTTAGCCTTTTCCGGCCTTTTCCGGTCGGCTTCTGGTCTAACCGTTTGCAGCTGAATACCAGTATTTTACATGGAGCGACTGCCTATCTAACCTCCACAGCGCAGTTACTGGGTAATACGATACCCCTTGGTAAGACTGGTTGTCAGATTTTCGGGCTTCTAACTACCTGTAACGGCTTTCAAAGATCCTTAAAGGGTGAAAAACATTAATATATAATTATTATTAAATGTATAATTAGGATAAATTATGGCTATAATAATAATGATCATTAACTGATTACCCATCTTGTATTGCATGCCCTGTCACCACACGTGCGAAACTAATGGTATACAAATTACCTTTTGGAAGGGGCGACTAGAATTAATTATATTTTAATGTCATTTTTGACGTTCTAAAATAGTGCCTTTTATGTGCCTATTAGAAATAAATGATTTGAATTTGACATTCAATCAATGCTGTGGCCCTGAAAAGTTGCATATGTATGTAATCGATATAAGTAGTCAATATTTCATGTGTATAAGTACTCAGGTAGACCATTTAACTGAAAAAAAAACTATTAATATACTCTAGTCAATTCATCAATTATGTTTCGATCGGTTAACTGACCGAAATAGTTTATTGCTTTGGCTGTCCGAGTATTGCCCTGAATTTCAAGAAATTTCTCTAACGTGATTTTCTTAAGACGATTTCACTCAGTAGGTTACAAAAAGTTAATTTATTTTATTATGATCGGTATAGTTTAAATACCTAATGAAATTAATTACAATTGGTATTCATGGTTGTAGTACTGTAAAAATCCTAAATGCTTTTTCAACTATTTTTCCGAAATATTTAATCTGCATCGCAACAACCAAGAAGCGAAATTAATGCTAGTCTTTCTACTAATTCTACATAATTGGGGACTCCCCTTTTTTAACAATACATAATTAAAATGTTGACACTTTCAGTACCGAACTGGACTTCAACGTGTTTCATTAAAATTCACGACCTATTATGGTACAAGGTAATACTGATACATAGTCATTCAATCAATTGATTTATTATTGGTTTTATTTATTTGTCTATTGTCGTAAGCAATTCAATTAACTGGTTTTATTTGTGCACAAAGACATTGATAATTTTCATAATTAACACGTTGACTGCCAGACAACAGACACAATAGAAAATCTATTGTTGGCGGTCAGCGGTGGCAGTCAATGCCTTAAATTACTTCAACGAAAACAAAGTCCGTCTACTTTTTCTGCCATACATTTAATCAATTATTGAGCCTGTCGCAGTCCACTGCTGGAGCTCTCCCAGGCTGCGCCATAACATCCTAATCTGTTCCAGCCACCTTTTTAAGGTCGTCGGTCCATCTAGCTGGGGGGCTTCCCACACGAAGCTAATAATACGCGGTCTCCACTCCAGGACTCGTCTGCTCCACCCGCGATCGGTCCAAATCGACAAACATGGCCAGCCCACTACCACTTATGCTTGCTTGCTCTGTAAGCTATGTCGGTGTCCTTATTATCATTAATTTTTAATACTTAAGAAAATGATATGGGGTGAATATACTCATTAACACTAACAGCTTTTGTTCTACGACTTTCGAAAATAAGAAAAGTGTTCATCTTCCGGTAAATTGTAGCTAAATAGTAACGTCAGGTCGGGTTTGTATTATATTTTCTTTGTTTCTCCTACAGACCATTGTTTTAAATGATTTATTAATTACCTACAGCTCAAATATAATGAACACCATTTTATTACAGAAATCTTCACAAAGGAAAACTTTAAATTAATCCGAATTCAAATTGATTTCCGTTTAAAATTCGAGGTATTGAGTGCGGGAAACTTTCAACATGGCGGATGCGTCCATTTTGAGTTAAAATTTAAAAACCTGTAGTATAAAACACACATACATGTTTACATTACATTAGCTAAATGCACAAATCGTGCATAGCCACAAGAAAAAGAAAAAAAAATAACGAGGAATTTCTGACAACTTAAGTGATGTTTCATTATTCGAAGAAAAGATGTTCGCCTACAGCCTTTGTAAATATTAGGTACCCAGCTCGGTTTACCTAGAGGCTCTTGGTACATTGCGCAAAAAACCCCGAGTTTTCTTCGATTAAAATAAAATACTAAGCTATAATAATCGCATTCTTTTATAATTACCAAAAGCTCATCAGCAACCGGACTTGTTTTCAATAGCATTTCTGCGAACAAAAAAACGTAGGTACCATCGCCTGTTCAAATGTTCTGGAGTTGGTAAAAAAAATGATAATATTGACGCGGTAGCTATCAAAACATACAAGTACGTTCTTGATCTTGACCGTGAACGGCCGCAGATATTTGATTACGATCAATATGATCCGATAGTTGAAATTTTGATGGTTTCGATATATTCTTAGTGCCTATATTGATTGAATGGACCGACTTTGATAACTTACTCGCGGCTAAATAATAACAGTCGCACGTTTAAGACTAAGGTTAAGCTACGCTTGCCGTTGTCGGTTCTTGGATGGGTGACCATTACATATCGAGACCCGAGCACATTAAAAGCCGTTGGTCGGCTGTCATCCGAATACTTGATGCACCTACAATAACTAAAATAGTTTCATCGCCAAAAGTCGTTATTTTTTTTTATTTTTTTTTAATTTAACCTTTATTTCACTAGCTTCGTTTAGATTAACCTATTCATTGGCGTCACCTAGTAGGTATAGAGGAAACCGAAACATAAATATTTTGTGAAGCTAACAGTACCTAATCATTTTATTATAAAGTAGGCACTGTTATTTTTTACAGTAATTAAAACATAACGCTCTGAATAACAGAGCAAATGAATGAATCAGTAAAATTGACACCATTTTTTTTATTTTGTTTTTTGTGACAGATAATAAAATGGTTTACCGAAATATTTGAACGAGGAAAATAAAGAATAACATAACACGGTGAGGCAGTTGAGTATGACACATTTGATGTTAAAAACTGCGCATGAGTTTATTTGCCCACATTGTTGTTTGATTGCTGGCTGCATGCTTCATGATTTCAAATGTTTCATGGTTTGCAATAATTATTGTCGATGCTGATTTTATTTTCAGAAATGCATTAAATTGTTAGACCGTATTACCTATATCATCATCATCATCATCACTCTCTTGCTATCATCATCCCAATCTATTAGGAGTCGGAGCAACATGTCTTTTTCTTCCATACTTTTCTATTAGTCGTCATCTTGGCAGTCACGCCCTTCCCAGCCATTTCATTTTTACACAGTTCATCCATTGTTTCTCTGGTAGACCTTATCAGTACATACGCCAGCAGGTCAAGCTACCCGAAACTGTAATTTTTTCCCAATAAACCTTGAACCTTAAAGCTTCAGCGATAAAGTTGAAAATCTATTATAGAAATTTAAATGTAAAACATACCTATATTTTCCGTGGAAATTGCTTAATGCTTATAAATTATCAACCAACTAATACGAATATGTGTTATTTATATTGTTTAACGTGTTTGGGTACTATAAAACCACTTTATTCACGATCATAGTTCGGTTATTGAACCAGTTTCCCTCAGCCATGAACTCTTCAATTCGGTGTTGTATGTACAGACACCAGCACATCAAGCTACCCGAAACTGTCAAATTTTCCCAATCAACCTTGAACCTAATGCTTTAGCGACAAAGTTGAAAATCTGTTAAAGAAATTTGATAGATTGGTATATTCATGTGCTGTGGCGTCTGTACAATACGTTTTGTAGTAGTATGTAGGTACCTAAATTATGTTCTTCACTTCGAATTAAACGCTCCGTATAATGAACACAGCCTCCTAAACATGTTATGGAAGAATACGCAACTTAATGACTATATGACTCAACGTCGTAGATAAACAATAACATTAGTAGGTATTTACAGGTTTTTACTAGTCAGTATATACTATACTATAAAGAGCTCTAAAAAGGTAGGCTTTCTGGATCACCGTATTAGGAGAGCGAAGAAGTAAAGAGGTCGGTTTTGAATGCCAGCCTCCATTGACTGACGATTAATGAGGTATGTCCAAAAGCGTAAAATTTTCGTTTAGTCCTCGAATTTCAAACGTGACGGACGTACAAGGCGGTTTTCAATTGTTTGTTCCTTGGGCATCCATTTTTTCTTAGATCCATTTTTTGTTTACGTTAGTTAGGTCTATAGCCCACTTTTTCGATGGATTCTTTACATTTTTTGCGATACCATTTTTTATGCGGGTTTTGAATAAACAATGCTTCATGGTGATTCAGGGCCAACTAGTTATGTTTCTAATGGAAACAATTCGTTTGAACAGCGAAATATATAGAAGTTCGTATCTACTTACGAAAATATATCGTCAAGTATGAAAATGTATGTACTTGCGTCCTGTGCTACACTACACCTTCAATTTTTATTGTCATCCACCATCCATACACTGCTCTAGAGATCTTTTGGCACTGAAATGACGTTGACAGGGTGTGCTGTTGGTAAACATTAATGTGCAATTACTGTGTGAAATGTCAGTTGAAATGTATTAAAAAAACAAGATGGCGGCGTTAGTTCCGATTTTGGCCACGTGTCAAAATAACGTTGTACCGCTGTAGCTTTTAATGACTTAAGCCATGTCACTGTACTGTCATCTAAGATACCAATTTAAAACTTTATTATTGTTATTACAGCAGTGATTGCCCTTAACACTAAAGTGATATGATGACTACAATCCGACTGTACATTACAAGTTATGGCGGAAGCCAAAAGTTTATAAATAAAATTACAGCAAAAAACCAGTATATAAATATACACGTTGAGATTTTTTATTTCGTAGAGGTAGAGATGTACCTCCCTGTGAGTTTTGATCGATGTCATTATTCAGTCACGTGCTTGTCACGTGCAATGAAGTAGTTATTCAAATTAAGTGATGCTACCTTTAAATAAAGTTTTTTGATCTGACAATGACTTTAAAGAACTCATCGTCAGCAGTAGTTGCAAATATACCGGAGGCAGTTCAAACAAGTACCACATGATTTTATTGCGTAGTCAATATTCTAGAATATAAATTCTGTAGTGGTAAATGTTGATGGCAACATAGTAACTGCTTTTATATTATGATTAAGTCATTTACTTCTGGTTACATCTAGACATCTTGGCTATAAAGACTGGTATGGTAATTGAGTTATAATAATCCGTGAAGGTATTTGAATGAAAGTTTTATCGATATATTCACCTCTATTGACACCGAGTGTGTTGCAATCGCAGAGGGGTGTGAAGATTACTTTAAAAACTTCTTAATTAAATTCTGCTGCATAGTGTAGTATGAAGTTTGATACTGCCCTCTACATAAATATGAAGTATTTTTACAAACACTACCATTGCAACCTTTGCAGATGACACTGCTATTATGGCTACCGGAACAAGCCACAAAGAAGTAGTAGAAAAAGTTCAACTAGCTGTGAACAAAGTTTATGACGGGACACAAAAGTGGAAGATCAAACTGAATGAGTCAAAATCGATACATATATTGACTTCACTAACAAACACTGTGATCACCACCCAATCTATATAAACTGCATGCAAGTGCCTTATACTAATACCGACAAATACCTTGGCATAACTCTTGACGCCAAACTGCGTTGGAAATCTCACGTCAGAAAGAAAAGACAGGAACTATAAAAAATTACAAAGAGTAAACCTTTAAACCTTTAATCAAAAGAAGTAAGAACAAGTGCACCTTTATGCAAAAAAAAAACTTGGAGATACTTTAATGAAATACGAAATACACGTAACGATTATATAATTATGAGAACTCACATTAAGTTGCCGACATGCGTATTTAGCTGTTCTCTATAGTTCATTGAACTATGGACTTGGCAACTTTGCCCAAGTGTTGTACCATCACTGAATAATGATATTTATCTGTACACATTAGTCTACTCTACTCTACATTAACTAGGAAGATGGCTTGAATGCTGATAGGGATTTTCTTAGGAACGTGGGAACTATGGGAAACGATGCAACATTATAAAAGATTAACTTTTGCCGGCGAATAGTCCTCTTGAAACATATGTTATACCATAAAATATATCATGTGATACTCGGCCATATTGTCAAACTCAAATCATTTATTTCAATTAAACCATTTACAGGCACTTTTGAATTGTCAAAATTAAATAGTCGGTCAGTTAGTCAGAAAGTTGAAGCTCGCCCATTCCAAAACGTAGATCTCTATGGAGAAGAACGGACAAGAAACTCCACGGATACTCTTTTATAGCTTTTTGTAGCTTCTTGTTAGTGAAAGAATTTTATGAATCCGATCTTTAGTTCCGAAGATTGCCCCCTAAATAAAAACTCACAAATGTTACCTCTTAGTAAGAGTATAGATTAGCTTTCCGGGGTGTGGGAAGACACTGGCTGTTTGACGGCTTAAAATGAAAAAAAAAAACATTTATTGTTCGACCGCCCTACACTTTCACCTTGACCTGGCCTAGCGTAGTAGGCTACTGAATTTCAATAGAATAGAAGGTCAGCTTATACCAGTTTTGTTACCACAGTCGTGCGGTCGACTGTACAAGGCAACGGCCTACCTTCCACTCTTACTTATCCCATTCTGCTGCCGTCTGAAAACACCTAATACTTCATATTATGTTTGAAAAATTCGTCACAATGAATCAAACTCAAACTCAAAGCATTTTATCATAAAATTAAATCATTTACAGGCACTTTTGAATTGTCAAGAAGTCGGTCAGTCGGAAAATATGAAGCTAGTTGCCCATTCCAAAGCGTACTATGTACCTACGGAAAAGAACGGGCAAGAAAGTCCATGGAATGTTGTCGAATTGTCAAAATTAAAGGCATTCCAATTTCATTCTCTTTCAAAGACTAATTCAAGTTTATTTCAAATAGGAACATAAAAACACTTTTGAACGTCAAAATTTACAAAAAATAGAATTGATTCTAGTCGCCCCATAAAAAAGGTAGTTTTGTATGGAGAAGAATGGGCAAGAAACTCCAGCATTACTCTTTTAAAATGTTTTACAATAGTTGGTATACATACTTTAGAAATAGTCTGGTCTGCTCTGTTATTTTCGTCAGTTGAAGTTCACAAATCTAACTCATTCAAACGAAACTGTATCTTAGGCGCCTTCCTCACGCGCGTTTCGCGCGTTTTACAGATTACAGATTCTTTATCGGGCGCATACAGACATCTCTGTACCGAGTACTACCAAACCATTCGACTTTACAGATTCGGTACAGAAACAAAAACGAAACGATGGGACACAAGCTTCCTCTCTGTGAGAGGGAGTGGGCCGTAATCCACCACGTGGGCTCGGTGCGGGTTGGTAGATGTCACATGTCTTAGAATTTTTGGTTCTAGGACATGTCGGTTCCCTCACGATAATTCTCTCTTTATTGCTTACCCTTTCGATAATTAAAACCAGTAGGCATTATTAGTCTGCTTCTATGTATGAAGGTACCCAACTACCTTGTACTACGTACTGGACAATGGTCTTAGCCAAATATTATTCACAATAATGAATTACTGATTATTGAGGAAGATTTTCGTATTTGTTTTAGCCATACATTTGTATAGACACTTGAGATTGACGTGGTTAACGAGGGTATTTCAATAGTTCTTAGAATATGTGACTCAAAAATAACAATAGCTGTTAGATTTTAGGTTTAGAATATTAATCACAGTCACCTAATTACGAATGAATAGAATTAAAATGTTGAAGCTAACCTAACTTGTAGAGCCCGCGTTAACCCTACGATGAATGTAAGTAATAATATTTCCTTATAAATTAGTGTTCTATTCAACATTAACATAGCAATCAGTTTCATTTATTCATAAAAAACCGTGTACGTACTACATAAGAAACTTTTGATTTAATGGAGCTTGCCAAAGATTAGTAGGTACTGTAGACATATAAATTAGAAATGAATTAGTCATTCAAATTAATTTACAATCGATAAAAGCTTACATAGTACACCTATACTACCTATGTACCTACCTACTTACTTAGTTAGGGTCATAAAAAAGGGGAAATATTTAACTGGTCCTCTAAAAACTTTTTGAAGTTCTAATGAAGCACACTTTTTTAAATAAATGAGCGTCTTTTTAACTTTCTGGTATTTTCCCACAGTTGGTTGCAGTAACTAAGCTTAACCCTGGCCAGATGGATTAGGTTGGTTTATAACTGTTACTGTGACCAACCGCGCTACATGAGGACCCCAAAATAGGAATTATTTGAGGTTCACAAAAAGAGGCGTTTTCATCATCTGGTTTAATAATATTTTTAGGAAAGTAAAATGGGAATTATTTGAGGTTCGAAATAATACATGCCCATAAAAAGAAGCGTTCTCCGTTGTCGTGTAGATCACAGTGCTCAAGTAGATTCATTGTTTAATGAATACCAAGTCATCAGGAACGTCTTAAATGATACAAAGGAAATTATTTCCATTACATAAACTAGCAATAGTTGAGTTAGATGGCCACGTTAACCGGCCTTTTACATCCACCTTTCATATTTCTCAGAAACACGTGAAGCCGTCCTTATTATAAATGTTCAGTAAATAACGAAATAATATACCTATTGTTACAGTCAATTTACATATTTTATAAAACACATGCTTCTCAGCGCGTATGTTTGCACGTGATTGGATGCTGTAGGTATAAAAATAAGGTACCTATATATCTAACGTTTTTGTACCGCACTCTTTGAATGGACAAATAAATCAACGTCGTTTGGTTTTCGTTAGTAAAAATACTAAGTTTTTTATAGAACATCTATTACCAACTTCGGACCAATTCTGATGCTTAAAAATTTTGGAACAGGTTTCGAATACTAAGTTGTATGGAAGTAAATAATTTCTTGTTTTAGGTTATTGATTTTTCTTCTAATTTCTTTGATGTTCTTTTCTTTGTCTGAGCTTGTAAAGGAAGGTCTTTGCGCTGAGGAGGGACAGTAAGTTGCAGATGAATATTATTTATAACGCCAGAATTTATTTCGCTAAATAAATATTTATAAGAACTATGGGTAGCAGCCCAATGGTTTTCTGCAATTAACATACGCCGTTTTTCCAGACAAATTGGTACAAAATCTGACAAATAACATCACGCCTATTTTGTCCCGAAGGGTTGGGCAGAGGGGTACCTTAAAGTCCCACGTAAACTAACAATATTCCATACCTAATAGGTTGCATCAGAATAGGTATTGTTTATTATAACAGGTAATACAAGCCTACATAGTTTTACAAACCGCTTAAAATTCACCATGTGTAACAAATACCTCAAAGAAAATTGTGGGATTTCACACTATTACCATTAGTTGCTCGTTCAATGAAGTGGGATGAAGTTTGTTACACTCAATTTGTGTTATGGTCTGACGTTGCACGTGCAAGCACACGTTATTGCGCACTCTGTAGTGTGCACCTCTGTGCGAGTCAATAGCATTACGCTCTTCATAGAAAACGTCTTATAAATGGACTTGGAAGTAAAACAGAACGTTGATTCGCATCCTACGCGAGCTGTGATGCGTGGTTCGATGTGTATCATTGTTTTTACTTGAAAAATAGATTTAACAAACCAATGAATCGAGAATTGTGTTTTTGTAGGTAATGATTTCGATGTGAATTTAATTATTATCAAAAACAAAGTAAACCCAGGCATGATGATGATACTGATTTCAGTTTTAGAATGTTCGTCATCAATAAACGCTATGTAAAAAAATGCTATGTCAATCCTCAGATAAAGTCTTCAAACTTATCAAGATCAAGGAACCAATAGCAGTATCAGATGGTTAAACCTCGCTTCAGGAATAACCTCAACAACCAAGCATACCTCGTACATAAAGATAGGTAGTAAATATTAAAAAAAAAAACACTGTGAAGAACTACCCTAATACCGCATCGCATGGTTAGTGTTAATCCTATAACCTATTCAAGCTGTTTGAACTTTGAACTCTAGCCCTGTACCTTGTATAATATCTACTAACAAAATTATTGCCAAGAAATTGAAAAAACCGGCCAAGTGCGAGTCGGACTCGCGCACCGAGAGTTCCGTACAACATAAAATTATTAAAAATATTTTTATTAAGTATATGATATAACTAAAAATTTACGGTTTTCGCCATTTTTCCTTTATCTGTGCTATAAGACGTTGTTTTGTACCAAATTTCAAGATTCTGAGTTTACGGGAAGTACACTGTAGGTTTTGATTCCCTTGCGAGTCGAAAATTTGCGGCATAAACGGCTGTATTTTTTATTGCGTTGGCTTAGAAGTTTGATTTTTTCACAGCTCCAAGGGTCAGTAAACCTGAGTATTTGATATAAATTCCAGCTTGATACCTCCACGCGTTCCTGAGAAAAAGGGTCTTGGCAGACAGACGGACGGACAACAAAGTGATCCTATAAGGGTTCCGTTTTTTCCTTTCGAAGTACGGAACCCTAAAAAACGATAAAGTAAAAGATCTACGACTATTAATCGCAGTTTTCTGTCGCGACTGCTGTAAAGGTCAATGTTAATGGCCGAGCTATGGTGAACTTGTTACGCGATAAGGCTTTGTTCAAATGTTACGATTTTAAAACAGCATATTTTATGTGATACCAGAGGGGCAATTCTCGTAATTTTAAGAACGTTCACAGTCTTATCTCAGTCTCAATCTGTCAAAAATACCTCTAATTTCCCTACATTTTGACCAGTTTTTGACATTTGTTTGCCGCTGAGATGAGACAGCGACTAGATTTTGAACGTTTTAAATTACGAGAATTGGCCTTCTGGTATCTGTCTCAATCTGTCTAAAATACCTCTGATTTCCCTACATTTTTGAAAAGTTTTTGACATTGATTATCGGTGAGATGAGATTGCGACTAGACTTTGAACGTTTTTAATTACGGGAATTGGTCTTTTTAGAGGTGGCTCTGGAAAATAGAACCTGGAAGCACTTGGGGGAGGCCTTTTCCCACAAGTGGGACATAGGGCAAAAAATGTGTGTGATAATATTAATGTTTTTGGCTGTTTTTATGATTGCTAAGGTATTTAGAATAGAATACTCTTTATTGTACACCATACAAGTTACAGAACATAAATATCAACATATATATAGGTATTTGTGCGAAGCGTTTGAATGCGAGAGGGTTGAGATAAAGGAAAATCGATTGTAGGTAGGTGACCGATAAGCAGGTTTCGGTTTTTATTAATTTGTCAGTTTTTAGACGATTAGAGATCCTGTCCATTTTGGAAAAAAACTTGTGAAAATTCCATTTAACTATATTTTTTCCTGTTTCCTTAATACATTCCGTATTCATAATAGGTACCTGGTATTAAAGTCATCTAGCGTAACAAAGCCTTATTTTTAAGCAAGGCTTTATTAGTCAGAGTCTTAAGATTTTATCGGATATACAGGTTTTTATGGTGTCCTTCAACTTAGGTCAAAACTTTTCTTAAAAAAACCGTTTTGTTCGTTTATCACGTTAATTATACAGTGCTAATGAAACTTATGTTTTAGGTACAGGCTTTTAAAACACATATTTTTAAAACTACGCCTTTCATTTTACACGTATAAATTATTTATATTACCTAATTTTGCACAGTGTGATAAAAATAAATTTTAAATAAGTATAGAAAAAAATCGTTTGAAATTCTAATGATCTTCAAGTTTTTTTTTTAAGCTCGATTCACAATAAAAATGACCGTCAAATACCTTTATCACGTGTAGTTGCATGCGACAGTATATAATTTAATGTGTATGGTTTCCAAGAAAAATGCAAATATTAGAGCTTACGGCAAAAAATAACATGATTCTGCCATATCGAAGTTCCTTGTAAGTAGTACTAAGTTTATCGAATACGGTGGCTCTGTCCAACTGCACTTCTGAGGACCTAAAACACGTCACTGATGCCGCGATTGGCATGGCCACATACTGGACCAACTTATTTAACAAATACTTACAAATATTTACCATTGACTCGAAAATAAGAAGAAGTACGTTTATCTAAAAAAAATTGCAAGAACGTACTTGGCAACAAACTTAAAAAAATATTTAGTAGTATATTCGTGCATGTCGATACACACAGTATCAGAATCAAACTCATAATCAGAGAGTATAAAACGCAGATTTTTATTTCATGTACAGTTAATACTTTAGGTACATGAAATAAAAATCTGCGTTTTACAGGTTACAGGTTGCGTTTTACAGGTTGCGGTACACAGGTTATTGACCTTTGTAAGTACCAGTCACCATATTCATAATACATAACGTAGAGTCACAAATTAACCTAAATTTAAGTTTAAGTATGTAATGAGTTTCATTCTGCATATTAAATATAAGAGATAACTTGAAATACAATATCTTAGACCTGCTTGTCTTTTATTTCTTGTAGCTAATACTAAAATGGACGTGTATCCCTTTTGTCAATGAATTAGGTATATCACATCTCATGTGTAAAGCTGAAAAACCTTTGAAACTCTACATATATTTAGTACTTTGTAAAAAATAATATCACATTCAACTGCATTTAGAAGGTTTCAACTATATATCTCACCACTTTTTCCATTAATGAGCAGGATAAAAATATACACTAGATGAACTTCATAAACTAAATTAACTCACAAACTATTAAAATAAAAATATAATTACCTTACCTAACTAAAACTATTAACTAACTAAAATGTGGCGTCGAAAAATTCCTTCGCATCGCTATCGACTGGCGGCATTGCCACGTTGTATGGCAAAAATAATATTATCTATATCTATAACATTACCTTCTTAAATACACATTGTTTAATGAACAATATTTGCTGTTGTTAAAGCTTGACAAATACCTCCTTTGGCGCTTAAAAGAATCAGTTTTTGCACCATCTAAAACCAGAAACATGTATGCATTAGGTAGTCGAAATTCAGCCACTGATTATTCGGTCGTTATGTCAGCATAAACATACATTACGTATACAGCACTATGTAAAAATAATATATGTATTGTTGTAATGTTCCGACAGGTTGTAGGAAATGTTCAATTATTACTAAATATCGCTGTTGTTAAGCAAGCGGTTCATGAAAATTGTGCACGCCGGACGTTAACCCGATCTAGACAATTTTCACACGATGTCTGTGAGTTTGTAAAAGAATGAGTAACTGTATCTAGATAATGGATAGAGAGAGGTCTTAGAAATTTAGCGATATTTTCGTTACTATTTTTTATCTGTCACATATTTATCTTATTTAAGTATGCATACACACGTCACGTTGCAGTGTAAAACTGATTTACATCCGTCACCTCACACATCAGGTTCAGTTGAAAACCAGCGTCAAGCACTATTGTCTGGCATTTTTTCTGAACTGGGCCTTTTTGGTTCAGCCGTGAGGCACACCTTCCTGCTAATTTCTTACATAGGTCTTTATACTTTCTATTTGTTTTTTATTAGTTGCTATCTGATGAATGCATCTGATGTATTGTGTGTCTTTTAGTCTGTGCTAAATAAATGTATTTTCATTCTTTCTTTCTTTATATAGGATACATTTTTCTCTGAAGATCACCATTCTTCATCATCACTGGTAGCCTTGTTACACACACTGCTGAGTATAGACCTTCTTCCTTTTGTGCTATGATTTCCTGGTCTGTACAGGCCTGTGGTAACTCTTGGGATAAAGTACAAGAACAGAAGGTACCACAGTGTACAGAAAAACTACTAGAAAATTATTGAGCTATAAGCGTGTGGAAAATTTCCACATAATCAATTGATAACGGAACTTTGACCAATGTTTAGTCCGTCTTGCTAGTTAAAATAGTTTTCACTGGTATGCCTTACAGGACATTGGCGCCGATTCCCTTCTTCACAAACCTAAACTAAATTTAAGTTCAGCGCATCTTTTTCTTTCTGTTGCATTAAGAAAAGGATAGAAGGTAAATATTAGTTTAGTTCTGTCAAATTAGTTAGCGCCTGACGTAAATTGACGTATTTTCAGTAACCAATTTTTTAATCAGGTCTAACTTATCTATGGAGTATTTTAATTTGACAGGACTAAACTAATATTTATCTTCTGTCCTTTTCTTAATGAAATAGAAAGAAAAAGATGCACTGAACTTAAATTTAGTTTATTTTGTGAACAAGGGAATCGGCGCCAATACCAAAAATTATTTTGTTTGTATCTATGAGGAGCTTGCCATATAAAATTAATATCGGAAATATTAAATTCGACCTTCTTACCACCCTCGCAGTTTTTGCAGTGAAGATTTAAAAAACTATTTGGTGAAAAAAATCTTGTACCTCAATTTGTATATACACTTTATACATGTCACAAGACTCAGTGTAATTTTAATAATCCTTATTTTTTACTCTATGATAAAATAGCATAATCATTACGCTAACAGTTAGGATGGAATATTAGCTAACGGTTTTCAGTATTTTGCGACAACATCAAAACAAATGACACGGTAATGATAGAAAAAAAAAATCTGCGTTGATAATTCTGTTAGTACATGGGTTATGCTATGTAGGTAATTGTTTCCTGGAGCAAATTGTAAGGCAGAAGGTGGTCTTTATCGTAGTTCCTTGTTATTAAACGACAAGCCCTGTCCGATGGGATTCCCCATAGGCAACTATGGCGAACTTCTATTCAAACTTTTGTCGCTTTAGGGGATGAATTAATAAAAATCCTTTTGCTATATAATGAACAATTATGCAAAATTGAATGGTTCTCGACTTTAAATGCACCGGATTTAAACCCGGTGCTCTGTTAAACACCCAGTTTTTTGGGCGTTTACGGGTGTTTATCGTGTTTACCAAAGCATCGGGTTTAAACCCATCCGGGTGGATTGCCCATCTATATTCTCGACCCAGCGGTTTAGGCTTGTAAGGTTTAGGAATTTAAGATTTTTATTAAGTAATATCAAATAATTTTATTTTAATAAGTCCCTCACTTTTTGGATCGGTTTATGTATAAGGTCGAATGTTTTCATAAAATCAATTAGAAATCTTCTAGCACTTTCCAAGTTTCTAGTAGTATTTCAGGATGCATAGAACAAAAAAGACAAGTTACATTGTGTGATAACCGCCAATTAAAATTCACTTCCAGTCGGACATAGTTAATAGATACCTTATTAAGTGTTTAAACATGTAATACTAATTGATTTTTTTCTTTTCCAGGTAAGCATCGAGTTCAGTATTGTTATGAACAGGAATCTGCCTTCCCAGCAATCGTATGTATGAAAATATGAATTGTTTAATAATACAGTGTTAATTTAATTGGTTATTTTTTATGATTATAAGTTTACAATCATAGGCTTGCTCATGGTAACAAATAACAATGAATGTTAAAGACAGTCCTTGATAGGTTAGGCAACGCAGCTAAGGCTCTGGTATTGCAGATGTCCATATTGTCCTTAAGAGCCACTGCTCTTACTCTTGCTCTTAGTCGAAACCATTCACCACTGTGAATGGCTTCGACTTAGGAGTTGTAGGTCGTGTGTTAGAACTCAGGCAGGCTCTATACTTTGTGTAAATAATTTTATCACCACTGCTCTCAATAACGGTGAAGGAAATCCTCGTGAGGGCACCAGCATATACTAGAACCAAAAATTCGAAGACATGTAACATCTACCAACCCGCACTGGGCCCGCGTAGTAGATTACAGCCCGCTCCTTCTCGAAGAGAGGAGGCCCGTGTCCCAGCAGTGGGAACATGTGGCCCGCTGGACGCCATGCTTGCCACTCAACCACCTACATAAAAATAAATACCAAGGGGATGAAGTCGGTAGGTTAATGCTGTAATACCTATGAGGCGAAAATAGACAAAATATTTTCATTGAGAGAGAACTGTCAAATATGTCCTAAGTCGAGATACTCGTATTTGAGTGACGTTAAGTGGAGACGATAAATGCTTAATACAGGAGTAAGTATCAATAGTGTATAGTGTAAAGTGGCCGGTGTCATTGACATTTTTGTGAAGAATACCTAAATACGGTACAGCTAGTGTCAAGCATGTTATTAAAACGGATACATCAATCGATTCACCGTAACATACTTTATTGTGTGAAATACCGCACTTGGATGGTCAATTTACGGACTTAGATTTTGTGAAGATATAGTTACAAAGTGGGATAGTTTTGCTAAAGTAAATTTCGATATAGTATATTATAGTTTCACTTGCTTTTAATACCAGTCGGGTGTAACTAAAAGGTATTAGTCTCTATAGCATGTAACATAATCAGCCTCTAACGTTCCCACTGCTGGGACACAGGCCTCCTCTCTGTAAAAGGTAGTGAGCCATAATCCACAACGCGGGCCCAGTGCGGGTTGGTGAAGGTAACATGTCTTCCAAGTCACTATACTCTTCCACTACGTTGATTCATAGTTTGATAGCAACATGAGATGTGAAAACATAGACATGACATTTTGTACTGAATCAATATATTTCTTTAAACAATAATCCAATATGTAATGCGGAAGTTTATAATCCATAGTAAGACCGACGGTTGAACGACTCAAGCCTATCGCAGTCGACTGACCTTTTTCGAATTAAGCGCTTGAGCAGCCTTTGTTATATATTACATTCCAGTAGATTGTTGTAGCGTAAGTACCGTATAAGTCAAGGGAAGAATAACGTAATAACCAGCTAAACCATCCAAAGGAGATCGCTCTTAGCGGTAAGACCTTCCATTGGACACCCTTTGTAAAACTTCAATATTTATATCTGTAATTTGTATGATGAACAGAAGAGTAGTCTTTTCTATAACTTAAGGGAAGGAAAAAAACAATGACATGCACTTGTTTTCTTAAAGGTCATCGTCTTAATCACATTTAAATAGGTACCTACTGGTGGGCAACAAACTTTATATATTAGAATATATTTATATTTAAATGTTTTATAATTAGTATGCAGAATTCTATACCAGACAGAACATAGGCAGGAAAGTCCATATTGGAAAGTAAATCTCTATCAAAAGTCGTCATAGCTATTACTTATAAGACCAATCACTTTAATAAAAACATTCTACAAAATTCATTATCATTACCGATGACATTGATATATTTCGCTGGACTAGTTTAAGTGGACGTAAAACTGTCCAGTCAACTTTTCACATAACAGTTTATTTTCTAGCTAAATCCAGTTCAGGTCGATTTAGGGCGTCGTCCACGTCGGCTATCATTTAACAGGCAAATGACCAATTTGCCAAAAAGCACGCCAAGGTTAGAAGGTCGTGTCATTTGGGCCTGTGTGGTCCAATCTAAAGGAATTACTTTTATTATAGTGATTACTTTTTGAGCTCTCTGCTATTCTTGTCAAATTAAACCAACATAGTGAATAAGGGCTCTGCAACCAACCTTAGCTATCCATTAAAAACCTGCCTCTTCTCTTTTTGTATCAGAAATGTAGATGATATTTATATATATTCAAATTTTATTTATGTTTCAAATTGACGTTATTTCAAGTGGAACAAATATAAATTTTATTTTAGTGGGAATTAAGTTGATTTTAGACTGACTAGCACTATTGAAAAAGTTATAAAAATGTTTGAAGTAGTAGCGTCAACTGAACTTTATAGTGTAGGATTTTAAGTTATTTTTCTATAAACTCATATTTGTTTACATTTTTGGCGAATATTTCGCGAATGCAAATTAGGTATAGGTACTCTGGTAGTTCTGGTAAGTATTATAACTACCTATCTTCTGTAAAAGTCTCACCGTGGAAACTTAGGTCTGTGAAGTAAATTCAGCCTATCGCAGTCCACTGCTGGACATAAGCCTCTTACTTACTTACTTAACTTAGGTGAAATGAATAGTGTCAATCCCTAGCAGCAGTAGAATGACAGCTCACTTTAAGGATAGACCGACAGATCCTTAACGGTCTCGTCTTTTTCATTCGCGTGTCTGGCGTGTCATGTCGCGTTATTTTATTGTGTGTTGAAGGTGGGCACATATACAAACGATTTAATACTAATAAAACCACGAGTAATTCGCCACGAACGTCATAAACTAAATAACGAGTCCATAAAACAATAATGAAACTATAACGCTGACGCTTATGTTTCAAGTGACACTAAAATTCTAGGGCGGAGTGCAAGCTAAAGTGCTGTCGTGTTTTTCACCAATATTTTCTTCCTCACGATACCTAATTTAGTATCGGTTTCCTTTCCTATTAATTAATTTGATAGCCTGCTTTTTACACAATGGTGTTAATTGATACACTCAATTTACCTACGTGGAAGCTTTTATTTTACATGTTGATGTTTGTGTTTTGTTTTACATGTTGTTGTATGTTTTATTTTACCCATAGTTGGACATTATCATCCGTGACCTTTTAGAAGTCATAATAATAAAAATAGTGTTAAAAAATCAACATATTTTAAGTAGTGATGGTCAAAGCGGACTTCATATGTAACTCAACGTCTTTCCTGCGCCACACTGAAGCACATAAAGATGTTTATATGATCTTCTAACATTACCTGCTTAACCTAACAATATAATATCTATAAGTAGATAATGTCATGATAACTGAGTTCTTATTAATCAAATTAATTCGATATCTTTGCGGCCAATCAATCACAACACATCAAAATGGTCACCTTTAAAATGCACTCAGATGTTACTAACAATAAGGTTTTATTTTTAATGAAATTCAATCACTGTTAACGTCCGGACACATAGGAATCTATTTATAATTATTTCGTGAAGGGATAAGGAAGCTTTTTCTCCATTTCAAGGTTCATTTCGAATGGTTATCAAGGCATCTACACATATGAAAGGGTGGTTCCGTGAAATACATTCGAAGACAGAAGGACATCGTATCGAACGTATTTTTAAAAGATTTTTGTTGTTATTACTGCGCGGTACTGAGTAATGATAGTCGTGATTTTGCATTTAATTTAAGTGTAGTGTCATGTGAGATTTAATTTAAAAAAATTGCAATGTCAGTGAGTCGTGGTAGTAATTTTAGCCGTACCAAAACAAAAGTTTTGGCTAATGAGACCGCGAGTGTTTTAACTTCATAGATAAGTTGTCTATGATAGCTGTTTACCTACACACTGGCTGGAAGGAATTTGACGCAGTTTCAAGTAAGTACAACATAGTTATGTATTTATAAGCTTATATCTTATATCCGCCCAATGTTATGCTTTAAATTTTAATTTAATTTCCCGAGATGAAAGGTCTTGTTCTGCCTATCTTTGATTATGTTATTAAGTTGGGTTCGACCATAAAAGATAGTCTTACTTTTGAAAAATATAAAGGAATAATTTAAAAACCATCAACTGATATTAGGTTATTGTCAATGTTCACCATAAATTCTCGTTGTGTCTTTTTAATCTTACATATCTGGAAAATGTCGTGTGTTTATTCATTTACTCTCTCAGTCGGTAAAATTTTGTGTAATACTGTAAATGGGTAACTGCTCCTTATCCCAAAAAAAAAAAATACTATACCGCGTGAACGTAATATTTATTATGTGAGAACCGATATAAATGATATATGTATTTCTGAATCTAACGCAATGTATGTATTTGATATCACTATGTAGTTAACCCTTATACGGCTCGCAGTGCAATCAGTTAGTTAGCCGATGTAAAAGTCTTGCAAAACGTTCATAACAACTTACAAGTAATGCTTGTAACTTAAGATTGTTAATAGATATAGGGGCATGTGTTCCAATATTCAATAGGTACATCAGTTATTGCCCCTACTAGTATTTATCACGGGCCTATTATAATTCATAGTTCCCAATAAACATTTCACATTTAGTTTGAGGACACTTGAGAATTACTTATGCTACTCGTATAGTTCATTCGATCAATAGCATGATGTCGTATGAACCAGGCAGTGCTTCGTAAGAAAACCACACTTGAAACAATCGTGTCAACAAAATATAATCGTGAAAGTCGTGGAGCGCTTACATGCAAACGGCTTCTAGTAGACGATTGTTTGACGGGTTAAGTAGATGAAGTTCAACAATCCTTGCTATAGTGGCCTCCAAAGCTATTAGGTGCAAGGTACATACATAATCTCACGCGTTTTTCCCCCGCGGATATTCAGAATAAAAAACAGATCGCCACTTGCTACGATCCTTACATAGCCACACGGGTCGATCGATCAGGTTAAGCTACTCTTGCGGCGGTTAGTCCGTGGATGGGTGACCATCTTTACATACCAAGACCCCTCCGTGCCTCGGAAAGCAGCCGTTGGTCCCGGCTGTCATTTCTGGAGCTTTGACAGTCGTTACGGGTCGTCAGAAGCCCAAAAGTCTGACAATCAGTCTTACCAAGGGGTATCATATAATCCAGTAACTGGGTTGTGGAGGTCAGATAGGCAGTCGCTCCATGTAAAACACTGGTACTCAGCTGCATCCGGTTAGACTGGAAGCCGACCCCAACACAGTTGGGAAAAGGCTAGGCAGATTGATCTACGTTCATACATCTGACCTTTTTGAAGAAAATCACCAATTAGTTCAGTGTATGTCCTTCTAGGGTGTCCCGTCTTGTTTTCATTCAAATCTACCAAATTAATTACCATTTTTTTAGCCCTTAATGTCCCACTACTGGGCAAAAGCCTCCCTACTTTCTTACCATTTAGTACTTACAATATCAATAAACAAAAGGCGGCGACAAACTTTCCTTACCACTTAAAATCAGTGACTAATTTCAATTTGCAAAATAAAAATAATATTATTTTCCCACACATGAACTTGACGGAGTAGCGTTCGGTTTTCAGTCATATCAATGTTAGGTTGTGAGGTTGTATTTCGTCCCCTAGGTGCATGGAGGGGTTGTAAATAATTGAAGGGTTGAGTCACCCTTCCAGACGGCAGGGAATGTCGATAGGGACATGCACTCGCCTAGGTTTCTTGCACTTTGAATGTCAACTGCGAAATGAAGCCTGGCATAAAACGGATCGAGTTCAAATAGAGCAACCACATAAAATATTGACGTGATATTTATAGGTAAGTAGATATTTAAAACCCGTTTGATTTTTATGTAAGTATAATTTTTAGTAAAGTGATTGACTTGTTTAGTAAAGTAAACAAAAATAAAGAAATAAGTGACAAGCGGGGTAATTGCATTATAGTAATGACTTATAATTTGACAGTTCAACAACTCAATAAGTTTTAAATCGTCTCATTGTTTATCTGTGGAAAACGTGGTTGATTTCACATTTGTATCTTTTCTGTATCCTATCTTTTTGTAATTCTTAATGTGTAATTGTTTGTTTTCCCGAATAAATCAAATAAAATAAAAATAAATCAGACAAATTTTTCTAACACAGTTATATAAAGCAATTGATTAACAATATTCTTCAAAATGATTCAGGTTGTGATTGACAGTGTGTTACGCAATGTGCTGGTGTAGAAAAAAACTCGTCAAATCAAAATGATAGTTTTGTGCACTACATTATCGTAATACCTTTGTAGTTGGTACCTATTCATTATTTCTATCTATCTATTCTATCTATAATATGTACGTATTTACAAAAAAAGCTGATGATATTGGTTATAGAATTACAAATATAAATGTCGAAATTTTACATAGGGTAACTCAATGGCTGGTCTTATCGCTAAAAGCGATCTTTAAAAGAAAACTATTTACTAAACTTGCTTATACATGTATTTGTTCCGAGTCTGGGTGTTTTTCTATCTATAATATGTATGTATTTACAAAAAAAAATTGTATATAAGGAGTTTATCAGCCATCTTGTTACCATACCACAAGCATTAGGTTGCTTAGCTTGGGACTAATGGTGCTGTGTGAAATGTCCAGGGATATTATATTATTATATATTATCCTCAACAGTTTCCGTTGCAAATCATCAAAATCAATTGCAAGTTCAAAGTTATATCAAAAGTCTTAATCATCTTATTATAACAGACGCAGATATTAATTAGAGCCATCGGTCATTTGCCAAGCATCATAACTTTGTGGGAGGTGCCATGTCATGTGCGAGCATGATGAGAAAAACGTGTTATGGTACAACCTACACTTATAACTACTATTAATATACCTGAGTACGTAGTCATATTAAATCAACTCAATCAGCTGAGCGTATCTCAGTACATTTGCATTTCCGCATACATTTTGTTTAGCTGATATTATCAGGTCGTTGTTCTATCTGTACCTGTCTATACCAGCGTCAGGTATTGTACCTGGCATATGCTGAGCTGGACTCCCATTTGGTGCAACCATGAGACACACACCGCCCAGTAGTGATCGACCGTTGTGGACATAGACTACTATTTTATACTAGAGGTTGCGGATTTGCAAGGTGTCTATGGGTTGATTTATCTTTTTAATCTTTGTTTTTTTTTATTGTTCTATTTTTTATTACTTGTATTGTGTGTCTTTTGTTGCACTAAATAAACGTTTTTATCTATCTATCTATCTGACTGGAACTGGTCTCAATTATGAATACAGCTCCGTGAATTCATGATCTGGTGCCAGGTTATTTGTCACTCTATCTGGTGGTCTTTACGTATGTTAATAGCTCAATAAATCCAAGCAGTCCGGTCCAGCCTTACCAAGGGGTATCGCGTTACCCAGTAACTGGGTTGTGGAGGTCACATAGGCAGTCGCTCCGCGCTTATGTAAAATAAAATTGGCAGCTCCATAAAAAATACTGGTATCTGCTTAGACTGGAAGGTGACCCAAACATAAGTGAGAAAAGGCTAGACAGATGATCATAACGAATAGCTCAATAAGTCAACTCGTTCTATTAAGCATATCACAGACAATCTATTTGCATTTCCGTATACATTTTGCGCCATCTATTGTCTACAGTTCATTGGTCTTTTTAGCTCAGGAATGTCAAACGTTTGTCAAATGGTGGTCTCCATGTTTTGGGCTTTAAGCTTCGTCAAATTAGTACGAATGCACTAAAAATGCTAACAAGCAAACACCTCAGTGTTTGGAAGGTCCGAGTTTACTGATGACGTCAAATCCCTCTTAAATTTTTTGTGGACTCAGGCCGGTCTGACTTATTCATCTTTTAGTACATAAATTATTCAACATGGCCCTCTACTAAATAAATGTATCTATGCGATCATTCTGTTATAGAATATTAAGATAATCTTTGCATAGAGTAAGTAGCTCACGTTGCGTTGCGTGGACAATTCTTTGAAGCATTTTGACGTCAGTTTTGTACCTATTTTGCATTTTATTGCGAGACACATGGGATGTAATTTTGAATGTCTGAATAATTTATTTGAAAATGTTATGTACGTTTTGTTGTAATAAAAAATTAAATAAACATATTGCAAGTATTTAGTTGTAGAATAAATCAATCCATACATAAATAAACAAAAGTCATGGTTTGTTTATTTATCAAAATAAAAATGGTTTTTATGATACATTTATCCCTACATTGTTGTACCTCCAAATACCTATACTTTTGTTTCAGTTTTATAGTGTTAAAGAATTTAGTATCTGCACGTAAATGTACGATAGGTAAGGTTGATATATTTTATCGATGTACCTATTAGCCTGCAATTATCTTACACTAGCTTTTCAGCCCCTGTAACCATGTTTCTGGCAAAATAAATGATTCTTATTCAAAGACATGTGACACCCACTGCCACACTGGTCCCACGTGGTGGATTACGGTCTAAACCCTCTCACAGAGAGGAGGCCTGTGTCCCAGCAGTGGGAACATTACATGGCTGATTAAGCTAAACAAACAAACTCCTGAGCTTTATTATTAGTATAGATTGAGGAGCTCGCAAGAGCCAGTTCCCAAATAAAGTACGAAATTGCATAGAATGTTGCAGTTGTTAATTTTCCGTAGGCTATTTCGGCTAGTAATTCTGACGCCACGTCACTAAATTTTCCTTAACCGTGACTGTGTAACACCTATGACATTATTATTTATGTATTAAAATTTTATGTAGATACACTGTAGTGGTACAGAGGCGGACTTGATGCCATAATGCATTCTCTAACAGTCAACCTTTGGGTTATAAAGGACAACGTGATAGGAGAACAAAAAAAAAGAAACCATTTTGAATTGTATAAGTAGGTCAGCACCTACTTGTACAATTTATTTACGTTGTTGAGCAGATTTTTTTTTCGAACATAATATGTAGCAATGGATTAGCAATATCCTTCAAAGAAACTGTCATCCAGCGATGCGCAAATTTTGTCTGCCCAAAAAATGTATATTACGCAATGAATATTGTCGATATGTCAAAATTAAAGCCATTGATGCTATTGATGTGTTATGAAATTACCCCGCTGGTCTATCAATCTACATAGAAACACTACTTCTTAACTAAACCACCACTTATAGTTCATTTTCCGCGGTCCCGTGCTTTATAATAGAATAAAATAAAGTGCTAACTATTTATCCATGCACTCTCCGGGATTGCAAAAGAATTATTGATCAATGGATTCATACTCTCACATACCGAAGAACTGGAGAATTTAGTCAAACCCTGAAGATCTTTCTTCCGTAGACATGCACACTAAATTCACGTAGCGTAGTGTGCTCGTGGGGAGGCTCCACAAGCACACTTTACACTTTACATGTGGGAACATGCACAACATTAAGCACTTACCTATTTTAATTTTTTACTACATACATTTTTTTTTACTACTTTATTTTTACTAAGTACTTTTATTTTTAATTATTTTATTAGTTATTGTTCTTTTATAACCCCTACTGTATTTTTATATCTGGAATCTGGAACGCTGTCGCCTCCCTTCTTGGTGGTGGGCGTTAATAGCTGCGACACACCTTTGTAACTAATGTAGCTAGCTATTTACGTACGCAATTAATTTGTAAAATGTGTTTTTGTTGTTGATTATTATTATATAATTCAAAGACAAAAGATAAAGCATAAAAACCTGCAATTATGCAAAACAATGCAATGCCTATACATAAAAAACAGATGCAATTGCCGATATACAACAATACTACGTACAATCTAACGATCCTTCACAATCACGTTCCATGTACTTGTTAATGGCAAATAGTTGAATTTATCACTCCAGTGGAATCTCTATTGTGTTGTTATCAAACACTATTATCTCCTGTTATCACACACGTACTGACAAGCAACGCGTCAACTTGAAGGTAATAAGAATCTTCTGGTTCAATGGTAGTGGAAAAATGTCGAGTGCGGGATTTAGATTTATACTTCGACTTTTAATTGTATTCAGTAACTTGACAGTTGAAGGGTTACCAGATTATGACAAAAAGAAAGATAGTGAGGTGGTGCAAGAATGAACGAAATTGAATGAACTTAAATGCAAAATGTTATATTACATTTCATAACTTGTCTTAAAAACACGATATACACTATTAAAAATTGTAGAATTTGTTATAGGTACCTATATTTTGTTTTTCAGTAGTAGGTACTCCACCACTTAGTTACCACTTAGTTAGAATGTATTGATTATTATTATTATTCAGCCACTTTTGAATGTCTTTTTTCTTCCACGACATCTTGGGAATTGTTAAAATTTTTCGTATATTCGAATATTCGACGAATTACGAGTATTTATAGTTTTATTTAAATTAAACCATTTTTATCATTCGTTCTTTACGCAAAATCATTCACTACCCCAACACTATTCGTTTTAGTATGGTAACATTATTTATAATTGAACTGTCAAGTTATTGATAAAAAGTCGTTTTCTTTTTCCCTATTAGAGTTTGGTTTATCTTCATTTGTTTTGGAGTTATGACTCGGGGATTTTTTGTTTTGTTTTCTGATTTGTGTCATCTTAATTCATCTCTAGGCAAATACTGGTTACATTATGAAATTCTTCCTACTAATCCTAATAATATTATAAACGTGAAAGTTTGTACGGATGGATGGATGGATGTTTTTTACTTTTTCACGCAAAAATTACTGCACGGATTTGGATGAAATTTGGCACACAGATGGTTTATAACCAGGATTAACATATAAGATTTTTATCCCGATATTCTCACGGGATCGAAACTTACGCGGGTGAAACTGCGGGGCGCAACTAGTCACATTTTTTAGAGATAATAAACTGTTAGACTGCACCGCACTTTTTTAAAAACGAGAGCTTGAATTTATATAACAGTTTTAATTTTTGTGTCTTTTTATGCTAAATAATTGCTCGTCTAAAACACAACATGTTCGGAATACCCACCAACATCACCAAGTTTCATACACAATTAAAAAATCTTGTCATCATTTACGTTAGTTTGTAAAAACAGCTGTATAACGTAAATGACCTTGGTTCTATCTGATCTGATAATTTTTATTATGGTAATAAACAGAAATTATATTACTGCCATAATTATATTCTGGTTAAAAAACTTACTTAGTAATAAAAAACATGTGTTTTATTTATGTTTGAGACTAGTTTCTGCCCGCGACTTCTTTCGCGTGAAATTTCTTATTCCCCGACCCACCCCGTCGCATCGCATCACCTGCCTGCACTATCACTTTATTTTCGCTTAGCGTTCTTTCTTACTTTTTGAGTGATAACTTCTTAAGGGAGGGTAAACCGCTTCGTAACGTAACGCGTTACGGCGCCAGTCTGTCTGGCTTCCCTTTCTCTCACGCATACGGCAGCGGTAGGCAGGCTCTTCTTCTCTCACTGTAACCCACAGTCGTATTTCGGACAGATGCTTCCTCCTCTCTCTACTCAGTGTTTAGTGTGCGATAGACATATACCATAGATTAGTTTAAGTTATCACTTCTGTCGGGCGTCCCGAGACGCACACGTTTATTTTTTATTTTTGTACCTCTTCTCCTAAGAGTCTTAGTGCAATGTTAAATAGCCTCTAGCCTTCCTCAATAATTGGGCTATTATATGCAAAAAGAATTTTTCAAATCTGAGTGGTAGTTTCAGAGATTACACTCTACATACAAACTTACAAACTAATAAGCAAACAAACAAATTTTTACCTCTTTATAATATAAGCATAAATGACCGTATGACTTCAAGTTGTTTTATTTAGCTGAAGTAGTTTATATCTTCTTATCTTGTAACGTTTCATTAGGTATTAAAATTTGTAACCCGGAAAATGCTGAAAACTAAAACTTGACGAGTCTTGGCGAGAAAACTCTCAATTAAATTCGCTAAAAGGAAAATCGCGTTTTGACTTCTCTTGTTTATATTCATGAAATATTAACACTTTCATTTTCTTTGTAAATGAAATTACTTGTTTAGAATAAAGAGGGTCTTCAATGTAAAATCATGGAACAATGTATTATTGTCCTTATTGAAGCATGTCAATAAAAATAGTGTTTATTTTATTGGATTCGATACACTGCATTCAAATTACCTCGTAAACCATTTATAAATAAGTACGTGCCCAATGGAATGCGTGTATTGTAAGCAGGGATTTCCCTGTCAGGTGCTATCCTTGTTTTATCAATAGGATCGTGACTGCGTTTTGGAATCTTATTTCCAGGAGCACATTGTGGTCCTTCGTGTCAGCTTTTAGTTTAAGGACAAAGTTATAGCGCTCCTGAGTTCCGTTAAAAATTGCTGTAGTTGCTTGTACAATCATATGGCTCACATGATTACGTTTGGTTATTACTAGGACCGAATTATATGAAACTTAAATTGGCCAAAATATGCATGTAAATGCTCGAAATATGCAACGAAATCGCCAAAAAGAGCCAACATATGGTACGACAAATAATAAATACTACAAATAGGAAATAACTGTATTATCTATTATTGTGGTAAACCACTCACAACAGCTGCTAACAAACACAGACATCAAACAGACGGCTTGAGGTTTTGGTAACCGGGAAACACCACGGTATTTTTTTTTTGTGAGAATCTAGTAGGTGTAAGCAAAGAAAACTAGAATCTGTGGCTATCCACTTCAGGGTGAAATTTTATACACTTTAATTTTTTAACAACATTGCTTAAATGTAAGTAATAATTAACGCTTACTTAACCATATATTTTTTACCTTTAATCTTCTCTTAAGTATAAGCAACTTTAAAAAAAAAAACCCTTCTAACTAAAAATTATAAGTGGAATTTTACTATCGAGATATAAACAAGCATGCCTAAAACCTATTTATAAGTACTATTTTCTGGAAGGATCAAGTTACAATTGATAAATTACTATACTAAGGTACCTGTGCATTAACGTGTTATCTTGGTCTACACGTGGCGCTCATTAGCTGTATACTATGTTTGAGTTCACTGTAGACCTATGTTTTATTTTAATTTTGCGTGAAGACTTGGATAGTACCCAATGATGATTATCATCATCACGTGTCTTCATTCTACCCATTCTTGGTTAAAAGGTTTCATCAAAACAATGTTAAGAAGTATTTTTCGGGAAAGAGTCCAACAAGGCGCTGGTTAGGGTTTCAGGGAGGCATTCTTATGATTTCTTTTTTGTTGTTAGAAGGCTTTTCTCCATGAAACCCTGACCAAAACGAGACGAAAAAGATCTCTACATAGAGATCTGTAGAGATCTTTGTATAAAGTCTCTTTACGAAATATATTATAGAGTTAGGTATACATACATACTCACTCCCCTAGCCAAATTATTAAATTGGTCATAAACCGAACCAAGTGATTAATAAAATCTAAAAAAATATAATTATTAGTAAAACTTAAGTAATATTTAATTTTAAATGTCGTAAAAGCCAATAACCAGCCAACAGACGTCTTGAAATTCAAAAATGATAACGATAGGTAAACTTTCCAGATAACAGCAATCACTTGCAACATAGTTTGATATGAAGAAAGTATGTCAATAGTTTGTTATTTGGATCTTTGCGTGTGGGTTACCGTGTTAAATTATCAAAAAATGTAATATCTTAAAAAAAGAGGTACTCTTTGTTCACAAAAATAGTATTCAGTCTTTTGCCCTCTTGTATGTTGCTCTCTTGCTTGTTAACATCGAAATGTCCTGCACTGATTTTTTTTTAAACACTTATGGATTTATTTTTATGTAGGTATTGGTATTTCATTAAAACTACTCTCAAAACGGTGAAGGAAAACATCGTGAGGAAACATACAACAACATCATGTCATGTCCTAGAACCAAAAATTCGAAGACATATGACATCTACCAATCCGCACTGGGCCCGCGTGGTGTGGATTATAGCCCACTCCCTCTCGAAGAGAGGAGGCCTGTGTCCCAGCAGTGGGAACATTATAGGCTGATTATGGTGTGTAGGTATCGGTAAAAAAGTTAAGATTTAATAATCAAGACTGTTATTTCAGCCTTGCTGTAGTCATAAACAGGACCAAATTATTTCATCACATTTATTTGACTTCCATATTTTCACATTCTAATTCTATACATATAATTATTTATTTGTTTATTTATCCTCACACTGGAACGCCATACAGCAATTACACCAATAGAGCAAAAAATCACTTCATGTGCTGCTTTCCATCCATCCTGTTCGCGGTGGACATCGAACGAGTGACGATGGATCACGCACGCTCACGCAGCGTGCAAGTGCAGCATTTCTCCATCACCACTCCTTCTATATTGCGCACATTCATTGCGAATTTTTGAAACTCAATGATTTTTCAAAGTAAATACATTAAAATTGAAAAAAAAAACGGAAAATTTTGAGCTGTCATCCTACCTGACAGATGACAGAAATGTGGTTACCTATGGAGAAATATATGTACACATTGAGTGAATTCAATAAAATTTCCAGTTCCTACAATTTTGTGAGTCGAATTACGTACAATTGGTAAACTCACGATTTGTGGTTACATTTGCGGTCTGTGGCTAATAGCCAATAGGTCAACATCCTATAGGTTTAGATTCCTTCATATTTATTCCAGAAAATAAGTCCACAGTATGATTAAATAAAGCAAATGTTAACCATGATGTGCTGACAATAATTTATTTCATAAATAAAGATTATTGGTAGTTGTTATTAGTTTGATTTACTGCCATTAAAATATGCGGTAAGATGTCTTCCGCATAAATAATATATTATTTTTATTTTTTCTTATATAATATATTAGCATTTCAGTATAAACTTTACTAGATTACTAGGCAAAATGATTATTTTGCCCTTGATTTCATAATTATTGTAGTATTGTTTAATTAAGATGACTTTAATCTAACTCATTTTAGACTCTGAAAAGGCAGTGGGTGTTTTTTGATCGCCTACTTAATTTAAAACTTCCTCTCATTTAAAATTATTTTTATATTTTACTAGCATGTCGTGATCCACACCACTTGTTTTCATACAAAAGTACCATCCAAATTCCCGGTAGATTCCGAAAAAAATCTTTCATACAAACCTTGCCCTGAAAAGAACAAAACAAAATCAGATAAATAGGTCGTGCCGTTCTCAAGTGATGATCTTTCATTCATGCGGCAATTGATTTTTATTTATATATGTTGCTGCTCGGTGAAAATATTGACTTTGCACCCAATCAAAACTTATTGAATATAATAATTGCAATATATTGCAAGAACGTAATAATCCTACGCAAGTCTTGCAGCAAATTGCGGATATAACGTCAACTGTAAATTAATAATAACTTGCCGTACCTTTTAACGGTAGGATATCGTAAAAACCACTTTTCGGGGTTTTTCCTCCATGGCACCTAGCACCTTTATGCTAAAATTCCAGTATCTAGGTGCAAAATAAACATGTTATTGTGCAGTACAACAGCAAACGGCTCTCTATCCTATCTTTATTAGTATGATTATAAAGATTATGAACTTAAACTTCTGTGGGTAGTTAGTTTGTTAGAAGTACTCGGTGCATATGCGAAGTAACGTATGTAAATCAAAAACAATGCTGATAAGACAATGACTTATCTAACGCACTTTGATTGATTTATATCCATGTTTAGTGTAGTCTTCCGCCTTATAGAAGCAACTAAATATACCTGTGTAAAACGCTTGAATCTTTGTCGATTTTCATCGAAACGTTCTGACGAGATGTAACTTTCCACTCTAAAATTACCATTTAACAGAGGTCTCCTCACCACTGGCTCTTTCGGCATAGCACTAGAGGTGCACGTGCTTTTGATCCTGCAGCCTCTGTGCATTAGCTTAAGACAGCCACCGTAGTAGTAGTGGGATATATACATTTAAAGTCTGACATAGCCCTTCCCTGTCCGTTGCCTACATACCCTCTGCTTCATATCCTGCTCTCTTTTTCTCATTTGACCTCTGCGCTTCCACCGACTGTGGAAGTGGCGAAGTTTCGAGCCATCATTTGCAATACTGTCCTAGCGACACGATGATGAAGACTTATAGAGTTTCTTCAAGTAAACAAACAGGTTAGGTCGCAGTAAGATTGGCATGAGTCAATCTTTGAGATTTAATTAGCTGCATACGATACGGTGGCTAGTTGCGGCTGTAAGCCCGCACATGATCAAAACTAGTTTCCATTGCGCAACGTTAGACTTATTGAACCTTACTCCACGTCCTAGCTGGGTGGTATAGCAAACGCTACGAAACCAAAGACATACTCTGAGTTTTAGAAAAGGCAGCATTGCCCACGATTACTTAACATTCTGCCTGGTACTGTATTCCCTAAAGCGGAAGGCAAGAGTGGGGTCATCGTCATCTTCAGCCTACAGCAGTCCACCAGTCCAGTGCTGGATACTGGCCTCTCCAATTGCATGCCATTCAGCTTGATTCGGCAACTCCCATCTATATGCTACCAGCCACTCTGCGAAGATCGTCGCTTCGTCTAGTCGGAGGGCGTCCTATCTTGCGTTTACCGATTGACGGTCTCCACTTCCATCCCAACGGATATAGACAACAGATACAGAGTGGGATAGATCACCCTTACTTCACCAGTTATGTTATAAGTTATATGAAATAGCGAGCGACCATATTGACACCAGCTGAGGGTTTCGTAATCCATAGTCAATTTCGGAACCTGATTTTTTTTTTTATTCTGGTGGGAAATCATCATGGATACCCCCTCCATGTGGGGAGAACGGAGGGTTATGTCGGACTCCCACCGACTAAAATCCCACTGGAACAGTTCTACTACCATAAGCCGGGGCTCGGCAGACACATCCGCACCCCCGACAGGGTTGTTCCTGACCTACCACAAATGAATCTCAGTATTTACGCATTTTCGGCTGTAATGAATTCTTGTTGTTATTATCGCATCGCGCAGCTTCCTATAGTCAGCTAGGACAGTGCCTTAAATCAATATTGGTAGAAATCCATTAAGATCATTAGCTAGATACTGCTGGTACTTGTTTTAATAATTTTCCGGGTCTTTCATGTTGCAAAAGCAGCGTCATTGAATGGGTATCATGGTATCAAGTTTCCGGATCGATAATTGACTGGTCTATTTCCCGAATGACGTGTTGGGAAGCAAACTTGGAATCAAATGAATTGTTATGCATCAGCTTTGGTGAGTCCTGTGTTCTAAATATTATCTTCTCGTTGACAATATGGACTTCGATTTTCCTTAATAAATCTTTGATTGGATCTTACTGTAAGCACGGGGGTTTTCTGCCGCTCATAATAATGTTTTCCTTATCATTTATTATTATGTTTAATTCTTAAACAGCCTGTAAACTGTTAATCTCCTTGGAGTAGCCCTCGTGTTGAATCTTAAGTGAGCGATAAGTCCAATAGCTTATAGCGAAAAAAGGGTTTTACCGAGTCTACTCGAGTGCTACAATATTCTATTGTTTTTATACATTCGGGGGCCATTATCGACTGTTTGTGGAACTAAATGATTCACTTAACTTTACTGTCTCACTTTTTATTAACAACCTACTGCGTACCACTTTTTAGTGAGAGCGACACGCGTCAACGATAAGTAGAGGCAACTGCAACCCGTCAACTGCAGCTGCAACCCGTCGAGTCGACGGCTGCCGTCGACTCACTTTGACAACAGCCGATGACACTCGACGACGGTTGCAGTTGCAGAGCCCCATTTATAATCAATAACCTAGTGCGTACCTCCTTTGTTTAACATAATTAACTCTTTGTCGTCTTTGGCCTACTGGTCGCAAGCGCTACTGCTGAGCATGAGGTTCTGGGTTCAATTCTCGGGTCGGGCAGTCTATTGGGCTTTTCCAACTGACATTTCTCAGTAGCAGCCTGCAGTCTGCATTTGTGGCCGGTTGATAATAGTGGTGTAGTGGTGGTAATAGGCTCACACTCTATTACATTGCACTTAAACATAACTGGCGAAATGTAGTTATACTTGAAGTACACCTAGCCCTTCCTACATTACCTACATACCTTTTTTACATGGTTCTCACATATAGAAGCAATAAGAATAATGTACACAGGATTTTATAATAATATCTTGATTTAAAAGAGTGTCCGTGGAGTTTCTTGCCCGTACTTCCCCATAGATATCTACGTTTTGGAATGGGCGACTAGAAAGAAAGAAAGAAAATACATTTATCCAACCACAATCAATCAATCAATCAATTTTTTTTCTTGCTTCAACTTTCTGACTAACTGACCGACTATTTAATTTTGACAATTCAAAAGTGCCTGTGAATGGTTTAATTGAAATAAATGATTTGAGTTTGAGTTTTGAGTTTCCCCACCCTTCCCTCCTATCACCACCTTCCACCTTCCACCTTCTTCCTAACCCTTCTGCGAATAAAGGCGCGATGTTAGGTTACGTGTGTCAACTATTGCTATAACGTCGACTGGAACCGGATCATGCAACAATTGATTTCATCGTCACTAATTTATTTCGTTATTTTCCTCTACATTCCATCTTACTAACGCATTCCAATTGATTTTAATATTATATGTATGATGCATTTCACAATTTTTATCATATTTATGTTATAGCCAGCATGTACTTAGGTACTTTTTATAGGTACCTTATTTCTTCTTCTATTAGGTCAATGGCACGTACCTATTACATTTAATCTGCATAGTATGTCGCCATAAGGACATGGACAACTCTTTCATCACGTCATTCACTATGTCATATACATTCATTCATCGTTCATCAGTCTCTCCTGAGTGTAGGTGTCAGTAGGACCAATGAGAACACCAACAGGCTCTTGGTAAATGGGGAATGGTTTGTGACGCAATCATTTTGAAATTGACAAAAAATATGAACAACAATGGGAATTAAGAAACTGCTTGTACGGTCAGCGACCGAAGTCGATCAATACTTAAGTTTTTAAATGTTAATTATTGAGGGAAATATTTAAATAAAATTAAGTAGAATTAATTAAGAACAAGTAAAATTAATAGATGACATATTAATTCTTATTTTTTTTTTTATTTATCGTGTACAGTACATATATTTGTTTTACATATTTGTTGTTACATAACTGATATGCAAGGTGCAATTATTATGAAAGGCTGAAATAACATCGTTAACACATTTTAATTTACTTAGTTTATATCTGCTGCTCCTACGATTCGTTTGACCTTTAAGTACTTACTAAGATATTATGTGAACAAGCTTTGATGATAAAATTAAAAAAAATGGTATTAATATCTGTCTAAAAATGTTTTCCTTTTTTATGATTGAAGTATTAAAGAAGAAAGAAGTACTTTAGAAAAAAACTGGCTTGCAAATTATTTTTATATATTTACTTACTTGTGTGTTTTCAACAGTTTCAATTAACGGTTTAGGAAAATAGGGGAACCAGGGGTTGTGGCCAGTCCAGATCGCCAAAACGTACAGTAAGCCAAAGTGGTGACCAGTTCTTATTCCTTTTCTGTATGAAAAGTGCAGGCATTTTGCGTGTGTTGGGTTCCACGCGCGCTTCAAAGAGATGTCAGCACGAACTGACGGGGTCCGCTAGAGCCGATGCCTGCCAGGGCCGCGGGTTGTTCGAAAGAGATACCGTGGCCCCTGGCACAGGCAACTGAAGTAACACGGGTGGGTTTTAGTCAGTAAAAGTCTGACACGCCCTTCCGTTCCGCCCAGAGCGGGAGAGGTCATTTGAAGATTTCCCATCCAAAAAAAAAAGCATTTGTACAGCCTTTAGGTTTCTTCATCATCATCAGCTTATAGCAGTCCTCTGCTGGACATAGGCCTCTCCTATTGCACGCCATTCAAATCGATTCCGACTTTCGACTCCTTTAGGTTTAATACACACTGATTTATAAGCACACACATGCTCATAACTTCACGCCTGTATTCCCCAAAGGATTAGGCAGTAGTACACACCTATAGTACACACACATCTAGCCAGTTATGTTTAAGTTCCATGCAGTATCGACTCGCCTATGTAAATCTAAACACATTAAAAGTACAGTTATTAATTACCTATTTGCATAAATAAAACATTCAGACGGTTGGTTTTAGCCGCTAATCGTTTGTCTTTCTGCTATAGGTAATTTTCACTTTATGTTACTGAGGTAGGATTTTATTGTATGTTTGATAGATTATGAGTGTGTCCGTTATAATGGTCTTAGCCATTTTGTCTGTCTTGTTATACTTAATTTGCATAAATACGATAGATCATGACGTGCCGTGCGTGTCATAAGCCTATAATGTTCCCAATGCTGGGACACAAGTCTCCTCTCTTCGAGAGGGAGTAGGCTGTAATCTACCACGCGGGCCCAGTGAGGGTTAGTAGATGACACATCGAATTATAGGTTCTAGGCAATGCCGGTTTCCTCACCATGTTTTTCATCACCGTTTTGAGAGCAATGGTGTTGAAATTATTTTTACTAAAATACATCGCCTGTCTGGGTTCGAACCGTTACCACCACCACTGGGCCACCACTGCTCCTCATTATAGGTAGGTACTGAATCAAAATCAATTTCTATTGCTACTAATAATTAAAGCTATAAATATAACTTGTTCAATACATAGGTATGTATATTTCTAAGTTTATCTTAGATATCAGTGCAGGAAAAAGTCTTGAGAAAACCTGCGAGGTAATTACGTAACACACTATAAAATAACAATCGATCGCAATGCCTTTCATTTTGACAGTTCAACAATATTTATTGCGTTATTTACGTTGCCGAGCAGACAAAATTTGAACATTTAAAGCAATGTAATTGCTTCAAATACCCTTCAAAATGATTTAGATTGTGATTGATAGTGTGGTTCACAATAAGGGTGCTGATTGCTATGTGACCTGCTTACCGAAATAAAAAACAACCAAAAAAACTTATATAAAAGTTTCGATGAGATTTGACAGCAGATTCAATTAAAACTTTTCCGAAACTTAAATGTAAATAGTTACATTGTCAATGCACGTGCCTTGGCTATGTTAATATTTACATTTAAAGTAAGAAAAAGTTCCCAGACAAGTAAATAGCAAGAATGAAGAATATTATGTTAAAGTTCGCGAGCACATTCGTAAGAAGCTCGCAGTACTTATCATCACAACAATGTTTTCTCATTGTTTGTCTTATTTGTTTTTAGTATATCCGTATATTTATATATTTATTTGTGCTTATATTTATATATAATTAGGTATTGTTTAATATATCTATAGTTTTAATAAGTTTTAGCGTCCCTTTAAATTGACAAATATTTATAGGTAGCTAATTTTTTTTCAAAATAGTACATATCACCTACCACTGTTTGTGTCTGCACCACCCCAAGGTTGACTGGTAGAAAATGCCTATGGTCTGTACTTGTCTGTGCTTAAAGTATTAAATAAATATTTTTTTTTTTTACCCCGGGCCAAGAAAAAAACCCAAATGTTTTGTCATGTAGCATGAGTTAAGCAATGGTCCAAAAGATAAACCCAACCACTGACATGACACAACTGACACTGAATGTGTCAAACGGACAGATAACCTCGTGACCATTAAATAACACTCTCTTTGTAACTTCATAATTAAGTTCAGTGTTAATTTTTATGGCCCGAGACCACACGATTATCTCATTCAATGCAACTGTGTTTGTTTATGTTTATACTAGCGACCCGCCCCTGCTTCGCACGGTTTTTACGACTTGACAGCACATTGGGATATCTTTATTATGTTATGTTATTTTAATATTTATGTACATTACACATAAACTTTCCGGATTGAGTTTTGTCAATAAAAGCGAAAACCGCATCAAAATCCGTTGCGTAGTTTGAAAGAATAACGCGGTCACAGCAGAAGCATGAGCATAATCAGGCTATAATGTTCCCACTGCTGGGACGCATGCCTCCCCTCAGGTCCACCGCGGGCCCAGTGTCACATGTCTTCGAATTTTTTGGTCTAGTAGATGACGGTTTTCTCACGATGTTCTCTTTCACCGTTTTAAGAGCACTGGTGATGAAATAATTTACACAAATTAAAGCGCTTCAGTGACTGTGGGTTCGAACCTATGATCTAGAACTCGTAATACACAGCCGTTATAAATGGGCCACCACTGCTCTCACGGTCACATGGACGGACATTTAAATATACGTAATATTTACATATTGCACTGTCAAAGGACGTTCTGTGGTTTTAATTTCCATCAAGAACGTTAATATTGAAGAGTTATTAAATCTCAGATTGTTCAAGATTGTTAATCAGATTGAAATAATCGTGAAGGTAATGTATACGCATGATTATTACGGTCGGTGAATAACGTTGGCAGGCAGTTCTTGGCTTAAGACGTAATCGGACCCGAATGGATGGCACACATGTAGTTAAACGCGATACTAGGGTGCTGCCAATATTTTCATTTTAATTATATGTACTTTAGTTTACTTTACTTTACTTTCTTTAGTTCTTTTAATTCACATCTAAAGATAAGGGGCCTCTAATGAAGGCTATTCTACGAGGCTACGTCAAACCTAAATATAGGACCAATACCAGAAAATAAAAGCAATTTATATATGCGAAAGGTAGAAAGAATTAACTCTGCCAACTACGGACGGACCTATTTAGGGCTGATTTTTCCAACGCCAGATAATTTTATCCGACGAATAATTTTGAATTTTTGACAGTCGTTCCATACAAAATCTGTCAGACGTCAATTTTATCCCTCGAATAAAAATTATCCGTCGATTGAAAAATCAGCCCCAGTGCGATATATTTAGCAGGTCTGTGTTATTTAACAAAGCAGAAAATGTATCCTTTCATACATTATGTAAAATCGTCGGATTGTCGCCTGTTACCTGTCGCCTCTCGGTTTTACTAAATAGGTCCCTGGTAGTGTCGTAGTTTATCCTGTTGATGATGGATCTTCAGAATCATTGCCCGGTCCCTTTTTCATGAAAGAGGCCTTAGTCCCTGCAGTAGGAATATTATAGGCTGTTCGTACGGTAGCCTTGGCTGTGATATCTAAGTTTACTCAAGTGATGGACAAAGCAGTATATTCAATTCGAATCTAACCACGAAAACCACACGTGAACTAATCACATGACAGCAAAGCATACACAAACAATGGTGTGACCTCATGTTATGTATCATTGTCACTGACACTGGCTATATGTGTGGACCATATGGGCACGGGTCGTAGACATCGTGCTTCGTGCATACAAATTGATATGATTGACCTTACAGTGTTTATGTTCCTATTGTACTTCCGATTGTTATTGAACTATTGAACGATATCGGTTTGTTATTTTGGTGTGAGAGATAGGTGTTATGACACTTGGGAGTTTCTTTAGATACCTTCTAAGCTTATTGGTTCTAAGTTCATCATCATTAGGAGTCTTTACCCACCCACTTCTAACCACAGACCGTGTTTTCGTGATATAATTCCTTGGACGTTAGGATCAGACAAGTCTGGTCCTAAGGTACATTTCTACAAAAAAAAAAACGTTAAGTCCTCCAGACCGAATTTCAATCTCAGTGGAGATCAGCATTCGGCGCGGGAGATTTTATCGTGCACAATTATTGTGAGTGAGAGTTTGTATGTGTCACGTGTGTTTTACCCAAATACTAAGTGTTCTAAATGCATTTTCCGATAAACCAAGCTTTTTGCTCGTCAGCCTTGTGTTAACGATAATATTGTATTCAAGTAAAACTTGGTTTGTACTTATATTATTTGTTTGCCTTTTATGAAGACCATAAACTTTTAATTGATTGATTTTGATAATCTTTTAATGTTAAGCTTTACAAGTAAATAAATTGATATTGTCATCTTATACAAACACTTCAAAGATTAGTTTAACTTTCAACAATACAAGTAACTCATGCCTTATCAGAATCACAGCACGTTTTCCAAAAATGCTTTTAATTTCAGTTTTTCACTTGAATTTTCGGCCTACCAGACTGCATAATTATGGCCATGTGCAAATCCATAGGAATTCCATTCAGCAGCCTTACATAACCGCTACATCCGTTGGATTATCCAATAAAAAAGATTCACACACATATTTAACCTATTTTTGAACTCCATTACTACACAAATAATCATGTAGGCTTTTTATAGACTCATTTGATCTTTTATTTGTTTGCTAACAATACATATAGCCGGCTTCATAAATAGGTGTTGAAGCTTTTATAATATGTTCGTTCAAGGTTCTCATGTACTATGTTATGTAATTATTTTAATTGCTTATAAAGAATTGCTAGAAGTAAGACTTGCTAGTTTGCTAATTAATTGTTGATTGGATTTGATATTTAAGCACTTACGTGATTTTTTAAGGTATTCTAGGAGCACTTTTTTGGAAATAAAAAGAGGCTATTTTGGTAATGTTGTTGTTGTTCCGGCAGTTCCTTGCTTTCAGTAGGTATTATTTTGTTCGCAGCGTTAAGGCTGAGACGCGACGGTGTGATGCGATTCTGATAGAACAATGTTCATAGAAAGTGTTCTAGTACAGTCGCGTCGCGCCAAAGGCTTTAAAGCTTACTAACAGTAGGTTCCTTATCATTAACAATATTTATCATGACTAAGTATAACTTGTTGTTATCATTGAAACAGTTTTAAAAATCGATGTATTAATTGGGGTCTTACCTACTTACCTCACAGATCTCACTACCACCTAGTTTTTGCAGCCTTCGCTCTAAAAAACAGAATGTCAATCATGTTCCGAGCTCGACAGGAAATATATCGTCGTGTATATCTGTAGGTAAATAAAATAGGTCAAACACGACCAGACATCTATCAATTCAATTCCATTAGAACACAATCCTGACGTAATTACTATAATTGCCTACAAAACCACAAAATCAAGATAATATTACTATCTATATTTATAGTAAAACCACAAATGGGATCTGAATAGCAAAGTCGGTAGAACTGTAGACAGAAAATAAATCTATGAAAAAAAAACTAAACAGGGGGGTGACCACCACCTCTTAAAGCAGTATTATTTTAATCTTACTTCGTGTGGGAAAAGGATGGAGCTATACGGAATGTATAGCTCCATCTCTTTCACACACGGAAGTAAGGTTATAATAATACTGCTGTAAGAGGTGGTGGTCACCCCCCTGGTGTTGTCCATAGTACATACTGGCCAGCACATCAAGCTAATACAATCTGTCAAATTTCTTTAATAGATTTTCAACTTTATAGCTTATGTATTAAGGTTCAAGATTGATTGGGAAAATTTTACAGTTTCGGGTAGCTTGATGCGCTGGCGCGTCTGTACTGACCGATTTGTGGTTACGACGTAAAAGCATGTTAGTAATGCTATAGACGCTATTATTTTTTATCACTGTGGTCTTTCCTTTCTTGGGAACCACATCCTACAAACATTAACAAAAGGTCTAACATGGATCTATGGCTCTGTTTCTATACATTCTATACAGAAAAAGTGATCGGTATCTGTTGCAAACTTTTTTTTTTTTTTGGATGGGAAATCATCAAAAATGACCTCTCCCGCTCTGGGCTGAGCGGAAGGGCGTGTCAGACTTTTACTGACTAAAACCCACCCGTGTTCCTTCAGTTGCCTGTAGTGCCAGGGGCCACGGTATCTCTTTCGAACAACCCGCGGCCCTGGCAGGCATCGGCCCTAGCGGACCCCGTCAGTTCAGTTGAACGGTTGCAACCTAAATTTTTCAAAATTCTGCAGATAAAAATTTTTTAAGGGATGGTAAATAATGATTCACAATAACTATCATCACCCCAGCTGAGTATGCAATTTCTGATGTGATACTTAGGTAGCTGAAAAACTATATATATTGTTTTGAAAATAAGTATATTGTGTTATGTATGAAAAACTTCGCAACGACAACGTGATGCCACTAAATCCAGTAGGTACCTACATATTATTGCTTCTGTAAGTGGAAGTGCATTGTTCCGAAGTAGATCTTCTAATATTATAAATAAGTAAAATCTGTGAGTTTTTATGTACTGGTTAATCTTCAGAACAACTGATTCGATTTCGAAAATTCTTTCACTAATAAGAAACTACCGTATTAGCCAAGTGTCATAGAAAATATGTTATGTGAAAATTCACGCGGACGAAAACTGGCAGAACCATAGTGTTCAATAAATCCGAAAAGGTACGCAACTAAATTAAAACAGAAAATTGTATAGTATGAGAAATTCCTACCGAGGCCTGATAACATAATTACCTAACTGCATTAGTAAACAGAATCGATTAATTTCTACCTTAAACATCAAATTAAACCGATTCCGATTACCATTACCGTTGACTGATTGCATCGCTGATTGATGATGTAAAAACTGGAGAAATACGAAAACCATAAGAATTATTATTTCGAGAGACAGCTGTTCTACATATATTTTTGCATACCCGATATTGATGTAGGTGTTGTAGAATAGCACCATCGCTTGAGGATCATCATTGGCAGCGTTCCTTCATCATTGGCCTCGCTTGTGTGCTATGCCTTCATGGTCTGTGCGAGTTTAATTTTAGACACATTTAATTAATAGCCTCCAAATAAACTGCTAAATAATAGCTGATACATACAGACGCATTGGGATTAACAGTAGAGTTTCCTTATTCGCCACATCAACAACAAAGTATGGGAAATCCAATACCTTTCGTCTGAAATTGGCCTTAAAGCAAGCCATCGTGTCAGTTTTTCTGTTAAACCATTAGCGAGACCCTCGTCAAAGTGTGCAGTTTGGTTAATTTTGATTAGTAATGGAAGATTTTGAATAAAATGAAGGTTGGGATGGCACATTAGTGTCACTGTGATCTCTTGAAAATATTTGTAAAATAAGTAAACACTTTTGTACTTAAATAAGATGGTAATCCTCTCTTCAACTACTTAGGTACAGAAAAAGTTATCTCCAAAAATAGAAACATCACAATTAAAAACGAAACGTACCTAGGTCTGAATCTATTACAAAACGGTCATGGGGACTGCCTATTTAATAATAATAATAATAGCCTTTATTAACAATCTTACAATCTAGTTACATAATTATAATAATTAGTTAAAAAGAAAATATGTTCCTCTCTTTTATCTCCTCTTCAGACATCGGTTCCCGAAGATTGTTTTGCCTTAGCATAGGCCGCCCCCATATTCATCCATAGTTCCCGGTCCTGGGTTCCCTCTTCCACATTGGCCCAGCTGTCACCTTAAGGTCGTCATCCCACCTACGTATCGGGCGTCCTTTCTTCCTTTTGCCTTCTCTTGGGTACCATTCGGCTACTAATTTAGCCCATTTCTCCTTTTTGTCTCTGATAAGATGGCCCGCCCATTTCCATTTCAGCTTTTTTATCTTGTATGATACGTCCGCTATTTTCGTTTTCTTTCTGATATGTTCGAGGCTTAGTTTGTCCTTTCTCTGCCTGCCTGCCTATTTATGTAACGTAAAAACTTATAACTATGATATGACAGTGAGAGCTTTACATATACCTACTCTTGACGTTAGCATGTTGATGACGTGAACCCACATAAGATTGTCCCCTACCAAAAACCGCTCAATGCGCCTAGAGAAGTTATCACTTAAAAAAATCATTAGAATCAATGAAAGTAGGAACTCGTCTAACCTAACCTAACCCATTTGGTCGGGGTGCCCTGGCTGTGTTACTGCGACCAGCAGTGCGATTCTGTAACAATCTCACCGTGAAAACTTAGGTGACGTGAGCGTGGAGTGAGCTGTCATTCCCAATTAATGCTAGGGATTGACTCTATTGATAGCTCACTCTAAGCTCACTTCACCTAACCTTTTCACGGTGAGATTTTTACAGAAACGATCGGCACTTCGGTTACTGCCAAGACCGACAAATCAGGAACGGTTCGCAATTTTACGGGTGATAAAACCGGACCGATTGTGAGTGTTACTAAGTAGATAGTCACAGTATACACTTAGGTAATGCATGTTGAAAACGGATATCGGTCGTTCAATACTCACTTACATATATAATTGTGAAACTTTATCTTACTAGGTAAAGGGAATACCCGTGTATTGTTATTTACCACCTAGATACTGCTAAGATAAACGTGTCATTCTTCATAATAAGCTAGTGGTGCAAGTGGCTGCGCTTGCGTACCTAGATATTTTCTTAGTATCGGTCGTGGAATAAAACTTTACATAATGTAAGTAAATCATGTACATTTTTGCTTCGACAAGGAAATCCTGGTATCAAAATTAATCATTAAGCAAGCATTAAGTCCGCCTTTGTACCTTTTTGTGCGAAAAGTTTTAATAAATAAATAAATAAAATAAGTCCACTTGTCCATCAGTGGGCTGCGATAGGTTGAGTTGGTTGAAGTCCACTAAGGTCTGATCTTAACTACTGGAACGCAATATTTCCTAATGGTAAAAAAGGAATATGAATTTTCCAAAAAAACGAGACACAAGTAAAACTTTTTTTAATTCTTTTTTGGGCAGTTTAGTGTAGTGCAACCCTACAGAAGAAATAAAATATTAGCCACGAAAAAATAACGTTGTTGGTAAATCGAAAATGACTTAAAATTCTCGATTTTCCTAAGGCTGCTCTACCTTTGCATTTCCGATTTAATTTATGGTTTGCAAGATACGCTTAGCACACCAACGATGACTCGATGTCGCAAAAACTTGATTTATATTGTTAGCGCATCAGCTCTCCAGGCTTCAAAAGAATTATAATTTATTCCGAATGCTCAAGTGGCCACATATTTTATAGATTTTTTGCAAAGGTCAAGCAACTATACATTCAAACTTTACAAGTATTTGTTCAATATTATTATGTCTTATCTGTCAGTACAAGTACCCCCTATATCGGTGTTTGACCATGTCAAACAATTATTATTGGTTTTGTTAAATTCCAACGGTACCTACTTACTAATCTAGGAATCAATGCACCTAAAACAAAGTGGTTACACTTATGTTTGTCTACTTTGTTTTTGATTAGATTAATAAAGGTAGGTACTTACGTAGCTACTACCTCAACAAAACGAATGACTGTATACATTTCAGTTTTAACAAAAAACAAACAACACCCTAATTGCGTAACACACGATCAATCGGAATCGGTTTCATTTTGACAGTTCAACAACATTCATTGCGTTATTCACGTTGTTGAGCAGACACAGTCATGACACATTTTTTGAACATATGAAGCAATGGATTAGCGATATCCTTCAAAATGATTCAGATTGAGATTGATTGTGTGTTACGCAATAGGGTGCTGGTAAGACACTTATGTTTCAACACTTTGTTTTCGATTAGTTAATATATGTAGGTAGGTACTTACGTAAGTACTACCTCAACAAAGGAATGATTGTATAAATAAATTAAAAAAAAATAACCCAACTTAAAAGTCTATACCTCTTTGGTACCAATAAGTGACCAGTTGCTTTTTCCGATCCTCTTGTTCTATCTATTCTAAGTCAAAAACAATACCTACATAAGTACAGAAAAAAGTTCCTCTTGAAACGAAACCAGTACGTTAAAGGCATTATCAAGTATTCATACCTACCTATCATATTATAGAGGTATGAGTCTCCACTCGCGGAAAATTTCAAAAACTTACAATCCTTTTCATCCAATAGCACGACCATATGTCACCTTATCAAATTCCTAATGAAGCAACATCTTATCAGTATAGAGTAAACGTTCCAAGTTTATTGAAAACAAAGTACCCAGTAACTGGGTAATACGATACCTCGTGGTAAGACTGGTTGTCAGACGTTCTGGCTTCTAATGGCCCGTAACGACTGTCAAAGATCCAATTATGACAGCCAGGACCAACGGCTTAACGGTCAACGGTCCTTTCCGAGGTACGGAGGGATCGAGGTACGGAGGGGTCTGGGTATGTAAAGATAGTCGCCCATCCACGGACCCACCGTGGCAAGCGTAGCTTAACCTGATCGACCAGCCCGTGCGGTTGTTATTATCAGGCTATGATGCTGAAATCGACCGCTTTAGCGCAGCCATGATAAATGAAGCACACTGTTCTTGTTAAAACACTATTTTCACTTTTTGTTTGTATTCTATTGCCAAATAAATGTTATTTTTTCGTTCTAGATTTAGTTACCTAGTTTCTAAAGCGCAATTGTGCCTACATAACCCTCCACATGCAAAAGCATAATCAGCCTGCCAATGTTCCCAATGCTGGGACACAGGCTGCAGGCCTGAGGGTTATGAGAGGGAAGGGGCCATAATTCACCACGCGGTCTCAGTGCGGGTTGGCGGATGTCACATGTCTCCGAATTTTTGGTTCTATTATATGCTGGTTTCCTCATGATGTTTTCCTTCACCGTTTTGAGAGCCAGTGGTGATGAAATAATTTACAAAAAGTAAAGTGCCTGTCTGGGTTCAAACCTACGACCTACAACTCGAAAGTTGCGGCCGTTAACACTGGGCCATCACTGCTCATCCCCTCATCCTTCCTCATAACCATTTACAACTTACCCACATCATCATCATCTGAACCCACTGGATTGGAGGCGTCCGCTTTCATCTGCCATGCCTCCCAATTCCGTGCCCCTTCATCTAAGTGTTTCCCGCGCCGCATACAGCCAGCTAAATTGTCATAAACAGTCACAAACCGAATCAAAAGCAGTGCATAATAATGTAAATAACAAACAAGTGGCAATGATATGAAATGATCAAATCTCCATCGACCGTGTCGCGACACGCTTCACTCGCGGCCTTCTCTCGTTGGGGTTACGAATCACAATCGACGTTGCAAATTATGTAATTCAGATTGTAAACAAACCAAATGCCATGCAATTTGACTGCTATTATAATATAGGTACTTGTATTGTAGCAGAAATCTCCATCGCGGTAGGCCGAAACAGAGACGGCGGTATGAGCTTGACTCCATCGATGAGAACTGGGCCTTAAAAGCTTTGAATAGAGGGAAGTGGAAAGAGTGTGGGGATATCTTTGCCCTGCAGTGGTGGTGCAGTCTAACATCACAGGCTTTTAATAGTACTTAATAAATAGTAACAATACCTACAAAAATCATCTGCTTCAAAAGTTTTTCCTATTTCCTGCATGAATAGTTTCCTGTAAGTAGGTAGGTACCTATCTAAACTTTTTTTGAATATCTCTCTGCCAGTTTTCATTATCAATAGATTCCTTTGTTTCGTTGTAAAAACCTAAAAGCCAACAACTTTCGTGTTTATAGTAAGATTCGAGACTCATCGTCATCATCTTCAATCATTGACGGCACGGTTGGGTCGCGGGTTCGATTCCCGCACGAAACAAATATTTCTATGGCCTACAAGTAGTTGTTCCGGGTCTGGATGTTTGTGTATGTGACTTTAAATGTTTGTAAACGCACCCACGATACAGGAGAAATTCCTAGGGTGGGGCAACGTTTAAAAAAAAAAAACGTAAATAAATAATAATAAATCTACCTAGCCTTTTCCCAAATAATTATGTTGGGATCGACTTCCAGTCTAATCGGATGCAGTGAATACTTACCAGTATTTTAAATGCCTCTCTGACCGCTAGAACCTAGTTACTGTGTACCTAACATGGTATCCCTTGGCAAAACTGAAAAATGCAAAAATTTGAATTATAAATCGTCAATGCGTTGCGTTATTGCAGATCCAGAAAATGGGCCTCTGAATGACCGCTGCGCTGCAATGATTGTTGGGGAAATTGCCATCATTACGCTCGGCAGACGCTGATAGTCCTACCTATTAGTTTAAATAACTATTACCTACTACGACAGTAGATGGTACCTTCACTCGAGATGATCCTAGTCCAATCCTATGCCTGTTTCACTAACACTAGCAGTACCTAAAAGCGCGCTGTTGAATTTGCAACGCTCAGCATGGCACCGTAAGTTGAACATCCAACAGCCCGTTTTCGGCATTCATTTAGGTGTAGCCAAGTGTTAGTGAAAACTTATTACTTTATTACTGTAATGGTGAAAAGTGACTCCTACAAATCCTACAGCCGAAAACACGAACATTTTCTTTTGCAAATAAAATTATCAAGTAATTTTTACTACAAGTATAGATACACAGTAGTGTATAAGTGTAATCACAAATCTCATCAACTTGAGTGCCGTTATTTAAAAACCATAGGAATTATATTCCAGTTATTTTTAGCGTTTTGTCGTTTTGCACTATTGACCTCGAGATTGAAACAACCAACTAAATACATAATATATTGTTACTTATATAGGTACCAACCTATTGTTTTTTCATATTTGGGGGTCTACTTACCTACTCAAATGTAACCTGAAAATTGTATTTTCATTTGGCTTAACATTGCCACTTTACCTTAGAACACAATAAATTACTATTCCGAAAGATAATTTATACCAACCTTATGAAGCCTAAAATCCGCAAACTCAACAATAGTTTGTGTGAAATAAGAGAATTAATTATCTTTTTGTTTTGTTTCAGCAATGTCGGCCGATGGGTCGACCACGGACATCAATGCCCTGCTCAATGATACAGGTAATATTTTACATGAATACAAACTATTTAAAGAAAAATGCTTTTAGTGCCATCTATTGTCTTAGCGTCAAACCAGCATAAAACGTATGAAGTCAGTTCATTCAATAGTTCAACAGTTACATCATAGATGGCACTGCAAGCAGTATAATATCAGTGAAGTGGCTGATGAAATAGTTGTATACTATGTCAATAGATGGCGCTGTTACAAAAGTAATCATGCCGCTACTAGCGACATCTTACCGAAACTTGTAAATGTTTTTGTTGCACGTTAGTTCTTCATAATATCACTAGGTGGTGCTAGCATACATTACTTATTTTAATAACTCTAATTGTACACTAGATGTCGCACTAATACTTCTATTTTTTACAATAATAATTTCAATCGGCTAAGAGAGTTCTTAAATTCTTTTAGAATGGATTAGAATTTGTGATAGACTTTATTAGGCGTTACTTATAGTATTAGTAGGTACATAGTCTGAAAAACGGTAGCACCTCGTGAACCGGAAGGTAAGAAATTAAAAAAACGAAGGTGTCTGCGGATCAATACACATTTTTATAATCCAATTTCATACAATGCGGAAATCATTTAAAATTTTAAATACAACGTCGTGTTTAATGCAAGAAGTTTTAATTAGGCTTATGAAAAAAAAAACTTTGTACGTTACTTGAATTTGTGATTGTAAATGTTTTTTTTTGTATCCGTAGTAAAACGTAATTAGTAGGTATCTATTTGTTTATGGTCTCACGTAGGTAACTAATTATGTTTTTCATTCAGCTGCCCCATATGATTTATTGTAATGAATGGTGCGTCATTCCTTTATGGTGGAAATTAGGCATTGTTAAGAATTGTGAAACCCATGAATAATATCGACGGAGGTCGACTTAATGGGTCCGACTGCGTCATAATATGTCGTCAGTGCCCATAACAGCTGGCAGTACTGCCGGTATCTTATAGTACTCTTTGCAGTACTGTACACGTACATGTATGTCTCCTAACCAGTTATTCAAGTGTTAATCTGTTATACTATTATGATAAATCTTTGCTTCAATGTTAAAAGTATCTACCTACGTCAATGGAGATGACAACATTATTGAGTTTTCCGAATAGCCGTTTTTTTTGCTAATTGTGGCATGTTTCGCGGAAGCGTTGTTTTTATTTATTTATGCAGCGATGCTATGGAAAAACACTCATGTTGTCAACCTACTGCTGCCATCTGTTCATTAGGTAGAATTGATAAAAAGCAAACATACTGGAAATACCTACTGTTGACTTTTTTTTTCATCAGACAGAAGAAAGATATAACTCTCTCTGTCTCTCATACTACATCTCTCAAATTCTTTATTTTATGGTTTCTATCTCGTGTAGGTACCGTACTGCACGCGCATTTTTTTTTACATTTTGGTGTTGGGTTTTCGTTGTTAGTATCTCTTTATAGATCAAGGTACTTATCTACCGCAGGCCGATGCCTGCCAGGGTCGCGGGTTATTCACACGGGTGGGTTTTAGTCAGTAAAAGTCTGACACGACATCATTGACATTCAATCCTCGTTGGCATCTGGAAAGCATGTGCAGCAGTGTACGGTTCGAAAATTTAATACTCGTTACACCCATAAAAGATAACTTATTCATAGGCCTCAGTTGAGTCCAGATTTTTTCATATATAAGCTTAGATATCCCTGTAAGTAACTAAAAAAAAGTATAGATAGTTAAAAAGATAGATTTTTTCGTAAACGTAGTCCGCCTCTGTATTGTCACGAGCACCAATCCTACTAATATTATAAACGTGAAAGTTTGTATGGATGTATGGATGTTTGTTACTCTTTCACGCAAAAACTACTGAACGGATTTGGATGAAATTTGGCACACAGATGGTTTATAACCAGGATTAACATATAGGGTACTTTTTATCCCGATATTCCCACGGGATCGAAACTTATGCGGGTGAAACCGCGGGGCGCAGCTAGTATGACATATGTCACTTGGCAACTTTCAATTGCGATTTTAACGTGAAACAACGAATGCAACGTTGAAATACGACACTTACATAAACCTATGGGTTCGAAAATGCTATGTTCGTAACAACATAATACTTAATAAAAAAATTAAGGACTAATCGAGTGTATAAATATTTTTGCTCGTGAAAGTACATTTGTGTGCTTAATCTTTTAAATAAATAAATATCGCAGCTAGTAACTAGAAAGAAAGCATAAAAGTTATAAAACAAAACCGTTCTCTTATTCGTTTATCTGCCTGACGTAGCCTACCGTGCACTTCGGGTATCTTTTTCAACAATAATGAGCACAATACTGTTCAGCGAAAGGTCAGTATTGACGTATGAAGTAATTATTATCTTTTACTGATTAAATAATAATGGCTTGAACTAAAAATAGAAGTTCGCGTGACATGATACGATTCATGCGTAACTTCTTTATTCATTTAAGGTTAAATAAATATAAGCGTGAATCAGATAATCTGTTGTAAGTTTTAAGGGTGTGGTATAATAGACTTTCAAACTGATCAACTTTCTCCAAGCGACCAACACGTATATAATCAGCCTATATTGTTGTCACTGCTGGGACACAGGCCTCCTCTCGGTGAGAGGGAGTGGGCCGTAATCCACCACGCGGGCCCAGTTCAGGTTGGCAGATGTCACATGTCTTCGAATTTTTGGTTCTAGGACATGCCGTTTTCCTCACGATGTTTTCCTTCACCATTTTGAGAGCCAACACTAGGACCAACACTTAATTGCTTTGAATTGTTCAGTTTGATGGTTTGTACAGACACCAGCACATCAAGCTACCCGAAACTGTCAAATTTTCCCAATCAAACTTGAAGCTAATGCTGTAGCGATAAAGTTGAAAATCTATTAAAGAAATTTGACAGATTGTAGTAGCTTGATGTGTGACTTGGCGCCTGTACCAAACATTTCTGATACCCGCTGTATAAGCGCTGTAGTCTTGTAGTACCAAGAAATATATAGGTATCTACTTACCGTACGGTCACCTACAAAAGTCGATTTTAATTAAACACTTATCAATAATGAAGAATTTAAAAACAGTTTTTATCAAGTTTTAATCGAACTGTAGGTACCTACCTATATTTTTTGTTATTTACTCGTTTATACAAACAAATAAACGGTAATTACCTACGTTTTTTTAGGTGTCATTGTCTGGGAACGTATTACGTAATACAAGGGACTTGAGATTTCTTAGCCAAGGATTTTTATTAGGTAGATGATAATGTAAAACTTAGGCGTGGGGAAGGTTAGCTTCCAAAAAATAAAAGTCAATGTTCAGATAATTCTATAACTGTAAAGAAAGGAAGCGTTTTATGCAAATATGTGTGTAGTAAAGTGGTGTTAAAAGCAATAAATCAACTTTATTTTGGAATTCAAGGAGAATTAAAATCCGTGACTGATTTTGAATACAATCATCATCATCATCTGCCTAGCCTTTTCCCAACTATGTTGGGGTCGGCTTCCAGTCTAACCGGATGCAGCTGAATACCAGTATTTTACATGAAGCGACTGCCTATCTGACCTCCACAACCCAGTTACTGGGTAATACGATACCCCTTGGTAAGACTGGTTGTCAGACTTTCGGGCTACTGACGGCCCGTAACGACTGTCAAAGATCCACGAATGACAGCCGGGACCAACGGCTTAACGTGCTTTCCGAGGCACGGAGGGGACTTGGTATGTGAAAATGGTCACCCATCCACGGACCAACCGCGGCAAGCGTAGCTTAACCTGATCGATCGACCCGTGCGGCTGTTATTACTTAGCCACAAGCCCCCAAGATTTTGAATACAATATAAGTAGATAAATAAACAGTCTTTATTTACATTTTAATACCAAATGTCAAATTAAAAAAAAAAGTTCTGCGAAATGATACAAAAACAAAGTTTGATAACTTTAACAACGTCGCACTACGTCGTAGTGTAGAACCTACCTAAGGTTCTGTCAATGGAGGTAAATACATTCAAGAACTTTCACTGATTAAGTCTATCTTTTGGCCTATGGAAAACCCAGGTGGCATTGAGGTCTTTAACCTAGAAACGTCCTGTTCAACAAATAGGTACTTACACAGACTTATTAAATGATTTATTATTTGAGTTAAAACAACTAAAACAAGACAAAGTAAATTCGTTTTAAATTAAAAGCAACTGACGCGCAAAAGACAATCAACTCGCACAATTAGAGACCAAAAATAAACCAATCAACGAAGACTATTCCAGAATGAAGGATGACATTCAGTACGTTGACAGAGTTCCGACTCCAGACCTTTAAGTTTTAAGATGAACGAAGTTTTAATAACAGCACTCGATGTATTCAGTAAAAATCTCACGATAAAAACTTACGTGAAGTAAGCTTAAAGTGAGCTGTCAATAGTGTCAATCCCGAAATGTCAATGTCCATCCCAATGTCCATCTCAATGTCAATCCCAAATCAGATGAGAGCTCACTTCACCTAAGTTGTGACGGTGATATTTTGAAATTATTAACCCACTGCAAGCTGCACACTGTGCTTAAAATCTATTCAAACTAATGTTTCAAATTGATGTTATTTCAAGTTAAACAAATATCAACTTTATTTTAATCGCCATTAGGTTTATTTCTGAGTGACTAGCAAAAAAAAGTTAGAAAAATCTTTGAAGTTGTAGCGTAGGTAAACTGAACTTTATTGTGTAGGAATTAAAGTTATTTTTCCATAAACTCATATTTGTTTACATTTTTGGAAAATAAATAGCAAATGCAAATTCGATCCTGCACCAGGGTTTCGTTCTAGGGACTGGGGGAAAGTCTTCTCTAAGGTGTGGACTAACAAATTGAAGGATAGGACTGGCCTTCAATGCAATCATGCTACCTACTTTATAAGGCAGTGGACACTTATCTATATTGATTTTAAAGGAAGTTATGTCAGCAGATACTATATAAATCTTTCCTGACGCGTAAAGTTAGTTCGGTAGATACCTACGTAATTTGAGTTGTGACGTCACAAAATGACGACAAGGTCCTTTTCAAACAAAATATTATGACAATTCAAAATCTACGCAGAAACTTGGTCGTAATACACAATATTCCAATTAAAAGGGAAAATCGCCCGATTCGTTATGACGCTTATTTAGGAACAACAACAAAAAGTACGTGGCCCAGCGACTGATAGCAATTTATTATTATCAATCTGCGGGGGGCACGATAACAAACTAATAATAGTGCTTGACACACCTCAACCTCTTGACGTATTTATCAGACAGTTATCGACCGTGGAATCCTCCATGCCCTCGGATCAAGGCGTGCATGATCAGGCCAGATAAATTGAGTAGTTTGAAAATATGCGACCGATTTCATCATGTATTGTTTATGGCTGATATCTCTAAATATTTTCATTTGGAACAGACGCAATTTAAAATGTAAACACATTTTTTTGACGGCGAGTTCAATATATTTGAGCAGAAAAATATTCCCAAAATAACTTGTAACGAAGTGAGAAGTGGTTTAACTGGATTTGTATTAGCTGCTGTTCTACGAATTTTTACAATTCATTCTTATACAAAATAGGAACTGACCTATCATAATAATAAACATGTGAAGATCGTACATTGAAGCCCGACAGCCTCTCATTTATGCAAACCAAAGAAAAGAAACGCGTAATTAACACACACAAATGACGTGGACACACAACACACACAACATGAGGACGTCAATAAACTTTTGTTTTTTAAAACCTTGTTTTTTCCCAATTCTAGATTCTGCTTTCAAATCACAAATGACGTCACAACATCCACCTCTATTTTTCAATTCAGGACCTTATACATACTAAGTGACAACTAGATCTGCAGGTCAATTCCCGTAATTAAAAACGTTTAAAATCTTGTCGCAATCTCATTGGAGGTAGTTTTGACAGATTGAGAGGGAGATCAGACTGTGAACGTTCAAAAAATTACGAGAATGCCACTCAGATTTATATGAACGTAAACGATGCAATAGGATTATATAAGGTGGCGTTCTGTAGGTTCTGCCTACCCCTATGAGAAGAAGGCGTGAGTTTACGTATATGTCCAATGTTTGTTAAATAAATGAAATGTCAAGATAGATCTGTGTAGATATGTGTTCACCCTACCTAGCACTATGACGGAACGGCGCCATTCTAATGTTACATCTGCAACCGCAAACATCTACGTCAAAGGTATACCTACGCAGTACCCATATTTGAGATAAGATTACATCGAGTGTTATTCTCTGTAAGCTGCTGGAGCAAAATATGGGTGTGGGCAACACACCCACAAACAATTCAATTAGATGCTATTACATCCGGCAATTAAATGAATCGGCGGAAATAGTGGCACTAAAGGAAGCTTGGTATGGGTTTTCCTGGATTAAATTTTCCAAATGCATTGTCAAGAGGCCACCAGAATAGATTTAAATTCTATTATCCGGTTCCTGATAATGATAGCTTTTGAATAATCTTTTTCCTTTATTTGTTTAATACTTTAAGCACACAGATGTACAGAGGAGTTGTTGGTGATGTAGAGACAAACAGTGGTAGGTGCAATAATGAAAATTGAGGAAAACATATTTTTTAATATAAAGATACGCATGAACCTATTAAAACTACCTATACAGAAAAGATAATTTATGTATACCTAAAAAAAACAAAATTTTTTTTTTTTTTTATAAATACACGAACATATCTACTTGTAATCATAATTTATGTAGTATATAATATTTGTAATCATATTTTGTTTTTTTTTTATAATCATATTTAGTAGTGCTAACTTGTAATGTATATTTTATTTAAGATTTGTCAAAATATAGCCTGTTGAATCAACCAAATAATTGTACATACTAATATACAATCTAAAAGAATCCGCCGCGCGCTGTCCTGACACCAGTTTGTCAGGACCACGTCACATCCTATTTGTTATTGTCAGTAACATTTTACGGATTCAGATTATAATATTCTTCTATAATATAGTATAATATTCTTACCAGTTCGAATCACAATAATACGCTGCCTGGCACAAATATTGTTTGGATTCAGATTTTAGAATTCTTATGAACGTATTTAAAACATTTACGTCATACTAAACTATAGTCCGAATCATAAAAAATACTTAAATACCTAAGGATGACATAACTTTCAACAACATAATCTAAAGATCTAGGTGGTTCCTGAGTTGATGCAGCGAAACAATGGGTTATAGGTGTGCTGAGGTTTTTTAGTCCGCCAACCCGCACTGGGTTTAGTCCCTGGTAGATATATGGCTCACTCCTTCTCACAGAGAGGAGGCCTGTGTCCCAGCAGTGGGAACATTATAGACTGATTATGCTGAGATTTTTTAGAATCAATATAGGTCATGTTCAGAACGTTGAAAACAAACGGGCATTGATATTATCCACTACGTTGTGGTACTTATTAGGTATCCTTCTGGTTTCACTTAAACAAACAATAGGATAAGTAAATAATGACAGCGCATCTCTTGACATAATTATGTGCAGATAACTACATAATACGGAAGTCTTTGAGTGCTTGTGTAGATTGCATCTTAAAATGTAGATCCAATCACACAATGTTTCATTGTGAACATTCAACCAACTGTCTTGTGGGACATCTCGTTTGCATTTTGTTTTTATTTTGTGATTTAATAAAAATGTGTAGAAGTGTTATTTTCTTAAAGTTATTTAACATATTACATTCTAAATGTTTCGATACTGTTTTTGTTTTATCTTTTTCACCTAAAACAAGTTGTAGAGATTAGCTTCACAACTACATTCACGACGACATATCAAGCTATATATTCCGGTTTTAGCTGACCTCGCATTGAATAATGCTTTTCGTACAATGAGAAGTCAGCTTATACTGGAAATGTATAGCTTGATATGTCGTCGTGCGTAGGTACCTGTAGGTATAGGGTACACAGGGTTATGATTATAATTAATGTTCTCCTACACGCCACTATCAACAGCTGAAAGGACTTTGTATACCCATATTTATACTGTTGTGGTGGTGACAACTGAAGATACTTAAGTACTAACATTAGAGTGACATTACCCAATGGGTGATTTCCCGAACCTCGTTTTTTCGTCAGCATACACCGAAATCATGTAAAAACTCTAAACATAAATGTAATGTTTTGAAGTCGGTAATTACGTAAAGTATGTTTTTACTCATTGTTGTGTAAAATAATATTTTCAATGTCGAGATCATGTACGTCACTGTAATATAATACATTGGGAACTGTATGTACTTCTACATGTATCTGATCTGATATTGCGCTGTAATCACTATCATGATACGTAGGTATATTATTTCACATTTACTGGAAAATATGAGATCTGTTTTTACCAATTACTTGACTTTTTGGGTTCAGGATACTGCTGCAGTACTATGTATAATGATGGATAACTCAACACCATCGCGCCCTATAAGCCTTTGCTCAGTTACTGACATTATGATTTAAATTACTAGTGATCCAAATGTTTGAACAAAAAAAACTTTCAAATTAACATAAAGGCCCCATTTCCTATTAAAGAATATTGTGATTGTGCCATGTGCTTCGATGTCGTAACATTTGGAATATTCCATAACATTATATCGGTATTCATAAAACCAACTTCTTGAGAACCTCTACAATAAATGATTTGTAATTTAATTTGCAATACCCCAATAACCTTTTATAAAAATAAAAATAGGCAAGGTCCCGTACACGTACGGAAATGTAAATTAGATTAGATACTTAAATAAATATATTCTCCGTAAAAGTCAGCATGATTATTATTTTTAATGAATACAAAATAATAATACTTTTAATGCTAGTTGCTATTGAAAAAAAACTATTAACAATTTTATTCTACACCTTCGACGTGTGACGGGACTGGTATTTTAAGGTGAACCACATTTTTATAAATTGATAAATATTAATTTAGAATAAATATACTGAGTAGTCAATTAAAGTTTTATCGTGATTAACGTCTTTTGAACGTTACTACCAACATAGTAGCAATAGCAATTCAGAAAGCTTTAGAAAATTATTTTAGCTGATAAATGTATAAACTATTCAAATCTGCCAGAATTTCTGAAAAGTAAGACAGTTCAGTAACTTTATGCTCCACTCTAAAAACTTTTTTCTTTTGTTTACAAACACCGTAGGTACTCTTATGCTGTTTCACTATCGTAGTCTAATTTGGGAATGACATTAAACGTATAGTATATGTATATGTGGTATCAGTTATCTGAGGCTACAGTCATAAAACTTGTACCAGAATTATAGGTCAAATAGGAACGCACAAAATTATAAGTAGTTGTTTTTCTAGGGTATGTGCGTACAAATACGTAGGTCAATACCCTGATACTACACCTTTTTTCCGTGGGGAAATTCTCATGGATCGTCTGGAAAGAACGCAAGGTTATGTCAGAATCCTACTGACTAAAACCCCAACGTTCCTTATATACCGGAATGCGTTCAGGGCGATGATTAACTATTTATAATTTGTAAAACGTGAATTCGGGATTCTAGCTTGAAACTCGAAGGAAATACTACACTATTATAAACAGGGACAATGCAATTGTTAATTGGGATTTTACACTCAAATTAATAAGTTAATTAAATTATACCGAAAACAAAAAACAGGAATTAAACAAAGAGTAGCTGATATCTTTATTTTTGTCGTTTTCCTCACCCGGAATTTCCTTGCACATGGAAAAATGTGTGAACAACTTATGCATACTGTATGATGCATCGTCGTAATTTTCCTGCTACGTTTTCCAATAATTCCATTTAGTGCGGACGGAAAAAAAAGTGTATACAATGTCGCGTTGCATATAATTGTAGTGACACGCGCGCTATTTGAATACATTATTTTTTCCTTAAAGTTTTTGTTAGGAAAATGTGGATTCATGTTTACCAACCTTATGTAAACGAAATACCTTTGTTATCTAGGTATAAATAGGTAAGAAGGCATACTACCTAATATGTAGGTAATTTGAGTAATACTGAAGTAATGAAAAAATTGTGTAAACTGTGGTTATTTAAGTAAAAACGTTTTACCTACTATACCTAATTACCATATAATATACATAATTATAATTTAATATTTTGCCAATGCATTTCCAACTCTGTTTACTTTACAGTGAACTGAACTTCACGTGGTTTTTTCCTAGTTTACTCTGATTAACAGGGTACGCTAAATACCTGAACTGGTCACCAATTATTACCACAACCTACTATTAGAATTATAATAAATTTATTCAATCCTTAAGCATTGTACTGAAGTTTTACTTTTTAAACCGCAAATGGCGTCATGAGCGAGAAAAGCAATATGTCGAGAAATTCCAAAGTGCAAAATAATAGAATGACCATTCGTTAAACTTTCATAAGAAATAGAAGAATTTGTTGGTCGATAATTATCATGTCATTTTATTTAGAAATTAGGTTAGTTATTTTAATCATTTGCATTTTTTTTCTACAGTGCACCTAGTCCAAGCCCGGAGCAATCCAAAAGAAATATGTTTTTTTATTTTCCACTTTTTTCATGAATTATGTTTTTGTTGAACTAATTGTGTGACGTTTTTCATTTGTTTTTAAATGTCCTAAAACCACAGTGACTGTTGCTCATGATTTCATAGTAATAAATTAACAATATTAATGTTTACCATTTTGTTAAAGTGTTGCACGCATTATTCATTTTACATTTTTTTCACACATTTTATTTTTTTCTATTTCAGAATCAGATCTCACGAGTCTATCGCATGTTGGTGAGTACGCATCATTTTTTTTTATCGTTTTTCATCAACATTTATTGTTTTTGTTTTTAATTTGTGATGTCTAAAGTACAGGTGATTGGTGATTATATCAAAAATCTTCATAATTCAATGTTCTTATTACATACTGACTGGTTTTTGCCATAACCCGAAAAACTAATAAAAACAAAGTTAGTACAATACTGTAAAAACCTTAGGTGGATATTTTAATTTGCATCTAGACAATTGCTATAATTTGAGGTATCATTTATATCAATCAGTGTCCTCTTGAGCTTGCGATTTAGTCACTTCTATAATTAGTAACTGAGCTGATTGACAGCACGACATCATAATATAATCCCTCAAATAGGATGTTTTGGATAAACCAATGCCACGAGGCGCGAAATCCAAAATAACATCTATTCTTATACGTGGCCACATACTCTCATGTGTTGAGAACCGGAACTGTTTGGAATTTACACGTACATTGCTTGAAATGTGAAGAAACATCGACACTTGAAGGTGACAATACGAGTAATGGATATAATATTGAAGCTAATGTTCATAAAAATCCAGTTCTTGCTGTTTTAGGGATACAAGAAGGTTACACAATGACCGATGTTAGGTAACATTGTCACTCAATATCGCATTGGAGTGAAGAATTTATGAGTTCCTTATGCGAGGTTAACGATGATTTGGGGGCCATCCTCGTTACGTTCACTCAAGTAGGTTTAAGTAAAAGGCGAACTAGATTCAGCTGATGTTTGTAATCGGGTTAATTAATGTTTCCTCGGCCTTCTAAATAATTTGACATCACTTTAAATTGAAAATATACTGGTGACTAGTACTGCAAAACAATGCAGGACTAGACTTCAATAATTCATTTGATGATAAAACAAGCCATGGTTGCTGACGCCTTCCGTCATTCCGTCAAGTCAAAATGTCAGTTATTTTTGCAATGTTTGAACCAGACTTCCTACTAATAAATACACATATCATAAATGCTATGATCAATGATTCCTTAGATCTAAGATGCCTTAGTTAGTGCAATGTACTTTAACAATTACTCTTATCCAGTGAAGATAGGGTTCAAATTGTTTTGTCTGATTATAAAGAATGGATATTGAAGTGATTTGAAGGTTTGCGTTACGACGCAGATAAATTATTTAGTTATGTTTGTGGTTCTATTAACATTACTTCTATATCAATACTGGATCCATTACACAATTCAAACACTAATTTGATAAAGAACTACAGTTTATAATGTCATAGGTAAAGTTAACACAGAAGTAGAATTCAAAGAAGTATTTGATGAAAGACCAGAAGTAACTAATGGAAATATTGATTCAATTGTAACGTATGACTCAATCGTCGATTTTGAACTTAAAGACGTACTAACATAATTTGAATCTCGTGTAGTAACAGTTTTAATGCGCATTCGTCTCAATAACAAATCGATCATCAAGAGACGAAGGGCAGTTGCACACGTTACACATTACAGCAATATTATTGATTTACAGACAAACACAAATTGTTCGATATGATAAACTGACGCTCACAGTGGCCTTATTGTACCAGCATGCGTTTCAATTAAGGCTCATAACAGTAATTGGTGTCAGCATTCGGTACTAACAGTTCCTCCAATGTTCGTATAGTTTATTCTATTAAATGTTCATTTACATAATTTAGTTGTAGCGGAATTTGAAATTGTCGGCAATTTGTACCTCCTTTGTCCTATAGATTGGGTTACTAAGGAATACTAGTAATAGTGTTTTTAACAGAAGTCGTACATTTTGAACCTATTCATTAAAATTGTCTACACCAGTTTCTCATTTATGTTCTGTTTCTGTTGCAAAAGTAGTTATATTTCTTCTCTAACTTAACACCCACGTGGGTCCAAGGATTAATCAGTCACGCCAAGTGCAAATGATCAAAATTTTATTTTCCAAAGAAAATGTCAAGTGAGTGCAGTAACTTTTACGTGAAAACTCGTTAAAATTCTCAGACATTTTGGCATTTTACCAATAATTGCCATAAATACGGTTATAAATGCAGTACACGACCACTTTATTACTTCTCAAGCAGTAACGTTATTTGCAGCTTCCTCATCCTGCTTGATTTGGATCTCTATTAGTAATCTATGAATGTAATTTCCGTAAACAGTTGTCGGAGTACAGTATCAAAGATTTCCGAAGCTTCTAGTTAGGTTGGGGAAGTATACATATACTAATGCTGGCAATGTTCCAGATATCATGACAGTTGAGACAAAGGTTGTAACTAATTATTGTTCATCAAGTACTCGTACAAAGAACATTAATACTGGGTTCTTAAAATAAGGGGTTTCTGGAGTACGCAATCTCGTTCCAGTACTTAAAACTACTTACGTACGTTTGGTTGGTTTACCTACGTCTTCAAGTTCAGTATTTGTCAAATTTTGTTTATACTGTGGCCTGTGGCATATCACATGTTTTGTTTTGCATTTTTACGATTTCTCAACGCGAATCTTTGGTCATTTGTGGCAACCGAGATGAATGTTTCGGAAAAATTCTTGAAATTTTTCTGTAAGTATTTTACAAGTAAATAATCCAGAATTGTAGGTAAAATACATAGCCTGGGGTTTTATTTGTGAGCTGCGAGTCATAAAGTATGTTAGTAAAATTATTAATTCTAATTTACCTACTATAAATACTAGCATGATATTTTAAATTACCTCATTAAAGTTTTCAGCATGTGGCCAACTCGTGACGGTCATAGTACGCTAACAAAAGGAATATGCTTGGAAATCATGAATATGTATTTTATTTGAATATTTCTCACATTTATTTCACGTCTCAGGTCTTTACGTGAGTTCGTTTCTCTTGTTATTTTAATAACTTGCACTAATTTATGTCTTACGAAAGAATGATCACGTCAGTCACATTGCAAGTCACATTGTCAGTCACATGCGCTATTCATTTAAGACAGGCTTCAGTTCTCAGACAGTTTTAATTGGCCACTTATTGGTATGATGGAGTTACTGACGAATAAAGGCAAACTGTGGAAATAATGTTCGATTTGCTCGTAAATCAATTTTATCATTTCTTCTGTAATTACTACGTATACTAATTTAATTTTGTTAAAAGTTGATGTGAATGAAGTTTTCCTTCAAATTAGGAATAAGATAATTAAATAAGGTTTCTCTTGCTATCAGGGAAAAACTGAACAGCCTGGGCAATGAACACACTTTTCGAAAACATTTTAAAGGATATTGCTAATCCATTGCTTCATATGTTGGAAATTGTGTATGCTCAACAACGTAAATAACGCAACGAATGTTGTTGGATTTCAAAATTAAAGCTATTGCTCCTGTTAGTGTGTTAGGCAATTACCCCGCTGATGTAAGTTTGTGCTAGAGTCAACGCAGCAATTGCTAACAAAAATGAAGATGATAAAAAGGTCACTGATAAGTCAAAAACTCTTGAACATTCAACCTTCTAGGTGCACATACAAATATTATGGAAATTTTGCCAGAGAATTGCATCAGTAACTGTAGCTTAAAACGGGAGTATCCACGGCGGTATCCACGTATAAAAGGAAAAATACTAAAATCATCAGAGCGGTAAATGAAACAGACAAGCAGGTAAAAGTGCATTAATATTGTTGTTGAAAAATAAACTCAAACAAATGAAATGCATTTGTAATTACCTACCAGCGGACAAAATGAAAACCAAAAAAATATAAACAAAAAACAGGAAAATTGCCTCAAAACCTTCGTAAACAAATGGCGCCTCGCTGTGGTTTCCAGACACAAATCCCTAGAAAGAACCACATAAATGTGTTTACAATAACACTATTTGTAATTTTACATACGCAGTATATTGTGGCGTTGAAACTGTCCAGAGCATATCAAGCGAACAATTAAACGCGCTTTGATTATTTTTGCAAGACGAAAAAAGATCTGACGAAGTTGTACGCAGCGGTTTCCCGAGAAGATTTTCGCTAGTGGATTATCTGGAGAATACGTTATCTTAGGATTTACAACCGCAGCCGATAATAACAATAACATAAGAGGTTTTTAACGATTCACCTGTATTTTGTAGTCAAAACAGTTCTTGCTAGTGTTTTGCATAATCAGCCGATAATGTTCCCACTGCTGGGACACAGGCCTCCTCTTTTTGTGAGAGGGAGTATTCAATACGCGGGCCCAGTGCGGGTTGGTAGATGCCACACATGTCTTTGAACTTTTGATTCTATGCCAGTTTCCTCAAGATGTTTTCCTTCACCGTTTTGAGTGATGGAATAATGTACACGCATTAAAATGCCGGCTTGGGTTCGAACTCACGACCTACAACGGCCTGCGCGGCCGTTACCACTGGGCCCCCACTCTATCAGGCATGCTACTGATATACATACTCGGGTTTCCCTAACGAAGTTTGTTTACATATTTGGGTATTTCTTAGCAAATAGTTTTTAATACTGTTAAAATATTCCACGGGTTAAATTGTAAATTATTTCTTAGTTATTAACAAGAATAAGTACCAACTAGGCTTCAGCTGTCATTTGATAAGGCTCTAATGTTTCTTATCTAAAAGGCCAAAGCAGTTTACATAATTTAAATAACACTCACAAGGGGCATTGAATTACATTATAATTTATTGACCGTGAAGAATGTTGTCGTTAGATTATTACAATGATTATTTTGACATTTACATTTTAGAACAAGTTTATTACGTTTAGAAATGGAATTTAATATTTTAAACTTATATAGAACACAATGTTATTTATGATACAATACAGCTTTGATAGTATTGTTAAACCCATGGACAAAGGTAAACAAAACAATACATTGAAATCAAAAATAGATAGTGATGACCCAGTTTTACCCAATAACTCCGTTTAAATTAAAAACTCATAAATATAAAGCCAATTCAGGTCGACTAAAACTTTATGAGTTACTTACATCATCTTTGATTGTACGACCTGCGGAAATGAATATCTCATTTACCATCACTTATTTACTTTATGTAATTAGTGGTTTTGTGATTCTAAAAAAAAGTATGATAAATAGCTAGTGCAGACTTATCTCTCATAGTTTGTAGTAAAAGCCAAGCCACGAGTTCATTATTTGACACCTATTTCGAAGAAACAACGTACAGTTTAGTTGATGTAGGATGTTTAACTTTGTGTCATTATTCGATTCGTAATACAAACACGTCGTATTACGTCGTTTAGAGATGCGAATTTCAATAAAAACGTGTCGTTTTATGTTTTCTAGGGCATACGTCAATCATTGTTGTCGTATTCGATTCGAGACGTGCAGTGTGACGAAGGTCGAATTTTATTTGTCTAGGCGATATCCCGATATATCGCCATACAAAATTATTTTCGTTTTCCAAACAACTTGTATTTCACTTTTCATAAATCACGTTGAACTTTACTGCTCAGTTATAAGGTTTAGTTTGCGTCAATAGTAAAAAAATCGTTGATGAGTTAAATTTGTTTTATTTGTATGGTGTACGCCCTGTCCTTGTCATGGCACAACCGACCCACTGACCTAAATGTATGAAATTAAACAATTTCGATGCTTTTGTTAAGATATAGGACATGTTTGCTAATTTATAAATGTCACGAAATCGGAGAGTTCAGTGGTATGTACTTACTTAGTTAGAATGTGTTTGTTCCGTTGACGCCATTACTCTTCTTAGAATCCGTGATTTTAGTTGTTAGAGATAAAATTCAGATTCGGGTTACTGCTCTCAAATATAACGCTGTAAACTAAAAATACTGTTCAGCTCACGTGCATCCCTGAAAAACGGTTGCTTCTATTTCTTGATTTGTAACCAGTAATGACAGACTGGTTTCAGTGTTCATGAAAACAAGTATCGTGGTAGCTTATTTCTTTATCAATCACCGCTTTAGCGGTCTTAATAAAATGAGTAGGTACATCAGTACACTTCACTCAAGGTTCTAATCTCCTTGATACGGACTCGGCATGCTTTCAGATCAAGTGCCGGCTAGACTCATAAGAGCTCACTCACGTGCACATGAAAATGTTAAGATGACATAAAACTATTACATGCGGTAATTTTCTCGCTATTACAGTAGAAAATTATAATTTTTTCAGATGCCAGGCGATTATTCAGCGATGTATACTTTGTCTGAGAGTAACGGCTACGTACAGTTGTGTATAAAAATATATTATGATATTGATTATGTAGGAACACTTGTGTTTTATTGTTGAAGTGAAAACTTCTTTAGCGGCGTTGTGCACTTTTGTTGTGATGGGTAAAAAATGTTAAAATCGCGTCAGGCCACGTGACCTGATCGAAAAATTCGCAAGACAGAGCTAGCGTCAGGACACGTGACCTGATCGAAAATTCGTAAGACGGAGGGAGAGTGTAGACCGCATTCCAAAATATCAAAAATGCACAACGTTAATATTCAAGTTTTCACTTCTGCCGGCACTCCCGGAATGCAACCCGTTTTTTTATTGATATCGACAGCAGAGGTTATGAACCCAAACTGTCCTGTTGACGTAGTATATATATGCGTAGTATTCAAATTCAGGTAATGTAGGTAAATATTCTTTTACGGGCGTCGGACCACACTTTTTCATATACGCATTTTTGGTACCCAGCTACAACGGAAAATGTTCTCTTCTGATTATAGTTTACTTTTGATAATGTTCGCAAATAATTTTATAACTAAAGAAGATGTTTGATAGAAGTTATACTGTTATTACAGTAGATACCGAGGTAAGTAGAACAATATACTCGTAAGGTTTATGTAACACTTGAAGTATGTGATGCCATAATAATATGTAACTTCGCGACCGAGACGGTGGCTTAGAATGCACTTAATGAACAGGTATATGGTGCCTACCAATTAATTGTTATGCAATGATTACACACCTCAGTACAGCTCTTACGATTTACGAAGTAGTCGAAGAACCATTTTACGAAAATCCATTTTCTGACCTATTTATGCTTTTATAGTCCTGAAATGATTGTATTGTGGGAATAACAGCTTTATCGTGCCCTTTTAGGCGGCCTACGCAAACCGCATTGTTGGACTATTTCAATTATGTCGATGGAAATAGTAAAATGAAGTACAACGTTTGTTTACTACTAAAAATATCTTCCCCGCGTCATTTCGCAGACGTTGACACTGAATAAAGCTGGGTTTCGACATTGAGATGTTTGATTACAATTTGTTTTTGCTTGTAGACACCAGTTTTGTGTTGTGAATCTAAAGATGCATCAGTAACTGGTTTTGTTAAGTTTTTATCGAGATTTTCCTGACATTGATAGATTTAAGTCCTTTTACGTTATCACTGATTTAACTTGAAGGTTAAGATAAGAAAACTATTAGTCTAGCAATGTTCAATATTTATTATATATCTACTGAACATTCTTGCTTGAAATTAGAACGACAGAACATAACAAGGTTACAAACATCAGAAACGATGATGGATCTGAGTATAAAACACTGAAATGATAGTGTGATTGAAAACGTAAACATCTCATCTAAGTTGATCCATTTCTAAACAATTTTCGTATCGTGTGCCAATATTAACATGTTACAGTTACAGACTACAGTGCGCAGACGCATTAAGATTATCAACAAACGGCTATTATGTTCTAGAATAACATTGCACGGACGAAATCCCGGAGTTGTGCAACATAATTGTAATAATCTCACCTGAAATTGCACAATTACGTAGTTGTAACATCGCTTGCCACCAAGGCTGCCATATCAGCTGACCAGGAAGAGAAGAAGCGTTGAATAGCGTTGTATTTATAGCGGTCGATATCTCAGGGGGCGTGACTCTTGCGTCGTTTTCACACAGGTGCAACATTCACGCAATGGGGCTTGCGATGCGTTGTCTACCAGGACCCTAATGACTCAATCAATAATGTTGCAATAACACTATTTCTATTTCCAGTAATATTGATAATTATTTTTAATCGAGGATGGAGAAAAACAAGGCTTTATCAGATTCTCTTGTTTTTGTTGTGGATCCCAGTCATGATGCAGGCTTCAAGGCCAAACACACTTGTTTATTATTATGCTTTGGTGCGGTAAATTAGCAACTCGATATTATTTGCCATCTGCACAATGTGTAAACATTACGATACTGGTTTGAAGGGTTATGCTAGTGTATAATACAAAGGAAAAAAAAAATAAAAATGAAAGAATAACAACGTTTCGTTATTCTGGGATCAACAAGTAGATTCATTGTCTTTTACGTTATTGTCTCAAATATTCATATTGTCTTCAATATTATTCCACACCCAGACGATTCAAGATCTATAGAATCCACTGAGACTAATTACTCAATTGACTTTTGTTCTAAAAGCATGCATGTTCCTTCTTAATGTTCCACTAAAGATTTTATGGTCACCGTGGCTAAATAGTTCAAAAGACTGACGTCATTAGAAAAAGTATGTCCATTTGTACAGGTATCAATATGTATCAATACATCATGTGATCACAGCTTCATTCTTTGTGTTAGTGGAACTAATGCGCCGATTATCTTTGAATTCACATCAGCCAAGGTTTTTGAAGTTATTAAGTTGTAACTTTCAAGTGGCGTTTTGTACTTCAGTAGATATCTTTGCTAGTTGCTGTGTTCCTGCTCCCAAATTGATTCTTATATAGTGGCAATTGAGACTATTACGATAGTTACTTCTTTATGGATACCTACTGGATCTCCATTTGCTATGCTAAAGTGCTTGCTCATCATCATTATTATATTATTATTTTTATTCTTTGCTCTTGTTTCATGTTTATTATTATATGTATATATTAATTGTATAATGTAAATGGTACACCACAGACGACTTCTATATTTGTCTCTCCTTAATTTTAATCCATCCAAAGGTTGTCTCCGCTCATTGTGTCACCCTTTGTAAAATTTTATATATGTATTTATGTTTCTGTAATTTGTATGGTGTACAATAAAGAATATTGCTCTGCTTTCTGGATTATCCATCGATTCTTACCTTGTCTCGCCCTTTGCCTTCTTATCATAATCAGACTACAGCAATCCACTGCTGGACATAGATCTCTCCTATTGCACGCAATTCAACTCGATTTTCGGCAACCCTCACACTCCAACTGCTACCAGCCACCCTACCGCCCCACCTAGCCTGCTACTTCACGTTTGCCGATTCGCGGTCTCCACTCAAGAACGCGTCTACCCTAACGGTCATCGGTTCTACGGTTAACGGGGCCCATTGCTACTTCTGCTTGCTTATTCTATGAGCTACGTCAACAACTTTGGTTCTCTGCTGGATCACCTCGTTGTGGACTCGATCCCTCAGAGGGACTCCAAGCATAGCCGTTGTTTTTTTGCCTTCTATTCTAAGCAGAATTGATTTTTGTTATTTTCACTCTTGATATTATCGGTGTTTCTACAAGTTTCTGTTATGAATAATTATTTATGATGTAATGTAGTGTCACATTCAATATAATTGCCACTTTGACTATTCATTTTTTAACGTCTCGATGATTTGCTAAATGTCTGTAATACGCAGTGCCTTATGTAATCTGACCTGAATGTCAAAACTCCAATGCCTTTGTAGGAACATCAATGTTTTTTTTTATTTACTTACCTTACCTGTATGTTTGTACATAGGTACATAAAGGTAACGTACCATCTTGTAATAATAATATATTTACACGTCAAGGAGGTCACACAAATTGATTAAGCAATGAACTCCCTATTTGTTTATCAACAATGCCTATACTACCGATTAGATAATAAAACAAAATCAGTTTCCTCTGTGATAATGTTTGTTTTTATGATTCCTCTACAATTGTCAGTGATAAGATTAATGAACTATGTTGTAATGTTTATTTATAAATTCGTGGAAATACTGGAAATATTGTAATGTTTTCTAGTTAATGGAAATGTTTGGTAAATATTGTTGTTTTTACTGAATGTAGGACGTCAGTTCTTTCAGCCATTTTCTTGACTTTATTTAGTTACTCCACGTTTTATTCACCGTACTCCGCAGTTCGTTTGAAACCATGTGTGTAGAGGATACATTTTAATAATGTGTCTGTTTTGCGGCAGTTAATCGGTCATTGGCAGAGGGTAACAGAACAATCGAATTTAGTCTTATATGCTAAGTTCAGGTAAAAATATTCTTCTTAATTAGAAAAAAACTCAAAATGATCAACATTTACTTAAGTTATGCGCAATAAAATGGATACTTCAGTTTGAAACGTATCTAATTATTTTAACGAACACACGTAGGCACGCATTTACCAAACTAGTGTCATTTACCAAAAATATCAGAGGCGTAACGTTTATTACGCATGTTGTATTGCACAATGTTATTCTTTATATTTTGTTTTGATACTGATAGTAAAATTTACAGGGAAACCCACATCAAATAATATCTGATTGTAAACATCTAAAACATCCTCTGTTGTAATGGGCCTTCTTAAAGCCTAATTTACATTCATGCATATCCATGCATGAATGTAAATTATTATTATTATTATTGATAATCCTATCAGCCTATAATAACGTTCCCACTACTGGGACACAGGCCTCCTCTCTATGAGAGGGAGTGGGCCCAGTGCCGGTTGGTAGATGTCACGTGTCTTCGAATTTTTGGTTCTAGGACATGCCGACTTCCTCACCATTATTTTCACCGTTTCAAGGAACAGTGGTGGTGAAATGAAACGAATGCGTTCGGTTATCTAATTTACATGGTATAATTAAATTTTCTGTGGCATACCATACATTGAAGCAACGGTAAAAGTTGCATGGTTTATACACTGTTTATACGATGCAAGTCATAATCATGTTGCTTCAATATTATTGTATGCCACAGGCAAGAAACCTACATCGTGTAAATGGGGTTTTTTAAATCCACACAATTTTACCACAACGGGTGATAGGTATGTTTGAACTTTCTCTTCCTCTTTCTCTCTCTCTCTCTCTTTGTTTCTCTTTCCGACTATTACATTCCAAATGGCAGTAAAATACATAAATCTCCTTTATCTTTTTTCTCTCGTTTTCTATAGATATTTACTTTGTGCCTGTATACCTTTCCAACATAGTACTTCTTTCAAGAAGACCACTTACATTAGGTAATTAGGTACCTAAACTTAATACAAAACCTGGTATTTTCTGGTAGGTACCTAGTTAATTCAAGTATCTATTTACACAAATCGATTGGGAACTTAACTAGGGTTTTCTCAAGGGAATTTGCCCTTTAATGAACACGATCGGTTATCAATATGACACTTGATAGAGATGACACTTGGGTTTTCTTAATCGTATGCATAACATAAACTTGATTAGGTTAGTATTAAACGCTATGATTATCTGTTTTGGTTCTTATACTAATGATAATAATTACCGGTATAACCCTATTCACTGTAATTGGGATCAAAAAGTCAGATGGCTGAATACTTAGTCTCGATAGATGTTTAGCGGAGTTAGCTTAATTGCTTAGTTCAAACTTACACTGTTTACTTGTTTACATAATTTACGTGATTTGTGACTAGTCGATTTTTCAATGGATGGCACGACATGGATTTTTTAAGGTTGTCGTTTTGATGTCCTAGTTTAAAATTCACGTGAGCTGAAATAATTATTGACGTATTTTATAGACCCTATTAAAACTATATACATTACAAGGCAAGGTAATGGCAGTAGGTAGGTACAAAGGATTCCCTTCAGAATGACCAACAACAATGCTTTGTACAATATCTGCATTTTAATGAGAACTTCGTAGTTTCGTATAATAATATGTGCTTTGTTTTAATTCATCGATTACGTCTATTGCATAACCAATAATAAAAACAGAGTTAATATATTACAAACGAATATCTACCTACAATATAACATCACGCTAGTATTCCCCGAAGGGTTGGGCAGAGGCGTACCTTTAGTACACCCACTACGTAGTTCCAAATGTCATCGTTGAATGTTGATGTTTTGTATCCCCAAAATAAAATAGCGACACTTATAGCCAATATTTCATTACCTATTTTTGTTTTCTTTCCGAAAAAAATGTAGTTTAGTACGGAAAAGTAATATAAAACTTTAAAACAGACTGTGACGTATGGTCCCACCAGCGTCGCGTCGGCGGCGTGGGCGCAGCCTAACCGACTCTGTCACAGCCGGCGTTCACGTGACAAGACGCAATTAGACAAGCAAGACGCACCTTCGTCATGTCATTGAACATATTTAAAAAACAAAACTAAGCAAATGTGACTCTTAAGACTTCGAATATAAGGCTAAAAATTATACCTTTTATACTATTTGACGCGACAACTTTGTTCGTAGTAATTCAACTGCGCAATTCTCGTCGTAACATCGGAATTTTGTGCCCCAAGATTTGTGTAAGATTGAACAATGGTCAGTGACGTCTTTACACGATCTTAAGGAGCTTCTAAGAATTTCGTAAACAGGGTCTTTGTGCCGGTATAATTAATCTGAAGAAAATCGTTTCAGTGTCCCTGATGACTAGTTTTTAACAAGCCAGTTTTCTGAAAATACACGAAAAAATCATCTTTATTTTTTAATATATCGTTGCCCTAGATAGAAAGATGCCAACATACTACATTTCAGAGAAACTACAAAATAATGAATTAGGGTAGACAAGATCAAACATTGCAAATTACAGTCTGTTTATTTCTCCACCAAAGACATCAAGTAAAAGATAGAAAAGCACGTAAGTCGTTTCGACGTTCACTGCTTCACTTTCTACATCAAAAGTAAAATTTATTATGAGCTAACCTCATAACGGGTTACTGACATAACTTTTACAGAAAAAATCTTCGTTCAAACAAATCGGAATTGTCAGCAATGTATGGAAGATTGATTGCAACATCGCAAAAGAAATTGATATTGACTGAATCATGATATTAATAGCACTCCTAGGAATAGTCTATACATATTCTTTTAAAGCGCTTTTTATAAACACCATTTGTGAATCATACTGAAAGTTAATTGGTTTATTTTACAGTATTGCGTAGTTATCAATGTCTGTGCTACAAATCATCAATGCAATTATACAGTAGGTACATATAGTGTAAGTATCGAGTCACGTGTATGGCATATAAAACATTTATAATATGAAGGACCAGACGTTACACAGACGGATCAATTTCGTGACGTAGATTTCAAAGTCGCTTGGCGAGACCTTGGTGACCAACCTTGACCTAAGTGACTTCCAAGGTGCACGGCCAATGTTTTGAAAGCAATTGTACCTGAGCGGTCACCATTAAAAGCAATCACAATTTAGTTGTTGACGATCCCTTCGACGTAAACATTTTTTTCTAGAAACTGCTCTTTGGCCAGTGGTTATTTGTCCAATGTTTATTTTCGTGTGGAAACTTTTGACCGTCTGTTATGTCATGACTGAATTCCGTATGTCCTCTCTACCGCACCAGTGGAGTGTTCCACAGTCAGAAGGTGATCTTGACCTCACACGTCCAAATTGAGAGTTTGTCAGAAACTTTACGATTTCATTCTGGGCGAGGTAAACATAAATGGTTTTCGTTCAGCCAATTTTTATGTGACAACGTTGAAATTTACTGTTTAAGGTAACATTTTGAAGGTATGGGCAGACCTTCAAAATGCAGCTGTTTTACGACCTGTTCAACGCAATTTTATTTTTATTTTTTTACTATAATCTTACAAGGTGTAAAAATCTAATTACATATATACAATTTAAAACATAATTATTAACATAAAAATAAAAAAATATCCTGACTTAACTAAAACTATGTACAAACTAAAATATAGCGTCGAAAAATTATTGTTATTATTTAGTAAATAAAATGAAAAAGCAGTATGCACATAAACTTAAACCAAACATCTAAAGATAGGAAACGCCGACCTCATCTAGCTTTAAAATATGATTGACGTGTAATAGTGTTTGTACAAACCTACTTACAAAATAAAATCATTTATCATTTATCATTAAAAATGGTGTTTAAAACAGTCATATATTATGTATACTGCAATGGTCTTGAAAATATTATAAACAAGGCTCTTTATGAACAAAGTTCAGCAAATGTAACTTTAAATCAGCTTTTCCATATAAACACGAATTTAAAGAGATACGACCAAACTACAAAACATTTGTTAGCCATATTTGTTTCAAATTAACTACGTCACTTAATGACGTCAAAAGTAATTACGACGTAGTAAAATTAATTATAAATGACGACACTCAAGAACAGGAAGGGCATTCATAAAATGATAAACAGATACATGCTATCGTAACGTAATGTACCACCCACTGGTCATTTTGATAGACAGGGAGACAAATCAAAGGGTTATTTTTATCCTAAGTCGGGCGAGGGTTGACCCACTGTTGACGGCCACTAATGACGCAAGTACAGACCTTCAGTTTAATGTTTAGTATGTAGTTAGCTCCTAACTGACCTGATATTAATCGGCGTAAAGTTTTTAATAATTATTTTAGTACGGCGAAAGTGATAAATATAAAATATGAACTTCAGAGTTTTATACATTTATATTTTCAGCAGCTTTTCGTGAAAGAATTTCAAGTATTTACACCGGAAAGAAAAATGGTTTGAGCAATGCGGAAGCTAAGTCTAATTTTAACGTGAATTTGAAAATAGAGTCTATATTTAAATATAAGGACGTTTGGTTGACTTTTAGGCGACGATGTTGAAGAATAGACGGTATTCATAAGTTTCGGTTATTGGCAACTCCTCGTGTTTCACCAAATTCCCCAATAGCCACAATGCAAGACCTACGTATAATTTATGCGTATACGTACTTACAGTACGTAGGTAGTATTTTTCACAAAAAACAAACAAAACGGGTTTCTCCCCAAATCCGTTTTGTTTTTCAAGATTTCCACGAATGACAGCTTATTATTCAACCCAATGTCATTATTTTGTAAATCGTTGCGTTATAAATAACATAATTAGATACGAAAAATAATACATTAAACCGGTGCGATTAAAATATTTCCGTTATCAACGACATTGAAACATTTTCCATAGTACGTAGGTAAGCACCAAATTATAATTATGATACGGCTTGTAAATAAACAACGGTGTTTACTACGCAGATACGATAAGGTTAGTAACTTTTATTAGGAATTAATCATACTACAAAAAACCCATATAGTATACATACCTACCTAAATTTCTGTGTATGTATTTATGTGCCATACATAATATTTTCAGCAGAATTTTGTAAAAAGAAGAATGCAATTTTTCATCATTCTAAAATCTGTGGCAGGGTTCCTTGGTAGAACAGAAAGAAAATAATACGTTTATTTGAACACTTTAATTATTTATCAAACTTTATTATTACAGAACATTCCTCAAGACTCAAGCATTACTTAAAACTAGTTTCAACCAATCAAATGGCTCTAAACTAGTTTTAAGTAATGCTTGAATCTCGCTCCATACTAGATAATTTCAAGGCATCATCCTGTATAGCAGTTTTTGTAACAATTCGGAAGTAATAAAACGCACTTGAAACTGATAATCCACAAGGCCTTTAGAAAATAAATTATGACTTTAACAAATGCGGAAAAACTACGTTTTCGTCAATTCCATTCCAATGTCATTTATTAATCCTTATTGAATCACCAGTGACATTGGATCGAAATACGGACATTTTTAATCTTAAATAATGTTTTAAAGAGAAAAGATTTGACTTTTTGTATGTTTGTTTGTTACGTTTTCACGCTGAAATGGCAGAATGGATTTGTATGAAATTTGACACATGAGTAGATCATGACCTGGATAAGGACATATAATATTTTTTATCTCGATATTCCCACACGATCGAGACTTATGCGGGTGAAACCGTGGGGCGCAGCTAGTTATCAATATACACGTGAATACTAATCTACTAGCATAGTTTTTTAAATAAATATCGTATCTTATCTAGAGAAATAGTAGGTTGATCACCTAGTTTCTGATTATCCAGGTACTTTACATTATAGTTTTGAAAAATATTCCGTTCAAACGAAATTGGTTCAGATCTGACTCATCTGGGTTGTTCAAAGCGTAGTATTGAGGCCCACTTTTGTATGACGCTACGGTGCTGTGACGTCATAGGGAAATTTGGGCGTACCTATATAAAATGTATTAGCGTACTAGTCACTCATACCTGGTTATATTGATAAATGGTGTCTAGACGAAAGTGCAATTTACTAAGCTCAACTTGGATTTAAAACGTATGTGCATGCATACACATGTGTGTATGCATGCACATAAATCCAAGTTCCATATATGCACATAAATCCGTTTTAAATCCAAGTTTCTGCCTACCTGTATGGGAAAAAGTATGTGTGTTTATTGTAAACACACATACTTTTTCTCATACAGGTACGCAGAAACTATAGAATAACTGTAGAATTTAGGTATAGTTTGGAAAATTAATTGTGATTGACAACCTACGTCAATTTGCCGAGTTATAGCCATTTCATACAACTGTCAAAGAATGACAGCTGAGATTTGAATATACGGTCAATTTAAGTTGTTAGTCAATTTACTGTACAGTCGGCATCTTGGAAAAGCTCTGCAATCTTGGTGGCAGACATTGTCCAGATATCGAATCGCACCATGAAACTCTACACTTTATTTGTCATGATGGCTGTGTACGTTACTCTGAGAAACATAAGGATCGTCTACAGTATTCAGACTTCTCATGTTTATAAAGGTTAATTTGCAGAGAATTTGAGAGGACCCTTGTTGTTACAATGTTTTATGAACGATAATGCACGTGAAACCGCTTCTCTCTGTTGCCCGGTCGACAAGATGTTTCAATTATATAAGACATAAAGGTTAAGAAATCTTACAAAGAGAAGAGCCAATACTTAAATTGATGCAGTTAGTTTTCTTTGCCAATTGTATGGTATATTTTTAGTGTAATAAATACGAGCAGTAGTAGTATCCACGACGAATCGTTCTGAAACTCACGACTACGAAAAACGTGCATTATTTTTCACGTGAACTAACAACAAAACCGAGTAACGCAAACAGTCATTACCTTTTTCGAAATAAAATTCTTATCAATTTCAACTTTAACACAAGGTTATAAAATTCAAAGTAACTTAGACAAAAGTTTATTTTGCAACTTACGGCGAACGATACAACGCACGAAGTCTTCAAGGCGTTTACGCTGGACGTACGTAAACGTCCAAAATGTACGTAAAACGTACATTTATAAAGCTTGTCTGCCTTATTGTTTTCCTCGAAGCCAAATTAAACGAGCAGTGTTCCGGCAGTCTGAGGAAAACCGGGACGAAGACAGTTTTATTATTTGCATGTGCTGTGAAACTTGTAAGACGAATTTACTTTTGGTTAACCCGTTAATTTTTCGGGTGCAAAACCTACATACCTACCTACGCTTTTGGTGACAAGAAGGCCAGCAATGTGTGCAAAATAATTCTAATATCCTTATTGTCCGTTAAAACTATTTTTTTAAATATGATACTGAAACAGCCGGTCTGTTCCGCAAAAATCTAACCGTAAAAATTTGTGTGAAGTGAGCTTGAAGTGAACTGCCATCCTATTTGATGTTAAATGGCGAACTTTTTACAACATGGCGAATTTTTTACAGAATAGCACTACAGATTGTGCTAGAATATTTAGCAGAATACTAGCATTCTTAACAATATAACTGCTAATAACCATGTCATGTGTCGTTTAACCACTTAACAACGTGCGCGTGATCACAAGAAACTAAACACGTTTTATGCTTTTCCTCCTTTCAACTTGAAACGCAATGAGAAAACATCGTCAGTGGTCATTTATTCTAAAATAAATAAAGCTACGGCGATACACGATTCATTTATTAAACTGGACAACGTAATAGAAATGCTTGACACAGAGGCGGATACTGACAATGATAAGAAAAGGGTTAAAATGGTTGCATGTGATATTGAGAATTTCGCAAAGAGCTCTGAAGATTTGAGTGTTATAACAATTACAAAGCATTTAACATCTTAGCCTGGCAAGAAACCAGGAAGTCATAGACATGAACAAGACCAAATGAATGATAATGATAATGCATTGTCTCACGCTAATTTTAGCCAATATTTTTTGGCAGAGAAAGCGACAAATCTTTATGTCACCATAAATATTTCTCGTTGTATTACCTACGTCAATAATACATTGTAGACAAGGCACATGTGACATATTCAAATGCTATGCTATATAAACAGTTTTATTGCATTTAAATATGCTTTTGCAGTCTTCTGCCAGTGGTTTTACTCACGTCTGTTTCTAAATCGGTAAAGGTAATAGGGTCTCGAAATAAATCGGTTTATAGACTGTTGAAAATAAATCTTCGATCGAACAGTTTTGTTGTACTTATGTGTGAATACCCTGTTGAAATAAGCATTAAGATAATAAACATTACTAAGAACATCTTTAACCTGTACAGTTACCAACAGATTTATTGGCTTATTGATAGGGTTTACGCAAAACTCGTTGGTTTTACGCACCAACAATTAGCTGATATTTTCGTAAAGCTCATGTTTGGTGCGAACCGTTTCAGCATTTATTTTCTCTAGTACATATTGCATACTTACATATTATGCCTATTAATATAGTTCGCATTATTTAAAAAAAAAACAAACAAATCATCAAATAGTCAATTTTGTATGAGTCAAGAAAGTATTTTGATGGTAAAGTTGTGTTGTAATACTTGTAATACATGAGAAACAGAGAGCCACTTAGCCATTTCTCTTTACGATTTTCGAAATGACGATGGTAAAAATTGTCAATAAACCAGTGGAATTCAGTAGAAGTCTTACTCATTAAAGTTTTCGGTTGATTCTATTATTGGAAGTCAAACCGAAGTTGAAATCGATTGGAATCATTTACTGTTGCAACGCACGAGACTACTCAAGCTTGTAAGATTTCAATGCAACTTGAGGTGCAGATGAGCGGGATGCAAGTCATAAAATCTTAATCAAATTAATCAACCTGAATACACCTCTAATAGGAGCTTCGTTTATTGATGTGTAACATCACGATAAAAAAGAAGCTGACGAAAATAAAAGGCACTAAAACCAAGATTAAAATCTTTCCCATAACTTTGATGGTTCAACTCATCGACAGGTTGATTACGAAGCAAGTAATAATTTAATTGGGCCACACGTGTACGCACATCGGAAGGGACGATGCATTTCGAGACTGGGTTACCAATGACGTCAGAAACGCCCTACATCTACTGCCAGACTATTTTGGTTAGGTTTTTTTAGAACGCATCTCTGGACTATGAATGCAGTTTCGTCTATGCATGACGAAATAAAATATTTAAGAGTGTGTGTTATTTTGAAGCTAAGCTGTTGATAATCATTTATCACTTTTAATTTGTTTATCAACTTAGTCTGGTGCAATACAAAGGTTGTATGATGATTGCATCCTCTCAACCCAAACAACCTTTTTCGGGTCGTTGGGTAATTAACACATAATGTCTTAAATAAATTAGCAAAACACTGCAGGCATTAATTTTTCACATAAAGTACCTAATCATGTTTGATTAATCATGTTATATATTATAAGATTTGAATAAAAAAACCCCCGTTTAAATCGTAGGTACTTAAAGATAAGATAGGTATAAGAATGGCATAAGTTATTAATATTAGTCAATAAAAAAATATATTTACAAAAACCCCCGGTAAAGCTACGTTTTTCTTCCTTCCTATGTTATTTTTGACAAAGTAATTATTCGCAGCTGTACTTTAACAATACTGTAAAATATTATTCGCCAAATTACATAAAACCCTCACAATACCTTGAAAAGGGCCTTCAAACGTCCTCCCACAGATCACCTACCTAATAGTTTAGAGTATTCAGAAAGCCATTATTCAATTACCTGTCATTCCCCGTGAAATGACAGGTAAGGTCCTATGGAAAGGTCGCAGCGAAATGACATTTCACGGCACTGTTACCTCATACGCCTCACGCTTCCATCTTTATTAACGGGCTTATATATTTAGTTCAGTAGCTACTCCCCCTATGACGTCAATGCTGACATTTGGGTATGTGTGAGGCAAGCGTTTCTAGTCTAATAGCCATCGCCTAAGAGTTATTGCTAATAAATAAATTGTCACGACTCATAACTAGTGGTTTTTGTGAACTTTCTACTAAAATGTGATTTAGAATTTGTAGTGCATTATTTTAAGTGCGAACGTGTTAAAAAATAAAAAAAACAATGAATCAAAAATAAATAACGATTCTATCTCTCTATGATATCTCGGTCCTTCTAGCTTGAAGACTTTGTAAGTTAGACAATTCGACGACTCAAGTCAAAACTAGGCAACTTCTTCATTAGACAGTCAATCTCAAATCTGCAGGTACCTTCAACATCTCTTGCACAACATTAACTATGCCGGACGTCTGAAAAACATTTTCATGGAATAGGAAAGTAAATATTTACCTCACACCGAGGTGAGGAGTATGGGATTGACAATCTGACGTCTAGCAACACAGTTGTAATCACATGTTGTAACACATTATGTTTATTGAACAGTACCACTGTTTGAATTATTGTCTATTTTGGTTCTGATCATGAACACGTACTGGCTGGAAATTAACCACGGTTTTATTGTACACTGCTAGTGAAAAACAAACGTTTTTCAGCAATATTTTCGGTTTTATCGGTTTTCAGTTACGTTAATGTGTTTAATATCTTGAATGAATGTGTTTTGTAATGAGGCCCTTTCGAAACAATCACTCATATAACATAAAATATTTGTGTCGATTTGACGCCAACGTTGTAAGCCAAAGCTGATTGATGAAAATGAGCCATAACGGAACAGCCCGGCAAGGGGTTTACTACTCCCCGCCGTTTCGGGTTACACAAAGGTGCATTAATATTGTTTGACACAGAAATGGCAGACAGTGATAAAATAAGAAAGAGATAGGACACTTTAATACTACCGACACGATGAACGTTCCAAATGTGTCTGTGTACGAAATTAACGGGAGGACCATTTTATTGTGAGTCACTGAACTCAAACGAGACACACAAACAAACAGGTGAACAAACTCGCATAACATCCGATTTGATGAATCGGTATCGGAAGTAGGTCTGTTGCATTTGATTTGTAATCGATTATTGTAATCGAATCGAAAGATTTACGAATCGGATTCGTAACGTGCCCGAATTAGCCGCATCTTTGATCGTAACGATTGAACGTTTGATGTGTTCCATATGCACAAATAGCGCCGTATCTATTGATGCTAGTTTTTTCTTCGATTTTGATTTATGCTGCTCGTGTGCCAACATCGAAGTTACGTAGGCTTTTACTAGGAAAATATCGGATGCAAATCATTACGAAATATGATAATAACAATAAAATAATGATAACCAAATTAGACCAAGAGATTGCCTGGTAACTAAGATGTTTAGTAAATTCTACAAGTCTTAAGTCCTAGTCTTAAGGACAGCACTATGGTTTTCCTATGACCCTACTTATAAATAAAACCTCCGGGAAATTACATGATCAGTGTCTCATCAAGGAAAACGACCTCATGTTTTCTCTTTATATGGCAAACATGCATGCACTCCTCAAACCATAAGTTAAGATGACTCAGATCTTTATCAAAAGTATTTTTCCCAAGAAAAAAAGTAAAGGAAATACTTTTCATTGCATTGCTTTTCTGAAAAGTGCAGCGATTTAATCGGACATTTCTCCTAAATTGAATTTATAAAATCTGTTTCCTAATATGAAACATAGATACTGAACAAGACCATATGCAGTTAAGAACCAATAAATCATAAACAAAATGTAAACGTAAACGGGAATAACCGATTTGAAGCCGACGAGCAGTCTGAAGTACGAACAAATGTATCTTATTAATATCTTTCGAACGTAAACATATATAAAGGAAGAGGTTTCCCCACTCCTTTAATTTAGTACAGTCATCGTAAATTTAATTGTATTTATACATGTTTACATGTGCAGAGCATTAAATTTATGTGATTTTCTTACTAAAATAGTCTTGTTTTTCAGTTGGAGTCTTGCTTTGAGTATAGTACTGATGTGTTGCATATTAACCGTCTTGCAACTCAGGAAATATACACTGTATCATCATCAGTTAGCACTTTGCCTTTTCTCCAAAGAAGTTTCACAGAAACGATTTCTGAAGTGGCTTTAGTATATACAATACTAAAGCCACTATAGTACTGAAATCACAGCAATACAAGTAACAGTGTGAGAGGTCGTTGACTGCTAAGTATATTTTATTCAATACATGTCATGTTCTGTTACGAAATGCCGTTTTCTGGTAATATTTCTTTATCTTTTCCTACTAATGAAATAATTGCCTTGCCAAATTAGCAATCGCTATTTTGTTAATTACACTACATTACAAGGACTAATTACGTGTTATCGTACATTAATTAATGACTTTTAAATGAAACTGAACCATGTCGGATAGGTTAAAAACCTTTCCAGTTTTAATTATCAGGGAATTAATTGCGTCTTTTGTATGTTATAATACTAGTGCGTTAATTGGGTTTCTACGACGCAGACATTACTTGACTTAATTTGAAACTTTACTAGACTTTACTTGAAATAAATGGACTTGTATTTTATACAAGTCTATTTATTTCAAATTAAATCTAGTTTGGAAACTAGGAAATTGATTAATTTTAGAGCAGAATTAAATCGTTAGTTAGGCATGCTGCGACGTAAAAATACCCGTTTTATTTTTACGTCGAAGCGCAGTAAAATAATCAATTATCATAATTATTAAGCCTCTCACATTCCCTCATAATTTTACTATTATAATAGTCTGCGATAAAATCTGTAGATAATGAAAATACTGTTAGTTATTATAGGATTTACTACCAGAGGCGCGAGTTTCACTTCCTTCACTACAACTTCCGTAAACAACACTTTCTTTGACTATCATTAGTTGTGTAGTAAAATTATTATTAATATTATTTATATCTATAGTTGTTAAAGATAACAATATAGTACATGGTATTCTTACTACTAGAAGAAGTCTTGGGGAAGACCAAAGAAACGATGGATGGACTGTGTGAAAGATGATATGGCTAGAAAGGTATTGACTACCGAGATGACAACTAATAGAGTAGTATGAACGAAAGAGACAGATTGCGTCGACCCCAAATAAATTGGGATACGAGCATGAGGGTCGTGATGTTCTTACTGCCTTAATAAATTTAGTTACTTAACCAATAACAAAGTTATAGTTTTACACGTTTTCATTTTAGTGTTCCAAACAAAAACATAAACACGAATTTCTATAATTTACAACCTTATCATCGTTAACGTCAAATAACCCATATTCAGTTGGAAGAAAATGAAAAGAGAAATGGGTCCATTGAAGTGGTTCCAAGAAATCTGGGAGTAGAACTAGTAAATTGAATATATCACGCGTGGCCAAGATTTCGTCTGGTTGGACCCAGCTGCCAGACAGTCTGACTTCGTGTATTTTTAAAATAAATAACACGTCATACCAATAATTCAATTCGTACAGATTAAATAAACGTATATCGATGAACACGCCACGTTAGCCTAAATAAAAATAAGATAAGTGACAGAAGAGTTTCGTCGGCTCCTATATTATACTTTTGATGTTCACCGAAGACTTCCAGACTTTTCCACGAGGTAAGATTCGTGTTTTAGGGAGATTCGTTGATAGTTTTATCATATCCTACATCATATGCTCAGACATTTTCTATCAAAAATAATGATAATTATAAGCTTGTTTCTGAGAATTGGACTCTTTGGCAAGTCATTCATTTGTATCATTGAGTTTGGAAGTGTGAGATGAGGTATTTGTCTGGCAGTGAGTATGATAAGTCAACAACTTTACCGCATCAGTATCTTTGGCCTTTCTCCGGAGGTTTTTGCCCTTTTTGGCTTCCCAGAATCATTGGCGATTTATAGAGAGCACTGAAGTGACTTAACAGATTCTACATATAAAAATAAAGTCTAAAATATTCCCACTGCTGGGACACAGGCCTCCTCTTGGTGAGAGGGAGTGGGCCGTAATCTGACCACGTGGGCCCAGTGTGGTTTGATGGATGTCACATGTCTGTTTTTTTGGTTCTAGGACATGCCGGTTTCCTCACGATATTTTCCTCCACCATTTTGAGAGCAGTGGTGATGAAATATTTTTTTTTTCAAAGTATGGCGCCTTTTAACGCCTAAAGCGGGTTTGAACCTATGACCTACAACTAATAAGTCGCGGCCGTTACCCATGGGCTACCACTGCTCTCCTAATCTTTATTATTTGAATATTATTATATAATTATTTAATCAAATCCAGTCCATTGTAAAGCTTATCTATTTACTCTGGAATGTTTACACGAAGACAATAATTTAAACCAATATTTACGTTCCTACCGTACTATTCATAACTGTTACTATTAACATTTGTAATCTTTACATCGAGTTTAGTTCAAGTTCAAGGCGTGATTTAAATTTAATGTTGGTTCGCTACGGAATGAGGACAGAGTGCGGACATTTGACCTCTATAGTCTCGAACGCGTTGACGCCGACCGATAGGCCGAAGTATAATACAAGCTTTAATTATTTATGAGACAGAATTCAATAGTTTTGTGTTTTGTTTTGTGTTTTGTGTTTTGTCTATTCAGTACCGTTGCCTCTAATGAAATGTATAAAATAAAACGTAGTAAAAGAAAGTGGCTGTCTGTCGTGCTGGTTTAAAATTATAATTTAGAGGAAACGGTACATTTTACCGTTGTTGAAATAAAGATAAAACACAATGTGTTATTGTTAATACATGCCTCCTATAGAAAGACATCGTGTTCTGAATATTTAATATACTGCTATGATGTATGCACAATCCTCAGGATTGTGAAAAATAATGAACAAAATCCTTCCTTATAATATTTGCTTCGTTTACAAGTTGATTGTACCATCTTGTACTGACTTCAGGTGCCTATGGACAAAACTGGATATCTGATAATATGCTATAATCAAACATAATTATACAATATTCAAGTCTAAAAAAAACCAGCATGTCTTGATCACTAAACACTTCGGTGTTTTATATACCTACCTGTTATGTCATTATAGGTCCCGCCAACATTTGTCTAATATATTCGTACCTACCACCATTTCAGTCTATTAATATTCAATCGAATATTCGATGTTAATCTTCGATTCACAGACACAGAAAGTTGACACCCCTCCAAATGAATGCTATAAATTATTCAGCACATAATATCTGATGGAAATCTTCAATCCAAAGTGCACGTGAACCTAAAACGTGATTTTGAATTAATTTAGATTGAAACTTGGTTACAGTCAAAACAACGTTGGTGCCAATTTGTTTAATATTCCACTTTAATATAGAAAATTAATGATTAATAACGCAACATACTCTGGTTATTACGATAATAAATAATTTGAGCACATCCAGAAAGCGGTTAAACACTTTCGCGGCCAGAATAAACACACGTTTTGAGTGTTTTTGTAAAGAATCAACAATATTTAAATGATAGAGAACAAACGTTATTTCAAACGGAAGTCGTTCCGGCGGAGAATAAAAACAAATCAGTTGACAATCTGACGAGAGACGTTTTAAAAGAGGATGCAAAACTATGTTTAAAGGATGAACATTATTAACTTGGATAAACGGCAAAACAAAGGGTCAGTGATGCAAATGTCAATAACAAACCTACTAATGAACCAGTCACAAACTCACAATCGATTATCCTATTAAGGGAGACGAAGAACGACTATATGAGAGGTATCATTTCTTACGTAGTCAGTTTTCTGTTTATCCGGATGTCTACCCAGGATTAGCTTTTCTAGTTATTCATTATTTTCTCCAACATCCATAAACAGTACCCAACCAATGCTTGCGTGCAGCTCAAGGATCCAAGGTCTTAATAACTACTTTTATCATAATTGCCTCGACACGTGTATCTATTATTACAAATACTATTGAACCTTCATCAATCTTTATGTCTATGTAAATAGAAGTCATAGTAGCTTGTCATGGGGCTGCAAATACACTGTTCCAATTACATCTATTTATGATTATCACCTCAGCAGTTCATATTTTACGTTTAAATTTATATAGCTATGAGTAAATTTTTGCTTTGTGTTATTTATATAACTATCTGTTTTATCACAATTAATTTGAAGCAGAAGTATTTAGCAACGTTTGCTAAGGTTTTTTCGGAAGAATTTAGATTTAGTAACCCAGGTTAAACATAGCTTGACTGCTTCACTGCAGAACCATTGCTAAATACTACATCTACTGCCGTAGTGTCAATGACATTGTGATACGGTTTCAACCCAAGTTCATTGGGCTCTACAAGAAACACACCTCATTGTCTTCCTGTTTTCAAAACACATGCCCAAAGTTAAAGAAACAAATAAAACGACAGGCAATTGTTTACCCCAAAAGAAGAAAAATCGACTACGCCATACGTGCTCCAGAAAATCGTGATAACATTGCACGCGGAAGCTGGTTACATTTTTGTTTTAAACAAACACACAAAATTATAAACAAAGCCCCGTACTCGAGTTTTTGGAATCTAGATTTATAATGTGGTTGTTGTAACACTTTTATAGCTCAGACGTTCACTCGTAATTTATTGCGTACTTCCAAATGTTTGTTCTGAAGAAATATCGAGCTGATGCAGATGCTTTCAAAGTGGTAATTAATGTGACCACTTTAGTTGCGTTACCAAAATGGCATGGTTTAGAAGTGCATTTGTTTAATTTGTAGCTATCAGATCAACCAACCATGTATCCTAGGTACCTGTATTACAGTCTCCCCAGAGATGTGCCTTAACAGGCGTTGCACAGAGGGGGCTCCGATTAGTCTTTTGAGAGGTAACGGTGCTCCTTCCATGTGATGGTGACCACCGGGGTGGTTTTAGTGAGGTAAACATCCCGCCCTCCCCTGGTTTTATTCCCAAAGACCGCGCGCCTTTTGAAAGTATACCCCCCGAAAACCCCGAAAACAAAAAAAAAAGAACCTGTATTAGCAAGTGATTATGGCCTATAGAAATTACTGGAAGAATGATAGAACAATGGAAAACTGCCAGCTGTAAAATATTGGTTTGCCTTCCTTGTTAACGGAATCCATGAACATGAGCACAATCAGCAAATATAATGTTCTGGAAACTGCTGGGGCACAGGCCTCCTTTCGGTGAGAGGGAGTGGGCCATGGAATTAATTATAATAATTTATATTATAACAATAATAGTTATGTACCAATTTTGGCAAGAAGATCATCTATTTGTTCTTCATAGGGTCACGATGGCTGTTGTTTGAAGACAAGTTGTGATGTTATTTATCCCCGTTGCTTACAGTAAAGTGCATATTACTTATTCATCCGTTTCAGTAACCATTGTGTTTACAGAGCTCCTTGGCTTTTGTGCGTTGTTTTTGTTTACGAAAATAGTTTATTAACGTACTATAAATTATACCTCCACGTCTGCAAAGCATTACTTGAGTGAACGAATTACGAGTATTTAATATTTTCCGATTTTAACCTTCGGAGCTTTTAACATCTGTACAAACAGGAGTCATTTTAGATGACGTGAGAGACAGTAAACATTATTTTATGAGAATGGAGAGAGCTCGATAGTCGAATGTTTATTCTTCTGTATTTTCTTTTCATAATCCTTTGTCTTACAGAATATAAACAGACACAGCTTCTATAAAAAGGTGATACTGATACTTGATGTGACGGGATCGAACGTAAGATGAACCTCATAAGGACCCATCAAATACCACCATTGTAAGACGACTACCGTATCAATCGCTTAGCAACAGCGTATGTACGAGTAGGTACAGACGGGGCACAAATGACAGGGGTAAAGTTCGATACGCCAATTAGCTGTGAAATATATGCACGTAAATTAAATTTATCATTAGCGTCAAACAGGAGTCGGAAATTGAGAAAACCCGGTCGCTTTGTAATAAATAAATGGCTGAAGTGCCCATAAAACAACAATAGGGTATACATTTTGTAAACCACGTGGAAACTGTAAGTGCCAATATACAGGACATTGACAGACCTTGGGGCTACTGTTTATTTATTTATTTTATTTTCGAAAGGCTTACATACTAATAACATTATAATAACGTTAATATAATATATAACTAAATTGCTAATTACAAGCCTCGACAGATAAAATCGGATGTTGGATCGGCTTGCCCTGTGACGTGTACGTATAAAAACGTGGGAGCAGTGTACTTCGTTTTGTTGTACAAATGCTTATTTAGACAATGGCTCACCTCCCATCTTGCACCGCATGGTCACTTGCACACGTGAGGATCTAATGGCTGCGTCGGCGAATGCTATTTGCGTTGCTGAATTTTGAGCCAAATTAATAAAAAAAAAAAACAATATTTTTGCCGTGTCGATGGCTAAAATATAGTTTTAAGAAGTAGAATGCTTATTTATACATTTATTACATTTAAAAGCAGTTAAGGTTCAGTTTTAATTTAACCGCACGAATCTTATCTGCCAACTTAGCTTTAGAGTGGCAAGCAACAGACTGCTAATAAATGGAAATACCTTAGTTTTAGGGATTCGTTGTCAAAATGTTTGCTTCACAGAAAATGGCGGGGTAGGAACAAAGTATAAAAACGATGACTTAATGTAATACTTGGTAATTTTTTGTACAAATAATGATGACAATGTCAAATGTTATATTATACGACTGTATTATTATGAATAATTTTATTTCATAATCCAATTTTATTGTGGCTGAAATAAGATAGGGGGGAGTTTTGTAGGCATATCTTGCGTAAGTAAGAAGGAAATATGTTGGCATATCACCAGCTTTATATCGCCCTTGGTAACCGAAGGTGTAGTATGTATACCTACTATTATATAACTATATCTTTGCTATCATTGTGACGACAGCTGTTACCAACTGGGTAATTTTAATTCATACGATGTTCATTTGGGTTTAAAGTTCTTCAATATTTTTTGATCCCATTTTTTAAATATTACGAATTATTGTTGTTAGTCAGAATCTAAAAAAGAATACATTTAAATCTTCAGAAATAACATAACTCGCGTGATTAGTTTGTACATTTTTTCAGGTGACGAGTTCATAACTCATAATTATAATTATCTGCCTAGATAACATCATCAAAGTTGATGAAAATTTTCAGTACTTGCCAAACCGGATTACTAGTTATTTAAATGTTTTCATTTCCAAGTATTAGACGAGCTTCAACTGTTCATAATTTTAGTTTAATTTTCGCGGATGTTCACTATGTCAGCTCTATATTTAGTTTATGGTGACAAATTAGCACTTTAACTGTGTGGGCTACATCTTTATCGCAAATTTTAGATACGTGTTGTCATTGCTTCCGATGTCACATTTTAGATTAGGTAGACGTGTAGCCTAGAAGATTTTTTAGTATTAGTCCAACCCAAATATACATCGGCAGTTTAGAGAAAATAGCTCAATGTTATTTACTAGTAGAACTAGAATTTTTATCTTCTCGAAACAAGCGTAAAGTATGGGTACTTTACGCTCAAACATATTGTCGTTTCATTTGTTTAAACTAGTTCATCGGAATAATATCTTCATTAGCCAAACGTGCTCAACTGTGACATCTGAACCAGTTTTACTGCAATAAATTTTGTCCAATACTCTTTAATGTTTCAGCAATGTTGGCTTATTTGACTCTTGGACATAATTTTGTGTTTTCTCGTCCATTAGTTTATATTATTACTCGTAAAATGTTTAGAATTTCACAAAACAAACATCTAGTTTTCTTGTCCTCAAAACTTTCTGGGAATAGACGCGTGAATTAGGGCAGGTACTGACGTGTAGAATATCCAATTACCTTTAATGTAAACTGCAAAATTGAGGTGACCTATATACCAATATTTTGCATCCAAGAACTACAAACTATTACACTAAACAAAATTAATATTGCCGTCAAAACGTTTGAAGGCGCTCTCCAATTACTTTGTCATGCACAATAAAATTTGATCGTTCCGTTTTCAGTGAAATAAAACTCATAATCCATTAGATAATTTCTAGGTAACAGCAAATATAAGATTGCCAATATCTATAACAAATTGATGTTTGACGCAGAAAGCTAAAACAGAATACTGACCCATTTCTTTTGAGGAGAACGTTCTAATATGACGTCAATGTGATGTAACTGGATTATCTGAACGTTAACCTGTTCCAAAAGAAAGATAACGTTGCGTAATAAAAAATAATATATGAGGGTCAGAGTGATCAATGGTTATGGACTAAGTATTAAAAGAACGTGGTACTGAATGATTTATTATCAAAACATCAATGACCATGTAACATTTTATAAGCTAATCCCAGATAATATTTTCAGTATTTTCCATCTCTTATCTAACTAGTACTCGTAGTTACTAAATGCAACATTGGACGAAAGAAGGTACTAAACAACCGTAGAAAATAAATTATGAAACATTATTAGTCAAATCTTTCGTGACTAATTTCTTCTTTAGCTAGTCTTTCACCAGCATGCAAAATCGGGGCGACCAACTTATAATTGCTGTTACGAAAATGTATTGCTATGCCAATTTGAGTTAAGTGTTATGGAGATAAGCCATATTATTCTTTAGTTCTAAAATATTTCACCTGAAAACACTAAGTTTGTTGTGGGAGAATTTAGCCCCAGACTTCAGACGATATATATCTGTGTGAATGGGGTAGAAGTATATAGTATCGTCTGGGTTGTTATTTCATTTGGCAAAATGTGCATTTGGCGTCTATTCAACCGTTAGTATTCTTGAATATTGAAGCCAAATAAACAACGTGTTTGTCCAAGCCACTAGATATGACTATGTAAACAAAAATTTGAGTAGGACTCGTTTGTTTGCTTAAGACGAGTGATTTTTTATTGTTGTTTCTTAGTTTATTCGGGTAAAAACTCAAACATTCTGGAGTTGTAGAGAAAAGTAAATTGGAAAGCATTATTTTAATGTTCTCTTTTGATAAATTATACAGCTCTGTGAAAAATTATAACTATTCAACCAAACATTTGGGAACATTAACTATTTTAAAGCCAGCTTTAACAAGATTTATTCGCGTTTTTCAGGACTTATGTACCGGCAAAAACGCATAACTCTTTTCTAATCCCAAGTTTATCGTTGATAAAAATGTTGCCTTATTATTTCCCTTTTGTTATGCAACCACTTCTAAGTATTGTGAAAAGCTGGTATTAATAGATCAAAGACAATAAGTACGTACTAATATTACAGAGTGAAGTGCATCATGCATGTCTATTGTATCAATGGTATCTATTCTTATCGTGACAATGGCTATAATTATAGCAATAAAACTGTTTACAGCTATATCGTTAACATCTTCCATATCCGTTGACCGACACGTGGTGGTTGATCTTTTAAAACGCTGTTATACTTTCAAGGTAGTCTAAAAATGTTAATGCTGGAGTTGGCATACAGCTGCAATAAAAATAAATGAAAGTCAGTATGTGCCTTTTAGAAAAACCTTTTTGGAATATCAGGTTTAACTTATGTAGGTAAATGATCATTATCATGAGACATGTGACATCTACCAACCTGCACTGGGCCCGCGTGATAGATTACATCGTACTGGATCTCACCGAGAAGAGGCCTGTGTCCCAGCAGTGGGAACATTATAGGCTGATTATGATTGAATGATCTTTGGATAAGTAACTAATAAATAAAATAAAATCATTTTAATTCGAGAATCACTGACTCATAATAGAAATAATACACTCGTAGTCACATTACATACACAACACTGGTAATTCTTCATTTCATAACATTTTTCATAGTAACTATTAATTATCGATTGAAATTAGCTGATAGTAGTTATTTCGAATATTGCTATGTACATCATCGTGACACATCTCTTAAATATTTTTATCAAGAAAACTACCTATATGTATAGATCACCCCAAAACTTATTTCCAATTAAGTCCACAAAAAAATGAAAACTATTCTAATCAAATTATCGTGTTTAACCTGGTTTCTTTTACAAATTAATGCCATATACCACACCCATGCAAAGTGGCCTTAAATTCACGAAATTGGCACTGGTCTTTTGGGAACATCTGGTAGGGTAACGCTCTAGTAATGTAGTAGAAACATTTCGCGAACACGCGAGCAGTCACGCACGATTTTGAGGTCAAGAATCTACGGGTCCTCGACTCATGCCCTTGAGTTTTTTTTTTTAAACCAACGGTCGTCTCGCCCGGTCTGCGGTGTTGCCAATCGTAAATATGTAAATTCGCTACAGCAAAAATGCGTGGCTTTGCGCTATTGTCTATGTTCGGGCACGCAAAGAAGGTATTAATGTCAAAAGGTTAATTTGAGGTTATTTTTCGTGGCGGGATTTTTTTCTCAATGTTAATGAAAATGTTTGATGAGGTAAAAACCTATTACCATTCGGTAATTATTATTTGTGGTTTGAATTTGGCGGATTAAAACGTTCATGGTCACATAATATTTTTTATTATACACATGGCTTCCCAGTACTACGTTTAGGATAAGCCACAAGGTTCACTAACATCACTCTATATGCTGTGGTGACAGTCTATATAAACAGGTAAGTAGGTAAATAAATAACGGAAAATTATATAGTTTTTATCACTAGGTTATTAGCACAGTAGAACATAGGCGGCTTTCAAAGAGGTGGGCGCTCTAAATAGGCAAATGACTATTAATTTAAAATCATCATTCCTAATTTGCACGATGAGAGTCAAACGTTATGGTGACTAGAACAGTCTATGGAATATTATTTAAGTGGATAGATGTCTGATTAAATTCGTAGCCAATTTCTAAGCTAGAATTGGCAATGTGCTTTGTAAAGTTACTTTGATGTCAATTGAGCTCTTTACTCTTAATAATTTGATTGCTTTGAAATATCCAATACATACATATTATACCTGCCGAGGTTTTCTTTGACATCGTTAAAAAAATGACGATAAAAATTGAGGACGGATCTTTTGAAAATGTTAACATTTACTTAACAGAGAGCCTTAAAGCTACTACAAGCAAAAAAAATTTACCTGGTTTTGAATTATATCATTTACGACAAAAACGGTACAAGACCTTTATATTTATTTACAAAACAAGCTACCTGTAGGGTTTTTGTAATACTTACAGTGAGACTATTAAATGAAAACCCTCAAAGAAAATGATTAACAACAATAGGTACATAAAACAATTGCTATGCAAACTTGAAGATTTATAAGACAAAGGATAATGGCAACATAGAAATACGGTCCTGTATTTACTCATACGTGCAGTTTACCTTTCGAGTTCGACGACCGGTTACGCACCTGCGATCATTATGATATTTTTTTTTTTTACTATCGCCCTTTAAGATATAGACAGATATACAATATAATGTGAACTTCATCGTTCAGAGGAATGTCATCAGTTCCTGTACGGCCAGTGACTCACCAATCTTATAATAAACTAGGTTTCAATTGCATTTAAATTTTCAATTGCTGTTGTATCTGGAGTTAGTTTAAAATTATTTTTCCTGTTGCTCCCACAGATTAGAAGTCTTATACCTAACACTGTTAAATTATGTGGTTTTGGAGCCAAGAACTGTGATACCTAAATTTTTCCAGTTGATTTGTTTCAAATAATAATTATATCACATTAGCGAAACATATTTAAATACTGTTGCCACCGCAAAAAAAAAAAACATCACCATCTTGCCTTTTATATTTTGAACGTTAGATCGTGTTTCGAATGGAATAGTTTTCAAACAAGTTTTAATATTTAACTGTATCTTAGAATTACACGTCGCAGATTGTTTACAAAACATGTAGCCCGTCAACTAAATATAAGTTATTGACACGTTAACCAAAAATAAATAAATTGAAGGAATTCAGTAAAAAAAAAAACTGTAAAACTAGCCCAGATCTGCCGCCAAAAACTTTCGTGAAGGTGAAGTGAAGTGTTTCATAACTAAAACTGTTCAGTAGTAACGTGCTGAAACACATGCCTGAAAAACGTTACTATTACACGCCAATTTTGGGTTGAAGCTGCTCTTACTTGCGTTAGTAAAAATTAAAAAGATTTTTAGTTTTGTACCTATTCCTTATCAAAAAGACTCAAAGAAACCCGATAGGACATAGGTTGATGCGTATACCCAATCCAACATCGGCCTTACGCAATTGAATTGTAGGACCTTTTTCTATTTCTCGGAGCATTTTCAGCTGCATGGTTGTAGTAGTATTTTATTTCAATAATACTACTACTCGGTGGTGTAATTTATCACGGCTTACGCAATCTTTCAAATAGTTTCAACGTTTGTAACACTTTATGTTATGTGCTTGAACAAAACATCAGTTTTGTTTGGTATAAAAGTTAATAACCGAAAATAAACGACATGTGTTTCAGGATCAACCAAAAATATAAAAACGTCACACGAAAGCAGAAAATGTACCTTTTTATCCAAATCAACGGGCTAATTAAAACGCGTTGAAAGAAGGAATTAATTGGAATAAAGATAAAGTTTACTGTCAACGTCCTGCTCATGCACAGTTCGTTTATTAAAATACACAAAAAAGTCTTTACACAAAAAAGGCGTTACGCGCGTATATTCCCATTTACTTCTAAGAAACAAGTTCAACAACCCGCTAAGATCCTTGATCTCTGAATGAAACAGTTTTTTATTTATTTTAATGCTTAAGTCTTGTAGTACTTTAGGTGTAATTACAATAAAAATAACGTTGTTTTTGCACCTGTGGGAGAGACCATGAACGTGGTAAAACTGAACTTTATGATAATTGTTGTACAACTATAAAAGTATCACTTCCTGACTAGGTATACACGGGAAAGAAAGATTAGGCTCATTCTGATATTCTACATTTGCGTCTAGAAAAACAAATAATAAAATGATGGCCATACTCCTTATTAAATAAGACAAATACCTACCTCACATAATGAACAACATTACCACTTACCCTGTCATTAAAGTTGTCATTTTAATAAAAAGACTCATTAACATGATTACAACGCGCCGTTGCTATTCTTGCTATACACTAGTTAACCTACACAATATAATGAATCAGCTCATCTCTAAGCCATTTACGGGTTAACATACATAAGGGTGCGGCAAGATTAAGTAACACGTTATAAAACTATTTTATATAATATGTCCACATTATTTGACATAACAGACTAACCTCTCTATTGAAACATGTTAAATAACCTTATTTTATAACATGTTATGTTATACCGCGTGGTGGCTTACGATCTATTCCTTCTCATCGAGAGGACCTGAGCCAAACAGTTACAGGCCGCTTATGCTATGTTATACATATAGTGTGGTCTTACCCTCACGGTGAACTCAGGCTATCAACACGTTTCCTGCACCATCGCCATATTTCATCTTACGTGTCACACAGGGGTCAAATCGACCCACAGACTAATAATAAATATGTTTATTTCTCACCACAATATTGTACAGTACATCATTTAAAATGTTATCAACTAAGATTATATGACCTTCTTATCTTTGAAGGGAAAATGGTGTGAGAAAATTCTAAAGTGACGCGATATTACGTAACATTTTGTTATGTTAATTTGATACTATTACTTGCTTGATTGAAATGGTCTGTCTGCGTGTGTGACCCATGTTTCCCCGTAATTAACCGCCCCCAAAGGCGTGGGTACGCGTGGCAGATGATAATCACCATGTTTTAGATGCGTGATACTTAATTGATTGCACCTAATGTCGTTTTTATAATGTACTGAGTATCAAATTCCTTGTTGAACAAAATGTGAATAATGCTTCGAATGATTTTACTTTTTTAGCATGGAAGATATGTCAACTAAGTTGGTGTGGGAATATTTTCTTAGTAATAACTAAGAAAAGATTCCCGAAGAAGATTTTATTAAAAAGTGGGAAATGGAATACTACTTCTAATTTACAACATAACAATGTCACAAATTCATCTGACACACAGGTATACCTACAAGAGAAGAAACTTTACCTAAGTTAACCTACAAATTATATACTTTTTGATAGAACAACCAATTTTAGCTAAAATTCGTCCGTAATTTGTTAGTACAAGGGCTGATTTTTCAATCGACAGAAAATTTTTATTCGTGGAATAAAATTAACGTCTGACGGTTTTGTATAGAAGAACTGTCAAAAATTCAAAATTATTCCTCCGATAAAATTATCTGACGTTGGAAAATCAGCCCTAAACCAAAAGAAAATCAGACACTTCTACATCGTTTAATACTGTCCGGTGGACATGTTTATAAATAACTTAACACTTTAACATATTGTCGGTTAACCACTTGGTGATTTGTCTAGTGGTTTTTTTGGTGTGAAGATTTTTATTGCCTTTTGTCTGTTTTATCAGAATTTTAAAGGAATACATTAATATCGACAATAAAGTGTCTTACTGCGCTCAAATCGGACGCATCCGGCTGGCCATTGCGTTTTCTGTCTGCTCAGGAAAAAATAAATAAAAATGCATCATTTTTGTCAGTCGAATTTCACGGAAATAACCGTAAAACAGTGTTTGCTTTATCATCGTAATATTTTATGACATGTTTTACTCAACGGAAAGGTATCATTCAAATAGTAAATGTATTAGCTTATCTAAAGTATTGTAAAGCTTTTAATACATCCGAATTTTTCCAACCACATAGCGGATTCGTGATTCTCATTTGTTCGTAATCTCGTCTCTTTAGGTCGTATTTTATCCATAGTTTATCTTTTAAAAGGAAAACTACTAAAAGTGTGGATTTTTCCGGGTACTGCAATGATGGATTCTTCGTAAGGTTTCGTATGTTTAATCAATTGGTTCTATCGGAATCTTGTAAGCGTCTTTGGTGACTTGGATCGTGGGCTTAGAAACAAGCCAGAGGGCATCCGATTCAAGACTGTTTGCCAAGGGAGCAAACTACTATTTGATTGATCTCTTTGGTGATTGGGACTTTTACTAACAATATCCACATTCCAAATTCAAACTACTTTTAGTCCCTAGGGATTAAAGAGCTATTTCAGTCCCTGTTTACGAAGAATACACTAGCTGTTTTTTAATAAAAAGTCTCTTTTAGTTATAAAATATCTCGCCCAAATATAGTAAAACAATTTAAGTACATTTCACTAGACAGCCTAGCGACCGATAGCAAATGTATTGACTTTGACATTAAACGTGTTAAAGTAATTAACAAAAGAACACAGGGAAACAATTATACGGCAGCATATGTTTCTGTTAGTAGGTACTTTGATGACGTTTTCTTGAATACAAAAATATTGTTCAAAAATTATAAACGCTTTCAGAGATTCGAAACAGCTGGATGGACCTTTAACAAAAGACGTCTTACGTGAACTTCCCGCGCGAGTAATTCGCGATGGTAACTGTTCAGTTTGTAAAAACAAGGTTGTTTTCAGTGGAAGAAAACAAATTATTTCAGAATAATATTTTGGCTTCATTGTAGTATTTTTTTTACTATAGCAATTTCCTTTTTAATTTTATACGTACTTTGATTACTTTATCATGATTACTTTTTACTTTTATTTTTGTACTTATCTGGTAATTTTTCATGATTCTGGTTGTAAACTAAAAAGGCAAACGTACGAATTTGACACTGACATACTGATTTTCGGATCAATGAGACACGATAACTAGAGATAATACCGTCATAGTTAGTTCATCACGAGGTAGAACATGCAATCGTATCGTGGCCGACTAAAAACTGCTACTCATTATATTGTCACATTCCTAACTAAGATAAATAGTCTCACTTATCTTACTTACATAGAGATACATCTTATTTAAGTTTATGGAAAATTACGTAACGATTCGTTAGAAAAAAAAATCTGTTAACGTTTATTCAGAAGATTAATTTATTGGCGTTTAATATATTAATTGGCAATAATTTATTAGTAGAAAATAATATTAGTGTGATAAAAATAGGCAATATTGATTAGATAATGTTGAATCTCCAACAGACAGATGTCTGTCACAAAATATGATGTAACATATCAAAAAGTTTCTATGTTTGAGACTCGCTTTGCAATTGTTTTCTCCTCTTCTATTTTTGAAAGCTCGTTCTATTGGACATTGATCAATTAAATAGGTACTGTCCAGTTATATTTGAAATCAGAAAAAGATAAACTACGTTGACATTATGGCATCTTGTTGATACTAGTAATTGCTACCAAACCAGTATACCTATATGGTATCAATGTCACCAGTTAAGTTTCTAATCCGACCTACTTTTTAACTGCGACAGACAACTAAAGTATTGTTTACTATGGACATGCATATATGAAAGTGTGTAAGAAATTATCATAAGGCAAAACCGTCTATTGTTCCAAATCAACATAACGGACATGTTGATTTGAACCATATTTGGAACAACAGACGATTTGTCCTTATGATAATTTGATTACATCTTATCCTTGTTTTTTTCCCGTTGGTAATAGCGTAGGAATTTGATATGGCGGGTTTCTTTTCCGGTTTCCTGTATGTTGGGACTTGATTTTTTGGATTGAATGCTTTGGAAAGTTTGTATTTGCGAATGAATACGGTCCATGCAGTCATGGACCGTATATTTATTCGCAAATACAAACTTTCTGGGATTTCAAAATAAAAATCACTTAAAGCCAGTGCTTTAAGTGATTTTTATTTAGTTCACGTTAGTAAGGCGGTATGTCTCATACTTTGCAATAGACCATAATTTATGTGGCTTTCCTCAAAAGACCAACTCAGACATCGATCTACATGGTTTTCATATGATCTGACCAAGATTATGTCTGGACTTTAAAAGAGACTGTGACCTCTGAGTTTGTTTCGGCCTTTCTTCTCAGACTAGTCAGATAGGAAACGCCGACCCCTAGTTTTAAAAATATGATTGACGTGTAAAAGTTTTTTACAAACCTACTTACAAAATAAAATCATATATTATTTATGTAGGTACTACCTACTGACGTAAGACTATAAATGGCTGTAATATAAAAAGTTAAGAGGTTGACTGATATATATCAGGTGAAACCAAATATTCTTAATATCAACCTACAGCATCGTTAAACTCATTAGCATTACGAAATCTTCTAAGCAGCTAATACAATTTCTCCAGCCGTCGAAGTCCATAACTTTCACTTTTCTCCACACTTGTCATGTGACATTAAGTCAGCTAATGTCAATTAATTACTATAGAGATAAGAAGCAAACGGTAATGTCAATGTCTTGATAAAAAACAAATGATTGCGTGTGATTAAGCTTACTCGTATCTCAGACGCTTGAACTGTATCTTAAATTCGTGTTTAAAGGACATCTTGACTGCAAACTTACTAAGATATGATTTAAATGGATAGGTAGGTAAATGGATACTTCATTGTCAGTATCAAGTTGTCATTATTTTTATGAGTAGCAGTTATTTTTATTGATTCAATTTTGCCGCCGTCAATTAATTCTTAAAAAAGCAATAACCAGTACGTAGCCTGTAGTTGGTATAGTAATTATGATAAATTAATGAAACAATTCGATTAAAATTCGTAGTTTTATTGGCATATTATTTAGTATAATTGTTGTTATGTATTCATAAAATATTCTAGTAGTTTAAACCTTAAACTTTAGCCAATTCTTCTATACAACGACTCTTCTCAATCTTGTTGGTCTAGTGGTCGCCGTTGCTACTGCTGAGCATGAGGTCCTGGGTTCGACTCCCGGGTTGGGCAAAGTGTTTTTAGGTTTTTCTATCTGGAATTTCTCAGAATCAGCCCGGAGTCTGGATTTGTATCCAGTCGATGGCATAGGCTCACCCTCACCCAGTATTACATGGTACTTAAAGATAACTGGCGAAATGTGGGCGTTTTATCTATCTGCCTTCGGGGAATACAGTCGTGTTATGTTATGTACAGACGCCAGCAGGTCAAGCTACCCGAAACTATCAAATTTTCCCAATCAACTTTGAACCTTAATGCTTTCGCGATAAAGTTGAAAATCTATTAAAGAAATTTGACAGATCGTAGTAGCTTGACGTGCTGGCGTCTGTACTCATAAAATATTCCATTAGTTTCTGCTTAAAATTTTAGCCAATTCTTTTATAGTTAATTCTCATACCTTTTCAATTCAACTACCTATAATAAATAAGATTGCAACGATAGGTTTTTTGCCCCATTCGCGTAGCGTGACGTTATTTTAATTAACCTCTAGCTGTAAGTAGGTACTAAATTATCTTTCGACACAAAAACGTTTTTCTTTAAAAACATTTTGATGAAATGACACAAGTGATCTGTGTAAGATACGGCATAAAAACAAACAATTACCTACTTCTTACAATAAATTAATATGAATTTCGTTACCTATTGCTTGTTGCTAGTGATATAATAATATTACAACAGTTTGTTATAATCTCTTACATCATTTGTATTTGTAATACTCCAATCACATTTTATCATTTGTTTTGGTGATTGTAAGCTTCTGAACTGTCTGAAAAAGTCTTCCAATTATATATTTTTTTGTGTATTTTACGGATTTTTGCGGAGTAATGGCGTAACACATTATCAGTGCTTTCATTCTGACAGTTCAACAACATTAATTGCGTTATTTACGTTGTTGAGCAGACGATTTTCTCGAACCTTATGAATTGCAATGGATTAGCAATATCCTTCAAAATTATTCAATGATTGATAGTGTGTTACGCAAATGCAGGAAAAATTTCCCTACAAGTCATCCGATGTTAATGTTAGAAAACAAGATTAAAAAAAAAAAAAAAGTTTTATTACCTTCAATAATTGTACAAAAAACACTTATCTCAACATTAAGCTTTACAACTAGGGAAACAGAGTGTTTTCGATGAGCTCGTGCACCCAATGTAAGATTTAACTTGTGTTTAGGGTGCCAGCTGCCAGCGTCCTCGCCAAAGATTTGAACATTTGTAGCAGTAGTTGTAAGAAAAGCACAGTACGTCATCATTAAATTACTAGCTAATGTTGTGTCCTATTTATGTACTTAGCTATGTATGTGTGTGTGTATTTGAGTGTGTGAGGGGACCATAATTATGGTGAAAAATTCTGTTTAAGTAAGTCTGTTTAAAAAATAATTATGAATATTTATTTTTTAATGACTATGAGATTAATTATCATACAGATTGTGACGGCACGGTTGGCGCAGTGGGTAAGCGATTGACACCTGCGCTGCGTGTCGCGGGTTCGATTCCCGCACGGAACAAATATTTGTATGACCTACATGTATTTGTTCCGAGTCTGGGTGTTTTTCTATCTATAATATGTATGTATTTACAAAAAAAAAAAAAAAAAATGTATATAAGTAGTCTATCAGCCATCGTGTTACCATAACACAAGCATTAGGTTGCTTAGCTTGGGCCAAATGGTGCTGTGTGAAATGTCCAGGGATATTATTATTATTATTATTATAGATTTTTCCAGTCACTGTTTGAGCTAAGTATCATATAACGAGTGGATTTCTTTATTATAATATTTGCTCATTTTTTTTTTTTCGTTGGCCTTAGATACTTATTGTTTCCCACTGCTGGGCAAAAGCCTCCCCTTTTTCCTTCCAAACCTATGTCCTGAGCGATCTCTGGCCATGTTATAGAATTATTACATTTGCTGATGTTACAGAAAAATAAATGCTGTATAATATGTAATCGGCCATTAGTAACCATTATATTTGAATGGATGAAAGCAAGATTATGTGTCTTTCAGATTTTTCCATTCACTATTTGATCTACCATAAACCGAGTTTTCTTCATTATATTTGCTGATGTTACTAAAAAACGTTATTGCTTGTTATCATATCTTGTTCTCATCCGGAAAGAAGGATGTCTTTCATGTTCGTCGGTCTCTGTCTGGGTTGGCGACAGTCGGCGGATATCATTGTTTACGTTTCAAAGCTTGTTATGCAGGGTTTTTGGGGGTTTTTGGGTTTTAGATGGGTGCAAAGCTTTTTTTTTTTTTTTTTATTGACAATGGGCTCACTCTTGACCTCAATCCAGCCCAGAGGCAGGGATGAGATCTACGGTGGAACGAGCTTGCCCAGAAGAAGCCTATTCACTCTCGCCCTGAAGAGATTAGGGTTGTATGAACTCGGGAATGCAGACGCAGGCAGACAATTCCACTCCTTGCTTGAAAGGGATGATATTTTAGGCCCTTTACAACATATGTAATTGTTCCCTTTTTTTGTTGAAACTGTAAGGTTTTCGACTCTCAGGTAGCGCCTAGTGAATTTAAGTGAATAGAGTTTTATTCAATAGAAACATTTGCTTTGTTATGCAGGGTTTTTGGGAAATGAGCGCAAAGCTTGAAAGGGATGATAGTTTAGGCCATTTACAACATATTTAGCTAAACTTGTCTTAGTCGAAGTCTGTTCCTTTTTTTTGTTGAAACTGTAAGGTTTTCCGACTTTCAGGTAGCGCCTAGTGAATAGAGTTTTATTCAATAGAAAAATCAGCTTAGTTACTGAGAACATAAAGTCGTTATTTATTCACACTAGTCAGAATCAGTACCTACATGAGTAATCGGGCAAAAAAAAATAACTTACTAAGTTTGACTGGACACTTTTACCAAATAATTAAAATAAAATATTTGTGGTTAAAAAACCTTAAAATTTCAACAAAAAAACCGAAAAAGACTGTACCTAAGATGTTGCTAAGTATATTATAAATGGCCTAAAATTTCATCCCTTTCAAGCTCTGCATCCATCTCCCAAACAGCCTGAATACTAGGAGTTACAATAGGTTATTTGTAATTACTAGTAAAGTGTCCATTCTGTTGAGGTTATAATAATATGCGCATGTAATTTATGTACTCATAAACGGTGTGAATTGCTTTTTATAAAGTAACATATTACCTTGTAAACATGAATAATTATACCTAGGAGAAATACATACGTTGACTGTTTTTATATTTTCTATTTTATGTACTTGTAATAAGAGTCATTTTTCTTTGTATAAAGAGACAGTATCTATTAACAAAACTGAGTGGGGTTTTGACTATCTCATCAGAAGTTGACCAACTCGTACATATTGTGTTTCAAACGAAGATCATATCGAGACTACACGATTATTTCTCAAGCAATCGATCTCCCGAACTAGTGTAGAATCCCACGGCCTCTTTCGATTTAATTTCCGCGGTTTAAAAAACTATAAACATTAAGGTAATAGTAAAAGTTCACGTTTAGTTTCAGATGAAATATACACGCGTCGCACACACTTCGTTAGTTAATATAAAATCTGCGCACGTGTGTGTATGTGTAGCTTTGACCACCTACGTATACGTCACAGAACAATAAAAATATAAAAACAGATTTCTTTGTGCACTGTTAATGCCTATGCCAACTGCGAGGGTTATTCCGTAACACACTCAGTAGGTGCCATTTTGACAGTTCAACAACATTCATTGCGTTATTTACGTTGTTGAGCAGACACATTTCTCGAATAAGTATAATATGAAGCAATAGATTAGCAATATTCTTTAAAATGATTCAAATTGTGATTGGCTGTCCAAATTCGCCTGCTAATAATGTAAGCAAAATGATTCATAAAAACATTATCAATAGTAGTAAATTTATTATAATATCTTGGCTTAGTATTTAGACATTGGGTTTCCAAATAATGGAATTCCCCGCTATTTCAAGATATCAATCTAATTTCTCATGATTTACCTTTATTGTTCCATATTTCAGTGAGCGATACGATAAGACCTTATCGACTTAACAAATGCGGTTTACTATTAAGCTATGTTCACGATAGTAATAACTACCAAGTACCTACCCTTATATCCGTTTCGTCGGGGTCAGATTGACCTAGTTCGAAAACAATGCACGCGAATTGGTTTAACGCAATTCTGCGTACTTGTATACCTTTGAGTCTGTTGCTAAAGTCGATCACTTAGATTGACAATAAGTACCAATTACGTGACTGGACCTACCCAAGTAATCGTTATGTCATGTACTTGTATTTGTACTGAATTTTATTGAGTATATGGTTCAAAGTAACTTGGAATGAAGTAATCGTGTTTATTTTAAAATTTAAGATACGCTAGTATCTGTTTGCATCAGTTTGTATTAGAGCCAAATAGCTAATTAATCCCCACAAACACCTATTCGCTTATTAGAGCAAAATATTAATCAGTCAATTAAAACAATTTGAGTAACTACATAATTGACGACACAAATTAATTTGTTGTGTTGAGTCGTATACTGCGAGCCGTCTGCACAATTTACTCTGTGGCCACATATAGCCATAGTAGGCATCACGTGTCGGGTCATATCACACTTGAGACGCGTGCGGCTACGTACGGTCAACCACATACACTTGTGATGCAAAAACCTGCTACTGCTACTAAATAAAGGCGCTGTCAAAGCTGAATGGGTACGATGTGCGTGTGGCTCATTGTACCGATGTGTGTCGGTTTGATTGCTTCACTGTATGCTGTGTGAGTTGGGTTTCAGTAATTAACTCATATCTTAACGGTGTAGGTAAATATATTATATGACTCCAGCGTCTGGGATTACTGGGTACCTAATTGTTTAAATTTTTATTGCAATGTAGGTCCGACCCACTTGGTAACAGTCTGTTTAACGATATCCCTTGTCAGGTCTTAAGTTCATTGGAATAAAGGTTATTTTACCATAACTTTATCAGAAAAGTTGCGCCGGGATTTCTTCAAGAGTTTTACCCTTACACACGTATTTCATTCAGTATCATAATGGTCATAAAACAAATGGTTTTCGTACTATAATAGTATACTATTCTTCTTACACCTCATTGATATCAAAAGCGTAACAGTTGCAATAGCAAATAACAACGATACACGTTCAAAGGCACGTGTTTTAAAAACAGTACTAACAAACCTTCGATTATCGGTTTATGTAAGCTGCAAGGAAATGAGAAAATACCTGAGAAATTAATGTGCAGATATCCTATGTACCAATGCATATGGTCTGGTACTTGCATGGCATAATCAGTTTATAATGTTTCTACTAACTGGGACTCAGAACTCAGACCTCGTCTCTATGAGAGTGGACCATTATCCACCACGCGGACCGAGTGCGGGTTTGGTGGATGTGACATGTGTTCGAATTTTTGGTTCTAAGACATGCCGGTTTCCTCACGATGTTTTCCTTCACCGTTTCGAGATCAGTACTTAATATGGTTTTTTAGAACGTGTTCCTACTATGCCCATATAAAATAGTAACTACAGAAATATTATTGAATTTCCAAGGGCATTTTAAACTGGCCATTCATACCTACTGGCAGTCGTAAAGATTTCTTGATTATGTTTTTCTGTAGTTCACGGAATTGAACCAGGTTGTGGTTACAAAAAACACATTAAAAGAGGCTTACAGATCGGAGAACATGTAGAAGCTCAATGTATACGAAGTTAAATTGTTCTTATAAATAGATAGAATACCTACTCTTTATTATGTACCTACACTATAAAAAAATACAGATATAAATGAGGGAACTACCTATAAATCAACTAAGTAAGATCGAGAAGGAAATTGTATATTTGATATAGGTACAATTTCCTGCTCGATCTCAATGAGATGCATCTTATTTCTTCAATAAAATACAATGATTATTTGCATAATGCTCTCTGGTAATATCCCTAAACCCAAAAGTAAAAATAAAATTCTGACCGCGTAATAAAGACCGCCATATTAAAGTAGCAGAAGTCATAGATCAAGCGATACGCAACTACGTAAGTAGGTACCGTTACGTTTTCTCGGTAAAATCTACATAGGATAAACAGTTGGTATATCTCTGGTTTTTCCGAAGTGAAACTTTTTGACCAGGGTCTTTTTATTTACCAGATTGTTTGGCTCATCTAATAGAAGTACTTAACATAACATAATCGGCCTATAATGTTCCCACTGCTGGGACACAAACACAAGCTTCCTTTCGGTGATAAGAAGTGGGCCGTAATCCAACACGCGGGTCCAGTGCGGGTTGGTACATGTCTCATGTCTCCGAATTTTTGGTTCTAGGACATGCCGGTTTCCTCACGAAGTTTTCCTTCACCGTTTTGAGAGCAGTGGTGGTGAAATAATTTATACAAAGTGAATCGTCTGTCTGGGTTCAAACCTACGACCTTCTCGTAAGTCGTCTGTTACCACTGGGCCACCACTGCTCCACTAATAGAAGTATCTAGTTATAATCCCCCAAGCAGTGCTGAATCTAAGAATAGTTGACCTTATTTCTACTTGTGGGAGTCCTTAGTAGGCGAGAGCTATCATATCTAAACTCAACTAATAATAAAACGATGAAAAATCTATTTTCTTTACAAATAAGAAACTCATTCGGCAGATTTCCATGTTGTGATACACATGGCATTGATTCGTGTCAATGACCTAAGATAATATCTTCCCCATACATCATTTAGTTCTGTCCATACATTATCATTAAAGACTTCCTCGAAAAGACGTTTATGGCCGTCATGGAAACTGCCTTTAGAAAATTGCAATGGAAAATGTTGAAATTGTATACATCGTCACTCCAAGGTACGTAATATGACTTATGTCTGTATGTAAATCAGTGAAGGGGGACGCTGAACGTCATGATCATTACTCATACTCGGATTTTCCAGGTAAATACAGATGATTTCGCAATACATAAATAAAATAATATAGTAGATAAAGGTATATAAATATATAGCTAAGTAGGTAATCCTTTTCATACGCAGCTAAAGACGTAGGTATCTCATGAACATAGGTGATATTATATTCGTAATTGGTCAAGTTTTTTCTTTGCACGTTCGTCATTATGACTCCATATAAAAAGGTACATTATTATACAACGCCAATTTCAGTGACTCATGGAAATTAGTGTTCACGAGAATTTTAATACTACTGAACACTTAATTATTAGTACATGTCATTGTGGAACCAAGAAAACTCTAGCGAATAGAGGAAAATTTCTGGATTTCAGCGGTGTTTGCACACGACATAATTCCTGATACAAAAGCTGAGTATTCTGAGTAATTCTTAGAGAAAACTTCCCAATTAAAACCTGGTTTATATTATGAACGAAAACACGGTGTGTGTTTCTGTATGTTTAATTTTGTTACAGTAAATACCTATTGTATTCCAAGTATCTGTATCATTATTTCAATAAAATCCTTCTAGAAAGAAACTTGGTAGCAATCAGTCTGTTTTCAAAACATGTTCCGAAAACTGAATCGTGAAATGCTTTGCTTTTGTCTCTCTCTAGCTTCTGTGTCCCCCATGTTGTATTCATTATCAAACACTTACTAAATAATAACGATATCCTATCAAAAGTTTAAAGAGTGGGTAGGTACTACATGAACTACATATTCCAAATCAAAACCGCGATTAAGGTTTTCAGGTTACAATTAAATTGAGGAACAGTTCAGAAGTTTTCTGACATAAATATAGGAAACCCGTTCTTCATCTTGATTTAAACAAGTAATGCATCCATCAACAAGCCACATAGAAATCCATCAGTTTATGCCTGTTTATATTGCACGTGAATAATTCGCGATTTAGAAATCAAAATAAATAAAAAAACGGAACATTTTTATTGTAAAACGTGCGGGAACTCACATGTATTTAGAATCACGCGTATGATCCAAAGAAAAGCAAAGGAAGTTTCAAAAAGTGTGGTAGGTCAAAGATCAAAAGAGGTGGTCCCGATTTAGAATAGATGTGTATGGATAAGCTAGAATAACAAAACATAAATATGATATCATAATCAGCCTATATTGTTCCCACTACTGGGACATATGCCCCTCCTCTGTGAGGGGAGAATACGCTTTTTTTTATCACTTTGTTTGTTTGCTTTTGTAAATCTGTTAAGTGTGGTAGCTACCACTCTCGAGTTCGAAGGTATTGCTGCAAGAAGTTGCCATCATAAGAAAACTATGCTAAAAGTTCGATAAACCCTAATGAGACCTATACCTTTGTTTACAAACATCCCCGCATTGTCCATGTCGTAATCATTGTCTGCCTATCTATAAAGTGCCATTGCAAATAATTACGAGAAATAATGTATAAATAGACGAGATAATAGATGAAGTAGATATTACTGGAGATAGTATTTCAAAAGGTTTCGAGGACACTCGATTGTTATTGCATTAAGTGAAAGTGTTTTAAGGATAACTTATTCAGATAAGAATGGGGAATTTTAGTAAATAATATATGAAGTCGCCATTTGTCACGCGGCAGTAAAAGTATTAGTGCATTTCGAGTAATCTTATTGTACTTGTGTCATACTTATGGGTGCTGATAAAGTGCTGATTGTATAACTTCTTCAAGGAATAATCTAGAGAGAAGATTCAGGTAGTCTTATATCACTGAGTTTGTTGATAACAGCCGAATGTATTTTCCTTAGTTTCTATTAACTTCGATTTGTCATATTGATATAGACCACTTTCCACTTGGCTACTCGTGTAAGCCTCGTGATAGAAAAAGGCTTTGAAATATTAGATAATAGAGATGAGTCAAATCTGTATTCTCGAAATTTCTTGTTGAATTTAAAACTACCTAAAGTGACTTTTCTGAATCATAAAAAACTACTTTATTCTAAAATTATTACAGTTGTTTTTGTTATTCTATAGTTATGTATTTACAAACATTTCGGCAAAATAACGATTGCGACATATTTTTTCCTTGTTTGCAAAAAAACCCAGTTCTTCGAAACAATTCAAATCAAACCTTCGTGTTTTTTTTATCAAGTCGCGATAAAGTTGCGATCATCAGATTTTATCGTCGAAATGAAAACAATAAAATTGCAATCAGTTCCGCGAGAATGGCCTGGGAACTCATGTGATGCGATCATCACCCACCCTCAAACATAACATCACGCCTGTAATCCCCGAAGGGTTAGGCAAAAGTGTACCTATGCACCCACACCCACACCCACATTGCACCCACATTTCGCCAGTTATGTTTAAGTCCCATGTTATGGGGGCGAGCCTATTGCCATCAACCGAGCACAAATCTAGACTTCGGGTTGCTCCTAAAAAAATCCTGATCGAAAAACCCAATAACACTTTGCCCGACCTGAGAGTCAAACCCAGGACCTCCTGCTCAGTCAGTCGTCAGGTTGCGACCACTAGACCAACGAGGTGTATCAAAGTACGACGCGAATGTTTTTAGTATAATGTAGGTACTGTATGGTAGGTAGGCATGTGATATTTCAGAATTACAGCTCGAAATTCAGTGGAACTAAGCAGGAAAATGTATTCGGTACATCATTACTATCAATTATTTAATTAATGTTTCACTAGAACTACACGCAGAATTAATTGAATTTATTAAAATAAAGATCACACTCAGTGCGATGTTCTGGTATTTACCTATATTTAATTGTATTGTAGTGACGTATTATTATGCTGGATATTATCAATATTAGTCCCATGTAGAAGGTACTGGTTCAAAGGTTAGGCCGTAAACCTTTTACCGCCAACCAATGACGGTAATATTATACGAGTACAATTGCCGCCAACCCACATTATTTTGATAGTAGTAGCTTTTACTTTGTTGCATAGCTTGTATAGTGTAGTCAAATTTTCGAACTTACATGGCGCTAACGATCCGTCTCTATTCGCTCCGTTTTTACGACTTGACAAATATCGAGATTTGTTTTATTATATGAGAGTTTATTATAAATGTTTTATACTCATAATTCTTACGTAATACATTTTCTAAATGATGGTAAAAACCGCTCCATTGCGTAGTTTAGAAGAACAATGCGGTCACAGTCACACAGACAGTCACGAAAGCCGAATTTAATTCACAATAAGGATAGATACCATCTCTTACCATTTCAGCGTGTGTGTATGACCAGAGGGGCGATTCTCGTAATTTTAAGAACGTTCACAGTGTGATCTCAGTCTGAATCTGCCAAAAATACCTCTAATTTCCCTACATTTTGACAAGTTTTTGACATTTATTTGTCGCCGAGATGAGACTGCGACTAGATTTTGAACATTTTAAATTTCGAGAATTAGCCATCAGTATGAACGTAAACGAAGCAAAAAGGAGTACCTATGTAACTATCGTAGCAGGTGGCATTCTGTAGTTTCTGCCTACGCCCATGGGAAGAAGGCATGAGTTCATGTATGCTTATGAGTATACCATTTTGAAACAAAACAGTATGAACAGTACTTTAAGACTTACAATTCCGTAAACTATAAGTTTCCAAGTAAAATTGTCGTGCTAATTACATGCATATAAGTTAGTAGATACTGGCGAGTAGGCGACAGTGGCGAGGTTTCGCCTTGGCATAGTTAGGCTAGCTATTTCACAGCTGTGCCTTCCCGCTCTATGTAGCACTCATAATGATGGGTTTAAAATTGCTAATAAGCAAGAACTGATGGTTGCACCGAGGTTTTAGGTATGGAATCATCGAATATGGTGATTATGATCGATGCAGGTTAAGTTTTCCGAGATATCCCAAGTTACATTCTACAAGTACAAGATAAATATAGTCAAAATGCAATAGTTTCAGTACAATTTGCTAAGTAAACGCCCACGAAGAAGAAACGTGTTTGGCTATTGCATATTGCGTGAGATGACAATCTGCTATATTCAAATACGACAAGGAAGTGTAAATCGCAGACTAAATTAATGGACAATGCTACATATTTTTGGCAATCAGGAAGTCCAGTAAAAGAATGGTTTTATTACCGAACAATGTGACCAGTTCTAATATTAGCCAACAGTCCAAGAACGGTCTTAAATATTTTCTAAATGTCACCGACATTCATTGAGGTGTGTTTAGAGGTTAAACAGGCTGTATATTCAAGTTTTTATCAGACAAAGGCTGGTTGTTAAGCCATGTGATTTGTTCGTGATCAATTCGACGCGCCTGGCCATTGTCTTTTATTAATTTGTTACTCACAATGCCTTTTAACTGATTTTACTTATACAACATTAGACATTTAATAGAGATATTTCGAGAATTATTGATAGTGTTTCTTAAAACTGAGTTTATTAAATGTAAATCATAATTTCGTTTACAAAACACGTTAATTTAAACGACTGCGTTTACGTTGTATTTTTAATTAAAATTCAGAACAAAACAATTATTAAAATCTTGAATGATTTCCGTAAACAAAAACAGTTTGTGGCTACAAAAATTACATGTAAAAACGGTTGGTGTGGGAGCAACTCAACGTGGCCTTTCATAACAGCTGGCATGACTAACTCGCGTGATTGCAGAACCGTCTGGCCCCAATACTTCGCTGAACTTGACATCCATCAAGTAGGTGTAATTTGGCCCTTAAATGCTGTGTGGAAAGAGCACAATAATTAATAGACATAAAATTACCAACCTCAAATTTTTCGACATGAATTCTGACAGAAGTTGAAATGAACAGACGCCAGAAGGTCAAGCTACCCGAAACTGTCAAATTTTCTCAATCAACCTTGAATCTTAATGCTTTAGCGATAAAGCTGAAAATCTATTAAAGAAATTTGATAGATTGTAGTAGCTTGATGTGCTGGCGTCTGTACCAACATTTGTAACAGACTCCAAAAAAATTGGGGTTATGTTTTTTTTTTGTGCGTTTATTTTTTATGTCTCCATCTGTCGAATTACTGTTCTCGTGACCCTTTGATCTACATTTCCAGACAAAAGCTAGGATATTCCAACCAGATGTGATGTGGGTGTTTATATCTACTAAAATAGCTCCTGAATTGGGTTTGTTAATGACGCAAGACCTAAATTATGAAGTACGTATGCTTTGTGTAAAGTAAGCTATCACGATTATGATAAAAAAGTATTAATAGATTTCTAATGACAAAGTTTATAATCTGCCCTATGGCTGATTTTTCCAACGCCAGATAATTTTATCCGAGGAACAATTTTTAATTTTTTAATTTTTGACAGTTCTTCTCTACAGAATTGGTCAGACGTCAATTTTATTCCACTAATAAGAATTATGTGTCGATTGAAAAATCAGCCCTTATTGATAGATTTATTTCAGGTTTGCCACTTTCATTAAAGATATTAAAATGCGGTGCTTACTTTCTGAGTTCACTCACAATTCAGCCTTATCTTAAAAATCCGTTAAATTCACTTAAAGATTCATAAGGCTCATTGTTAGGAACACCTTCAGTTTAAGGTCTTAAAAATGCAATAAAAATGAGTACGTGTGGGAATTTATCGTCAAAACTGTATAACAGACAAAGTTCATGATGACGTCATCAAGACTGGTCTATAAAATAACATATAAAATAATTGACTCTTGATTTAAAATAATCTATTAAGTTTTATAGTTGTCAACTTCGAAGGTAAATGAAAGGATAAAGGAACCGATGAAGTCACAAGATTGATAGGGTATGACGAAGAAGTAAATTTAGTTCACTATCTCATGGTGACATCAAACTGACAACCTTTAGATCATGTATCTATCAAAGTGATACTTGCTCTGATAGCTAATGATAACAGCAGTGCGATTCTGTAACCATCTCACCGTGAAAACTTAGGTGAAGTGATCGTGGAGTGAGCTGGCATTCCAACTAATGCTAGGGATTGACACTATTGACAGCTCGCTTCACCTAACTTTTCACGGTGAGATTTTTACAGAATCGATCGGCAGAACTATTGAGTATGATGGAGATGATGTTATTCTTTACTCTTGCACTTTAGGCACTATTTAGCGTGAAGACTCATTTGCTCATTTTTTTCAAGGAATGATATGAAGTAGGCACCTAAACCTTACGATAAACTTAGGTTGGTATCGGAATAATAAAGCTTGCTGCAAACAAGACCTTTAGAAGCTTTTGGTTAGTCTCGTAACATTATAGAATACATAAACCATCGGCATTTTTAATTCAATAAACATGCTGATGGTTGACTTAATATTTCGCAATTTGTGCCAAACACTTATCTTGATAGGCAAACGTAATCTAGTTTATCGTCTGATGAAGAGTGATGGCTTGAAATCATTTCGTCTATAAAAAGATGCTCTTATAAGATGTTGTAAGTACATACTACGCATTAGTATTACATGAAACGCAGACAGCATTATAGAGTGCCCCAATTTACGTCCCCCTCAAATTCAAAAAATCAATACATAGAGAGGGAGAGAGAAAGAGAACGAAAAGAGGGAGAAGAGAACTTATAAGTACAGACTACATGGACATTGGACATGATATACGACTAGCAGTAAACAGGCACTGAGCTCATAAACCTTCAAAGAAATAAGCACTCAAAGGTACAAATACTCTTTGTACCAAGAATTAAATATTTCTAAGAATAAACGCTTGTATAGCAACATCCATAAAGAGTAAATGCACAAGTAAAGTATAGACAGAATTGTCAGAATAAGTCACGCGCTGATTACAAAGAACAAAAAGCATTAATTGCAACGTGACATCGTTAAGAACAATTGTAATCTGACTCCGAATGCGCATGCATTAAAATAATATAAAAATAATGAATGAAATAATAATTGTAAAACTCAACCATAAAATTGTGACTTTAAGTTAGTTTTGAGATCAATTGAAAGTTGAAACTTTCAACAACGATACGGGCGTAACAATACAAAGGACAATGACCAAAAGTCGTACCGAAAAGTCTCATGCATCAATATCAAAATATTATAGTAATTATTTTCATATTGTTTTACGACATTACGCGTAATTAAAAATAATTAGAATAAAATAGAATATAATTTTTATTTAAACGATTATCATTTTTTCTTAGAGCAATAATGGCCGTATGTGTATGACATGTCAAACAAAATAATGTAGGTATGTACCTAGTTTTCAAGTTACTTACTACTACTACTACTCCGAAATCCGGGTTTTGTTTACAAAATAAACTTTTGTAGGAGTTAATAATGATAAGAGTAGTCTATAAAAAACAAAGTTTGACTCTGATGCAGCATGGTACGGGATTCCATACATCCATGACCATTGTCCTTTACATAAACCCCAGTTATCATTAAAAACTCCGATACAATATACACTCAATATTAAGAACTTTTCGAAAGTAATATAAGTAAAATAAAAAAAGGTGATTCACGAAAATGAGAAACTTTTCTGCAGAGCTCATATTTTTTGTATTATATCATTGCTTAATTAGTGTCTCAGTGCGAATCTGAGCGTATCCACGAAACAAGGTTTTTCTCAAAACCAAACGTATGCTGTCAAGTTTTCCCAAAACTGTACATAATATTATGGTGCAAAGCGTCTGACTCAACCACTATCCTTCAATGTGTCACCGAAATGACTAAAAACTAAACTCAACGTAAGCATCATTTGATACTCTTTACTGAAAAATCTGCGTATATTTTTAGTAGACCAACTCATTACCCCACGTGGCTAACTGGGTCGACTAAGGTGAATCACTCTGTATGGCTAAACAGTCTTGTGTACATTGCCGGATTACTTCAAAATCATTGCGGTAGTTAGATACAAGGTGTCATGTACTCGATCCAAGATCTAATTGTTTGAAGACTTGAATTGAACTACGAATGAAAGAGAATTTGGTTTCATTTGGTTTCATTTCTCTTTTTGTTTGAATATAATGCTTAAGGCTCTTTTCTGAGGTGAATTAACTTAGCATATCAGAAAAATAAAACCACCATTTTTTACCATTTTTCGGTCAGATCTTATCTAAAGCGGTGTGAAACTACTGCTTTGAGGTTAAGCCAGCTCTCTCTAAACGGTTTTTAAATATTCTTTTAACAGATGTTTCTTGGACAAATTCAGTGACCTCATTTCTTGAGAACATCTTCACAGTTGCAGGCGGAAGCTTCGAACAATGAGACGTAGGGGCTAGAGTAATTTGAACTTTACAATGATCATGTTACAGACGGAAGTGGCTTAACAATTTAAACAAAGTACTGGAAAAGTTGAAGTAAACTTTGGTCACGAGTCACGACCTCAGAGCCTGTTAGCCGTTTTAAGTTACAGCCGTATTTCACAATGATTAAAATAAAATCATTTTTATAAATAACCTAACCATGTCAATAATTTTTCAGTAAATGTAAAATACAATGAAAATGAAAATTACGCAACAATTTCGTGACTGAACTATGTGGTTTCTTTTGTGTTCTTACGTAACCTCAACTGCTCGAGAGTGCCGCAACAGTTTCGCAACATAAATTGCACTTACACAAAACGGTTGAAAAAAAAAACGATAGAAAGTAAGACAACCATAAAAGCAAACTGGAGGAGTTGATACAAAAACTAGTTTTCTAATTGGTTAATGTCCGTTTTCACTGACACTAGGACACGTGAATGTAACGGCTAAATATTATTGCAATGTTGGATTTTCAACTCTCGGCTCTGAGCCTAGCGTTGAAAATTCAACAGTGTGCTTTTATTTATAGACATTTCAGTATCGCCTAGTGTTAAAAAAAGCCTAAAGTTTTATTTTGACAATCGTCTTTTCTCTTTAACATCGCCAATTTCGATCTGTCATTCAATCATTTTAATGAAATCTAAGAAATTATTTAACGTAACGGTTTGTTCATAAGTTGTACAGACGCCAGCACATCAAGCTACTACAATCTGTCAAATTTATTTAATAGATTTTCAACTTTATCGCTACAACATTAAGATTCAAGGTTGATTGGAAAAAATGGACAGTTTCGGATAGTCTTGACCTGCTGGTGTCCATACGTCGGTCGACACTGAACTAATATTAATTGAATGAAATTGAAAGTATCATCAAACTTTCATCGGTTGATTCCTGGGTCAATATACCTTTATGATTGATGGTGGCATGGAAATGTTTTATGATTTACGTGCATGGTAACACGTTAGATGTAGGGAAAACGTTTCAAGATAAAATAGAGGAATATTTCAGGTATGGCAATGGATTTATCTGAAACGAGCATAACTTTTTGGGTATGTTTAACAGTTATATATCAATGCTTCCACTAGCACTAGGCAACAAGTAAATGTAGTGCCTAAACAAATTCGGACGCCGAGAGTTGAAAATCCAACGTGCAATACTATTAAGGCATGGCATTTAGGTTTCCCCTAGTGTTAATGCTACTGGCCAGTGGTGGCTTTTTAGTACTTATTTTGAAGTCAGGGGACCTGCACTCCAATTGCATTACAATGGTTAGTGTGTTACGCAATTATCCCGTTGGTCCACCTTATGAATGACCACAACGAACAAATATTGGACAAAGTGGTCACAATCACCACACCACGTTTCGCAAACGGATCGCAGTAATTCGTAGCTACGGACCACACAATATAAAATTTTCAGATATATTTATACATTGTATGAATATCATTAACTCTTATAACTTTTAACCCCGAAGGTGAATGATAAAAATCTCAGAGTAACTGGATATTTCTAGTCGTTCTTAAAACATAATATGAAGATATGAGCAACATTTTATTTTATATCTATTTTTATTATCAGGAAGTCACGTTTGGAGCTGACTGATATTGAGTATTATATTTTTTATACACGTCCATGGTCTAAGGACATGATGGCGCAGCAAGTGGAACCGTCTACAGTCCATTCAATTATTTTACCTCTGACTACTTTTTTCTTCTGATCACTGCACAGTGATCTTTATCGTCGTCGTAATAGGGTTGCTGTTAAGTTGCTGCTATTGGAAAGCCTGTGAAAATCACAGTGGTCTTTATTTTAGTTACAATAAGGTTGCAGGTCCTTCTCACAGAGAGGAGGCCTGTGTCCCAGCCAGGCACACACATACATTCAACATTATAGGCTAATTATGCTATGCTATGCTAAGTTTGTTATTGTGTTTCTGCTGTCACAGGTAAAATAACTGTGAAAGGAAGTTTGGTTATAAAGTTACTTGAGGAACCACAGAAGATGCCGAATAAGAGTGACACTGGCTGATTGTTGCGTGGCGGCTGTCTTCGGGTGACAGATGATGTGAGGAGTCGCTGTCGTACCGCGTCTTCGACGAACTGTTAATTCCTCATGATATTGAAGCTGCTGAACAACTAAAACGATGGCCACTTCTGGTAAAGACTATCCTGCGCCGTTGTACCTATCTTAATTTTGGTACCGATTGCATCTTGATAATTAATTCGGTTACCTACACGCGATTACTTAATTATAACACTAACGAATGTTGGTATTGACTGCACTGTATCCTATATAAGGTGACAGCATAACTAATACCTACTCATTTAAGTTGTGTAGGTCAATAAAAATCAATAAAATTTTAGCTCTAAGGTATGTTTTGGATTTTGTAGGTAGGTGTTTGGGTCTTTTTCCCTTACTGTTGCTGTAAATGAGACTATTTTTATGTTTTTCCGCTATACAACGAGCGTATTGTGTTAATTTTCCCCAAATAATACTATTTTTATCTGGATTATCTAATAATATATTTTAATTATTGAGGATATTTTAACAGTAAAAATAATTGAGGATATAGAAAATAATGGCATAATTCTAACGTGTCTGCAGCGGGGTAATTACGTAACACACGAAAAGTAGCAATCACTTTAATTTTGACAGTTCAACGACGTTCATTGCGTTAACTACGTTGTTGAGCGGACACATTTTTCGAACATGTGAAGAAATGGATTAACAATATCCTTCAAAATAATTCATATAGGTAGTGATTGAAAGTGTGTTACCCAATGGGGGTGCTGGATATAGAAAAAATCATACTAGGTTTTGTAAAATATTAGACCTAAATGATAAAGTATTTAGAAACTAAAGGATAAATACATTACAGCCACACACACTCCTGAAACATCACGAAACGTGATCAATATGAACGTGCATATGTCGATATCGTGTAAATATTAAATCAGGCACCGATCTAAATATCTCCTTGAACTTTAAATTTGCATGTCATAATAAATACTGTGTATAAAGTTTATGCACCTACCTACCCATTGAAACTATACTTATACTTGAATGTAAAACTGTTTCAAAGATCTGAATCCAACCTTCAATTATATGAAAGAGTGGAGCCTTTTTGACAATGATCTAAAATATCTTGCAGTAAAGCCTGATCAAAGCTATGTTATGGCAACTGTACCACACAGTGGACAAATCACATCGATTGACAATAATTATTACTCCTTAGTAAATATTAACGTTCAACAGCGCATGCCAAAACTTTTGGTAAAAGGTAAAGGTGTGATGTGATGATGATGAATCGACGAGTATGAGTCAATATTTTGAGTTCAGAGTCGTATCAACACAATCAGGCTTATGTGGGTTCTGTACAGTAGTTTGTACACCCTGCATAAGTAAGTACCTTAACCTACTTTAAACCACTCACTTTCGCTTCATTTGACACCCAGTACTTTCATTATTTAAAACTCTTTGACAACCAATACGTTTACCTTCAAATCTAATATGTTATAAACAACTTTATCTACAATTGTTAAAGTCGGTTTTCGGCTGGCTTGATGATTGTCCCCAGTTTATAATTCGCTTTCTCGTGAGTGTCAGTGGAGACGTAAACAATAATATATGTTATGTTCTAGAAAATTGCTGATTGAATGATACAGTGACATTCAACTTTTAACCTCGACCTTTTGAGGAATATTATCATTATTACATTTCCGACATAAAAATGGTCGAACTTCAATTGATGTTGTCACGCAAAACGGACATTAGTTCTCGTAGAATATTTATGTGACAAAAACGGACGTCAATGTTTTGGTGTTTTTAGAGGTTTCATGAATTACAAAGCAAGGTGAAAGCTTGCATGTTACAGTGTGAAGTTTCGCTTTGGTTATGAAAAATTACGGTGGTTTTCTATTGCGGTCACCTTTGATCGGGACGTGTTGTTCGCGACACTGCGACAAATTAACCGTAAAATGATTGATTGTAATTTGTTTTTTCTTCACGCATCGTAATGTTTATAGACCGTACGGAATATTTACTTTGCATTGTTTAAAAACGAAGCTATTATTAATTTGCCAATTAATTTGCACACTTCTCACACTTTCTTAAACAGTTTGGGATAAACCTACTTTACCTAAATTAAGATTTTACTTTTACCCGTGGCTTTGCCCGCGTGGAGATCGAATAGTATCCTACGAGAACATAATAACGAGATAAAAAGAAACTTATGTCCCAACCTAGGTCATGGTCTGCGTGAAAAGATAAGAGACAAACAGACAGACAGAATTTTTTTCGCATTTTTAACATAAGTATGGAACTAAAGATATGTAAATTATATTAGTAAACAGAACATACGAAGGATTTACAAGAAATTTTACTAACACGAACCTCGATTATTGATTCTAGTTCTTAGACTATAACATTATGCAATGATACTATGCAATAGATCAATCGGAATCGTTAGTAAATAGAGCCACCGGTAGTATTGGTGAATCTGAGCCAAACGTTTACGTCGGTATAATTTATTAGTCATAAATGTAACTTGCATATTATTATTGTATAATGCCATTTTACGACTCAGAATTGGTAGCCCCCTTCCTGTGGGTTTTCAGTGTGCTAGTTTTAACTGTAGGAGTCATCATCATCCTGTTGCCCTTGTGGCGTCAATATCAGACCCACATTAATATAACATTGTTGTTCACAGTATGCCTACCTGCTAGCCTACCTACCCTTGTAGTTCTTGTTGGCGTGATGGTGCGCGCACGCCGCGCGCCGCCTATCTGCGCGAGCGCTGCTTGTCGTGGAAACCGGTTGGGCTACCTCTCCCTGGACGCCGCGCACCGCGCCGCCTCCGCAGCCCGCTCAAGACTCAGTCGGCAGCGACCACCGAACAGTCAGCCAGAAGCCCTCGACGCGAACCCTCGTTGCTTTGGCTTGCTACCGCATATTTCCTATTAGCTCGCGTAATTATTTATTTGCGTATCACTTCTTCACTCTGTTACTAAGTTATTCTCTCTTGTTTAAATTCATTTCGTTTCTTCCTATAACTTCCGCCTATCGCTGTATCGGTACTAATATTTACCGGAATATACTTTGGTTCAATATTTATCGTGCGTCTCATTTGCACTCGCCTATCCGCCTCCAAACCCTTATTCCAAATACCTTATCTTCTTCTTCCGTACGTATCTCTTTCAGACTCATAGTATTCAACTCCTTTTACACAATCCAAACTTTCCTCACGACATACGTATCTCTCGTTCCTTTGTATCACATGCGCGCCTAGTACCGTGGTAACCGATTTCCACACAACAGAAGGAGCAGTACGATTGTACGATGATGCAATTGTACTAGGAAAACATAAGTGAATTGGAGATTAGCTTCTGCCTACCGCTACTCGAGTAGGTACTATGGCAGTCAGGCGTCAGTCGCGTGTGTACCGTCATCTCACGTGACTGCCTGTAGTATACTAGTAGTTCTAATGAAAATACTTGACTAGTCATAGGTTTGATAATAAATAAACTCATAGGTTTATGACTAAACAATTTTCTGATACTTCTTACACCTCAGAAATCTTCCTATAACCGCCATGAAGCAACTTTTCAACGTTGACGTATGACTATGATATATATTTATTATATCGTGTCACGATACCTAGTTTGTTTATTTTCCTCGCTTGCGCCATATTGACTAGTATTGTTGAGGATGAATAAAAATATGTAGTACCTAAATAAACATTTGTTCGTTCTCGTGAGTAAAATTAGCATTGAAAACCCCTCCTATGGTATCAGTAATTGTTCAGTTCTTGTGCTTTATTTTTCAAACTAGATCAATCTACTCTCCTAGAATGTAGGGTAGTTTAAAAGCACATTGTGTTTTTTCACATTCTTTGTAAGTTCTTGATATAAATAGATCGCGATAGGATGACTGCTGCATAAAGTGCATATAATGCAAATGGTACTTGAAATAGCGTGTATATCAGCTGGTAGGATTTACTAGTAATGGAAGATTTTCTTATAGATAACACCGCACTATGCCACAAAGGAACGTTAACTGCGACAGTGCAATGCGGTAACAACGTCAATGCGGAGTAACTAGTACCCATGTAGGTACTTATGTTATGTCTAAGTGATCAGAGAGGATCAATACCCATATTTTTAAGAACCGAGTTCATACAACCCTAATCTCTTCAGGGCGAGAGTGAATAGGCTTCTTCTGGGCAAGCTCGTTCCACCGTAGATCTCATCCCTGCCTCTGGGCTGGATTGAGGTCAAGAGTGAGCCCATTGTCAATAAAAAAAAAAACCTTCACATACTAATCTCAGTCTCAATCGGTCAAAAATACCTTTTTTGAAGGCCAAGGTAACTTAAAACGTTCAAAATCTATTCACGATCGCGTCCCGACGACAATAAAAGTCAAATGCTTGCCAAAAAAGTAGGAAAATTAAAACTAGTTTTGACATATATGAGACTGAGGTTAGAATGTGAACGTCTTCAAAATACGGGAATCGCCCCTCTGATTTTCATTCATAAAGATCTCGAATCGAAAATTCGGTCTGTGAATTCCTTGGTACCGGACTAAATTGTCATTTGACAGTGGACTTAAGAAATAATGAAGACCTTGTCGCAAATTTGCTAAAATCTAGGTTTCTACTGCGAAAGTAAATCGATATTCGTTTTGCCTATAGCTACCTATATCAGTTTTAACTAAAAAAGGTCCTAGGTATACCTATAACAAGGTATATAACAATGCATAGTGAATCACGAGTAAATAGGGAAAGGAACATATGAATTAAATCATTCTCAATGACATACTTGTTTATATTTCTAATATTAGGTACCTACGATGTGTAAGTTGCCTTGCTTACGTCTAGGTGCATTTTCCCTTACATACTGTTTTCCCTATTCGGAGAATTGACTCAATTCGAATGAGTGCATATATGTTGTACTAACGCTAACCCAACATGAAAGACAAAACTGATGGCTTGGTACGCAATTACTTTTATTATGACTAAGCGTGCTTATTCTGCGTGCATCATCCTGAAATATTGCAACTTTATTAAGCCCGTTCATCCTCGACGCTAGTCATAATGAGTTCCTATCGTGTTACAAACTCAAATCCCCATTGAGTAGCCAGAATGGCTATGGCAATGGTGGTCCTAACACGATGCGATCAATCACAAACTCATCTTCTTCTTCACTTCGGTATTTTAGATCTTGTTGGCACAAAACTTTGGCACTTCCACGCCGTTGTCGGTAGCATCACACTTTGACTGTAAGTCGGAACGGCAGTAGGGTGCGATTGTGGAGCTATGTCGCAAACTATGCTCCACCCTATCCTGTCCTCTGTATCCTACAACAAATTAGTTAGTCGCGTCGTGGATGATAGTGAGTAAGATAAACTTTAAGAAATGAATCAATGTGTGTTAGGGTGATACATTATTATAATTTCTTATTAATAGAAAGACTTAGTCAATCCTGACTACTGGGTGACTCAAAGGCGTCTGCGGTACAGTCTGCAATCTTGATTTATTGGCATTAGGTACATCGCTATAATGTAGGTTTTATTGAAGGTCATGAAAACTTTTTTATGACAACAAAGTAATAACGTTTTTGTGTTGTTTTGATGAGATAAGGATGTAATTAAGCCTTTACCTGAAAAACTTCGATTAAGTTCCAAGCAAGTGGTGTTTATGAGAGAGAAAACTTAAAGATTTATTTTTAAGGTTTAGATATCAAATCAAGTGTAAAAGGGATAACCTTTTACAGGAGCGATCTAAATGCTCATTACTTGTCATAAATAAATGTTTTTTTTTACCTCTTTCTTATATGAAAGTCTCTATTAGTCATTTCACTACCCTAAAATAATCCAACCAACCACTTACACTCACCAATGCTCCAAGTCGATGACAAAGATCCATGAGTAAGGAACGATTCTATTTAAAGCAGAAAGGGCTCACATTCCCCGCCGTGGATCCAGAGGCGCACTTGTTTTTATTGTGTTTCTCCTTTGAACATAAACCTAAATAGAAGAACTGGAATTTCGAAATGGATATTGCATCCTCGATGTTCTCACAGCGTTTTTTACGTTCACACTTTACGCTTGGTTGGTTATGGTGGCGGGTTTGCTGTAAAACCATATCGGAATTCTATGGTCTCCGAACAAAAAATTATTGGGAGTTCGTCCCTTTGTGAACCTTAACCTTTTTTTTAATTTCGTTGCATTATGTGTAAGAATATGAACGATCAATTTGACTTAAAACAAGTTTTAAAAGAAGCCTTGAACTTTGGTAATATTGAGGTGTTAATAGAAAACTATTATGAAAAGATCAAAGACAGAATGGAATGTCAAGAATTAAATCCAGCCAGGTTATAATTAACTCTTGGTATTATATCGCGATAAATCATAGCACTGCTACATTACCTAAGATTGGGGACAATTCCGAGATATTTTTTATCGATCAACAAACGCATTACACTGGTTCCTGGGGCTGGCTTTCTCTATAACTGGATCGTACTTCCGCAGAACACGACCATAATAACTTTGGTCTTTACCAGCGAAAGTTGGTCTCGAACGTATTGCTCAACTATAGTTACCGAACCGGACGGAATGATCACAACTTACTGTTATTAATTTGGTCTCACAAACTTATCATAATTATGAAGATTATGTGAATAACAGATGTTCATGTCAAGGAAGTTCCTCAAGTGACACGAAACGGCTTTCTCCTTTCTCGAATTTATCACAGGATAAAGTGCGGGTTTCCTTAAGAGCTTTAAAAGCAAAGGACTTAACCATTTTATCATTTATTAGTTTTATTACTGACAGGTTTGGATTCAAAAAAAAAATATTCTGATGAAGTTCACTAATGACGTTGCTGTTTTACCAGACTTGACTAATAAAGTCAACTCACATTCTGCATTCGTGCTGGCGATCACTAGATCAAAATAAGTAGTTAGTTTCGGGTGATTGAAGATTAGTGTGGTATATACTCTCCTTTCTAAGCGCGACTGATTTCACTGTTTCGTAAAAGTATATGACCCATTACATGTTAAGTGTTATTCGCGGTATTTTAGAAATCTCGGCTCTCACAACAGTGTAGCATTCTGTTATTCTTTTTGCTTCGTGTAGTAACTAAGGCAACATTTTGAATCCGGAAAAAATACAAAGCTTTCTCATCAATTAATGTATAAAAAAAAAAATTGCAATATAATAAAGATCGTCCTACTGATATCTATAGGTGAATGTTGTATGTAGTAGCTACCTACCTACGTGCTAAATGCCAAAATAGCCGACTGTTGCAATACAAATATTTCTTTGTCTATAATGAGACTGCCATGACAAAACAGCGTGAAAAAATCACAGTGACTTACTCAAGCCAAAACATTACAACTGACAATATTTCGAAATACGTCACAGATTAGTATGTTTCTGTTGTATCACATTGGTCTATCATAAAAATGTCACATTCTCGGTTCTGAGTGATCGCAATATGTTCTATCTCTTCACGATAGGTCATATATTACAAAGTTCGTCAGCATTGACGCAATATTTAGAAAAGATTTCTGTATAACGTTGTGCTGTACGTGGTTTTACGTTGTTTTTTTTTATTAATGTTATACAAACGTGCCGTAAAAACTCACGTGTGGTGCCTACAACAGTTTCTTTCAGTCACATTCGATCGTCGTGATCTTCAAATCGTGTATTAAACTTTATGGAGCACAAAGTCACGTGTCTTAAATAGTTGATTCTTTTAACAATTGCCATTGTTTGGTAACATTGCTCTGGATTGTTTCTCAATACATACTTTGATGTTGTATTCATACTATGTACATGTAATTATCGTAACGCTGTATTGAGCTATCTGTCTTAAAGTTTTTATTATAGAACTAAAAGAAAAAGACAATGTTTTGAAAACAACATCTGGTAAAAATATCGTGCTTGCAGCGGATACGTTGCATAGTTTCATGCACGTGGAACTTGAATGGTGGAGACAGATGTGTAGACGCATTGATCGTTGAATAAACCCAATAAATGTAACCAACTTTAATGTGATTCTTCAAGGGACCAGTGCTCGCAACCCGAAAAAATAAAATAGTTACTAGAGTCTAAAGGAAATATTTATAAAATCTAGCAAATAATATTATTCCGTACCCGTATGGAAGTACATAAATCGATCACTATCAAAGTCCTTACGGACTTCCTTTCCCCCTTACACTGACGAGGTCTTCCGTCGTGACTTTTAAAGGACAATAATATTTTATTCATTTATTGGCTTACTGACATCGCTTGTCGACCTCTACTTTACTTCAAGAACAGAAGTTACAGGTCGTCGTAATTTGGGTACAGATATCGTGAAACCATATTCTTTTTAAGTACTTTGAACTCTGCGTTCGTTATAATTATCTTCTAGTTACAACGCCTTATACACTTTTGTCTCCTGTCTGCGGTTTGCGTTAGACGTGACTTTGGATTATATTATGAGAATAAAGAGCAGCTTCTTTACCACACCTGTAATCACAACTCCTTTTACTAAATATTGAACTCTGACCTTATGACGGTACCTTACACGTGTAGCAGTGGACATTTCGAATCTGAGACTTCGGACTGTGTTACCAACCCATTAATAAATAAAAAATGCTGATCTGAATTTCGAGAGACCCCAACTACAGGTTGCTGTGCGAAATAAAATCCAAGTGCAATGAAAAGAGCAATAAGTGCAAAAGTGCAGTTACGTCGCATAAGCGTTCTTTGTACAATATCGATCAAGCCGTATGAGGAACAAGGTCACACGTGTCACGGCAAAAATGATGGGTTTGCATGTTTGGAGGCTACAGAGTTGATTGCGAGAACAGTGGCGTATTTAGGGAGTAAATTGGTATTGCTTAGAATAGAGAGATATCATGATTCGAACAAAATACCCTTCTCTCGAAAGTACTGCCTCATCATTCGATTCTCTTTGTTATGTGTTATTCGACATAAGTCTTTCCTTGAGGAATCCACCTAGCAGTTCCAGTACACGACCTCGTTTGAAGTTTTTATCCAGCAGTAGAATGTGAAAGGTATAAAATGAACAATAATAATAATAACATGTCATGTCATAACTGCATATAGCAGGAAACGTTTTTAATTAATAATTAAACAATTATTTTTATTTTTAGATCTAAGTGTCAAGACTATGATTTCCTGGCAATCTGAATCAAGTAAAAAAAAGTCATTGTTCAGTCTTTTTTGCGTTATGAAATATTGTTCGTTTGTATACCTACAAGCTAGAACTGAGGTGAAGTACGTAGAGAAGTCTTACCTGTGGTAATCTATTTATCATCCAGGAACTGATTGCGTCAAAGGCGCCAGATACATTACGTCAGTCTTAGGGTTTCGTCACAAAGGCTTACTAAACAGAATCCTTATAAAATCCTAGTTCATTAACGTCATACTGTTCCTAGAAATACTTCATTAAAGCCGACTGGTATTTGGAGCAAGAATTTTTTAATCCTCGAGTAAAATACAATTTTCATCGATGGAAATTTTCAATTCTCCTTTCATTTTTATCTAGACAAACAGGTGGTCTTTAGATTTTGCGCAAAACACATTATGGAGTTTCCAAAATAAATCGTTCATACCGAGGCAAACTATAGCTAAACTAGATCAGCAACGATTCTAAACTCCTAACTATCATTCTTACACATAAAGAATCACAAAGTTACATAAAAAGTTGGAACAATCAAGATCAACAACATAATCAAAACAATAAGACTGCAAATGCCCCCCATTACAGGACACCCGAAACGCTATGGGAAAATACCAGTCTCGAGTACATTAACCCGGCGGGTGCGATGCACTTGTTACACCTGATTCCATCGTTAGGTCTACTTGTGGAACATTAAACCTTCGTATACTATGTACAGTAACGTCAGCTGTGTGGCATAAAAAGGGTTAACGACTCCGTAGCTAAGTTGCTTTCGTTTTTTTTTGTGAGATCATCTTGTCTTTATAGAGAAAGGAAGGATGTTCAAAATTTGATTCGGAGAAGATAATTAAGACGGTGGTTAGGGACTTCCTTAGCTACTTTACAGGGTTTTTTATTGCATATTTAAGGGGATTTTGAATATAAATTGCTTCTTTAAATTAACATAATCAAAAACGAACACAACTTTTTTCGCTCGGGGAAGAGAACCTTAGCCCCATTAGCATGTCCGGTATACCCTCCAAATCAGGGAGTAACAGCTTGAAGTTGCGATAATGTCATTTCGACACACAATCTATAATATTGCACTAATAATACACTTTGCAATAAAATTGTGTCATTGTTTTGCAGCTCATTTGACAAACCTGAAACAACGAAAATTATCAGTTACAAAAAAATATAGAAAATAATATTTAGTGAATTAATCCGATGGAAGCCTGAAAGTGGCACCAGTAACTGAAAAGTTGTGTGGAAATTGGTTGTCATGGTATGGGCATGTGTTACGGAGGAATGAGGAAAATGTCGTGAGGAGAGTTTGGTTATGAAGAGCTATAAGAGTAGGGGAAGACCAAAGAAGCGATGGATGGACTGTGTGAATGATGATATGGTTAGAAAGGGGGTGACTACCGAGATGATGGCTAAAAGAAAAATATGGAAGAAAAAGACATTTTGCGCCGACCACAAATAAATTGGGATAAAGGAATAAGATGGGGGATGGGATTGGGATAATGATGAATAAATCATTGCATTACGCATGTCGAGATAAATGCAGCGGAGGAGCATAAGAAGGAATGATTATATAAATAGATAGCAGTAATACAACAATTAATTGTTCTCATTATTGTTATGGTTTCATGGTTAGTTTATACCATTGATCCAATGTAGCTACAAACAGACAGACAGATGATTTCAATCGAAGAAATTACGCAACGTATAATATCTCCGTGTTTCCGTTTCGCAGAATCATTATTCCGCAAAACATCTTTCCGATTTCCAACTGCAGGGCGTCGCAAGGCATAATTGACACGCATTTCTTCAGTTCCGACACGGTGTCTTTCTGTGTCTTTTATTGTAACATCACTCTTGACACCGTATTTCGAGTTTCACAAGAGTGTACCGTTACCAGAAACGTTGATTCCTGATTCAACCTTGGTCAGTATTGGTTTCGCAAAATTGTTTGTTATGTTTTATAATAAATAGTACAAGGAAAATATTTTACATAAAGGATAATTGCGTCATGTCGGCCCGACATTCGGTTTAATTGACCGCAATGGGAATTTCTGCGTAGTCAAAGTGTAAATGCGTTCTTGGGACCTTTTTTATGTTTATCTAATGAACATATTTATAAATAAAAAAGAAACTGCTCCTCCACTTCTGCCACTTTAAAAACCAAGCTTACTGCCTACTTTTGGCTATTTTGTATGTTATTTTGGACTCATGCCGAAAACTACTTGCCAGATCTGTGTGATGTTTGCCTTCAATTGACGTATGCTTTGCGACTGCTGGTAGGTAGGTATTTTAGCCATTTATCATCATTATTGATCACTAGACAGGCAATTAGTTTTTAGCTTAAGCCTAAGTAATCATCAGATGACACTGCCAGTAAACTAATGTATATAGACTTAGCAGCCTCTGCTCAAGGCAAGGCTAGCCCAGTTAGTTACTATTCAAGGTAGGCTATTGACATTCAAACCTAATGGCTCCTGTATACAGTGGTCCAGCATGGCCTCACTTTACGTCCATAACTCCTCGTCCTATGCCTTTTATCGGGTTATATGTTAACAGTCCTAATCATTTTTTAGATTATTTTAAAACGCATCTTAGGAATCAAGTCAGTGAAATTGGATGCAGCAAAACCACTAACTGCTCTCTAAACCGTGAAGGAAAATATTGTGAGAAAACATTATAAGCTGATTATGCTAAAACCACTAACATATCCACCCAGATTTTGTGAACAATAATAATTATTGGACGTAGTTTAGCAGAAAGGACTCAACCCACACTATAGTCAAAAATGAGTTATATATACCAAAAAGGTCTTATAGGTTGGTTCTTTTACTCTGCAAAAAAGATCCGTGATACTATAAATATAAGGATGATTTTTTAATGATCCGAACCAACCCACATACAGGCGGGTATTTTTCTACAAACCACTGTAATAACCCAAACTGCTTGGGTCGTTTTTAATAAATCCATCATGAAAGAAATTGTGTGAATATTCGTCATTTAGCAATTTATTTGGAAGCTCGAGCTTAATAGTGAAACTTTGCTGGTTTGCTGGCCTTAAAATATATTCACCGTTAACGGTTTTTTAATGGAAGCGTTAGTGCCGTTTTAAACCTTGTTTATGGAGTAATGGATATGTAAAATACACAGCCATTAGTAACTGAATAGCTAAGCCTAGCCCTGCAGTTTATCTACGTAAGAGGAAACTATATTTATAGTGCATTTTGTACCTATTCGAGCAATATTTACCTGGAGCTTTGGCTATGTGCCTACAACATTATTTACTTGAATCACCATTTGAGTCTAGAGATACAGTCCATGGACATGAAAGGAATCTGTCACCATGCTTGGTGAACGGATTGATGAATTCGCGGATTTCAGAGCTATTTTGTCAACATTCTTTGCTAGACTCTTTAGATCTTTTAGTTCTTGACTCCATAGGTTAGAACGAAACACTTTATCTTCCTTCCATTTCTTCCTAGGTGTTTGGTTGAATAACAAACCGTCAGTTTATGTTTTATATAGCGAAGTAGTTTTCCTGGTATTACGGAACATGGCAAACGGCAAAGAGAAACTCCGTTTTCCTTTAACGGGTCTGCGTCAAAAAACCCACAGCGATCATATCGGCCGTCCCACATTTTATTTAACGTTCTATAAAATTGGTCGTTTTGTTTTGTGTAGGTAGGTATCCATTAGAGGTTTGAAACGGGTACCCACAGCATTTTACTCTGTTGCTGGGACGGTATATTAATGAGGAGTAATTTAGTACCTATATGTTACTCGTAGGTACGAGTACGTTAAGATTTTGAGACACTGAACTGTTTAATATAACATTAGTATAAGTTGATTGTTGTCTGTGAACCCAAGGTAACAATGACTACGACCGATTTGAAGTAGGTATTCGATTAATTCAATTTGTCACTTTGTTTCGGGTTTAACCTCTTGCACATAAAGGTTAAAGTCATTGCAATGTAGTTTATTGTAGTATTTACCACCGAAAGGTTAACAAACGCATCCCACAAAACTGCTGGTTAAAATATTGTTCATGTTAAAGGACAAGCCAATGAAAATCATCTAAATGATAAAAGTCAATTTGATACCGAGTCGTCTCGATTCGATAATTGCCATCGATAGGCACGATATCGATTTGTGTACGGTTAAAGTGTTAAGGATGCGGCACCGTTCAATTGGCGAAGTGGTACGCGCACCCGTTATCCGGTACGATGTAGTTACGACGACGGTTTTACTAACTACGTTTAGACAACTGCAACGTTCCTACTCAAGCTAATTGCCAGACAGTGGTCGAGTAGTCGTATGAGCTTAATGGAATACAAATGACTTGGACTGACGTTTGTCTGTAACATAAATTATAAGACAAAGAAATGCCATAATATTTACAAGAAGGTGTTCTGTTTATCGCATACTTTTGAGACAAATGGCATGGGCAGCAAGAAAGGTTTACATAATAACTCGTGTCTTTCACAAACAATTGAACGCCGATTTTCAAACGAGTCTCTTCTTTCTTTAGCACCCTTTAAAACTGTCCAAATGCCTTCCCGAATTTTCCTTTGGACCTTTTTGTTGTTGTTATTCCTGTGTGTAGCAAGTAATGACAGGGCTACAAACGTAAGCACCCAGTGCAATGAAGAATTGAGGAGTGCTTTGAAGGGTGCGAATCAGGAATATCGGTTCATGTCGCCTGAACTTAGGCTACGCTTACCTCGTTTGCCCATGCAAAACAGCTGCATCCGGTTAGACTGGAAGCCGACCCCAACATAGTTGGGAAAAGGCTAGGCAGATGATGATCATTCCTGTGCGTGTCCCAAATACAATATTTCTTTCTTTCTTCATTAGTTAAATATATCTCTATTTTTTCCGACGCTCTGCTAGGTATTCAGGCTATGACAATTTTCCTAGTTGTTCCTTATTACAAGTCTTCTGAACAAACCACACAAGCAACTTCGACCAACTCGAAACTGGTTCCATTTACATGTGACATAACGCTATTTGATCTGCATTTTAGAGCCAGATTATTTTTTTAAGAACATGTTATTAATGCCAGTAGGAGTTCACGTGTGGTTTTAAGTCACGTTCGCTACGCGTGCACTTTGTTTTTTTTTGTGGTTGTTGCTAGGTTACCATTTTTGCTAAGTAGTTGGTTTTTTGTGGTTGTATATTATTATTATTAATCACAGCTAATAAGTCTGTGAAGGCTACGCGTTCTTGATGATGTCTACTTACGTAGGCAGTATGTCGTTGTACGAAAATTATAGACGGGTCTAATGTAGAATTAAGTATGGTGATTAATTTCCATGGTTTTTGGTCTTGTGGTCAACTAGCCATATCGGTTATTATATTCCCATAATCACACTTGTGAAACTAATATCTACCGAAAACTTTTTGTGTTTTACCACAATAAGCACTTAATGTGACTACCCAGTTCTAATAAAATTATCTTTAATAATGCAACACCACAAATAACCATCGAATATATTAAGATATTATCATAGTTGGAGAATTCTTGAAAATATATTCCTTCAAATCGAAAATTGGGTCTAGCGTCGTAAGATTAATTTTACAATTCCAATTAACAGTTAATTGGTCACATTTAACGTTTTTATTATTATTAACAATATTTATGACGTCAGAGTTCCAAGAGAGAGGTCTCTGTTAGATCACCATTGAGCAATAACCCGCAAAAAAGGCCTTTTTGCATACTATTATCACGTAATCATGACGATCATTACTTGCAAATAATGTTAATTGAGTATGGAGCTTGTTACTGTAGTATTAAAGTTTTGTTTCCTTTGTTTCAGATGCCCCGAATGATGCGAATTACATGATATGTGGCGTCGTGATCGCGATGGCCCTCGTTGGGCTCATTATAGTGCTGCTGGCACTCACAATAAAGTAAGTAGAAATACTGCATCTGTATTAAAATGTTAGGGTTTCGTACTGTAGTTAATGGGTTATTAACAACGGGATGTGGAAGTATTAACTTACACAAATGCTTTTACGAAGGACTACAAAGAGTTCCTTTAAAGTTCTGCATGGTAACTGCGTAACACACTTCTGTTGGTGTAAATAAACGACCAAAGTTCACAATATGTACGCATAAGGAAATGTTTAAAGTAAGCAAAAGCCCCACGTTCAAAAGATAATTATATTTGCCTTGTTTAATAACAATAGAAGAGTTAACCTAATTTAAACAAGAAAAGTATAAAAATAACAGGGAGCTAGGTATATAGTTACATAATGCTAGGTATATAATTTCCTCTTCAAAATTAAGTTTTAAACTCTTTCCCCTATGTTATGGGTACGAAGAACGCAGTAAAGGACACTCGTATTTTGCCCCCACAATATTATACAATGCAATTTCTGGCTTTTGCGATAATACGCTGAAATATAAGCAAAAAAAGAGTGATCAAATACATCGATCTCCATATCAAGGAATATAAAAAACTCATAAAAAGGAGCATTCTCAAAGCACTCACGTTTACGATAATTTCGCAGTCGTTAAATTAAAGATATAACGTATGAAAAATAATTTATTTTCTTTGGTAACGGTTCCTGTGGAATGATTCGAGCAGTAAATCAAAGCGTATTGACTATAAAATCAATAAGGTAGCCAAATTGTGCGTTATTATTAAATAATATTACTCCAATAAGATCTCGATCCATCTATTATAAATAGATAAAAAAAACCAATGGATTGTTGAACTTGGCTGATATTTTTAACGTTTTATAAATTCAGGAAAGACGTTTCTAGAATACGTTTTGTCTCGCCATTTTATTTAAAAATATGGCAAACGAATGCGTGGGTCAATGAAGTTTCAATAACGTCTGTTTGTGTTAAAATATGTGTATCACGACTGACGTCAGTCCAATATTCTCGTGATTTTATTGATCAATTGATAATTTTTGAGTAAAGACACATACTTTATATCACAGATTTCTGTTATAATTGTCCTTTCCAGTATCATACTGAATTACCTATAGTAACACCACTTTTCATCATCATCTACCAAGCCTGTTCCCAACTATGTTGAGGTCGGCTTCCAGTCTAACCTGATGCAGTTGTATACTAGTATTTTGAATGGAACGACGACTTTCACAACCCAGTTACTATGGGTTATAGCATCACCATTTTTCACCAAAATTGTTCTACATAAATAATTATTTCGTGCTTCGAGCTTAGAGCTAACAGAAGTTCAACAACACAACAACAATTTCCCCTTAAGCAAACTGAATACAAGTAAGGACTGTATCCACGACAGTGGTTAACGGAGTTGGGTTTGAACCCATGACCTCTCGATTGGAAGTCAAAGCCTTAGACGGCTATTGAAGCTTTTATAATAAAGAATTCATGTCAGTATAGTGACAAAAGAATATTAGCTACATTTGGACTGAAACTGCTCACAAAACTGAGGTTAGTGGCTCCTTGTAATTTATAATACGGAAGCAAAGATAATGTTAGGTGTAAAATAAAAAAGGATGGATTTTATTATTAACACCTTCATAAAAATATTGACCTCGTTTTAGACTGGATCTTAATCTCTTCTTTATTGTCAAACGAGGGCACTATCGTGGGTGATAATAACGTTAAAAGAATTTTCTAAATTGATAAATGAGCCATGCAAGTTGAGACGAAATTTTAGGTATAAATGTGTCACTTTGCAAAACGAACAGGCCACACATGAACAAATTCATGCAAACAAACAAAAAGTCGATGTTAGCAACAATAAAAGTGGGCGTGGCCAGCGCGATGCAAATAATTTATAATACAGCCATATGGTCGCTATTTTCGCCACAAGGGAAGTGTCCCATATGTAACATCCTGTATGAATAATCAAAATTTTTCTTGATCAGATGGCCGGGCTAAAAGCAACTAAGGTCAGTCTTGTCGTGAATGTTGGTTGAAGAGATTTTAATGAAAACCATTCAAATCTTTTTTACCATTGAGGTAACACAGATTCGATGATTATACAATTAGTAAATATTGGTAAAGTACCTACATACAACTGAAGTATTAGAATTGATGGATTTTAAAATACACAACTCTAGCACAGGTCATGGGTATATCTTGAATTACACTTGCGAACTCGATCAGGTGATGTAACAGTTATTATATCTTCTGCATATAAAACAAATGGATGAATTACTTAAATATGTAGACACGTGTGATTGTTTATAGGAAGTACGCAATATTGCATATAAGCAGATATACCTATAGGTACTTATGCTATGTATACGTCTCGCTGCATCTTTGGCAAATTGACAGAGTCTTGTGATTCTTAGGATTCCCAGTCAGTAGTGTCATTTCGTATTGACGTTCAACGATTAGACTGTAATTCTAGAATTATTTATTTCAATAAAGATGACATTCGTATATTGCATCCTGCACATAACTTCGGTTGGTACTTTAGTTAATTTTGATATTTGAGGGTCAGATTTTCGAGGAAATTATAATTCGCGCCAATGGTTTGTAAATGCAGACACATGAAACACGAAATCGGTCGATATTCAGCAATGAACTGTCATAGGCTAATGACGATGCCAGCAAAAAACTGTTAGCATAGAAGAGGACATATACGTTTATTTAGGTTGGTGTTCTTTATTAGTAGTGACGTCACATTTCCCACTATTCGCTTCAAATACCATGAAATATAATCATTAACTGTTATGTCCATATTGAAATGTTTCTGTAGAACACTTTGGTATAACATTACACAATACTGCGATGACGTGATTGACGTATGAATTATAATACAAGCAGCTTGCAGCGTTCACAATTCAAGACTAATCATATCGTCAAGGCAATAGAATGGCAGAACATCTGTACCGGGTTACTTCAAGGATTTTGCGAAATGAACCTCGTTTATTCGACTACTTGCATCTACTTTTATCATTGTTTGTTTGTATGAATCATCCTGTACTGTATTTAGACTGTCTATAAATCTTTTACTTTGTATACAAAATCTGCTTTTAGCTGGTTTTAGTAAAAAAGTAATTAATGGTTAGTCCCGGTTTTCCTTACCATTACATTAAATAGGTATTCAAGTAAAATTTACATACATACATAATACAATTTTAATCGAAAACATCTAAAACATTACGTAATACAAAACCGCTTTTAGTGAAATGTTTTGTTTTCTCATAACCAAATAATAATAATTAAAGTTACGTCAGTCTAATATTAGATTTTTTGTTTGAATTTTTACGTCCAAGACACGGTATAAGGAGTAAATAAATTCTTATCCTCAAAGGAAAAACACAATTTTTAAAAAACTTAGCATATTGCGTAGGTAAACAAAAATTTCTTACCTCCTCAACTTATTTTCCTTGGGGGTAAACCGTAGGTTTTACCCGCAGACTTTATGATCAATTACCTATATAATTTATGTAAGACCAGGTTGGCAGGGTTGCCGTATAGAGCTTAGAGTTAGTATCATCGTACTACCCATAAATACCATTGTCCAGTGAGTAAATATAGTAGACAGAATGTCTGTGGGTATCAAAACCCGGGTCTAATGTTTAACTTCCGATCTTAAATTCCGATGTGAGACAAGAGGACACAAACAAACTCCTAACCTGTCTTCTGTGTCCGAAACCATGCAGTTAAAGTGACCCCTGAGTTGCCTCTGACTGTAAAAGAATTTAAAAAACTTCCGATCTAAGTTTAGTATGACGAATTGGGACTATTCTGTTACATTATAGACCCTATTTTACAATCATATCCATGTAGTTACTCGTGTAATACATTAGTTAAATAGCAGTCATACAAAATGTTATCAAAAGATGTTGAATGTTACCTATAGAAGCAGAGAGACACACTTGCAAACTAAGTGCGTATGCAGTAGGTAATCAGGCGTACCTGGAACGCAATATAATAGCACTGACATCATGATTAATAATTATCTTTTTATAATACTACATATAAGCCTGCTTAGTCTGCTTGGTTTATATATAAATTAAAGACACTGCTTACTTTGTTAGTATTCACAATTTTTTATTTTCTGGTTATTGCAAAACAAGTTGTCTAAAGTCATTATTATTTCTGAACGCATCTTAAACCGTCTTTTATAAAACTGTGAAGGTATTTATACAAAATACTTTTATTTACTACCCTCTTCACTCGATAACATTCCAAGACGTTTCATTTTATTGTCTTGTGAATTAGAAGTTCGAACTCGCAAGTTGTTAACGGTATAATTTTGACTTATTATTTTTTTCGACTGGCACTCAACTTGCCTAACTTATTTCCTCTCAATAAAAACTTTTCTTTATACTTCTTCTAACTCTTCTTATAAAATGAAACTAAACATGAATGTAATAAGTGTGATAAAACGTGCGTTCAAAAAAATACTGAGAAAAATGTAAGTATTATGTAACCTTCCCTACCTACCTTCACAGACTACAATATAGGTTATACAGTACCCCAGTACCTTGTCTATAACTAGTATTTGTCTATAAATAGTATTTGCGTTTCCTGTGTTTGATTGAAATAGATTAAGCCTGATTTATATATTACAGTTGACTAAAACATACCATAAGTTGAGTTAAGCAACAATAAAAGTTGCATCGTCTAAACGAAGCATCGTCGTGGCATGCAAGTTAATTGTTGCTTTAATTTGATTTTATGCCACATAAAAGTAACTTGCATCTTCTAAATGGAGCTTAATATCTTGAAGGCTAACCTAACCAGTGTTACTAAGCAGTGTTCTCATTCCATGGGTATATTAACCATTAGATCCATAGAATTATAAAGACAATGAGGAGCTGGTCCCTATAAACCGGAAGAGCGTAGTATCATTAATGAAGGTACTATTTTATGCCCTTGCTTATAATTATTAAGTACACGGTCAGTTGCTTAAGCTACTTACAGGCCCTTGGAAGGAGGATATGAAGTTATTTTTAAATATCTATGGAATTCAGACAAATGGCTACGAAGAACTGGTAAATCGATGGCACTAATGACAGGCGGTCTCATAGCGTTTGTTCTCTTTCTCGCTTTAGCACAAACCTGTCATATAACATTGTCTCTCTCTGTAACCTCTACTAATTGGTTTCCAACTCCATTGCCAAATAATTGCTTTGGAACTACAAACCTTCACTTCTAAGTATTTCAAGTAACACTTATATGTTAAGCTATCAAATAGGTAACTTACAGTGTAGGTGATAACTTTTTACTTTAAAAATTAGTGTTCCTTTTTCCATGAAAGGATGTCCCTTAGTTATCTCACATCTCGAAAAATTCTCCAAAATTTTCCTAGATTAGGATACCATCGCGTTGTTAACTGGGCAAATGAATTCTGAACAAGGATATAATTATCATTTATTAGACTGTAGCCGTGCAAAGTCAATGTCACGTTTTGTGAGTATGTGTATCATCGTGTACTGCGTGTACAAATAGGGCGAACTGAATATAACCAGAATATTGTAAAACTGGTTTTATCCAGTTATGGCTCTTCACACTTTGCCTACTTCAACACTCGACGAGTGAACCAGGATCAATAGTGGACGTCAGTGAACATATCGACCAGTGGCGGCCTTTTGAAAGCCTTGACAAGATATCATCGCAGTAAAATATGGCTACTTGATTCTTGTAACCTCCAAATCGGTATTAGGGGCAGGGATTATTATCCATTTATGGTAATTAAGCATTAAATTGTAGGCGGAATTTTAAGAAACATCATTACATTTGGTTTCCGTTTAAAAGAAACATGTTACATGACATGGTTTTTGTTAAAAAGCTTTAAGGTATATGATGTTCAATGCCACTAATACCTTTTCATTGTGGGTACAGCGAGTTAGTTCACACCAGATGTTCCTATTAAATGTTAGTTTTAATAAGCCACGTCCTTTGCTAATTGATATTTCCGCATTGGGATCTCTATACCACTAATTAATCCCACAGTTGGATAATTGTGGACTTTGTTAATGGTTTTGCACATGTTTTTGATTATACATACCACTTTAGCTCACGTTGGTTTCATGGAAAACCGGGACTATTTATGTCAAGAGGATATAAGCTCATTCTTTTCCTATTTTTATTTGAAATAAATGCTATGAGTTTGAGTTTATTGAATCTGATTTTCCTTTCATAATATGATCAAGTATATACACATTTAAAACTTCAAAACACTTTAGAAGTCGGCGTCGTAATGTCTGCATGATTATAAAAATAATATGTGTACCTTTTCAAGTGTATATTAATAATATTCATATTAGACAAAAATATTATGAAGGCAACATAAACATTGAAATAGTTCCCACAGAAATGGAACTAGTCATTTTATTGGATAGTTCAAATAATATAAAAAGCGTAACAGAAATATTTCAAGGCGTTACTCAACTGAATTATGATTATATTTGTATAATACGCGTACATAATGGCGGTTATTATTAGAAAATTTGCAATTTAACGCATAAAGAACCCCAAGGTTTGGTATCAACGTTAGACTGGACGCTTGCCAAATTTCACCAACCCGTCTGGCTGGACACTACAATAATCTCTGTTTATTTTTGTTAACTGTGCTGTTTTAAAATCGCAAATCACGACGAAGAAACCGCAATACAGTTAAAATAAACTTCTTGTACCAACGTTTTAAACTTCGCCTTTATTTAGAGATACGAGATTCACTTGTATGTCAGTCATGTATCCTCAAAATTTATTTCAGCAAATAGTTTTGAGTCCATCTTTTTTTGCAAATCGCTAACAATCTCCAGTAGTTTTGCTTACGATATTAAAATAGAATGAAGATCATGCTCTGGGTGGTTTTACGCGAAGTTTGTAACGATAATAAATTCGTGATAATTGTTTTGGTGTAGAGTGCATAACCTCTTCAACCTTCCATTAGCCAGAATTTTGTGCATTTGCTAAACTTCTGCTGTTTTTCCGTAATAATTCAAATTCTTCAAATTCCAGTGACTACCTAGCTGAGTAAACCACTCACTGAAAACGTATACATTCTAGTTATAATCAGTTTCATATAAATTCAACTAGAAACCAGCTACCAAAGATTGGTCAAGTATATCTCTTTCTGTTGAAAATTAGATGCTGGCAAAAATATACACAATTTCTCATAGGTATTTAAAAAGTTTTGTTCTCCACTTCAATTGCATCCAACATGAATGCAGGATTGCCATCTGTTGTAACCTCAACAGCTTCATTGAATACAACCATTCTGATGTTAACCACGCCAGTCAGAACGAGGTCAGCTATTGTGACTACCTACCATGGCTAACTTGTCAGGGCATGGCGTTCCCACGACGAGGACATGAATGCATGGATTGATGATTAGCATTTGAAACATACCTACTGCCCTACCGACTGATGTGATGTATTGTGACCTTACGTTACCTTGATTACCTTTATTGCGTGTCGGTCAACGTTGTAATCGAAAATAAATTGTTCCGTTTCCATTTTTTCATGTTTGGTTGCAAATGTTTTACGAACAAAGTTTCTCCTTCCAATGACTAGCTTTTCTTTGTCCTAGTTGAGAACTTGACGCACGAATACAGGTATTTTTTGGCTTTCGAAACATCGCAATCATGTCTATATAGTAGTTTCTGTTCGAGTTCTTTATCTATTTTGGTCCCATGACAATTTTAGACAGATACTACAGTTTTAGTAGATTACGTTAAAAGTATTGACTTATCTAAACGGTACATAACAATACTATTAGTGTAGCAATACTATTATCTACTTGCTTTGCATAACAGAAAGCTGTGTAGGTAAGCTCTGACGTCAATGTTTGATCGAACGCTCTCTAATACTTCGACGGGTTTGATCGTAAATTCATTTCTTCTTGCTCCTTTTGTTTGTAACAGATATGAAACACAACTCTCCTTGTAGGACAGCATCTAATTGTATTGAGTTTTTTAATAAAATTGGTTACTTCAAATAGTTTATTGAAACCTCACAAATAATAACATACGGTTACAATGCAGCAGCAATCTAAAATATTCTGCCATGTTACATATACAATTCTTGCTCGATTGTCTTGTCTCCTACAGGCCACGATATTTGTTATGTATGAATGCGGCACACGGGGACCGACATCCGTTGACGTCCAACTGTTTTCAGTTAAGCCACGACGAGCATATAACAAAGCCGTATTCGAAGAGATCATTTGAATTTGAAAGACGTGTTCGACTGAAGAAAACAATGTGTTAATTTCATATACTTATCAAGTTCTTATATGTGAATGTTGTGTTCAAGTGTGTGTCCAATGTTATTGGTGTCTGCAAATGACAGGATAATGGATCGCTCACGTCTGGGACTCGGCCATCGTTCGCATTGTAAATGTGGAGTTTCCTGAATATGGAAATAGGTGGAAATGGATGCAAATTACAGTAACGCGACGGACTATTACGAAGGGCTTTCGCAGTGCGGGTTCGGTCCCCATAACATCGCAATAAGGTAACGGGAGAGGTGCGTGTTCAGTCGCCACCCACCGCTGCGCGAGGCGTGGTGGCCGGCGCCACGACCGCCGCTCAGCCAGTCAAATAGTCACCGTCGGCTCGGCCGTGTGTATTGAAAACTCGCACTGGCGCTGGCAGCCAGTGTGCGCCAAAACGCTCGTTCGCGCGGCTCACGTTGGCGATTTGCCTCAGCTATCCTTACTCACAAGTCTCTCTCTCGCCTTTTAACCTGTGTCTGTAAAGTGTCTGTGCACGCGTTTCGATGCTCTTCTCTCCTATCGCCGTCGAGGCGATGAAGTGCAAAGAGGAAAACTGCGAAGTCGGCGTGGTGCTAGAACACAACTCCTTGATCGTGTTGTCTGTTGACAAGACCATCGTCTGCCTATGCGGAAGGGATAGGAACAATCCCTTCGAGCGCGGGTAATTCTCATCGTTCTGCATTCTGGTACGACGCTAACTGTCTACCTCGACTTATCTCCAGTATACTAACCACTGGTAATACCACACAATGGTTGCCCAACTGCAGTGGTAACACCTGATGGCAACATGGGTATCACAGAACATGCCAAACTTCACGCCACATCTCGACAATACAGACATTTTCATATAATATAAGGTTATAATTTTAAATTTTGCAACAAAAATGGCTGTTTTCTCAAATGAGAAACTTGTTTGCTATCATTTCAATATGCTCGAAGGTTGTCTTCGATATGGTCAAGGCAAATTCCTTGCAATTGGCCATATTCCAGTCTATATCTGAATGTACCTACATGTTATAAAAGAACGGGCACTAAAATAACTGGACTTTTTAATTTTGTGCCGTTCCGAGGTTTCCGTGTTCAGTGATTGGCTATTTTATTCAACGTACACCGTTCTATTTAGACACCAACAATTCTGTTGAATGAGTCACAATATTGTTACCGGTACTGACGGTTACTGACGAAAACTTGATAGTGGAGCTATACCTACTTACTGGCTATGTAATGCTATGTTTGGTAAGAATAGTATGATGACCGAAAGAATCCTACAAGGTCGTGGCCAACCGTACAATGGCTTCTGTCGAATACTTGAAAGAACGAAATAACTATTGCTCATTAATATTCATGCGGAATAATTTAATTGTTCAGCAGACACATTAAAAATATACTTATATGAATATATTAAATCCATTTTTTATAGCATCGCTCTCAATATTGGATCACTAGATGTTATAATGATTTACGACTGTCCGAGTGAGGGGAAGTAGTTGTCGGGGCATGCGGAAGTGAATGACAAGTATATAAAACGGAACACTTAGATAGTGTACGTAGAAAACTAATTAGTATACATACTACGTCGTAACAAAAAAGGTTATACAGAGCGGAGCTTGAGCATGATAGCCTTCTATCTATATCGGTAACATGTTAACCTACACTGAATGAGCAGGTGTGTGTGAGCAGGTGTTACGACTTTCTTCAAACATCAGAATAACCTAGGTAGGTGTGGACCGATCAGTAAATACGGACATGCAAGCGGTAAACAAAACCCTGCCAAGATACGAATTCATAGATCAGAGAAACATTACCAGTACCAAGGTTGGACAAAACTGTAAAAATACGAAATTATTTTAAATTTTGCGAAATTAAAAAGAATATAGAAAGTTTTGAAAGTTCAAAACGATCGATTAGTGACAGCCAAGATGATGCGGAGTTTGTTGTTTGTGACCCCAATAAAGTTTGAATACAATAACATTGAATGGCAGCTTTCGATTTTATTTTTTTTAATTGGATGAAGACGATGCGATTAGACCTTAAATTATTCCGTTGTTTGTTAGTTGAAGTCTTATTAAAAATGTACCCCTGTTGACTCCCATTATTTTGTTTGACGTCAATGCTAACAATCGTACGCTGCTAATAACCATTTTATCAATATGGTACGTATTGAATGGCTTTTATTGTTCGGCAATTAAGTAACTTCGATGGAAATTATAAATAAGATGGGTGGAAAAACAACATCAACATCAAGATTCTACCTCATATGCAATCAACAGACAAAAAATATCACCAGGTGCAGAGGTTATGACGCCTCAAATTAAATAACGGCGCGAAGATAATAGATAGCCTTTGTTTGACGCAATAAAAGGTCAGGAAAAATATTTGGTTACTAAGTAATTGTCGCTATGACTCCATAGTTAGCCACTTATAAACAACGTGGTCGATATGATTTTGATAATACTACTGCGTAAGCGAAGCAATCACTGAAGAAACTTTCGTCAACTGGAAGATTCCAGTCAAACTGAATACATGATTGTATTGATTGATAAATATATGTAAATGTCTTCTCATGTCGAAGTAGTTACTGTCACTGCACCAATGTTTTGAATCATGTATCGGTCATGTGAATACGAAAACATTTCTTAAATGTAAGATGAAGGTCTGCTTATATTCTCACTGCGATGTTAACATCCGCCGGTTATTTCTCAAGCAGCAATATTTAAAGAAACACTTGAATAAGCCACCACACAAGTTTTGTTGGTAGTACCAAAAGATAATGAAACAAATGTCATAGGTTGCTACATTGCGTATGTTATTATTTGTGCTGCAATGTCAAACAATCATGCACCGTACGCATTAGCATATCAATCTCGAAGTTAAACACAATGTTAGTCTTTGTCAGTGCGATAAACAGAAAACGTTGGCCCATTCATGCCAGTGATTATGTTCGGACTGATTATAATTGATATGCATAGGTAATAATTATTAATTTCACTTGATAAAAGGGAAACAAACTCAGCAGGCATAATTGGATGGATGGATGTCAGTACTGCAATAACAGTATAGCGATGTCTTTCATCCTTTGTAAAGCTCAAAAGTAGTTATTCTTTCCATGCACAGCTTTCAGAACGAATCATACTTTTGCACGACATTCTAATCGATATTAGTATCATGCTAAATACGCCTTGTGTCCCAAACAATATTCCGCATGGGTCAGCAACATATGTATTTGAATTTGTAATACAATCTGACTCTAGTCTATAGAAATGACTCGATTGTATCGCAAAAGAATCGTCTTCTTTTGTTCTTTGAATGTACAAGATTTTTTTCTGTTTTATATCAATATCCTCTAGACGTATCTCAAGGGTAACGACTCATAATGGCTCACTACCTGTGTTTTTTATCCCGCCAGGCACTATTCGAGTCAAAGGCCCGGAGCTTTGCTTAAGTTACTCGTTGCTAAGGGCATTGCACCTTTGCGCTCTCCCTTGCCCTGCAGCCCTACTTTAACTTTTGGAGTCGAAAGCTCTCAATGTGAGCCTCCCTTACCGTCGTGTGTATGCGAGTATTGGTCGGAAAGAGATGCAACGTCAGCGTTTAGTGCGTCTACTTTATCCATAAACCCAGCTGTGCGTAAAGTATTAGCTATACTTTACTATGCATATTTATATTGTGGACTTTGAACTCGTTTAATGGTGAAATACAGAACTCCCTCTGATTTATTATTATCACTGGGATCAATACGTGCACGTTTGATTACTTTTATATCTAAAGCAGTTTTAATGAGGGCGTGCTCAGTGTTTACTCACTTCTTGTATTATTATCAGTAACTAACTACCTACAAACTAACAGCACTAGCACTGTATTGTATACTGTTAAGTGCTTACTCTTGTTTTATGTCGTATTATTTATTTACTTTAAAAACTATGGCTGTATCACCCGTATGAAACAGCTTCATTATGTAAAATGATGCTTTTATGTATTTTGAAACAGGTCCAGAAAGACGCAAGAATAACTAATTGCCACGGAATATATTATATCAACCAGTTTTTCACTCACAGCCGTCGTAAATTTTAATATGGTTTTATCATCAATTTAGAAGTAGACAATGGAATAATTTATAATGCCGGTAATCGGGACAAACCAACGGTCGGGCCTTCTGGTGCGTCATAACCACTACGATTCGTTAGCGTCGGGCGCCACCGCCACGCCAACATTTGTAGTTTTTCGCGGAAAACGGTCATATCGCCAACCATCCCCCCACAGCCCCCTCAGCCCGCGCTGGCGCCGCGTCATATGCGCGTCTATAAAAGCCATGCGCGCCCCTCCACTTCAACTCAGACGCATGGAGTACTCCGTAGAGGTCGTTTGGCACGAGCGAGCGCTTTGCTAGGCACCTGCCGGCCACTCTTTACGAAATAATTCTAGTCACCAACCGCGCAGCTGAAGCTCGCGTAACGCGGTCTGCCGCGCGTTCCTACGAACAGTGATATAGTGCAATAGCCTAATTACAACAAAATAATTGTGATAATTTATTTAAATTAGTTTTTAGTTACACGCGTTAATTAGACCGCGATTCGGCTGTGAGTTGAGTGAAAACTGTGAAACTGAAATGTTGTGACTGCCCGACTGGAACTTGTTACCTGTGATCCAGCCCAGTGTGATCAGTTATTCTTGCGTCGAAGGACCGTTTGCAACAATGGTTGGAAACAACGGTACTATGATGGCGATTCGCATCGTCCACAGCAAGCTGCGCAAACGGGAGGAGCATTCGGCTTCGGTGCACCCAGCTGAAGTACTTCAGGCTGCACCTGCATCGCAGCCGGAGCCGCTCGCCTTCCGCCAGCAGCCGCTGTGGCAGTTCCCGCCGCCGCTGCCCCCGCCTTACGTCTATCCTCACGATCAGGTATGTACACAACTTCATCACAAACAATAACAATCCCAAACATTAAATGCCAACTAACTATTTCAAGAATCGAAACCAGTTCCAGCCGTTATACTTGACCCCAATACTGTTTTAACGAGCTTCAATGTCCAGCTGCAACGCATTCCAATTAATTCGCAAATCTCCGCTCGCCTCGATAACAAACAAACAATATTGAAAGTTGCACGTTGGGAAAGAAACATTACATTATAATGCGAAAGAAATCGTGACTGGTTCGACCCTCCCCGCCACTGAGAGAGAGAGTTGGTGGAACACGTAGACACGATATCTAAGTGCGAAATAAATTTAAATGTCGGGACACGCTCGTTGAATAGAAAGCTGCACAAGGCGAGCATGTCGTAACGCTCCGACCTTCTTTCTTGCTGTCTGACGAACAAAAGAGGCTAATGCAAACGTCTGTATAAAATTTTAACTTGTTAAAACACTGACCTCAATATCACGCTCTGATAACCACTTCCCGGGCGAGGCTTACCTGCGAAACGGCCCATTGATTTGGTATATCGAATCGTACACTATGTTTGTACAACGGCTGCATGAGCACATATCAAGACGGCTCACCAGGAAGTAGATAATGCTAATGTGTCTTTGAATAGCGTATTCAAGGCTTGCCTCATTCTCGTTTGGCCTCAACATTACTTCTACTTTGCAATATTAGCTTCCTTGTCATGTAGCAAAGCTTATTTCCAACTTAAACAAACTTGAACATAACGTACTTGGTTTCTACTTCCAAATAAAGCAAGAAAAGGTCTTTATATTAATCTGGACAAAAAACGTTTCCTTTAAAACATAATACCACAAGCTTCTTTTATTTTCTCGCCTGACAACAGTTTAAAAATAGCGGCCGAGACCTATTGTGTAACGTCTGAAGTTGTTTTACGCGGGGCGAAATAAATGTGGTGAATGCATTGGGGTCGATAACGGAACCGAAATCTGGCAAGCATTTTTAGGGTCATAAACCTTTATGAACTCCCGAACATGTCTTGACTTTGGCGTAACGAGACTCATTGTTATTTTTCTATTGTTTATAGGACAACCTTATGCAGCCGCACGGCAATGAGCGTGCGAGTTTCCGCAGTCTTCGCAAGAACATCGGTGGTCGTTGGAAGCGACTAGTGAAAAAGAAGCCTGAACAGGAAGTTTACACGATCCCGCCTGAGCTCAAGCCACAGCTCAAACAAATTTACGTGTACTAAATACACGGACTAGTAATTACATATATCTGAAGCAGGATATTTCGCTGCGTTGATCTAAAGGCGATGACATCAACCTCTCGACGGTTGTAAAACATCAACTTATATCATTACTCGAATATCAAAATTATAAACCTGCACGGCTCGACAGCCACTATTTCTGAACATATCCCTTTCGACCAATTAATTCTAATGACCAATGTTACTAAAATATTTTTCTTTTCATTCACCACTTCATTGTGATTTTAAAGCCTATAAATTGTATTATTAAGTATTAGAATTTGATGTTTGTGACTTGTGAGTGTTGTTCCGTTGCAGATCGTATGAGAGTGATAGTCAAATGAATTTAGTTTAATTAATTTAAAGCTATGAATGTGAATTAGGAAGATGCGGTCGCGCATACTAGTGACGAAAATCCAATAATTATGAATAAACAATTATGATGCCTTGTTAAATGTAATTTTTGACTAATTAGGGCATTTCGTAGTTCATTAACTTATTGTAGACATGATCGTATTCGTAAGTGAACTCCGATCAAAATAGTTTATGAACTTATACATACTGTATGTATATTGTGTGAGAGCTGAGGTTTGAAACATCTTATTGTTTGATGCAGTATTTTTAGATCATTCATTTTGTGTTGCGAGTGAGACTGAATAATGGTACAATTTTATGTGTAACGTGACATTGAAAATTTCGAATAAATACAAATATTTTCTGATATTATTGACTATAAGTATCAAATATCAAACAATATCACGATGGAATATCAAATGACCTAGTTGTTGAATGTTGAGTTGCTCGAATTGCTTTTGTAGTATAATTATTCAGATTTTCGCCCGGTCCTTACTGTGATATAATTAAAATGAAATGAAGGAATAAAGAAATATTTGACAGAAAGATGTAGTTTTAACTTGATTGCCTTAATACCTTGTCAATTAAAGTCTAGCAAGGGCCGACGGTCGAGAATTTTGATAGCTCATATTGAGCCTGATATTTTGATGAAGTAAGCTGATAGATAATAGGTAGAATTGAGCCATGAATATATTTTCTTTCATTAAATTAACTGTTGCTGTAGAAAAAAACATGTTATAACTATAATTTTAACATCGTGAGAAGTTTTTTGTTTTGAAAAAAATGTATCTAATCTTCGTTGAAATATTGGAAAATAAATTCCATCATTATACTGAAGTTTTGTTTCCTTATTACCTTAAACCTTGTTCATTTACAATGACGGGTATAAATAAACCTCATTGTTTTTGTTTGCTTTCGTAACATGCCTCGGACGGACGCGATTTGAGGTTATGTTACTTCAAAATATTGAGGTTTTCCTTGGTCTACTAAATGAAAATAAACAAGATTATGCAACCAAACGAATACGTTAGACTTAATTATTCACCTTTCGTTATTATTAAGAATGCGGTGCAACTTGAACTTGAAATCACAGTATATTTTGCTACACGAGAAACGTTAATTTTGAGGTTGAGTTTACAGCGCCATCTATGAATCATACAAGAAAGTGATAAAGACATACACGAGCGCCATCTATCCTGTACATGGTCCCGTCGCGAATTAAACAGCGCCATCTATTGTAATGTCGTGAAACTAGATAGGTAATAACAATGGAGGTTTTCCTTAGTTTAATCATTTCTGTTACCGCTCTCTGAAACTGACGCGTGACGCTGACTAGTTCGCGCCTGTTGCGACAGATGTCGCTTATAAAAAAACAAAGAAACCAGTTTATATCATAAATTATTAAGATGCTTCTTTGTTTTTTATCATCAAATTTTTCATGAAAAAGTTTTATACAATAAATATTTCTTATATGTTTTTTCTTATATTACAAAAAAAAAAAATGTTTACTTATAAATTATTATTTCAGTGCACTGTACGTTTACATACCTACGCCTACACCTAATTACAATTCGGAACAGCCAAATGTGGCCTACTTAAACATAAATGAGTGAGTAGGTGCACCTTCCCTTTTCGACACTAAAAGGCTTTGTAAATAATTAACCCGTTTGGTTAAAATGGAGCCGAGACCAACGCCCGCATGATGTCGGTCTCGACCCTAAACCACTAACCTTTGAGAGATTAGTTTGTATTAGGAAATTATCTTCTTTGTGTCCTTATGGGGAGATGGAGGCATTCGCTGCGAATGTTTCAACTATTATAGCACTAACTGTTGATAATATGGGTATGTGTATTGTGATTGTTCTGTTGTTGTTATTTCATCAGCGGATCCCTTTTGTGTCTCTTTTTAATTAGTCCGACAAAATCAGCCGATCGATTCTGTAAAAATTTCACCGTGAAAAGTTAGGTGAAGTGAGCTTAGAGTGAGCTGTCAATAGTGGCCTAGTATTAGTTGAAATGATAGCTCACTCCACGCCACTCACTCACTTCACTTAAGTTTTCACGGTGACGGGTACAGAATCGCACTGCTGGACTGGACAGTGTGTTCCTATAGTGTAACCAAACATAAACGTAAGAAAATTGAGACTTTTTAAACGTTAGAAACATAAAATTTTAACAATGTAGGTATGTCAATAAAATCAAAATATTTTTTGCAAATGTTTTCAACGTAGTTTGTTGTCAATATTAGCAAGTGCAACTAAAGTGAAGTCAACACAAAACTAAGTCCTTAAAAGTTTTGACCCTTCAGCCGGCAGAGGCCAACTGGGCTTAAAGTGCTTTGAGCGTCAATATCAGCTTTTAACTATACAAAAGGCATGAATTCATGAAACATGGTCCACACAAGGTCGAATGTGAAATGAAGTAATAAATCTTTGCGGTCGACTAGGACCTGTGTCGGTCAAGGAGATGGTCAAGGGATAAAAAGTAAAACATACAACTGATGAGAAATCTCTTTTGTCGACAAACAGGAGATATCCAGAAGAAAACAAGAATAACTAGTGATACTGTGCAGGTCAGCCGATCCCATAGTCTAAGCTTTTGAGTCAAATATTTATAGGCACGTGTTATTTTAATTTTTGGGCAATATTCATTATGATATTAACGATTTTTAGAAAGTAGATGATGCCAGATGTAAAAGACCTTACGGCTCTCGGTAACTTTAGGTCACGTATTTGTATTTGCTTATTGCCGAGCGTCGTACTAAAATTTATTGTTTTTTTAGTTCCTATAATTATAATGTAAACCAAGATTAGTAACCTTTCTAATAGATTGTAATTCGTAGTTTTGTGCCGACATTGTTATCCGCACCAAATGTATGTACAATATTTTTTAACAAATAATAGCGTAGCGAGTACTATTGTGAGAGACAAAATGTGGGAAATGTTAGGGAGAAACTGGCGCCACTGGGGCATACAAAAGCACCTTGCTTGTCCAAATATAGTTAGTTCCTATTCAAATCTGGTACAAGACAGTAGGCTGAGTAGACTTCAGTACTCGCTACCTTTGACAGTGGAATATAGTATTTTCATTTAAGTACTTCCACCGTGGTCCACCGTCCATCTTCACAGTCTGACTAGTGTCCTGTCGTATTTCCACCCTCCAATCCAGCGCACTGTGCGACCCATTGCACAAAGATACCAAGCCATCAAGCACATACAATGCAACTGACTGCAATGACAAATACACACGAATATCAAACGATGTTTTTCAACACACTGACGACAAAATAAATAAAACACAAACTTATTTTGTTAATAAATTATTTACTTAACCGATCATGCGTGTTCCGTTGTCGCATTAAACTGAATCTGATCCTGCTGAGCGGCTGAACAAGATATCATCAAATAATCTAACAAAGCGGCCACCAATATACGCAGTTGCGTACGTAATAGACAGGAATAAAGCGCTAAGATAAAAAGAATTTCTACCTATAAAACTGACCCTCCTCATCCGAAATTAAATTCCGCATCCTCGAAACACGAAATCTTTAAACTCCATTTCTAACGATCTATCGGCAGTAGATGCGATTACGGACGTCTAGCGGAGCTCTCGACGATGGCGGCGGTTGGTGGCCGGAGGGCGTCACGTGACGGCGTCCTTTGTTGTTACATAAATAAGCCTCATTGTGTGTAAGGGCCGCACGCCCTCATTATAACGAGAGTGAGACGTGCCAATCTATCGGACTAGATTTTGAGCGTGATTTGACGGTATCTGCGGTTGAACGGAAGTTGGTACTTATGGGGGCGCTTTTTTGTTAGTGGTTGTAATTTTGGTTGTTCTTTAAGTTTCATTTTGTCGATATACATTATTAAGATAATTGTGCATGTGTTAGTTAATGTTTATCGTTTTGTTTTGCGCAAATTCCCAAACACGACAATGGCAACTTTTTCAATTATTGGAAGTCATTTTTATTATTCACCATTCAGTACTTTGCTTCGTCTACCATAACCGTCGTTTTCGATGTATTTTGCATACAACAATGTCACCTCACATCTACAATACTTTGTGACAAATATATCCAAGAACTCATAAAAGTATTGCTGAACGATAGTCGGTTTCATGGCAGTTTTACAACCACAATCTGAACCGGTCTTCTGTGAAATATGCGAGGCGGCACTATCGCTGAAAATGATGCGTGAAATCGTATTCGATTCACACTTTCCCCATTCTATTACAATGTTTCTTACTCGCTACCCTTGTGCTTCACTGTATCTACATAACGAAGAAGAAAATCCGCTATCCTTACGATATACTTAAATGCTTTTTGTGGAGGTCGATATTCATTGTTCGTTTGTAGTAGTGTTTTGCATGACAACCGTCTTTCAAAGCTTACGTCTTTATATGTAGGTATGTAGGTAAAGCTAGAATATTCCAGACCAAATCAGCGCGAATCTTTGTCCCAACAAAGATATCGAATATTTTGGAATTTGGAATAAACTTTCATTAATTGCAATACAACAACAAAACAAATATATCCATGAATTCCACCACACCAAAACAGGAAAACCCTTGTTTTTCCCTTAACAAAAAAAGTCAAATCAATAAAACCATTGACTTGAAGTCCAGCATTTAATTTGGATTTGATTAGTCCCCGCCCGAGCAAAAACCGTAGATTCATGAATAAATATGAACGACCGTTATCACAAGTAAACAACGGTTCGGGCGGAAGCCTTAACAAAAACGAATTTCTTTGAGAGCCGCTACCAAAACGAGGCGACCTAATTTGTCTTAACAAGTTTGTTTTAATCCATTTACTGGAGTACTAAATTGTGGGGACAATCGTAGGTACAAACTGACTAATGTATGGTTTGCCGAAGTCAAAATTGATTTGGTGTAAGTGATTAATGTTTATTGATTTTGTCGATACTCATGACTTTTTAAAAGGAATCAGTTATGTTTGCTTTTAGAATTCTAGTCCAGTAGCGCGTGTATGGACTTTATAGAAGCAAAAGGAGTAAGCAAGGATCGTAGCAAGTGGCGTACTGTAGTTTCAGCCCTACCATAAGGGAATGAGGCGTGAGTTTATGTATGTCGAATTCTAATAAATAACGTCAGCCAAAGGAAATGAGTCCAATTTGAAGGCCTGGGTCGAGAAACATGGTTACTAAGCCGAGCACAAATTTCAGCTGCAACTGCAGCGCAACTTATTTTCATACAAACACATGCGGTGGGACCCGCCTGTAGTGTGCGTGCGTTGTTTCATAAAAAACTTAAGAAAGTGATGAAAAAAGACTTTTGCAGTGCACTGCGTGGCGGCCCGCCCTAATTTGCGCTTGCCTTTATGGGAAATCTTGATTCAAAACACGGCAGAGAGAATCCACTTTGTTGCATAATTGACCGTCCTTCTCATAACATTACCTGCCAACGATCCAACTCAATTGAAGTGGCAACTAAGCAAATGTTCAAACTACACAACCGACTCACTATCCGAAAAGCAAAGTTGGATGCTATTTAGGTGTTAAAATTAAAAGCATAAATCCACATGAAACGTTGAAGTACAGTATAATTACAGTAGCTATTTGTAATTCATGGGCAGGCTGGCCTCCTGAGCCATTACGTGGGTCCTCTCCGCCGCACAATGAGTACAAGTATGCGGTAACATGTTATGTTGATGTAAGTATCGCTGGATGTGCCAAGGACCTTAGAAGTTAAAAAATTGATACTGAATAAACGAATGTGACTGATTCTGCAGTATAAGTAGTAGAGGAGGCAGACGATAGTGTCTCGTGACATCCACATGAAGTTAGACATGAAGACAATATGAAACCGGTTTTGGATTAAGAGCTCAACTGTCACTAATCAGACACAATTACTTTTTTCTATTAATGAGACACAGTTACTGAACTTAATAAGCTTGCCTAAAAGACCAGGGGTTAAGTGGAACTGAGGAAAAACGCGGATGCCTTCCTAGTCTTGTTATAAAAGCCCCGTGGCTCGGAAAGTACGTTTAGCCTTTGGTCCTGCGCCTGATCTCTCTCCGGTCGTGTCGGATTGTCATCCCATCGGACAATGAGAGTAAGAGAAGAGATAGCGCTCCTGGGTTTGCGCACACACTTCTGCACGACAATATCTCCCGGCCGAAGGCTGGTCGCCGCCGAGATTGGTCGCCATTGCCGAAATTCGATCTAGGGGTCTTTATTTTATCAAAGACACAGAAAAAGAAGAGAGAGAATCATGATAATTTTAATTCAATTCCAGGTTAACCTAAAACAAGAATGAACAACATGTCATATTCAGTATACTTACTTAAACAGAATCTATGACTTAAAGTGCGCATGGCTGACAATCGTCGTCGTATAAATGAACAAGGGAATTTCAGAAGCCTCTTTAGTACGAATTAAGTAGGTTTAAGTGTAGAGGATAGTGCAAATTGAACGTGACTACAGGACGACGGAAGGTATTTTCACTTATATTTTATACCTAGTTAGTGTTACTTTGTTTATGTAGTTTGCAGGTGAAGCTTTGTTAGCTTAAGCTCGGTTTTATGTTTATTGTGTGGGAGATTTGAAGTAGGTTAAGGTGTGTAATAAAACAGGGGACTGGTACAAAGATTATGATGCTGCTACGACTATACAGACCGTGGACCGACATAGGATCTGCGAATAATGTTCTATTACAGCAGTGCGATTCTGTAACCATCTCACCGTGAAAACTTAGGTGAAGTGAGCGTGGAGTGAGCTGTCTTTCCGACTAATGCTAGGGATTGACACTATTGACTTTCACTTTAAGCTCACTTCACCTAACTTTTCACGGTGAGATTTTTACAGAATCGATCGGCTGATTGTTAAATAATAAATTAGACTGTGACAAATTAGTTGAGCGTATTGGAGTAAAGCAAACACCCAAATATCATGAAACTAAAGTACAACACTCAGTACAGTAACACTCAAGCATCCAAGACAAATATTGGGGTAAAATTATTTTGTGCCAGATGTCGACTTATACCATGATTTGTCGTGTAGCGACAAGTAAAACTAAGTACGGGGTGATAAAATTAAAGAGAGGGAGGTAGAAAACAATTAAAAATATTTTATTAACAATAAAAAGATGGAGATGAACTCGAGTGGTGTGTAGAATGTGGAGGTGGGGTGTGATGAAGATGATGATGGGTGACTGAGGAGACTGAGGAGGCTGAGGTGGAGCAGTTGCTGGCAACAGATGCGGGTACAGAAGTCCGAGTACAGATGAGGGCAGGTGCGTGCGCGGCACGGGGGGCACCCGCAGGAGGGCCCACGCAGCAAGGTAGGTCGCCGCACGGCAGCAGGAGGAAGAGGCTCGGCGGGCGCTGACAGACCACCAGGTAAGGTGGCCCTCAGTAGATGATGTGTGTGCGGCACGGAGGGCACTCGTAGGAGGCCCACGCAGCTAGGCCGGTCGCAGCACAGCAGCTGGAGGAAGAGGCACGGCGGGCGCTGACAGCCCACCAGGTAAGGCGGCCCTCAGAAGTTGCGGCCCGACAGGTTCAGGTCCGTAGCCTTGAAGACGGAGCACGGAGGTGTAGAAAGGTGGCTCTGGAGGAGACAGGCGGCTCTGGAGTATCAGGCCTTAACTTTAGTGTTCGCTTTAGAGGCGAAACTCGAACTGACCACTACATTGCGTGGATCAATAAGGAAAACTCGTAGAACAACATCATGTAGAAAATATGAATTTGAAATATGAATGCGAGCAGTATCATTTCTGTGGCTAAGTACGCATATATTTAAACCTGGCAGTTAAGCATTTGATCCTGGCAGCTAAGGATTTAAAAGCAAACGTTACATGACGTTTCAAACATCAAATGCCAGAACTGTCATAATAAAATAAATATTATTAAAATACAATAAAATCTATAGTTATTATGTAATAAAAGTATAGAGTTTAAAAGAAAAATGATATGAATCAATGCGGATGAAATTACCAACCCATGGTAGATACTGAATCGTTGAAGTCATATGTTAAAGTTTGTCTGTGTACTAAATGTGGATAAAACGTGTCCTGGTGTAGTGAGAAATACTCAGATCAGCACCTAACGGTAAAGGAATGTTTATTCTGATCTGGAGGAATGAATAAAAGTCACTGAGAGTATGTACATTATGTTACAGATTCTATAAAAGTGGTTGAAGCCAAAATACTGAAGTCTTCTATTTCTTCTATTGCGTTAGTATATTTTGGAAACTCTTCACATTTTTATGCTTTATATTAGAAGCAATACTTTCCAATACGATCTCATTTTTGTTTCAATTTAAATTGCTCCGTCTTGTATTTTATTTTCTTTTATGTTATTAATCTTAAGATTAGAAGTATTTTGCCATAATTTCTAAATGCTAGAGCTTTTAGTTCTATTACTACTATGTGTTATCACCTAATTCTGATATTGCTGGTTAACACAGGTTAACCAGCAATCCAGCCTCGGATCTACACAGTCGTCAATTACAGAATTTACGACTGAGTAGGTCCGAGGTTATTTGTAACCTATAGTACTTAAGATATATTATATACATAAACTGTTAGTTTACTTTTATTAATAAAAAAATAATAATTTAGCCGAGAGACGTCCACTGCTGAACATAGGCCTCTCCCAAGCACCACCACTTCGCGGTCGAAGTGGTGGTGCTTGGGAGAGGCCTATGAGCACAGAACCGGTGTTCTGTGCTTCTCGCATCCAGCGGATTCATTCGGCTATGATTACAGTATGAGTGACTTTAATATAATATTTTTCAGTTTCATAATCAGCCGATAATAGTTTCTTAAACGAAATAAAGTTCTTACTAACGTTATCAGTTTAAGGGTTTTGATCATCATTTACATCTTTATTAATCTTCTTTACTTTGTGTAAATTATTTCATCACCACAGCTCTCAAACGGCGAAGGAAAAAATCTTTAGGAAACCGGACGGTCCTAGAACTAAAAATTTGAAGACTAATGGCAACCACCAACCCGCACAGGGCCCGCGTGGTGCCCACCACGCGGGCTCTGTGCGGGTATTACAGCCCACTCCCTTTCACAGAGAGGAGGCTGGTGTCCCAGCAGTGGGAACATTATAGGCTGATTATGCTTTATGCTAAGAACTGTTGCTTTGTTGGTGGTTGCCATTCCCCAGACAATTCTAAGACTATTCTTTTCCGGAAGCCATATTATAATGAAATCGTGCTACTGATATTTGAAAATACAACTTTAAAAGTTCGACTTTTAAGCTCATTTGTAGTCGATACAGCTTCGTTTATACAACCCAAGTCTCCGTGTAGTTTACAAACTTCGCCTGTAACAACATTATAAACTGTTTTCATTTCCAATTTTACAAATTAGATAAATTTCCCTCACAAGATAGATTTAAGTTCACCTTGTATTTTCATTAAACTCACCAAAACAAGTGTTGACTTTTTTATTTATTCTAGAAAACATATGTAGACAAGATTTCTGATACCAGTATTACCGCAGACCTGAACTTGGTTGGAATATTGAAATTTTGACTATCTGCAAACATTTTTCAAGAGTACACATTCTCAATACGCGTTTTATGGGATCTTATCGGCTTTCGTACAGTATTGAAGTTGTAAAAAGTTTAGCCCCTTTTCATGTAACATTTGCTTGTATAACCAAATTATCAATGCATGTCAAAACTTTTTATCCAACCCTAAGATTGGTAAGATAAGATTGAAATTCCTTTAGCAGGTTTTTATGAAGGGTAAAACATAGAAGTAAGTGGAAGTTCGTCTCATATCTCGTCATAACATTTTACTGTCACAATACGTATACATATAGGACGTCTCTAAGTATGGCAATGTACTACGGAAATTGGCTGTGTTGTAATCTGTACTAAACTTTGTATCTTTTGACGTCGAGATAATATGTTAGTGGGTAGACGTTTCGTTAGTTAACTTTGTTATTAGATTCTATTTTAGTAACGCTCTTATGTCATAAGACTTCTGTGATGGATATTATTCCTTTGAATTATAGAATTTGGATTCACAAATTTTCCGTACTCAACATCAAGTAAGTATAATAATACAGTCTGCAAAGAGTTTAGATGTTGATTTGCCGATATTATTACATTTAGAGCTGTAGTCTGGGTTGTGTCCCAAAGCTCTACTTGTGAGTAGTAGCATTCTTCTCGATATACCAATCAAGGTATTTCTATAAGAATAACACCGACTACAATATGACCATGAACTACATACAATAAACGGCAGTAGGGTGTGGTTGTGGAGCTATGTCGCAAACCATGCTCCACCTCCTATGCTGTCCGCTGTGTCCCAGAATATGCAGTCAAAATGACTTCTGCGCTGCCACCGACGACGCCGTGGACATGGCGCAGTTTTGGGCCACAAAGATCTAAATTACAGTCGTGCCAGAGAAATGAAGAAGAACCTTGTGTTATAGAACTTTTGTTTAGTTTTAACATTTAAAATCCAAATAACCTTACGAAAAACACAGACAATGTAGGCAGATATGGATACTGTAGGTAGTAAGAGTGGTAGGTATTGAAATGGATAATTTTATGCTTGCAGGCAGTGCAGGCATTTAGTATGCAAATTAATTACAACATAATTAAGCGGTGCGGTCCCTTACTAAATAGGTCACAGTATCTCATCCAGTGGATGCTGTTGGAACCGATTAAGTGACTGTGATAGCTTGTGAGGCAATAAATACACTAGGATCCTGTAGGAGTTGTGTGGTGTGGTTACAATTCGGAGTCCACGAAATTAATAATTTCGGTACGGACGCATTAGAAAATAGGGTGATTTAAAACAAAGATTCCAATTCCTTCTCTCTTATCTATACAAATAAAAAATATGAAGTTGAAGGATCTATTTTTATGGTCAAGATCACAGCATTTTTACTAAATGCATAATTATGAAAGTGTGAGTGTCAATACTTGGCAACTTTCAATTGCAATTTTTTTCGTGAAATAACGAATGCAACGTTGAAATACGATACATTACATACACCTATGGGGTCGAAAATGCTATGTTTGTAACAACATAACATTTCCTTCAAAAATAAAGGAGTAAATCGCTTTTGATTAAAGACGAGTGTATATATACTTTTGCTCGTGATTGTACTTATAATAAAAAAAAACTTTGTTTTTTGTCTTTGTATGTCTGTTTGTTCGGCTAAGCTCCGAAAGAAGTCGCGGGCTTAGCTAGTAAAAATATGAAATTTATTTTGATTAAAGAGCAGCTGAAGGCTAACGAATAGTTCGTCTGAGCGAGATAGGTACATAAAAAGGCAGACAAAGTTTTTCACCCTTGAAGAAGTTTCAGGGCTTACAATTTCTTCCGCTTTAGTAAAACAGGTCATGAAACTGAAACTTATGGTGAAGCAATAAAAAAGAACAGCAGAAAAGTTTTAATTTACATGAATTCTATTTAACACTTACTTATTATATTAAACACTAGCTTCTGCCCGCGGCTTCGCCCGCGTGGATGTCGGAAGTTATCCCACGGTAACGTGCTACCAGGATAAAAAGTATGTGCTTCCCCAGGATGCCATCTATCTCTTTGCCAAATCAGAAGTTCAGTGGTTTAGGCGTGAAAATGTAACATACAGTTTCAAGTTCAAATCCTCCCCTAAAAACCGAATTACCCCTCTTTGCCCCGTCAGGGGTTTTCGACAACTTTACATACCTACCTACTTATTATTAATTATTTTCTATCGAAAGTATCAATACTGAGTTTCGAGTTAATCGGACCGCGCATTCAATTTCTTGTACACAAACTTCAACACCCCTATATCCCATATTTGACGGCACGGTTGGCGCAGTGGTTAAGCGATTGACTGCTGCGCTGCGTGTCGTGGGTTCGATTCCCGCACGGAACAAATATTTGTATGACCTACATGTATTTGTTCCGAGTCTGGGTGTTTTTCTATCTATAATATGTATGTATTTACAAAAAAAAAAATTGTATATAAGTAGTTTATCAGCCATCTTGTTACCATAACACAAGCATTAGGTTGCTTAGCTTGGTACAAATGGTGCTGTGTGAAAAATGTCCAGGGATATTTATTTATCCCCCTTTGAGGGGTAGTTTGAAAAACTTATAATGATAAACTTTATTACTTACTTAGGCAAGTATTGTTGCCAAGTTTCAAGTTTATTAACTAAATTAATAAAAAATTTCATATAAAGTGTATCCCCGCTTTTCACCCCCACATGGGGTGGAATTAAAAAAAAATCAGATAAATTCATAACTTGACTCAAAGATATATACCAATTTTATAATTAATTAAGCCACTTATTATAATCCTCCCCTGTAAAATTAACTATCCCTTTTCACCCCGTTAGGGGTAGATTTTCGAAAAACCATCATACGTGTTATTATTTATTTTTAGTCTTAAGTACACACACGGTACACTGAGTTTCGAGTTAATCGGACCGCGCGTTCAAATTCTTCCACACAAACTTTAACACCCCTATATCCCCTTTGAGGGGTAGTTTTGAAAAATTAATAATGATAAACTTTATTGTTTACTTAGGCGAGTATTCATGCCAATTTTCAAGATTATTAACATAACGAATAAGATTTTTCATATAAACTGTAACCCCGCTTTTCACCCCCACAGGGGTGGAATTTTGAAAAATCATTTGGGATGTGTTCATAACTTGACTCAAAGATTATTTATACCAATTTTCGAGTTAATCAAGCCACGCTGTAAAATCCTCCCCTGTAAAATTGACTACCCCTTTTCAGACCGTCAGGGGTAGATTTTCGAAAAACCCTGATGCACATTATTCTTTTCTTTCAATTTTAGGTATAAATACTGAGTTTCAATTAAATCGGACCGCGCGCTAAAATTCTTCCATACAAACTTTGAAACCCCCCAATCCCCTTTTAGGGGGTAGTTTATAAAAACAAAAAATGCCCAACTTCATAATTTACTTAGATAAGTATTCATGCCTAGTTTCAAGTTTATTAACTCAAGGAATAAGATTTTTCATACAAACATAATCCCCCCATTTCACCCTCTTAGGGGTGGAATTTCGAAAAACCCTTTCTTAATGGATACCTACTCTTCACGAAGAATACACCCTCCAAATTTCATGTCTCTAGGACCAGCGGTTTAGGCTGTGCGTTGATGTCTCAGTCAGTCAGTCAGTCAGTCAGGACTTTGAATTTTATATATATAGATGACATAACATATCATGACGCTTGTGTTGCTCGAAGGGTTAGGTAGAGGTTTACATATACTACACCCACATTTATGTTTATGGGCTGATTTTTCAATCGACAAATAATTTTTGTTCCCTGGCGTCGGAAAAATCAACCCTTGCCTAGTCACATGTAATATGGGGTGAGCCTTTTGCCATCAATCGGGTACAAAGTCAGACTCCGGGCTGCTCCTGAGAAATGCCAGATGAAAAAACTAAATATCGCCCGACCCGCGAATCGAATCAGGATGTTCAGCAATAGCACTTGTGACTACGAGACAAACAAGGCAGTCACACATACTCACACAGTCGACATATTAAAATCGTTCAATAATTTACTATCGAACGTCATGAATGTCGCATATCATTTAAATCTCGATCCCGAAAAGAAGTTAGCATATCGCTTGTGGAGTGAGGGGCACTCCACAAGCGATATGCTAACTTTCTTTCATTAAAATAACAATTTCCGTCCCCAATCCAGCGTCATACGAAGAATCCAATTAATAATGTACCATCTCTAAAATATTGTACTTGCAAAGCAGATGCCTCTCAATTTTCTTAACAAACCAAGCGAAAAATAATATTCCGCACATGGAGCTATCTGAGTATTACAAAAGGATAAGTTTCCGATTGACTAGACAATATCAAAGGGCGAAGCATTAACGCAATGAGGGCTTGCTGTATTTATACGTAGGGGTACAAGTGCAGGCAGAATAAAGTATACAGAAGTATTTTTATAGGAGATTGATCTCGTTTTGGAATACATAACATAATCAGCCTGTAATGTTCCCACTGCTGGGACACAGGCCTCCTCTCTGTGAGAGAGTGGGCCTTAATCCACCACGCGAGCCCAGTGCGGGTTGGTAGATGTCTTCGAATTTTTCGGTCCTCACGATGTTTTCCTTCACCGTTCGTTTTGGAATGCTGATTGAGAACCAGTCAGAGCGATTCGTATTTTGATCGACTAGTCTCGGTGTCAAAGATTCTCTTTCTCTAATATTGTTTTATGAAGAATATATATAATATTAACACATTGAATATAAAAAGTAAATAATTGAAACAAGTTCTGTAAAAAAAATCTGTGATAATTTAAATTGGTAACAAGTGTAATGGTTTACACAGGAATGATTGAGCGTAATGTGTTTCGGCTGCATTCATGTTTTTATTGATAACATACCATTTTAAAAGATCTCGATATTTTTCACTGCTTTTAAAATTTTACAATATTTTCGAGTTTTTTTATTATTTTTTTATTAGCTGTTAATGTCCCACAGCTGGGCAAAGGCCTCCCTACTCTCTTTCCATCTCTCTCTGTCCAGAGCTGCCAAGGACCAATCTTTATGAAAGGAGCTCATCCAGCTCATCCGAGTGGTTCACTAAAAAAATGAGTGAAATTTACAGTATAACAGTTGATTTAACTCAGTATTTTTTAAATATTTTATTTCTTTGGTTTGAAAGTTTATCCGATAAGGTTTGCAGGGCCAACATGGTCAAACATCGCACACGATGGAGGTTTGGAAGGAAAGAGGGGAGGCCTTTGCCCAGCTGTGGGACACCAAATAGGCTAACAAAAAAAAATCTTTGGATATTTCTATGGATTACAGATTTGTTGTAAATTTTATGGTGAGGTTGTTTCGGAAAAATTTCAGCCCCTGCAGCTAGGTTACGCCTCACAGCCCAAGGGGGCTGTGAGGCTGCCGTACACGCCTTGTCGACCTACCTAAATTCTGGGAAAGGAAAAGTTATCCTGAAGGTTGACATAAAGAATGCCTTCAATTCCGTTAATAGGGACACCCTGCTGGCAGAAACTAAAAAAGAAATACCCCAAATTTATAATTTCCTTTGACAATGTTACAGACCCCATCCCCATCTAAATTACTGTATCGGGACCACCTTCTGGATGCTGCTGTTGGCTGTCAACAAGGTGACCCCCTCGGTCCAGTGATTTTTAGTTTAGCCATTCACCCAATTATTCGACAGCTAAATTTTAAATTTAATGTTTGGTATCTAGACGATGGCACCTTGGGTGGCGAAGTAGAAACTGTTTTAAACGACCTAAGATTCTTAAAAAATGAACTTTATTCCATTGGCCTTAATCTCAACCTTTCGAAATGTGAACTATGTATATGTAGCGGACAGTACTGACAGACAACTGACACTTCCCAAATTTACCGCAATAGCTCCAAATATTAAAATTGTTGGAAAAAGCTCTCTTCGTCTCCTTGGGTCTCCAATCTTTGAAAATTACTTTTCCGAATTTATTGAGGAAAAAATACAAAATTTCAACGACGTTTCGGAAAGATTGTTCCAAATTAATATGCATTCGGCCATCACCTTAATTCGTTACTGCTGTTTCGGCCCTAAATTAACTTATTTTCTTTGCGCTTCCCATTTATGGAATCATATTCACCTTTTAGACAGAATGGACCAAATTATCAGGCAATAATTAACTTCGATTTTAAATGTGGTCTTGGATGAGCGAGCTTGGGCACAAGCCACTCTACCCATTCGTATCCTCGGCGTCCGCAAAATTTCTAGTATTAGTTTACCGGCTTTCATATCCTCGGTCCACGGCACTGAGAAATTAATCAGGAAAATCCTAGCCTCCACATTGATTAATTTTGATGTGCCCTGCTTCACCGAGGCTATGGATGCCTGGAGACTCGCTTGCCTGAACTCAGATCTACCCGATAATTCCTTTTCCCAGAACGGACGGTGAGAGTAGTTCAGGATAATTTACGTAACACGTCTGTTACTACTGCGGAGCGTGCGCGCCTGATGGCTGTGGGTAAATGGGAGTCGGGTCTGTGGCTTCATGCACTACCGTCGTCGAACATAGGCGCTTTGTTCGACGACAATACTTTCCGCCTCACTGCTTCCTTACGACTAGGAGCACCGTGTTGTTCTCCCCATCGCTGTCACTGTGGCGAAGTTGTCAACAGCCTCGGACACCACGGCCTGTCTTGCAGCCGAAGTGCGGGTCGATTAGCGCGGCACACAAACATTAACGACATCATTCGACGAGCTCTTGTCACCGTCGGCGTTCCAGCTGTATTAGAACCCAATGGTTTGGCACGCGACGATGGCAAAAGACCGGACGGCATGTCTTTATTTCCATGGAAGGTGGGTAGGCCTTTAGTGTGGGATGCAACTTGTGTCGATACTCTTGCGCCATCCCATCTTCCAGGGTCGGCGTGCTGCGCTGGTGCTGCTGCTGCGGCTGCGGAAAACCTCAAGCGGCGTAAATATAATAACCTTATTAATAACTAGCTTCTGCCCGCGGCTTCGCCCGCGTGAATGTCGGAAAGGATAAGAAGTATGTCCTTCCCCAGGATGCCATCTATCTCTTTGCCATCTGCTGGCAGGCAATTTTATCGAAATCCGTTCAGTGATTTAGGCGTGAAAATGTAACATACCTACAGACAGAATATATAATTTTATATAGTACCTATAGCTGTAGCCCGCGACTTCGTCCACGTTTCCGCCGTTTTTCGTAAAAAAAAGTAGCCTATGTCCTTCCTCACGGTACAGTGGTTTTGATGTAACAGACAGATTAACTTTCGTATTTTAGTAGGGAAATATAATATGTCAATCTACAATACGGTTAAAAAATATCGCAATACGGAACCGCACAATATTATTGTTAATAGCTGTGCCCGTGACTCCGTCAGCGTGTAACTCCTTGTGTGTTATTAAGTTAATGTATTGGTAATATTGTTTAGATCACGTTCACATGAGGCTTAAGTACCTATAGAAGGGGTAGCGGGATCGTCCGAAAGGGTTACCGCTGCCCTGGAACATAAAGGGCTAAGGAAGGAACACGGGTGGGTTTTAGTCAGTAAGAGTCTGACACTCCCTTCCGCTCCACCCAGAGCTAGAGGGGTCATTTGATGATTGCCCATCCAGAAAAAAAAAAAATGTACCTATAGAACGAAAATACTTCAGCGCAAAGCTTCCGGGTAAACTATATTGAAAGTTGACCCGTCCGGCACGTGAACATAAAGATTTCTAGAACTGCTAACCCGGGAAAGAGCGACGTACAATTGACCATGCGAGAAACAACTGACACCGAGATCTACTCCAGCAACACGAAAAGTTTGCCCTTGACCCTTATTAACTGTCATTGCATAACACACCGATACTGGGAATTGCGTTCTTTTAAATTGGAATGGAAAATTATTTGGTATTATGGGAATTCTGGGAATAAAGACGGTTTTTCCTGCACCGCAACCTGTTAAAATTTGAGCCTCGATTATATTTTGTTGCAACTGGGTTACTTTTAGCCGAGTTCCATTGCAAAGTTGTGGTGGTCTTAAATTTCGGAGCAGAATAATCGGAATGCCAATTTTTAAACAAATTTCATGAGAAGGAAGTTTATACCTTCGGCCGCGAGGCGCGAGACGCGTCGAGCGTGATTCAGTATTCACGCGCGATGGCTTATTATTAGCGTATTTCATGTATAACTTTGGTGTTTCTATACCGACTTCTATGATTCTTTTTTATGGAATAGTTAATAATGTTAACTTTTTTTAATTAAGAATGACTGAGAGTGTTATAAATGTAAGAGTAGACAAATATAATCAGAAAGCTTCGAACTGCTAAGCTATCGGGAGTTACACGTGTTATTGTGAGTCAACCATAAAAGATAGACATATGCTGTCGTGGGATATTTTTTATATAATTTTAAGGAGAACATTTCCGTCATAAATGATTTCTGTGTAGCTTTAACCATTAAGGTTGCACACGCGACGGAAGCGTAAAAAATGGAGTAACTTCCCCCGTTTTCCCAACATTTCCCTTCACTGCTCTGCTCCTATTGATTGTAGCGTGATGAAAAGTATACTATAACCAGCTCAGGAGTATGAAAAATAATTGTACCAAGTTTCATTAAAATCCGTCGAGTAGTTTTTGTTTCTATAACGGTTATACAGACAGACAGACAGACAGACAGACAAAAATTTTACTGATTGCATTTTTGGCATCAGTATCGATCCCTAATCACCCCCTGATAGTTATTTTGGAAATATATTTCATGTACAGAATTGACCTCTCTACAGATTTATTATAAGTATAGATTATATTTTCGAGCCGTTTGGGGTTGAAAGCCTCGGGCCATGGGGTCCGAGTGCGCATGGTCATTTTAAGGAAATTTCGAAAAGACTGGTTGACACTTCCCATGACCCAAGGGCTGGCTTTTACCTTGGCCAGAGGCTAAGCTTTGCCATACAACGTGGCAATGCCGCCAGTGTCTTGGTTACATTACCAGTCGACAGCGATGCGGATGAATTTTTCGACGCTATATTTTAGTTTGTGAATAGTTTTAGTTAATTTAGGATATATTTTTGTTATTTTAGTGTTATCTTATAAATAAATAAATAATCAAATAGATTTCGTATTCATAAGTCAATTAGGCCCTGGTATGCAAAACAATGTAATTGAAACAGTAAAAAAGTAAATCGAAGCGACCAATCAATTAATTTATAAGATTGTAAGTAAACCCCAGACAGCATAAATTGTAACCCCGAATAAAATTCCAATTTCTCCCTCTGTTCGTTCATCGTTCATTGAAAATCTTGAACACACTTTTAATTTCTTCCATTACTTAAAACATTCCCTATTGGAGACTTTTCATTTGTGATGTTTAACCAACGGATTGACTTTTCGATTGACTTGAGCAGTTCAAAAGGGCGGAGGGCTCGAAATTAACGCAATGTGGGGTGTGCAATGAAGGAGCGATCGCTTCAAAGGGAAACTGATTTCGTTATTTTCTTTGTAAAATATATGTATTTTTGGCAGTAAATTGGCGTTTGTGTGATAGAATAATTATGGCTATGTACATATTTTGTAATTGTTTCTATTTTGCTAAAATCATACTCAGAAAATCTTTGATATTTAACTTGTTTGATAGTTAAGTTCTAAAAATACCTGAAAATCTCAAAAATACATTCGCTCTTGCCTGATTTTTAGTCTCTAGATAATACCTTCAAGTAACAGACGCATATCCGACCAGGCATCAAAAAAACACGTCATATTTCACACTACAATAAACTCAATGATTCCTAGCAATTAGTCAAGTCGGAGTCCTTAACATTAAGCAGTTGCTAATTGAGCGCATCACAATGCAGCCGATGAAATAGCACGGTTCCACTTGGACGCGCATCGTTCACGATCCAATGAATAAATAAATAGCTTTTGGTTCCAGACGACTGTTAAGTGTTCGAGTGATTTTTGTTAATGCTGTTTTTTTATTTTAATCCTGCGAGGTTAAAAAGCGTCTGCGATTGGTTTTAAGGTGATTGGGCTCGTAATGCGTCATGGCGTTGCCGCTTTGGCGTAATCCACGATTGTTTTATTTTTTTTTTGTTTTGGCTTTACGCATCAGAGTTTTGATATTTGAAACTGTTAATGATTGTCGAAAGTAAATAAATATTGACGTATATCTTGTCTCGGTACGAACTACATATCTTGTAGGCAGGTATTAGTATGCAAGTATAGGCCACAGGAATCCGATTATTTACCATAGGGTTACAAGATTTGCCAATACAAAAAATGCTTATTAAATTGTTTCAATTGTTTTTTTTTTGTTTATGTTTGGTAAATTATTACAGAACGGTGTTGCATTTGACACACTGAAATTTTCAATTACCTGCGACTACTAAAGGTGGTATTTTGGGAAAAGTGGTTTAATATATTAGTTCCATTTCCACGCCAATTTTGTGATCTACAAGATCACAAACGGAAATGGAGGAAACTTCACAAGATTAGTAAGTAGCACACAGATATCCTAGCGGTAGACACATTAAGCCAGAACGTCTCGGAAAAAGCGTTGAAGGCGCAATCCAACGCTAAGTCAGGCTACTTAACAACTTGCCAAATGGAATCCATTACAACAGTTTGGGTTATCGACGTGAGGCGAGAGCGTAAAGGAGTTGGATTTTTTGGTGTTTTTCTGTAGCTTTGCGGCTGTAGAATAGAATAGAATAGAATAGAATAGAATAGAATACTCTTTATTGTACACCATAAAAGTTACAGAACATAAATAAAATATATAAAATTTTACAAAGGGTGACACAATGGGCGGTCTTATCGCTAAGAGCGATCTTTTAAAGACAACCTTTGGATGGATTAAAAAATTAAGGAGATGCAAATATAGTAGGTAGTATGTGGTGTACCATTTACACTATACTATTAATACATACATAAAGTATATTTTACTCATCTAAATAAATATATACATATAATAATAAACATGAACAAGAGCAAAGAAATAAAAAAAATAAAATAAAAAATAAATAGAATAATAATAAATAATAATGATGATGGTTAAGGAGAGAGGAAGTGCTTTTTTATCATAATTTTGAAAGCGGACAACGATTCAGCACGCCTTACCGACACGGGCAAGTCATTCCATAGCCGTACTGCTTGAACGGTAAAAGATTTGTCAAAGAAACTGGTGGAATGCATCGGCATCTCTAGTCTCAGGTTTTCCGATGACCTCAGATATCTATTATGTGTGTCATGAAGGAACTTGAAACGTTCTTTAAGATAAGAGGGGGTTTTAGGATTAAACAAAATACTGTAGAGCTGAAATAAGATATGAGAATTCCGGCGAAGACGTATGGGAAGCCACTTGAGCTTTGTACGAAATTCAGAAATGTGATCATATTTGCGCAGGCCAAAAATGAATCTTATGCAAAAGTTTTGAAGTCGCTCAAGTTTATCTAGTTGTGCCTCAGTAAGATCTGGATAACTGACATCAGCGTAGTCAAGGATGGGAAGTAAAAGAGATTGTGCAAGCGCAGTTTTAGTGGCAGTTGGAAGAAAGTTCCGCAACCGTCTCAGTGACTTACCAGATGCAAACATCTTTCGACTTACCTCCTGTAGCTGAGGACCCCAGGAAAGATGTTTGTCGATCCAAACCCCAAGATTCTTAACCTTTTCGCTGAATGGAATAGCAGTTCCGTTAAATTGAACCTGGGGAAGCTGCGACCAGTTTATCTTGGCGATCATCCTTGAGCTGCCAACAACAATGAGCTGAGTCTTCGATGGGTTAACCTGCAACCCATGCGCCTCGCTCCACTCACAGATTGAAACCAAATCCTTGTTGATAATGTGTACCGCATCAGCTAAATTCGAGTGGCCAGCTTGTTTATAAATTTGCAAATCGTCTGCATAAAGGTGGTAGGAAGAAAGAAGTTTTTTGTTAATGGAGTTTATAAATGTTGCGAAAAGTAAAGGAGATAAAACGCCACCCTGAGGTACACCGGCAGAAGTATAACACCACGAAGAGCAAGACTCTTCTATGCATATACGTTGCCGGCGGCCATACAGGTAACTGCGAAACCAGTCAATCGCCGTTGGAGATATGTTAAGCGAGCGAAGCATACGAAGCAGGATATCGAAATCTACAGTATTGAATGCATTGCTGAAATCTAGCAAGCAAAGAACTGTGAGATTTCCTTCCTCCATGCCTGTCCGTATGTCATCAGTGACGTTAACTAAGGCTGTAGTGGTACTGTGACCAGGACGAAAACCGGATTGGAAAGGATTCAGCAGACTATTCTTACAAAGAAAAGTACTAAGCTGATTGTGGACAAGGCGTTCTAGGACTTTGGAGAGGAACGGCAAGATGGAGATGGGACGATATTCTGAAAAGGAAGTAGGATTGGATTTTTTGGGTAAAGGAATGACTTTGGCCTCTTTCCACATCGATGGAAAGGCACCATAGGATATAGAATAGTTCAGGATATAGCATAGGACAGGAAGGATTTCGTCTAGGACAGGGAGTATCATGTAGAGTATTTTTTGTTGAAGAAAAAAAGTATCTGGCTAAGTTCATCAATTACTTACCTTAAATATGTAGGATGGCAGGACATCCGTGCACAAACTATTACCATGGGTTCAGCAAACGATTCTGAACCAAGAAAAAATTTGCTGTTTCATATATTTTGACCGCGTAGGTATTGCACTTATCTATGAAACGGCACATTTTGTTTTTGATAACCTACGAAAAATTTCTACGCTACGTCTAGAATCATTTGCTGAATTCAAGGCTTCAGTTTGCGCATCGTTGTCCTTGCCAACCTGTATTTTTTTTAAGGATGTTGGAATTAGATAAGTCAAGACTAGAAACAATTCTATTTTATTGTCATTTTTGACGTTCAAAAGTGCATTTTATGTGCTTACTAGCAGCGCTCCGCGGTTTCACCAACATAAGTTTAGGTCCCGTAAGAATATCGAGATAAAAAGTATCCTATGTGTTAATCCCGGGGGTCTTCTCCGAAGTGGTATCGGCCGAATGTTCGGCCGTTTCCTGCTACGAAGTTTCTATTTGGTTCGGTCGGTCCCGATCCTACATTCCTACACTCTTTCGAATATTGACTATGGTCCCGACCCGACTGAGCCGATCCGAACTTTTTTCGCATTTTTCAATAATATTCGGTTCGACCATGTGTCGGTCCGAACCGAACATTCGCAATTTGCACTTCGGAGTAGGCCCCCCGGTAATAAACTATCTGTGTGCCAAATTTCATCGAAATCCGTTCAGTAGTTTTTGGGTGAAAGAGTAACAAACATCCGTACAAACTTTCGCGTTTATAATATTAGTAGGATTTGAAATAAATGATTTGACTTTGACAAGGCAAGTTACGTAATATACACCTATTTAACTACAATGTCTTTAACCACTTACAAAATTGTAAATTGGTTAACTACGCACATGAAAATAAAATAACAATTTTTAAGCCCATAACCCGTCTCGCTACACAATTTTAAGTCGTAACCCATTGAAATAAGTGCCAAAAACATATCAATAATTGTATTATATGTATAATAAGATACTAAAACGAAGATTTACACGAATGTCAGTGCACTAAAACCCGTTTTATAGGTTGTTTCGTACTATAAAAATGTTATGGCAGCGTTTTGTTACAAAAAACAAGGTAGAAATATATATAAAATTGACAGGCCAAGTTTTATGTTGTCGTCAATAGTAAGCCGCTTCGAAACGATTCATTAGGTATTTATGTAAATGTAGAGTTTATTACACAAAGTATAGATTTTACTCTAGTACCGAGTACGGGGCGCGGGTTATAAATCGACTGAGCGTTTTGAATTTACTTGTAACATGAAGCAATAAGAATGGTGTATACCTAAGTACCTACATTAACACACACGTATACACAAAAAACACACACACACACACACGTATATTTGTACGCCCCCTGGAGCACTCTTTGTAATTTTTGTATACTATTGGTATGTCAAACGAATGAATAAATGGCATATGCCTTAAAAAAAATAAAACGAAACTTGAAGCAAACGATTGTACTTAACTTTCTTCACTTTTAGTAACAGTGACAGTATTCGTCGATCACACCAGAGGTGTTATTTTAAGAATGTTTACAGTCTGAACTCAGTCAATACTTATAATTTCCCAACATTTTTGACAAGTTTTTACATTGATTGTCGCTGAGACGAGATTGCGACTAGATTTTGAACGTTTTTAATTACGGAAATTGGCCTCCAGATTTAATGATGGGTGACACTACGCAGCGAGCTATAATCTAGGCACCTAAATGCTAAAGTAAATGCGGTCTCCATTTTTACTTACTCCATGTCGACAAACGAAATAACATATTGGTAGTTTATATTTAAACTTCCAGGTTTAGTTTCAGGCTGGATTCGGAAAGGTTAAACGAGGTCAATTGCCTTATAGCTGACAGTACAATATTTGTTTTCCTACTTCATTTAGGCTGAAAATTATGTTCGGGGCTAAAATAAAAGGTAACTGATTCATGGGTTGCTTTTGTACCAAAAATTCTGTGGCAAACATAACGTTTCTTGCTTTGAAAACCACGTTTAAGGATCGTTTCGGTTGTCCTACAAATCATTGAGACACGTAAAGCAGGGTATCTATTATGTTTGCGAACCTCTTGCGCTCCGCGCTCTTGAAACAGCTCCGCATAGTGGATACGTTTGCGAACTTGTACCGTCTCCATCAGAGCGGTTACGAGCTTTACAGGACGTTCCGCGACTTACGAGTTGTAGGTCGTAGGTTCGAACCCAGACAGGCGCTTTACTTTGTGAAAATAATTTCATCACCACTACTCTCAAAACATTGAAGGAAAATATCGTTAGGAAACCGGCATGTCCTAGAACCAAAACTTCTAAGACAGAGACATCTCCCGCACTGGGCATGCGTGGTGGATTGCGTTTTTCTTCCCGTGAAACACTACGGTTTATTCGCTATGACGTGTAGGCAGGCGTGTCGTCATTGTTGTATGGATCACCATATGTAGAAGCATGTTGACAGACACATTTTTTCTACGGTGGTATTTACAGTATCGTAAAGAAACCGTGCCGTGTACATACAACGGGCCTAATTCCGTTGATTTTTTTAATTTTTATAAAATAGGTATGCATTACTTTTTGTATTTTAGATGCATGGAATCAATACTTTCAGATTGCGAAGCAGTGGGTATTGTATTTTACCGGTATTATTTTTTGGTTACCGTTTTATTTCCAGTACAGACTATACACATATACCGTATCCGTAGGTGTAGATTTTTTTAAATTTATTTTTTATTTCTTTGTTAGGTGTAGATTTATTCTGATATTTCAGCCTCTTAAAACAGTACAAATTGGTCTTAAATAAGTGTGTATTCTTGAAATCAACCCCCAAAAGCCCACCATTTGAATTCCTTGAACAATATTTATCAAGTACTATATAGTTTCTTCGAAAATCATTTATACATTATTTATAAATTATTTTCTAAGAAACCTCACCATGGAAACTAAATATATACTAAGTAACTTTCAATTACCGTTTTCTGAGGGAAATTGGAAACTCAGAATCGGGCTTCCTATTATTAATATATTTGAGTTAGATCAGATAAAGATCCATAATAACAGTTGGCAACCACTTTTAAAATTTAAAATCGTTTGTTTTCGAGATACTGGAAGTAAGTTACAATCGTTATGATAAACTTTCAAGTATTCATATAACACACTTTATTGCCCAAAAACTATACACGAGTTTTGGTAAATAACCCAATAACATATCAAACAAACAGGTACCTACGTCCTAAAAGGTAATCCTTAAGGGCTGATTTTTCCAACGCCAGATAACTTTATCGGAGGAATAATTTAAAATTTTTGACAGTTCCACCATACAAATACTGTCAAACGTCAATTTTATTCCACGAATAACAATTATCAGTCGATTGAAAAATCAGCCCTAAAGGTAACTAAAGTTTCACCATACCATTTTATCTCAAAAATGTTTCTAAATTTTCATAAAAACTAAATACGCTATTAAATAAAATGTTAGCTAGTTCAATACTTACTACAAAATAGTTCTCTTAGATCGCATAGTTGTCTACGACTTTGGTTCTAACCAAAATGTCGTAGAATACGCTACGAGCGTAGCACCGTAGCTGGTGCTACGTACGATCTCGGTATAAATATTTCAGTACAGGAAATTATGCTTTTACTGATACTGTAGCCGTGCAAGGTTTTGAATGGAAAAGCGAGTCTTCGACTGCTAAACTGGAATGGAACTTGAATTATGTATTTCGGATCTGTTTTATTGATAATTCAGAGGGAGCTTTTCCTTTAAACGTTAACGTGCGAAGAAAACGGTTTCTTCGCGATTTTATCAGCTTTAATGTGTGTGAACAGAAAGGTAATTCAGGTATTTTTTTCGTAACATTTATATAACATGATTTAGTTAATGATGCCTGAAACACAATGCCAGTTTCAAACAAATACATTATTTTCTACTGTTTCATTACCGGTTTAATTTATTATTTATCTAAACGCATAGCAATTTGCAAGTACGCACTAATACTATTCGCGTATATATGGACTGATGTATTATTTATTTACGCCTCGTTGATACGGAAATTGCAGTTTTGTAATATTCACGAGAAACGGCGCTGGATTAAATTCTAAGTTATAATTTAAAAGCGTACAGCGTAATGCGGTAAAGGGTTAGCTGTTATTCTTTTTAATTATTTGCGTAGTCTTTTTGTATGTAAGTAATATAATTATCGTTTAACATAATCAGCCTATAATGTTCCCACTGCTGGGACACAGGCCTCCTCTCTGTGAGAGGCAGTGGGCCGTAATCCACCTCGGGGGCCCAGTGCGGGTTGGTAGATGTCACATGTCTTCGAATTTTTGGTTCTAAAACATGCCGGTTTCTTTAAAATGTTTTCCTTCACCGTTTTGAGAACAGTGGTGATGAAATACTTTACACAAAGAAAAGCGCCTGACTGGATTCTAACCTTACCACTGGGCCACCACTACTCTCTGCCCCCACTGCTCTGTTAATTACCTTGTAGTATTTGGAAACCAAAGCTAATGCACAAAGCACCAATTTCGAGTTTTTTTAAGACGTGGAAAAAATGTCTTGACCAGTTTTGTATAGGTAATTGTTAATGATGGTAGAAACTGATAGGACTATCTTTACAGCACTAAATTCACGGAAAACATTTTATGAAGAGAGGTTTTCCGTGATTATAGTACCTTATAGTAGTTCCTTATCCCTGAAGATTCAATATTTTGAGTAACATGACTCAAATAATTGACACCTAGATAAAATTATAGTAGCTTACTTAGTAATTAAAAACGTAAAATTACAGATTTTATAGCTTGGCATAAAATTCGTTACCTAGGGCATGAACTGAAATCAAACCTTCATCACGCTAAATTTAATTAAAACCTAGGAGCCTCAAATTAAAGGTCACAACTTTACAGATCAATAGTAGGTTAGGGCATATATGTATGTAATTATAAAAGATAATTATACTGAAAAGACTAATAATTTCAATTATTCGGAGACAATGAGGAGAAATAATGATCTTGAATGATGAATAATGTACCCCTAACCTATGGTTAATGTTTGTCTTCATGATTACACATTAAAACTAGGTGACTCAGAATTTTTTGATAGGTTGTTTTATTTGAATGTAACAGACGCGCCGATCAGAGCTTCGTTTATTCTTGAGAGCTGAAATTTGCTTGTGACGATGGAATTTTTTCATGCATTTCCGTTAATAATTACTGCTAAATATGAGGAAACAGATGCTATGGGCTTCAAAAAGTTCGTACCGCATGTTGTGTTTTATATATTTTAGTCTGTAACAGTCGCCATGCCACTGGTTTATTAATAAAATTCTGAAAACTCTACCTTTTATTGTTTTCAATAATCACACACATAATTTAATGCTCGCTAAAGTATATAATTTGTACCACACATCACCGGGGTGCAGGAAACCCAGGGGAGAGTGTCAGTGAGTTCGTTTGAATGATTCGACACCTCCCTAGAGTATCAACCCTTTCAACAACTCAGGGGTGCAATTTTACATAATAATAAGCTGTTTTTTGACTGAATGGGTACAAGAGCAAAATGTTTTTGGACAGCATCCTTTGTTACAGGTAGATCAATTTGCTTCAAAACGTTAAACTCAAGCGTCTATAGTACAGTGGGCGTCATAGTAAACGACCCATCCCAACACTTAAAGATTATCGCCCGAGCGACGGCAGGCGCGTCACGTGACTCTGGCCCCGAGCAGCTCCCTCCCCGGCCGCCGCACCCATATCTGCCCAAGCATCCACCGATCCACCGATCCACCGATCACATATTATTATTTGCATGTTTTTAATAATATGGTCTTTTTTCGGCTTCTGGCCGAACCATATACCAAGAATAACTTTCAAAAAGACACTTTACGTACGGTTGAGGATGCGAACCCGCATCATCAGACGCCAGCCGATCATTTAGACCGCGCCTTATACCACTAGGCTATTGGCTCAGTTGTCAATCTCAACGAAAATTCTAACAGCATTACTCCTTTTATCGAACAAGGTTGATAACGGCCTAATCTTCGAGGTATTAAGGTTTAAATTTCAACATCCACGTAACTCCTCAATTAACTAAAAGATAAGGTTGAAATTAGCATAGATTTCTTGTTTGGTTGAATAGAATGTGCTTGATTCCGATTATTGCACTACCGTCATTTTACTTGAGAAACTTAACTGCTGTATGAACTGCGAGTTAAGGTTGAATTTAGAATACTTCTTCGCCTTATTTACTAAACTGTGATTGAGGGTATACCTAATTACTTTACAAATCGTTTCGTTTTCGTGCCGATCCGCTTGTGTGTAATATCTTCGTCGTAATATTATCCGATTTATTAAGTTTTTGAACAGTCGATTTTATTAACCGATAGTATGGTGCGATTAACTACTTTTTTCAAGGCTAAAATTGTTGTTCTCTGAGAACAGGAACAAAGCATAAAGAAAATAGCACGAGATATGGGCATAACGGTAAGATTTATTGCACTATTACTTACAAGTTGTTTTTTTTTAATGTATTTCTAATATTATCATTTTCATTACAGAGAAAAACAGTTCGTAGATGGATACAAATGACACGGGTGATGTGAAATGTGATCGCCAAGGCCCTCGTCCAATTGCTTACACTAATGAATCGGAGCGACACCGTAACATTGTGGAAGTTCACTCGGTGGAACCCTTCAAAACTACGCGTTCAAGTGCTGAAACTTTTGGAGTGTCGCTTAGCACTGATGTAGCGTGTGTGCTGCATGCTTTAATATGGTTTTGGGCAGGAAGTCCTCTTCAAGAAGTGATAGACAGTGACGGTCATCCTCTTCGTTATTATTAGGGTTTTACTCAGCAGATTCATTGTGTAACTTATCTGATAAAATTTCATTGGAACATGATCAAGTGTTAATAAATCCCAATATTTGTGGGATCATTAGTAGTTAATCAAAAATAAACAACCTTTATTAATATTAATCCAGTTACTCCTGTTTACAAGTAGTCTTTTAATGTGTTAACGATGCACCATCTGACCTCACATATTTTTCTATAATATTGTGTTAAATGGGTTATAAGAAAATGTGATAAAAGAGAAAGATGTATATTGCTATACTGTATAGTTTAGCATGTTGGTTCTTCCTCTGTAATTCACAGGCACGAATGACAACATTTCATTTTTTTAACAAGGGTTTTTGTCCCATAAGATCATACAGAGTATAAAAAATTATGTTTTCACAACTTTAAAAATATATAGCACGTTATTTTTCTCTATATACTTTTATTTACATTTTATCGAACTAACACTAATATATACTAGTATATACAAGTATATAATACGAAAAAATATAGAAAAAACTGAAACAACTTTAAATAAATAAATATTGTAGTTATGTTTCTAGAAATATCTATAAACGAACCGTTATACCTCACCCGTATTTATTTTGTGTTTAGTTAATATTCTAAGTAAATAACCCCAATTTAACACAGATAGAAAACTGTATACTCAACCAGGAAGTGGATTCCATGAAGTCCTAGAAATGTAAATAAAGAAATAAATGAATATTGTTTATGCAACATGCCTAGCTTTTCTTACAAACCTCATTCCTAATTTAACATTTGATTTCTTAAATAATAATTAACGAAAATCACATAATAACCTAAAAAATAATAGTAAATAAATAAATAAAGAACTTAAATTAGAAAAGATCAAACATCTCATTCGCGGGTTTGAACTCGTGACCATCGTATTGCTAAGCCGCAGTCTTAACCACTAGACCAACGCGCCACTCACGTTATACTACAAAAAACTTAAGCGGTTTGATGTCATTAACCAAGGGGGGTTCCGTTTCTCAGGAGCTTAGTGTACGTTACCTAGTGATGAAATTTAGTTAAGTAAATAATTAAGTTTATAAGTTATAACAATCCCTGCCAACAGTTGTATAGTCTAACCCTGTGTCCTTACCTAAAACGATCGTTGCGCGAGTTCGCAATCGACAGAAGGGTAGGTGACAGGGCATGAGGTGCAAGATGGGAGGTGAGCCTTTGTCTGTGGAGAGACGCCGCATACACATCGGAGGTCTCAGCCGTCCATGAAGCCCCACTTGTGGAGGTTGTCCTTGCTGCAGCCTACTTGGATACGAAGTCTATTTGAGGTTTTCCCAGTAGGCCTCGGCAACTTGTGCCCAGATAGGAGGCTCTCTGATGGTTCAATAGAGAAATCAGGTGGTTGAAGCAGTTCTTGCCAAAGATTAAATCGTCCTGTGGATGGCATCGGCTGGACTCGAAACTTATGCGGGTGAAACCGCGGAGCGCAGCTAGTTATTTATATTATATTGCTCATAATTCTTTGCATTTATAATTCTCTTTAAGTATCCCCCGTGTCATTTAGCCATATGGAACCTCAATAACTGCACCAAAATCCCACATCAAAGTTTAAGAAAGTGTCAAAAACTCAAGTGGTACTTTTCATACGTTGAAAAGGTAAGTACGTGTCGTGGATTCAAAGCCACGGCCCTCAAGCAACGTCTGACACTTTCAAGCCATTCCAATCAAAGCCGGCCCTTAAATATTAAAAGCTCGTTACACTAATGAATCGTATCTGATTTTGCCGTCGTCTGCAACGCCTTCCATGTCTTTTGGCGCTCTTTACAGCAGTTTCTTAAGAAATCTTTTGTTGGTTCACGGTTTTTTTTTGCTTGTGTTTAGTTGTTATTATTTTTTAATGTAGGGCTAGATAAAATGGACGATATTCTTCCGATTTTGTGAAATTATAATAAGTATCAACTGTTATTCATATCAAAAGATATACAATAAACAACTCGCATAGTATATTTATGTATTTGTCATTTCCTAAAATAACTAGATGGAAGAAAGCCCCTACGAAAGAAAAATCTGTAGCTATTTCAGCAAAAACTAAGAAATGTCTGTCATTTCGTCACAAATTAATGTCACATTCCGAAGAAAAACAAGAAACAACACGCCAACAACAAAGGAACAAAGAAATGCAACTAACGATCGTCATTTATCACAACAGAATCACATTTAAAGTCCGTCCTAAAGAATCAATGTTTTGTACGAAACATTTCTATCCGTATTCTGTTTTAAGGAAAATCCATTGGAATTGTAACTGTTACAATACATTTTACTTATAGTGCAGAGCTGCACACCTCGCTGTTTCACGTCGATTGATCGAGAATAGGGATGCTGATCGAGGAGACGACACGGAGCGTAAAATGAGTTGTTCGCATCGCCGCTTCGGCCGTCTGCCAACACCGTTCGCCAGTAAACATCTATTGTCTTGCTCGTAAAACGTACAAAGATTTTGTTCGGAAATTGCAAACGTCTTAGATACCCTCCCCTGAACCATGGGAGTAAAGTCGCTTTCATTACATCAACTTATTGGATAGATTCCAATATTTTTCGTGCGACTGCATGCGATTGCATATTGCGTACGGTATTATTATCGACAATTTATTTCATGCGTTCGACTCTGCATATTTTAGTATTCCTTTCGATTTTTATGATTGCGGAGTCTGATAAGATTTTCAGGTATGATTATTATCGACGGAAATGTCAGCGTCTCTTAAAATACCTTCGGAAGGTAGTAAAAATTCTATTTAGCTCGATATCGACTAGAAACCATGGAACATAAAATGTGTGTTCAAATCAATAAATATTTTTCATTGATTGGCTTAATGCAAATTAAGGATTTTTCAGAAATAAAGAGATGTCATAATTTAGTTATTTTACAGTCACAGCATTTTTCTGAACAAGACGTAAAACTATCGATTGTAAAGCTCATGTCGTTCACTTTTACGACGCCAAGTTATATTTAGGATGATTCATTCTTCGCCAGGTAGCTAGGGACACTTCCGGGACAAAAAGTAGCCTATGTTCCTCCCCAGGATACCATCTGTCTCTTTGCCAAATCTTTGATCGAAATCCGTTCAGTGGTTTAGGCGTGAAGAGTAACTTTCGAATTTACAATATTAGTATTAGTATATATTAGTATGGATATAAGTAACATTAACAATAAAATGTATGGGGCATAATACCCCATGTAGATCGTAAAAACTTACTGAGGGAAAGGGATGCTGACTCATGTAGTAAATCTACTAGAAACTTACCTACCAACTTACAGTGGAAGTTTATTGTTGACAATGATACTTATCTTGTTGGCAATATTATTATTGTTCGTACCAAAATACAAAGATTTTTCTGTGTAGCAACGACAAACAAGAACAATAACGTCTTATGATTCCTAGGGCATGTTAGGTAGGCCATTTTATAAACTTTACAATTTCAAAAGGCTCCATGAAAACCTTGTCTTCCAGATTAAATTGAAGAATTTGGAACGCATTCGCCTTCCAAATTCTTTCAATTTCAATTCTCTTTTTCAATTGCTTTTGAATTTAATTTACTTATAACACCAATTAAGTATTATTACATAACATATAACATCACGCCTGAAATCCCCGAAGGCAGATGTGTATCTATAGCACACCCACGCTTCGCCAGTGGTTAAAACCATGTTTAAGCCCCATGTAATAGGAGGAGTATGGATTTGTGTTCGATTGCCATCAACCGGCCACAAATCCGTACTCCGGGGTGCTACTGAGAAATTCCTGTGGAAAACACCCGACCCGGGAATCGAACCCAAAACCACATGCTCAGTAGTAGCGCTTGCGACCGCTAGAACAACAAGCACTCAAGCCAATGAGGCTCCCAAAACCAACAACTATACATAGCATAAGCATGATCAGCCTATAACGTTCCCACTAATGGGACACAGGACCCCTCTCAGTGAGAGGGAATGGGCCGTGATCCACCACGCGGGCCCAGTGCGGGTTGGTAGATGTCACAAGTCTTCAATTGTTTTGGTTCTAGGATATGCCGGTTTCCTCACCATGTTTCCCTTTACCGTTTTGAGAGCAACAACAACTATACGAATAACATTACGTTTACGAAAAACGTTGTTGCTAGGTACTTCGTTGCAGGTACCGAACTTTCGTACATTAATAATTTCAAATGAAGAAATTATTTAATTACCTCTTAGTTCCGCTCTCAATATTTTTCAATAAATACAGTCTTATTAAGAAAACATCACAGTCTGTTTATTACTCGATGTTAACACTTCACTGGCTAATAGAGTTGTTTACAGCACTCTGTAGATTTGCCTTGTGTAATTGCCAATCAGACGAGGAGTTTGTTTTTACACAATTTTATTTTTTACTTAGCAAAGATTATATAGTAGAAAATTGAGTTTAGTTCAAGTTTGAGAGGGTTTGGTTGGTTTGGTGATCTAAGTTGTCTCAAAGGAACTTTAAGAATCTCTTGCGTGCACTCAAGGAGTTAATGAACCATTGGCTAATTGTTAAGTACTTGTTGTAAGTGACAAAATTGATTTCTGATTTAAAAAGTACTATGTATATTCGCCAAAGCTTTCTTTGACCAAGATATGGTTAAAGAAGTTAATGGACGGACCAAAGCGGAGTCGTCTATGAATCTCCACCTGTACAGGTTTTTCTTGCTTCGGTCAAGTCTATTTAAAGACTTTCGGTGTACCCAAGGTAACTCATGTCCAGGTGGAACCATTAACTAATGGTTACTTGTTGTGACAAAATTGATTTCTGTTTTCAAAAGTACTATATTCGCCAAAGCTTCCCTTGGCCAAGAGTTAGTTAATAGTTCATTAACCCTTTTGAATAACGCAATTTGTTCATAGGAATGTGGACGGGCATCGAACAAAATTATGCCAAACAGTTGCACCGCAAAATTAGATTTAATTTTTTCTTTGTAGTCCACACTCATATCAGTCACGCTCAGCAGTTGCAGAAACAACTTTAACAATTACGACACATGCCATCCAAAACTGCAGTTCAAAAACATTCCTTCTAATTTCAACTAAAACGCTCCCATTACAAACATCCCATTCTTATTAAAACAATATTCTCGTATGCTCAAAAATTAAACTTTCCCCTAACAGTGTTCGAGCCGTGCGCGCGTAACTTGGTTGCTTTAGTTTGCACTAACTTGTATGCGAGGCATTATCTTAGTAACACAGGCAAAATAGTGTAAGAACGAGAGGCACGCGACACGTCCTCGCTTGCAGATACATAACTGTTTACCAACTTAATACTTTGTATTGTTAATTATTTTTTATTTTGCTTGTTCATTGTCTCATAAATACCGTCTAATTCGGAAAGGGCGAGAGACATGCCACGCCTTCCAAGTAAAACCACGCTGTGGTGATCCTCATCACCTAAACATAATAGGATTTTTATTGGAAGACACAGCTCCTTCCAAAAAAAAAAAATTAAGTGCCTTTGTAGGAGAAAAATAAAACCTTGTCTAGAGGCCTTAATTTATTAGGGCATCTATAGGACAGCCCGGTCAAGCAGCCGACAACTTCGAAGGTTGAACTGCGAGATGCAATTCACAAAAAAAAAAAAAACTGGGAAACTGTAACAGCTTTCCACAAAACGTGATACAAAATAAATTGTCGCTCATCAAATCCGCGGGAAGCAAGCCTAGCCTTGAGCTTGTACTTTAGCATTGCGCATTTACTCCGATTGAACTAAAATCAATCAATCTTATAGATTTATAAAGCTGTCTAGTCAAAAGGAAAAATCTCACAAAATATAGCCACAAGGGACCCAGTTTCATTTCATCCATGTCGCTACGAAATGAATTATAAGTAGCAACTTGATACACTCCCTCTGGTCGCATCGGGTATTCGTCTAGAGGATTACATCCATTGCTCCTGTAATACGGAAAAGTTCTGTCATAGTATTTCTAAATCCAGCAATGTACGGAATTCGTTCGAGTTAGCCAACGAACTTGTAGATGTAGGGATATATTTCATAACTGCAACGGACGCTATCTATGCATGCAAATTGCGTTTTACCTTGTACAAGAATGAAAATATTTTCTAAAGAGTTTTTAAAATATTTTTCTAGCTTAACTGGTGTTATCGCTTCCTATAAACTATTTTAGTTTTTCTAGTTATGGTATTAAGAAGAAATATGATACTTATTCTATAAGGCAAACGTGAAGAGGTAAGGAACAGTGAGCAAATGTAGTCCAACAGCGACCACGATTAAGCCGTGGCAAATAAACGGGTAAGAAGGGGTCATTAATAATGCAGAAGGGCATCAAAATAAACGGGTAAGAAGGGGTCATTAATAATGCAGAAGGGCATCAAAATAAACGGGTAAGAAGGGGTCATTAATAATGCAGAAGGGCATCAAAATCCATCCGAGAAATTTTGAGTAATAATCGAATGATGAGTTATACAAAAAAATGTGCCGCCATTACATCGATTCCTTGAATTTCTGTATTTTTTTAATCGTCTGCAGAATAAAAAGATGATACAGTACTTCAACTAGGCCAATGGGATTGTTGTTTCATATCAACATTCCCAAATCATCATAATCAACCTTTCATGTTCCCACTGCTGGGACACAGGCCTCCTCTTCGAGAGGCAGTGGCTGTAATACACCACGCGCGCCCAGTGCGGGTTGGTAGATATCACATGTCTTCGAATTTTTGGTTCTAGGACATGCAGGTTCTAGGGCATTCCCAAATGATGATAATGAATCAATCATAAAGTACATATTGTAAAAGCTAGATACAGTTCTACCAGACATAATTCGAAAGCAAAGAGCTATGCACTAAAAATAAAGGAATTGTTAATTATTACGAGCACCACAAAAGTATTTTTACTAACAGACCCCACATTCCTTTTGACACGCCATTTAATTATAAAAAAATACACTACACAACACAATTGTCCCTTTCAAGGGAAGTTAATTTTTCCCTCAACGGGGTCTGAATAAGCAGATTAATTAGTGGGAACAAGGCGACTTTATATGCTTCCAGTCTCCATTGTGGTGTTGTGAAAACTGAGGACACCTTATTGTTATACGATCATTGTGGCGCTCGGCTTATGAATAGACGCACACGTGAAGGATTTTCTTGTAGAAAGCCGTAATAGTTTTCTGGGATGAATAATGAAATAACCGCTAATCTGGCTGGGAATAGGTTTTAGTGCTTTGTTGATCATTATTATGCATATTACTAGAAAGCACTAGAAAGCCTGGTTGAAATTTAAATGGTTATTTTGCCATCTAAAAATCAAATAACCACATAAACACAAACGCGTGCACTGACTGGAGAGGTCCATTGTGGTTATTTCCTCAAAAGACAATTTCAGACACCAATCTAAATGGTCGTCACCTGATCTGACCAAGATTATGTCTGGACTTAAAAGAGATTGTGACCTCTGAGTTGGTTTCGGCCTTTATTCTCAGAGTAGTTAGATGGGAAACGCAGACTTCATCTAGTTTTAAAATATGATTGACGTGTTAAAGTGTTTGTACAAACCAACTAAGCGAAATACAATAATTTATCAACCGGTTTGCCCGGTCTCAGTCGAAATTGGCTTAATACTACACAATTGAATACCACTATTTGACTTTTACAACTTCATTATTGGTTAAGAAAACAGATTTTATTGTATCAATACTATCTCGGGTACAGGCAATCGAGATAACGATACGCTTTTGTTTTCGATCCAATATTGAGGCGCGAATTTATCGATGTTAAGTAACGTTAAGAAAAGCAGCATCGATACCTGCATTGCATACACAATGAGATTGAAAAGGTAAGACAACAACGTGCTACGTTATAAGGAGTTTTTAGCATTGTTAAAATACTACTGATATTTATGGTAATTTGGAGGCATGAGGAACAGGGTGTAAAGTTCACTCATCCTCCATAGAAAAGGGAGGATCCTCCGACCAGACGGGTGTTATGTCTGGCGGGCAATGGCCCAATGGTTGATATTGGGAAATTGTATCTATGCTAATTGCACGGTAAACTCTGCTTGCGAGATGCAGGATTTGCGTGACGTCAGTATGACGCGTTGTTCGCATGTGGCGTTGTAGATACCGCTACAGTAACATAATTAGCCTTTAATGTTCCCACTGCTGGGACACAGGCCTCCTCTCGGTGAGAGGGAGTGGGTCGTAATCCACCACGCGGGCCCAGTGCGGGTTCGTATGTCACATGTCTTCGAATTTTTGGTTCTAGGACATGCCGGTTTCCTCACGATGTTTTCTTTCACCGTTTTGAAAGCAGTGGTGATGAAATAATGTACACAAAGTAAAGCGCCTGTCGGGGTTCGAACCTACGACCTACAATTTGTAAGTCGCGACCGTTACCACTGGGCCACCATTGCTCTATTATCTGCTATATTTATGGTAAGAGGCAGAGTAAATGTAACACAAAAATGGAAAGTAGGTACCTAGTCTTTTCAGTGGGGATCACTGTGAACGGTCTTAAAATTACGAGAATTGAGATAATTGCAACACTCGGTCTTAAAATTACGAAAATTGCCCCTCAGATACTTGCAACACTGGAGACGTATTTCTAAAGTATGTAACAAATTCTAGTAACTCTAATGTCAGGCACAGATTAGCATAACCAGCCAATAATGTCCCCACTGCTGGGACACAGGCCTCCTCTTTTCTAGAGGGAGTGCGCTGTAATCTAAAGCAGAACGATTCGTCAAAGATGGATTCAATTTCATGGAAATACAAGTGCGATTACCTCATAACCGCTGGAAGCATTGGTGACTAAGGTAGGAACTGTAGCTTTTCATTATTTGCCTAGCCAACAATGTTCAGTCCAGTAGGACAGTGACTGCCTCATTTCTAGGGATCCTAAGTTAAATTTCCAGGTCAGGCAGAGTTTTGTTGGGTTTTTCTGTCAGGAATTTCTCAGCAGCACGATGTGTTGATTTGTGCCTGGTTAATGGCAATTGGCTCGCCCCCTAATACATGGGACTTGCACATAACTGGCGAAATGTGGGTGTATCTACTTACATCTCTGCCTAATCCTTCGGGGATTGCCCCCTTAGTCACCCTTAAGTCAGATGCTCTTCCTTCAATTCGTCGGTATATATATGTATAGGGTTTTTCTTTTAATATGTTCTCTTTATTTTTTCTCCCATTTAACACGCGTTCGTTATCATACTCCGATGTCACTTCGTGGACAATAGTGTGGGTTATACGTTTTCTCGACTGTAATATAACTACTTTTTGTAAATGCTGTAATGTATAACTGTTTTTGTCCCAAATAAATAAAATAAAAATTGCAGACGTGATATTACATTATGTTGTTATGATTCTTTAAGGCTGACTAAATAAATACCAAGAAAAAACTCAACTCAATGTCCTCCAAGTTAAAAACAATCATAAAGAAATAACAATGTAGTAACTAGTAGACCGATATCAGCGACCGGCGACTCGGAACAAACTTGCTAAGAAAATGTATTTTTAAATCGTCGCCGTCGCGTCTTCTCACTGAATCCACTCAATTAGTAACAGGCTAGGAGTCATTAATTATAGCGTTCCAGACACCGTTGTATGTACTTCTTTTATGGTTTGAATGAGTAGTTTACTTTGAGAAGTGTGGGGTGCATAGTAATTGGCGATAGTGAAAAGGTCTTTGATCAACCCATATCTAATAAATAAAATTCTCGTGTCACAGTTTTCGTTGCCATACTCCTCCGAAACGGCTTGACCGATTTTGATGAAATTTTTTGTGCATATTCAGTAAGTCTGAGAATCGGCCACTATCTATTTTTTTTTTTTTTCAAACCCTTAAGTGATAAGGGATGTCCACCCTGGGGTAGGAGTAGTGTAGGAGTAGGGTAGGAGTAGGGTAGGAGTAGTGTAGGAGTAGTGTAGGAGTAGTGTAGGAGTAGGGTAGGAGTAGGGTAGGAGTAGTGTAGGAGTAGGGTAGGAGTAGGGTAGGAGTAGGGTAGGGTAGGAGTAGGGTAGGAGTAGTGTAGGAGTAGGGTAGGAGTAGGATAGGAGTAGGGTAGAAGTAGGGTAGGGGGTAGGACACCACGCGAACGAAGTAGCGCCGGGCAGCTAGAAATAATTTATACATATATGGCAAAACAACGTTTGCCGGGTCAGCTAGTAATACCATAAAATCGGAATACCTACTGTTTTTTTACAGTACGGTACCACTGTTTTATCCAGAAATATTGTTAAATAGCACTAATATTTACGCTTGAGTGATAAATGTTACTCACGCAAAACCGGTTAAACGGATTTGGATGGCATTTTGTCGCTTAAGTTCTAACACAAGAGTAGAGTGAAAAAACTGCATAATTTTACCTACATAAGATACCATGACAATACTATTTTATAATTTGTGCACACATCAAATTGGATCTATTAAATATGTAACTTTATTTTAGTATATAGTATCTATTAGATCTATGTAAAATTATGCCATTTTGTAACACTCCTGTAAAGTTGATATTTTTGACGTACGACGTGGTGTAAGAACTTAAGCAGCGATTTGGCACACAGATAGTTTACAACCTGTATTAACACGTAAGATCATTTTATCCCGGTAGTACGTTCCTGTGGGATAACTTCAAGCATCCACGCGGGCGAGGCCACTCTAGTACTAAAATATAAAATTCTTAGATTATTATGATTTCAGGATACAAATAATACAAATAATGATTGATTGATTGAGGATAAAGAGAGATCTTCAATCCATCTCGAGCATGTAAATTTTAAAACTGTTAGAACAGAACGTTTAGAACCTTCGATTCTCAGATCATTTTTTCCGGTAACTGAATGCATAATAGTTTGCTAAAAACAAAGTCTTTTGTGAGTTTCACAAAAACCAACAATTAAACTCCGGGTGGTATATTATACCACCCGGAGTTTAATTGTTGGTTGGTCACAAAAGACTTTGATATTACCTGAATAGAACTAAGTTAATACTAGAAAAAAAAAAAAAAAAAAGCTTATTATCACATTTTATCGTACAGTGAGCTGCACGTCCGTGGTAACACCAGCGTCAGGCACTAGTTGTCTGGCATTTTTGCTGAACTGGGCCTTTTTGGTACAGCCGTGAAGCACTCTTTCCTGCTAATTTCTTACATCGGACTTTACACTTTCTATTTGATTTTTATTTGTTGCTATCTGATGTATGTATCTGGTGTATTGTGTGTCTTTTAGTCTGTGCTGAATAAATGTATTTTCGTTCTTTTAACACTTTGATCTTTAGCTGGCCTAACGTAGTATGGAGTTTCAATAGAAAAGAAGCCAGCTTGTAGCAGGTGCACACCTGCCGTACATCTCTGATATGAATAGGGATACCTCTGATAATGTTAACCTTATTATCAACTTCCTGGCCTTCCATTTTACTTGGGGTCGGCGTAACACGCAAAAATGTGTTGTTTGTGTGTTGTCTCTCTTTCACTCTCATGTCATTCCTCACACACTCCATCCATCTTTTCTTTGGCTTACCTAATATTATTAACTTAGGAGTATCTTAAGACTCCATTAACACTTTTCATTCTAGGTAAAATTATAGTTAAGTATAGCTAAGAAAACTTTGAACTCCTACCAGCTTTGAGTAAGGCTTAGGTTTAGTTTGTAAGAACTTTGACAATCTAAAATATTAATGGTAGGTAAATATTTTTAGACCGTGTTAACCTCTATTACTTTTAAACTTGGATCAATATTTGCTGGCTGGGGTGTCAGAAACTTTCGAAATACTACGTTCTAGAATCTAGTTTAGGAGCAAGTAGAGCTTGAAAAGTAGTCCTACTTAGAGGTATGTGGAACAGGGTGTAAAGTCCACTCATCCTCTATAGAAAAGGGAGGATCCTCCGACCACTGCCCAACGATTGATGTTGGCAAGTTTATAAATATGCTAATTGCGCGGTAAACTCTGCTTGTAAGATGCAGGATTTGCGTGACGTCAGTATGACGCGTTGTTCGCATGTGGCGTTGTAGATACCGCTTACAACATACTAACAATATATTGTACACACACAAAAATGTACTTCATTTGCCAAGCATAGTGATAGGTATAGCAATATTCTTTCAAGGCTATTTATCGTAGATGTAGTAGAGGGGTTTCGGATCGGCCTTTTGAGAGGTAACGGTGATCCCTTCCATGTGCAGATGGTGATCACAGGGGTGGTTTTAGTGAGGTAAAAATTCAACACACCCTGGTATTATCCCCAAAGCGCGAACGCCTTCTGAAGGTTTCCCCCGAAAACAAAAAAACAAGGTGCCTATAGATCAACGTTCAGCAGTGTACGTTTACTAGTATTTTTTTAAATAAAAAAATACTACTATTGATACTTTTAATTTTCACGTTTGCTTTTGTTTAGTAATGATTTTATTGATTTACAAATAGCAAGTGAATATTGGGTTAACTTCCCAGTCTGTTGACCCAATATTCACTTGAAGTATTATAATTATCATCAAGCAAGAAAGTATGAGAAATATTATGGGTACAGGGTTATTGGAAAACACCAACAACCTCTTAATTGTACTCGTCATTATCAACAACTTTTACTATGGGACCAAAGCTGAAATCGCGAAAAAAATCAGCTGTTCCCTACATTTTGACGAGTCAACCGAACATAAATGTAGGGAACAGCAAATTTTTTTTTGCGACCTCTTAAGAGGTTGTTGGTGTTTTTCCAATAACCCTGTATATTATACAACATAAAATTCCAGCCTATTACTGTCCTACTGCAAGGCATAGGCCTCTTTTCGTACAGAGAAGGCACGAGCATCCACCGCCACCACGCGTGTTCAAGACGAGCTGGCGATTTCAAACTTCTAACTCAAGGATTCCTTACGATGTTTTTCCTTCACCGATGTCAGTAATATAAACACAAAATGTACATAATATGGATTGAAATAGTCACATTGGTACTTGCAAGGACAACTATACGTTTTTCAAATTAATTCCCTACGATTGCTTCTAAACACATTACCCGATGCGCTTTAGTCGCTGTAACTCGCTCTCTTCATTTATTTTATTACTTTCCTTCAGCAAAGTAGGTTGAAACAAAGTTAAAGCGCTTGAATTGCTAGAAGTAGCTTTATCCGTTTGTAAGAAAAGTGTCTTTAACGACGCTAGTAAACGCATGACTCACTCGGGAAACTTAAGCCTTCGAGGTCGAAGTAATCTTTATTTATTTAATGATGTTGCTTATTCGTATGTAATATATTCTCGTCTCAAGTCTATCGGACTGGGTAGCGGGATCGTCCGAAAGGGTTACCGCTGCCCTGGAACAGAAAGGGCTAAGGAAGGAACACGGGTGGGTTTTAGTCAGTAAGAGTCTTACCCTCCCTTCCGCTCCACCTAGAGCGGGAGGGGTCATTTGATGATTTCCCATCCTCAAAAAAAAAAAAAGTCTATCGGACTGTTGACGTCTTCCAATAGGTACTTTGCAAATCGAACCGAGCACTTTAATAACTACAAATTATAACTTGATCACAAACGGGTTGGTTTTTTATCATTTCTTATTTAATGGTAGTCAAGTTTGTGGAGATGGTTGATTATGATATGAAAGAGGATGATCGATTATAAATATATCGAGAACCCTCCGTGTCTCGGAAAGCACGTTAAACCGTTGGTACTGGCTGCCATTCGTATATTCGTAGTCAGAAGCCCAAACGTCTGACAACAAGTCTCACCAAGGGGTATCGCGTTACCCAGTTACTGGGTTGTGGAGGTCAGATAGGCAGTCGCTCCATGTAACCAGTATTTTACATATTCAGCTGCAGCTGCCAACCCTCGAATATTTGGGAAAAGATTGAGTGGGTAAAGCTTGATCCTCATCTCTCTTTTTAGAATCTTATACCTAACAACCAAAACCGTCTACTCAATCCAAGGTAACGCAGAGGTCTCGATGTGTAAGGAATGGTCACTTTACATTCGCCTTTGACTCCGGTAAATTCAAACCACGCTTATCAAACGGTCCATGGGGTTACCCATGAGTATGAGCTTTAACCATAAACCTAATCATCATCATTTTAGCCGAAAGACCTTTACTGCTGGATCTCCGTTTCTGTGCTTCTCGTATCCAGCGGATTCTGCGACCTTCACAAGGTCACCATACACCTCAAATTTGCTGAATTGCCTACATGTCCTTGACATTTCCTAGAAAACAACAAGATTATATTGAATAAGGTATAATATCACGAAGCACCTCAGTGAACTAAACACCGACATGTGATGTAAAGTACGAGAATGTTAATTAAGTCTGAAGCAAATAGAGTCAATCAAACGGCAAACTACGATTTAATTAATAGCACGACTGTCTGGAGTTAACGTGATCTTGTTGTTAGCAAATAATGAAATGTGGTCCGATTACTCGGGTATTAGGCATGAGTACCCACAAGAGGTACAATTATCGGCTGTTGATACACCACACGATGTTTTTGAAAAAGTTCTGTGTGATTTTACATCACAGTGACCTTTATTCTCATTGCTATAAGATTGATGTCACAATGAAAATAACAGATTACTGTGAAAGAACTGTAGAGTGTCATCATTGTCAGTCATACATTTGTGAAGGTCTGTGTGAAAAACTTCCAACTATTATTTGTGCCATGAGTTGATAAGGCACAATAATTAAGAAGTTTTGCCGCGTACAAACAGTCAGGTAAATCAATTTTTAAGTAAATGGACACCCTACGTCACTTTGCCATGTTATCTATCACCAGTTTATAAGTATTACGTTTGTGATTTTTTAAATACAAATGAGGGACGCGTGGCTAAATAATAACAGCCGCACAGGTCGATCGATCAGGTAAAGCTACGCTTGCCGCAGTTGGTCTGTGGATGGGTGACCATCTTTACATAACCAGACCCCTTCCGTGCCTCAGGAAGCACGTTAAACCGTTGGTCCCGGCTATCATTCATGGTTCTTTAACAGTCGTTACGGGTAGTCATAAGCCCGAATGTCTGACAAACAGTCTTACCAAGGGGTATCGTATTACTCAGTAACTGGGTTGTGGAGGTCAGCTCGCTCCATGCAAAATACTGGTATTCAGCTGCATCCGGTTAGACTGGAAGCCGACCCGACATAGTAGTAGTGGGACAGGGCTAGGCAGATGATGTTTTCAAAATACTAACAATTTAATTTGCTTAAAAAAATGTTTCCTGACTTTACCTATAACTCTTCCTTTGGAGGAATAATCTTTCCAGTTTTGTGAAAAACTAACAATTCAGGTTTCTTTGTTTATTGTCTTTGTCTAAGAACTTGCGTAGTTAAACCAGAGTATATTTACTCTGCAACTTAGCCCTCAGTTTTCAACTTGTATCAATCAGGCAAAGTGACTTTGAAATAGTTATTTTAAAGTTTCCCCTTCAAACATTTGAGTGCTCCCCTTCTTCCAGCAACCGTTCAAGTGTGAAATAACAAAAACTAATATCGAAGTTTTACTGCTGGTAGTTTTCTCAAAGAAAATCCGTTCATTACCTCACACGTAAAATTCCCAGAATTCCTCGATGCCTTTTCTGCCTCAATTTGTTTTATCTCACTATTCACATACTGATGATTCAAGCTCGGAAATCAATGAGTTTCCAGAGAGCAAATAAATCTTCATTATCACAAAATAAAAGGTGTTAAGTTAAAAACTAGTTTCAAGATAAATAGGATTATTAAACTAAAAAAATTATCCAGGTTTCCACCCTTTATTTTTGTGTAGCACCTAACAGTTTTTTTCTTGTACAAAATTACTTAACTTCGTATTTGTCTAGGTTCAATGCCTAGGGTTTATCATTAGTTTGTATTAATAAAGAAAATCACAGTCATGTTTACCGCAAATAAACGTATTTTCTTTCTTTCTTGTTTCTTTAAAATAAGGGTTATTTAAATTTCCTGATAATTCGTATCACAATGTCATATTAAACATTCATAGATTGTCATATAAAATATTATTTCGCATAAGAAACCCAAATAAAAAAAAATATATATAGAAAGCAAGAAACCAATATAGGTACAAAAATAAATCCTAAACTTCCATACTATAAACTACCTATGCATCCCAAAACCATAGCAGAGAGTTTCGTTGCCAAGTATTGGGCAGACAGGTGGCAGACGCTTTCTGCCAAGCCAATAAATCACTGAGCTACTTGGTATTGCCCAGGATGCTCCGATACGCCGGGCAACTCCTGATTAATGTGCCTGATTTGACCGCTGCCCGGATTTATAGAAAAAAATATATTGTTTATATGTATTTTTGGGTGGCTTTAGATGTGCTTTGCGGAAAGCCGGTTAGATAGTTTTGCTGGTTCGATAAATAGAAGAGGAAATAGCGAAAGCGAATAGCGATAGCTAATAGTCGGTATTAGTATATTTTATGTTGGATAAAGTTTAATGCATGGAATGCTTGGAGTCTCTCTGAGGGATTGAATCCGCAACGAGGTGATCCGTTAGAGAACCAAAGTTGTCAACATAGGTCACAGAATAAGTAAGCTGAAGTGTATATTGTGCCTAATAGCCGTAGAACCGATCGTTGGGGTAGACGTGTTCTTGAATGGAGACCGCGAATCGGTAAATGTAAGGTGGGACGCCCTCAGGCTAGGTGGAGCGACGATCTTCGTAGGATGGCTGGTAGCAGCTGGATGAGAGTTGCCGAAAATCGAGTTGAATGGCGTGCAATAGGAGCAGCCTATGTCTAGCAGTGGACTGCTATAGGCTGATGATGATGCAAGTTTAATAAATAAATAGCTTATGACGATGCAGAGCACTGTGTGTTACAATAAAAAAAAATTATGGCAATAACCTGTTCATGTATGATACCTCAAATCAATATTATGATTTGTGTATCTTCAAGGCAACCAATATTATGAGTCTTATACATAACACGTTTTTCCTAGATATTTATCAAAACATGTAGAACCGGCTTGATCATAAATATTTTATGACCCCTATGAAAATGTTCTTACCTATAGGCAAGGCGACTTAACAATATCTACATAATAAAAGTACGTACATATACGAGCATACCCCTCTTCGACAAAGGAAAAGTTTTCAGTTCAAGCGTCTGAAAAATATTACCCAACTTAAGTTTAATCTCTTGAAAATGCTCTCGGAAACAATTGTAAATAGGAACTCTTCGTTTAAACAACGAGAATGTTTGTCGAGACGCTATGGAGCTGTACCGACACGAATGAAAATATTGTCAAATACATTATTCTATAGTGTCCTGTTGAGCGTGTCTGGGTGCAGTATGTGTGCTACATTGTAAGGATGTGTTTCTTACTAAATGGTTATTCCAACCATTGGTGGTTGGTTGGGTGTTGGTTTTCTTAATGGTTTTCCAATGGTTATATCTAGTTTTTGGCCTTGTTATTATCGTTACTCATTTAGCCTCAGAGCAAATAAACTGAAATAAAACTAGAACCGGCACCGGAGTATGGATTTGTGCCTGGTTGATGCTCACCCCCTATTACATGAGCGACCCTATAACTGACAAAATGTGGCTACACCTCTGCCCACCCCTTCGGGGAAAACAGGCATGTTGTTATGTTATGTGTGTGTAAAACTAGAAAATCTCTACGTTTATCTGTTTTCAGAAGAAAGTTAGTTGTCTTCCATTCTTATTCATTTTGATAGGTATTTACTTTTAGATATTATGTAGCGATAAATCCTGTGTGTTTTCAGGGAATGTTAAGCAAATAGGAATTAAATCATGTTCACTACTTTATAAACAAAATACCCACAAGAGCTACCGCACAAATATAATATGAAAATAAACCACGGAAAACTTTTTATTGTTATAACTGTACGAATAAATTGCTGCGACAGTCAGCCCCATTTATTGGACGTAGACGTTATAATTTTCCAGGCAAGTTGGGGAAAAACAAATAATTCATAAACACACAGTGGCGTAGGTGTACACAAAGTGGGTACATTTACACAGATGTGTAAGTAGTAAAATAATAAAATATTTGCGCGAAATAAATAGTAGCAGGTAATTTTGCAATTAGTGCACGAGAATTCTTTGTTCAAACTATCGGTGTAAGGTGCAGCTGAAAGAAAGCCCACCGTAACTGCTATCAACTCATCTTCTCAACATACATAGTTATTGCCCAGATCAGACTGCCAGGCGACCTAAATTTGCTCACATTATCAGCTTTCAATGTATGCTTGGACACAGGCCTCCCTCTTCGAGAGGGAGTGGGCTATAATCTACTACGCGAGCCTAGTGCGGGTTGGTAGATGTCACAAAAAAAATGTCATCTTACATGTCAACATTTTGTGCTAAAAAAAATATAAAAAATAGAGAAATTCTCAGTTGGCACATTTTTTTGTCTCTAGATACTTCAGGCACGTATCTAACATACCTAAAGCCTTATTCACTATAATGATAGCGGACAGTAAAACTGAGTCATCCTTTTGTTAAAATCTTTTTTAGCTATCAAAGTACACAGCCGTCAATTTCACAAATTGCTGCCAGTCTGTCCCCTAAAACTTTTTTAAGGAGGTTTTCACACCGATAACTATACGAGTCACAAGTATATATCTACTAGTTATTTGTTCTTGGTGTGACTTATTTCTTCCCAATAAGCTGGACGAGTAAAGTTGAAACTGTTCCAAAACTGATCTAGTTTGTCGCATATCGCTATAAATCCATCTATACAGATTGTTGTTTTCAGTGTAGGTGAATATTGTGGTTTTGTTACATAAGCATTAGTAGTTACAACGATAGTTACCTGATGACGGTGATATGCGAAATTGATAAGTCTAGCAACACTAGAACTATGCCAGAGTTACAGAAAAAGTGACTAAAGTTTTAACACTAAGTAAATATTACATGCGAAATGAGTATTACCTATTTTAAAATCGTTCAAATTTATGTTAAGTATACATAACGTGTCCGCACTAGGGCCTTCCTCTAGAATAATTTACTATAGTAATATCAACCGAGACTAGCCTTAGAAGATATTATAGTGCACCAGAGTGTGCACTCCCGTTTCACTTCACTCTCATAGTCCTTACTTTACTATCAGTGGTACCAATAGGTGTTATACGCATTCTGCTTGACCTACACCACACATCTAGCATTAAATCCTGCAATTTCGATGTTACACAACGGTGTGAGCGCCAGCATTTTTAATAAGTTTATTACCGGACGGCCACTAACGAACGGTCGCGCAGGCAAGGACACAAATTGACAATAAATAACAAATGGCTAGGTGAAGCTACCCTTTGTCTGTAAATTTACTCTCTATATCTTTGTGGGTGTTCATATTTTACAGTACCGGGTGCCAATTAAGATTGTCAGTTTCAATCAATGCGAAAATGAAAGAGAATATCAATTTAATTCAGTCTATTATTTTTGGGGTAACGAAAACAATTCCTTGTGGTTATTTTGTTACTTGTTGTCGCTAACCAGGCGTTAAAAGATGAGTAAATTATGAAAAGTAATGCTGACTAGGCTAAGGTGTAGATGACAAACGAGTCTTACTATTTAGGTGAACCAAGCTTAGATGAGAAAAGGTGTTTCTACAGATTAACATTTGTTACCGTACCACTACTGCAAAATATTAATTTCCAGTCACTCATTAATTTATCTTATAAGAGCAAATCATACAAATGATTAAATTCTAACTACTCAAATTGTAATCGCTGCTTGTAACTGAAATCTACTTTGCGAGAAAGATATTTATTATGTTTCTCGATAAAATTGTATAAATCTGGTAGTGCGGGGCCAAGACGAGCCAAAAATAAAAAGCACTACCTAGTACCTATCTTTTCTCGAAGCGTTTCGTCGTATGAAAATACGACGAAACGCTTCGCTTCGCTTGAGGGTTTTTTCGAACCCTCATAAGTTCGGCCTGGACAATGCTAGAGAGCTCAATCTCCGGTTTGTAGAATTAGGCTTTGTAGAGTTAGGGACTTGGCTGTACATTAGATATGATAACTTTTTAGCAGTGAAAGCGTTATGTGAGTTTTGGCAACCTACTTTACATGAAAGGTTTTTGGTGGGATCATATCTAAACGAAAAGTTTAATAAACACATGTTCAGTTACCAGAATTCATACAGAGAAATGACCACTATCATTGATAGTTTAGACCACAGGCTAACATAGAAACAGCATGAATGACATCGCAACATACAGTACATTTTTATTGAATTTCTCAAATAATTACAGTCCACAGTTTCATTTGGGGATTTGTGGTCAGTATTTACCAAATTTGAATGCAAATAAGCCAAAACAAATATTTTACATTCTCACTTCCACAGTAAAATGAAATAAGTAAACATGTTCAGTTTTTGAATATTTGTTTCAATCTGAGACAAATTACGAATACGAATATATCGTCTCGTTTTCGTGTGTTGAAAGACTATGGAATAATTGTAGACCAAATATCTACTATCCACTACTATATCTACTGAGGCTCATGAATACACAAGAAAGTAACAAATGCGTACCCGTCTGCCTTCAAAGCAAGAGTGAACAGGCATCTTCTGGGCACGCTCGTTCCATCATAGACTTCATCCATCGCTTTCCATCAGGCGTGATTTAGGTCAAAAGTAGGCCCATTCAGCAATTAAAAAGAAAACCGTTTACGTTGACGCCATCAATAGGGTAGATGCCTGGGTAAAAAAAAAATAATATTTATTCTGTCAGTTAGATTATCGAAAAATAATGGACAAGTATTTTTTCTTTTGTCAATCAAAAAAAAAATGACAAAGATAAAGCGCGTCTAAATTTGGGAGTGGGAGGTCGTGACGTCACGCCATGCTAAAAAGTGTAGCAAGGCGTGACGTCGCGCGGAACTTTAGCGGGCGATATCTTCATAATTTTTTATATAATTGACAAAAGAAAAAATACGGGTCCAATATTTTTTGATAATCTAACTGTCGGACTAATTAGATTTTTTTAAGCATCTAGCCTATTATAATAGTTTATTTTACTCAGCCTATACTGTTCCATTGCTAAGCAAAGGCCTCCCCAAGTCCTTCCAGTAACTCTTTTCCCGCTCCGCCTGAAACCAGTCTTCAATACTTTATTACCTTTGCATAAATGGTAATAAACTATGGTCATTTCATTTCAATTTAGTTTAATTAGACTTACGATATTTGTTATTATTTTTTCTATTTTAATTTTGATCCTTATGAATATATTTTTTTTTCGTTTTTTTATTACTTACAAGTTTTCTTACCTTATGTGCAATTATTTTATTATGATTTTGTATGGTTGTTTTGTATTAGTGCAATGTGACTAAATGTATTATTTTTTACTTTATTTTATGTATAAATTTTATGTTTTGCTAATATTTTTAATTTAATGATTTTTTAACCTTTTAACGTGAATGTTGTGCATGCCTGTAAGTGATGTATTTACACAGAATTGACGACTCATGATTGCATATTGTTAGTACCCTTGTAAATATATCGTTGGTGTGCCTTGCTTTGTAAATAAAAAAAAAAAATTAAAATCCGGACTTCATCAATCTTACTAATATTATAAACGCGAAAGTTTGTATGGATGGAGGGATGGATGTTTGTTACTCTTTCACGCAAAAACGGATTTAGATGAAATTTGGCACAGATATAGTTCATAGCCAGGATTAACACATAGGACTATTTATCCCGATTTTCCCACGGGATCGAAACTTATGCGGGTAAAACCGCGGGGTGCTGCTAGTCGACTATAATTTTTTACTTTAAAAGCCCACAAAGAAAATTCTACCAAAAACTTTTAGACAATTCCCATATGTCCCATTTTGTAAGTTACGCCACTTTACTATCGAAAGCACGATGTTATTATAAACAGAATAACAATGACCACAAATTCTAATTTATCATTCATACAATATAAAATAACCGCAAAGCCACTGATATCAATTAAAGTATACTTATATCCATTTTATTATGTCGACTAATAACTTTGCTCTATTGATATCTACAGTCATTTGGATGAGGCATTCCACTTATAGCACTGATTTGAACAACACTTCTGCGAACCGCACTTGAGCACTTCCACTAACCGCACTGAACCAAAATTTCGTAGCGTGCGGTTCAGAGGAACAGTTTATCATAGTTTGTAATATCATAGATATTTTATGTTCTTGTTTCTGAGCAAATGACTCGTTTGATATTGTCTGTCTTGCCTATACCGACCTATAGTATTGATAAAGCCAGATAGTTGCATTGATTTGTAAGTAAAATACGTCGTTATGAATCTGCCTAGCCTTTTCCCGACTACGTTGGAATCAGCTTCCAGGCTAACTGGTTCCAGCTGAACAGCAGTATTTTACACGGAGCGTCTGCCTATCTGATCTCCACATCCAAGCTACTGGGTTAAATGATGCCCCTTACCACTGGGTGTCAGACTTTTGGGATTCTGACTACCAGTAACGACTGTTAAAGATCCAAAGACCAACGTCTTAACGTGCTTCTCGAGACACGGGTCTCTATTATGTACTGGATGGTCACCCATAAACTAACTAACCGTAGCAAGCCTAGCTTAACATTCGATCGACACGTGCGGCTGTAATTATTTAGCCACTAGCCCCAAAATACGTCGTCAAACTATGATAATAATCACAACACCCAATCCTATAATTACAGCTACAAGTAGACAAAGTCAACAAATAGACTAAAATTCACTCCCCATCTAAACTAGTAACTGAACAGGGATCCCACACGAATTAATTAAAAACCGCCATGATAACCGTACCGTGTGTCAACAGCCAATTAAGATCTATTAAACATTATATCGCCTGTTCCTCACTCGCTGGGTCGTGGCAGTACACATAAAGCATTTGTTAAGGACTTTCTCGACGCTTCGAGTTAATCAAGGAACACGAATGTATTGAACGTCTGGATATGACTCGTGTTGCAATACGATTTCGGTTTTACGAGATATTGTGTTGCCATCAGTCTTCATCATCATTTCAGCCGAAAGACGCCTGTCAGCTGAACATAGGCCTCCCCCAAGCATCGCCATTTCTAATTAAGATTTATTAAATCCTTAATCCAGTTTGGGTTTCAGATTACCTTAGGCTAAAATTTGGCTAGGATGCCCGATGTCACTCAAATATTTGGCCTTTGCGTGACCAATTTGGTAGCTTAATTTAAATTGAAAAATTTGCAGATGACCATCAAATTATCACCATCGATGGAAACGTTAGAAGCGAGAAGCTTTATTTTTTTTCATCACGTATATGTCATAACATAGGTAGGTACGTACTATATAATCCGTTCAATTCCGTAGTGATTATTAAGTTTTATTAGGATTAACCTAAGTCCTTGTCCGGCCTCCCCTCACGTTCGACTTCCCGCCATTCGCGGTGCCTGACAGTTGACATTAGTGACAACTTGTGTGCATGATAGTGTTTACATATCTAGTAAAAAGATACCTACACTAAAGGTACCACAATCATCAGTTTATTGTAGTACTAACTCCAAAGTCTAATTGTACCTAGATTACATTTTACTGCGCCCCCGTTACAACATTTTCCAAAACCCTACAGCCTGTACAGTCAAAGTAACGTTAATGGCGCTTCTAGTACGCAATAAAAGGACTGTAACTGTATCTTTCGGTTGTACTTATTGAGACTTATATCTTCAAGAAAGGGTACTCGTCTTTCGATTACCAGATTATTATTTCATTAGAACAACTGCCTTGTAATTGCTTGCGTTTGCTTTCTAAGTCTAATTTATAAATATTGGCTTTGAGGCGTTATTAAGGAAGGTAAAGACATTTTGTGCCATTTCTATTGTGCTGTTAATGTCGAATTAAGTGCTAACGGTTATTGAAATTATCACTCACTAAAATTAAATTATCACCGGTGAACAACTCTTCCTATCTACCTCACTATTGAAAGGACCTTGAATATTTTGCAAATAATTTTCCATTGAAGACCCAGATCAAATTTTTCATTCTTTCCTTGTTTGTACTTAATCTATATTTTTTCTATTCATATCAAATTAGATAACTTAGTTTTCCAATCAATAATGAGTATGTGTTTTCTTCCACTTAGGTACAAAACTCATAATTTCTGTTATTTCGACGTTTAAGCATTACTTAAAATGAATCGCAATCACATAAAGTAATCACAGTTGAAATTAAAAGAGCATCCTGTGAGACGTCGCGACGTCGTAAGATTAAAGTTTACACAACAGAAATATTTCTGAAACGTCGACTTGGAAAAGTTTCGTCTTTGTCATGTAAGAAAATACGAAGGAGTGGGATCGTTTGTCTTCGGCGAGTGAAGCACTAAACTCAAGAGTTTTGCATCCTCAGCAATAAATATTCGTGAGAATGTAAAAGCAGATACGGAGAGGAATTAAAACGATGGATTTAGATTTGTAAAGGCTTTTTCATTTGATAAATGTTTCAGTAAATGTTTTGTGACAGTAGACTTCTGAGAAATGACTAGTCTCCTGGTCTAGATTGTTAGTATTTATATTGGGGCAAATACAATATTGAAGTATATATTTAATATTTTCATATAGGTACCCTATACTATGGCAGGATGTTTCGGATTTCAAGAAGATCAAACCTTGCTTTTGAGGGTCTGGTCAATAAATCTAATATCAAATATCGTTGATAGCTTTAAAGTAATAATTGGTTTTCTAAAATATCGAGATTGTACAACAAATTACAGTTAATTACATTCTTTGGTAAGATGTTTCAATGTAAATATGTTTTAAGTACTAGATAGATAGGGAACTAAAAGAATGTTTTGAACAAAACAGATTTTTTCAACTGAAGTCTGTCTGGACTAGCCAGACAACATCCCTATGAATAAAAACTGCGCAATAATTCGCAGCAATTAGTCAAATTGATTCAATCACTAATTGAGTACTTCACAATGCAGTTGTCGACATACGTTTCCACTTGAACGCGTTCGTTCACGATTCAATGAATAAATAAATAGCTTTCGGCTCCAGACGACTGTTAGAGGCTAAGTGTTATGACTTAGTTTTTGTTCATCCAAATTCCTTTAGCCCTGTGACGCAAAGAAACGGTTGCAATTACTTTGCAGGAGGCAGATGGAGACACGATAAGACACTTCTTCTTGAGCCTGGCGTTGTAAATCTTTTCTGGAGTATCTTCCTTGTGTTTGGTTTGTAACATGAATTTAAAAACGATACGGTGATAGGATGATATACTTATGTATGTTAACATCGATATTGATAAGACACAAAACTACTTTCTTCAGTAGCCATAAAAGAATGACTGGAGGAGGTGAGCCAAATATTTCCTTATTGTGCGAATATCAACAACGCAATCTTATCATGAAATCGGTGGTGCATGTTCTAAAATAATCACCACGTCATCTTTTTTTTTGTATCGTCACCCAGGAGCAGCATTAGTGAAAAAATAAAAGCCTAAAAGCTATCATTCTTCTTAGTTTATGCACTAACCCAAAATATCAGTCTCAGTTTTTTTTCAGTTGTTATCATTTTGTGGACACATTTCACAATTTCTTGTTTATCATTTATGGAAAGAAACTCGTAGAACTAATACACTCGCGAGCAATGAAAAAGTTCCAGTGACATAGCACCAAATTACTCTTTAACGGGAAAGGCTAGCTTAATGAATATAAATGCGCTGTTAAATGTACTTCAATATTACAGACGGCGCAATATTGAAGTACATTTAACAGCGCATCAGAATATTACCAACTAAAAACGTAAATATTGGAGCTAGGTTAAGGAGGAGGAGGGAGGGAGGAGGTTAGGTTAAGGAGATATTAAGGAGTTTGTCGGCATTTTGTGGGTGGAACTTTTTCATTGCTCGGCAGTGTAGTATGCAAACAATAGTTTTTGCTGCACGATTTCACGGGCCGTGTAGTTGCTTTGAGTCTGAATAGCGTTAAGGAAATTATGCGGAGCGCAACAGGCTTATTTGGTGAAAAATACTATATTTTCAGAGATGGACAAATATTCTTTTAAAAACCGTTTATGCTTCCAACTTGGTTTGTTCAGTAGTTATTGTACCTATATGACACTGTTGTTTGGGTAATTTCGATTCAAGAATAAGTTACCGCGTAATCGGGAAAGACTTTTTATTTGAATATAGTTTACTGTTTTACGGGTTCTAAACACCTACCTAATTGCTTTTATTTTCTTTGAGGGCAACACGAAAATCAAAATCAAAATATTTTATTTCACATAAACCAACATGGGCACTTATGAAACGTCAGAAGCTAGGTGCACGTTTCAAATTGATCGTTCCCTATGGAGAAGAGCTGGCAAGAAACTCCACGGTTAGTCTTTTAAAAATAATTGACTTTTACAATGTTTTCAAATTACAGTAGGTATGGGATGTACCTATAAAACTGAAACGTGGTCGCTCGCAATAGGCCTTATTAGAAGGCTTAAAGTTACCCAATGGAGAGGGCTATGCTTGGAGTTTCCCTGCGTTATCGAATCAGAAATGATGAGATCCGCAGGAGAACCAAGGTAACCGACATAGCCCGAAGAATTGCCAAACTTAAGTGGCAGTGGGTAGGGCACATTGGTTGCAGAACCGATGGCTGATGGGGCCAAAAGGTTCTGGCGTGGTGACCGCGTACCGGAAGACGTAGCTATGGAAGGCCTCCCACTAGATGGATCGACGACCTTGTTAAAGCCGTAGGAAGCCGTTGGATGCGAGAAGAACGGAACCTATGTCCAGCAGTGGACGTCTTTCGGATGAAATGATGAATGATGACGATGGGAGGACAGCGTAGGTCTGTCGACAAGTACCAGGTACTTGATAACTAAATAATAGTCTACAGATCTAAAGTCTACAAGCCAAGGCATTTGTAATTAATAGCTATTACAAGTAAAGTGAGTTTTTTAACAACATGGGAAGGCTGTATATTAGATGACGTTTTGGAGTCCGTACGTCCTTATAAAGAAGAAATTAAGTAATATTTCATTTAAAAGCACCTCCTTCCTTTATGAACTAGGTATTTAATAAAAAAAAATACTGATCCGTAAAAACTAAATTTAATTTTTAGCACGGAACTGTGAAGGCCGTTTCTTTAGACTTATTAAGCAAAGAGGTTATTGGTGTCAAAGGTTAATAAACAAAATCTGTCTACCTACTCATGTTGTTGACGGGAATAACTTTAATTAATTTTCAATATATTCTCATACTTATTTAATTGCTAAATAGCCGTCAGTTATTATTCATTTTGATTTGGTTCTAAACCGGCGAAATTGTAAAAATAAATACCTAAAAGAAAACTTATTTAAAAAAATATTTGTTTAAATTATTTTTATTATTAATTATTTATCTTTTCATATAAATAATAATTTACCTTTTCAAAAAAATAAATAAAAGCAACGAGCTTCAAACCGTAATAATTATAAAAGAAATTGTTTCTAATATAGTGACAGATCCAAACTAGGCAGATATTAGATATTTTTGTCTCTCACGAATAAATAAAAACGGAAATATACAGTAAATAATATTTTTATAAGATTTGAGGTCCCTGTCACAAATGATTTGGGTTTGATTGGGTCGAGAGCCCATATCACATTTCAATCCTTCCAAATATATTACTTGCCTCTGCCCGCAAGTTTTTCACAGACCTACCTTTTGTCTTATTTCTTTGCAGTATGACGGACAAAACAATTGTGTATTTTTTATACATTTTAGTTGTGTTTTTACTTTGCGGAATAGGTAAAAAGTAAACACTAATTTTCTTCGGAAAATTCTGGATCAAATGCTTCTAAAAATAAAACATTGAACTTCAAAGAACCAAATTAGCCCTTGTGTACTTATTTGAAACATATTTTAAATTGATCGATTCAAGTTTATTAAAGCTTTTCCGTACTAAATTAAGATATACAAAGGGTCCTAATATAAGGCCTTGACATAATAATCACAACAATCGTGTAGTGGCTCCTATGTCTTAACTAAGGCGTCAGAAGAGCTCTTCGGTTCGCTTCGGAGCTTCTCGGCTTATAGGTGATGATGTACTAGCCAGAATAGAAATATGCTTGAGAGTAGTAAAGGCTTAATAAAGTTTATAACCTTTTTTAAGGTTTTTTTTTTAACCTCAGACCTATTTTTATTGACCACCATATTATTTTTTTACTTAAAGGTGCAAATAAACATTTATTTTTTTATCTATTATTTCAATAAATTAGCTCGGGTAGTGTTGGGTAAGAGGAAAATATTTCAACCGTTTTAGAATAAGTTAGACGTATTTCTGACAGATGGAAACTGACTCAATCTGTCAAAAATACCTCAAATTTCTACAATGTCGCTCAGATGAGATTGTGACTTGATTTTGAACGCCTTTTTTCGAAGGCTGCGGTTGTTTGTCAACCGTTTCGTAAAGAAAATAGTGAACTGGTGGGCCCTTTATGCTATTATGCATGACCCATACAAAAAAATAAATGGCGACCAGGCTCCCGAAGGCCTCATTTTAAAAGAATAAATAAACGTGCTCAGAATTTCTATAATACAGGCTGGGTAACTTGGAGGTATACTACTTTTTGGGTCGCCATTTTGTTTTGGCGGCAAATACATATGACAGTTGTTTCATGAAAATTATTTTGTTAAGATAGGTACGGAAAAATTGTTATAGGAGCGTTTTAAGACTGAACAAAGTGTTTTAATTATTAAAACATTCTACTCAACCCAATCATGCATTGCGGAAACTCTCAGAAAATTTCAGCCAATTTTTGGTAGAAATCACTAACCTTCGCGGATAACAATAACTCGTTTGGTGATTAAATTTGAGCAGCATGGCATTGTAAAGCAGTTTTCTTTCATCAAGTGAATCAGTCTAGGAAAAATGTGATTCCACAAGACGGGGCCACATGTCATACGGCACGAGCCACAATCGAGACATTGAAAAGAACGCTTGCAGGTCGATTAATTTCGAAAAACGGAGATATTGATTGGCTCCCAAGATCCGCGGATTTAACAGCTCCTGGCTTTTTTTTTGTGGGGCTATCTAAAGAGACGTGTCTATGCTAATCGGCCAATGAACCTTCAAGAATAGAAACAAAATATCTGAGACACAGTCACTGAAATAACGTAGGAAATGTGTGAAAATGTCACGAAAAACGCAGTAAAAAGGGTTCACATCTGCCATGCTGCTAGAGGTGGACATTTGTCCGTGATTATTTTTTTATATTTAAATAAAAATACTTAAGTAATCATTTTTATATAGCATATAATAAAATTTAAAAATAAAGTTTTATTATTATTCCTCTTATTTGCCTTGTATGAACATCTTGTAATGTTTTCTTTTTGTTCACCAGGAAATAAAAAGCCATCATTTTAAATAGATTTGTTACTGGCCGTTATTAATTGCTTTTAGTTTTAAAATATATTCCATACGGCAAACATTTAAATAATAACGTTCTAAAATAAAACACAAGCCGGTTAAGTAGTGATTTCGATTTGGGACATCTAAGCGTACAAATTCCTATGCATTAGTTTGACATAGCCCGTATGATAATCATGTCTATTATGTGGAAGAGAACGCTAAATTGCTCGGAATAATTAGAATCTACTAGCGTCGCGGATGTGTAATGTATGCAGGTAAATTAGTGCTTAACGACATAGTTATAGTCTGGAGATTGTCATGTTAGTTTAAGGAAAATTGTGAACTATGGATGATTGAATCTGTTTTGTTAATACACGTACAATCTAGTCACTTGAAACTCGTCGTCAACGCATACGCAAAATGCATATTTTAAATCTTCAAGTGCTTACTACATAGCTTCGCTTAGGTAACAATACCGAGTAGGTACCTAAGTCGATAATTGGCCATTTGATGTTTTATACTTCATTAGATAGATGTGTCCGGCACGCATCGAATGATGACAAAAAAGTGTGGGGTCGGAGAACCCCCAGCAGGAACGAAGTTCAAAATAAAAATCCAAGATGGCGGCGAAAATTTCAAAATTACGAAAATGTATACATCTTTGCAGCCAATCATCTTGGATTTTCATTTTGACCACAATATCGGCTTTAACACCCTCGAAAACCATGAAAACGACACCCATGACGAAAAATTTGAATTATTTGCAGCCGCCATCTATGATTTTCATTTTGACGTTACTCAGACTGTCTTTTTCTATTACATAAATGAAAAGTCGCATGGATACCGCAGGCTCCATAAAATAACTTCTTTCCAAAAACAAGTTTATCCAATCGAAGCGCGCATCGCGCAAATCTTTTGTTGTGTCACAACCGCATAAGTCGTCAGCCCGCCATATACTATCTCGTGTTGATGCAGACTTACGCTTTGTTCCTTAAACAGATTTTTGTCTCTACTGAAAATGTATCAAATTTAACTTGCGCGGTATTGTTGGCTAAGCGACGACGATAGGCCTTTATGAAGAACCCACATCAACAGTGTTTATGAAGCAACATAAAGAAAAAAGAAAGAAAATACGTTTATTCGCGGAAAACATGACGCATAAAAATAACACAAAACACAAAAAAAAAACAAGTTGGGTGAAAACATGCGTCACATCCACGCAAAACGGCCATCGCTCAGCATAATGCTAAGACCCTATGCGAGATGGAGCCCCAGCGCTCGTTTTCAGCGACAACCGGCGCTGAACATCATTTTCACAAAAACGTTGTTTCTCATTCAATTGGTACTACAAGAATATCATGCTGGATTGTATTTACCGAAATTAATTAAGTTTAACAGGGTTGGCAAAACTTTGATTGCCATACTTCAAAAGTATGTGACGACTGCATACATATGTTTGTCAAAAGCTTTATGAAAGCGAATTTCATGCATATTTGGTACCCTTAAAAGTATTGTGTTAATTTCGCCCCCAAACTGGGGCGGTTGGTATGCTTTGAGGATGACGAACCCTCCATTAGTTGCGGATGTGGGTACCTTGCTTTATTTTATTACATTAAACCATCGTTATCTTTGTTGTTGTGTTGTACGATTTCCATTCAGAAAATATATTCCTAAAGCTAGAGTTTTCCAGGACAACGGTTTATTTTTCAACTGTTGGTGTGGATTTCAGTCCGTCCTTCTGATAGGACCTTGATAGCAGCAATTCATTATCTGCCTAGCCTTTTCTCAACTATGTTGGGGTCGGCTTCCATTCTAACCGGATGCAGCTGAATACCAGTATTTTGCATGGAGCGACTGTCTATTTGATCTCCACAACCCAGATATTCGGTAATACGATACCCCTTTGTCCTTTGTCAAGGTCTGGTTGTCAGACTTTCGGGCTTCTGACGACCCGTAACGACTGTCAAAGATCCACGAATGACAGCCGGGACCGACGGCTTAACGTGCTTTCCGAGGCATGAAGGGGTCTTGGTATGTAAAGATCCACGAACACGAACCCATCCACGGAACAACCGCAGCAAGCGTAACTTAACCTGAACCTTGATACCAGCAAATAATTTTATTAAATTGTGAAAAATCTCCACAATGTTAGCACCAATAATAGCCATTCTGTTCACCAAGCTAGATATTATGACATTATTTGCGAAACAAACACATATAACTGAACAAATCCAACGTACGTAATGTGGGTAAAACACAGTCGTGATAAAAATTAATTAATTGCCAGAATAAGTCACAAATCGTAAGGAAAACAACAGTGAAACTAAACAGTAAGTCAATAATAATTAAATGCGTAACAAAAATATTTATAAATAGCTAGGTATTTAGTACTATCGTAAACATATTCAAAGAAGTATGAGGTCACTTAAACGGTGGTCAGATGACCCTACTAGTCAGTTCATTTCTGAATACAGGTTGCGTCAATTTATTTATTATTTATTTATTACATACTCAGCCTATAATGTTCCCACTGCTGGGACACAGGCCTCCTCTCTGTGGGATTTGTTTATTTATATAATATAAATGATAAATAAATTGACGCAGCCTGTATATACTTTATAACACCACAAAAAAAAAACATCAATTTGTCAATGTCTGATGCTTATAATTTAAAGATATTAAAATTAATAAAGAATTCCTTTTTTTTCTTTAAGAGCGGAAAACGATTGTAAATGTTTAGTAAAGTTTGTTAAGTAGCAGAAAAAAAAAATGTTATAATATTGTACATTCTGTCACAATACCAATTTAAACGTTAACTGTGATATATTTAAATTATTTATTTATTAAAAATCTGCAATTACCATCATTACAGGTTATACCTAATGCGATAGCGTGTTCTTAAAATTTATAATTATATATCTACTTACAATTTAAAACTATAAAAAACGTAAAAAAAACTATTAATACTTAAAATACATCTAAAAATAATAATTACTTTACTAAGTTCCATAAATTAAAATTAAAATTAAATAAAAACACAAAATATAGCCTACTCTAATATACACTATGACATAAAAAGAACCTCAGTATCTTTGCGAATTCACTCAAATGGCATGTAAATACATCGATCTTCACGTGAAGATCGTTAATAACCCGAATTGCGCGGGTCAATAGTGTTTTGGCGAGAAGGTTGGTCCTGGCAAACGGTTAAAGTTACACTTAACCTTGTTATGTATTCAAAATAAATAAATGAGCCCAAAATAATAAATAAATAAAAAAATCATGTACATAACTCGTACAATATGTAATAAAGAATGACTACTTTTATGTAATATTGAGTAATCTATTGTTTGTCTTGATACATCTGTAGCTATCTATAGAGTTACTGTCCGGGTCAGTGGGTTAGGCAAAACAGCTGCCTATTCCTTTGTTTATAATAATAATACTATACTATACTTTATACCATAGGTTTGCTTATAAATTATGATATACCCTCTTAATATCTTAATAATTTAACTACGCCCCCATATATTTCGGGATATTTTATATCCACTATACATAGTAAACACGCGAAATTCTATGTCTATAAAGTTTAGCATCATTAATGCTAATGTATTAAGATTATAGTACCTACTATTTTTGGAGTATATATCAAAATTTTTACTAACGGCTGATTTTTCCAACGCTAGATTATTTTATCGGAGGATTAGTTTTGAATTTTTGACAGTTTTTCCATACAAAATCTGTCAGACGTCAATTTAATTCTACGAATAAAAATTATCTGTCTTGAATAATCAGCCCTAAATCACCTTAGTATTTGCTATTAAAAGTCTGTGGATTTTACTTTGACCAAAAGCTTTGACGCACGGATAATATACATGTCATGAATGGTTAGAGGCATCGATTATTAAATACCTTACATACATTGTGACTAATTGTAGAAATACTGACCCAATTAAATATAAAAAATGCATTTTCAAACTGATAGAACAAAGGTATTTGCGTAAGTGTGTCTTCATGACTCACTGAGGCTTTCATTTAAAAGGCAACTCGCTGAGAGCCCGAAACCATTCCTTGCGTATACAGACATTTTGGAACACACTTTATATAAACTTGTGATAATTATTTTGTACGAATAATTTTATTAGGTTTTATTAATTACTTTGGTATATAAGTCAGAGTAGTACGTGTGCCGAGTTATTTGTAGAAAAGAAGGAAATATGGGGGGTAGAATATTATTTTTAGTTTGTGTGTTAACATGTTTATTAGAAGCTCATTCTGTGGCTTTAAAAGGCCCTGTCTTAACGAGATATGATCCTTGTGGGTTAGGCTTGATACATTTTGATAGATATAGTGAAAATTACTGGAGGGGAATTGTGCATTTTGGACTTTATACGAACATGGTTGAAGCTGAAATCGTGATTGTGTTTAAGAACGAAGTTACTGTAGCTGCTGTGAGTATATTATTTACCAGATATAGATATATTTATACATATATATATTAGATACCGTCCGCAGCTAAAAAATAAAAAAAATAGTTGGGTTAGTGGGGTGGGTAAAAAATAAAAAATAGTCAGTAGCAAGTTTTATCTCGATTGTATTAATGTCCAGGAATTCTGTTTAGACTGATGCTGTCACAATTATGTAATGATATCAGTGCATTATTGAAGCATTGGGTAAGAAAACGACCAAACGCTAGTGGATATTTTATGTTAAAAGTTATAATTTAGGTGTAGTCGTGGCTCAGTGGTATCTGCCCCGACAGGTTCGAGTTGTGGGTCGTGTGTTCGGTCCTAGGCAGGCACTTTACTTTGTGTATTTATTTTTATCACCCCTACTCTCAAAACGGTGAAAGAAAACCTCGTGAGGAAACCGGCATGTCCTAGAATGTTTCGTATTCAAAGAGATGTGAAATCCACCAACCCGCACAGGGCCCGCGTGATGGATTATGGCCCGCTCCCTCTCACTGAGAGGAAGCCTATGTCCCAGCAGTGGGAACATTATAAGCTGATTATGTTATTATTTAGCATACACGCATTTTCATTAGTACTAGGACATATAGGGTACTGGCTCGTTAACAATTATATTTAAATTACCCTGATTAGCGTCTATTTCCACAAAATAAATGCATGATCATGCTGCGATTTCCCTAAGTGTCTGAAAGAAGGACCTTTATAGACTGCGGATATTAAAAAGCAAGTAGCTTAATTTTTTGTTTAAACGTTGCCCCACACTAGGAATTTCTCCTGTGTCGTGGGTGCGTTTACAGACGACCTGGAACAACTAATTGTAGGTCATACAAATATTTGTTCCGTGCGGGAATCGAACCCGCGACACGCAGCGCAGCAGTCTATCGCTTAACCACTGCGCCAACCGTGCCGTCAAATTAGCTAATAAAGCTTAATATTATTTGTATTAAACGGTGGTTTCTTTATTTTTTTATTTCCAGCATCCGAATTTCTACAACTTCACAGTACGAAGAACGAACAAAAATAATCTAGTGGTCCACGGATTGCACCCGATACCGGTGCGCTACATATTTTATGTGTCGACGGACAATTTAAAAACAAATGAAAGTGATGTGCCGATTGTTAACATTTTGACATTGAACAATGTTACACTTTGCAATGATAGGATTAAGGTACTTTTTTATTTACCATTTATGTACACACATATATAAACAGACAAGAAAAAACAGAACAAAAAATAAGTATCAGAGGTACTTATTTCACAAGAAATCTCTTCCAGCACTCCCGAGACAGGACAATAGATACAGAGATGTAGACAGAGTGTGAAATAGTAAAGGAGACAAAAAAAATAATACATAAAATCAAAAATAATTCACTTAAAAAACCAAACAAAACTTACGAGAATATACTAACATACATACAAATAACCATACATACATACTTCTAAAATAAATATCACTAGAATGATAATAATTATATCATACTCAAGTACGTATTTCTTTGAAGGTGGCCTCCACTCTATTATATCTTCTGTAGATATATGTGCTTTTTCCGAGAAAAATCAGGAACATCCCATGCCATATACCCTGAGTAAGAAAAATCGACCGGCGTACAGAGTTTGGTGACCGTGACCGCGACCTTAAGCATAGAAAGTGCTATTATTATGGTTAATGGTCGATATTATTCACTTTCGTGAAGCTAAAAGGTGAAGCGCCTGTCGCGGTTGAGGCGGCAAAAAGCCGCAGGATGACATCTACTCCACTGCTTGCTACTACGATAGTTGCGCAGTCAAATCTAGTTACAATTTCATAATTTAATTCGTTTATTTATTGTAAGAACACATTATTTACATATTTTAATACACAAAAAGTAAAATTTAATTTTAAAAAATGTTAGCCCACAGTATCGGAAACAGGGTTCAAGCTATCTGTGATCAGGGCCCAAGAGAGAGGAACCTCGTTATATTATTATCAAGTGTGTCTGATTTTACTATGAGCCCGTCACACATTCCACATTTTCATTAAGCCGTGACTTCAGAATCTGGCATTTCACCAATTACCTACCTATTTTGCATTGTATCGTTTATTATAAAGATCTATCTCAAAATGTGAATATAATAAATGAAAAATAATTAATGTGTATTATAATGTAAATTATTTAGTACTAGATATGTAGGGACTTCCTCTTTATAGTCTCAAACTCAACTCTCTCTTTATAGTCGCATATTCATCAATTTTAATAGTTTAATTAAAATTAGCTCACAGGGTTCATATTAGGTGCTGGACCCCAAGACTGTAATATCTACTTACCACATGAGCGCAATAAAATATTTGAGTTTGAGTTTGATTCTCGCCCCCTATTACCTGGGACTTACACATTACTGGCGAAATGTGGACACCTCTGCCTATAGCCCTTTGGGGAATACAGGCTTAATGTGTTATGTTATGTTTAATTATTATATATTATAATTATGTTTTATCATTTCAGGCGGCACAAACAATTACAAGGCTGAACGTAACCCAGAGATACCCAAGCAACCATTATGCCCATGTCTGCGGTAGAAGGTCCATAAACCATACAGAATTAGTGTCAGTCAGGACTGAAGCTAGAGCTGGTGACTGGCCCTGGCATGTCGCTATTCTGGTCAAGGATAGGCACAATGTGTTGAAGTATCACTGTGGCGGTAACATTGTGTCTAGGACTGCGATTTTAACAGGTGAGGTTTGTTTATTGTTTTGCAATAAGTGGATAAAACCACAACTCAGTGGATCACAAATAGTGGGAAATAAGAGCTGGACTCCTTAAAGGATTGGCCCAAAAACTGCAGTGGGATAACATCTTATATATAAAATTCTCGTGTCACAATGTTAGTCTGCATACTCCTCCGAAACGGCTTGACCGATTTTGATGAAATTTTTTGTGCATATTCAGTAAGTCTGAGAATCGGCTACTATCTATTTTTTTTTTTTTTTTTTCAAACCCTTAAGTGATAAGGGATGTCCACCCTGGGGTAGGAGTAGTGTAGGAGTAGGGTAGGAGTAGGGTAGGAGTAGTGTAGGAGTAGGGTAGGAGTAGTGTAGGAGTAGGGTGGGAGTAGGGTAGGAGTAGGGTAGGAGTAGTGTAGGAGTAGTGTAGGAGTAGGGTAGGAGTAGGGTAGGAGTAGGGTAGGAGTAGGGTAGGAGTAGGGTAGGAGTAGTGTAGGAGTAGGGTAGGAGTAGGGTAGGAGTAGGGTAGGAGTAGTGTAGGAGTAGGGTAGGAGTAGGGTAGGAGTAGGACACCACGCGAACGAAGTAGCGCCGGGCAGCTAGAAATAATTTATATATGGCAAAACAACGTTTGCCGGGTCAGCTAGTAGTCTTATAATAAAATAAATAATAAGTGGATGATTCCAGTTTTACTTACTAGATTCCTTTATTCGGTTCCAGGCATTATTAACTAGGTTAACAAAGTCTAGACCAACAATGGTTAACCTCTACTAATATTTGATATCAAGTGAAACATTACTCTCGACATAAGTAAACTTATAATGTAGACCAATCTAGTCGCGGCATCATTCATTAAGTTTACCAGTACTGCTCGTTCACGATGAGGCCGTATCAATAATTCCAAAAGGACAAATAAAAAAAAAATTCATTTGTTTTCAGCCGGCCACTGTGTATCCAAGAACGGCATAACTACAGAAGCAAACAGAGTCGTCATTATAGCTGGTATTAATAACCATAAAGATGTCAATCTGCCTGGTAGACAAACACTTACCGTAAGTAAATAAAAAAATGTGGTTGACGTTATACTTAGGGCGGATTTCACCAAAGAAACTGAACGTGTGTCCAGTATAGAGGAATGAGGAGCAGGGTGTAAAGTTCACTCATCCTCTATAGAATAGGGAGGATCCAGATCTCAGACCCGACAGGAATCGTGTCTGTGGCCTGACGATTGATGCAGGGACGTTGTATACATGTTAGTTACACGGTAAACTCTGCTTACGCAATGCAGGATTTTGCGTGACGTCAGTGTGATGCGTAGTTTGCATGTGGCGATGTAGATGCCGCCACAAACGCGATCAGCACATTTAACCGCGTTCAAGAGCCGTCAGTGTCATTAATATTGTGGAATATAGACAGTTAAAACTTTTGAATGCAGTTTTAGATGTGCTGATTTCGTTCTGTTTCGTTGGTCAAAGTAGCACTTAGTTGTGAGGAAAGCAATATTTTTGTACAGTCGATCTCGTGATTGCTTTGTCATCCTTAGGTTGAATGTAACTTGCACGTAATAAAATGAAAAAGTCTATTGGCCTCTTGTGTCACTTGGAAAACAACCTTAGTGAAGTTTAAATTAAATTGTCAAAAGTGGTATTAGTCAATAGGTATAAAATAGATGGAAATATTTCTGTGGGTATGTACATTTATTTATTCCTTAAATATAATGAATGTATTAAATATTACACCTACACAAAGCGAACAATTTATCATTAGTATTTCCTTCGGTCGGTATCAAACGTTCATCTTTTTTAACTGTGTCAATATTCAACATTGAATGCGTAATCTATCTTTACTGTATTTTATCAATAAAAATCCTTTATATTAAATTAAATTGTATCAAATTATAATGATCAATGCCACAAACGTGCTCATATAAAATTTAAATGCAGCGACAGGCCAGAACATTTATTAGACGTATATTAATAATTTGGTGACTGAACTGAATCCATTAAAATAATTATTATTACCGATTTTAGTTTAACTGTCGTATTTATGATCTGCATTTACTGTAGCAGTAGCTACAATCAATTTTACAGTTCAGACAAACTTCTAGCTTATCATAATCCCCTTTATTCATAAACGTTGCTTAAAGTTAAGCAGTGATTAGTGACTGTTTAACCATACATTTTTGACGTTTAAACGTTACTTAACTTTAGTCATCGTTTATGAATAAACCCCATAGTAGCTAAAGTTGTTGCGTTTAACATGGCAATAGTGGCCATTGCCCTTTCCCCAATATCTCTCTCTAGGAACCCAAACAGTAAACTATGAAATATTTTTCGTTATTGAAACCTATTGAAGATCACAATAAATATTGATTTAGGACGATCAACTCATCCTATCTCAGTCCACTGGTAGACATAGGCCTCTCCCAGGCTGCGCCACAACACCCTGTCCACCGCCTTCCGCATCCAGTCCGTCCCAGCCACCTTCTTAAGGTCGTCCGTCCATCTAGCTGGGGGGCGTCTCACACTACGCTTGTAGATACGCGGTCTCCACTCCAGGACTCGTCCTCCATAGCATGCTGAGCGACCTTGAATTTGTGGACCAACCGACCGTCAGTGTCCATGTTTCGGCGCCATATGTCATGACGGGGAGGACTCACTGGTTGAAGACCTTACTCTTCAAATACTGTGGGATAGGCGATGAGAAGACTTGACGGAGTTTTTCCAATTCTGCCCAACCCAGCTGAATCCTTCTGTCGGCTTCTTTCTCAAAGTTATGTCTACCGAACTGGATTATTTGCCCTAGGTAGACATAATCCTTCACAACTTCGAGAAGCGACCCTTCGATGATAGATATTGATTTAAGACGATAACGGACTTTATTTCAGTCTTTGAAGTTGAAAATGCTAGAAAAGGTAGGTAAGTCAACGACCGCTGTTACCATGCTAAGACGCGTCAACTATACTTAGTAAGTTACAATATTATTAAGAGTTTATCGTAATAGAAGGACTACGTTCTCTGGTTTACCCCTTTACTATAATATCAAACACTATAATCTCTTCTTGAAAGCGATCTAATACCTGAAAATTGGTGTTAGGTTACATAGTTTGAGTTTAGTAAGCCTAATCGATGTTTGAAAGTTTCAATGTAAGCTTAACTGAATCCGTTTGTAATTACTGTTACTTCATTTACCGTTTAACATAACTTGATGTTCTAACATTTGCTTGGTTACTTTATTTTCTGAATTGTGCTATGGTTACGTAGGTACTGTGAAGGGCTAGATGAGCTCTTCGAGGTACAGGGAGGAATCAAACAACGATACGATCCCTTTACGTTTATATTGAATGAACGACTTTATATATTCCCGACTTAACTAGCACTGCTTTTCTTAAATAAAAAACCTAATTAAATATTTGACAACCCGTTCTAAGCATGCTTGAATGTTCGAATGGAAACTGCGTTAAATTATAGCCAGCCTGCACTAAATTATGCCAAAAGGTTGACTTTGGTGGACAACCTTTACAGTACTTTGAAAAAATCTGATAAATATATAGCGCCTCGTCATAATAGTTGCTCGTAAAGGTCTACTGCTAGACATATTTTAAGCCACTTAAAGTCGATTATAATCAAAGTTTGAAATGATTGATCGCTGTTGCATAGAATAATCGCTGTTTATTGTTTTTGCACTGCCCACAAAAGAAGCGTCATATTTTTCAGGGCCATATAATACTCCTACCGCTATTTATTGGTATAATGTGTCAACAAAATTCATTGAATTTTCAGGCTCAAGAAATAATACTCCATCCAGCATACAACGATGATCTATCTACGTCAGACCTGGCTATCATCAGGGTCAATACCCTTGAGTTTACAGAATACGTACAACCTATCTGTATTTGGGGCCCCGTGTACGATAAAGCTAATCTTGTTGGGAAGGAAGCTACGGTAAGCTAATTAATTACTGTTTGCTTAAAAAGAAACTAATGATCATTGTCACATAGTCTGAAATAGTCAAAAGCTGCTAAATTTCATTTTGACCTAGACACAACTGGGCCTAGTTTTGCAATACAACCTCTAAATCTATCAAATGTTACCTAAAATTAGAAAAAATACTTCTGATTTCCTCAAATCTTTCATCAATCAATCAGCCTAGTCTTTTCTCAACTATGTAAGAGTCAGCTTCCCGTCTAACCGGATGCAGCTGAATACCAGTATTTTACAGGAGCGACTGCCTCCACGACTCAGTTACTGGGTGACGCTACTCTTGGTAAGACTGGTTGTCTAACTGTCTTTAATCTGACTACCCGTAACGATTGATCTTCGAATGATAGCCGGATAAGCAAGGATATTCATTACCACATTAATTTATTCTTATTTCCAGGTCGTAGGCTTTGGTACAACAGAACACAACAAGCCGTCTGATGTTTTAAGGTCAACATACACTATGATACAGAACGATACGACGTGCATTAACTTTTCTCGCAAGCTCTACTCAAGTTTACTGAATGAGTTCACGTTCTGCGCTGGATATGGACCTTCTTCAAGTAAGAACTTCTTTTAATTTTTCCAAGTTTAACATATAAACACATAACATAACATCACGTCTGTAATTCCCGAAGGGTTCGGCAGAGTTGTACCTATAGTACACCCAGTTTTCGCCAGTTATGTTTAAGACTCAATTTACACCGCCGCGGAATGGAATGGAAGCGAGTTTTTGTAGCGATATTATACATAGCAAAATAAACATTATGTCAATTGTCTAACGTACAAACTAGACGCGAGCTAATTACTGCCGGAATTCTCGAGAATGCGCGAGTATTCCCCGGAAGACGCGCGACCTTTTTTTGGCTCCTATTTAGTTTGTATGTTATACAATTGGTCAATTGACATAAAGTTCATTATGCTATATACGATTTCGTTGCAAAACGTCGCTTCCATTCGGCGAGTCTATTTCCATCAATCGGGCACACATCCATACTCCGGGTAGCTTCTAAGAAATTTCTGAGAAAACCTCTATAAAACCACCCGATCTGGGAATTGACTCCTCATGATAAGTACCTATTTTATCAATCTTTCAATGAGCTGTAACTTGACCCCTTCTAAGTCATAGCACAAGCCCGTCTTTTCGATCTTTCAACCTTGGCCTTCGTCAGTCCGGTAGTTCATTAGCTAGGAGGCGTTTTATGTTTGATCGATTGATCATGTTTTGTTGATTCGCGGTGTCCACTCCAGTAGTACTTTTCTGTAAAATTCATTATCAATCTCACTTTTAGCAAGTCTTCGTAAGTTCGTTTGCCCTGTCCATTAGGTAAACCGTTTCTTGACAGATGGAACTAGTGATTGCAGCAACACACAATACATAGATTGATACACGTGTAGTTTTATAATGTCTGTAAGAAGCCGTAAATAAGATATTTGAATAAGATAAGACAGTTTATATATGTATTTTATTACAGAACAGCACCAGAACTAGCTAATGAAGTTCTATTTTATAATATAATAAAAATATGTACCTATGTTTAGGTTAAGGTATTTATCTATGGGACTGCGTCGCCTGAAATAAATAAATAAATAAAATTACGCATTTTACTTATACGTAATCTGGAATAGTTACGTTCTAAGACAGCTGTCAAAAAACTGTTAACCTAATGGGCAGGGTATAAGAGAATAAAACTACTGGATTCATTAACTTCTGCAAACATACTAACGCGCTACTAAATTCTTAGTCCAAATTTACTGAGAACAATGCACAGAAGAGAGTACGTACATGCATTGCCTCCATACTGCGTCTTACTGTACAATACTAACGAAGATTAAATTGATCACTGGCCCGTTACCGATGGTGTGGCTACCTGTTAGGTCACGGTCTCCCTATACTGAATAGATTATTACTGTGCTTCTGTGGTATGGGTCAATTCAATGCTGTGTTGACTATGTGGATAGTGTTGCTTTATGGGAAAAAATGCTTTGGTAATATTACAAAAACCTTGACTTAGTAACTAAGTAACACTAGGGGCATGGGGCTCGAATGCCCACTTTGTTTTTCGAGACATCAAGCGGCTCAACTCTTCACGTGACCAGAGGGCAGGCTTATTTTCTGGCCAAAGAATTGGCATCGCTATACAACGTGGTTATGCTGCCAGCCTTTTGCATTAATAGCATAAAATAATAGATACCTAGGGATTTATAAACGATGATTAAAGTTAAGTGAAGTTCTAACGTCCACGTCCGGTTGAACAGTCGCTAATCACTACTTAACTGTAAGCAACGTTTATGAATTTATTCATAAACGTTGCTTACAGTTAAGCTTACAGTTAAGTAGTAAAAAGATAACACTTTATCTTTTTTGGTATGTATCACTTACAGTATTTTCTTTCTTTTCAGGCATCAACCCACGCAACGGCGATAGTGGAGGAGGTCTAGTAATTAGTACTATACAACCTGATCACATGATCAGCTGGTTTGTCCGAGGAGTTCTCTCAAAATGTGGGGTCTCGCCGGGGCAGAAGGAATGTGATCCGGAGTACTATGTGGTGTACACTGATGTAGCACCGCACTATGGATGGATTTATCACCATTCTGGGTTGGAGTTTAGGAATAATGTTATGGTTTCCTAATGACGATGCTCGTTTGTTTTTAGACTGATGAAAATTATGCTCAAGTCAGGTTTTTTTAGGGGACGGGTGTAGACTGTCACAAGAAATTTGTAATGTATTCTTTAATGGGAATACAAATCAATTTTATATTTGTTTCTTTATTAGATTGTTAGTTTGATCTCTCATGTAAAGTTTTTATAGGTATACCTAATTTTAGTTTTTAGATTTATGTAGTTGATAAACAATATTTTTAACAGTATCTACTTAGTTAGCTCATAAGAACATTTTATACATTTAATAAAATTAAGGATAATTAAAAGTTTTATCATTCAAAACCAACAAACCTAAACATCTAATAAATCAATCCTTTTTCGATACTTGGTAGCGGGCCATAACATGCCCGTCAAAAGAGAAAATGCAAATTCAAAGAAAACTTCTTTATCCACCAAAATGCAACCTTTCATCTTAAAAATCGGAAATATATTAATATTTTCTTGAAGCAACATCACCGAGCGGCGCTCTTGCATAATTTATTAGAATCTTATTAAAAAGTGTCAGCGAAAGAAAAAGGAGGGCTTCATATTATAAAAGTCTCTATAATGTCGTTGAACTAAGTTGTTGTACGAAAAAATTAATTATGCTTCTTTTGTTTGCGTAGTCCATTGTTGAATTTTATCTTTAAATAAATAAGTTTCTTAATGATCTTTCGGCAAATAGGTCACCCCTTTTTGACTTTATATCAGGTGGGCGAAGGCAGAAGCGTTTACCCGAAAGTATGATTGATAGGTATGTGCAAATCAAACGTCCTATTTCTGTAGAACTTCAACAAAAATAAAAATGAACACATGCGCACTTGCATAAACTCATGCCTTCTTATAACGGAGGTAGGCAGAAACCACAGAATGCTACTTGCTACGATCTTTACTTAGTCCTGTTGCTTCGTTTAGGTCTATTCAACTTGGTTATACACGCACGCCGGTTGCAAGTAGGTACTACGCTCTTGATCTTCCGGAAGAACCCACACTAAGGTCACTATAAAAATGAAATACCCAAGAAAAGTCATTTTTGCTTAAGAAAAACTAACAAAAATAAACTGAAACAAAAAGACCGAAGACTGAGAAGAATCTATCCTCACAAAATTTACCGAAGCCATATAAAATTGCATTCAGGACAAAAACAACACAACCTAACAATGAGCAAAGAATAAAGGGGAACCTACAAATGTACATTGCGCCAGTCTGTGAACTGACGAAGCTTTGCGACTAGCCCACCGGTGCATGACTGTGCATTAAATTAGTCGACAAACACACGCTAACCAGGGCTTATGTTCATATGATATATACTCTTCCTATGATATATACTCTTACTCACCAGATGATACGGTCCAGTACTCGCAGAAATGTGATGTTGGATCGTCGGTGACAAAGTGGAACTTAAACCATAAATCTTCGTTTTGGAAATTGTGGAGGTAAGATAAATGTTCATCATACTATGTCGTTTACATTCACTGATAAATTACCACTACGGTGATGGACATAGGGGAATTATCATGGTAGCCACGGTGGACAGATGAGTAATTGTTGATCGCATATTCGCAGGCAAGAGAACTTTGATTTAATGACTTTATTTTTAGTATACTGATTTCATTCGCCATCGTCATTATTTCAGCCGTCCACTGTTGGACATAGGACAAGAAGAAATCAGCTAAGCATGGCCACTTTGACCAATTCTGTGTTTTTCGCACCCAGCGGATTCCTGTGGTCTTCATAAGGTCCATGTTGTGGGAGGCCTTCTATACTAATTTGCTTACCAGGAACAAAGTCGTTCATTTTTTTTTTGGCTAATTGGTCCATAATGACCCTGACCTGGTGAGGATAAATTAGGGTCAAAACATTGTGGCGTCACAAATTGTAACAGGTCACCTTGATCAAAGAGGTTCACACAGTATAGCTCTATAAATCGTAATTACTGGTTTCAATAAATAAAAAAACAAACAAGACTTGTAATTTGTCGTTAGTTGTCCAAGTATCGACGAACAAATTACCCAAAAAGCAATTATTGAACAATCTGTAAAGTATAACAACAACAAAGTTATCAATTTCCTAACCAAAAGTAATTCAAGTAATTAGTTCAAACATGAAAAGACACCTGCTACCAAATTCTGCATGCCTTGGACTCACTTACCAAACGGCCGTAAGTAATGGTAAGTAAGGAAGTAATTTAATTAAGTAATTAACCCCAGAAACGTGGTAATCGCATGTAACACCGCCGTTTAACCGACTGCGTTTATAAAAATAGAGGTACCGTTGTTACCTCGAAAAAGCACAACAACTCTTGCATAAATTTTCCAACGCCCTTATTGAAATACTCATAAGTCCTAAAGTTCCATGTGTCCTTTTCAAAAACACGCAAAATGGTTATGGCCGTTTAGTAATGTTTCCTTTTTTGTAGGTATTAAAGTTAGCGTCAAGTAATCCTCTGCTTTCCATGTAAAAGCATTCCACACCTGGGATCCTTACGTGACACTACGCAATAAAGGCTTTTGTGTTGCAAAGTTAAATTTGCAGGTGAACCCAACTTTGCTTCTACAGACATAAGGTTGAATTTCCCCAGAATTCATGAAATTTCAGGGACAGAAACGGGATCAATGGAGCAAGAAGCTGAATGCGTTTGATAACTTAGAAAAGGTAAAGACTAGAATACTAGTAGAGTCCCACTGTTACGAGAATGCGGATGTAGTTCGAGGTATAAAACTGCATGTGTATTATCACAATGAAATTCGAATAATTTAAACGTAGTACAGAGAACTCTAGAAAATGAAAAGGAAGGATCCGTGTGATGAAATTCAGAATACAGTAAGTATTTTGCGGTGGACGTGGGAGGTTGTATTTACTCTAGCTAGTGAATAAAATTGCTAAGATTATTTTGACTATACAAGATGCCACTAAAATCTGTGTGTTACTTTGTTTCGCCATTTCTTCTCCGGGATAGTGAGATAAGAGATATCGACTCCATCTATCGTCATATTTTAATGTTAAAATATGACGTGTAAAAGTGATTTCGATATCGTATGTAAAGAATAAACGATTTCAGGTTTCATTTCGTGAAAACATGTCAGATGTACTAAATGTTGATCAAACGAACGTAGAACAGTAATACAATTGAATATTTTATAATTGATTAAGATTAAAAATTCATAATTACTGCACCATTCATTTTGGATTTCTGCCTATTCTATACATTGACTTAATCTAAGGTATGTTGCCGTTAAAAAAACTTGGCAACACGCATTGCGTGTTCAGAAGGTGTAGACTCCTGCTGTGGTGCAAACCGAGTGTTACATTTGTTATTTTTTATAACGGTTCAAAAATTAGTCCAACGATAGAATAGAGTTGTAATTATATACTCCTTACGAATCCCTCGGATCAGTTTGTGTTATGGATTGTACTAAAAAGTTATGTTAGCGACTGTACAATAATATTCAATCGATTTTATAAGAAATCATATACAGGATGGCAGGGATATCTATAAGCAAACTGTTACCTACCAGTACCTATCTAAATAATAATAATAATAATAATATCCCTGGACATTTCACACAGCACCATTTGTCCCAAGCTAAGCAACCTAATGCTTGTGTTATGGTAACAAGATGGCTGATATACTACTTATATACAATTTTTTTTTTTGTAAATACATATATTTTATAGATAGAAAAACACCCAGACTCGGAACAAATACATGTAGGTCATACAAATATTTGTTCCGTGCGGGAATCGAACCCGAAATGATTCTGAACCTTTGTTGAAATTTTTTGTTTAGCTAATTTTTCGCTAGGGGTTCTAGAATCATATGCTGAATTCATGGTCGTTGATGTCCCTGTCACCCTTTACCGTATTAAATATTATCACCGTAAAATTCAAATCTAATGTGTTGATGAGATGAACTACACACATCAACAGAATCTAGGGATATTTAATATTTCATCAATTAATATCTAAAAATCTATGAATTTTTTTCTGATATAGTAAATGGAAGAATGATAAGGTATTTTAAGGTCTTTTATTTAAAAAATAAAAAATATTTCGTGTTTTTTTTTTTTTTTTTTTTAATGCAAATGTTATTTTTTTTTTAATCGCCGTAGAAAATTAGTATTGTGACGAGCTTCGGGTTCGTAACAATAAAAACTGCCGATATAAATTACCAAAACTTACACTTTAATTAATCAACGCACTAATTATAAAACACAATTGCACTTAAGTCGCACTTGAAGATCGCTTTCCATGTATTCGCTCGTATCGCCAATCTAACTCTGACCGGTTGTGGCTTATCCCTGCCTTATAATAGTGCCGCAGATAGTTCCTTCTATTGCAGAAACATCTAGAATGTTTGAGTACATACCTGCCCCGACTGACCAGATGTCGATAGTTCTAGAAAGTTCTAGCATCGAAATTTCTACTCGATAATAGATGGCGCTAGTGATTCTATTAGTTCTGCTACTCTATGCTAGATGGCGCTAGTGGTAGCTAATGTCACCATGTATCAGGCATTAATTGTGGCGCGCAACAGTATGATAAAAAACTTCATTTCTTCTTATAAAACTATTCATTTTAATTAAAATTGAAAAAATCTTATAAAATCTAATTATTAATAATCAGTGTTGCCACCTCTTACATTAAGTACACATCGACATCGATTGTTCATATTTAAAATTAAATTGTCAATGTCTTGCTGCGGTATGAGCAAGCTGCGGTTTATTTATGTTCTGTAACTTTTATGGTGTACAATAAAGAGTATTCTATTCTATTCTATTCTATTCTATGAGGTCCCATGTTCTTTGCAAGTGTTCGTAAAGTTATTGTTCCATCGTCAAATTTGGCAGGAATTCTCTCAAAGCTTTTCGTTGTAACATGTCCCAGGTATGCTCGATAGGATTTTTATTTTTGTTTTTTATTTACATTTTTAAATTTACAAAATAGAATAAAATAGGTTTCAATCTGTATTTATAAAATTTTATGGAAATTAAAAAAAATTAAACTATAAATTCGTAAATAATTTAGGATTAAGGTATCCCTAGATTCTGTTGATGTGTGTACTTACCATATTGATTGCCAATATAGAAAAATAATAAACCTTCTTGTTTTTAAATTGGCACCTTACTTTTATATTTCCATTCTTGTACTTTTATATTTGCATGCATACATATTATAAAAAAAGTTTTTATTTGCAGAAATATTTTTTTAACAAGATATAATATTATCTCTGCCAAACTGCGAAATAAATGTCCTCGAACAAGGATATTTATTTTTCACCTTTAGTATTACCGCATTTATGCCTTTCACTTTGATCAATCAATCGTTATCACTTTATGACTGTCTAAACATACCTTTACCAAATCGTCTTCCAAACTAATAGCGGATGGCAGCAATGTTTACAAACTTTGCACCTATGGGTTGAGGTACACTCAAATTCAATGGAATACCCACGCCATTCATCGTGTCTTTTATTCCTACCTTCCAAGTATTAACCGTATACTGTTAGTAAACTATGGGTGTGTTATAACAATCATCATTTCATTCGATGTTGTAGGTCATCTGACTTGTAATCGTATGCCCTGCATCAATCAAACCAATTGATCTTTTATTATTTCCCTAGGGTTACAGTATATTTGACACATCATTATTAGATTACAAACGCATCAGCTACAAAGTTGACTCAAAAATTTCGGCAACTCCTTTTGAGAAAATAGCGTGAAAGTGCATATCCAATTTGATGGAAAATTCCCCAGATAATCTGCTTATAATGTTCCCACTGCCTGGAAGCCTGGGTACCAAGGCTTCCTCTCTTCGAGATGGAGTAGGCTATAAACTACCACGCGGTCCCAGTGCGGGTACAAACCCAATGTCACGTGTCTTCGATTTTTTGGTTCTAGATCACGGCGTTTCTTCACGATGTTTTCCTTCACGTTGTGATGAAATTATTTACTTTTATTATTTACACAAGTCTCTCGTAAGTCAGGATCGATACTACTGGGCCATCACTGCTCCCACATCAAAACATATTCAACAGCCTACATGTTGGCTTATCGTGTTATCTATCTAATATAATCTATTCAAAGCACCATCCCAAGTAATTGGAAGGAAAAATAAGAGAGGAAGAACTACGCAGAGAAAGTGAAGCTCTAAATTCTCTGATAACTTAATGATGTAAAATTTATCTAACGTTCCCGCCTATCTCTTAAGAAAGTGGCATAATGATACTGACAAAGGGGGAATTTATTCTGTAGCGATAACAAGAACACTTTTTTATATCAAAATCAAAGCGTTGTTCGAGTTTCTTTGATGTGCCACAATTCCTTTTCAACTGGGAATCGAATGCGGAGCACGTAAAGTTATAATCATGTTGGAGTCCTCCAATGTTTGATAAAGTCTCGTGTGTACGAGAAATGGCGTGCAATTTGTGAGCTTAAAATATAGCAAAGTTTGATATTTTTCACATTTTTCAATGTGCCATAAAAAGTATTTTTTATTTATTTTATCATGTAAGTACGTAAAATCAAATGCAATGCGTTTGAATTTATTAAAATGGTGACTTTAATAAACTACGAGAATATAATAATGTTATTTTTTTACAACTAGAAAAAAATATCGTCAGAAATCGTAAAGAGCCGCTTTCACATATGCATAATAAATAATTACCCATTATGAAGAACAAATTAAATACTTCAAAATAAAAACACTGCGTAAAAACAACAAAACAATATTTTTTATTTCTGTTTTTAGGTTTCTACGTTGACATTTCCGTAATTAAAACCTTAGTTTCAAGTATTTCAAAGGCCTGTATTTATTCTGGCAACTGTTCCAGTTGGGTCGGGCGGGCCTTGTGTCCGATTGGCCGGGATTTAGTCGAAAATTGCCCAAATGAAAGCTCAATGAACGTGTCACGGCGAGTCGCCGGGCACATTTGTCCACGTCCCGAATTGTCCGCATTGCCGTACACTAGAGGTGGCGGGTGTCGATAAACGAGGCGATAGCTGGAATAGAAAATAAAAGGTTAGTATTTTTTTGATTTTTTATCATTTGACATATCGAAAAGCCTTTTATGATGTTGATATTTATTTAGTAAAATTAGACAAGATTGAAATTTTGTCTAATCTAAGTGACAATTTTTAATTTGAATTAAATAATGAAGGGAATTACAATTTCAATTAAAGTTTTATTTTTTGTTGAATCTACAAAGTTATGTCATTGTAGAAAAATTAGATATTATAATAGATTCGTATCTGCAACCTGTCTTCATCTTATAATTTCAAATTTTAGTTCCATTTGATTATACAGGGATATTTATATCTTTCAGTTCCGATTTTTGTTAAGTTACCAGAGCAAAAGTTTAGAAAAAAGTGAGGCTACCAAAATATGTAAAAATAATTTCCAAAAGTATCGATACCTTCTTCAGCAACTGTCACATCCCCAGTTGACACAAGCTGCCCTAGGGGTCGGACGTCGGGTCATCACAGGGAGCGATCCGCCTCCCGTGTCTATGACACAACGTGCTGTCATTTATCCGCATGCAAAAATAGCTTGCATAGTAATGAATGACAAAATACTGTGATCGCTTCATTAGTCCATGTCTGTGAGTGAAGGGTTTGGGGTTTTATTCTTGGGGAGGGTCAAAATAAGTAATTTTATGCTTCAGTAAATTTTTACTGTGTGTGTGTAAACCAGTGTTTATGATACTAATTTTAATTGAAAAAAACCTACCTAATTTTTGTAACTCCAATATTGCATCAAAATGTTACCATAATTATTATATCTTCTTAGAAGGAATTATGTGAATTTATGGCTTGAAAGCCTTTTATACAGTTTGAAACAATTAAAGAGTTATTTCAGATCTACAAAGTAGCAATAATTTGAGTTGGCCAAAGTTAACTGACGCGGAGCATTCTAATTTTGTACTGTAACAGTAATTTTGTAACGAATAACTTTTCCAAGAAACTCCAAATGGCGCTAAGAACTTAGTCGACTACGATTTCCGGTAAAGAGAGATTGACTCTCTTTACCGGAAATCGCTACCTTTATAATAATTTATTTTTTGTGAATAAGTTGGCAACATTTGCTGCCAATTTAGATATTTTTGTCCAATGATGAAAAGCAAGAAATTAACACTTTCACTCAATTTTTTTAAATATTTTTTCATTTAGGTATTTATTTCTTTCGTCGACTAAAAAAGTACTTATTTTTTTTCAACTAAATTTGTAGGCAATGAATGACAACTTCCGCGGTACCAATAGTAACTATAATTAATATAATAGCATTTATAATTAGAGAGTACGCTCGGTAATTAATGGATCATTGATCACTGATCCACTAATTGCCGAGCGCCTCTGATTATGATACTATCCTACTGAGAATTCTAACTGTATTGCCACTCAAAGCTGATGAGGGTTTCAAGTAAATTAGAAAGCTGGCAGCTCACAAATAAAAAGCTTTAAAATAGTTATTTTTTTTTTTCTTTTGGATGGGAAATCATCAAATGACCCCTCCCGCTCTAGGTGGAGCGGAAGGGAGTGTCAGACTCTTACTGACTAAAACCCACTCGTGTTCCTTCCTTAGCCCTTTCTGTTCCAGGGCAGCGGTAACCCTTTCGGACGATCCCGCCGCCCTGGTGTAGCACCTCTTGCCTATCCATCCAGTGTATGGCCGTAAAAATTTGACCGTTGAATTTGGTAAACTTCCGCTTTGATAGCGTGACGGTTGACAGGGGAGAACAGAAGAAGAAAACGTGTTGCGCTGACCCTAAATGATGATGATGATGATTCAGCATTATAGAACGTCTTCTCTGTCACTCATACTCGTAACTGTGTAACCTTGATAATATGTCCCATAAATTCCTGTGGAGTTAGTTGCGCCACTTCTTTTTCCAGGTAATTCACAAGGAAGTGGTAAAGGGAAGGGATTTGGGGTCCTATGTAATTTTGACGTTCAAAAAGTGCTGACTCACAGTCTAGTTTCAATAAATTACTTTTGAGTTTGATTTTGAAACTACTATACCAACATGCCCAATCCAACCAAGAATAAATAATGCATTACCACTCACACCAGGGCCTCAATTCTGTATGGTAATTATTATTCCCCGCGTAATCTTACCACGTGCAAACCACGTACGGCTGTCAAGCGTGGTATTTTGACAGTTCAAACCACGCCAACTTCGCGTTTATTTCGCGCGGTTTCGTTCATTGTGTCCTATAGAACATATAATATAACGTGACTAGTTAAGGAATTGACATGGTTTCGATGTAAAGAATCATTAAGTGGTCATAGTGAACTAGGATCCTGATGGTTTTAATCGCAATAGAACAAGTACTGGCAGCAAATAACAATACCTTAAAATTGTTTCTAAACCAAAGCAGAGAGGGAACTGCGAGTAAGCAGCTTCTATCCATCTACCAACATACCCTCAGTTTCAAAATTCCTCATAATATCCGGTGTAAAACTAAACCCCTCGGACTACGCTGCCTGGCCCATTAAATTAAATGTGCAGGCTTTAAGATAACGGCTACTTATGCTCCCACGTAGCTTAGATATTATTTTGATCCAACCTCTTTTACTTGAAGATTTTAGTCCCGGAAGACATTGGGTTTTTTTACCGGGTTTTGTGTTGGTGCCTCAGTGTTTTTTGAGGGAGGTGAGAAGATGTGGATGTTATTTATTTGATTACTGAATCACTCATTGATGTAAGTGACTTCAGGCAGGCATTCAGGGCATTCAGTTGAAATTGCAGTGGATTCCATCACACATGCATCAGAGGTAACGAGGAGGCTGACATGTTGGCAAGAAAAGCAGCAGTAGAGGGAAAAGAGGTTCTAATTTGGCCAAATCACAGTGAGTTGTTGCCTAAATACAAAAAGTACTGTCACAACAAGTGGACGGAACACTTTAATGAGAGATCTTTGGAAAAAGGAATTTGGTATAAAACAATACAATGTGAGCCTCCTCGAGTCCCATGGCTGGTTAATGTGAGTTTGAGTAGATCTTTGATTGTAACAGCGTTCAGGTTAAGATCTGGTCACGTTCCTCTTAACAAGTTCGCACACATGATGAGGAAATCAGATTCTCCAAATTGTGATGTGTGCGGAGTAATTGAAGACGTTCATCACCTACTGGTGGAATGTGTCCGTTACGAGACGGAAGCAGAACTAATGTGTTTATGTTCCACGAGATGTTATCCTCTCCTGTGTCTGAAGCCGCTAAAGAACTGTTTATGTTATTTACTCGTAAATCATAATTTAGTAAGTAGATGTGTTTTTTAGTTTAAGTTAGGGTACGATGGAATTGACATGTACTTTATGTATAAAAATTCCTTAAATAAATAGAAAAAAAAAAAAAATGTAAGTGACTTTCAGTGGTTGGTATTAAGGCAGAGTAGCTGAGGACTTTGGCAGTAAGTGGACCAAACAACACTTTGGGTGAACGTCATAGTAAATTGGCATTGGTAACGACTTTCAGCTGGTAAAATAAACATCCCACAGCAGAGAAATTACCTCTTTTCATACTGATAATGTCGTGATAGTTCTCGGTTTTCCTCTCATTGTAGATTTGACATTTCAGTGGAGTTTCACGTGTCTGAGACATGTTGCTATGCTGATTTTGGACCGTCAACCTAATGTTATGAGAGGGCCCTCCGTTTATGTCTGCGTCATTTGGCAACAAAGCTATGGTTTCCTAGAAGAGCGGTTCCTTCATTATTATAACGCGGTGATGAAAATCTGTCATTGTCATCTGTATTTGACATTAAGGTGTAAAAAAGGCTCTTTATTTGGACAACCGTAGTTTTGTGACCATACACCGCTTTTTTTGGGAAAAAAATGCATTTTTCCGCCAAACATGAGTAGGTTTTGAGAACATAATTATGTTATTCAACACCAAACAATAGTTAAAATAGTTGTGTTGTGTAAGTTTATGTTATAACAAATAATCGAGTATTGGCTCGACTTTGGTCTGATTGGTCAACATTGCTCCATTGATGTTTGATCAACAACATCAATCAGTTCTGTTTACTCGATACCTCGAATTCTGTTTGTTATTTTAATAATGTCAATGTGAATTTATCTGTATGGATTAAGAACGGCGTGTAGAAAAGATCTTCCAACCGTTGGCTTGCTTGGAAGATTTTCCCTATCCGTATCGGGAACATTAATCAGATCGTTCTCTTTGTTTTTACTACTAAATGTTCCATCTGAATTTAACTTTGTACATTAAATGGTTTGGCTACTCATAAATGCATCAGTAATTTTCAATTCAAAATAAAATTTTAAAGACTAATTCATAAAAGATCCTCATTATGAGTGCGTTAAATAGGTCATTTGCACACTACAAACCTCAATAAAAATGACGTAATACGTCCTGACTCAAAGCAGAAAAGCTTTCAAGCGTGTGCTGGAGCCGAGAAATATGCACAAAGCCGTCGAAGCCCTATTGACCTAAATGGACACACAAATAGTAAAGGGAAAGGCCCGTACGAGGTCATTATTCGCTCCGAAGTCCAGCAAAAGTGTCAGGTCGAAGGAAGACGGACATTTATCTACATCCTAAGGGCACCAGTGATTTTGGGAAGGATGTATTAGAGCGTAATAGGGTTTTTCGTGAAATCAACGCGGCTTTGAATTATTTAGCTGTTATATTGGTTGAGGTTCTGAAAAGGAATGGAGTTTCTTTGGTGAAAGACTTTATTATGTGTTGCGAGTATGGTGTATCCCGGTACTCGCTACAGAATAAAGTGGTTTGATGGATTCAGTGACGATCACGAGTAAGTTTATGAGCTGCAGTCCATATTGAGACTCCTCTTCCATGTTCTGGAAAGCAAGTTAAAACGACGATACTTGACGTTTACATCTGTGACAGACTGCCGAATGTACAGACGCCTGAACATCTGGCAGCTGGTCCAACGTTGATATTGCCTATTTTTTAGATTGTGTGGGTCATATGGGAGTCTGTGTAAAAATTAATATTGAGCCGCATCTGACTACTGGAAGAAGCTGACCCCAAACGATCTGGGAATTGGCTAGGTAATTGCTAAGGCTGGAAAAACGTGGCAAAATTAGATTTGACCTGTCTTACCAATGTATCTAAATCGTACATTATGAAAAGAACTTCACGAATTTCATATCAAGCACGGATCGCCATGAATTGAGTAACGTAGACTGATCATTCACTCCATTTATCTACCTCTTTACTATTTCCACTACGAGTAAATCATAATAACTGCCAAGCCCAAAACACTATACCTAGTAAACAAAAAAATAATTACAGTCATTCAGTCCCATACATTCACAGAAAAATATTCTATTACAGCAAGAGTAGCGATGCTCCAGTAGAAACTAGTTATACTTTAAAAAACCTTTTCGTAGGCCGGGCAGGAGCAATCTTTTGGTCCATTAAATTGTTCACGCTCACCGACTATGGAAATTGGACGTAAAACGAAATAATGTGTAGTAAGGAAATAGTTCACTGAGATTTGTAGCATCGTTAGACAACTAGTTGGGACATCTGCGTTTAGCTTATGTTGTTTGTGATACGTTTTATTGTTATAGTTGCAGTGTTTGTTTTTAGTAATAGAGACAGAGGAGTAGAGAAGGACCATTTTTTATTACTAGTATTTTAGTTTAGTAATTATTTAATCAGATGAATTTGCACGATATTTAACCTTAATTAATGATAGTAATTCGTAAACACAAAATACAACTGCTGGTGGTATTTAGCAATTATAAATGGAATGAATGGACCTACAATGCAATATCGAAGTGCAGATTCTAACATAATTTCATGGACCACTTCATTCCTGTTAAATCATAACATTTGTATAAAACTGCTGGAAGTGTCTGCCCACGTTTCATTGGATTTCCAACTCTCGGTGTTGAGCTGAGCATTGAGAATTCAACGAAGTGCATCAGCGCGTCAAAAAGTGCACTGTTGAATTTTCAACTCTTCGGCGCTAAGCAGTGCGTTAAAAAAATCCAGTGTGTGAGGAAAATCGCCGCGGGAAAAAATGGCGCATGCGAACCTGGACTAATTGTAAAAGTCGCCCAATGCAAAAAAAGGATCAGGCTAAATTTATTAAGAAACAATATGTTCCCATTAGTAACTAGGTACCTAATTAAAAAAATGGAAAACATAGTTAAATTTCATAGCATAGCTAAATTCAAAATTTTCGCAAAGCATACCTATAAGTTTAAAATGCCCTATTATAAAAGTTGAACACCGGTATTATGACTTTCGATATTTTGATTTTCGGCGTTCAGATAGGTAGGTACCCGTACGTAAAAGTTACCCACCAAAATTGTTTGACATTCCAGGAATGTACTGGAACTTTTTGATTAATCTTATTCCTCAGTAAAAATTTATCAATAAAGATTCCTAAGTGTAACGATACTGCTGACGCATTTATTTAATCAACTCAGATGCACGATCATTGCTTTTACGCGGTCCACAAATTGAACTACTAATACTTACCTAAGTACTTTTGTAGCGGAATAAATTAGAAAAAAAAAACTTTTCGGTGACACTTGAATTTTGATTATTATTTTATTGTGTTACCAATTTATCCAACAGTTTCAACAAAAAACTACGAGCTTTCGAGCGTTAAAAATTACGTTGTCACTCAGAGGTAAGCTTATAAAGGAACTTTGTCTTCAAAACATAACTACGTAATTTCCTAGTAATATTGCGTGGCACTTAAACATAACTGGCGAAATGTGGGTGTACATAGGTTGGTGATATTATGTTACGTTATGTTGTGTTATTTAATTAACGCAGTAGTAAATTCTTTGGAAGGAATCACAGGTAATGGCTCTTCTATAATTTCAGTATCTGTAAAGGTGCGCGCCCGGAAAACTAGGTTGGAATAATCTAGTTTATCTGCAGAGTTAGCGAATATCACGATAAGCCGGCTAAGTTATTAATTTCCATTTTATCTGTATAAAAAATCTTTTCATTCTGATGTTGTCGTGTCTGAGTTTTCTTGAGTATTATGTAGGCTTAGGCAAATAACTGATCCAGATTTGATGGGTTTTTTTTTTATAATGAGGTACAGAATTAGTTAGTGCCATGACGCAGAAGGGACCTATTACCTGCCAGTTTCTTCTTATTCGAATCGCTGGCACGATAGTTATTAAAATTGAGCTTGAGTTTGTTGTCCAAAAACTTCGCTATGCGGCAGCGCAGAGGTCGCTTTGGCTGCATGTTTTGGGGCATAAAGGACAGGATAGAAGGTGGATCGCAGTTTGTGTCACAGCTCCACATTCACACCCTTCTGTCGTTCAGTCAGGGTAGTGGATTCGGAGACGGTTCAGGTACTCCCAAGTGGACCACGGAAGGTTACACCCAGCAGGAAGATGCTCGTTTGGTGGAAGATAGTGAGTAGGTGGGGGAACGATATACTGCCATAATTTGCAATGGGTGTCGATCGGGTTACCTGGTAGAGACGGTGTCGATTTCAAGAAACTGTGCCTGCTTTTAGCCGTTGCGTTGGAAGTTGAGCGCTAAATACAGGATGTCTAGTGTCAGATTCCTGTTTTTACCTTTCACGATAATTAGGTATATCGATTGAGTTGTGGGTTCTGGAGTCCCATTTATGAGCACTTATACCAACAAGGCAGGTTTTGTTTACTTTCAGGTCATTATGAAAAGCAGTACTGTCTGTTTCGCCATAATATTCGGAGGAAACTTTACTAAGTTTCCTATGAATGTTATATTTGGTACTCCAACTTGCTATGGTCATGTCGCGTCAGTCGTGGTACTCGTGGTAAATCTCGACGTTCTGCGAAACCGCACTGTTGAGTTAGTTTAGACTATGAAACTGTGACAAGTATTATTGTTTTCAACTAACTTCAAGTGAACCTTTAATTTATTATTTGATCCAAGTTATGGCGAAGACTGTTTGGGATAGTTTTGATTAAATTTTTATAGGTTCACAAAAGCTTTGCTTTGGACCTTTAATAGTTATTGATTGATAACATGACAGTTAAAATAATACGGTTTTACTTTTCAGTAGGTCGTGTTCACTGTACGAATGTTAGCCCTCACGTACCTTAATTTAGGCAAAAAAAAAAGGATTGAGAAAATTCCAGGCATAATATTTAATTTATTTAGGGATTCCAAAACTGATTTTATTGTATGTATAGATAAATGACTATTTGCACTAGGTACTAAATTAAATGACTAATCAACTAACTATACAAGTAAATACAAAAGAGTACACTTAGAATAAGATATAATTATTTGAAACAATAATACCCAGTTTTCACAAAACCTCAATTACCTAAAATAAAACTGAAGCACTTTGACACCGAAAAGAAACATTACAATGCGTTTCTATAGTATTTTCACCAATCCACTATAAAGTTCAAAAGAAGCTTTTTGCCAATCACTGGCTTACTAGGTGACTAAGAATCAATTATATGGGAATGCTAGCAGCATCCTGCGCGTTAACAACATCAAAGTGCATAAATATCACATCCCTAATTACTGCGGATATCAGCCTGCTTATTTACTTCCTGTATCTATAATTAGACGGCTATGTATGTATGCAATATAACCAGAATATTGTGGGCTATAAAGTTGGTATATAATTCAAGCTGCTAACGAGCGACCAGTTAACATGGGCTGAATAGCACTAACAGTGCTTAGATTGACTGCACTGCGCATATATATTTTAACGTTATGGTCAGGCAAAAAAGCATGATGTCTTCAACCACTCACGAACCACTCTCCACGAACCACCGTCTTCGGAACCACTTACTACCTATCAGGTGATAGTAAGTGGTTCCGACCAACATTCAGCCTATACCGTTCCCACTGCAGTACCTACCCTAATTTACGTAACACAGTACCAATCTCAATCTGAGTAATTTTAAAGGATATTGCTAATCCATTGCTTCATGTGTTCGAAAAACGTGTCTGCTCAACGGTGTAAATAATGCAATGAATGTGGTTGAACTGTCAAATTGAAACCCATTGCTACTGAATAGTGTGTTACGCAATTACGCCACTGGTCAAAGTCAAAGTCAAATCATTTATTTCCAATAGGCACAAAAAAGGCAATTTTGAACATCAAAAGACACAGCCATCTTCTCTGTGAGAGTAAATAGATCGTAATCCACCACGTGGGCCCAGTGCGGGTTAATGGAAATATTATAATGGGATATATTATAACTGTGATCAACCGCGTGCGAGCCGAGAGAGTGAAGCGAGGCGAGCATTGCTTCCATAGCCAGGCCAGGCGGTTGACTAATCTGGCCGCGACAGGTACACACAGCAATAGGAGCATTTTTACAAGTACTACGGGACGCCTAAATGTAAATTCTAAACAAAAGTACACTGTTGTAGAGTTAAAAATCGAACGTGCAATAATACTTAGGCAAATTAGGCAATACATTTAGGTGTCATCTAGTGCCAACGAAAACGGGCCATAAGTCACCAGTGTATTTTGGTGTCAAGGTCTCTTCGAAATAATATGGTATTCTCCAACAGGAATGTTATACCTATGATTCAGAATCTTTAATTAAATATTTGTGTGGGACTGATATCTATCTACCTACCTACGACCTGACCTTTAGGTTCATTGACTTTCCATTCCTACGTGTTAGTGATTTTTACCTGCTTTAAAGCAGGGCCTGTTTTAAGGTGTGACGCGATTCAAGAACAATTTCCATGAAGTTTTCATAGAAATTGTTCACCTAGAGCCGCGTCACGCCTGTCTGCCGGAGCCTTCATGACTATTGTTGTTTAATTAAAATCTTCTGTATTCGTAATTTATCCAAGCTATCGGTAAACCGTTGAGATAGGTCAGTATAATAAGAATCATAAGTACTATTGAACTCTATCTATGTATGAAAAAAATGTTGTCTGGTATAAGAACTCTATCTAGTATGGACCAAATAATATAGTTTTGTGTAATTCTGAAATCAACAACGTTCCATTTTTACCTTTATTAGTTTCTGTTTTACTATACCGACCCGTTTCTATCACCCAGAATATAATACTAAATTTAACATAAACGTTGAAAAAATATTTATACAGTGTAGACAATAAACCAAATCGGGAACAATCTTCAGCCCGCATCGCTTTATGCAAACTTATATAAAGCAAGTTCGTTCATTTAGTTGCAGCTTCCGAAATGAGATAAAACAGGTCAAGTAGTTTAATGAATAACAGCTTTGGCAAAAGTAAACTTTGTCCTTCTTCCCCGTTTGTAGTTAATTAGCTTTATTAAGTAAACAGATACGTAGGGCACGTTCTGAGAAGATTAATGTGTGAGGTAAATATGCCATGTGTTTAATCTTTGGTTTGATATAGGAAGCTGTTCCAAAAACGTTGTTTCTGTTGGCTCGTCTTTTGTTAAAATATGTTCATAAAACAGAACAAATTGTATCCCAATTGATACAATTTGTTCTGTTCGATGAACATATTTTACAACACAAAACACAGAAAATAGTATAAGAATTATATTTATTTATTTATTCATTTATAAATAAATGAATAAATAAATAAATTTTACGGAAGGCTTACAGACTAATAACATTATAAGAACAGTAATATATTATAACTAAATTGCTAATTACAAGCCTCCAGAGATAAATACAAAATATATTACTCCTTCATCGTCTAAGGGCTGGTTCCCCCGACCCCAGATAATTCTATCGGAGGAATAATTTTGAATTTTTGATAGTTCTTCCATACATAAATTGTCAAACGTCAATTTCAATCCTCGAATAAAAGTTATCTGGCGATTGAAAAGTCTGTCGTAAGTAACATTAATCATTCTCTCAAAGTTGGGTTTTCTCGTTTGTTCAATTGTTAAACCAATCTGGACAACGAACAGCTCAAGTGCAATTATTAGGTGCCTCCTGTACAAAAAATGGCTTTGCTAAGAGCTTTCTTAGTGTGTTTGCTTTGGTGCAGAAAAGGTCAATGCTTTCTTCACAACAAATCTCGTTAAAACTGCTACTGGCTCTTAGGAAGTATGCATTACGCCTATAATTAGTGTTTGCATAAGGTACATGTAGAAGTGGTCGCTGCCGCAGCCCCATCTGATTAGTACGTAACTTTACTTTTGAAACAAGTTCAGGACAGTCAATTGAACCATTTGCGATATTAAGCAAGTAGCATATATCATTGATATGACGTCTTCGGTCAAGCGGCAGAAAATGGTACCTTCTGTATGGGTGAGTGTATTCAACAGACATTTGTTTCGCCCTGTAATCTAGGTATTTAAGAAATTTTCTTTGAATGCCTTCAATACGAGACTTATAGATCCCGTACCGAGGGTCCCAGACATGAGATGCGTACTCAAGGTGGCAGCGTACGAACGAACAATACAAGACTGATCGGTTTTAGTGATCGGAAACATGCTGACGTTCTCATTATGAAACCTAGTGTTCTCGACGCCTTATTCACTATGCTATCAATATGCTGATCGAAAAGCAGCTTGCTGTCTTGTATAACTCCAAGATCCCTAATACCATTGACTTTGCCAATATTGAAATTGTACAGTTTGTATGTGGAATCAATTATAGACTTCTGGCGTGTGAATATCATGTGAAAACATTTAGAAACGTTCAATTCAAGCCTATTACGTCTACAGTATTCTTTAAATCTATTCAAATCATCTTGCAACAGGTGTGTATCAAATAGGTTTCGGATAGTTTAATGAACCTTCATATCGTCAACATAAAGTAAAATATAACAAGCCTTAACGTAAATAAAAGGGACCCTAAAATAGAACCCTGAGGAACTCCAGAGGGGACATAATACCATCAAGATGTGTACCCCTGAAGCACCACAGCCTGCATTCTGTTATCAATATAAGAGGAGAACCAACGATACAAATCTCCATGTATTCCGGCCTTTAATAGCTTCTCAATGAGCAGTCCATGGTCAAGACGATCAAAGAATTTACTGTAATCAGTGTAAATAACGTCAACTTGTGCACGCTGTTCCATATCCTCGGATATAAATTCATGGGACAAGATTAAGTTAGATGTAGTAGAACGCTTCCTGAGAAAGCCGTGCTGCTCATCACCAAAGTTGCACTTCATAGCATCGTATACGTCAGTAAAGACAATGCGTTCAAGGATTTTGGAGAACAGACATATCTTAGATATCGGTCGATAATTAGAGATATCCGACTTCTTACCTTTTTTGAAAACTAGAGTAACGAATGCCGATTTCCAAATTTTCGGAACTATGCCTTCCGAAAGTGACCGCCTGAATAAAATACACAGTGCCACAACTAGGCTGTCGGCACAATTTGCAATAAGTACCGGAAGTATAAGATCAGGACCGCCAGATTTGGAAAGGTCCAAGGTCTTTAATAACTTTAAAACTTGAGAATGAGACACACCAATCGAGCTGATGCTAGGCACATTATGTTCAACGCTAATGCCACCGGATGTAGCGGGCACAGGATCGGGCTCGTGGAAAGTTGAATGGAAATAGGTAATTATAATTATATTCTTATACAATTATAAGAATATAATTATAATTCTTATACTGTACTCTCTCCTTATGTATTCATAAGGACAGAAAACAGTTAAGAATGAATAACTTAATTAACTCTCTTTCGACTCTTCACGTGACCAGAGGGGCTGGCCTAGTTTTTAGCCAAAGAATCAGCATTGCCATACAATGTGGCAATGCTGCCTGTCTTTTGGGCACGTTTCCTATTTATTGACAGCGATGTTTTTTTTTGATTTTTTTTGATGCCCTTTTATTATTCCCCTTCTTTTTTTAAACTTGTACATATTATTATTTTAAGACATGTTTTAAAATAAATCTTCAAAAAAAAAAAAATATTCTTCATCTTTTTAAATTATGTAAATAGACAGCCAAGTAAATACTTACGTAACTTAGTATAGTACCTATAGTAATTAGACTAAGTACATGCTCGATTTTGTGAACTCCTGCATCTTAGGTGTCAGATTAAAGAAAAAATCAGGGAATTTTGTACATCAATGTGATCAAGGGTTTGTTTGTCTAGCATAGTATGCATAGTAATTATTATGTAGGCTACCTAATTCTTCAGAGATTTGATAAGGTTACACAAGTAAACAAAACTATAGTAATTATTTTATAATTATTTTTCGACCACAATCATTTTCAAACCTACACAAAAGACTGTTTTAGATATAAAAAAAATAAATAAATAACAGGTAAGAAGAAGCAATATCGTAAAACTTTATAAATAGCTATCATAGTTCTATTTGAATACGAAACGAGGGCAGAATCAAATTAAATGTAGTCCAATTCACAAAACGGAGGCGCCTCAGAGATTAATAAATAAAACTACGCATATATCATTCGACACAGCGACCACCCGCTGTTCCATATTATATTGACTTTGTGACCCTATTTTTCCCATTAATCCGACGTTTAGTAACGTAAACAAATATTAGATATCTTTAAAAAATGCTACGAGTTTATAAGTCAGTAACCAACGACAAATGTCATATCGGATATCATAATCGCATTTGAAAAATTAATTCGGAATATCACGTGGAGCGACGCGCACCTCTCTATGAAACGAAACGATTAAGCTACAAAATGTCAAAAAGGAAAAGCAGCAAGTACTAGGGGCGGCGACCGCGGCTTATAGAGGGGCGAGGGGGGCAAAGGGGAGCGTGGCCGCCAGTTTCTCGCCGACCACCGCGCCGCGAGCACGCCTTGTAATGCTCACAGTATTTTGACGCGACATGGCCTCGTCTGCGAGCGGCAACATCGTCGTCGAGTGGTTGCGATCGCTCCACTTGGGCCAATACGCGGAAAGTTTTATTGATAACGGTTATGATGACTTAGAAATATGCAAACAAGTAGGAGAACCAGACTTGGATGCTATTGGTGTCCTGAACCCTGCTCATCGTCAGCGATTGCTTCATTCAGTCAGATCTTTGAGAGAGGAAGGAGCGGCGGCTGTTTATTTTACTTTGGAAGAGGCAGCCGCCGCTCGGGACTCTTGTAGATGTGAGGAAGAAGCAAGGAAAGAGCAGGCGACGGCAGCAGTGGAACCGGCAAAATATGTTGACGAGTATGAGGAAGGGAAAGCAGAGTTAGTGAAGATACCTCGGATGCAACTGAAGCGTTTGCTTCGCGAACGCCTCGCTCAGGATGGGATTCGTCTGAGCCTGCAGCCATATTCCACCACGGTCAGTGATCATTAGCCCTAAACGTGGGCAGTGCTTCTCGCGGTTATGACCCGTGATTTGTGAAAGTGAGAGGATATATCTCTGAATGTATGTTTAATGTGTCTGGAGTGAGACGTGAATTTAGAGTTGGCATTTTGTATACTACGAGCCGACCGCGTAGAGACACTGCCTGCATCTTGTTATTTCTTTTGAATTAGTCTGTGTGTGGTGCGGCCCGTCTTCGACCGCCCCGAGCGAATTGCTCCTCGGGACGTGTTGCCATAAAGTTTGTTGCGTGCGTGATTTCCCTCGAGATGAGGAGTTTGCGCGCCTTCCTGTCGTGAGAAGATTGTAATCGCGTGCCTGCCGGCTCTAAATTGGGTTTTACGATAAATCGCGAAACCTGTTTTAGCTCCCTAAGGCGTTAATTAGTAATACGGCTTGTTCCGACATGAAACAAAGATCTCATTCCCATATAAATATCTGATGGAACTTTAAGGTGGTGTATTGCATTTCGTGACTTGATAAACTTATTCATAAATTGTTGGGTTGCTAAAGATCCTACGGATTATTATGCAGAAGAAATTTCGGCGAATTCAGGCGATAACTTCATAAAGAAATGGATGTAAATCACGAGTTCATGATATACACAAATCTTGTCTTTTAGTACATTTTCTTAATGAAGCAATAAAATATCCTAAAATAAACAAAAGACATTTAGAAACTAATAAACATGAGAACTCCAGGGCCTATAATAAAACTACGACAAACAAGAGGGATTCATAAAAAGTAAACGATTAAAATAAAGTAACGTTTAATGGGTCATTATAAGAAGCTAATAACATGTTATTGTACAGAAGTTTATAAATTTCATGAGTAAACGTTATCTTTATCACATGGGCGGAAGCGCTTAGTTGATATTTTAATTGAGGTGTTATTAATTATTCCAGTGGGTAGTGATTAAGAGGGTGGAATATTGCTTGGAGGGTACGCCTTTCTCAGTAGTGTAAATTATACCCAACATTTGTCAACAGCTTGACATGCACGGCGCATTCTTATCGTTCATTGATTTTTCTGTGTCAACGTAAATATGCTCCGATTTGATAACACTGATTACTTTGGGCTTATTTTCATAGTTCAGCTAATACAGTAGCAAATATGGAATGCAATGTTTTGGTTAAAATGTGAATTCGTCGCCATACTTAACTGACCACAAATGTACACATATGTTTAGTACATATTTTACTCCACCACTAAAAACAATTTCCAGTATTACTTCCCTGTATAGGTATATAAAACCCAACACAAAATACATAAAGCTTTCCACGTATTCCTTACTTTTTACTACTTGCAGAATTTCTTTGTTTCCAACCTGGCTTACAATGCATTGTTTCTAATAATTTCGCTAACAAGTGGTTGGAAAATAGCACGCTACAATGGACAGTGCCTACCATAGCAAAACCATTTGAAAACAAAATAAATTCCTTTGCTGCAAGAGGAATGTTAAATTGTTTAGAAAATGTTTAAGCACCAATTCTTTCAACTTCCGGCAAAATTGTAGACAGAATTTTACAAACTTTGATATTTATATATTTGGAATAATATTCGTTACATATTTTCTACATCGAATTGTGAAGCGACGAGCCTACCGTAATTACCTGTGATGATTTTTTTACCGGTTTTCGGTCTTCATGTTGAAACCTGTTCGGTCTCAAGTGCGCCAAGAACCCACGTCGAACAGGCGCGCATTGGATCGCTGGCAAAAAAAAATCTAAGAATGCCACTGGCATTACAATCTTGGATCCGGAGCTATGTATAACTCTCGAGTAGCAACAGTGCATTCAATATTTACTTTAAGACAAGTTATTCTGCGGTGAATTTTTTTTGAAATCTGTTTCACAATATGCAACAATTTTCTCCCTATCGGCAATTTCAAAAGCGATGACGCTAATGTCATTAATGTCATCATTTGTATCAAAATGTCGCTATTAACGATATGTGCTGTCAAAGTAACACGCTTTGGATTAATTATCACCATGCTGCATTGTGATCGATCCACCCCCATATCTACCTGGGAGCATTCCTTTTCAACTTTACCCGGTAACAATAGAATTGGCTAGGATTTTTTGTCTACAGCCGCTTTGTAAAGCGATTACCGCCGGAACTGTGCACAAAAGCTCTGACGAAATTTGGTGGGTATCAATATCGTAGTTCCGATTTAATGGCTAATATTTGTGTGCTGTTGTCGTGCATTGTGTCTGCTACATCCGCTGTGAGATCACCGTTATTGTCAAAGTTAGGGTTGTTCCATGTAACAGCTTGCAGTGGATTGTGTGCTGTAATTGATAGGCTCACTTACAACTTTGTGTGTGTAAAAGTTAACACCAATCGTTTAAAATGAGAAGAAAATGAACGTTCATAGATATTATTATTTGGATAAAATTCAAACTGGCGAACCTACTAATCTCTAACTAGTTGAAATCGATTTTCTTTTACCTTCTCTAAGAAATTTAAAGGCAGCCTAAGAATCTAATAAACCGGCAATTTGTTTCCACTAATCGTTAACGATCCTGTGCTAGAGTTAATCCTCTCTTAACCGTATCTATTACAAATACCGATCTTTTGTAGTATCTCTGTGAGCCCATTATGATCCACATCTTCCTTTAGGTTGCTAATTTTAATCGAGGGGAGCCGAGGTGCGGATGTAACGGATTATATCGACATTAACGCCTCTTAATGGATTCGATTCCATTCTCAAATGATACATGGCGGTATTTTATTAGTCTGGAATTCAAACGAATCGCGGTAATTACTATTAACATATTTTATTAGCAAGTTTACCGCAAAAGTGCTCATATTTCCAAATTTATGATCACATAAAATTGATGATTATATTCAAATAGTTTAACATGATAATATCATTAAAAAATGGATGGAGCTACATTCGATGTGACTAAAAAAGTAATTAAAGGTGTAATATTTTATTCCACAATTGAAACGTCTAAATTGACAGCTTTATTTCCTGATAGCGTCAACATTAAAATCGGTCCCTTTTATGTTTGTCCACTTCTAACTCACTGATACAAAACGGTTTAAAATACCACACGGATTTTAATGGTCGTAAAAAATAATGTCCCACGATTAGAGTTCACTTTAATACGAAGAGAAAAAGCTACTATCTATTCAATACGCTAAAATGGTTCAGTAAACAGGTAGAGTAGGTAGAAAAAAGTAAATTAATGAACGGTTGGATGGTTCTCAGAATTAGTTTATGTATGTTAATGGAAAGAGGACCATAAAGGTCAATAGATGTTTATAAACGAATTGAATCGGACACGACGTTAGTCACATTTCTATCTGCCCATTTGAAGTGCGTGGGCAAGTCCATAATGTTTACACAAGGCAGTAAATGGATGCAGTCGTTTCCATTCTTCAAACTCTTATTTGTAAAGCTTTTGTTGATCATATGAGATTTGTAAGTCGCTGTTGGTCCAAATAATTAAATGTCTTTCGTTTTCCACATATGATTTCCGTTATTTATCGTGTTGGGTAATTTGTATTCATTTGTAAGCACGTTGTGTTTTTTGTCTAACTAATATTTGTTTTAATTAAAATTGTACTCCGGTACAAAGAGTTGTTTGCTTTGAGACGAGGTTTAAAATTAGCTGGAGCGGGTTTTTCTACCTGTGTCGCCGCTTTGTTACAATGAATGTGTGCGGAGTAGCGCGGTGTCCCGGCTCCTTGATATTCCTCCACCGCTTTGGGCTTATGTATGCCTTGGTAATTTTAATCACATGCGGAGAAATAACTCGTAGATCTATTAAATAAAAATACCTCGTGTAAGCTCTTTGCTTGTAACGTAATTGCATATGATTTAAGTAAAATGCATTTTTTAATTTTTAGTGTGTTTTTTTTTTGGCGTTACGGACGCAAAGTTTTAAATTATTATTATTATCAGCCGGTGATGTCTCACTGCAGGGCAAAGGCCTCCCTACGCTCTTTTCAAAGCTGCCAAGGACCAGTTCTTATTGAAGGAGTCCAGCTCATCCCGACATCTCCGTCTGGGCTTGCCGCGATGTCGCTTGTTTTTAATATCATGAAATAAAATAAAGGCCATTCCGGGCTACCTTAGTACAAACACAACATTCCTCCAAAACTTCTAACACTTTTATCAATGAAGCCCGAATACAAATTCCCAGTGTCGAAAACATCAACAATTGAAGTTCGGCAGGTGTAAGGCGATCTGAGTGAGTTTGCTTGACGCTTCCAGATGTTTGCTATGCCCACAGACTGCAAGCCCAAAGTCGGCAAACTTAGAGATTTGCTCTCCAGCTCACCAGGGAGATTAGCATCGGTAATTGTAAGGCCAAGGAAGTTTGCTGAATCTATGGTTGTCGGAATTAGATTTGTATTTTGTCAAGTCTGGCTTTGTTAGCAGTTCATTATGCTCAGTTTGATAACTAAGGAGCTAAGGAGTTGTTCTATCTTGATTAAGTTTATGTGGGGTATTGTCTGCCTTTGTGTATGCCTATGTTCATAGAATTTATTTTGGGTTTACATCTAGGCACTCGCCTTTCATGTTCTAGTTATCAGAGCACATATATCGTACATAATAATATATTTACGAGGTTTGCGTACCTACGTACGGAGCTCAAAGCGGCAAGAATATAGTTTATGGGAAGGATGTTGCGCTTGGTAAATCAAAAACTAATGTATGAACTATTTTTGTGGGAAAGTTTTGATAAGTTCGTGTAATTTCAAACGTTCCTTTCTGAATATTTTAAAGTTGTATTTTTTCTCGTACCTGGATTCATTAAATGTTTGTTTATGAGTACCTATTATTGAAGTAGGTATAGAAGGTACAGGTACATTTTCGATCATTAGTCATTAGTTTTTACTTTTTATTTACCTTTGAAATAAAGCTACATATATTCGCTTTCTACTTTCTTACTTATTCTACTAATATTATAAACGTGAAAGTATGTATGGATGGATGTTTGTTGCTCTTTCACGCAAAAACTACTGAACGGATTTGGATTAAATTTGGCACACAGATGGTTTATAACCAGGATTAACACATAAAATCCTTTTTACCCGATATTCCCACGATATCGAGATTTATGCGGGTGAAACCGTGGGGCGCTGATAGTAATTTTATAACTCTTAAAAAGAAACGGTTTGTATTTCTCTTCAAAGGTACACGGTCAAGTATCAAAGATTTATTATTGTTAAACGATAGCGTAGGCAGTAGCTGTTACTCTGTCAACTTGACATCAAAATGTTTAGTAGCATTATTTACATTAATTTTACAAGTGCTTGTGATCTGCTGTACACTCTATGCATTCCCAAGAAAGGTCTTTACCAAAACTCCTTTTGAAACGCACTGTGAACTTCGGCAGGAGTATTGCTTATATAAACTTCAATTTACTTTATTTTATTTTATTTAAAAACCAATACACTATCATCACAGGCTAAGAGGTGTAAGATATCTTGTCTAGTAGTTTCTACATGACTATATTCTGGTAACCAGTCTGACTTAATTTTTAACCCCCCCGACGCAAAAACGACGGGGTGTTATAAGTTTGACGTGTCTCTCTCTGTGTGTGTATGTCTATCTGTGGCATCGTAGCTCCGGAACGGATGAAACGATTTTGATTTTGTTTTGTTTGTTTGTTGTTAAGTAAGCGGTGACATTATAAATCAAACATGTAGAATTCGAACTCATCAATTACCTATTTATTCTTATCTTATCATTGAGCTGTTTCGTCTAAAAAAAAATAATGAAATTATTCATCGATTCCAACTAATATAATAATATATTGTTATCATGTAGGTTCCCACTACTCTTGTAGGTTAATACTATATTGGCGTGTTGTAGTAAGATTTTGTGCCGGGTGAAAACTTGTACCTATTTGTTAAGTCTAATCTAACTGTGATCGAGTATATCGTTTTCAATACAACTGCCGTGAGTATCTCCAATTCATCACTTGTAATAAAAGACAGCCGATTTCCGAAGGTCGTCGTCATGCAGGGAAAGGTTAGTATTCGATATAATCTTACACTTAATCTGGTTATAGGAATATGTCGTATACATAAACAGTTATGTTGACTCTTTACGTGATTTTGTCATATTAGTCACTGTTCTACTTACGAAGTTATCAGTACATGGAAAGTGACATGATAATTTATATCAGTGATGAAAAATGTCTAGTAAAACATGTCATGTGAATATGTTTACAGTGTATCAAACATTAAGTAGGATAGAGAGCTAGCGTTCGGCTTTTACTCTGAAAAAAAGGTTTTATATTTTGACACTAAAAAACTGAATTTTGAATCCAATACTTTGTTTGCTGGATTGTGCAGTCCAGTTACATTTTCTCATTAAAATCTAGGGTATGATATTTCATTTCATAAATGCCAGCATTGAACATGAACGACGAGGTCTGTAGTTATTAATACTGGGTGTAATTTTATTCAAAACTAGTAAAAAGTATTTCTGACTTTTCAAAGAAATGTTCGTAAAAATCAGGTTCAAAAACATTCGAAGTCGAATCGTGATAGATCTTCAGCTATAACCTGTCCACTGGAAGATTTATTTATAAGAGTTCTTAATCAAACACACAAGGGCCTTCCGAGAAGGTGAGCCTCAAAATAAACTGTTTGAGTCTTTGTTTTGGCTTCTTAGGTGGCTTTCTCGTATTGAGTTTGTTAGTTTGTACAATATAAATAGGTAGACGTCGAGTTCATTGGGTGTGGTTTATTATTTTTTTAATTTGTAAACAATAATTTTGCTGGGCGATGATCGATGTTGACGATGAGAAAGATCTTTCAAATTATGATATGCTCACAAACATTTGGATGTTATTTCGTTTCAGCTATTTTTTAGTGTCCTAAAAAAAATAAAGCAACCCGCTCCAATGTTACGTCAAATCACATGGCTTGATGAACTGCTATCGCAACTAAAATAGGATCGAACACCCACAAAAATTTTGAAAAAAAATCGAAATGACGCGCTTCGGGAAGCGTCACAAATTGGTTACAATAGCGAAATAAACGTTGCGGAATTTTTCATTTGCACACCGTTTCACACTTTGGTGTTAGCTTTAAATTTTAACGGTTCGTGCGGGCATCGATCAAACATTGGCTTGTCGCAAACAAGAATATTCATAGTTATATCCTTTGATATTTGTCGATTGTTCGAAGTTCCGAATATTCTGTATGGTTTTTTGGATAGATATCAAAAATTAACTAGCTATTTCCTGGAACTTCATTCAATCCCAACCTAACCTTTTATTCAAAATGTTTAAAGTTTCTAAAAATGCTTCGTTAGGTATTCGGCCTCTATGGCATATGTTTCCTATGTTTTTAGCTAGTCAATCTGCCTGTTCGTCAGCCTTCAGATCAAATAAACAGTGGTAGCCTATATAGGTCACTCCTCAAATCCCACTAATGGATTCCTTAATACTTCGATTAATGCTAGAATATCTTAGGATGTAGATTACCTACGTATTCCGTTGAGCTGCAAATAGGAGTGCAATAGCTCTCTCTAAATCAGTTTATCCAATGGTTTGAGTACATTGAACATTTCCACGGTAATTCAAGTAAATCGAAGGAGAAACACCAAGCTGGGAATGTACGTTTTGTTCAATCTTCAAATAATCAAATCAAGAGATACCGTTCGGTAGAACTGTTTCATTTCAATGAAAAAAAAGGTATTTTTTTCCAAACAAGACGTGTAGGTTAGGAACAAAATACCTTTTTTGCAGCACTGGGTACAGCTCCTCATGTCTTCTGCTAATTTGTATCGATATGTGTGCTTGATAATTCCTTGAACAAAAAAGTACATCCCATCACTAAAAAAATATGTTACGTAGATGCTGTTCGGGAACTGAAAACAATATTGATAAACTATTCCTCCGAACCGCACGCTACGAAATTTTGTTTCAGTGCGGTTAGTGGAAGTGCTCAAGTGCGGTTCGCGGAAGTGCTGTTCAAATCAGTGCTCTCTCTAAGTGGAATACCTCCTTATAATAAATTAATTAGTAACTCGCCAATCTAAAAGAAATGAAATGCAATAACATACCTACTGTTATTATGTTTTACTTAAATATGAATCTGCTTCTTATTATTTGGCAAACATAAGGAAAACAGCTAGCTACTTAAAAATAATGATCTACAAAACACTCTTGTCATGAAAATATTCATGGTTTTCATTTTTCTTACCATAAGATGCTAACTTTCATGTAAACTTGGGTTTGGTTAAGTTTTATCCTAACAAAAGTTACCTACCTAGGGTTAGGTACCTACCTACCATATAGGTATACCTACCTACCTAGTACAGGCGCGGTCCTTGTCGTGGGGGTCATGACCCCCTCCAAAATCATTCAAGCTGTCGAGAGTCGGTATGATTTACATGCCTTACTAACTTAAGTTACTAACTTACTACTTGGCGACCCCCCTCCCCCTGCAAAACTTGGGCTGCGCCGCGCCTGCAAAAGTAAAGTAATTTATAGACAATTAAAAAAAACTAGGAACTTAATAGCCCATGTTCATTTTCAAAATTAGTTCGGCTGTTACAGAGAAAAAAGGTATCAGACATTCAAACTGTTACTTTTTTTCGACCAAAAGTCATAAACACTTTTACTATCAACTGTTACTTATTTTCGAACAAAACTCATAAACACTTTTACTATCACCAAGAATAATTTCAAAATTGCTCAACGACGACGAACAATGTGTTTAAAATTGCTGATAGTTATCTTACTGCTGATAGTTTTACTGAGAAAGAAACAATATTATCAGTACTATGTTATTGTTAGCTTCACGTTAAACAGTAAACTAATATAGGCTTGCTTTCTAAGAACTTTGCTTTTATTACAAATCCAAGGATTTGTTGTAAGTAGGTCTATATTTACATAATAAAACTAAGGTATTCATGGGTGTTACCTACATACTTTCTTTTAAAACTTTGAAATGACTAAGTATGTGTTGTAGATACCTACTTGTAGGCCCTTTTGTACACGGCACGGTTTCTGTACGGTACCGCGTATAATCTGCGTTGTAGAAAAAGCTTGTTCGTCAACAAGCTTCCATAGGGATCCATAGAACACTGAGGACCGTGCCTTCACACGGCGAAAAAACCATAATTTTTCACGGAAAGAAAAACGCAAGTGTTCAAGGGCCTTAGGGCTTGAAAGAAACTAGATAATATATTTGTAGTTTATTACAATTTAATGTAACTAAAAAAAAATGCTACAGAGATTCTCATCAACTTTTTTTACGTTGAAAGTTTTTTCATCTAGCAGTTTTTTTTTCGGTCTAATTGATTTCTAGATAATTAGTTTTGTAAGAAATAGTAAATATATCAACCTGAGAAAAATCCTATTAGATTACATGTCTAATTTTGTGCTCACTACCTAAATACAATTAAGTAGTATTGTTTCGCTTACAATTTCGAACTACATATGTAGGTATGTTACGTTAATATTCCTTATTGTCACGCGTCGGCGGCTGCCGTCGACAACATGCCGCTTGTGTATGTGAGCATCGTAAAATCAAAAGTCATTTATTCAAACTAGGCTGAGAATCGGCACTTTTCGAACGTCAAAATTACAAAAGATAGTCCCCCAAAACGCCCGCCCTTCACCACTTCCTAGTGCTTTTGCAGCACAGCTGTACACTAATATACGACGTTATCGACGGCAGCAGTTGTTTCCTGACGCGTGTCGCTCGTGCTAGGCACACTAAGTAGTATCACAAATATAATGTGATATATTTAAATTAAAATAAAATTAACAGACATTCTTTTTAAATTGGATTTACTTAAACCTCTCGTTAAAAAAAGATTCATCTATAGAGCTCTCTAATTTAAGCCTAATCTCCAATGGTTGTAGCCCAAGCTTGAGTGCTCTTGTACTTTTCCTTATAATACATTTCATAGATTTCGATAAATTTTTTATACAAAATTGATCTCATATCGACAAGGGATACGCAGGAAGAACGAAAATTCCCTGAATCCCTATCAATATTGATATACAATTTCTTGAACAAACATACACATATTACACATACATTGAACATGCTACATCGTGTACCGTACCACAGTCTGTCCTTAATACCACCAGCTTCAGTGCCCGCTCTGCCAAACATTGCTTTACAAACTGTACGATGTATTCTGCTAGGTTGTGGAGTGTAAAGTGTAGGTATAACAACAAACAAACACTGGAACTAACAAAAAACCTCTAGTTCTGTTCCAGTTGTTTTTGGTTCTACTTTTTTTGTGGTAATCTTCTGTTTTTGTTTCTAGAGCGGTATCCCAATTTGGAAATGTCCTTCAGTTTTTGTTAAGCTTTTTACTTTTTCCTTGATAGTATTGTTCTGTGTTAAAAATAAATCACTATGAGACCTTCTGATGACGAGTGAGTAGGATTTGTGTCTTCTGCGAATTCAACATAAATAATCAGCCTACAACGTTCACACAGACACAGGTCTCCCCTCTGTGAGAGGGTGTGGGCCGTAATCCACCATGGGGGCCCAGTGCGTGTTGGTAGATGCCGGTTTCCTCACGATGATTTCCTTTACCGTTTCGAGAGCAGTGGTGGTAAATGAATACACAAAGTAAAGCGCCTATATTTTGACGACCTACAACTGAAACTGACTGGGCTTGAAATCAGCAGCACAATATCTTGATTTTTTCACCAAGAGTAAAGAAATCTCCTACCTGCCCCAATTTCGTTAAATATAAAATAAGGATACCAATTACGTTTCCGTCTATAATGGGCGACATTCGAATGCTATTATTTTCGTATTAACTCGTGATCGGTTCAGAGCACTAGACACAAATTTGGTTTCCGAACGAAATTGGTTAATAATGATAGTCCGCCCAAAACAATGCAGCTTCCCTGTTTTATTATAAAATTTTAGGTTTTAAAACCCTAAAATGTAACGTTTAATTTAATTAGAATATCGTAGGTAGTTTTCAAAATTGTATATAATTTGTCCATAAACACTGTTATTTTTGCTATCATCTTGATACATAGCATATTTGATAACATCCTTGACATAACTAATAAAGATATCAAACATGAATAAAATTCCTGACTTCAAAAACTTTACGACGGTACTGCAATCTGACGCTATATCTAATTACACAGAACCTCCGTCCAGGCAATATGTGAGCTTCAAATCTAATTTCGCTGACGTAACTTAATATACTTAATAGTACACCATGAACTATTAGATTTACTTCAAAAGGTTAAAGTGATCAGGTTTCGTGTTTGGTCCGTGAATGGGACGATAAACCGTCTTATTTAATAGCTCGGCGTGGGTTGACCATGCATGTGCGTATACGCAAGTTTTTTTTGTCTCACTTTTATGTCCATCAAGCAAGGCGCCTGAGTACGACTGGCACAGCGGGACCTACCATAGGTGTTTGTGATTCCGTTTATTTATTACACTACTGTAAAACATACTTTTTCGCCGGACACCTCTTTTGTTGGGTGTATTTTAATATATTAACGGGAGATAAGGATCTTTAATAAAATGTCATGCACGATGAAGAATTAAATGAAGACGTAGAGAAGGAATGTTTATTTATTCTGATACTCAAAATCAATGACATTTGATACTAAGAATCTGAGGCATAAATTAATGTAGTTTTCGATAAGATTATGCTACTGATACTCGTGATACTTTCGTATTTTGGAAATTGTTATGATTTCATCCTACTTAGCTTCCTTTTGGTAGAAAACAATAGGTAGAGAGAAGGTCTAACTTATCACAAAAAAAAAAAATATATATATATATATTATTCTAATAAAAAGCCTTATGGCTGATCCGTACGTGCTCTCGAGCGAGACTCTTGCTTCGTTTTTTACGACCCTTGAGCGATAATCCAGTGGTAATACCTACTAGGCTCTCAAAAATCAGTCGACCAAAGGTCTAGACGATCGTCAAAAGCCCTTATATCCTCTAATAATGAGTTAGGCGAACATAGGTACCTACTCATCGGCTCTGACTACACACTGAGGTACTTCAAATTGTGAAACGTTGGTACTTAGTTCTTCTACATTATGGTTAAGTTGCAAGGGTGTCGTAAGAGTTATCTGAGGTATGGCAGCCCTAACCATATGTCTACAAAAATGGAGTTCCAATGGGTGCAGACTTGTGTAACGCTGTTGCAGCAAAATCGCTAATATTCACAGTTTAGCGATCGTCTGTTGTTTTACGCAATATAATCCATTTTCTGAATGTACTTACATAATTTTCATACTCCGTAGCTCCGTGTTGTTCGTTGACGTCATTGATTAAATCGAACGTTTCCCGAGTCAGTTTCAGATGACCACCGGCAGTCGTTTCACGTCAAACCAAAATTAGCTTCAGGTTATTCAGGAACTAATCTTACTGTTGTTTATGATTTATGACTAACGAATCCGTTCTCAAAGCAATAAGGATATATGGACTTAAGAACAAAGGACGTGTGGTTCCTTTAACTAAAAGGTACCATCTTCCGACCAGGCGGGCGGTATGCCCTAGTTGGCTACAGTGCCACGCACGCACGCCAGTTTTCCTAGTGATAGGTAGTATGATAGTTAAGGCTGCGTGCCACAAACTCTATGTATTCAATTAGCATAAGTTTCTACTAAGGACAGCTAAGTAGCACTTACATAGCTACGTGGGTGCCCCTTGAATCTAACATAATGATATATTGAGTTAAAATATAGCCATTTGGCCGTACAGTCAACTGGACACTTGTAAACCCACAGGCATTATTATCTTCAATTGACTTTTAAAGGGTAATTGGATGCAATTGTCATAAAAAAATCTGATAAACGTATAATATTGATAATAATATGAATTTGAAACAAACATACGAGACTCGTAAATAGCAAATACGTTGACGGATCAAAAAAATATGATTAAATAAATATATGTATGTATATAAAAACGACCATTTTATAAGCTATCAACAACCAATTGTAAGGGAAGGGCACGTAATGGATCCGAATTGAAACTTTCACTTAGTTTGGTTGAAATTGATTGAGGCCAAAATGGAATAGGAAATGTTGTTATTTAACCCAAAGTTTTACTGTGAAATCCGGAGATTACTTGTAAACTGTAGTATAAATTATTCAGTAAGGAGACGTTTTGTTATGACATAAGTTCTAGTATCTATTTGGCTACACTATACTAGTGTAGTCCAAATAGATCTGGAATACACATACCTACAACAATGAAATGAGAATAGTGAGTGGAAATAGCAGTAGTGACCAAGTGATAACGGCTCCGACTTACGAGTCGTAGGTCATCAGTTCGAACCCAGGTAGGCGCATTACTTTGTGTAAATAATTTCATCACCACTGCTCTTAAAACGGTGAAATCGTGAGGAAACCAGCAAGTGCCAGAACCAAAAAAGTCGAATGACATCTACCAACCCGCACTGGGCTCCGCGTGGTAGATTACAGCCCACTCCCTCTCGAAGAGAGTAGGCCTGTGTCCCAGCAGTAGGAACATTATAACCAGATTGTGCTATGATTATGAAGTGGAAATAAATACTTTTGCGTGTCTTTCTTATTGTTTTATATAACCTCTATTGACAGTATGATATGACTGGTATATTATTAGAAATATCACGTTGAGGACGTACTTAAGTAAAACTTTAGATTACCCAATGTCTGAAGAAAATAATAAGTTACTTCTAAGAAATAGCGGAACATGGAAAGTTCCTCAAATATTAAAATCCGAAGATGAATCACTGTCCCAAATTCTTTCACTCTTTCCCCAAAGTGACGCATCCACCAATAAACTGAGTCGGGGTAGAATATATCTTTTTTTACAACTAGCTCGCCCGGACAGTGTAACGGGAACAATGCATTCCTGTTGTTACGTTCGGTCAACAAAAAGGCAACAAGAGCAAATGTTTTTTGTCGCCAACCCCGCTAAATTAAACAGGGAAGCTGATTTTGTTTTTATTTTTTTTTCCGAGCAATTTTGCTTTACGTTGAACGCGAAAGCCGAAACAGTAATGACCTTTATTATTCGTGTAATGGCAAAAAATCTTTAGCGTGGTTTTTTGTTTTGTTTAGATTTTGAGACTTGTTGATTTTTAGGCTCTATTTCATGAAGTATTGTGTTTGGGCTCCGTTCTAGTTCTTTTAAACAATGCAATTTTATGGCTTGCCATTTTTTCTTAGACAATTTACCTTACTGCGGTGTTCGTAATACAATGCGCCAGAATGCGGATTCCCGTTAACACGAACAAACCACCCAAGTAAAGTTACTGTTACTGATAGCCTACCTACATCATCCTATTGCTGGGCCTTAGTCATGGGGAGAGGCCTTAACCTCTCCCCATGACTTCCAACTCTTTCCATCCAGGGCTAAAGTGAACCAATGGTCGTTTGTTTTCTCCAGCTCGTCCCGCCATCTTCTACGGGGCCGGTAAAGTAAAGTTACTACCGCAATTAAATCCAAAAATATCCCTGAGCCTGACCGAATACGGAAAGAAAAAATATGCACAGTTTCGATTTTACGATTACACCCGTTAAGATTTTATTTACAAAGTATAAGCTATATATATGCACAATAAATAACTAAGAAATGCGACTTAACGTTGTTTTGCATGCCCACAATCGGCTGTAACTTGACTAAATATTATGTCGCGTGCAGTATAAATTTGGTAGGCAGACGCAATTAAACATTTACGATTAATTTTACGACTACAGCCCTGAAAGAGTATACAGTGTTGTATTCAAATCAATGCATTATTTAAAGGATGGATTTCAATGACGTCATCGTTGTCATTGTCAAAGTTATTTTTAGTATGACTCTACTTGATAATTCAGGATACGTAACATTTCAAAAATAATATTAAATGCAAACTAAAAAAAATCTAAACCACCTAAATCAAATAAGAAGATGGTCGTGTTTTATTATGCTATGTATTTTTGTGGTGTACAATATAGTATATATAAATAAATATATAAGACATGTGACATCTACCAACGCGCACTAGGCCCGCCTGGTGGATTATGGCCCACTCCCTCTCACAGAGAAGAGGCCTGCGTCGCCGCAGTGGGATACTTAGAGGCTGATTAGATTATGCAACCTAAAAATGGAAAACTGTTATTTTTAGCATCGCCCTGTATACATGCATGATTCGTTCGGAGAATAAATGTCATTCGAGCGACTGGATTTAACGATCTATACCGTTAATGACAGACGGAATCAGAATTAATCAGCGATTCCTTCACACGCCACAATATTGTTTAACAAAATTAAAACCATGTCTTTTTCTCAGAGATACGTTCATGTTAATTCAATTTGTTTTAGTCTTTATGTTTTATGCATTAAGGAACTCTCTTCGTGTATAACATTGCCTAAACGTGTTGTGTTTCCAGTGTTGACCCGACCAAGGGTTCGATTAACATTCCTCTCTCCGTATGATCGCTTCGGGATCCAATCAGGCCGGTGTTCACATAATTGTTTGCGGACATGATTTTATCGGAAAACTACAACGGTTCGAGGCTTCGGGACAACGGTTGTTCGTTTCATGCCATCCATCTAGAAATTATTGGTGCCCTCAAGTGTTTCGAAACCAAATTACGAGCGATGGTACGGGGAAATTGGATATCGATGTCTGGGTTTATTTGAATTAAAAGATAACTACCTAATAGGAAACGAAGTGCTTTATTATTCAAAGACAAAAGTTTAAACGTAAATAATTGTACTGCTCTAGCAAATTTATAGGCGATAAACTCTCATGCTGTCACTAAACCGCTCCTATAAAACCATTTAACACACCACATCCGCGCAAAAACTAGCATCATTATCGATTCCGCGGTAACCGCGACCGTTCTTAACCCGTTAAGGACCTCCGCAGTAATCTCATATGTATGCTGAACATCCTCGAACGCCATCATTTACCATCAGTGCTGCTACTTTGCGAGGTCGTATATCGTTACCAGTGTCCCTTAATCTAGCGGTAACTGTGGAACAACAAAACTCATTACTCGGCGCTATTCGTGGCCGTACCTGCGAGTACTGGCAAGCTCGTGTTGGGTGGGTGGTGTGAAGTGGAAGCGACAGCGGTTTTTGTAAGGGTTGTGACGACTAGCACGGTGTACAGACCGGCGAGCGAATGTTAGAGCTGTCATATCCCAAATTAAGTTCAAAGTCAAAGCATTTATTTCACATAAAAGGCACGTCAAACGTGCATTTTATGTGAAATAAATGCTTTGACGCCAAGGAAGGAAATAACTTATCCAATATTTCCTTCGTGAATGAAAGTGACATCAAAGTTTATCAGTGATAGTTATGATTTAAATGACTTCGTATGGATAATAATTATTCAAAAGTCGACAGACAAAATTTTTCAGTTTTAGTTTACTTTCTAAGCGATAATCTCAAGCCAAACAACAGCGTTATACTTACAACCCACGAAGTCAGTCCGTTCATAACAAAAGTTCTGGAACACCGTAACTTACTGGAACATAAATGAATATTATGGCTGTAACTTACAACATCACCCGCATTAAATCTCCCACAACCGGGTATAGACAAAGGTGACATCTAAAATACGACCGCACCCGTCGCCCGCGGCTTACTTTTACTATGAAAGTTTATCACTTGCGCCGCGTCATTATTTGGCTTAGGAGATTAGCAAATGGGGGCAACTTGTTCGGTTTACGAAGCCTAAGCCAGACCACTAAACCCGGAGAACTTACCGCTACCTTGGCATGGGGATTTTTAATTATATCATTAACTGGACCAACGCACGCGCGTGCCGATTAGCAGTTTTATAGCTATGAAGCCGCGCTTGGCCCTTATTTATGGGTTACAGTGTGGAAAGTTGGCTTACATGAAGTAATTTTGTTTCGTTAATATGTTTTGTTGGGTATCACGCTTGGTTGTCACGCTTTATAGAGTGAATATAATTTTAAAGTTTCAACACCCTGTGATATGGTTTGGTAACACGACTAACCACGATATCTGGCAAGGTTAAGTAATTGCAACTAATCTGTGATGTAAAGTGAAGGTATAACTCAAGAGTGATCGTTAACCCTTTACATTTTTTACCCCGTAATTAATCGCAACCCTCAGATAGTCCCCTAACGCAAGAAGACGTATAGCAATTAGAAAATTGAAAGTCAGGAAATATTTCCCGTTTAAGTATTTAAAAATCAATAAGATATTTCCATTACCAAGTTTAATTTTATCCTATTCATTTGAAATCAATGAATGAATACCTGTTAGAAAACGGTTTACAAAATATTAAGCACCGTCTAACTTATCCGTCGATCAGATTATGAATCTCAGTTCACCATAATCGCCTTAAGTACTAACCTTCCCTTTTCTATTACGAAACCCCTTCAATTTGAATAATTAATTTCGAGTTTACCAAAAACAAATAAATGATTGAGTTTCCTTGTAGGTCAGCATAGAGTTTTATACTGTTTAATTAAAAGGTAGCAACGTATACCTAACACCTACGTGTTAGTAAGCTGGTATTTGCAGTCTTATTAAAACTTTAATCAAGTTTGTAGGTACTTTTTTAATCTGGCCACATCAGTGTTATTTAGCGACAGGGCGCGCGCTTACTCCGCTAATTTAAATTTCAGCAATTTATAAATACACTTAATTAACTTAACGTGTTCAAAACACATGCTGGCCAGGTGAATTAAGAACACCTGCTGTATTATTCCTACGCGAAACTTAATATGGAGAGCTATATTTTATTTTCTTTTTATATTCCTTTTAATTTGCAACCCGATAACTCATGTGACCAAGGAGGACAGATGAGCCACTTAACTTACGGTCTATTGAATTTCTGCGGGATCAGACTCTCAATGTAATCAAAGGAATAAAGAAGGAACCTCTTTTGTTTTTATAAGCAAGTTTCGTGTGTACATTCATCAATCACATAGGTAAGTACTAAAAGAAAATTTGGGACATTTAAATGTATTTTGGGACCTAAAAATATCCGCAAAATGGGAACATACGTATGTAATGTTAAAATCAAAGCTGATGGATGTTTTTTTTTTTACTGAAACATTATCAAAGTTGACTCAAATCTTATACCTATTAATCTTTATTTTTATATAAAATTTTAGTCACCTTTATTTTTGGTTACCCGGCCCTTTTATTGGTGAAGTTATTCTGATACGGTACTTAGGAAAACTGTCAAGCTTTGAACGTAGGTACATTAGTCAATTAGATATAAAAAAGACAAAATACCTTTAGAAAACTGACAACAAAGAGCTATTAAAACAATCCCCAAAGCTTCAGCTCGTTACGAGAAGGATATTTTCGCAAAATTTTATAACGACATCAACTTTGAGTTACTTGTCACTTCGCTCAAATGGCAGTCATTTATTTTGAACAAGTTCAAAACTAACTAAAGGAAAAACTGCTACAGTAGTTACATCACGATTCGGCAAGGAATTGTGCGACGGACACACGGGGCTCCAGAATAGAACGCTAATGTGTACCGTAGCTGACAGTCACGAAGTCATACGTCGTCGTACTGTTCATAGATATGTATGGAATAAAGGAAGTTTCATTTTTAAATCGGAACCACGGTTAGTTTGGTTTGATCATAATATATTATCCAATTAAACTATTAATGATTTACAGTCTACATATTACACTGATATGTATGGAGCTTTTGAATTATATTTTTCATTATTTTATCATTTATGGATTGATTTAAATCATAATGCCTCAATTCCATTGGGTATTTTGAACTTTCTGACTCCCTGATAAATGTATAGTTCTGTTCATCCATTCGAGCATAGCATAATCAGCCTATAATGTTCCCACTTCTGGGACACAGGCCTCCTCTCTGTGAGAGGGATTGGGCCGTAATCCACGATCCATTCAAACATACTATAAAACATTCAGCCCATATTTCTACGATATTGTCACAGTGCCGTGCACGTCAATTTGATCGCCCGTGTAACACACATGTTTGGAAAAGAAAAGAGGAAAACTTTCATTTTTACGCCGTCTAACGGATTCAATATCGACGCGGCTTGAATGAGTTTTGGGGGTGGAAAAATCGTTAATCATCCCTTTGTTGGAATTTTGTTACGGCCTAACTCGTTGCTCGCCTGTTTGGCCTTCCATTTTTCCTTTTGAATGCTGAAAGTGGGGCCCGTTCTTGACGAATTGTTTTCATGGGAAAACAAAAACGGATTCGTTGAGATTCGGGTTCGTAATATGTAAGGGAAGCCGGCTGGTATTTCATTTTGGACACACGAGTAATGTCGGTATTTGTATGATATTGTTTTGTTAGGAAAACTTATATTACTGAGGGATCAGTTACAGAAACAAAAGAAGACTCGACCTTTAGACTAAAATGAAAAGTAGAATATTCGATATGTTTTATTTAGAGAGAACGATTAAGTTGTCGACTTCTTCAAATAAATTCTCACGTATAGAATGTAAGCCGGTTTTGTATCATCCTATGTAACGTGAAACTTGACTATTGCGTTGAAAACAAGCGAAGTGATAAACCTCAGATCACACTCTCAATTACAATTGCGGTTATCTCATAACTCCGGTTTAAAAAAGTAATAAAAACTGCATTAGAAAAGAAAGGTTTACACCACACTAGTTAAGTTTTTATAGAAACAGATGTGATTTGATTTTTAGATTGGTAGAACGATGGTTAACACAAGTTTAACAAACGAAGTGTCATTGCATAATCAGTCTATAATGTTCCCATTGCTGGGACACAGGCCTCCTCTCTTCAAGAGGGAGTGGACTGTAATCCACCACGCGGGCCCAGTGCGGGTTGGTAGATGTCACATGTCTTCGAATTTTTGGTTCTAAGACGTGCCGGTTTCCTCGCGATGTTTTCCTTGACCGTGAACCGTGAATGTGACTGAAGTATCATTAATAACTATCAATTAGGTGTTTACCGTACCCCTCAAATAAACCATTAATCAGAATTTACCAAAACAAGCATCGTAATGGCATCAGCCATTTTTGGCAAAGAATATAATCCACTATTTTCCTTCTTTTTGTCGAAGATTTTAGCCGGTGACTGCTCTGTTGTTTTTTTTTAATACATTGTTTAGTACTTTTTCCTGCCTACCAACCTTTTTACACTCTCGTATGGATCTGTCTAGTAACATCTGGATGCGAGTTGCCGAGAATCGAGTTGAATGGCGTGCAATTGGAGAGGCCTATGTCCAGCATTGGACTGCTGTAGGCTGATGGTGACGATGATATAAAAGTACCTATCTACATACTCGTAATATAAATCCTACTATTTTGTATATGTGGATGTTTTGATGTTTTTTACGCAAAAACGGCTAAACCTATTTCATGAAATATGGCACACACAAGTTTATAACCTGGATTAACACATAAGATACGGATATATTTTTATCCCGGTAGTATGTTCCCCTGGGATAATTCCCGACCTCCACGCGGGCGAAGGCGCGTGCTAAAGCTAGTGTTTTACTACTATCAATCCCAAAGCGGTCTGGAAATTTACTACACAATTTCAAACACCACTATTATACCCTGTAATGGTATAGACAAAGTTTTAATTAGTGCTAAAACTGTCTCTGAAACAACATTTAGAATACCAGAGTAACAGGGGCCGTTTAGTTTGTTAGAAGTGTTAAAAGTTTATTAAATTGCACGACACACACATTGCCAGTCCATCGTTTATCTTCGAGAACAGTAACCCTTCCCCTTGAAGGATTTTTACGACCTGTGCGAGATGATAAGCAGTAAGCATTCGGTTCTGTTATTTTAAGAAGATACACAACTTTATACTGCGTTACACGTTGATTGATTCTTGTGATAGTTTTCTTTAATTAATAAATAAAATAATACTTTATACAATCATTATTATCATTGATAAATTTATGTTAAGACGACTAACAAAAGGTATTTGTGACATGGCAGATGTGAGTGGAAACGCCGCCCGGGAGGGTACGGAGAAACTTGACATATATAATGACTATACTATACTATACTATTAAAAATTGAATTGAAATTAGATGTATTTTCGACAGATTGAGACCGAGATCAGACTGTGAACGTTCTTAAAATTACGAGAATGGCCCCTCAGATGTATGAACGTAAACGAGGCAAAAGGAGAATGTAAGAATAGTAGCAGGGAAGAAGGCGTGAGATTATGTATAGTATGTAAATTAATGTTAGTTTATGCCGTTTACTTACATGTCAGGAGTTTGTAAAAAAAATATCTAATATTTTTTTCAATTTTCTACAAGATAATAAGGTCGGTCTTAGGTGTACCAAATTTAAGAATATCTTTTTTTATTATTTGATGTATCGTTTTACGAATTAAATCCCAGAACGCATCGGACTTGAAACAGAGTATGGCTATGAAAGCTTCTCACGATCGCGTGCCTCTTAATATAAACAGCTTATAGCAGTTAAACCGTGTTACGTATGAAATGTTTCCAGGTGTTGCATGCTTCAGGGACTCATTATTTAGATTTATATACACGATTAAGCATTTGGACCCCTAATACGATTAATAGAGGCACTACACTTTATTATGCATATTTTATTCAACTTACCATTGCTAAACGTAGTAAATTAAATCTTTAATAATTTATGTGATTGAATATTCTAGAGTCGGTTTTTTATTGTTATTAATTATAATGAGGGGCGTATATCTTGATTTCCAATTACTGCGTAAACGGAAACAAAAAAAAAGTTGACATATAAATCATCTTATTTGGAACAGGAAAATTGCACAGTCATAACGTTATGATTGTTTCGTCTGATTTCATTTAATTGGAAGTGACAAGAACCGACCTAAAAAAACCGACACAGGAAATTAATTTAAAAAAATACAACAGTGTTACCAAAAGTTATGGGTAAACAACCAAAATGCGGCAAAAGCAAACAAACTATATTAAAAATTTAAACCAAACAAACACAAAAGTCAATTAAAAAAACAAAGTATCGTAAACAATACAAATGTCAGACAATAATTAGTTAACAAATAGGTGGCGACACGGTCGTAGGTTATCGGTCCCTCAGTTTACACAGCATTGTCGGGTCCAAATCAGCGCTATATAAATACCAGCTCAGATATGCTGGCTTACTGGTTCCATTGGATCGTTGCGTTCAAGTTACAGGCTGACAGCGATTTGAGTAAATTAGGGTGTATTTTTTCATAAAAGTCTTTTAATTGCAGATTGTATATGTCTATTTTCTCTTGTAATATAAGTATTACAACAATACAAATAAAACAATAGAAAGGTTTTTTAACCCGCGACGGAAAAAGAAGAGTGTTATAAGTTTAACGATACACACAACATGGGGTCTACTCCGAAATAGTATCGGCCGAATGTTCGGCCGTTTCCTGCTACGAAGTTACTATTTGGTTTGGTCGGTCCCGATCCTACACTCCTACACTCCGGGGTCTACTCCGAAGTGCAAAGTGCGAATGTTCGGATCGGACCGACACATGGCCGAACCGAATATTATTGAAAAATGCGAAAAAAGTTCGGATCGGCTCAGTTGGGTGGGGACCATAGTCAATATTCGAAAGAGTCTAGGAGTGTCGGATCGGGACCGACCGAGCCAAATAGTAACTTCGTAGCAGGAAACGGCCGAACATTCGGCCGATACTACTTTGGAGTAGACCCCCTGGTCTCTGGCATCGTAGCTCCCAAACGGCTGAACCGATTTTGCTTTTTTGTGTTGTTTGTTTTTGACAAACATTTTTATGTTTTGATTGATATTGAGAATTAATTTCGACGTCAAATAACGCTCAGTTTCAAACATGATTTTGCAAATTGTAAAAAAAATAAAGGGATTTAATTTTAAATTATTCGTTTTTTAATAAACACGATAAGAGCCCCTGCGAAAATATTATTCTGTCTTACCAGCTTCTATTATGACAAAAATCCTGCAATCTTCCTCCTGAAAACACATAACGCAGCGATATTCACCACCAACCCGCTTCAGCCTTACCAGTTACCACTCGCTTCCTCCCATCATTTCCGCCACCCATCCGAAACACAACTGTGTCAACACGGTGGAGATAATTCGAATACTCGATGAGGAATGTGTTTTCTTATCTCAAGGTTCGCGAGCAACCGCCGGGTTCTTTGATGAACTTGTAACGAGCAACCAGCCCGACTAAGATAATAGCCATTTCAAGTTTTGTTACTTTTACTAATTAAGTTAGGATTTTATGAAAATAAATGCTTTGATATTCGGTAAGTGTTACCGGATTTGGATTTTAGAATTTTCTGAATTGTCATTGCAAATTAGACTGCAATACGCCTTAGTTTAGGGTGATTTTTGTTTTGTTCTCATGATGTTTTGTTTTGTGAGCAGTGGTGATGAAATGAAATACCTACACAAGTAAAATGCTTGCATGGGTTCGAACCCACGACGGTCAACTCGTAAATCGGGGCCATTACCACTAGGCTACTGTTGCTCTCAAGTATAAGCCCATACATCATCATCTGCCTAGCCTAATTTTCCCAACTACATAGGTAAGTTGGGGTCAGCTTCCACTCTATCCGGATGCAGCTGAGTATAATTTTATATAATTTTACATGGAGTGACTGTCTATCTGACCTCCACAACCCAGTTACTGATTAATACGAAACCCCTGTTAAGACTGGTTGTCAGACTTTCGGGCTGGGCTTCTGACGACCTGTAACAACGTCAAAGATCCACAAATGACAGCCCATACATATACTTTAATGTAGGTAAGTCATCCTACAGGCTTTTTCTCAATTGGATTAGAATATTCCAACCAACTCCATTCTAACAGCAATCAGTCGGAATATTAAAGTTCCAAATACAATTTCATTGATAACATCTCTCAGGCAGTCGCTCCTGTCCAGTTCAGACAGAAACAGTCATCTCACAAAGGCACGCCAGTCAATCTGAAGGCCAATTCTCGTAATTTAAAACGTTCAAAATCTAGTCGCAGTCTCATCTGAGCGACCAACAAATATCAAAAACTTGTCAAAATGTAGGGAAATTAGAGGTATTTTTGACAGATTGAGACCGAGATCAGACTATGAGTGTTCTTAAAATTACGAGAATTGCCCCCCAGATTTCGGTTTTAAGCCTACTGTGCTGGCCCAGTCGAGCGATATGAAATTAGTTACCTGTATTCTAAACATCGAAATTCCTATTTCGCTCTAGTTACCCGCTGGAATCTGGATAAAGAAATCTTCTAAGCTTATCCAGAAACTAGTTATACTTTTTTATACTAGTGTCTGTCGACGGCTTCGCTAGCAAGGATGTCGAAAATTATCCCACGAAACGTGCTACCGGGAAAAAGTCTTTATTATTCCTTATATTATAACGTCAGCTAACTGTCAATGAAAGTCCTATCAAAATCGGTCCAGCCATTTTGGAGATAAGCCGGAACAAACAAACAGACAGACACAGAATAAAAAAAATGTTTTTATCTAATAAGTACCGTATATACTTACGTATGCATTTAGTAAAAAGTTGTTAATTTGAAATTACACACAGTCACTTCCATTTCATATATATATTATTGTTTGTAATAGATTCAATAAATTTTCTGTTTTAAATCAGGCTACTTAATAAGGAAGTAGGTACTCTAAAACATAAAACGAGTTCAATGGACTTCAAAACACAAAAATCGTGTGTAAGAGTTTATACAGTCAAAGGCATTTGATTAGCTTACTTATATGTATAGAGAAATCACGACTGCAGACTCAGTAGTCAATAACCTACGCAATGAATCTATTACTGTTATATGTAACTTGCGTTCAAAAACCAAAAGGCAATTTACAAAAAAATCTGACCATGAAATCCTGTAAGGTCCTATTTTTATAGTCGACTAGCAACGCCCTGCCTGAGCTGCGGTTTCACCCGCATAACTCTCGATCCCGCGGGAATATCGAGATTTTTTATTTATTTTTTTATTCTAGTTTTTATTAGAGACTTTTATCCACAGTGGTATGCCAGCCTCATCATAACTTAAACTATTCTAAACTACCTCTGCAAATATAATACACATTATTAATGTCGGAACAAATCAGCAAGTAGGTTTGCTATCTCAGGTGAAGGTTGCGCTAAAATTTTAACATAAGGACCAATGTCATATTTGTTTACTTTTATTCCACTCAACAGTGTCTCTCTTTCCTTCTTTGTCTTAGTACACTCCATAAGTAGATGGTGAACATCTTCAACCGTTCCTCATGTTTCGCAATTAGGAGAACTCACTTTATTCATTAAATAACCAAACTTGCGGGATGGATAGTGACCAGAGCGTAATCTGTGAAGCAGAACAAGATAAAAAGTACCCTATGTGTTATTCTGATGTATAAGCTATATTACTGTAAAGTTTCATCAAAATCCGCTTAGTAGTTTTTGCGTGAAAGAGGAACAAACATCCATCCATTCATCCTCACAAACTTTCGTGTTTATAATATTAGTAGTAAAGCAGGATGTAGGATAGTAGGATGTCGTAATTGCTTTGTAGCCCTAAAGTTAAATTGCACTTGTACGTTATATACAAGATCTATTTATCTATGTAATAGTTAGATGTTTACCTTAGTAATGTTTCAATTTAATGGGAATTGTTGTCAAAAGTGATAAAAAAACCTACGTAATTTCACAAAAAAAAAAAACTTAGATGTAAGTAGTATCTGTGATACCTACCTATCTACATAGGTATGTTTTGAAGTTGTAATTTCCCCATTCATGTTAAAGGTAGCCCCACCAACCTTCAAAACGTGCTTACTTACCTAAGTAGCAAGTTCACGGAACCGTATTTCCTTTTAGGTGACTAACTACTTCCGCGAGAAGATAAGGATACCAATAATATTGTGTGTTCAAGCTTCATACATTATTAAAAGTATCGGTGCGGCAACCTGTGATGTTGATAAGATATGCTTAACTTTATAAGACGCCGCTTGTCCGCTGCTTATAAATAAATATTTAACTTGAGTTAATCAATCAGTAACATTTTCTCTTTACAAATATATAAGACTAGCTAAGCCCCGCGGTTTTACCCGCATAGGTCTCGATCCCGTGGGAATATTGGGATAAAAATTATTTTATGTCCTAATCCAGCTCAGGGTCTACCCATGTGGCAAATTTCATTAAAATCCGTTTATCCGTTGTAGCGTGAAAGCGTAACAAGCAAACATACAAAAAATTTTTTTTTCACTTTTTATAGTATAAGTTTAAATTGGATGATTATAGACTCGAGTTTGTTATAGTTGCAGTATAAATTGTGTGCTATCTTAATTATTTACCTACAAGAAATTCGTGTCATTTTCCACTAGAGTTATTTTTAGAACAAAATTACGCCAAGAACGTATTTGTAACGAATTCCTTCAGGCATACTCAAATGTATGTACAGCAGAATTTCGAAGTTGAAGTTATCGAAACTTTAGATTCAGACGTTTGATTCAAATCAAGCCGTAATTGCGACCCAGATCCGGATTAATTTGATTTTGATAATTGATTTGGTAGAGAAGGAAATTGAAATCTGGTTTTGAAAACAGGGTAGTTTTCATTCACAAATCAGGCGGTCGAAGTCCCGGGCAAGGGACGCCACCTAGGTTATTCTAATGAAGTTAGAAATAACAACAATGTTCATCAAACTAGTTAACATTTGAACCTAAGAGGTCACAATCCAAAGTTAGCCATGAATCTACTTAATTAAGATACCCAATAGTTATCCAAATCTTCATCCATTCACAGAAACATATACTACCTATCAATCAATATGGAACTATTATGTTCAGCAACCAGAGTTGCATCGTTTGCCGGCGTGCTTTGAACTTGAGTGCAATGACCCTATATCACTTAGTACACAGGTGTATATGAGGATCGCCGGTATAAATATGTATGTACATGTGAAGGTGCAGCATGTATCGATTCTATAAATGGATTTCCCGCTACTTCGAGACAGTGTAATTATTTTTAAACACGGAAATGGTGATGTGTTCAATTTGAGGTTATGTTTGCTTAGGTTTATAAATATTACAAATCTAACAGATTGTAAATTATTCTATGTGGATTACTGGCTTACGTTTCTAACGCATACTTTTATTAACTTTTTATTTGTGTTACACGAACCCATGCTGTAAAAATCAAACTTTAATTTTACTTTCGGCCGCAGTTGCCTGCAACCCCATGCGGTAAAACCCGCAACGTACCTATATTAAATCCTTTCCGCAACGTTTACTTACTAAAATTATGATTATGATTTGGTAAATTTGGTTTGTTTGTAGTATCTACCAATTTCCATAATAAGTTTCAATTCAGTGACGCATCTAATCACAAATATGCCGATTGGTTGAATAAACGATTCTAGAGATTAGCCTACACAAATGGGCAATTTTGGTACACAAATCATTCAATCAGTTGTGCTAGGTACTTTTGACAATAGTTTTGTGAAGTCATGCTTCGAGTTGATCGATTAAATAATTGTTTGCCTTAGTAGTGGAAAATTGGCAAAAAAATAATCAATCAGAGTTAGGTATAAAATAACTTATATGCCGGTCACGAAGCTTGTTTTCGATCAAGAATAATTGGGCTTTATTGTCGCGTAGAAACCATTTAGATTTCGTTGATAGTTACATCATAAATTATTATAATAATAGAAAATTATGCGTTGAACATTACTTATAGAAAATTAATAGTGTGAGACGAAAATTAATTTACTTCTTTATGATTTTATTGTTACATTGAAAGGTCAACTGTACTTTATTAACAAAACAGATAAAACCAGCTACTCTATTATCAGTAAGGCAAAACATTGTACATAAAATTCATTTGAATAAAGCGAACGTAAGCAGTACGATAGGAAAAATATAAAAGAAACTAACCTACCGCGCTTTCCACATTTTTCTATTTTTTTCATCTGACCGCAACCTATAATTCCGCGATAGTTAAATCGGCTTGTGTATTCTAACATCCGACAAAACCTCGGTTACGTTTGATTGATGCATAGTTCCATAAAGTTTTCATTTAAAAAATTGATTTGTTTTTTATTGATTCCTGGTGATAGATTGATTTTTATGGAAGAGGATAGAATTTTAGTTGACTGACTGTTAGCTCTTACTATAGTACATTCCAATTTCGAAGTAAAACATCGTGAGGAAAATGGCATGTTCTAGAACCAAACATTTGAAGACATGTGACATCTACCAACCCGCACTGGGCCCGCGAGGTGGATTACGGCCCACTCCCTCTCACAGAGAGGAGGCCCAGCTGTGGCAACATTATAGGCTGATTATGTATTTGTGTTATGTATGTGTAGTATAAATTCAGGGTGGCAGGGACATCGACGCGCAAACTGTAACCATGAATTCAATTCGATGTTTTTCGTCGGTTAATAACGTAGCTGTTCCATATATTTTGATTACGTAGGTACCTATTTAACTTTTCTATGATTTTTTTAAAAACCGGCGAAAAATGTCTTCGCTCTATATATCTAGGATCGGATCTAGAATCATGTGCTCCCGCCACCTTGTACATATAACCTAACCTGGGGGTCTACTCCGAAGTGCAAAGTGCGAATGTTCGGATCGGACCGACACATGGCCGGACCGAATATTATTGAATAATGCGAAAAAAGTTCGGATTGGCTCAGTTGGGTCGGGACCATAGTCAATATTCGAAAGAGTCTAGGAGTGTAGGATCGGAACCGACCGAACCAAATAGTAATTTCGTAGCAGGAAACGGCCGAACATTCGGCCGATACTACTTCGGAGTAGACCCCCTGGTTAGGTTATATGTACAAGGTGGCGGGAGCACATGATTCTAGATCCGATTCTAGATAGAGCGTAGACATTTTGATTCATTTCATTCTCCTTGGCGGCCATTATGTCAAATTATAAATTCAATCATTATAGTCATTCCCGTTTATGCTTTTGGATTTCCGTTTACTTATCTTTCTAATGAGGCACTAGTACAGTTACTTTTCCACGCCCATAAATGTATCGATTACGTGTGTTCGCTAACTAATGCTCACTTGATTACCCATTTAAATACATTCACAAAAAAGTATGAAAAAGCAATGCCAGTATTTCAAATCTATGACAGGTATAACGGTGTACCGGAACTTCGCGGCTCTGTTAAGTGATCAACGTTGAAAACTGACATCTGCTTACATTTCATTACGGTTTGCTTTTGTTTGTAGTCTTATTGTTGTGTTAAGGCCTGGGCACATCATACTCACGCGATACGAATATAAACATGCCACTGAAGGTCTCGCAGCTCGTGGTATATTTTCTAATAGATGAACGCATATTTTCTTGTAATGGTCCAACTTTGGCGATGGGCGTCAGCGAAGTTTTGGACCATTTGTTGTGTTTGAAACCCGTGCTAAAATGTTGGCGGTATTGTAACATCATTATGTCAGGCTTTATGGCTTCAGGTGTTCAGAGTTTCTTGTTACTTTTAAATATTAAAGCTTCTTTCTTAACTCTTTTGGAAGAACAGACCTTTTTCATATAAATTCATATTTGTTGTATTTGCTTTGTCTTGTGAAAAGTTGTTTGTAACACAGAAATTGTATATCATATATGAACAAAAAAGCCTGCTCTTAAATAATTTTATACCCGTTGCGGAAAAAAACAATACGGACGTACACATCATCAAAACAACGCACATGTGTAACCCTTTTTTATATCAAAAACAAAGACACAAACAATACCGTCCTTTTTTGTTTGAATCAACCGTCGTCATATCTAATGTGCTTCTAAATTATTCACTTTTCGTGTCCCATATTTGACTGCTAAATATTCCTTTGAGACGACATCGAAATTCGAACAAAAACTATGCATTAAACAAGGCGACCACTCATCCGTATTCCGACAAACTGTAGCGAAGCCTATTCGCAGTCGCCCAGGGGCCTTTGAATTGCAAAATGCTACGGCCATTACAAGAAATAATTGTATAAAAAGCTAACCTCTACTCTATATGTTGAATGGATACGACTTCTTTTATGTCATGGCTAGATTTAATAACATAGCTTTTCGTTTTTCTATCATAGACGGAGATGGCATGCTAGTGTTGATTAATAGCACTGGTTACTTTATTATTATCATGAGAATTCTTTGGTAAACCAGTATTAGTTCATACACATACTGAGAGCATAGTCCATCATCTGTCCAGCCAGAGTTAATGAACGTACCAAGTTATATGTAATTTAAAACATTAAACAATACAAGTAGATTACAAGAAGAACTACAAAATGAAGTCGTAAATATAATTAATTTTGTACCCTTCGGTACGGTTGTATCACTGAATTACACCCTGAGGCAGTCCTGTTATTCAATGGCCAGCTTGGCTGTTTATTTACGGGCAACGTGTCGTAGATGCCTCCATAATTTTAAGGTAAATTAACCCCAGCCCGGTTGATAGTGGTTATGCCACCCTTTTCTATGACACAGGTTAATTGCATCCTACATTTTGTAGCCGAATTTTCGAACATAATATTTTACGGTGACTTAAAGTGCCTTTACGAGGACGTCATATAACACTACATGGTTGAGATATTTTGCAAAAACTGTTTGAAACATTAAAACGAGTTGATGACTTTGCTCTTGAAACAGAAAACATAGATAATGCTGTCTCACTATCATCTCTTTTAGTAGATGAGAAAAGAGAAACAGAAGGAGATGCAAGGATATTTATATGCTATACCTACTGGCTTCAATATGTATAGTCCACAACTCCACATCCAGCATAACATGCGTATTTAGTTCCACGTTCTTCTTTGGCCGATAATGCACGGCCAACCTTATTTCCCGATCGGTTGGTAAGATGAAGTTAATACTGCCATTAGGATATCTCACACATTTGAATAGTTCAACGGTACGGTACGGAGATCTTGTCGCCTTCTTGCGAACTGGCTGACTCTTCTTTTATGTAGTTTTATTTTAGAGCTGTAATATTTTGTTCAGTTGATGTTTGGTTGAATCTTATTTTGTCATGTTGTCGTTATCAAAATGTTTCTCTATTATTTTTTTCCTGTATGCTTACTGATAAAATTCATTTTGTTTGTTACAGGTAAGACATCAGAGTTTATACACTAGATCACGGAGAATTTGTAAGTTCACTACACCATAGGATTTAACCAATTAGACAGCAAAAAAGTCGAATCGCAATCGTCACTACCTGACAGAATTTTGGGGCACCCAAATCAGGTCTAGTCAATCACACAGTGTTAAGTAACGAATAATACTTACTAGCTTTACGCGAGTGCAGAGGGATTCGTTAAAAGGGTGAAGCAGCCTCGTCACATTGTTTATTTAGTCCGCTCGTCGGTCGGGCAAGCCTAATCCGGATCGATCGTCCGCCGGATTGTTGGAGCCGGCCTTTGAGCAGCGTTGCCCGTCACGTCTGCAGTATTTACAAGTTTTTAGGGTGCTTGCAAGGTTTCCGTGTATGTTCTTGTACAAGAATGTAATGTAAATATTTTGTTTGTGTTATTTTGTTATTAGAACGTTCTTCTTTATAGGTTGTAGGTATTCGAATCAGGATTTTTCTGACGAATAGTGACATGATCTGTTTTTTAAACAGGAAACAATTTTGCAAAGTTATAATAACTAGAAAATGTCAGTTAATTTTGAGCCACTTGAAATAATTAACCGTAATCCAAAGCATTTATGATTAGTTAAGTTGGAACAAGCGTGTGGTAGCTATGAACAATGATTATTATTGTGTGAAATCTATACGCTAATTACATAAATTGTATTCACACACAATTAATTATTATTCAGCATTCGTTTAATAATGCGCATTAAGGGGATACCAATAATGGCAATATTATTATATGTAGGTAAATAAATTTAAACATTGTGTTAATTTCGCTTTGTGTTTAAATAGATCATACTTTATTATGCCAATTAAAAATATTAGTTACATCGTTAATTAAAGTGAATTGATACAATTATTTTTGTGATCATTCATGGAACTAAATCATGCGGCAGCAAAAGTTTTAAGACCTCTTCAACTAACAAGTTTATCTATTAAATAAAAGGATGTAAGTACAGTTCTTTCTACATTGGTGGCTTTCACGTTGTCAGTCATCAGTTGGCTATTATTGCTATCCTTTTTTGTTTCTTTATTCTTATAATCATATGTCTCTGTCCCTCATTTATGGTGTAAATCCCCAATCTCATGTTTATAATCACTATGCAAATTGGAACATTTCAATATTGCGCTTGGACGGGACCAATACGGCTTATTGTAATTGAGTTCTTTATGTTTTTGTTTACGAGAATGGTTTGACGCTTTGATTGTTGAATTATTATTGGAATATGTTTTGATTTAATACGTTCAATCAAGTGAGATAAAGACAGATTACTGACACTAGGGAGTTGAGAATAGTACTTGAGAGTTGAGATGAAGTAGGGGCGATTTGAGAGCTTGTATCAGCTGCGAATATTCTCGCAATCGTTTTAGAGGCGATTGAGTGAAACAGTTGGCAACAATGAAGTAGTAAGTGTTCAAAATGTACTCTTTTTCCTCACTAGGAAAAAAGAGTACATTTTGAACCTTTATCATTACATACTCAGTGGAGAAGATACATTTTAAAGCTTTCTACTGTTAATACTATTCTTAGCTAGCTACTGAAACAAAATAATGAAACTAGGTAAGAAGGTAGGAATTCATTTTTAATTCAAGATCCAATTGACTTTTTGTAGCCTGCTAAATAATTATCTCAACTCATTTTACCATTGAACTCTTTAAAGTATTCATCGTTGTGGAGATTTTTCAAATCATGATTTACTCAAACAAGGTATCTATTCATCTTCACTAAAAGTAGAGTCACTTAAAAACTATTCAGTTCTTCAAAAAGTAAACACTCTACTATTATTCACAAAAGAAAAATATTGGTACTAGACACTCTTGTTAATAAATAAGGGAGAACATTCAATCTTTTAAGCTATTGAACTTAATAAAGTAGTACAAGTACCTGGCTAATGCTATAATTCAGTACCTCGCTCTTTTCATATCTTTACGATGCTCTATGAATAACTCTCACGTAGGTACTCTTTGCAGTTAATACAACGCGTGTCAGAATAAAAATACAATAAACTTTTAAAAAGTTAGAACCACATATTTTATTTTAATACCAGAAGAGATACCCAGCTTTGAAAATATTATGTGAATATTTCATCATAATATGTATCAGATTTCATATTAAATCTACCTACATCGTGGAGTGCAGTAACTGTACAAAAATGCATTCACGTTTCTAACAATAATAACTTACAAGTACTATTAAATTATTCTAATTGCTAATGTTCCAACGAAATAGGCTTGCCAATTAATAATTCCAAGTAACTAAGTAGCATATTTCGAAGAATTTATAACATTACCAACAATAATTGCAATGCAGTCAGGCATCTGGTTAGTAGAAGTACTAAACGAAACCTGGTTGATTTCCGTCAAGTAATAGTTGAAATACGTCAACATTGTTCAGTAGTACATGACGGGCTGTCTACTGGTGAACTAAATACTATTCAAGCTGTTGATTTACGATTTGTTTAGTGGACTAATAAGTGGACTTAGCTTAAGCAATTTGTAATTGGTCAGTGGCGGTTGTATCAGAAAGTCATTTTAGTTAAAATGGACCATCAAGTGAATACTGAAATAAAAGCTATGCAATATAAGCAACCGGAGTATATTCTAAACAGAAATATAATAATCTTAAAATCAAAAGTCATTTATTCAAATTATGCTAAGAAGCAGCACTTTTCGAACGTTAAAATTACAAAAGACGGTCCCCCAAAACGCCCGCCCTTCACCACTTCCTAGTGCTTTCGCTGGGAAGAAGTGGCGCAACAAGCTCCCCAGCAGCACAGCTGTTTTGTTATGCTTATACGCATTCAAGACATTACTCCAAACGAACGACCAACGAGGATAAACAATCAGTGCAAAGGCATGGTGCAAAGCTACGCAAAAGCATAATTATTTGTAGAGCGATTATCTCAACACAACAAGAGAAATAGATACTGATACATATATATATATTTGTGCCCTCACTCTACTAACAAGCTAGCCATATAAAACTATCGACTGCAGACAGAACCAAAAACTCTTCATTTCCATTCAGGAAACGTGTCAGGAAATAAACGATCCCAATTTACGAGCTGATAAATACTAATAACATTACTCTAGCAATTCAAGACGATAACGGAACCCCGCGTAATTTAAAAGAACGATTACATTAGCATCTTGTTACCGCATACTGAGATCACCCCCTTATAAAGTTGCCAAAATATCGTTTGATCTTCAAATTGTTTTGTCCGGCTCACGGAAATTTATTTTGAACACACCCTTGGGTAACGTATTTTATTCAAAGTTGGTATAACATCTACGGGATATAAACCCTTATGTGTAAATGTTATTTTGAGATAGTTTTGTTAGTCCGAAATGTACAAAGTTTAGTACAAGAATTTAAGGTATATATATAACCGTTGCGGACAAATTAAATTTATAGGATAACTGTGATACGAAGTGAACAAGAATAATTATTCTTCGTTGTAAAGATAGAGAACAATAGTATATTTTACTTTAAGGAAAGGCAGACAGAGAACAAATTGCTTCTAAGAAGTGTCGTAGATAAAAGCGTTTGCAATCTGTCATTGCTTATCATATGTTTGCTATCTCAGAGCTCAGTTTACAGTGTGTGCAAAAAAGGGACGACTTGTGTGGTGTACTTCAAAACGTTTTATGCTTCTTGACAAAAACCGGACAAACATGTCAAGAATAGCTGAAAATACCTCTACCTTTACCCGTAATAACGGGAACAGTCGAAAAAACTTCGCCACTGGCTATCTTGAACTCCTTTAAAGATTAAGACTTCTAATCGTATCCGTCCCTCGCGATGGAAGCGCGCCTGTGGGAAGATAAAGGACTTACCTCTTCAAAACTCGAACCCCTTACTATTGTGGAGTGCATATTAAAGCGGGCGCGGCTTTCTTGTGAATTGGCTCCTTGATTTGAAGTTTACAGTCGTCGAAAGCCAATTCACGGGTTAAATAATTTCGACTAATTCTTGGCTTTGTTATTCCGAAAGGGTTTATTTACTTGGAATTAGCGTCGGGTGGTTTATAAGCTTTTCGATTTGTGGCGAAGAGATTGGCATCTCTAATTTTTTGTTTGTTTACATTGCTAATTATTGGTCGAGTTTTTATTAGTAGTTGATAAGTATGGGTACCTTTGAGAGCTTTTTACTGTAATTTAATATCAAAAGTAGTGTAGCTACTGGCCAATTTAATTTTATGGCTTCAATGGCGACTTTTGTTTCTGTTGTACTTGCGTCTCCATTTAAAAAAATATCTCTTTATCAACGCGTTTTACGATTATTGCTGGAAATAAAAATAAGTTTATAATCGCAAAATATAGTGTAACAAGCGATATAAAAACTAGACTAGCCTTATGCGATAAATCAACTCGGTTGCTGAATGGGCAATCGAATATTCATGGGTATAACATGGAGCCGTTAATATAACGAACATCCAAAGCCACTTCTACACAGACATTAATTATGTAAATGTCTACGATATAAAGCTCCATTTTATTACAATCGTAATTGTTTTTGCATATTCAGAATATATTATTGCTAAAAACGTTAACAACGCCGCTACTAATAGTAATTAGAATAGAAAGAACATTAAATGTGTCATGTATGTTTAGACGTGTGTTCAAGATTGACTATATGGACAATATTAATGACTCGTGATTCTTCAGATACAACCGATTATATGCACCACTAAAATTTTATAGCTACAAAATAGCTGGGAATGTTAAGTTAAATCGACTTGTAATATTTAATGTGTTCATAAATATAGACAGCGGGAAACTTTTATTGGAAAAATAAAAATATAGCCAATGCTTAGTTTCCCGGAATTTTTATATTGGCATAGCCTTTATACACTGGTCTATACGATTTTATAGGAACTCTATGACAAAGTAAATAACATTATTTGTTACTTAATAAGGAATATTAATATAGCATTAGTCAGGTAATTACATTACCTACTTTTTCTCCTCCTAAAACTTGCTACTAGTATAACCAAGCCATGGTGTGTAATTTTTTACACCAAAGAATTTTGTTCACGTGTGTACAGATTTATATATAAATATTAATCTTTTTTTAACGTGGGATGAGTAGACAAAGGAAAAATAATAAAATTAATCATTTAGTCAACTCATCCCGTGGGATAAGTTCGAGCAGCCTCAGTTGACTAAAGAGCCTACAAATCATAGCTTCAAACAATATTTTAAAACAAAACAACAACAACTTTTCACAATATGCAAACAAGATTTCTCTCACATATGCCTCTTTACACACAGATTAACTGCTAATGAAATAATATGAAGTATTCCGTACTCAGTTGAGTAGACATGAAGAATAAACGTTTTGTACGTCTCTTGAGATTTAACCGCGAGACAGAAATTGTTCGTCCCGCTACTTATGTTCGACTGATGGCGAAATAAGATTTTTGTGATTTCAAAGCTAAGCTTTTGAGTATTGTGCGGGCGTCAATCCTATTGTCGTGAAACAAATATATTTAAACTTTATACTGTTTAGCAATAAGGATTACTTTGGAGGAAAACCTACAGTAAATAATTCTGATAGATTTTGCGACTTAAAACGTAAGAGGGATGCTCATATTGGAAAAGTACTGAAAATTCGACCAGAATAGTCGAATTCTTTCCCAATAAATCTTAAAAACCTGGCATCCATTATTTCCTACGGCACAGTCTCGCTATATAAACCGATTTCGCCTAACTTTATTCCGGAAAAGTCCATTTTCATCATCAACACAAAAGTTCAGAAACTGTATCAAAGCCATAAACCGTAGTAGAATTTTTGACTCCCCGTATAACGGACATAAAAGAATCATTTTTCAATTTGCCAATACCGATTCTTGTGAATGTTTCACGCAAAAACGTACACGACACACGATAGCCACCTACGTTGCGGAGTGGAGCGGATTGTTGCTACTTTTTTATTCGCCCGAGTTCCGACAAAAAAGCAATCTATGAATCGGCCGCTTGCCCACAACAGCTTTGCACGCGCAAAACTTCATAACATGACTTACTACTTCGGAATTCGGTCGATAATCGCGCAATTTTAAAATTGGAAATTATTAAACAGCTCGGCCGTGTAATACGAGATTTGCGGCCATGAAAGCCAGTGTCGCTGAGCTTCGTGTATTAGATTACCTACTTTGCGGTTTGTGTAGACGCCATGAGCATTGTGGTTACAAAGCTTCTCACGGTGCGCACTGCTCCTAGCTCGTACGTGTCTAATCCGAATTCCTACTATTGTTTCAAGCGGAAGGTGTTATTAACACGTTTTTTCCACACCTCTAACAGCACTCGTTGGTCTAAAGTCACTTCAGATACGTCCGCGTACCAGATACGTCTTTTGTTTCATTCAAAAAACATTTTATATTCACAGTAGCTCCGAGACATTTGTCCGCTCGTAAGAATATTATTCTACGGGGTATTCTAAAGATACTGTGAAACTGTATGCGGTGTAAGTCTTGTGAACGGTCTGGGTAATTTATTCGTTCCCTAAAGCAGTGCATCACCGAAGACTGCGCTGCTGCTGCCCGTAGCGTGGGCGGCACCCACCATTGTGACAAAATAATGTCTCCTCACTATAACCTTCTTCCACCCACCGTTGCACCCGAAAAAACGCCTTATTCTTAGAACTACACAACTGCTATTCGTGCGCATCGTCGCACCAGATGGTACGCCGCGATAGCGCTGAATAATCAACGCTTAAAACGTCTGGAAAAGGAAGATACGGTAATGTAATATGAATAACAAAACGACAGAGATATATTCCTATTTAATTCTTATTACTTACGACCAACAATGGTCAAATAAATTATATGAGCAAAGTAATTCTATTGCCGTGAATCATGGGTTGTTATGTGCCACTACTGAATCAATAAACGTTAATATAAGGACGTATTCTGTAAATTCGAAGAGTTGTTTTGATCTATTTTTGATTCGGACACGATAGGGTAGGACGATTGTGTTTCTCACTCGAGTCGGCGTCGTGGCTCCAATTTTCCGACAGAGTGAGTTTCCAGCAATTGATGCGTTGTGACGCGGCGACAGCTCGCGAGCTTGCGATTAATTACTTTCGCCAAGTCGACTTCACCGTAGCCGGGTAGGGCTTCGCTTCAACTGTCGTGTAAGTTTTTGTTACACCGTTTTTGCATGCAAAACTCGCAGTCGGAATAAATTGAATTGATACGTGGCAACATCCGACGACACCAGTCGTATCGTCTGTGTAAGCCTTTACTGCACACGTTTTGTTTTATTTATTTTGACGTCTCTTGAAATAAACTTGAAGGCAAGTGCAATCGTGTTTGCCTGTCATTTTTATCAATGTTTAATCGTTAATTGCTTGCAGATCAATCAGATTTTATCCGTTTGTATTAACTGACTTAAATCTGCAACTGCAATCACATTTGTATTTAAGTTGAATAACATAAACGAGCTCGCTTATTTTCATAACATAATTTACCATTACAATCTTGCCTACCAATGCATTGCTTTGGTCTGCCTGCATTTATTCAGTGCTGAAATATAATTCATACGATACGAGCTAAAGTAAACCAACACTATGCAATTATGTCCAAAAAGAAGTAAAAAAGCTTATTTGTGTTGCGTTATTACACTTGTTACAACTATCACGCCATTTCGATATTAGCATACAAATCACACAGACTAACTCAAGTAGCAGTAATTTGGATGTCGTACACGAGAAACCGTTTTCCTTACCTGCCTCCAGGCGTTTAACCTCGCGGAAAATGTGAATAGTAACTTATTCCCGTCAGAGGCAGCGGCTGGGTTCGGCCGGCGATATGTGAATCGACCTAGCATGGACTCCCAACTAGTGGGGCGGGCCCCACTTGGGGCGTAGAGTGACCCAAGGGGGTCGGTCAAAAAATTAACTGCAAATTTATTCAACTTCTTCAATTTGTTTTTGCATTAGAAAAGGTTAAGGCTAGATCCCAAAATCGCTCCATAATGCTTAGGTACTGTAAAAAAAATAAACAAGAAAATAAAATCAAATCTATCCGAAAGGGTGCAAACATTTTAGAATAACTCGTAGAGTGTAGTAATTTTAAAAGAAAGTTAGTGGGGGGGCGTGTATGTCAATAAAAGGTTGGGAACCTCTCACCTAGTGTGTGCGTGGCTTCGTGCCAAGCCGAGGCCGGCGAAGGTGCCTCTGAATCCGACTGCATGCATGTTAGTACGTGTATACTGATTTATGGGACCAACTTTACCAGTGCTAAGCAGTTTGTGTGTGATTATAATAAGGACAGAAGGGACGAAACGGGTTTTGATATTTGTTTTTGGGATGATTTTTGAAATTGTTTTCACGTTTGTGAAATGTAGACATATGAGTGGTTTTTCTGTCTTCTAAAACAGTTACAATCTTGCATTCTGATCGCGTAATCAAGGTTACAGACATGACTGTTATAGAAATTCCGTTATATTATGTTATGGGAAATCAAGATGTTCATCGTGTTATTATTTCTACAATATCAAGTGGTTACGACCAATGCTCACATAGTCATGCCCATTATTTTAATGACTCTAATTATATCAACAACAGTCTTTTTGCAATACTCGTTTCTTGATAGAATTTAAAATAAAATATTTCTTTACAGTAATTTGAGAGTGTTAATAACTGCAGGTAAGCCGCATTCTGAAAAAATATACCTCAACCAAAATTACCACTAACTATGCAAGTTATTAAGTACCAAAACAAACAAGCTTTAACCAGCAACACTACATAATAGAGTAACTAAGCTAACTACAGTAGGTACCTAGACTGTAATTGAGACTTAGTCTAAGCTTTGACATGCTAATGTGGTGGCCAAGCAACATGTGGCCAGCGACACACGCCACGCCACTTCGACCGAGAAATTGACTTGGTCAGCCACTTGCAAAGTTGCGACGTTTTTATGTAATAGGAGTCTACTCTGTACTACTGTACTTGTCTAGAATAATTTAGTTGAATTATTTTAGCATATCTAAAAGTACCTTACGCTTTCCCTCGGTGCTTCAAAAAACATTGACAAGAATTTATTTGGCTGTCTACAATCTGTGTTCTATAATATTGTATCAATTTATAGCTACAATTAAGAACCCAATGTGTAAAAAAATAATAGTATGAATTAATATGTTTTGTAAAATATTGGTATTCAGCTGCATCCGGTTAGACTGGAAGCCAACCCCAACATAGTTGGGAAAAGGCTAGGTAGCTGATGATGTGTAATATGTTTTGTGACTAAAAATTGCGATAATATGATGGACCAAGGATTGTAGAAAATCTAATAAATTCGTTACGATGTTTATATCTTTTTGAGGCTGAATGTAGGTACTTAGTAGCGATGGATAAAGAAGTTACTTACCCGATACCCATGTCTATTAAATGATAGTTTTTTTGTTAAAACATGTAGTTCTCGTGGCTTAGTGAGAGAAACTCTTCCATTATTAACAAACACCCCTTTAGGTGAACCTAGCAACACTGCCTTTAGAGTAGATAGGGAATTGTCAATGTATATGTAGTTTCATAAACATGTAAATGTTTGGAGCTTTGTTCATAAAAGGAGTGAATTCATTAATTTCAGTGAATCATAATCATTAATTTCCAAAATGTATTTACTTTTATATTTGTCCTAAAATATTTCAACACGCAATTGTCACATTATAAACGTAATCAATCAAATTAAATCTCTACACCTATTTTAAAGGGGATAATAAATATTAAACAAAGAAATGACAACCCTAACTTCTAAGGCATAAAGCGTAAAATTGCAAAATAGGAAATCCACCCTTGAAACGGTTGTCACTCGAAATTGACATCTGGCATTTGCTTTGATATTATTGACGGGCTAATTCATTAGTCTTCACTCTGGGGGCAAACGGTAGTGCGAGCATGCATATGTTTTTGTTACTTTGTGTAGAACCTTGTTGGCTTTGATATAGAGTTGAATTTGGAACGCTATGCGAATGTATAGAGCATTTGCGTAGCTTTAAATTTTGAGAGCTTTTTTCAATATTGGTATTCAAGTCACGAAATTTTATTATTTATTACTGGTTCGATATAAGAGAAAAACAAACGCTGTCTCCAAACTTATTTCAAAAATCAACAACAAAAAAGCTCATACTAATATGTTACACAAGAATAACGTAACGTTGTATGTAATTTTGCCAAACAACATAATTTATGTTCCCATTTTCCTTGAACTCAGCTTCGAGACTAAAAATAAGCTCATTACTCCAAACCTATTTTCTTTACCGATAACTGAAGAACTTGAACAGCCTTCACCTTGTTCGTGTCCATGAAAAATCTGAATCCTTACTCAGTATCGCGTGACATTGAATTATAAGACAAATCGAATCCATTCTAGTATTCAGAACAACTATTTTTGCTTGACTGTAAGAGTAAGTGGTCTGCCAACCATTTTTCTTTTCCTGCCAGTCTTAGAATGGAGAATAATGTAGCGTGCCAGTCAATTATTTACCCGTGCGCGATGTAAGGGTTAGTTTGGAAGTAGCTGAAGTGAAAATCGGTTACTAAAATGATAATAAGCGTTGAAGTTTTGTTGGTTACTGTTGCAGCTTTAGAAACGATTGAATAATCAACACGTTATCGTTGATTATTCAATAGTTTCTTCAACATCACGAATTTTTAAATCGACTTCGACTGTCTTTCATAAATACATTAGAAGTTTTATTTGACATCATCGTGTATTCCACAAACGGTAGGCTTCGTTAGATTTGGGGTCAGTGATTGTTTTTTGTTAAGCTTTGGTAATAAACACTCATTTCTCGAATTAAAGTGTTCTATTCAAAATATGGAAAACTTCTTTTCATATACATAAACTCTTTTTCAATGCCGCAGAAAACCCTGTAAGGTACATTAATTCTGACTATTTTTTTATCTCTCTAGCTGTATTTGAAAGAGTCCATATGACGTATATGACGTTCTCTGTGAAAATATTCGTCAAAAGCATCGCAAACATATTTCCAAGCTAGCATGGCTGATGGCTGTATGTCTAAAGCAAAGGGGAACAAAGCTCCACTGTGTCCTAATCGTATGAATAAAGAGACAACACAGGCGCTTCCTTGCCTTTATTGGTTTCGCAATTGCCTACCGTCGAAGCCTGTAATTGGTCCAATGCTTTTCACTTCTCTACCCGATCTAACAAACTTTCCACTCTAGCTATATTAACTTGCTAACAGTATACGTAAATTTGATTTTGCCATTAACACATGGGAGGTATGTGAGGGATAGTGTTGTTATGTTGTAGTTTCCCGTTGAGGAAAATTCACCCTTAGCTGCATTGTGACTAACGGATAAGGAGCTTAGTCAACGGGGCTACCTGAAACTTTCCTTCATCACGAAATCATGGGTTTCCAAAGGCTTTGCGTGCTGCGATTTCTTGTTAATTTGGGCTCCTTATTCTGTTTATTTGATTAGGTAACTTGTAAGAGCTACTTTATCGACAACTTTTGAATAAACTTCTCCCTAACATTTATGAAAACGTTCATCGGCGATGTCTCGCTAGACGCTTTACATTCCTGATTCGTGTCTCCGGCTCGCGCCCTTAGCCTTGCAGTTCCGAAGGGTACGTATTTCCGATTAAAGCACCTTACTTCCCCCTCACCTTCCTCACTTATTGTGTCACCCTTGTCACGATTTTTCATAGACGTGGTTCTCGCATCCTCTTCAACACACTTGATTTGCGAAGCACGTATACTTCACCAACATTAAATTACATCAAATCCTTTATTTTGAACTTTCAGCCTTTGTAATAAGGATTGTCTTAGCCGCAAAGTAATCTTAGTAATGTGCCCAGACTATCTCATCGTATTGTCTGAGTTGTAGGGGCGGTGTTTCGTTCTGCGGCGACATCGTTCAGTGCACCTTATTGGAAAAATAAATCGAATAGTCTAAGCTTTCGTGCCTGGCCGTCGTTATCAATAATCCAAGTACGTTCTCGACTTCTTACCGTCCAATTGATTTAAGCACCCACTTAGTATGGCGTGAAATTATCTTGAATTCGACTGGCAAATAGCGTTAGTAGAATAGATTTTGCTAATAAATTGAGAACGGTAATTTCTAGTCCATAAATAGTCTGCCTCATAAACAAGTGATTTGTTATTCAATGTTAAATTATCATATTTTATTCATACATTGTTTGTTATATCAAACATGACAGCATTTTCTCATAAAATCTTGTTTGAAATAAATATAGTTTTGCAAGTTCATAAATTATTTGCTTTGATAACCTGAATGACAGCTAAATGAAAACATTATTTTCATTACAGACAATGCTTCAAAGAATTTAATAAGAAGGTTAATTTAAAGTATCAGCAAAAACGTTAATGAGTAGTCCTCATACAGTTTATTACTGCCATTAAATATCTCATACAATACCCACCTCAAGCAATTACCACGTTTTCAACGAGCCAAGTCCGCGACCCAATTAAAATAATGCAATTGTAAAAGAATAAAACCGATATATTATCATTTATTACGGTTCAATCACTAACTATATGACGGACAATTTCTTGTTAATAATGCTTGTGGTCAGCCATTTTTATTTATGCGTCGTCATGGTAACGGCATATAGTTTTTGCAGGCGGAACCCCTTTGTTGGAAAAACTTCGAGTCAGTTAATTACGGTATGTGAAGTTTTGGCAGGTTTGTGAGTTTTTACGTTCCCTGTCCGTGCGATGGTGGTTAGTTAAGCGTGAGGTTTAAGTAAAAGGAAAACGAGTTCCCACTTTGTTTTATACTTAGTTGTTTAATTATGTGTGTGAAAAACTTTACATTGTTATTAATAACAAGTTTGAGACATGTAATTAAAACAAAGTGAAACCAAAAAAGGGGCACGTATCACGATGCTCAGCACGAAAAAAGGGACTAAGAAGGTGGACGATTCCCACATGCTTCTGAAATATCTGTGTTGTTATCTCGTAAAAGTATCTCATCCATTCAGTATCTAAACGTTGAATACAACAACAATTCCGTAGATAAGACAGATTTTTATTAAAAGTTTCATTTTCTGTTATTATTATGCCTTAGGGCTGATTTTACCAGTCTATATCAATCATATATTTTATCCGTGGAATAAAATTGATGTCTGACAGTTCTAGTATGGAAAAAACTGTCAAAAAATAAAAATTTAATCTCAGGATAACACTTATTCTAGGTATAAAAGTTTGGTGGAATTCGCCCTTAATCAAATTAAAATAAAAACATAAAATTACTTTACCTAATTAAACTCTAACTAAACGCCTTCAAGCGTATAACAATCAAACTTCCTCATTAACACAACAAAAGAATAACAAAACTCCGGCAACCCTAAAAATCATTAGCAAACTAGTTTAATAACAAAAGCAACAGCCGAGACCTCTAACTTGGCAAAGTAAATAAATCAGAACTTGGCTCACACCACTACCGAGCACCGTCAGAACTATACCGCACGTAGATAAGCCGAGGTGGCCATTAATGTGGATAAATAACTTTTTTACCGACAAATTACCGATAGTGCGGGACTAGGAAAAAAAATGCACAGTTCATTGTGGCTACTCGTAGAACTGTTCCCTAGTATTCTAATTAAAAAAAAAATTAAAGGCAAAGAAGGCATTCTTTTATTTTTTTCTTTGCAAAGTGCATTATAAAACGCTATAATACCTACCTATCTACATCGTAGCTAAACAATAACAGCCGCACGGGACGATCGATCGGGGTAAGCTACGCTTGCCGCGGTTGGTATGTGGATGGGTGAAAGCACGTTAGGCGATTGGCCCCGGCTGTCATTCGTGGATCTTTGACAGTCGTTACTAGTAGTCAGTCTTACCAAGGGGTATCGTGGGGGGGCAGTGGCTCCATGTAAAATACTGGTTTTGAGCTGCATCCGGTTAAACTGGAAGCCGACCCCAATATATTTGGGAAAAGACTAGACAGATGATGACCTACCCATCTACATTTGCGTGATTTTGGAGGAGTATGATATTAAAGATTATTTGCGTTTTTGTAACAAGTTTAGTCTTATCCAGCTGTGAAAACTTATCCAGCACTAGGGGTCTACTCCGAAGTGCAATGTGCGAATGTTCGGATCGGACTGACACATGGCCGAACTGAATATTATTGAAAACTGCGAAAAAAAATTGGATCGGCTGAGTTGGATAGGGCCCAGTCAATATTCGAAAGAGTGTAGGATTGTACGATCAGGACCGACCGAACCCAATAGTAACTTCATAGCAGGAAACGGCCGAACATTCGGCCGATACTACTTCGGAATGGAGCCCCTGGACTTCGACTTTACTAATATCGTAGGTATCAATAATTCATCATCATCATCATCTCAGCTGAAAGAAGTCCACTGCTGGACATAGGCCTCCCCCAAGCACCTCTACTTCGACCGGTTCTGTGCTTCCATTCGGATGCCTGCGGCCTTAGGTCATCGTCCAATAATTAGAGTTGTGAAAATAATACTTAGTTCAAAATTAGTAGAAACGCATAAAAAATCGCCCCCTATTACATGGGACTTAAACATAACTGGCGAAACGTGGGTGTACCTACTATAGGTACTATCGCCAAAATCTATATCTGACCACCCCGTAAGGACTATTCCTGCTTGCAGCGCAAAAAAGTATCCTCTTTTGTTTTAGTTATGGACGCAGCTGTGGTCATCATGTGCACGGGATTTTGTTTTCAAAATGGTCAGATAGGTTTTGGCGATAGTACACCTTACCACCTTACTCTACGTGGAATACAGGCGTGAAAATGTTACATTCCACAAAATTTTCTCACAAACAGTCAGCAATACAAGACTCGAACCGCAAATTAATCAACAAAAATCGATACACTGTCCAATATTGATAACATTACGGACGATCATATTTCATGATCACTTGATTGATTTACAACGGTCGAGATGCTTGCTTTCCAATTCGATTTATTGTTTGCGGTCGCCGGTAAATAATGTTCGGATGTAAAGTGGCAAGAAGTGACACTTGAAACTTGAAATGCAAATAATGTTTATTTGATTTGTGTTTGTTGTTCAATTACTTAGAAGTTTTGTTTACAACTGAAGCAAATATCTTCGTCTATTTTCTCAGGCCTCGGTGTTTTATACAAGCTGTAAAAAGGTTGGTCTTTGGCCGCTTTGGACAGAGGAAAGAGAGAAGGGAGCCTTTTGCCCAGCAGTGGAGCAGTAACGGCCAGTAAAAAAAACTACAAATTAAATTATGAAATTGTTTACAAACTCGAGCTTTAGGCAAAGTCGAAAGACACACATTTCACAAGACATTGAAAGTTTTATGAATTACGACGTAAGTTCGAGCAGTTGATTAACTTGATATAAAATAAATATAAAAAAATGGACACTCTTTATCTTTTCATTGCGTGAGACGGCTACCAATATATCCAAGTCGAGACAGGTACAAAAAACATTCGGTTTGGCACTTCGAGCAGGTTTCTTTTTTGTCTACACAATTAATCAGTTTTATACGTGGCTGCGTATTTGTACATCCAAACGTTCAAATTAATCTTTCGAGTGAATCCACAATATTTGATTGATTTGTTTGGATACATTTAATTGAGTTGATGGCCTGATAATAAGATAAATATGAAAATAAATAAATCTTAAAATTATTTATAAAAAATACCAAATGTAATGTAGTAATCAATGATATTTGTTGGTTTTGTATCTTATATTTTATAAACAAGGGCTCAATAGTAGCATAGTAACCGTTTTGATCGTGTATTTTGCTACCTATAATTTATACTACGTCGTAGGTGTTATTAGATTGTCGTATAGTTTTTTTCAGAGATCTTTTTATCCTTCAAATCTTTTGTAGTAAATAGTAGGTAGTCAATCTCTTCCAGTAACGCATGCATTTACATCCAAGTAAACTATTAAATGATTCCAATCGCTCGGGGCATGCGAGTGGAGCTATCAATGCTGGCTACCTCAGGTCATCAGGTCAAGCTTGAATAAAAACTAGCCTGGCATGTGGCCATTTTTATTTCTTTTGTGCTTTCACAGAGGATGAAAAGTAGCATTAACTTATTAGAATATTGTCTGTCCCCGATGAAGAATGATAAACCATTGTACCGGACTATGAAGAGTCATCATCATCTTTCTACTCCTGTCTCTGTATGATATTTACGGTTGAAATTAAAAAAAGAAAAGAAATGCGTTCCTGGCAAAACGTATGTGGTGTGACTTTTAATGATAGGCTGAGAAAGTGAGAGGGATGTGACTAGAAACGCCGGGAGGGGACGCCCTAGGACGACATATAGATATAGTGACCTTATTGGTTATGTTCTTCAGAGAGATCAGGTGCGAATTACTCGCACCGGCGTGCGTGTATGACCAGAAGGCCAACTGTCGTAATTTAAAACGTTCAAAATTTAGTCGCAGTCTCATCACAGCGACAAACAAATGTCAAAAACTTGTCAAAATGTAGGGAAATTAGAGGTATTTTTGACAGATTGAGACAGATCAGACTGTGAACGTAAACGAGGCAAAAGGAGTACCTATGCAAGGATCGTAGCCTACCTGCGGCAGAAACTACGGAACACCATCGCGCGTTCCGTAGTCTCGACCTACCCCTACTACCTACTAAGGCGTGAGTTTATGTATATTTTTCTAAATAAAATCTATTCAGCGTCCCTAAAATTACAGCGATGCCGTATTTAAATACGAGGCCCTCTCAAATTAACAAAACCCAGTACAAATGCACACAAAAGCAAGGAATAATGTTACTCGGACATGAAATTAAATGACTTTTTCCTGTCATTTAATACGGAGTAATAAAGCCGTCGTCAAATATACATCCATCACAGCAAATCATCTGTGCAACGTTGACGATCGTCCATTATTTATTTGGCAACGATCATCATCATTATGTACGGAAACCTTGGAAGATGTGAAAGGTAAATGCGACAAGCGAATTTATCAGAACTGACTGTTTGAAAGATTATGTAAATAATTTATCGTTAGATAAGTATATTAATCAAATATTCAAAGACAGGTGATACCTACCAATCCGCAATGGGTCCGTGTGGTGGTTTACAGCCCACTCACTGAGATCCGTGTCCCACCGGCCCAGTAGTGGGAAAATTATAAATAATTATAATTAGTTATGGGCTGATTACGCTTATATTAACCCTTCCCGCCCCACAGGGCAAAGACCTCCCCTCCATTATTTGTACTTCTTATGTTCGCTGTTGTTTATCAAGTCTTGCAAGAAACAGTCTAGTTCCATCTCGTCATTTTCACCTGGGTCTAAATCTTCAATCTTAAAATATGTCAAAGTAAATAATCGGGTAAATAAATCGTAAACTAAGTGGTCAGTCTCTTAATAAGTTAGATACTCTGCAAAAAATAATAATAAAGTACACATATTAAAAAAAAACTGTCGCTGGCAATGGTAGCTTTTTTACAAAATGACTCATCATCCGACTATTTGGATATATTGTCTTACCCCCCAATCAGTAGGTAACCCATATGGCGTTAAAGAAAAAACATTCCCAAAGATATCAATATGGTAAACACCCAAACATTCCCAATTCTAATGACGTGATCACGTGAGCGCCGTGTCTACATCCGTTACTCGCGGTTTCGCGGCTTCGCGGCGCAACCGCGAGTGCGTACTGCGCCCAATTACATCGAAACGCGTTGTTCCCTTCCATAATAAGTAAACTATGATTTTGTCTCTTACTTGATTGGTTACGTATAAGATTTCTCACAACCTAATCGCAATACGAGTTTCACCAGAAATCTGTCTGTGTTAGACTAAGCGAAGTTTTTGTAATAATAATGGCATACGTCATTTTTTCCCTAAACCCATAGCGTTAAATAAAAAACATCCCCAAAGTTACCAATATAGCAGCAGGTAATAACAACACACAAACATTACCAATTCTAATGTGTCCACATCCGTTACTCGCGGTTGCCTTTCCCTTGTACCGAAACAGAAGTACGAACTGCGCCCAATTACATCGAAACGCGTTGTTCCCTACCATAATTTGTCCGAAGATCACAGTAATTTAGCATTTTGTAATATTCCATTATAAGTAGCATCCGGGTGACGAATAAATTGTAGACGGTCAAATTGATTGCGGACAAAAACTGCACTGTTGGAAGGTATTCGGTTAATTTAGATGCATGGGAACCGATTTTGTACTGACTACGGTGAAGGGTAATCAAGTCGTGTGAATTGCATGCGGTTGCATACCAATTAATGTTTGGACTAAGTATTAGGTAGGAGATTGATTTGTCAGATTCCTGACAAAAACTGCAAGGATAATCGAGCACCTTTTCTGTGTATGCATTAGAAGGTCATTTCGAGTATCTTAATGGACAGATATTATAATTTACGAGTGAAGTTTGGCCAACGAAAAATCTCATCAAACTATTTTCTATGGGTATCCTTTCGACATAAAAAATGGGCGCCAGACATTATAAACTTCAAAATAGCTTTACTATTCCGAAACACCACCCTACAAAGGGCATGAATGATTAAAGTGCGCACATGTACGAACATGTACATACATACATCAGTGTATGTCAGAGGGCACGTCATAATCCACCCAAGCACAAAGATTAACATTTAAACAAGTTTTATGTAAATCATACTGGATAAAACCAGTTTCATTTTTGTGATCGCTCGCTTGAAAATGCTTGCTTTCTTTGAAATTGCATCCTTTTTTAGATTAGTTTCTACTGAAGGATTCTTAATTTCGTGTAATATTTAAGTGAAGTTGTAGTTGGCTATGTAAATTAACTCCAGAAAATAGAATTGCTCTTCTATTAGGAAAAGAAGTAAATATAAATTACTTTTTGGTTGAAGAAGCTCTCTTAAAAGACGTTTGGTCTGCTCTTTGCAAAACAAAACAATAACAATGATTCATAAAAAAGAGGCGTCAATTCACTTGACGGAAAACGTGATTTGAATTGATTTAAAAAACAGCCAATCACAGCGCGTTAAAATGTCAGTTACAGTATCAACCAATGAGATGAAGACGCAAAAAGCAGTAGCAATTCTATGAGGTTGAACATTCGAATACCTACATTGACTTTGAATACCATTTAGCGACCTTGAACCGCCCGGAATGTGCCTTTTCGGCTAATAAATGAGTGGCTAGCCTCGGTCCCGGTGACGTATAGATTTTCATTGAAGGTTTAGTCGAGTAGTAAAATACGATAGTATATGTATATAGTGATTGTGTGTATGGGCTGAAAATATTTGTATCATGTGAAGAGAGAAATAAAAGATATGATTGTTTCAATTTGATATTCCTAAATATGTAGTTATAATCTACAGACAGTCGACAGAACCGAGTTTGACAGTCGTTACGGGTCGCCAGAAACCCGAAAGTCAGTCTTACCAAGGGGTAACGTATCACCCAATAACTGGGTTGTGGAGGTCAGATAGGCAGTCGCTCCATGTAAAATACTGGTATTCAGCTACATCCGGTAAGACTGGAAGCTGACCCCAACATAGTTGGGGAAAAGGCTAGGTAGACGATGAAATATTTATAATCTACGTCAAATTGCATTGATTACTTTAGTTAGAACTAGAATAAAATACAAGTTTATTGAGAACCTGTTTGGCCTTAGAAATAAAACATATTATTACGTCCTAATTAAGTTATCCAATAAACATCTCAAATAGCCCAAAAGCCGATCAAAGCTGCGGTCATCGCTAGTTATAAACAAATTACTTTCTTCGGAATGTTCTAATGAAATAGCCTAGTCTTATAGCTCCCCATAAGTTTTACGACACCAATATTAAAGGTATTTGAACCAATTAGCGAGCTATGCAGTCACCACCCCCTCTATATAACCCCGCCTTGTTCTTTGTTCAGTTCAAGAACTAAATAATGGAGTACAATTACTATTGTTTTACCCTTTGGTAATATAACCCTTGATCAAAAAATCATGGCTGCATAAAACCATTGTGGTGGCTGACACAAATACATAAACAGTAGGTACTGCTGTTGTACTTTATATATTTGTACATTATGTGCGTAGCTTTATGTTGATAAATATTTTGACATTCAGATCTCCCTAAATCAAAATGAAAAATAAGGCATCAAGAGTATGTATTTGGTGCGTAATGCTTTGTTTTCGTAACCAAAACAAACAAAAGCTGTCGAAGCTAAAGCGTGACGGGGAACTAGACAGCAGCTCAAGAGAAAGAAAATCATAATAAACCCCAACATAAAATAGTTTACTTCCATTTCCATCAATCTACAAACATATGCGTGAAAACATCATCCTTTTACCGCCGTGTAAAAACCTTACGGCACATGGAATAGAAAACGCCATTTGCAGCGCATCCGTAATCTACTATCGAGTTGCTATCGTATCCGTCGACTGACTGATTCGATTTCGCCGCGCTCTTCTTCGTGTGAAAATAACACGTCACTCAAATACAAACGATAATAAATTCAATTTTCTCTCACCCTAGCTGGCGAAATGACGGCCGGACAGGATTAAACCGCGTTCCATTCACCTTTTGTTCGCCACATTTTCTCCGTACGTTTATTTTTTTTTTTTCGGACCGTTTGTCTCTTTTTCGTACGTTTCCGAGGCGGACGGTAAATCGGCTGTTTGCGGATAAAAAAACTTATTGCTAATGAAAGAATAATGAAATGTCTTTATATTCTATGTGAATCAAAGTGGCCTTTGACTGTTTTGCTCTTTATGAGCTCCTTGGAAGTTTACATCTTCAATCTGTATTACAATCCTTTCTCTCATAAATTAATATGTAATGTTTTCTAATAAGAATTTAATGGACCATTTATTTATTGTCCTCCTGGTCAATTTCCTCGGTATTGCGCTAACGCTAACACTGTTGCAGAACTAAAGTGTCGCGTCGTTTCTCAGAATTCATGATCGTGTTACCTCGCACTGCCGCCAATTAAACCACGTCCTACCCTCGTTTTGTTTTTATTGCACACACGATACGCGGATTGAGTCGGCACTAACTTACGCCGTCTGATAGGTATTTTAAAAGAATTCCTTTAATGTAAGATTAACATTTAAAGCTACTTTAGAGCTGTGGGATGATATCAGTATTAACAATAAAATGGGGACCTGAGTTTTGGTATTCGAAAGGCTTAATTACAAAAGTCCGTTTTGGCGTTTTATTTTTATTACTTACTGTAAATGGCCGAAAGAGGTCAACGAACTACTTAAATAATGAGCACGCATGACCAAATTCCGTATATTAATTTAGTTAGTAGCTTACCTACCTGAAGGAAGGATTAGGGAAAATGTAGAGCATGTTTTAAGGTAGAGAAAACGGTTTTACAATTTACCATTTCAGTTAGAAATACCTATTTGATTCAAACCGTGAACCTCCGGAGATTACAAAGCACGTTTTAAATCTTTTACGAAACATTCAATTCCCGAACCCACGTCTATGAAGATTTAATTTCGAAAATCGAATAATCCGAACCGACTTCGTGTACGTTCGGTACCCACACGAATATCGGGTTCCATAATAGCGCTCCGCAGAGAAAATGTTTTATTGGCCTTGTCGCCTCTCCAGCCAGCAATAAAAGGCAAGACTATCGCGGTGTATAAAACGCACCTTTATTATTTCTTTGTTTTGCATTGGATTGTTCGACTTCGCGTTTGCAGTATCGACAATCGGATGATGAACGTAACCACAGTCGCAACGTCGAGCTACCATTTTCATGTCACCCTATTCAAACCTGTCGATTTGAGGTTTGACTGTAAATTGAGGGCAATTTCACTATCATTAATTTATCCGTCTATTTTCCTTGAGGTAAAATGCAGTTGATTGGTCGATTGTTATTAAATTTGGTCAGCGCGGTGCGGTACTATAAACTTTTTAGTTAATTTATTCGATTACGTGTGCAAACTTCAGTGTCCCATAATCTAAAGTTACATCCAATAAATCGATAAACCGTTTTTGACAAAAGGTAACGGTACCCGATATGCGTCCAATAACAAAATTAAGGTTGCAAAAAATGCGTGCTCCGTTCACTGAATCGGCAATTTGCATGCGTAACATCAAGCCGTAACTACCTGGCTCCGGCCCGAATTATCCAGAATAAGGTGCAATATTTTTTTTATTTTTTTGTTATTTAGGTAAAGTTCAGTCACGAAATTCACTAACCAGATTATGAATTTAAAGGAAACTGCGACTAATATTTTCACGTTTTATTATTACCCAAGTGACAGGTATTTTATAATTTGATCCCAGCTAGTTTATAGGAAAGTTATTTAGTGCCTCGATGAGTTAACATGAAGTTTCTTATTTTATTAGTTCTATGTATTTTTTTAGTTTTGGTTATCGATTACAGCGTCCATCTCGAATTTCAGAAAAACCGGATTTATAATGAGTTTTTAAATGACTTTTAAGAATTAAAACACGTAGGTAGCTTATTTTAGAGCTTATGATGGAAATATAACATTATATCTATTAAAAATATTCTTTATTGCGCACAACATTTTATAATATTACGTAGATAAACTTTTTATCAGAGTAACACATTTTTATATTTCTTAAAAACAAATAAGTACACAAAACAAGATTTCTACAATTTTAAGTGGCCACACTACACCGTAATAAACTTACACCGTAATAGAATTTTAATAACTCCGACTTTTAGTCGCAAGCGGCATCGTTTCAAGTATAATCGCGGGTGGCGGTCACCGCTAGTCACTGGAGCCTGGGAGTGCTCGACCGATCGTAGCCAACTTGATACGTTGACAATTCAATACCTTGCATTAAAGATAAGGCTTATTACAAACTATCACACGACGTTTTGAACGACAGTGCACATAAAAATCTTTGTGGGAGTCCGAATGGTAGGAAAGATGGTGTGTCAAATTGAAGACGAGTTTTAGAAGGTCATACAACATAACTACTAAAAAGTTAAAACAAAATTAAAAGAAAAAAAAAATTAAAAAACTAGCTTGTATTAGGTAGGTACTTGTTAATAAAAACAACTAAAAAGTTAAAAATAATTTAAATCTGATGAGAAAAATACCATTATATAGGTACCTACTAAATAAAAGCATGTTACATTACATGTTGCATAACAAGTACCTAATACAAGTTTTTTTTTTTAAGTTTTTTTTTTCTTTTAATTTACTTTTTTAGTATTTTTGATGCGAGATTGACTATGGCGCAGTTCGTAGCGCGTTGCAGTGTTTTTCCGTATTAACGGAAAAACACTGCAACGCGTTCGTTCATTAGAACGAACGAACTTATTTTCCCAATGATGGGGTCGCATATTCACGTCCACTAACCCATCAAAAACGGTCCACCCATCAAGACGCATCAAACTCGACGCGGTTGTGTCGCTTATTTACTGAGTACTCGTCAAGACGAATCATACGTGCCCAAACTCTATGGCATTGTGTCGTTTAATTACCGAGTTCCCATGGCCATCTTCTAGCTCCATCGTCAGATCCTGGTTACCACCTAGCAACAAAGTACTATTCAAGGATCAAACGAGTCCAAACTCGATGGGGTTGTGTCGTTTAACTACCGAGTTTCTATGGCCACCTCCCGGTTCCATGATCAGATCAGCTCCATGACATAATCATTTTGTATTGTCGTCCGATTTACACATGCATGCAAAAATCCAGTTCAATCGGTAACCGGGAAGTGGTTCAAATTTAACTTGCAAGATTTGATTACAGACCAACATCGGGACAGGTGAAACTAAATAAAAGCTTGTAATAAAAACGTGTACTTTTTTATTCATACTTCATTGCATAAAATCCAATTCAAATCAACTAATAACTCAAAACATCATGGGTTAAAATTACGAAACATTATTTTGTTTCTTTTAAGGTAATTTAGGTAAATTGACTTTTTTTATTGACAATATCAACTACTATTAAAATTTCGAGTACCTAACGCAGTTCGTGTCACAACATTATTAACAAGAATGTCCATCGTTCAAGATAATAGGAATGCACATAATTGAAGGAAATAGCTGGGAAGCGTGATGTCGTCTTCAGCAGTTTTAATTAAAGAACTATCCAAAGGAATTTTCTTAACTAGTTTTAATGCGTAAACTGTAAAGTAGCTCCATAAAGTCAGCTAACAAAGTGTATATGTTCTTATACAAGAGTATTAGAATAGCTAACTAGATATGCTTCGCTTATCAGTTACTGAAACCAACGCTCATAGGTATTCTAGAACGTTGCTTACTTTAAAAGTTTGAAATTTTGAATTCTCGACTCTAGTACAGAATAACACTGTCAGTTTCATACATATAGACAGTTATGCTTGAGCTTCGTTACTTAATCAGCTTTTTAATTGCGTAACACACTAACAGTAGGAATGGCTTTCATGTTGACAGTTCAACAACATTCATTGCGTTATTTATGTTGTTGAGCAGACCTTTTTTTCAAACATATCAAGCAATGGATTATCAATATCCTTCAAAATGATTCAGATTGTGATTGATGGTGTGTAATACAATTACAGCCCCCAGCGACACACTAAGCCGAGGTCCGTATCCCACAGGGGGTGCCCTTAGCGTGTAATTATGGAGTCCTTAAATTTATTGAGGCACCCACAGGCAAGCCCGGTTAAGCAGCCGACAACCTTTTAGATTGCTCTACAAGATGTCATATATGTATAAAAAAAGAGCTTCTTTACAGAATACGGCCTTAGTGAAAAATTAAGAACTCGTCAGAATACAGCCGCGGAGAGTTCCTTCGACTATTCCACTAGATAAGATAATGCGTGGCAGCGTGGCCTATGATTCCCGATTACTGACTGCACCGACTACATGCTATTGCAGCTCACTAAAAGCGCTAGAGCTGTAAGATAACACGTAGAGGTGCGACTCGATGGCATGCATAGCTTTAGCGAAACCTCCTATGGTATACAGGGTGTAAGGTACATCGACACGCAAACTGTAATCATGAATTCAGTTGATTATAGACCCACGAGCGTTTAAATTCGTCGATTATTAAAAAAAAAGACAGCTGTTTCACACTGTCAAAATATATGAAATTGCAATTTTCTACTAAAGAAAAACTTTAGCGACAGTATCGTTGAAATTTTTCAGTCTAGAATCATGTACTGAATTCATGATAACATTTTGCCAGTCGATGTCCCTAACACCCTGTATTTGACCCTTTAGTAAAGGTAAAAACCAGTTACGTATCACGCAATGGATCACGTTCGTACGTTGTGTGCTTGGCTTTATTCTGTAAAGTGAGATTTTAGTAAGAAATAAGCTTTATCGGAGGTCTGTACCGAGTTTGAGTGTTAGGTGTACAAGTTTTTACTTTTATTGTACCCATGGGATTTGACTAAGGACGTACTTTATAAAAAACTCAAATATGTAGACAAAATAATAATAAAATTGTCCTCCGAACCGTATTTCGGCCATTGCGGCCAATCTCCATGGAGACTAGCCTTCGGCGCGGGAGATGTTATACTTAGTGCAAAAGTATGTGCGCAGACACAGGTACTTATAGAGTGCGAGAAATTGGACTAATAGAGTGCGAGAAGAGAGAGTTCTCTTCTCGCACTCTATTAGTCCAATTGGAAGGCACGCTATGTGACACGACCGGAGAGAGATCAGTCGCAGGACCAACGGAAACGAACGACGGAGGAAGGGATGAAATACATTGGAAGAAAATGCTTATTTTCCAATATGTGTGTTTCTAGAATACTGACTACCTGGAATTTCTTTCAACTTTAGCTTCGTCAATACAAATCAAATGCGACGCGTGTATAATTTACTCTGAAACTTCTTAGAACGTTTCTCTTCTAAGTGCCGCATGAAATTGTGTCTTGTGATTATTTTTATTATACTTTGTTTCAACGAAAGGCATTTTGTGATTTAACATAAAGCCATTTTAGGGTTCCGTAGTTCTGACAAGGAACCCTTATAGTTTCGTCATGTCCAGACGGACATGACGACGGACGACGGTCTCTTAGCAAAACCTCGTACAGACACAGACGTCTGTCTGTCCAAGGTTTTGGTAAGAGACCGTTAGTACTAGAAAGCTGTAATTTTGTAGGAGTGTGTATATCAATTACGCCGACAAAGTGGTAAAATAAAATTTTGGAAATATTTTTTTTAGGGTAGCTCCCCTACATGTGAAGTGGGGATGAATATAATTTAATATGTAATTTTGACCTATTCAAGGATACCCACGAAAAAAATATTCATCCCCACTTCACATGTAGGGGTGAAGTGGGGATGAATATTTTTTTCTAAAATTATTTTTCAATTTAATGCTTCATTAACGAAATATTAAACTTTAAAGTGTAAATTTTTGTTCCAGTAGGGCTCCCCCCCCCCCCCCACCCCTCCAAAAGCTATTGGCTTGAAAAATCTGGAAAAATTCACGATGATAGTGCATTTCATGAACTTTAAAGGAAAATGATAGCGGTTAAGATAACTTTATTAGTTTAGCAGTAATAGTCGTTGACCTTGGGTGTTGGATAATTGTGTACCAAATACAAAATCCTTAGCATTAATCCTTTAAAGTGACTAAGGTGAAGTAGTTGCTTGTTTATAACGGGTAAAGACTTGCAGTGAATATTATAACCATTAACTGCTAATATCTGTACCATTACTTATATTCAGAATAAAGAACAACATAATCGTACTATATTGTCATAACGGGCTACTACGGAACCCTACACTGTGCGTGGCCTGATACGCACTTGGCCGGTTTTTTATTTTTCTATAAAAACAAATCTGACCATTCATATTTCTTTTTTCAGGTAAGCATTCCATAAAAGCCAAAAGTCTTTAACTCTCAATGAATACGGTAAGTCATACGAGTTCAAGCTCAACTCATGCGCCCTTTGATGCTTCATTCTAATACGCGTGTAAGAATACAATGATGCATGCTCCCTAGATGTGTTAGGAGTAATAATTGTCGCGTGCATTTAGTAAAGTGAAATAGTAACGAAGTGTGCTTGAAGGAAGTAGGAAAATGAAAATGCACTATGAAGAAAATGGTGGCCTCTTGTTGGTAGTTTTGAAAACATGGTGTTTCTTTGCAAAATCATATTTTACTAAAATATAAATAACATTGCTCCTTATTCATGTTTTAAGTTTTAAGGCCGCAAAAAGCGATAAAGCCGCCCATTACATTATTAAGTTTTGTAGTATTTATTGTTTTTTGACATGTATTTCTTTACAATAAATATATTTAAATAATAGATAAAAAAATATTAAGATTTGAAGATAATTAAAAAATATATATACATATTTATGAAACCAGTGTTTTCTATATACATAATAATTGTATGCTAACGACGAATTACATAGCGCTTAAAACACTTGAAAATGTGTTAACATTTTCTTTCATCAAATATCCAGCCACTAAACCAAAAACGTCATCCGAAAGCCGTGAAACGCTTCCAGTGTTTGTAAATCCACGGCCTTTGATTATACACCGGAGGGAATGTCCTTTGAAGTCCACCGCTAGGTCGGTGGTCCACATTTACAGTTTCTTTTTGTTCTCACATCTCAGCTTCCGTCCATTCGCATTGTCCATTAAAGGATCATAGGCCATTATGCTAAGCAGTTTGTCGAACTCTATATTACTTTATTACACCATTATTTTGTTTGCGACCGTATTTTTATTAGACGGTATAAAAACGTATGAAGTTGTTTCTGGGGAGTGATGTTTGTTGTCAACATAGATTATGTTTGATTACGGTTGATGTCAGCATATCAAATATTATGATAACAAGTGAAGGCGAGACTCTACTTTTAGTTACGTAAACAAGATTAATAGAATTCTGTGATTTATATATTTTTTTAAACTTGGAGGAAAAACCGTAAACTTAACAGTAATACAATTATAGAAAGCTTTTTCAACCGTTTGTTTCGATCAGAAAATTGAATAATAAATGTTTGCCCCGTGACTAGACTCACCATATGACGTGTGCCAGTAGCACATCAATTACAATTGCTAATCCAAACGCGGACTAAAACACGCAACAATGAAAAAACGTATACATTTTTAAATTTCAAATCCAATCCTTTCTGTATTCTCTTTGCATTGCTACCCACGTACGGGTTTGCTCCTGTAAAATATTAATAATACAATTCCGGTTCTATTTTCGTAGTCACTCACTGCTTTAAGAGGATTTCGCAGCAGTGAGACGTTTACAAGAGCCGTAACAATGTTATTCTTGCCTTGACAAGCTCAGGCGGGAAGTCGACCGATCAATCATCGAATAGTGCGGTACGTTCGGGCGACGTGCCAACTGTCGATCCGTCGATCCGGACGCCGATATCGATAGGAATCGGAACTGAGGTTCGTGTTGTTGGGTTTTTGTTGGTAATTATGATAAGAGGGAAATGTTGTGGATGTTGAATGATGGAAGTGTTTGTATACATATTTATAATTACATCCAACATTTTCGATACCTGTACGGTATCGAAAATGTCAAACAATATAAAAGAAGCATCATAAAGAACCGAAATATTTAAGTCCTTTTGAAGAAAAGCATTCTGATGTTATTAATGAGCGATGCGCCGCAAGCCGCAACCGATCGGGAAGGGATGTCGCCTACAGACATGACTACATCTAAGCCCCTTTCCAGGGGGATTTAATCGGGATAATACAAGTGTCGCATCTTATTACCAAACTGAGATTGTGGCAGGAGCAAACAAGCTGTAGGCCCTCTCTATTACGAGTTAACATGATATCACTTACGGAACCTCTCCTCACAAAGTGTATTTGTATTGATGAGTTCTTTTTCATCTTTTAGTGTATCCATTTACGAAGAGCGGATTACATTGTCCACGAAATATCGATACTTATTATTATATCGACTAACATTATTCGATTTGCTACAATCATATTTTATGTTTACCGTTTTGACAGACCGTCACTAAACTTCGTTCTAACTAAATGTTGTTATAGTCAGTTAGAAAACACAGTTTGCGTATGACACTTAATTCAAATTATAGTGTCAAGCTGTCAACGACTGTCGAATGACTACCCAATAAATTATCTTCAAAGTAATCGTAAACGCGTACAATTCCTATCGTCGTTGAATAAAATAAAAACATGCTTGATTTAACTGCTCTCTAGTGACAAATGTAATAAATTCCGCACTGGGAACTCGTAAAAAGTGTATCGTATATAGACGTCAGCGCCAGTCGACGTAATGTGACGTTGAATTAGTTCCTCTTAACTTTCTAATAAACAAACTGAAATGATATAATAGTGATGAGACGATAGTGCACGTGATTAGTATTAAAGTGGCACTGTGAGACTGAACTATAAAATTTTTATGCATTTCAAATAATAAAATGTTTATATATCTTAAAACTTTTACTATCCGGATTTACATGTGGCGGTTAATGGGTTAATTTAGCCAACTTGTTGATGTGAAGAGAAATAAGTTTTAATGTAATTATTGTGATGAGCAAACGAGGCAAAAGGAGTATGTAAGCATCGTAGCAGGTGGCGTTCTGTAGTTAATGCCTACCTCTATAGGAAGAAGGATGAAGAAGTTTAAGTATGTATGTATTTTGATGAAATAGGTATATTAATCTTTGGCCACAGTTATCAAGTAATATGAAAGATTTAAACGTATCGCAAAGCAAGCCAGAAAATTGAACAATACTTCTGCAAAATATCTATGGAGGTAGGTACTTCTACCTTCAATCTTTTCTGTAGTTTGAACTTTTTTCTTGATAATATAGAAATTTGTTCTAGTTATGATTTCTTTAAATAATCTATTTCGTAGTAGATCTCAGAATTTTATAAACTCTTTGATCATAAATTTCGTTTTCTCAAATTAATTTCAGTAAGTGCACTAACGAAAGGAGTTATAAATAATGGCCATTATTATGCCTTCGTAACGGCCTGTGTTCAGTAGAAATCTGTCATAATTTATAAATTTTATCATATTACTCCATTAATATTGAGTTATTTATAACCCCGTTGTGTTAAAATATTATTTATTAATGGCTAACGAAGGTAATGAATGGCGTAAAGGACACTTTATCTGCAAGGTGATTGGTTTAATCACCAACTTGATGGCTTGATATTTGATACTAATTAAAGTTTATTGGACCTTAAAATACTATAGAATCTTATTTTCTTAGAACAAAACTAAATCCGCAATAATCCGTAAAGTGGTTTATTAAGTAGGTTTTATTTGTTCTTTCACAGTTTAGTCATATTTTCTTCAGTTTTATAGGAGATAAAATTTGTTTTAGTGTTAATAAAAGTGACTGCCTTGCGGGAGCCCTCTAGCCGTGGGTATCACGTGAGGCAATCAAGAGATTACTACATGTGTCATGCATGACTGCAATGTATTAAATAACTGTATAACTTTATTAAGTGTTCGTAGATATTAGTAGTCAGTGAGGCACCATCATCTTTAAATTGAACACTCCAAATTGCAGTGGCAAATCGTCATGGTCCTGGTGATTAAACCATTATCCTTGCAAGATCATTTTACAACCTAATGCGTTTTAAATTACGGATACACAGGACTCAAACCAAGCGTTCAGAGAATTACTCGTTCGTATAATTGTAATAGCGCGTGTGAAGAATTTCTTAATTGATATAATAAATTAAATGGCTCAGCCAAGTCTTTCGGCTCTTTTGTGATAACGTGTTAAGATTATGAGATTTATTAGAACACGGAAACTGTGTACTAATTGGCGTTTTATGAGGGCATGGACGTGTTTGTCTATTGTTTACATTTTGATATAGTTATTATAAGATTTACTCTGTTTTATTGGTTGTTGTAAAGTATTATGTGGTAAGATTGATTTATTTATTGAATCGGTGTTATTCTATATTTTTGACCTCTACCTACCTCCGCAATTATTTTGATCTTTGAATCCCCCCTAAAATAAAAATATCCTGTCACCCACTTTGGCACGAATATTAGTCACCAAACATTCCCGTGGGAGTTTACCTACACTATTCAAGGTACTCGACCACTAGAGTGTCTTTTGTTCTATGTTTAGTTATTTTATGAAACTGTCGGTAAGTGCTGGCTTTAAATTAAGTCAAGTATGACAGGTTTCCTTCGCGATTAGATAAACTAAGAGGTCCTCGACTCCTTTGTTGAATTGTATTATGTGAACCAAATATTTGTGTGGTTGATACAAGGGTTCTTAGGCAATGAAGTACTTACTTATCTTGAAAACTACTTCTGAATATTTATAAAAGTATTAGTAGGTATATACAGCTTATATCTAAAGGACATAACGAAGCCTCATCTTCGTTATTTCAACGTAGATACATCGTCCTGAAATAATGTCCATAATATGTGACATCTTCGTTATTAATTAATTATATCGAGTCCTACAGCTGTTGTATGATTGTCACAATTCATTTTGAATTAATGCCACAGTGTACGTAGCAGCGACGCAAATATAATAGCCATTATTGCCATTCTGCAGACAAGCACAACTACCACACTGCCACTACAAATAAGTCGGAAACCAAATTAGAATAGTCTACTGCGCATTCCGACAGCGAAATACTAAGCTGCATTACAATTTTCATCGCTCGAACAATCACACACGGCTTTGATTTACGTAGGTACCGTCTTATCTCAGATGAAAAGCCGACTTCTCTAAGATAAAAGGAATAAATCACATGTCAGCCGACCGACTTACGCTGCACGAATCCTGAAACTTGCCGGGAAATACCTTCTCCCTTGAAGATTATCTACAACTTTATTTTGTTCGCTGTATTACTATCAATTTATTGTTCCTTATTGGACTGTTTTGGTGGGTTGTTGTGATGTGAGATTTCTATTTTCGTTACTTGTCTGATGTTCGTAATAAATTAATGTTACAGCCGATTTATGTGCTGATTAACATGATGTTACAGTTTTCCTTGTTAAATTTTCCGTACCTAGTTGAGTATGCTCGTTAAACCCACTTATCGTTACTCAAGGAAATGTACCACATCTAAATAACCAGTTTTCACCTTCAGTAATGAAGTTGTCATTGCGTTCGGAAGTATATACCTAAGTAAAGGGCGGTAGGGCAGCCGGTCATTAGCGACCCAACACTCAGGACCGATAAGATAAGCCAAGTTCGGCCCCTTAACTCCTTATCGTCACGTCAAAATATTTTATGTGCCGCGATTAGTGGCCGGACAAAAAACTGTAGGAGCAATTATTATGATTGTTTAGTAGTGTGGGAAGCTCGTTCTGAGGATGGTGACTCCGGCTTTATAAGGAGACGGTTTTCATTTAAAGGTGAGGGCAGTTGTCCTTCAGTGTGATCCCTTACTTAGCGTGGGTTTTTGTGTGATATAATGCTGTATGATGGCCGCTTCACCGTATATGAACGTCGCCTTCGTATGGGGATCAACGGGATATTTATGGTGGTAAATATATTTTAGTAAAACATTTTAAAGTTTTAACTTCACTGTAAATAGCATGATCTTTAATTATTCATTCACAGACTTCAAAACTGGAGTTCTGAAGTTGGTGCATGAAAATTGCTGAAGCAGTTAATAAATACTCGTAATACCCGTGGAAAAGCTTCATAAAGCTGCTTTTCAGTGCTTACCAATATAGGCCATTTATCAGTAAAACTGCGTACAACATATTGTAAATGAAAATCTATGATAGCGCTGTCATAAAAAGGTTTTTGATACGCCAAAAAACTTATGAATAAAGCATAGGAATTTCAGTCATAACCGTTGCCTCCTTTCGCAAAGTAACCTCGCCTATTCACTTGGACGTAAAAATGCTGAGCAGCGTTTTAAGCCTCTCAACACGCAAAGAAGGTAATGCTTATAATGTAGGTATAACGCTTTTTCTATTTTCAAGCTAAGTCTGTTAGAAATTCATTCCAGAATTTAAGTACCTACTCTTTTTTCCTTATACTTTACATAATTCGTGACGAAGTGCTTAAATATATGATACGGTTTTCTTTTTTACTAGAACATCAAATACTACTACTTACTACCGGATGGGTATTAGTGGTGGTGCTGTTGTACATTAAGATACTGCTCAATGGAGTTGTTATCATTACTTTTGAGCTACTTAAGTTAAATATTGAACAGAGCAAACATCTATTATAAATCGGTATGTTAATTCTTTTCTTAAGTGGGCTTTATGTTACGTATTCTTTCTTGTTATAACCATTGCTATAGTTAGAAGAGTAATACAAACTAAAAGTCTATATCTAAACCGCGTTCAAGAGCTGTCAGTGTCATCATTGTTGTGGAATATTGACACTGACAGCTCTTAAACATGGTTTAGATGTGCTGATTGTTTCATTGGTGAAATCCGCCCTTGTATAGTGAACAAAAGTTACTCAGTGCAGCTAGTAAAGTTTGACAACCTGTGGGTAAAAAAAAACTTTGATGACCAACACGAGGGTGACAGCTGCCATTGTTTCATCCCAAATTTACCCCAATTGGACGTCATTTTGTTGCTTTTACGTAATGAGGTTTTAATTCTGAAACACCTTTTGTAAAGGTGACTGGGGACTTTTAAAATGACCTTTTATTTTTACTTTAATTGTGTTTCCAACGAAATATGAAAATTGCTTTTTAATTTAATGTGGACTGCAAAGTTTCCGAATAAACTTGGGGAGATTTAAATAGTTGAGAACTTATTCAGTAGAAGTTTATAAGGCCAGTATTTACAAATACTTTAGTTAGTTATTTTAAATTACTTCTTTGACGGTTTCTTCGAGACTTGCTTGAACTTTTTATGCCTTTTTGATGGATATTAAATTAATAGCATTTGGCCTTTTGACTTCGTGAACTTCAAAAATATTTTCATTTCAATAATTGTTTTTGTATAAAGTTTCGAATTATCTTATTCCAAATTATATCCTTACAAGACTGTAATAAGCTAACGCCATAATCTTACAACTCTACTAATGATATCATAAGCAATCTACATTATAATTTCAAAAGTTAATATCAAAAGCACTACCACGCAGATGTCGAATAACAAGTTTACGTATTCGTAGTACGACACGTACCACTAAGTACGCCATTACGTAGCATTTCCGACAGTAAATTGCGTATCGATGTTACCGCACTATGTGATTTCACGGTGGAGCGTGTTAATTTTGCCAATATTACCGTCGTTATATGCGAACATCGAGGGAACATACGGGTTGTTTCCTGCGTAGCGTATGCTCTGATTGAACCCTATTTTGAATTAATTTTAGAGAGTGCGTGGACCAGCTAATTTCTGGATTATATATCTGGATATAATCTGTAACATCGGTGACCTTTTAAAACTTGACCAGCAAAATTTGTAAAGGTTAAAAGGTGACAATTATCAACGGGTTCGGCTTACAAATCTAATATTTATATCGATTTAGATAACGAGGACCCTATGTTTGTTTTAAACACGGTAACAAGTAATGCAAAAGAGTTGGCCAGAAAAGTTAATGGTACTTATAGTATAGCTTATAGGAGGGCTTAGGCTTCTCTTTACGTATTTGGCATTTATCGGTTAGTGTATCGAAGCGTATAATGCATACACGTTAGAATACATCGTCAAGATTTAAACATTAAAAATCATTCAACAGCATCATTCTCCTACCCAATTTATTTGGGGTCGGCCCAATATGTTCTGGGGGTCTACTCTGAAGTGCAAAGTGCGAATGTTCGATTCGGACCGACACATGGCCGAACCGAATATTATTGAAAAATGCGATAAAAGTTCTGATGGGCTCAGTTGGGTCGGGACGATAGTCAATATTCGAAAGAGTGGTAGGAGTGTAGGATCGGGACCGACCGAACCAAATAGTAACTTCGTAGCAGGAAACGGCCGAACATTCGGCCGATACTACTTCGGAGTAGACCCCTCAGTTCTTCCATACATCCAAACATTAAAAATCATTATAAAATTTAAATAGCTTTGGTGCCTACTAAATAATGCAAAAATGAAAAGCTCCAAAAAAAAACTGCGATGACATACACCTACAGTAATTACTGTTATTACGCCCATCCATCGTCAACTGTCCAACAGAAATGCAAACCCATAATTTCCTAAAGTGCGCATTTAGGAGCACATGAGCAACGTAAATTTGATCAAACAAATAGCTCGTTAGGTACTGTGACGTCACGGTGTGCCACCAGCTGCCCATTCATTGTCATTTACTTTGATGCTCTATTGATCCTGGTAGGCACGCTGGCTTATTAATATACTACAAGTCATAAACTTGTGTCGTACGTATTTCCTTGGGAAAATGCACATAGTGATAATATGCCCGTAAACCCCGCTTACAGTCGGCTGACTTTAACCAAATTTTACATGATGTAAAATGCTCTTAATATGGTAGATGTGACAGTTAACTGGGAGCTAACTAATGTTAGGTCCACATTTCTGTGAATCAGCCTCCGCTCTAGATACATGTTGGTGACACATGACGGATATTTGATAGCTGAAATTGTACAAATGTGGACCCGGCAGAGCGAGTATGTTTCCAATATTTTCTGAAATAACTAGCTTTGCCAGAAGATTCGTATTTCTGCCTCGTAAAGGTCGTAATCCTGACTATTAAGGGGACTTATACAAAGAGGAATCGGGCTTTACTTTGATATGTAACATTAAAGCTTTGTCATTTTACTTGCTAACATAAATCATTCGCTGGGATCATGAGTGTCAGCTGTTTCCGCATTTTAGTTTTCATATCTCCTTAACATTATTTGCAGTCTTCAATAAGATGGAACTTACGAGTTCAAGGGCGTGAGTTTGAACCCAGACAGGCATTTAACTTTGTAATTTTTATTTCATCACCACTGTTTTCAAAACGGTGAAGTAAAACTTCGTGAGAAAACCGAAAAAAAACTTCCTTCCTTGAACAAAAAAAAATCGAAGACATCCACCAACCTGCACTTGGCCCGCGTGGTGGCTTATGGCCCACTCCCTCTCACAGAGAGGAGGCCTGTGTCCCAATCGGAACATTATTAGCTCATTGTATGTATGTATGTTATGTAATAAAATGGAAACTAATTAGTTGACCTGCTAACTAAGTACTGCAATTTTCTGCACCCATGGCATCCAATTATATGAACCAACACGCTTGCTAATTTTTACTGCTTAGCGATCGTCTAATTTGTGATTACATTGCATTTTGACAGTGAACCCACCCTCGTACCCAAAATGGCATGTAATCGCCTCGGTCCCCAATCTTGGACCATAACATGCGTAGACTCCGTACGCAGAACTATCCCTTTTGTTGTAAGATCAAAGAGACACTTGGTACGCAGGGAAGCGACGTAATTGATGATGTCTTTTGTGCATTATTAAGCAACCGTACCTTATTTAATAGTAGTATTACGTGTGATAACTCATTAGTCAATGTAGTCGAGCTGGTCTATTTTGGCGTGTTATGAATAAAGGATGATGTTATGTTTGTTTTCTCTGCTGCAGTCATTTGTTTTGAATCACGGCAAAAGTCGTTTGTAACGACTGTAGCTTCAAATTTCTGTTCTTTGTTGTACTTTAGCAAGGTGCATTCATTGTATTGTGCACTTGCTTTATTCCTATGTTCTTTTGTTACATTTATTTATTTAGTCTTGGATACAAAATGATAGTGTGCCAACAACTGCGTGATAATCGCAGCCGTCCACATTCACGGCGGCATTCGCCACGTGTGTATAAGCACTTAGTTGCGTGCTCGGTGAACTATGACCATAAAATATTTCATCACACTATCTAACCCTTCGGCATCCCCAGGCGTGACAGCTAATAGCCAAATTAAAGTTTTTACGCTCACTATACTAAGTAGCGTGAAAGCCACCTGCTGACTTGATTACCTAATTGTCCAGCAAACACGCACAAAAAATGTAACATGAGAGGTCACGAGAATGATATAATTATAGTTCAAACTAATAGCACAGTGGGTTCTCTAGCGTGCATGAAACTCGAATCTATTAATCTGATCCTTCATTAAGCATAGAGTAATTACTATGCTTAATGGATAATCTGATAACGTTTTACAACATAATGGAAAACGGCAGGAAAATGCTGTAGGATTTTTATAATATTGTAAGAAAAATATTCATATTCATACCCACTCACACCTGTGCTTGTCTCCGGGAAGAGAAGACTTTTAAAATGTTATATGAAAAATCACGTGGGCCATCTATACAAATAAATAAAATTGAAGTGTCTGTTTGTAATGTCAGAATAACAGCTTTTTACTAAATGCATAAGAAAGTATATAAGGACGGTAATTAAAAAAAAAAACATATGTCTGTCTGTTTGTTCGTTCCGTGTAATCTCCGAAATAGCTGAACCGATTTTGACGGGACTAATTTTCACTGGGAAAAAGTAACGAAGGCTTACTTTTCTTATAGAAAAAGAATTAGTGAAGACACACTTTCATGTTTGCCGACATCCACGCGAACGAAGTCCCGGGCACAGCTAGTATTACATATAATCAATACCTGCGTTTTGCCAATTCGGTAATTTTTCACCGTCATTGCTTGCAAAATCTCTACATCGTTACATCGTATGCCAAAACTCCGTATAAGGGTTGGTACTCACTAAAGCACACGTGTACGGCACAATTACGTATCTCCTCTAACAAGACACCTATAATGAGTATAGCCACTCACGCACATGCTACATACGATGTCCGTATAACGCCACCGGCACGCGTTCCTCGCCTCGAATGCATTTCGCATGCAAAGCGTGCCTTCACCCACGCCTGCGTCAGTTGTTCAGAATCTCTAAGTTTAATGAAGGCTTTCGTGGTTGGTGCCGTGGGTTTCAGTGAATGATTAAGCGTATGCGTTCTACAGTTAACTCGTGGGGAGTATTATCCGTTCGGGTTCGGGAACTGTCTATCGACAGATAGAGAAACGTGTTAGATTTTTAAACGAGTGGCGATTAAAATTATCATTGGTAAACAATTTGAAAAAAGTTCTCAGCTGTTGTCTGTGATAAAAAAAGATCGTAGAGCACATAGAATAATAACTTTCCAAAGCTTTTCAGTTTAAAGGTGTTGCCATCAATAATAATTGATGTTGATTTTTTTTTTAATTGACTAGCGATCCATCCGCCTCTGATTCACACGGTTTTTACGACTCGACTTCGAGATTTATTTATTTTACCTAATTAAGTGTTAGATAGATACCTTCCGGAATAAATTCTCTAAATGATGGTGAAACTCGCATCAAAATTAGTTGGTCAGGCAGAAAAACACAAAAAGTGTATAGTTTTTACAATGTATGTAGGTAATAACTGTCAAAGTTCCTGTCATTAACTCATAAGTACCTACATAGAGATTTTTTACGTAGTCTATATAAAAGCTTCTTTGTAAGTTCGTCATACATAATACATACCCACAATATTTTTTCAAGCCACGCAGCTTGGTACTCATCGACCCTCCTGGTCGCTGTCAATTCAGCAATCGTTACTTTATCACAACAACTTCCTTTGTATCTTTTGTTCACGCAATTTGCGTCACACGAGAGCTAATGAAGCTGTCTGGGGCGATGTGGGGGACCAGGGTTTGGACTGTGGGTGAAATAACATCGGAATTGGGCGAATTAATATTAACTACAACAGGATAACGATGTGCTAATAAAAAGAAAACGTTTATTTATTTACGAGCGGTCTGGAAAAAGTTTTGTTAGTTGAGTTAATTCACAATTTCACTTAAAAAAATACAAACAAAATTATTAACTACCGCTCAACAAAGTCAGTGTCATATAAAATACCAAGCTACTTCAGCAAACACATACATTAATCCTTCATAAACCGACAAAAAGAGGAAAAAGTAAAGTAAAAAACGTCAAACAAAAGAAAAACTGAACAAAAATTATGCATGAAAAACACACAGTGCCGACAAAGACGTATTAATTTGCCACACTATGCAATTTTGCGCAAAAAAAAAACTCAAAGCCATTATAAAAAACACGGTTCTCGCATACAGGGCTATGAATAGGTAACTACGGTTCGCAGTTGATACGTCAAACGGATGAAACAAGCCCTTTAATTAAACGTCAGACATTAGGGAATTTAACATTGGACGTCCGTATTGAATCGATTCACTTAACATTGAATCGTTTCAAGGCTTAAAAAATTTAATTAGCCATCTACCTGACAAGTAATCCTTCTCTTTTTGACACTTGAGTAACGAGGGAGAGGTGAGAGGTCCGATAAATTCTTGGTAGCGGTAGGAAGCGGCGTCGAGGCGCATATCCGGCCCATTGTTGGGAGTACGGTCCTTGAACGTCTTTACTAATTAGTCAAAAGCGTAAGCGGTTGTGTGACGGTAATTACGTCATATTGTGGAGCTGTGAATGCTTTGTCACCCCGCATTGTTGTTAAACGTAATAATTATGACAAAGCTATGGTATTCGTGGGATAATGTTATGAGCTTAGATAGCTTAATGGCGTAAGTACAGGGCTGGATTTCCTGTAAACATATTAACTGATTGAAGTAAAACATTGTGAGGAAACCGGCTTTTCCTAGAACCAAAAAAAATCGAAGACATGTGACATCAACCTGCGGCTGTGTGGTAGATTACAGCCCAATACCTCTCGAGGAGAGGAACCTATGTCCCAGCAGTGGAAAAATTACAGGCTGATTATTTTATGTATATTAACCGATTACACACCTCCAACACTACAAATCCATCCCCATTCTCAGAACAGTCTACGCAAATATAAATGTGCCTATTCTGAAAAGTGACAATCACGACTTCTTACGAGCAATGTTCGTCGTAACGCTTCTAAACGCTTAATCTTTTCGCTTAGTCTCCTTCGGGCGGGTACAAGCGGCGGCTAAATGACGCGTGTAAGGCAACGCGAAGCAATTTGGCAGCAATTCCTGGGCCGGCTTAGTGCAATAAGACTTTACTATTTTCACGGAATATAATATTTGAGCAGGAACATTGATCCTCAAATAGACCTCTTGTTATGGTCTAGATAGTTTCGTTCGTTTGCCAATATTTTGTTCAAGGAGATGGTGGAAGGTTATGCTACTTAGGAATAACTACACCACTACTACTACTTAGGTTATGTTACTTAGGGTTTGAATGAATTAGCCTCAGCAAATTCATTGTTAAACATTGACTAACAACCACATTTGATATAACCAATTCAAATCACAACTGTCTTTTTTGGCAGTTGTATGAAATGGCTATAACACGGCAAATTGATGTTGTGTGTCAATTTACTTAATAATAATGAATTCCCCCGACTACACAGGGATTTTTTAATAAATTGGCTTACCTTCACACACGTAATTACGCCTCTATATAATCTTACATTAAATAATTTGATTTAGATGGTACAGAAACTCTTAACAAGACTACTAAATGGATATTGATCACTGTGCTCCTGTACTGTCCTGTAAGTGACAGATCACTAGAACGTAACTCGAAGCACTATTAAGTAACATTTCCCTCGGTCGAGTCCATAGAACCCCTTGGGACAAACAGTTACACAATGCCTGTACAGTGTACATTCTATTTTTATTGCAGTCCCCGAACCATTAGCATTTGGAAATTAGCTAATGTGAGAATTAGGTTGGCTACTGTACGTAATTTTGCGTTAATATTGAGTACACAGGCGTTTATTTTAGATAGCCAGTAAGTGGAGGCTGATTCATGCACGTTACTGTGTCCTACCAAAAATAAAGATGATACTGACGTAGAATTTTTTGTAAGAAAACTGAAAAAAAAAACTTAGGTAATTTACTGCTCTTACATAACTGTAAAATAATGCTGAAAAATGTAATCAATCAATTACTGTTTGTTTTCGTTTACGGCTGTCAAAATTGGCGATAACTACCACGACAACAACAAAATATATCTTCCCGTTTATCGTAAAACACTTTCAAAGTAAACAAAACATAATCCACAAACTTCTTTATTTAACCCAAGTCCATTCTTCATCAATTTTATTTTCAATTGCCAAACTTCACCGCTTAAACTTCTAACACAAATCTTACTATTGTTTTCATAATATAATATTGTAGCTTCACTGACTATTATTACGTAGTTACTCTTACAAAACAACTTAAAGATATTTGGCAAAGGTTTCGCCGAGTTTGGTTAACTCTAGCTCCTGAGAAGTAGCAATATTGGACCGTGCCAACAATTGTGTAATCAGTATAAGTATATAGGGAATGGAGGAATGGACTGTCAATGTATTGAAATGGGAATGAAGTTATGAAGAAAATGTAAATGGTATCGGTCACGAATGGGGTATTTGGTCCCACGCAGAAGATAGACTAACATTACTAAGTGGCCAATGTTTCTTTGAATCGATCGACGTTCAGAACTGAAGTAGTATTGAAATAAATAACTGGTATAATGTATTTTTGCCTACTCGGGCAAAAGCAACTTGGTCAAATTGGCACCTATTTGTGTTATAAAAATGTTTGTCAGACGAATTATTTCAGCTACTGAAGTCCTTAAATGTGTGACTGCTATTTATACTCGTCCTTTTGAAGGGATTCAATGTATTTACTTACTGTTGACTTGTGATACCGCTTGGGATCCAATTTATCCTTTGAGGGATACGGAGCGCGAAAGTAAGATTACATCTGCACAATATTTTACGCACTTTCTTGATTTAACTTTATGCATTTTTAACGTTAAAGTCTTTTTAATTTTTTAGTTAACAGTAGCTTACACTGTAGTCGTTAAAACATTAGTCATGAGTTTCTATTTAGTTCGTCATCTTTTCTCACTAAATAGTTTTTCCATATTTTATTACATTTAATAGCCTACTCTGAAGGCCCTCAGAATTTTCCAGACCCATAATTCAGTAGACATACCATTTACTTCCATTCCTAACCCCAGACATACCTCGTCGTAGTCACGAAACTATTTCAGTAGAACCTCGGTTTAAATAAAGTACAGAACAAACTAAGGTGTCTGCCAAGACTTGCTAAGGTCCTGAATATTGTAGGCAGGTGTGCTATCTCTTTCGCACGACCAATGGATATAATCATTTCAATATTTTATGTGTCTAGCCGTCTTGTGGTTTCACTTCCTTTAGAAGCGTTTTGCTGTTCCTTACTAGAAGTGGTTGTAGAGGCTTTTCAGGCCTACCTTAGATTTTAAAGATGTACGTTTATTAGCCTGTCGAATGAACTAAATATCTATCTGATTTACATAAGCATGAATTTAGAAATACTTAAAGTAAGACTGCTGAATGTAACTTGCTGCAAAAAATGCAGAAACAAAATGGAATGTTCGCCGCATAGCTAGTACCGTCCCAATGATTCCTTGTTAGTTATTTTGTCAAACTACATCATCTGAAATAATTGATTTGTTCGACATTTTAATGAATATTTAAATGAAAGAACTTCGTCTGACACAATATTTTCAATCTCAATGATCACTTCATTCCGAATAAAAACTATTTTATAGAAATAGATTACATAATAATCGACGTTATAATCGTAAAAACATTGGGATTTTGAACATGTAGATGTGATAAAAATGAGATTACTATCGTATTATAGACCGTTGTTGCATTATAGGTGGAATTATTTAAATTAAAACACATACATTTACGAATTTATTGATGCTAGATTATTGTTGTAGTAAGAGATATGAATCGATTGATGTCATTTACAGATTGGAATCGATAATCGATACATTATTGAGAGTAGAGACGAGTACATTTGAAACTTTCATAGATTTATGTGGATTAGGAAATTATTCAAGACTAGCTTTTGCCCACGAATTCGCCCACGTGGATGTCGGAAAATGGCTCACGGGAACGTATTACCGGGATTAAAAGTACCCTACTGAATTAATTGTTCACGTTACCAGTTTACGGCCCTTACGACTGAGGTACATCTGAATGAATGTATTCATCCAGGTTATAAAATATCTGTGTGCCAAATGTATTCAGCTGCATTAGCATCAAAATCCATTCTGCTGTTTTTGCGCCAATCCAGAACATAGATACCTACAGAGAAACATACAAAAATTCTAAAAAATACTTTTCGGCATCAGACCCATTCCTACGCTTCGTAGCAATTACTTTTTTTCAAAAATATTTATTGTACAGTTTGACTTCGTTACTTTTTTATCTATCTATATATATAAAATTCAAAGTCCTGACTGACTGACTGACTGACTGACTGAGACATCAACGCACAGCCTAAACCGCTGGTCCTAGAGACATGAAATTTGGAGGGTGTATTCTTCGTAAAGAGTAGGTATCCACTAAGAAGGGGTTTTTCGAAATTCCACCCCTAAGAGGGTGAAATGGGGGAATTTTGTTTGTATGGAAAATCTTATTCCTTGAGTTAATAAAATTGAAACTTGGCACGAATACTTATCTAAGTAAATTATGAAGTTGGGCATTTTTTGTTTTTATAAATTACCCCCTAAAAGGGGATTGGGGGGTTTCAAAGTTTGTATGGAAGAATTTTAATGCGCGGTCCGATTTAATCGAAACTTAGTATTTATACCTAAAATTGAAAGGAAAGAATAATGTGTATCAGGGTTTTTCGAAAATCTACCCCTGACGGCCTAAAAAGGGGTAGTCAATTTTACAGGGGAGGATTTTACAGCGTGTCTTGATTAACTCGAAAATTGGTATAAATAATCTTTGAGTCAAGTTATGAACATATCCCGAATGATTTTTCAAACATCCACCCCTGTGGGGATGAAAAGCGGGGATAAAGTTTATATGAAAAATCTTATTCGTTAGGTTAATAATCTTCAAAATTGGCATGAATACTCGCCTAAGTAAGCAATAATGTTTATCATTATTAGTTTTTCAAAACTACCCCTCGAAGGGGATATAGGGGTGCTAAAGTTTGTGTGTAAGAATTTGAATGCGTGGTCCGATTAACTCGAAACTCAGTATTTATACTTTCGACAGAAAATAAGTAATAATAAGTATGTAAAGTTGTCGAAATTTGACCCCTGACGGGGCAAAAAGTGGTAATTCGGTTTTTAGGGGAGGATTTGAACATGAAACTGTATGTTACATTTTTTAAACCACTGAACTTCTGATTTGGCAAAGAGATAGATGGCATCCTGGGGAAGCACATACTTTTTATCCTGGTAGCACGTTCCCGTGGGATAACTTCCGACATCCACGCGGGCGAAGCCGCGGGCAGAAGCTAGTTAAGTATAAGTAGGTAGATATAGGTACACATACCAATCTTTTTTTTTTGTAGCTTTCTTCTTATGACAGTCTTTGAGATATTCAACTGAATTGGAGCTAAATTAAAGGAAGTTACTATATTCTTTGAATAAGGGCTGGTTTTTTGATCCGTAGTTAACCTCAACCAATTGTTAAAAATAGCAACTGAATGTAAAATTTTTGCAAAATGTGTTTTTTGATCAATTTTTTGATGAATTCAATCCACGCAAGCCAGGCGCTTTAATTTGATTAAATTACTCTCAAAACGGCGAAGGAAAACATCGTGAGGAAACCGGCATATCCTAGAACCAAAAAATCGAAGACATTTGACATCTACCAACCCGCTGGGCCCGCGTGGTCCATTCGCTCTCATCGAGAGAAGGCCTGTGTTCTAGTAGTGGGAACATTATAGACTGATTATGAAAATCAATCTTCTCCTCCAGTAATTATGGAAAAACTTTCCTCCTTTCGCTACGTTTTTTTTAACTTATCAACTAATCAGTCCAATAACTTTGAATCGACATTTAATGACTGCTTCACTTCATTTTCTGCCACGTAACATCTATCAACACGAAGTCTACAGGCATCCATCATAGAAAGTGGTACGTAAAACAATTTTAACCCGTCGCTGTCTAGATTATTACAGTTGATAGCGAACTGTAATTATTAGTCGTACAATACAAACTGTAATTTACAGAGCTGTATTGCTGTAATAGGTTTAATATGTGTCGGTCTTTCTGTCAGTTTATTTGGTCCGTTCTAAATTGGTTATTTTATATTCTATTTACTTTTTCATTACAGTGTAATGACTAGGTGTAGACACCTAGTCATTTTACTGTCAGAAAACACAGGTTAAAAACTTAATTTATTTACTAGAGTAAATAAATTAAGTTTTATAATCTTTTAATAGTTACATGTTTCCAATCCAAAAGTCATTTGTTACTTTATTAAACGAAGTGTTAACAGTCTATTAGATGTCGTGTAACAGAATTTTAATACAGTGATGAATCTACGCCTACCTACCTACCTATACTTCAACAACTGAGACTCCAACTGTTCAAGCAAACAATCATTAATTTGATTTGGTAAATTCATTTCATTGACAAATTGGATAAATATGAGAAATGTTTATCCACAATCTACATTGTGTTCACAGCAGTAATTCCACGATCACATTATACGATGTGGTAACCATGATTATTATTTGGACTAAAATAAACACTCGTACCATTCACTAAACTGCACTCATCTTTCTAATCTTAATGGCTTTTTATTTTTACTTAATGCATTTCTAGATAACCACACACTACAAATAGCGGTAATAACTCATCGTTTTCAAGTACTCCATCTAAACAAACCGCATAATACTTCAAAGACCAAAGTCATAAATATTTTAATTGCAAAACACTTGAGCTATTCTGGTGACATCTGTAATTCAGATTTGTTTCGCCACGTGAATCATAACACAATTTATTAGAATAAAAAGTAGTAATAGTACATGAAAACTTGTACTAAGCAACTATACTAAACAAAGAAGACTGGAGTTTACTGACTCATTTACAATTTTTGATTGTCCTAAGGCTACATTACACAGTTGTTAAGCTGGAATAACAAAGCGTTCGAGAAATATGGGCAACCAGGTTGTGGTTTTGTACTATCGTATTTTGAGGTTCCATCGCGGGGTCACGGACAGGGTTTCGTAATATGCGTGAGCGTAATCGTAAACATGAAAAGCGGTGCGCGTAAATAGCGCAAGCGGTAAGCGTAAATCTTTTGAGCGATCGTTAAGCACAACCGCGCTGTGGACGTCAATTTATCGATTGCATTACAACGCCCTACACTGCGACCGCAATGCTGTGGCCCCCAATTTTAATTATTCACTTGCTACCTACATTTTTAATCACACCCCATGTTCGGGACAACGGAAAATCACGTGCAGAGAACGTTGCTGAGCTGTCATGAAATAAAAACCAAAGATAGAATATCAGCGGACATTTCACCCACAAAAATAAGTTACGTTTGACGTTCCTGTCCCAGCAGTTAAAACAGTAATTACGAAAGAACCCGTCTAACGTTTCCCCGGGGTATTCTACTAAAACGTAATTTACGCCAGCCGAAATTCGAGGGGTATCTACAAAAAACCGAGCCGTATCTACATGTCGCTTGCATTCGACGACGCGACTCATTTCTGAGAAGACAAATTACGGAATCCGTGGCAGTCGGCCGCGTAAAAAATGCAGCAATTAACTACCAGACGACGGTACCGGAATAACTATCACTATTTCGGGTGAACGATCATTTCGCTCGTTATTTTGGACTGTTTACGTTTTTTTTTTTGTCAACAAATAGTTTTAGGGTGGGAATATACAAATTATAACTAGCTGCTTCTATAAAACTTCAAAGAGAAATACTTTGTAGACAATGTTGGATCGTTACTTCATTCGAAACAACTTCATTCAAAGCATGTTTAATTCTAGCTTCTTATTAATGTCTGAGTGTGCGAACGTCTGTAAGAAATAACAAATGATTATAGCCAATATTAATGCAGTAGCTTCTCTAGCTCGAGGCGAATGCTCGTTTAAACCACACAGATTTATGGTTCATAAGGCAGTCGAAAAGTAAATCGTAAAAACGAGAGGCAGTTTGCACTTGCAATGCCAATAAAATGATAAAGCAATAAAAATATGTATTCAACTCAACGGGGCGCATGTTTCAACCGTGGAGAGGTTAAATTGCTTCCATTCTGGGCGATAATTGTCAGTTATTTTGTAATGGAAGTGTAAATTATGAAATGTGGTTGTAAGCGGTCCGATTAATATAATCAAAGCCGTTTGAGACGCTAATGCCGCATAGATAGGTGTTGTCAATTAATTATGAAGGCAAAATGCTGTGTAACATAATCAGTTATTTATCACCGGTGTGTCAGAGCAAGTCGTTTGTCAATGGTTTCACCCACGGCGCTACATCTTGGGCATTCGTCAACACAGTTACTTTTTAAATACATTATGAACCTTAGCCAACTCTGCATAAGGGGTTTTATTGGAAAACCTCGGCTTATTAGTTGTTGTGATGACAACCTAAGATTACCAGCTTATCTGATTTCATCGTCTTGAAAGACTTATTTTTATCTTAAACAAACGTTGGTTATTTTAAAGCCGCCCACAGAAAGCTTTTTCAAGCCATAAATGTACCATGAACGTTCCGCAATTGCACCACAGTGTCTAACTTATATAAAACATAGGAATGTAATGAGCGCATTAAATTTACAACGCAAATACATGGCTCCCAGCGCGCGTTGGTTAAATCAAAAAGCCGCCGTCAATGCGCCTGTCTTCTTGTGCGACGAACAGAATGCAATCCATGCAGCGTCGGCTCCCACAATCAGGCCGGCAACCGCCCGACTAAAGAGAAGAATTCAAACAACGGCTTTTTGAGCGGCCCTTCACCATTCAAATTAGCTTAATGCGTTGAGCACAAAGCTTTGCGATAAGCGTGGAAACCGGGAAGCTGCTCGTTCCGACAGATCGCTTAGATATTTTTATCAAAACATTTGGTGATCATGTCGAACTTTTCTGAATTGACGCGCTACCGAATTGAATCGAAGTTTGGGAAGTGTCAATTGCGTGATTTCCTTTCATCATTAGGGAGTTTTGTGTGAAGAAAGAGTTGTGTCTTGAGTTCCGGCGCAGACAGTCGACTCAGTTGTGACGTATCTGAAAATAGACAACAGATGTAGGTATCGTTTGCAACCATTCGTCGTCGCACAACACGCGCGCTCGACCGTTGACAGATTGGACGTTTTATATTTAGAACAACCATCCTTTATTTTGAACCGTTAATGAAATATGGTCTGCCGATTTTAATGTTTATTTTTGTTTGTTCAGCTGCTGTACCATGATTTGTTTCTCCATATTTGTCAACAAGCCAAGGAATGGTTTTTTATTATGCAAATGACACGATTTAAAAAGAAAACTTGATGCAAATAAAGCTAAGATGTCGATTTTATCAGTCTTATAAAAGATGACGGCGAGAAACGAGTTTCGACTTCCGATGTCAATACTATCAATTTCAATATGTGTTTTCCATTGACAGTGTTTCGATGTTTGCGGTAAAATATACGAATAGGGAATATTTACGATCAAACGATTGAGTTTCTGTTGAATGTGTAGCATGCTTCCATTCGGCTGTCACTTTCTACCCACGTGTTATTCAAATGCTTTTGTTTATGCATTATGTGGTTTATGGACAACGGAATACGCCCGCGATTCTACAATAGCTTATCTTTTGTAAAATATTTCATAATGTCTATTGAACCCGTTGCCTTTGCCCGTATCATATTTTATGACTCAGCATTGTAGTAGTGCAACTCATAATATTGGAACACTAGTGTTATTGGATGCCACAAATATCAAAATATTAGAGGAATCCCGGAATTTGTGATTTCGATACCGGTAGAACGTATACCAAAAATATAAAAGTAGTGATATCTTTAGTGTTACGAATGTAATGTTTTTGTTCTTGTATTATTGAAACATTGTGCCCTTTTAGACCTGATTTTTCAATAGTTAGAAAATTTCTATCTGCGGAATAAATTTATTATGGTTTGACAGCGTTCGTATAGAAATTATGTCAAACTGTCATATTTATTCTTCAGATAACAGTTATCTGACTATTGAAAAATCAGCCTTCAATTGAATTAATAGAATTGCAAGTTTACAGTTGTCAATGTGCGTTGGAAACAGTACTTACAAGCGAATATAATGATATTACATCACATAAATTATGATTACGTGACCAAAATTGTTTACCTGCAGCAAAACATGGCTTTAGCTTAAACCGCTAATGTATCAATTGATTGAATTGAGTTGTATTAACGCTTAAAATCCGGTATACACTTGATTTGTGTCTGACAGAAATAGTTTCCAATGCAAGATAGAATGCAAGATATTGATTCCGTTTAGTATCTTTAAATACACAACATGAAGTATAATAATTATGATAGGATACCGCGTGGGAATGTTTATTTATCCACCAATAACATTCTAATATCTAATCTAAATTTTTTTTAAAAACCGGCCAATTGCGAGTCAGGCTCAAACACGAAGGGTTCCGTACCCAAAGGCAAAAAACACGATTGTTTGTTTCTTTATTTTATTTTTATTATTTCTTGATAAAGCGGTAAAGGAAATACACACCCTGTGAAAATTTCTACTGTCTACCTGTTACGGTTCATGAGATACAGCCCGCTGACAGACAGACGGACGGACAGCAGAAGCTTAGACGTAGTTTGAAGGGTTCCGTTGGCACCCTTTGGGAACCCTAAAAACTAGAAAAATCTTAGCGACGCTTCTATTTATCTACGTAATTCTTTTATCCATCTCTATCTGATCTAACCAGCCGCATATATCACGGCGTAAGCCCCATGACTCATGGCACGTAATCCCTTGTTATTTCACAACTGTGTTATTATCCGATATTATCACCATGGGCCAGCGTGGGCCATGTTTACCCATGCTCTATGCAAGTTCAACTGTTGAGGAAACCATACGTCATTATCAATCTTCACTCGACCAATTAAATAAATAACCTCCGGTTTGTCAGTAATTTCTTTGGCTGTCACATCGAATTAATGCTTTCTTACTTCAAATTCATCACGTTCTTTTGCTTCAATAAATATTCTGGTTTCTTCATGTATGTTTATTTTGTAATTAATTTGATGTTCATCAGATTCTTTGGAACCAAAATAACTAATGAATAATAATGATGGGGCGGCTGCTGCAGGAGCATAAAACCTCAAACGGCGCAAGTATAACAACCTTATTGGGAGCTATATGTTTGAGCCGTTTGGGGTTGAAACACTAGGGCCTTGGGGTCCGAGTGCTCATCGAATTTTTTGGGACATGGCCAAGCGTTTGGTTGACTCTTCACGTGACCAGACGGCTGGCCTATTTTTAGCCCAAAGAATCAGCATTCCGACGTGGTAATGCTGCCAGCCTTTTGGGCACTTATCCCATTGACAGCGATGCGGACGAATTTATTGATCCCCAATGAGCTCCTGCCTTTTTCTTTATTATTTTTTATTATATACTTGTATATAATATATATATTTTAAATAACTGGAACTTATTTTTATAGCTCTAAATATATATGCAGATTATGTTGTGAAATCTTTCTAATGAAAGGCTAAAATCATTAACATACTAGTTAACATTACTACATAAGGTGGGTACTTAAATACTGAATTATTCTCCAGCTAAAAATACAGGATAATTTTAAATGTCGCTAACACTTCAAATTCTCTTTTCTACTATTTTAAAGCTTACCCCCAATATCCAATTTAAACTAGAACAAACTTTACTCCCGACCTTAAACTTTATAAGAGGAGTCTCGTCGTCGTTTATGTTTCTTTTTACAATATCAATATCTCGCAGAATATCTTGCTCAACGTAATATAATACGAGATGGGACTGGCGTAGTATTTTATTATCTCGAGAATACTCCAGACACGCATCATCTATGACATCAAAACTCAATATCCGTTCGGTACATTTGTTATAGATTTCACATTTCCGTCTTGGCTAAAGTGCTTCGCTGTGCCATTTGCCACGATAAATATTTTGAAATACAACTCTTAAGTTGACTTTCCAATACTAGTTGGCATTAAATTTTATGAGTGTATGGTAGTCTTATTTCATGGGTTATTGTTTGGGTAATCTTCTGGTAATAGCATATCGTGTTTTGCGCATACACTCTGCGCGCTGTTTAGAGATTGGGAAATTTCTAGTTTGCAGTTTCACTATCGATACACTCATTGCAAAAGCAATTACTTTCCTAATGGCTGTTTAACAGACACCCAATATTTGCAACAACATACAATTAAATGGTTCTGCTTGAATTCTGAATACATTTTGCAAACCTGATTTAGTAACCCTAAAATTTTATGGTATTTTAGAGCTGCTGTCGGTCACAAAAAAGATAAATTAATTGACAAAGCTAAACTGTTTGACGAATTGAAGCAGTTTGTCGAATCTATTTCAGCATCTACATACAATTTTAATACTAAGGTTAAAATATTAATTAGTTACGTTTCACAAGTAAGCTTCGTCGTTCTTATTTTTGTATCATAAGCGATGATAAAATTTAACGTAAAACGTTCCTGTAACTTTGTAACATTATTGAATAGGTAAGTTGTAAGTAATAAGGTGTCCTTTATATAATTATTATAATGCGCATCATTATATTAGTGTCCAATACGTTTTTTTTTAGGAAATCAGCTTGGGAATTATTTGATATTCGATTTTATACATGCCATTTGTTATGTCATTAAAACGATCTAATAATTATATAAAGAATAAAAGAATAAAGAAAGATTTTTACTTTACTTTTGCTATATAATATGTAGGTGGTCACTGAACTTTTACTTTCCTATAAAGTTATGTTTATTTTTCATTCTTTTATAATTCTTCAATTTAAAATTTTCCCAAACAAGCGCCCTGTTTTACAACTAATTCCACGTTTTACGGGTTCTAGGCTACCTTTTCATCAAAAATCATAACGATCGGGTTGTGATGAGGTAAACAGACAGACAGAGTCACTGTCGATCCTTTTATCAATAACATCAACATGTGATTCACTCCACGTACATCTAGAAGCTTCTACAAGAAAAGCATGAATGAATTCTGCCTATTCTGGCCACAAAGTGAGGGGGGCAGGTGAATCTGTATATAAATCGTGTCAGCGTCGCATCGGCTCTGTGGCACGCGGAACCTCGTCTTATTGTGCTACCATTTGTTTTGTTTAGCGGCAGACGGGACGCGTTATTTTAGATTCGCCATCTTCGATGTTCGAGCTCTGCTTGTTTGTGAATTGCAGATTTGGTTTATGTCGCAATTAGAATAGGATAACATGGGTGTACCTACTGCTAACTACCTTTATATGTTAGGTTAGTATTCATAATTACATGCACATTTTATTTGTGTATTTCCTTCTTCAATCCCAATAAATTTCCAAATTTCCTTCTTCTTGTATTTTTGTTGCCAAAATACTCTTCTGGAAGAGAAGATACGAGGTTTGTGATTAGCTTCGTCAGGTTTTTTAAGTGTGATCAATACGATAAGATTTTCTAACTTAGCCACATAACTCACAGTCAAATATCTCTTTTGTCGATTATTCAAGGCAACGAAGACACACGGTTTTTATTAAAAGTCGTCACTTGCAAACTTTTGCTTGAACGAAACGAAAAGTTGGAATCCCGAGAGTTTTGAGACGAGAACTCTCGCCCACATGTAGATACCCATGTACGAGTATATGCAAGTAATTCAAAACTCACATGACAGCTATCAACTCAGATACTTATGGGTTCAGAACCACCGCCAAGCTACAAACAACTTTGTAGCTTGGCGGTGGTTCTGAACCCATAATATAGAGTATTGTGGGTTCAGGATTTCTGCTAGGTATGCTTTTCTGGTCTCTTTTGTTTTCTGTTTCATGTATAGATATATTTAATGTTAAGGATATATTGTATAAGGTACAATGGGGTTGACGTATCCTTGTGGATAAAAACTCCAATTATAAATAAAGAAAAAAAAAAAAAAAAAACTCAGATACTTTTTATTATTGGAAAAAATAATAGGAAGGTGGTTTCTAGGAAGGACTTTATTGTATTGCATACATGTACGTAAAATAATTATTAGAGACATACATACACAAATAAAATTTACAAAAAGAATGCAAATTCTAAAGCGTATGTCGAGACAGGCTAACCGTATAATTTTAAGAGCACCGAGGCAAACTACGGTAGAAAGACTGTCGTTTATGAGACGGTACGACAATCCATATAACTCTATACGTAAAGTAATTAAGGAATCAAAATCACTTCCAACTTTTAAAAGGCTATTAAAGCACCATATTCAGAATAATATTTGAATTGTAAGTCTGTACTTTTCTTTATTTAATTTTTATTTAACTTTATTTGAAATCTTAAACCAGCGAAACCGTCTCCTATCGTAATTGGTATGTTCTTCCTCATAGGAGTGAATAATTGTATTATTTTTGAGTGAAATAAATTATCTTTAACCGTAAACCGATTTTATTGCATTCTGTAGAATAACTAATTACAGTCAGGAATATTTTCTCAGGTTATTCTAAGAAAGCATTATTGACAGTAATTTGTTTGCGGTAGTTTCTCAGTATCCGGATAGGCGATAATAAATCCTACTCATATTATAAACGTGAATGTTTGTATTTATGGATGTTTGTTACTGTTTCACGCAAAAACTACTAAACGGATTTGGATGAAATTTGGCACACAGATGGTTTATAACCAGGATTAACATATAGGACTTTTTATTCCGATATTCCCATGGGACCAAAACTCATGCGGGTGAAACTGCGGGGTGCAGCTAGTTAAAAATAAAACAGAATTGGTATCCCGCAACCAAAGAAAATTTTATTTTTTTCAGCTTGATTCGCTGACTCTATTTCAGAAATTCTCATTCGTAATGCAAGTTAAGTAGCGCCACATAGTCCATTGTCTCGTATTTCGTGTTTTGTTCTCATCTCGCTCGCCGTGTAATGCTATTTTAGATTCGTGATCTCTTAATAGTATTTGCTATTCCAATATTTGCTACTGCATAAAGGAGCTTAGAAAATCTTTGTTGGAAACAAATGGCTTAAGAGAGGTTCTTTTGCTGATGCTGTTAGTGATAAATTGGTTATAGGTCGTCATAACTGAGTGTACACATATTGGATTGTATATTTTACTTTCACGCCAAGGCAGCGGCGCGTTAAGGCAGAGGTCTACCTATTTACTAGGAGTACACCCCCTTTAATAACATTTTACCCGACCCGGGAATCGAACCCAAGATCTCTGGGTCCGCAGGAATTTTCTTTATACCCCTCATCATCTAAAGCGTGAATAAGTCTTTAGATATGGCCTGTTACCTATGTCAACTTCGAGAATTTCAGTATTTGACCCGTAGAATATTACATAGGTACATAATGGTCGAAGTAGGTTATCCTTGTATGTGATAAGACTTGGCTAACGTATTAGATTGTTCAATAGAATAGAATTTAATAGAATACTAACAATTAACATAGCAAAAACAACAAATCTATACTCGTACTAATATTATAAAGAGGTAAAATTTGTTTGTTTGTTTGTATGTATGTAGGGGGAAATCTCCGGAACTGCAAGTCGGATTTGAAAAAATATTTTTGCATTTGGTAGCCGAATTCTTGAGGGAGGTTATAGGCTATGTTATATCATGCTACAACTCTTAGAAGCCCAGCAATAGGAAGACAAAAAAAAAACCAAGCGAAAACGAAGTAGTAGCATGGGCGAGCGATGGGATGCTATGCGATGGGTCGGGGAAGAAACTTCACGTGGACGAAGTCGCGGGCGGAAGCTAGCAATATAATAACAACATCAACAATTAATAATAACATATTGTTATTCCATATTCAACCACATCAGTTTAACGTTATTCTTAGAAATCCTATTCGGTATTGTACGACTAACGAGATTCGGTCATTATTTATTTAATTTCCTAGAGATACAGAAAATGAGCAGTACCTAAATCCTACTAATATTATAAATGCGAAAGTTTGTATGGATGTATGGATGTTTGTTACTCTTTCACGCAAAAACTACTGAACGGATTTGGATGAAATTTGGCACACAGGTAGTTTATAACCAGGAATAACACATAGGATACTTTTTATCCCGAAATTCCCACGGGATCGAATCTTACGCGGGTGAAACCGCGGGGCGCAGCTAGTATAACAATAAAAGGAGGCAACTCTATATGAAATTTTATTGTGGTTGTGTTGTCCTTGAGCTCTCTGTACCTACGACTGTAAATTCTTTCCTTGTATCTTAAACCGTTGTTAGTACTTAGTCCGTGCGGTGAACCAAAAAATAAGATAACTAAGTCCTTAGTGGTGTAGCAGTGGAAGCCTAGCCACGAACCCACGGGTTCGAACCCAGGCAGGCGTGTAAATAATTTCATCGCTGCTCTCGATACGGTGAAGAAAAACATCGTGAGGAAACCAGCATGTCTTAGATCCAAAAAATCGAAGACGTGACACCTACCAGACCGCACTAGGGCCGCGTGGAAGATTAAAGCCCGCCTGTGTCCCAGCAGTGGGAACTTATGCTTACACTTATGCTAAGTTCTTATATAAGACTCTAAAAGTACAAACACGTCGTCAGTATTCAACCTACACGAAATCCAATCGTTAAATTATCTGTGAATGGTTTCTTTACTAAACTTGAAGTTATTTATGTTAATTATACGTCAATAATGTGAGGAATTAAAGTAACAGCATAATCTTTGACGCTTTAAATCTTGTAAACTGGTTTTGAATCAATCATCATTAAAATACTAGGCTAATATAGACGTCTTTTTTATTGAGTTCCATTGCGTTTTATTTTCTTTTTAATATTAATAGTGCGTTGCTAGGCGAACTAACTTACCAACGTCACTGTACTAGAGACGGATTGTTTCTACGTTTGTCCCGATGTAGATACTGTTAGTAAGCATTTACTTCTGTAAATCCGAAATATTCCGTCTCTAGAAACTAATTTACTGTTGCACTTCTCATTAATTACTGTTGTGTCTTCATTCGCTATGTTTACAAAACAGCGAATCTAAAAAAAAAGACAAAACCTAATTGTTTTAACAAAACAAAATAGCTCCACGCTCAAGCAGATAAATTTGTTAAAGCTTCAGCTTCGTTCAGGCGGAACGTAAAGGAAAATCGATAGGCCGCAGCATAAAGTTTTCACGATCACTAAAACAAACGTCTCTTCTCTCTACTACATACCTGGTACAACTTATGTGAAACCTTCCTTAGCTATCGTGTTTCTGGGATAAATTAATCTTGTTACACTGTTAATACCTATTGTAGCGAGGCGAAAATGCCACCCCTTCTCTTCCCACGGCTAGTGTATCAAACGACTTAGGGATTATATGGGGTGCCACCTTCTTCCTGTGTTTGTACTGCACCCACCGATTGCTTATTGGCAATTGTTTTAGAGACAAAGTTTCCTTCCATTTTATAACTAAGAAATTCTCTTGTCTATTCTGTCGTCTGTTCTCATGATTAACAAACCCTTCTGAAAAGTAAATAAGAAATGGAAAATTCATGTAGAAATATTTTAGTAAAAGAAAACACAATGAAAATATAAGTAATTTGACTAAAAGCTTACGAGACAAAAAACATAACTCTCCTGCTTCTTGGTCGGATAATTAATACTGCATCGAATACCTTGGGGTCCGTTGAACCCAGCATACAATGGATGTAATGGCACAACATGAGCCGACAGGCGTCTGCCTCACAAAGGCTTGGACTGTCACAGACCGCCGCGGCTAACTAGGGAAGCTGGGTAGTAAGTAGATGGCACTGTTGGGAGACTATGATCTCTTTTTTTTTTCTTTTTCACTATGTAATATGAAAAGATTTGCAACAAATTGATATTTCAGCGTAAGAAGAAGTCTGTCTGGCTTTTCTTAAATAAAGATAAAATAAAGAGAGCCATTTGATTCCAAATAAACGTTTACCGTCGGAGAGTTGTAAATGTCTTAGAGATTTAATGAGCGGGTAATAAAGTCTTTTACATGACTCGTACGGTTTTAAGTTTTAATAATTTTGCAATAAATGTCTCGGTCTGAAATTATATGACTATTAAAGTAATGTTAGAAATTATAGAAAATAAATATTAATAGACCCACGCGGAGTAAAAAACAGTGAGTTTAATAAATAAACTACCTAATACCTAAGTAAAATAATAGCAATGATTTTAACCCGTAGTCTAATCTGTAGTTATGCAGATCGAATTGCAATAATCCAATTTGGTTCTGATGGCTCGTCACCAAAGCTAAAGCGCTTAGCAGGATTTGACACATTAAGGCGTAAGGGTTCCCAAAAGATTTATTCCTTTGCACATTTTGGGTTATCATTGAAAACTGTTCTTCCAGTAATTGAATGTGATTAGTTGTGTTGATTAATAAAATATACCTATGCCCGCGACTACGTCTGCGTAAAATTTCTGGTTCCCCTAACCCACCCAGGCACATCGCATCACTCGTCCTCGCTATTACTTCGTTTTAGCTCAACGTTCTTTTTGACTGTTTTTCTTTTTGCCCAACTCTTTGTGATTGATTGAATTGTGATGTTAAAAATAGCCTTCCTCAATAATTATCAAATGACAAAATATTTTTTCGCGCGTTTAAACAAAAAAACTCTTCAGTTTTATTATAAGTATATAGGTTATTAATTACTAGGTACGCTAATTTATTTTAACCATTTTAATTTATAAACAAAAGAAAGAAAGAAAAAAAATCTTGACAATACCAATGTATTGTCAGGATTTTTTACCAATGTCGTGCGTGCAGCCAAGCCATATACTTACACCATAGCGTCCGGGACCAGTTTTATGACAGAGCCTTAATGGTGACTCTAGCTTGTCCGCATCTGTTCCTTGATGAGCATAAATTACCGATTAAACCAGTATTTTACAGCCTATTACATTCATTTTGTACTTTTATTCTCTGGGAGTGCATCGTTTATAGATTTTTTGTAGACTTATTATGCGCTAAAATTGGACTCATGTGATGCTGAGTGATTACTGCGCTCTGTGTTTAACTTAAATTGAAAATTATAATGTTGTAGTAAAATATGTACTAATAAGTATGCAGGTAGTATGTTAACTTATTAAAATAAAACATAAAACCGAAGTGTCTATAAAAACAGAGCGTATTTTTATGAGTAAATATTGAAACAAATATTCCTTTAGACGTAAGCTGTCAGTTTATGTTTTAATAAAGCGGAAAATTCAAACATCCCTACTATGCAAAGCTGAAACTTTTTGAATATTTAATTTACATATTCTAGTGTAGCTTTGCCCATGCGGTGGAGCCGACACGTGTAAACTGTCCTACGAACAAGAATGTCCGCGCACACAGAACCTATGAAACACAAGTTGTTAAAAGGCAACAACCAAGCTCGACCACAAACGCTCCTGCCTACACACTACACCTATTTTATTAACGAGCCGACAATTTAAAGCGAACTAGAAACTCATTTAGTGGCCATTACCTCCAACTAACTACCGGTAAGCAGATTAAAATGCATGCCAAAAGTTTAAATTTATGTACCGGACGCTCTCTTCAATTAAACTTGTTATAATGAAACTCTGGAAAAACTGAGTAAATTTCTGCGAAGAGACGACGCAAATAATTCCCAAGTTTTGCAATTTATACTCATTTTAAAGTTGAGTTCGATGGCGCAGACGTTCCTCCTGTAACCCACGACCTGAATTGATTATTTTAACGCTTTTCGGATCTTTTCAACTTGATAATTTCGTCTTCCTTGTTACCTGTTGTGTTCAAGTTTAATTTAAGCCAAGGAGTTGGGTAATCTGATATTTTAAGATGACATTTTGCTTCGTAAAATAATATCCCGGTTATATATATATATTTCTGTTTAACTCTTTTCATTGGAAAAGCTCAAAATACGTAGAGTAGGTGTTATGTATCATTAGCTTTTTATAATGAGTACAGTCAAACGGGGTGAATAGGGATGCAGGGGTGCTTTAAACTTTAAAATCTATAATTAAAAAACAGTAAACACATTAGAGTCTTTTCTGGCAACAAACTATATTATTTCAACGTTAAAATCCATTTTAAAGTTTCGTTCCTATTCACCCCTGTATCCCTATTCACCCCATTTTACGGTACTCTTTATTCTCGCTGGTAGTAGGTAATACCTATACTTAAGTACCTATATACAAAATATACACACATTTACTTTCGTAAACATATTACAATAATTTATTATTCATTATGTTAACAAAGGTACACAACGTTAATTTAATGAAAACACGGAAAAGAACCACTCATTCTAATAATTAAAAAAATTAACACACGGTAATTAACATTTACATGCAGCCCATTAATTTATTTAGTAACAACAGCTCGGAGATACTCGTGGTCGTATAGACAACTAATGCTATTCCACGAATAATCTCAAACAAAACGATAAAAGAATTCCCCGAATGCCATGTTCTGTTTCTATTACCTAACTTTTCGTTTGGTTGTTTTTCGTAAACATTCCAGCTGCCGTTGGCAAACCATTCAATGAACCCGTTTCTATGCTCTAAACGACTGGTCGTGGTCTAAATATACCATTTAAATTCAAGAGCAGTTACTATGCCTTCTACTGAAGCATCATGAGCTATTTATTATTGTCTTTTATGGCGGTTCTTTGACTTAGTTCGCCCAGTCCGCTTTATTTTTAAGTGTTTTAGCCAGCAAAAGCTTTGCCATTGACTATTCCATTTCGACGGAAGCAGAGCGGGCGTGAGAAGCATCGATAATCAGCCGCACTCCATTCGGATAGTGTTAATGAATTTCTTTAGTTGAGTATTCACAAAGCAGTCGCAGTCCGCAAAGAGTTCATTTGAACAGCTTCCTGGCTTCAGGGGGAAAATAAATAAAAATCAGCCGCATCAAATTGTGCGGAGTGACTACGAGGCAAGGTCCCGCGAGCACTTTCTCATGCAAAAGTCGAACGGTTACTTTAATTCTTAACTTAAGCACTTGTCGGTTTTACGAGCGTGGAGCGATTTAATCCACTTAAAACGCAGAGCACAAACTCCGAGCCGACAAAGCTCTCAGCCGCTCTCATTTAAAAATGGAAATAAACCTTCGGCCATCTTTGACTCAATGCGACCGCTAGTGGAATTCTAAGTGCGGTCTTCAATGATACAGCTACGATTTTTTACCCATTTGATGAATTGCCCTTGATTTATTGCGCGATTTCAATGAATTGTAAAGGAAATAGTAATACAGGATATCAAGACATTGAACCACGTACAGGAAACTGTAGACTTTATGCGACTACCACATGTAACACATTGAAACTTTCAACATAATGACGTTATGAAAGCTAGACCACCGAAGTGGTTGAGTATGGGAAAGTGTTAACGGATTTCGTGTTTGTCTTGGCAAATTCTTATGAATCGCAAAGATAAACATTCAATCTGAAATGTTTTTTTAAGAAAGCGATGGGTAAACGTTGTATAATTATGTAAGATTTTATTCCCTCGTGCAAAACTGTTATGAACTGTAACAACTTTTCTTTTAGTATTATTTTATGAGGTATATAACCTGAAACAAGTGTTCATGTCTGAGATAAGTGGAAAATTCACAAGGATTTTATTTCCAAAATAACCAATTTAAAAGAGACCTCTGGCTTTGCTTCGGCCTTTCTTCTCAGACTAGTCAGATAGGAAACGCCGACCTCATCTAGTTTTTAAAATATGATTGACGTGTAAAAGTGTGTGTACAAACCTACTTACAAAATAAAACCATTTATCATTTAACACTGCTTTCCTTATCGTAGTGCAATACGATTTGACCTTTACCTTGTCGTTACCTGCAAATTTGAACACTAAATATTTCAGCATTAAAAATATTCTCGAAGTTAAAGATATCAGAGCTTATTTTAGCGTAAACAATCTTCAAAAACCAGATTACCGGATAATTTATTTCCAATCGCCGAAGGAATTTCAGAAATTATCCGCCCTTAGTCCTCGTCTTTAGCTTTCCCATCTTAATGAAAGAGTTTTGCGGCGAGATTATTTTGACTTGTTTATTTTGTTTCCGCACAATCCACCGTCCGTGGGAGTAACTTTTGTATTTAATTTCTATCGCGCCTTATTGCGTAAATTGACAATAATAGGTATGGTGTAAGGAGAGTATATTTACATTCAATTAACTACAACTGAGGATGTACAAAGTGATAAAAAAAGACTTGTCAATGTGGCTGAAAGTTTGGAGTGTCGCAAATACGCAAGCTATAAATGCAGTTTTATGATTTTTTTATCCAGAACTGTTTTGGACACAGTTTATTCTTGTTCTGGCGCATTCACTAATTGAGACAGGAATTCCATTTTGCCCGAAAGCCACACTACACAACTGTCAAAACAAATCCACAAAGTACGGGATAATCTGTGACCTTTTTATGACCTTGCCGTCATAACAAATTGTCGGAAAAATATTGTACGTTTGTCTGACATCATATTTCAAGCTTCAGGCCGAACAATTATGCATCAACAAACACCTTAAATTTTAAGAACCAGACTTTAATTCTCTCTGCTTCTTAATTACCTTACTTTACGTCGATTCTCCCTTTTTTTGTGACTCAACGGAAATTGCTCGGAAAAGTCACTTAAAGCAAATAGGTCTAGGTAGGATAATTAAGAGTTTTTTTTTTCTCAATTTCGTTAATTTTGCCGTGTCAGTTGTAATTACTGTGTAATTGAACGCCGTGTTTATGGTGACTTAACGACGGTATTGGTTCTTGAGTACCTTTATAAATTAGTTTTAATAAATCGTGTTAGCAGTAGACTCGCCACGGGGACACGGGGGAGTCGTGGGTGTCATGACCCCCCCCAAAATCATTCAAGCTTTCGAGAGTCTTCGTGATTTGCTTGCCTTACTAACTTACTACTTGGTGACCCCCCCCCCCCCAAAATCTTGAGCTGCGACCGCGCCTGCGCCCCACATGGGACTTATAACATTACTGGCGAAATGTGTGTGTTTTACTATAGGTACCTCTGCCTAACCCTTCAGGGAGTACAGGTGTGATGTGTCATGCTATGTTTATTTCCCATTGTTTTATTAGTTGTTCTCATTTCAGAACGTGGGAAATACTTCGTGCTTTAGATGATACCTGAATGATACATGATAATTATTGAGTGGTTCAAACCGTTAGCACTTAATTTATTCAATTAATGTTTCGTTCTTTATTGTCTTAGCCGTTTTATAGCCGCATATAAAACGTGAATGACAGGAATATAAAAAGATGTGTTGTTTTATGTGATCAGATAAAGTTATCATGCGACAATCTTGAATGACAAGTGTTTTGCAGCTTTTGCGAGTGTTAGTTTAAAACGCAGTAGCATATCATTAGCTACGCATTGAAAAATAAAGAAAGAAAGAAAAATGCCTTTATTATAAAAACAGTAGGTAAACAAATATTATAATGCCAAAAGGGCCTCAGCTCAGCATAATGTCAGATGACAACTGTAAGTGTACCACCTGACGCTGATTTTCAGCTGCAACCCACGAGTACCCTACGCTGGAATAACAAACACATAGGGAAGTGTGTGTCCGTTATAATAAATTGAGAGAATTAATTTAAATGCTAGAAATTATAGAAAAGCTTATACAAAATCAAATAAAATGTCGTGACATAAATGTATGTATGTGTGTATGTAAAGGTCAAAACATGATGCATTACTATAAATAGATGATCGTCGTTAATGTCAGCTACTCTTAAACAATAAGTTTGAAAAAAGCATATATTCTGTGATAGACGGTGGCCACTTTTTCACTCATAAGATCTCTCTCTACTCTTTATGATATTTTTTCATTGTAAACTAACCTACTTTATTTCTTCCACAGGATGGAGACCGGGGCTACCTAGAAGGTCTGGCCTCCCGATACGCGGACCTCTTCTCAACGCACTATGGCGACGTTCTAGACCACCTGGAAGAGTTGCGAAGACACGAATGGGACGAGATGTCTCCTCGAATGAGGGTACTTGGAGGCCCTGGAACACCTCAAACTCCACCTTCGGCAAGTCCTGGTTCCCTAGCTTTGAATAACTTGACCACGTCGCATTCGCAGCCCATTTATGTGCCTGGAAAGTATTCGGTGAGTTGACTGAGGTTCTCATTTGTTTTTGGGAATGGTCATCAATTTCACGAAATATTCAGTTGTAGATTTAAAGTCTTTATTTATTTTTTTATAATTTGCTGGCTTCTGTAGTTTGTTGTTGCATGAATGAGTGTGAATTTGAACTACTTATGTAGCTATAAATTGGAAAGTTTTCCGCTAAAAACACTTTGGAGTGTAACATGCACTTGGCACCATATCAGCATACTTTTTTGGCTCCATGCGAGATTTGTTATCTGTACCAATTTTATTTGACATAGTTTCAAACGTTCTACTATCGATATCATGGTTGTTTTCCCGGGATATTCACTACTTCTACTTTTGGCTATAGCAATCTGTCATTTCTTGCTATAAAAACTACACAATCAGTCCAAATAATAGCATAGCACACACGTGACGCTCAGTACACCTTCGCAATTATTATGAAATCTCATATCATTTTCATTTCATCCTACATTGAATCCTTATAGGTACCTAATAAATGCAAAAATACAAAATAAAAAAAATCCCCACCTAAGCCAAAAAACGACCTTGCAAGAACAAACTGGAAAGCACGTGATGAACTTGAACGTAAATCCACAGTCGACCATCAGACAACAGTCCAAGGTCATAATGATGAGGCCCGCGGAGGCCCACAGATAAAACGGCCTGAATAAATAATAGGATCATGTCATGTAATCAGACTAAGCGGGCCAAATCGTCGCTTTGTGTAAAATTAGCCAGGAATATTAGGCTTTCAACATTGCCAGTGATATTTGAACCGTTTTTGTGAATATGATTTAATTTTTTGTGAGTACACCTCTAAGTACGTAAAGCGGATTACCTGCCTTCAAAAGGTTTCTTTCGCATTTATATCAAGTCTGATATTAATATAGATTTTTTTATAAAGACACTTATTATGGCTTTTGTCAAAAGGTATTTTCTTTTCCCTGTCTCATATAAATCTAATTTGCTGAAAGTTATTGAAGGTTATTACTTTTATTACAGTCAATACATATGATATTTTATTGACTTTGATCTGATTTCGTTTTTTGTGTTATTGATAATGCTTAGATGACATATTTGGTGGAGCAAATATGCAGTGCTAGGACGTCTACCTACCCTTTTTTCATAGTATTTAGAATTAAAAGACATTTTATATTAACAACTTGTTTCTTTTTAACAGCCCTCAAGCTGCCTCACAGAGAAAGAAGAGGACGAAATATACGGGTTCGGGTACGGCGTGTTCGGCAAACAGATGCTGCAACGGCAACAGCAACAAAAACAACTGTTGTTGGCGCAACCCACGCAACCGCTCATGCACAACACGCAACATAACTATCAAAGGTGAGTGTTTAGTAATTATACAAAATGTATGTTGCTTAGTTCTCTGCCCGATCAGGCTAGGTGGAGCGACTACCTTCGAATGAAGGCTGGTAGCACCTGGATGAGAGTTGTCGAGAATCGATTCGAGACCTATGTCCAGCAGTGGACTGCTGTAGGCTGGTCAAATGATGATGATGCTTAGTGAGCATAATATGTCCGATTGTGGTCAGAATAGAGAATTGAATTACCTGTCAATGTTCTATCCCAACTATGACTGACTAGAGCCAGCAAAATTATTGATTACCAAAATATATAAATAAACATAACTAGTAAGTTGGTGATAAACTATTTATTTATACATAGTTACTAAAAAAATTTACATTAAAATAATAGTTTAATGTATCATTAAAAGTTTTGCAACAAAATATCGAACTACATAATAGCTGTGTAACATTGTACGAGGTATAAAATTCTTTTGTTTTCACGTGTATGCACCTTGTTAATTCTGTTTATTATTGCGTCGATAACTTTTATGAACATGTTAAGCGAGTGAAGCCGCACATAAAACTTAATCATTAGGGATTGGCAACTGCATTAAGCTGCCAGTACCTACACGTCAGGGTATATCAAGCTCAATGCAATTGCATATGCAAAGCACGTCAAAACTCTGCGAATAATCATATTTTGAACTCTCAATAAATATTGGTATAATCAATAAATTACTAGGGTTACATTATTACATAGTTTTGTAGGTATACTTGTTACAACGTGGGGTTTTCAAGAGCTTGAATTCCTTTATTCATAATTATAAACTAATTCATGACATATAAAAAATATATATTTTATATAAACATCTAAATTGAGAACCTCCTCCTTTTTTGAATTCAGATAAAAACATTTACAACTTAAGTCGGCTTGTTAATAATCCAATTAACTGTAACTAGATACTAATAATAAAATAAAATAAAACGGTAGTATTGCGAACATTCGAACGGTGATCATTACAACAATAACTTGCAATCAACGCTGCGAATGCCGACGCAGGCCGAAACAACCCGAAACAACTCCTTAGTCGTCTAAGGAAATTCGCGGTCGGCTTACACGAAATGTTAACGATAACGAGAATAGCACGGGACGTAGTCATAAATTATTTGGACTTTAACAGGTGTACGCGTTAGATAAGCTTTTGCGCTGCATGTTTAAATGCTAATCTAAATTGAAATCAGACATTCGATTGGCGACAGAAGCGGCCTCCGCGTTGAGAATAGTCGAAGTGATGGACGGTTAGGGGAGAGGCAAACTGCATTCAACTAGTCAACTAGTCAACTATAGGCCAACCGCTTAACTGAGACGATGCCTGAGGTAGCAGCGCGGTGCGGGATGTGGTGACGTGATGTGAGAGCTCAGTGATTCGTTAACTTGTGACAACTATCCCCCTTCCCGCACCGCGCAGCTACCTCAGGCGACGTCTGAGTTAAGCGGTCGGCCTATATGTGCTAACTTGATTTTAACTAACACCAAAGTCCATAGGGACAAAATGACATTCTATCAGCGATAACGATGATGGAAAAGTCAAAAATGCCAACAGGATTGACATAAGCTACCGAAAAGTTTATGTCAATCCTGTTGAAAGTTGTTGTAGAAATACGAAACGCTTTGAAAACAATTGCCACTGTCTAGGGTTCTAGGCCCTCAGGTGTATTATTTGATACCTAATTTGACGACTTTATGTTGCCAATTTTACTTTATAATCAAAAAGTTAAGTAATATTACAGATTCTAAAAGATTTTACGAAAAACACAGTACGTGTAGGTAAATATCGATTACTGTAACAAAGAGCAACATATTTTCGTTAACATTACTCTAACCCTTAACAAACAAAAACCAAGCACACGCATAAATATTCGTCAATCGTCCCAACACTGAGTCTTGCTGAAGTAAGTTCTCATTACACCGGTGCTTGCTGTAAAATAAATTCAAATTAACTACTGATGGATATGTCCGGGGCGGGCGCTCGCACGAAGAAATTTGTGTTAAGACCGTATTTAAATGAAGGACAATCTTTATTGGCTACTAAACTAGAACTAATAAGGTAACTGTAGTAGACGATTTATGGATGAAAAATGGTCTATTTTCTGCCTTAATAAATGTTAAAGAGATGTGGCAATTTCAATCTTACTGCGACTTTAATAGGGTTAAAAAAGATGGCTAGAAGAGCTATTCAGTCATTGATAAGAAGTTGTTTTAGTAAAAGCTACGAGTATATCCATTATTTTCATCTCTACTCTATACAAATAAATAAAATTGAAGTGCTGTTACTAATGCCAAAATAACAGCTTTTTACTAAATGCATATGAAAGTATATACAGTACTTATATTAAAAAAAAACATTTTTTTTTAACTTTTGTCAGTCTGTCTGTTCCGACTTATCTCCGAAATGGCTGGACCGGTTTGGTATGGGTTATACATTGAACCCCGGGGAAGAACATAGGCTACTTTAAATCGATATAACACGCGGGCGAAACCGCGGGTGGAAACTAGTTTCTAATAAAACAGATATCCAAACATCAGCGTAGTCGGAGGGTTAAACAGAAACATGAATAATATGCAGCACACATTGTTTGTGCTTTTGAGAAAAATAAAAACGCCGATGACGGATTAAACATGGTTCGAGTATGACATGAAGAATACAAATGCTACATCATAATAGTCATGATGTAAGCCTGTGATGAATATATTATGCTTCAAAAGCGTAGGTATTGTTTGTTATACTTGGGAATAGTTCAAGTAATAGTTATTTATTTGCTGTTGGCCTGTCGCGTCTGACTGACTGACGGCATATTGCGTGGGGTTTTGTAAAATTCTCTCTCACAAAATGCGAAGAGATGTTACTTGTTAGGTACTGATTTTTAATGTTGTACTTACCTATCTGAAGGTACACACAGTCAGGAACATTTATTGTTTATCAATTTGACACACTATGGTCAATTTGCTGTGTTTATGTTATAGCCTTTGCGTACAACTCCGCTCCGCTCGTGTGACAGTTGTAATTTAAATATTTTTATTTTTAGCCAACGTTTTCCACTGCAGGGCCTCCCGTTCTCTCCTCCACTCTACTACACGGATTTGGATGAAATTTGGCAGGATTAACACATAGGATACTTTTTATCCCGATTTTCCCACGGGATCGAACTTATGCGGGTAAAACCGCAGGGCGCAGTTAGTAATAAATAAATAAATAGATGACTCGTCATCGGCATACTTGTCCGGCCCAGTTCCATTTAGCTAAGCTTGGCTGCTTTTAGGGTGACGTCAGCGATTGTGTTTTGGATTTAAATATACGGCCAATTTAAATTGATCGTCAATTTGCAAAAAAAAAAAAGTTTACTGACCTAATTCATCTTTATTTATAAATAGGTATTTGCTATAAGCAACACTAAAAATGATAAGTTTATTATTAAAAAGGCTTGATATTATAGCTGTGCTAAAATATTATCTGCTAGTAGCTGCTAGAACTAGGCTATATTTAGCTCCTAAATTGGTCCTCAAATGAGGCGTTTGGCCTTCAGCGAAAAATAGGCCACCCACACCGTTACCCGTGGGAGTTAACAATTAAGGGATTATAACAGGTGGATAGCTGATGCATGGTGGGTATCTTCATTAGTTCATGTGCTTAATGACCACGTTAAGCACGGATCACAGCACACCTGTCAAGCGTGTTGAATGTGGTTTCACGCCTGAAAGGGTGGTCTTTGTTAAGATTATTACGATACTCCAATAACCATTGATTTGGTAAGATTTTTAAGATGCCTATAAGGAAAAAGGTCATGTGAATTCGCTTCTCTTATCCGTCGATTATGATGACGACTCTACAACATCGCAGTAAAAATATAATAAAGTTCTGTAAGAAATAGGCAGGGATGGTTTTTGCCCAGAATACGATGACATGTAGGTTATGTAGCGTAGGTATATTGTTTCTCTAGCTTCCGCCCGCGACTTCGTTCACGTGAAATTTCATGTTCTCCCGACCCACCCCGCTACATTGCATCACATATCCGCGCTGTCACCTCGTTTTGACTTAGCGTTCTTACTGACTTTATTTCTTTTTGCTCGGTTCCTAAGGGTTATAGCATGATGCTAGATAGCATATAGCCTTCCTAAAAATTAGGCTATCAAATGCAAAAATAATTTTTCAAATACGACTACCTAGCAGTTCTAGAGATTACTCCCTACATACAAACTTATAACCAAAACCTCTTTATATATTATATACTGATATAGATATAACTAGCTCGTCACTAGGATACTTGGAGTAATTATTAGTACCTATAATTCCTGAGACCCACAAAACATTCTCAACAATTATGTCGTGAGGGTCTTTGTACACACACGTTTTTCTTGTCGTGAAAAACTATGGTTTATTCGCCGTGTGTAGGCACGGTCGTCAGTGTTGTATGGATCACTATGAAAGCTTGTTGACGGACATGTTTTTTCTTTGGCACGGTTTATACGCCTTGTGTAGGCACGGTTCGTCAGTATTGTATGGAACACTATGAAAGCTTGTTGACGGACACGTTTTTTCTTCGGCACGGTTTATACATCTTGTGTAGGCACGGTTCGTCAGTATTGTATGGAACACTATGAAAGCTTGTTGACGGACACGTTTTTCCTTCGGCGCAGTTTATCCGCCGTACCGTGAAGAAACCGTGCCGTGTACAAAAACCCTAAGAGTTCGCCTACGCAGAGGCTTTACTTGTTCATTACGTCAATCCTCCTTGAGTTAAATGTCAGATGTCTATAAACTAAACTTTTATCCCTAATGACATCTAAATAACATAAAACTAAACACCTCTCTAAACACAGCCAGGAATATTAAAATCTGCTTTCTCGACCAAGCGGGGGTGTTCTCATAAATTTGTACCAGGGAAACCGCGTCACTGCACCCACGCATCCAATTTAGCATGTCTTACAATGCTAATTAGATCTTTGCACCACTAGTTTGCCTAATGAATTACAATGTCTTAAAAGTGTTATTGGATTGCAAATAGAGATTATTTATGGTAATATAGATGTGGGCGTCCATAAATCGATAGTCCGGGAGTTGTAGATTTGATTTTATTAAATTAAGAAGGGTGGGTTCTACTGCGTATTTGTACATTTTGAAACATATAATCTTAAATAATATAGGATTGCATGATTAAAATATATTAAAACCTTTGTTATCAACATAGTTGCACAAAACACAAGTTAGTTTTCACTATGGAAGTCACTTATGTGTTTTGTGATAACTTTATTTCTGAACAGTGTTTCTGCAATAGGCAGTCGCTCCATGTAAAATAATGGAAGACTACTCCGAAGTGCAAAGTGCGAATGGTCGGATCGGACCGACACATGGCCGAATCGAATATTATTGAAAAATGCGAAAAAAGTTGGGATCGGCTCAGTTGGATCGGGACCATAGTCAATATTCGAGAGAGTGTAGGAGTGTAGGATCGGGACCGACCGAACTACTTCGGAGTAGACCTCCTGGTTTTCAGCTGCATCCAGTTAGACTGGAAGCCGACCCCAACATAGTTGGGAAAAGGCTAAGCTAGATGATGATGAGTGTTTCTGCATTGTTTCACACAAAAATAGACCATTACCAAGTGATGCGAGTCAGTCAGTGAGTGAGTGAGTGTGTCAGTCTATGTACGGTGCTATGGTGTATGCTAAAGCATTAAATCCTTTTTATCCTGCTTAGTACTTATATTATAACCGCGAAAGTTTGTGAAGATGGATGGATGTTTGTTACTCTTTCACGCAAAAACTACTGAAAGGATTTCGACGAAACTTTACAGTGTGACAACTTTACATCAGAATATCACATAGAATACTTTTTATCTCAATATTCCCACGGGATCGACACTTATGTGGGTTAAACCGCGAGGTGCTCGCTGAAGTCATATAATACGAGTATATATTATGTTCATTATGTTTTTCTCCGATTTAGCAGGAACAAGTAACGAGGTATGGTAATTACCCATCCATACATTTACCAAGTCTGTAATTACAAGCTATAGTCTCCCATCCGGTCTACGTAGAATTGACGAGGCTTGCTCTTTATTCTGCAGTGGGTGTTTACGGACTGATAATTTGACAATTATTACACAGCAGAGAAATATTGGCATAGTAAAGGTGTCGTAATATTTCCACAAAAAGCTCCTGTTCTTGCCATCAAAGTGGAATGCTTCAGAATTATCCAGGTCTTTTATTGCTTATGCAATAAAAATTATAATATGCAGTAGTTTGCCACGTTCGGTTAATTAAATAAATTATTATATCTGTATTCTAGTTACTTATAATAATATAGTTACTTTAAAGATGTACGTTAACAGCTTTTATTGCTTAAATTCTTTGGTTTATAAGAGTTTATTTGGTCATTTTTGTAAACGGTATACACCTACCGTTTGGCATGCAATTATAGTCAAGCTGGATTCAAGTTTTATGAACTTTAATAGCTTTGTTAGTGTTTGCCTTTGTAGCAGGTGGTGTTCTGTAATTTCTGCTTACCTCCTTGCAAAAAAAAAGGCCGGAGTTGATGTATGTACCTATGTACGTCACACGTGTGTATCTCTAGCACAATTAAAACATGCTTTAACAAGTTGTTGCATAAGCAAGGTAAATCCCAAAATAATCATGACATAAAAATACATAATAATATTTAAAATAAAAACTCGGGGTTGACGAATATTCTATTTGTTTTACTTAAAAAAAAATCATTTATCTTGTGATATTTACCAAAATACCACACCGTCACATTAAAACCGCTGAACCAGTCTGTAGCAGTAATAAAAATGGCTAGTTTGTGAACCCAACGTTTACGAGCACCGCGGCTTGCTAATTCCTAGGGAAATTGATTCTGAGTACCAATTTAACTGTTGGGCTGATTGAGAATGGAGAGCATTCGAAGGTAAAGTAGGTCATGTTCGCAAGCAGTTGTTTTGATATCAATGTTTTTAGAAGATTTTTGAAGGACTAGGTAATGTTCTGTTCTGTTATCTGGAATAGCATATCGGGGGTAAAGATTGTGGTGGTTGAACATGGACTAAACCAGATAACGTAACACCACTCGTGTAATCCCTGAAGGACAAAGTAGAGTTGTACCTTTAGTACACACGGCTACACATCAAGCTATACATTTCCAGTCTTGGCTGACCTTTCATTGTATAGGTTTTTCGTACAATCAGAAGTCAGCTTATACTGGTTTTGTATAGCTTGATGTGTAGCCGTGCGTACACCCACATTTCGTCAGTTATGTTTAAATCTCATGTCTACATAGGATGCGAGCCTATTGCTATCAACCAGATACATATCCAGACTTTGGTTGTGCTACTTTGAATTTCCTCATGTAAAAACCCAATACACTTCGTCGTCTTATTACCTAGGAATCTTCCATGCTCAGCAGTACCGCTTGCAGTAGAGCAACGAGGCAGTTGTTTTAGAATATTTGCCGAAAAGGAGATATTATAATATTGGGATTCGAAATTATAATACTAAGGGCTGATTTTCCAATCGACCGATAATTTTTATTCGTGGAATAAAATTGACGTCCGACAGTTTTTGTATGGAAGAACTGTCAACAATTCAAAATTATTCGCCCGAAAAAGTTATCTGGCGTTGGAAAATCAGCCTTAAATCTTAATATTGTAACGCTGCAGAGCAAAGTCCTCTTTCAGAAAGGGCAGGATAGAGGTAAGACACAACAGACATGCGACTTCTAGCGTGCAGCGGGAAAATAAACCTATATTACCGATGTATTATAGGTTTATTTTCCCACTGCACGCTGAAAATAAAGTGCAAAAAAAAAAAAGTTTTTACATAACTGCAGACGATTCGTCAGTTATGTAAAAACATTTATTTGGTTTTTTGCGCTTTAATTTTTCTTAGATCAACACCAAAAAAGGGGAAATATGAATCATAAATCAAATAAGCCAGCCCCCTCCATAAAAAAATTCTTACTTCCCGCTGATTAATGTGCAAAAAGTTTTAAGGGTAACTGCAAATTTTCTCCCATTTCCTGAAATATAAATGAACGAATTTCTAAACAACGACATCCCTTTAGAAGAACCTTGAACTCTTTGCATCCGACCAAGCATCAAAGCTTGCGACTTCTTAAAGTATTAAAATATAAGAATACCCTCCGTACTTGTGTGAACTAAGTTACGGTGGAGAATTCTCAACTCGATATAAAATTATCTTGTAACGTTAAATAATGTTACCCTTTTGTTTTGATGTCTATGTTGCAAATTAATAATAAAAATTATGACAAAATTTATAGAAAATTATTCATAACTACGGATAGAAACATTTATGGGGACTAAATATGATTTTGGATATTATATAACGATTGGGATCAGTCGGAGAAATTAGTTGGTAAGTAAATCGGCACGATGTCAATTTGCAGTGATATACCCATTTTACACAGCTGTCACAATGACAGTTGTGATTTGAATATAAAACAATTTAAGTTGGTAGTAAAAATGCTGAACAGTTAATTTTCTTGACGTTAGAAACGCAGGTCACCAGGTTAACAATCTTAGGGTCAGAAATGTAGAACATTAACAATAATTAATAGTTCAACAAGTAAATTACTTTTTAATTAGTCGAATAGCAATTTATTTAACGCATGCACACGAACATTATTATGCATGAAAATGTTGCAAGTAGATAATAAGTAAAATATAATATGAATATTAATAAGTACTATCATTTGAATGTACACTTGTATAATCTAAAATATCTTCTCGGAATATAAATCAAACATCACCTTTTGTGCCCTTCAATAAAATACACCACTTTATCAGCCCAATATACTTTGACGAGTAACAATTTCAATGTTTAAATACAATAAACATACGCCTACATAGGACAAGTAAAACAGACGAACTAACGAACCTTTACGATACATTATGTAAATTCTATACATACCATTCATAATTTTGTGTAAATTGATGGGAATAAGCGCCGAGACTAACGATCTTAACACTACGGTATTAACATACGTAAAGAGATAACTGATGTAATGTTTGAATATTACAATATTATTATCGTATTACACTTGTTATTGTATCTGACGGCTCGACAAGTGGCGCCATCTTGTTTTGTTAGGAAGTTACTGGAATCAGCGTATAGGTTGGTTAGGAGTGATGCTGGCTGGTGACAGCCGCTCTAGCAGAACGTCACATCGATGGTTGCATGGCGGCTGTCTTCTGTTGACAGAGATGATGTCAGGGGAGCCGCTGTCGTACCACGTCCACGAACTGCTATATTCCGGCAAAATCCTTACGGTATTGAAGCTGCTGAACCATTAATACGATGACCACTTCTGCGCAGTTATATCTATCGATATAATATTGCTGTTATAAGATCCCTAGCAACCTCATTTCAAGTTGAATTTCGATCTACATATAATAAGGAAGTCTTGTGAAAAACTATTTATACCCCACAGGCGTAGAAAATACTTACTTTTTTATCGAAAGTTGTTCCTTACTTTGCCTGCCCTAGTTCCGTGGTTCTTCATAAATGTAGAATCAATAAAAACAGCTGAGTAGGTTTAATATTGCTATATAAACACTCTCTATTTAATATTGCTAGATGCGATAAGCTTTCATCAAAGAAAATCCCAGGAACTGCAATAATGTAGGTACACACAATTTAACTTGTCCACTTATGCTTCGAGCACATGTCTTTGTGCATCGTACTTATAATATTTACCCGACTGAATAAACATTACTAGCAAGTAATCAAAAGCAGTGTTTAACTACTTAAATCAATAAAATACCAAGATACAGCCTGTACAATGTGTACTGGCATTTAGGGCGATATACGTACTCGTTACTCAATTAACGCTACGCACAGGCGGGAATTCTACTAACAAGGTACGCGATTACGGGCGCCGAGATACGGGAAACGCGAGAAACGCCGTGATACGCGGCCTAACTAGACGAAATTTATCTAAGTGCTATAGAATGCGCGGTGCGTCGTTATTTCTGATTCGCTATCTGCTTTGTTGGCTGGTTTCGATTACGTTTCGACATAGGTCCGGTTTCGTATAGCTTTTATGAGTCGCCTGACAATTATTGGCTTTGTCATGACCGAGTGAGAGTTATAACGTGCGTCTTTAAATTGAACTTTATGGGTTTCAAATGAAGACCGCTTTTGTAAATTGTGGTGTTGAACGACAATTAAATAGTTATAGCTCGTGGAATGAAGTATTTATCGTGTCTCTATAGAAAGTTAAAGGTTAGGTTTGGAAATTATTATGTAATGTACTTTGTGTAAATGTATCAAAATAATTTTCTGCAAAAATAATAAAATTTTCAATTTCGTTTAGTAGTTAAATCTTTTAAAATTAAAATTTTTGATTTATTGTAACATAAATCAAAAATCATATTTCTAACGACCAGCAAGTTTTTGATAAAGCGTGTGAACATACCAACAAAATCGGAATTAATATAAATTTATTACCTACGTAGAACTAAATTGTTGAGAAAATCAATATTCATTGCATCCGCGGCATTGCATGGTGCCGATATGATACTCATTCTGATTTATTGCCCGATCCCAACTTTATATTGGGTTTGCGAACTGAAACATGTGCGATATTGAACCATTGTTTGGAAATACGCGTCTTGAATTTCGATAATTACTAGGTATACAGTTTGGTATGTTTTGTTTGTAGAGTAAGTTAGTCTCATAAATAACTCTTATTTATGTGTCTATAAAACACAGTTAAGGATAAAAGAAAAAAAAAACTATAAAAATAGATCAGAGTTTTTTTATCAGTAATGGATACAATTTCCCAGATAGAGAAATTGTATCCATTACTATATGTTGACAAAGGCAATACGCAATAATAAACCTGTGAAAAGAATGACTTCCATTTCCGTCAAAACCAATCAATATTCAATTATCTGCTGACAGTCATATTTTCAGATTCAATAACACGAAATTGAAATAACATTTAAAATACCAGACGTATTAATTTTATACTCGTAAAATTAACGTCGGTTTAAACGTTCAATTATCAGAGCTGATTAAGGGCGCGGACACATCAAAACGAACTCTTTACAAAATTTACGATTTCATTAACCGCCACTCATTTTGCGGACAATCATCATTAGCAGAGCATTGTTAATGCCGAAGTCGATTAATTTCCCATTTTCCGAATTCCGAATGTTTTGCTTAGTCCGATATTTTTCCGTTTTCTGCAATATCCGTGTTGTGTATTTCTATTTACGGGGGATGTCGGATTTAGATGTTTTTTAATTATTCTTTTTGATTTATGGACTTTGTGAGAATTGTAAGGAGCTTGGGAATCATTAAGAGCATTGTGTATGGATTATGCAAATAAAATGCAGTACCGTGACATACATTGCTTTTCAATAAAAAGTTCAAATACTTTATTTTATTTATTGATGCAAAGAGCGTAAATTATTATTTATTCATAATATTTTTTTTTAGAGACTTATGTTAAATGTCTTTTGTTTCAGTTGCCTAAGTCCACGATCAGCGTATTTCTACGAATTCCCACCAAGCGGTGAGTATCTGTCATTTACTTTAGAATGAAGTGTATTGTTCTGATTACGTTTACCTTCTTTATGAATATATAATTTTCAGACTTCATTTATTGAACACGTAGGACTAATTCACTTAGTAAGTCTTTTAGATCATTTTTGCAATTAAGCTGACTCTCATTTTGTAGATACAAAAATAGAAATAGAAAAAAATAAAAATATTTTATTGTCCAGGTAATGTAAAGGTTCACAGACCTACAGCTAGGATAAAATATATTATTTGCCAGTGAGCCCCAAACTAGACAGTTAGTTTGTATCTTGAGGGTACGATTCCGAACATATGTAAAGTTATGTTCTAGTGATATTTTATTACATTAAATTCATAAAAGTAGACTTACAAAAAAGCGGCTATAATGTCGTTGTTGATATTTTACCCTATTACTTACCACGTCGCTCAATGTTAATAAGCAATTAAACGATAAATTAAAAGACCTTTGAAAACACGCCACAAATGTAGAAAAAAACCTAAAATATGCCTAGCACTTGAGAGCCTGATTTATTACCTTCTAATGTTGGCTAGACGTGTCAAGTCGTGACTTGCTTTTTTAGACCTAATTCGTGAAAAGCAATTTTGTTAGTAAAATTAATAGGAGTTTTATAGTGTGTCGTTTTTTCTGGAGTCTGTTAGCAGACAAGTCTTTCTGAGCTCTAATAATAAATCTGAATTATCTTGTTGACAGTTTTATTGATAATATAATTTATTAAATAAGCAGACTCAGATTAAAATTAAAACGACAGCTCTTACTACGTTCGTCATTTATTTAAGTTAGAACATTCAATTATTTTTCTCAATTTTGTAGTTAGTTACAATTTAATTTTAAGCAGGCATTCTTTTCGTAGACAACTGCCTGGGCACTGCCAAGAAGAAGGTGACAACGTTCTCGAGGCTGCTGCGAGGTTTGAAGTCTCATAGGAAAGAGAAGCACGGATCCTGTTCGCCGAAGCACACGCATAGTCCTCGACAAGTACTGCCACCCCAACGGGTAAGTATTTCATTCGTATTTTCAAGCTTGATGGGAACGGTGACCTGATGTTTTTGCCAAATATACCCGAGTCTGATCAGTTAATTGCTACAGAAAAGCCATGCTAGTCTGTATAATCTGGGCAGCCAGACTTGGTCTAATATCGGGAGTCAGATAAAAAGAGAGTTTCTAGCTTCCTGTTTTCTCATATGCAAGTAGTAGTAGGGTTACCTATTTATAATTTGTAAAAATCTCAGGTCTCCATTTACCTATGGAATGCCTCTGCTAAAATGTTGTTGTGTGTTTTATTAAACAGAATTGTGTGAAGACTCAGCCAATAAAATAAAAACAGGCAGATCATGTATTTTATGATGGTGAATTCAAATGAAATAACAATTTTTTTCTGGTTTCGAGAGCTCGACTAGAATCTTTTTTGCGATATGTCACACTGTTTGAAAATGCCATCACTAAATGTTTAATCTGTAATGAACTAACGTAATGAATTGTAATGCCAGAAGTGTTATCTCAAATAACGTTTTACCAATAAACTTTGAGCTAATACCGAATTCAAATATTCTAGATTGATGTAGGCATGAATTACTTTATTTACATGTGATTAGACTATTTGAGTGAATAAAAGAAAAAGTTCGAGATAATGTTAATAACGTCTGTTATTATTATTATTTTTTCCTGATCATAATAGTTATCTCCACTTAGTATTCAAGGTTGTTGTCATGTGGAATGTGAGCTCGGCTGTCATTGTGCCGATTGTCGTATCGGCCAATGGCCTGATGGCCGAAAGCCTCGATCATCATCTCTCGAGGCTCTCGATAGGCAATTGTTTGACCACCGGCAGCTTGGACCCTGTTCTTGATGCCAATGGGCCACTATTTTTTATATCCTACTAATATTATAAACGTGAAAATTTGTATGGATGGATGTTTGTTACTCTTTCACGCAAAAACTACTGAACGGATTTGGATGAAATTTGACACATAGATGGTTTATAACAAGGACTAACATATAGGATACTTTTCATCCCGATATCCCCACGGGATCGAAACTTATGCGGGGGAAACCGCGGGCCGCAGCTATTTCTTCATATTTTTTTGTTTTTTTAAATAAACATATTTAAAAATATAATGAATAAATAAATTAAATATAATAAAGAAAATAACAATTATAATAACTGTAAAGTTTATAACAGTCGCGTGGGTGGTCGATTATGGCGTGAAACGTACTGCCTATAACTTGGCACTTCACACTTAACAACTAGCTGTTGTACACTTAATTAGAAGAACTGCTGCATACAGTTTTGTAATTATTTTCATTGAACACGCAATATAAGAGAATTGTACTATAATTTACTTGCATATAAGTACCTGTATTCTGAAGAGAAGTATAAACTTCTCTGGCTGCACTCGAGTCTGGAGATTCATCATCTGCCGAGCCTTTTCCCAACTATGTTGGGGTCGGCTTCCAGTCTAACCGGATGCAGCTGAATACCAATATTTTACACGAAGCGACTGCCTATCTGACCTCCACAACCCAGTTAATGGGTAATACGATACCCCTTGGTAAGACTGGCTGTCAGACTTTCGGGCTACTGATGACTCGTAACGACTGTCAAAGATCCACGAATGACAGGAGGCTGGAAATTGAAGTGTTATAAACCATTTTCTAGTTAAATTGTCGAAGAACAATGTGTATATTAGCATTAGTCGTTGTAGACAAAATAACCAGTGCAATCCATAGCTAAACACACCTCACTTAGTTCTCATTGATAATTGAATAATCGATCTACCATCAATCGATGTTAATAATACATAGCATAAGTTATTTCGAATGGAATCGATTAACAATTACTTGTTGAAATCAATAAAGCTTTTATTATGTGACAGAGTTACACGTATAGATATATCGTCAAATGCTTGAACTGCTCTCAGACCATTCCAGATTTAAGGTCAAACACAATTATATCGAAAACAATTGAGTCTCCAATAAAGTTCGCCACATACGTCTACCGCTATTGTCGTCGCCATTTCTCGTTAGCAACAACAACTGTTTGTAACCGAATCTTAGTTTCAGTACACGCTTAGGGCGTCTGTCTCTCGCGTTTTTTCATACATTCCTTTTTGCAACCCCCCCATGCACCATTATGTGGATCCGGCGCGACGCCGGTACGCCTTTGACATGCACTCTGAGCAATTAGTATGACGCGTCGTGTGTACGTACCAACGTACGTACAATACGTACTTGCGACGCTTAATTTTTTTGGAATGTTTGCGCTTAAGTCTGGGTTTTTTTCGAGTTTTCGGTAGGAAGATGGTGATGAAAGGGTTTTGTCAGAAGAGGGACGAGCTGGTACAAATTTTGTACCGCTTGTGGTACACATATGTACCAGCTCATCCTAATGAAGTTAAAAATTATTTTTAACTTCATCATGAAAACGTCAGGCTGTGCGATGTTAAAATAGGTTTTTGGGAAATAGATGTCCAAATATCCTTAATAAAGATCCTTCATTTGATTCCTCGACCAGCCATTTTTTGCTGTAACGCGTAAAATTTGTGAAGTCATCAACAAGAATAAATACACACCACAAATACGAGTTCTCAGTCCATCTTACAATGAAATGACAAGAAAAATATGAATTCCTCAACATACCAATAACCCTCACACAAGAAATACACGCTTCGAATACGCAACTCATCTCAGCCAAATTAAGTGCTACATTTTTCCACGTCCACCTATATATTTATTAATCTCCAGACAAGAGGGGTGAAGAACACCCCCTCTGGGTAGTACGTCACCGCATGCCTTTTGAGAAATGACGCCTGCCAAAGTTAAGTCGGTTGAGCCAAGCCAAGACGGTGAGTTATGAACGTTTGTTGGACCAAGGGATAAAGCCCATTAGAGCCCCGGTATAATCCTTATCGGCCAAGTTGCACTTAGGATTAGTCTTGTCAAAAGTCACCTTTTTCGGTTTATTGACCAAGCCGTGTCCAGCTGTGATTAGGGGATCAGAAGTGGATGGCGTTATTTGTAATGCTTGTAAGTAGGCCATTACTTTAAAAAGTTGGGTTCGATATGAACGTTTGTTGAGACTAAGGATTGAATGATGGATGGGGATAAAATATTGATGATAACGAAAGAAAAAATTTTTATATTAAGAATGCCTTTAAACATAGCTGAGATAGGGCTGTTGCATAATCAATTTCCGGAATTCATCAATAATTAAGAAAAATCTCAATCATAAATAACCAACATTCCTTGTGATGTAATTATATTTAATATTTGTGAAATTGTGTATTTGTGTGTTACGTAATTATAAACAGCTTACTATTAAGTTAGCTGTTTATAATTACGTAACACACAAATTAGCATGTCCTGCTAACATAAATCACTTTTGCAGTGTCAAGCAGCATTTCCTTTTTAACGTAAGTCCAGCCAATTTTCACTGGAGTAAATTAAATTTTGCTTAGTCCCATGCCCCGTCGCTTGATATTACGCCGGCAAATCCGCGAATAAACTTCTTTAGCCTTTGCTGTTATTTTGCGGAATTAGCAGTTTAGAAGAAAATAAAAATTGTGATTGTTTTATATCTAAGGAGACGTAAGTTAGTCTACCGATAAAATATTTATTTATAAGGTTAGTGTCCGTTTCTGAAAGGCCAGGTTTCTTTTGCACGAATATGTGTATCCTTCAAGAAGAAAATAAAATAGATGAAAGAAAAATATTTTACTAGCTTTACTACATATTTATCAGGTTTGGTCTAATAAAGCTATTTGCTAGGTCGATAAAATGACCAACCAAAAATTATCACCAACATTAAAGACATTTCTTCGCCAACAACAATTCTAAACTTAACCACAGATCATTCTAAGTAAGAACAAAGTAATCATACAATTCGCCTCACACGGCATTGGCACGTTGCCTCCGATACTTCTTGTGGGAGGTATTATTGGTCCATGTTTATGTGTATGGTTTGTGCTCTATAGAGGATAATAAAACGTTATAGTTGCTTCACGGGCGCTTTTAGCATTTCGAAGACCGTAAATACGAGCATCTTGTACCGATAAACGAGTATTGCACGTTGCATTGTTGGACAATTTAGTGGTCGAGTACATTGCGTGTTTAGGCGCCCATTTCACCTTCGCTGGTAATAAAGAAGGAGATAAAACAGGATTTGCTGATGATGGGTACTTGAACAGCGTAGCAGCTAACATTACTTTATCTACCATGCTGAACTTTTTGTCTGACATCGATTTAAAATGTACCTCTTGCCTTGCCTTGTACTTTATATTATTGTCAGTTTTATAAGACTTGAAAAAATATGAAACTTAAGGCGAAAGCGTCATGGTAGCCCACGAAATTCAAACTTTCTTATGATATATGCTATTCGCATTATTTCCTTAGCGCATTCACCTTAAGGGTATTCGTATACCTAAATTAGAATACGTAGATTTTCGTTTTGGACAAAATCAAAAATTCACAACACGAAAATTCCTCTTACTATCTAAAATCCAAATTTTATTAGAGCAGTTACAAACTGTATCCAAAGATTTCAACAAATTCCCGAAGTTAGTCGCAAATTGTGTACCACTAAATAAAATTTAATTCCAACTACGAAACGCGAAGTATGCAAATGAATCGTGAAAAGATTTTCGTGTAGAATAGATTAAAACGTAGCCGATATTAAAGTTTCACAAGTAAGCGAAGTTATTCGCTGTTACTAGGGTTAGCGAACAAAATATTTGGAATATTTTGCAAGGTTCATGGGTTGGTCTAGTGGTCGAAAGCGCTACTGCTGACATGAGGTCCTGGATTCGACTCCCCGGTCGAGCAAAGGGTTTTTCCATCTGAAATTTCTCAGTAACAGCCCGGAGTCTGAATTTGCGTTCGGTTGCTAGCAATAGACTCACCCTCTATTACATGGGGCTCAAACATATCTAGCAAAACGTGTTGTACTAACTCTGCCTAACCCTACAGAGGGAGTTATTCCGGTCGGTCCCCTGAACTGATCCCTTTCTGGTTGTTATTACGTTTTAATTCTGATCTACTATAAACTTGTCATTCCGTTCTGATCGCCTTCTTCTTTTTGTTTTATTCCGGTCGGTTCCCCTAGTTATCTATTAACAGATTTTTGGGACAGTCAGCAACAACACATATGTACAGGGTTTATTGAAATACATAATATAGGATACAGGAGTGACGTTATGTTATGCTATGTTTTACAAGCTTTTCTTCACTTTCATTCGTTCGTTTCAATTGCAACTGAAAATAAATCTAAAGCTAAAAATAGACAGGCCAGTGTCATATTTTACTCTAGATAATCGAATGATGAATGAATAGATAGGTCTAAAAAGTTAATTGAGAACATTTTCGAAAAATAGTGTTAGGTACAGCTAAATTCGACCGATTTTAAATTTTCCATAGAAACAGAGATTTCCAATTATCTTTTTTTAAATAAGACATTTCGAAAATGATCTTTACTAACTTTTTAGACCTATGTATCCTGCTTATGCGTATGAAGTTTCATTAAAATCGGTTCATGCATTTCGAAAAACAAGGACTTGACAGTTTGTATGAAATGCCGTACGTTGTAAACGCTCTTAATTATTGGTCATTTACCTAGTCATCACTATCATACACAGCCCGACTCCACCCACTGTTGGGCAAACGCCTCTCTTTTCTTTTGTCAATCACCACCTAGTAGCCGGAAGATATTCTTAGGAAGTTTTGTAGTATCAATGTATCTTAGGTAATAGGCTATTTTCCTAAAAAAATCTAATTAATCAGTCAGTTAGATTATCAAAAAATATTGAACCCGTATTTTTTCTTTCGTCAATTATATAAAAAATGATGAAGATATCGCCCGTTAAAGTTCTGCGTGACGTCACTTGCTTGCGACACTTTTGCAAGCAAGTGACGTCATGACCCCCATCTCCCAAATTTTGACACACTTTATCTTTGTTATTTTTTGTTTGATTGACAAAAGAAAAAATACGTGTCCATTATTTTTCGATAATCTAACTGACGGACTAAATATAATTATTATATTTTTACCCAGGAACCCTATTTAGTCCTGAAACACGATAAAATGCGAATTTCAAAACGACAATCTGTTTCTGACGTGTATTTTTTATTTTCACTCTGACAGAACAATATGAAGAATATACCAGATTAGTCCATACCCGTACGCGGGGTAGCCCTAGCGCACCACATTTATCAAGTTTACCGCTGTTATGTATTCAGAACCATTGTTTTTGACGCAGATTACTTTCCTAGCACGTTTAGCTATGAAACTTGTATGCAACTTTGTTTTGAATATTTTTGCATTACTAAATGACTTGAATGTTGTGCCTAGTTTGCGGTTTTGTACAAAAAAAGTTTTTATTGTTCTGTTACTGGGATATTCTTTTATTGTTGAAGTTTGATCTTGTTTCGTTGTTCGTTGAGGTTATCAATTCGACACACACGTTATTTTAATTATGTCACAGGGATATACAGTTAGGAAATTAATTAAAAGAAGGGTAGTATTGACAAGTAGCAATATTGAGTTCAATCAGCGGGGTAATTGCGTAACATAAAAACAGTAGCCATGACAGTTTAACAGCATTCATTGCGTTATTTACGTTGACGACGACGTTTTTTCGAGCATATGAAGCAATGGATTATGGATATCCTTCAAAATCATTTTGATTAAGATTGAAAGTGTGTCACGAAATTAGGGTGCTGGAAAGTCCGTAAATTAAACGCATCCAACACCAATTTAAACACCAATCTAGAACGGAGAAACTTGAAACCGTTAAATATTCACACTTGTTTTTGTTCAATGCATACCTGCCAATCACATTCGACCATCAAACATAGACAATGGATAAAATGAATTAATAATCCAATATCTCTCAATGCTTGTCACCAATTATTGTGTCAATTGCAGCCCTGAATTATTCTGTAGCCTGCCAATCAAAATTAAATTGTATTGCGGTGCAAATAGGTTATTTATTCATCGTCGTTCATAGATAGATCAATCTCCAAGCGAAAACCATGTTAGTGTCAAGTTAAATGTTAATTGTGAAGTTGATTTGTTTCCCTAGATGATTTATTGTTAAGATGTAAATTATTTAGTGCTACATTGCAAGTGTTATCTTTGGTGGTATAAATCTCCATTTAACTGAGTGTAAAACTCCTAATAATGTTCAAACATTGTGTGTCATCGATGCAGTAGGGAGGGGTTGCATCTTAAAATATGTACCTAGTATTTATTAAATCTTTTCTATACAAGTAATAACATTGAAGTGTCTTTTTATAATATCCAAATCACAGATTTTTACTAAATGCATATGTTATTACAATATATATATATATATATATATATATATATATATATATATTGTTATATACTTATAAAAACAAAACAAAAACTATTTTTAAAATTTTTGTCTGTCTGTTTGTTCCGGCTAATCTCCAAAACGACTGCATCGATTTTGACGGCTTTCACTGGCAGATAGTCATCTATCTAATAAAAAATACCCTAAGTTACGCCTTATAATATCATTATTATAAGGCGTAACTTAGGGTATTTTTATTTTAGAAAAAGAAAAAAGTATTAAAGACACACTTTATTGTTTTCCGACATGCACGCGAACGAAGTCGCGAGCACAGCTATTACTTTAATTAAATAAAAGTAACCAATAATATTGAAAAGGTTTTGTTTCCAACACGGGTACCATAACATAACTCTTCCTTTAAACTTGACTGTAATTCCAATAAAACGATGGCACCCAAAAACGTCCTTAAAACCGAACCCATTAAAGCCGTCAATAGCTTAAACACAATTTAAAACGATATTTCCGCATAAAGAAAACGTGTGTGACTTTGATAAGGGGCCAATAAATCGTTGGAGGTTCGAGTTTGGGGCATCCGCGTCGCATTATAGAAGCGCCTATTGTAGGCTATTCGCATTATTCCCTTATCAAGTGGGAGTTAATGGGCGAGCATTGTTGGTCCTATGATTAATTGATTCGTACGTACATGCTTTCATTGTGATGCAGATATCCTTAGCTTTTTCCTTGCTTAAGTGAAAATGATAAATGAAAACCCATTGTTGTACTAGTAGTTGTGACGTTATGAGCGTATGCTAATTAGAACGGTGTGATTTTGATTGTTTGTTTACTTCGTTTGTTTTGTCGTTGTTGGCACAGACAATAGTGAATTATGAATGAAGTTGAGTTTTTGGTAAATATTGGATGTTAGTTTCGTAGTTCATATTCTGTGGGCTGTTGTTTTTGGTACTACTTCAGTTATATTTTGTAAGGGGAATGAATACAGAATGATAATATCAATATGGAGTAAGTAGGTACCTGTCTGTTAAGCTCCGTATAAAAAATGATTTGGCCTTCGGCTTAAAAAAGGTCGCCTTAGATATTTCATCGGTGTCTTTTTGATGTTCAATCATACGACGTTTCTAATAAAAACGCTAATATCCCCATTTCGTTGGAGATGGAAAAGAACATAATATTGTAAATATTTATTAAATGATACAAAAATATTACTTACATATTGACGTTATGAGTAGGAAAGGAATTCATGATGAAGACAGTTTTTTAATAATTTCGCGCTCAAAAGCTTCATTAATCAAAATTTCTATATAATATGCTTAGGGCTGTTTTTTTATCGTCAGATAATTTTTATCCTTTTAACCAAAATGGTGGTTTGAAAGATTTTTTATTTAAAATATGTCAAACCTCCATGTTTATTCTTCAAGTAAAACTTATCTGTCTATCGTAAACTCAGCCATTAATGAAGTTCTAGTAGGTACTAATGTCATATACCTACAAACTTTTCGCTTACAAAACTTTATTTGCACTAAAATTATGATGGTTGAAAACTTCAGCCAACTTCAGGCGATAATTTATCATATCGCTCGAGGCAACGGTGATTCGGGAAAAAGTTAGACTTACCGAAGTAGCTTGCTAGTGTATTTGCGAGAAATCTTTATGAGAAAAATGACTGGCCGATCATAAGATAAATGATGTAAATTTTACTTTGAATAGGTACTTAATTTGTGTTACATTTAAGTTGTGTAGAACTTAGATTTAGTATCCGTTGCAACTGCAGATATAACGTTCGACGGTTCGCACTGTGTAGGTATGTATTATGAGCGTATGATTAGCGACACGAATATCAAAATATTGTCCTATTAAATTATTATATGTGTAATTCTGTGTATTTTATAACGTTTAATAATATGTATCTGTTTACGAACCTTATTAATATATGTGACAACATTTACACGAACAACGCCGCAACTTTTTTCAGAACAAAATTTCGAGCTCCAAAAAAGGGACACAACTTAAAAAAAAAATTGATAGCAAAGCCAGCTTTTGGCCTCAAAATTACAAGGGATACTTTCCAACAGGTGGACACACCGGACAGCGTGCTACAAAGTGGCCTTGGCCTAGGGCCTGGACCCGACACGGCTCTAAGGTCCATGGTTGACCCGAGAGACTATGACCGCCTCCGCTTCTTTCAAATGAGTGCCGCCCAACCAAACACCTTCGAAGAAACTATACATAGGGTGAGCATTCAGCACGTTTTCCTTCTACATCTATGGGTGATAGAGCTGTTTAAAATTGCCATGGAAAAATCACCTCTGATTATTTTAATTACTACCAATATTAAGCTCTGAATGCACTGAGGGGAATCCCGTGCGGGATGCGGGACGCGACTGCGCGCGTCGATTGTTTTAATGATTAGGAAGTCACGCGACTATTTGCGCCAGTTTGAACACCTCCATGCAAATCAGTTGACACAATTGGCGCGAGTGAATTTCGTCCTGCATCCCGCACGGGATTAACCTGAGTTCGACCAGAGCTTTATGTTTCCAAGCAAAGAAAGGTTTCAGTAACTTTAGTCCCTTTTCATTTATAATGAAATTCAGGCTGAAAAAATGAAAGCAGTTCCAACATGGCATTTTAAAAAGAGATTATGTAAAAGATATTGTATCGTTAACGTCTCTGGTTAACTGTACAATAAAAAGCTCTGACTCAAAGGTGCTGAAGGAAAATGCCACAATCTGTTATGCTCTGGATGGCAAAATATTTAGTCCATGTATAGACGTGTTTTTTTATTTATTTGTTTAGACATTTCAATGATAGTAACGTTTGGCTTTTTAAATGTTTTTATGATGTTCAAATATAGCTACGTTTTATTTGTATAATTACTGCTTATTTGGTTTATTTATCAAGTTTTATGTATCATGTCATTGTTTTAAGCTACTTTTAAAATACTGTTGTTAATGTTGTTGTTGTTAATGTGTTTCAAAATTGAAATTGTCAGGAATATTATTCAAATTTGGTCGAAAATGTAATTATGTATTCAGATATTCTATATTTATTTGCCAAACAGAGTTTTAACAGGTTTCAAAATTCAAAATCTCATCAAACACTTTTGGCTTCTTTTAATCGGCATGCTCAAAGAATTGGAGGTGGCTCTACAAATCGTATAATATCGCATAAAATTATATTTTATTACTCTCACGTTTTCACCATTATTATTTATTATTTTTTCTTCCCATAATATAAATCACATTATTATTTTTGCACAGCTCCGTAGTTTGGCATTATTTTGCACGAAAAGAAAATTAATTAATTATGCATGGTAAATTAATTACACAGAAATGCATGTTGTGCACGATGGACCTCGTGTTCTTATTTAAGGACACTATAAAAAAACCAATCTCGTTAAACATCCCTTATTTATCACACATTTTGTTGCAATTTTTTTACGATATACCTATAATTATTAATCACACAAAACATCACAAAAAAATTAGTTATAAGTTTTATTTTATTTTAACGAACCAAAGAAAAAAGGAATCTTCATAACATTGAATTAAAACTGAAAATTAAACTCATTTATTTCTTGTTGCAGTTAAAAGTCCAAGAAGCAATGAAGAAAAAAGACAAACTAGCAAGAGAACAGGAAGAGGTAATATATGTATATTATTATTTTAAAGGTTATGAGTGACCATGATACCTGTGTCTACCTACATTTATATCGTGCATATGTAAATTCAAAATAGAAATAAAATTCAACTCAATTGCCTAAACATTAAAAGAGAAAATAAATGCACAGAATTTTAAACTAGAATTGTTAGAACTGTTTTGTTTTTTTTGTCAAAATTTAAATATTCCAAAACGATACCGTAACTTTACAACAAAACGCGTTCCCAAAAATGCTTCCATCAGATATTTTTTATTCACAACTACGCCCGAAAACAATGCATTAATGCAATCGAAAAGTTCCCTCCGTTCACAAAGCCTACATCCGAAAATAATCTGATGCCAGCCTCGCACCAACGTGTAATCTCCTGACTGGCTCAACCATTCGACGCACCTACCGAGGCAAGCTAATCGTGCCCTAATCTCGGACTAAGCCTATTAGAGGCAGTTGTATCGCTTCCCTACGAAACTTCGGAAGCCCCTTGCTCAGCACATTTCGCTCGTAAAACTATGGGTCGAACTTCGGAATATTGAACATTGAAATTTTACTGTACCAATAAACTGTTTGCCGCAATTTCGGTAATACTGAAATTGGTGATACAGAATTTTGGGTGTTTATTGAAAATATTGGACATGACTAAATTAAGTTTTTTTTTTGTTTATATTTAGGTAAACGTTTTGCTTATACACGTCAAACTGCTAAATTACAACTCTATTACCAAAGAATTTCTTGTAACATATTCTTACGGCGTGTTTCCGTAAAATTTTGCTAAAATCTCATTTTCTAGAACAGTGCGACAAGTAAATCCCTTTCGTGTATAAACTGCGCCGTCTCGGTAACTAAGTGTGCATAAATTAAGTTAATGTTCAATACTTTTCTACTTACGAGAAAGTGGTCTTTTTATTGCCCCCTTTGAATATTTATTATCGTGTTCACGCATTCAGGAAAATATTTCGTGAGGAAGCATTTTAAAAGATTTCTCGACCCGCTTGTCGTACGATTTATGTTTAAAAATAAGCGCGTAAAAAGTGTTGATAAACGCACTGCTGAAGGTAATATCTTGAGTTAGATTCCTGAAGAATGAACCTTATCAATAATGTTTACCTTTATATACATATTTGTTCTGGTCTTTTACTACCTACCTTATTTTTAAATAATAATATTTCTACCTCTATGTGTGGGATTGTACGTGCACACAACACAGGCAAATAAAAGCATCTCATTTCCTTATAAACACCATAAAGATTTTACGTCTCACTTAAGGCATTGCTATTTTACACGAAGAAACTGGGATGAACTCGGCGGATGGGAAAAATTGCAAAATCCAAAAATGTTTAGGCACAATGTAACGGACTCGTGAAAATTGCTCATTATTTTTAAAATTAAAATTTTCCTATCTTGTTTCTCCACTCCCCTACAAAATAGCTAGCTCAGTTTCCTCGCAAAATTAAAATAATGTTATCTACTCAGGGGGAAAAAGTTCCCTAAAATATTCATGTCTGATGTGTTAAATATTTTTGCAAGAATTCATTGTTGTTACAGATCCTTAGAGATATAAGACATGGTCTTATGAACATGGGAAGAGACGGTGTCCGAGGACCCTTCGGAGGTATGTCGTAATTAATTCCGGGCATAACCTTGTCCAACAACATGTTTTTATTAATGTTTGGACAAGGTTGAAAAACAATTTAAAATGTGCTTTTGACCTGAGTTTTACGTTTGTAATCTGATTGTTTTTGGTATTTTGGGAAAGATTGAAAAATTATGAGCAAAATGAAGTTCTTGAAATAATTGGCTATTTTGACGTCTCTAAAGTATTAAAACAAACAGATTTGGCTATTTATTGTTGAGCTCCCGTGATTACGCATGATGCTTGCACGATTTTTGAATACCTTTTTGATCAACGTTGTGCGGAATGCTTATTTTGACGATGTAATAACACGTTCGACATCATGATCATTCGGTATGCTTTCGATGTGCATCAGTCATTCATCATTTTATTATTTCTTGGTACTTATATTGACACACACTCGAGTGTTCAATTGAAACGATTACTTTTATTATTGTTCGATTTTTTCGTAAGCAACAGCTTGAAACCATCAGCGCGGTAGACTTTGATACATTTTTTATTAATTAAATCAAAGCCATTATTATCATTCATCAAATCAATGTTTTCTTTGCGAGAAATGCTGAATGCATGTTTTGGATAAACAATATTTTGCAACCACGCACGGCTTAACGATGTTGTTCGTACACAGCTTTACTGCAGTGTTGTCAGTGAATCGCCACTATATGGAAGGCATTTTTACGGTAAACTTTTTTGGCAATTTTGTTAGCACGTATTTTTTTATTTGCATTACTGGGATCTGAGCTGCACTGGTCTAATAGAAGGCTCGTTTACAGACGACACATATATGTACGACGACGAAGCGAGAGGGCTCTCAGGGAGAGGGCACTGGTACGACGAACCACCATACGAGAGTGACCCTGAAGACTTTTTGATGGGAGGTGGAGCACCAGCGGCTTCATTTCAGAATGGACGTGTTTGCTTTACTCTCAACCTAAGAAATGAGTCCAGAGGCGAAGGCGTAATATCACTAAGAAGCGCCGGCGATATAAGTTTAGCGAGAACCCCTCGGCGGGGATTAATTATTCCGCAGAGTGGCCCCTACCCGACCACCGTGATCCCCCTGCGAACAGCAAGAGATCGGGAGAGTGGGGATTACGCCGCGTCTGATATCCAATCTATAGGATCAAGACTATCTGGCATCTCTTTAGAGTCAAACCGGTCGGAGCGAGATTCCAGGAGGGGCTACAGGCAAATGTCTGGCTACCGGATAGGTGCTGATCCCTTATCACCTGCTTCGTCTGATTACGAAGATCAAGAAAGTGAAACAGATTCACAGCACATAGCCACCGTGCATAAGGTAATTCAATAAAATATTCTGCCATTCATTGTACTTTCCTTGCAATCGAAAATTGTTTACAATATCAAATTAGCGTAAATTAATAAATTAGCTGATACAAATGTTGCTTTTGATTTTGATTTCCTTTGCCCAATTAACCATTTTATCACTAATTCCAGTCAGCTGAAGAATGTGAAGGAGTGTCAAACTTGGCAGGAAAAGTGAGAGGTCTCAGACAAGATGTCCAAAGAAAGATTTCAAGGTTAAGACAAGAAAGGGGCCCCGAAGGCAGTGACAGGCGGACGAGTGGTGACCAAGCGTTTCCATGTTCTAATAGTTCTTTCGAAAGTCTTCCCAGCGGATCAGGCAGTAGTGAGTGGATTTATTGAGTTATTTTGTTTGTGTTAATATAAATGGTTTTGTAAATAAGTTGGTCTTTCCTTTCTTTGTACCATAACACCCCATGTGTTACTTACAGATACACCCTCTTGTAATTTATGTAATTCTCAATTTTATCTGCATCGTAACCTAACCCTACTAATTGCATCGCATTGAAATACTAAAACTACTACCTATTCACAGTCCAACAAGATGTACACAGGTATTCTACTTTCAATGTGTTGGTCGTAGACATTGAAATTTATTTTATCTGAGCCTAGAATATTTATGTACAGGCACACAAGCGTTGGTTCGCGCCGGTAGTAATCACTCATCTCTCTCGGCAGAAGAAAACATAGAATTAAGTCCAGCCGGGCGGAGTTTACTCGTGCCGCAAATGCTGTGTCGAGCTCGGGCCCTCGTCGATTACGTACCCAATATTTATGAGAAAGATGCCCTGAGATACAAGGTAAGACGACTTAATACCAAAGCGTACCCGCTGCTTGCATCTAGGAAGGAATTTCAAATAACGTGTTATTTGTCAACAGAAAGGAGACATCATAGAAGTGATAAACATGAATGCGTCCGGCATATGGCGAGGCGTATTGAACAATCAAGTTGGAAACTTCAAGTTCGCCCACGTCGAAGTTTTATCTGAAAGGGACACAGTCCGTTCAAGATCGTCCAAATGGTGCAAAAGTCGCGAAAGGCTTTGGGAAACCCGACCACGTACAGTAGAAGAGTTATTGAGACGGATAGATTTGTTAGAGTATGCTGTGGCCTTTGCAAGGAATGGATATGAAGACATAGAACTATTCAAGGAGATCGAACCATCAGATCTGGACTACTTGGGTATAATGACTCCTGAACACCGTACGCGTATTCTCGCTGCTGTTCAACTTCTGCACCAGCTTGAATGTGAGTTGGAACAATAATTTTGACCACTTATCTCAAATAAAGTAATCTATGTTATGAAGCTTCTAAGAAAATTATCAACTCTCGTAGGTGGCGAAGGCGAAGCAGAAGCTGATGGCGGCGGTTCAAGCTCCGAAGGTGGTGACTCTCCCTTCGGCAGACGACAATTTCCTCGAGACTCGGGGTGTTATGAAGCCAGTGTCGGAGTTGGAGGCGTCCGAGTTCGGACTTCACCACTAGTCCACAGAGCTGATGAGCCGACACACAGGCCCCCAGAACCAGCACCGCAAGCTAAGCGGTCCATTCGTCGACGACAGCCTGATGACGCTGAATGCGACAGAATCGAACGCTATCCAGGCACAGGTACGGAACGAACAACCGTGCGCAGTGGCGGTCTTCCCGGCGGTGCCAGAGATGATACTTGTGAATCCGATCACCGACTCAATGTAGTCAAGTTTGTAGCCGGCGGGGAGCCATGTGCATCGGAGAAAAGTAGCGACTCGGGGGTGAGTAGTTCGTCACTAAGTTCCGCTCACCCCCACCGTCCCTGAGCGAGGCCTGCCGCGCCCGCGCTTGCCTAGGCGCTGGCGCGGGCGCGTGCGCAAGCCGCGCAGCCGCCCGCTCCCCCCGCCGACACTGAACCATCCGCGCCGCCCGAACCTGAGAACGAATGAACTAGGCAAATTCTAAAACTCCATATTTCACTTTTTTTTAACGAACAAGAAACGCGTCTTGCATTGCCAATATTTTCAACCTTCGCACCAGGTATTCCTACTATCACATGAGTTCATATGTCACATTTTGTCAGATACATTTTAGTATTTAAATCAACTCAAAATAAGACTGAAACTTACTTTCTGCTTAAGAATGAGGAGAATGCGGTAACTGTTTTGGGCGGTGCGATCATAGATTAGTGTGGGTAAACTTCTATTTGACTTCTACTGAAGCAATTAAGTGTCTGATTAGACGATTGTCTTTAAAATATCATGATTTACGATGTCAAACCCACAAACATTCTTTGTGTAAGAACTTGTTACTTAAAGACTGACTTGAGTTTCAAAGCACTTGTGCGTGCTGTAATTTTTATGAAACGATTAACAGTTAAAATGCAATAATGTAAAGATTATGATAACTCTTCTTCTTTGATATATTCAAATAATACAATGTGGACAAAGTTAAATTAATCGATGTTAATAGATTCAATCGTAAAATACATAGAGTTCAGTACGGAATATTATAATGAATTGTAGATATTTATATAGGTTGCTTGTTACGATTTCACATGCGGATTTTGAAATCGCTTTTTATCATTCCGTTATAAATTGAAAAGCATATCATGGATGGCAGCAATTTATTGTAATTTTAGTTGGCTTTTGATTCGTTACTCTGTTCAAAATACTAACTATAATATTTCAGCTTTATCTACTACCTATTTTGTATGTTGCAATGGTTCCGTTTGGCTAAAAGTTCGCCAAAGTACATTTCCTTTAGATTTCATTTGAATATTGTCCATTCGTACACAGTACATAAAATGTCCGGTTAATGTCCGCATTTCCCAGTACGAGGATGATATTTTGAAGTGAAAATACAAATACATTACTTTCAAAGCATTTCTCGTTTATTTTGAACAGAGTATTTAAAAAAGCATTTATGACTGTATTTAGGTATTAGTAGAGGAGGCAATATGCCAGTTTGTGTAAGTACTTGGGCGTTGGAAGCGCAACATTCAATAGCAATAATTGTAAATACATTATAGATAGGTTAATTATTATATGTTGATAAAAAAGTTTTTTGTAATTTTTTAAGAGAGCTTTATGCGGTATGCCGTGTGTACAGATAATGTAATGAAACAGTGAAATTTTGAATTTCACCCCGCGATCCTCCGTGTCATGGTAAAGCAATTTGACATACTTTACGATCTTCACACTTGTGACTGGGCTCTCGTAAAATTGTAACTACTGTCAAACTACAGACGGGAACAAAACAATATTAGGTTTCGCAGGCCGGGAAATGTGTCACGTTTCCCTGTTGAAATAATATTACGTTTTTCATATTGTACTACATAATATGATTTTCTTTTTAATATTGTTGGATAAGGTGGAACTGTCTTCAATGTGTGCCGTTATACATATCGATGTATGTCTGTAGTAGAATATTTTGTATTCCGATCTTGTGGTTGCAAAAGTCTCCGTGTTCTATTTCAATAAAATGTTTAATATCTCCTTCTTACGTCAGTTCACTATCCAATATTCAATTTTGTTTTTCTTATAGAGTAATGTGAAATGCCTGAATGTTTGTGTTTAATGTTTTTGAAGAGTTTTGCCCTTCTTTTGTATAAGCTCAGCCATTCGTGTCAAAATTGGACACTCCCGACTGTCCGTGGTGTTCCTCCTGTAAATTTTGTAAAAAAGAAATCTTACACACTTTTCGAATACAATCGTGAACTAGTCCGAACTATTGAATGTACATAGTTAAATGTTTATTACTTGTATATTGTAGATAGAATATATTTCTTTTGACAATTGTATATTCAATAAAATTAATTCTTTATTAAAATTCAATGTTAAAAAGATAATTTATTTATAATCAAAATTATGTTAACGATGCTCAGGTAGATTTGAACTTATCCATAGGTTTTGTGGTTATAGCGTTGTTTTTAAGACTTGTGATTATAATAATTAAGCTGTATAATTCACTTTTTTTTTCTTTCTGTTAGCCATACATCATTAACTGTGCGTACTTTTTGTAGCAATATTTATATTTTTTTTAAACAGACCTTATGTGTAAGGTTAACAAATCTGTTTACAAACATGGATTCTAAATAAATAAATCCAAAAATTTAATCTGCTGTTTTATTTACAAAGTATTTTGCACAAAATCTATACACACATATCGAACACTAGCTTCTGCCCGCGACTTCGTACGCGAATCCAGCCCCTTTCTCGTTCCGATAGGAATTTCGGTAAGAGTTTGAACTGTGCGTTGATATGTCAGCCAATAAATCAATCAAAACCGATGGAGGATTTCGATTAAGTTTGGTATAACTTAGATTGAGTGTTGTAGACTGGGTAGGTTATAACTTCATTAAAATATACCTAAAGGTAGAATTATTTTCATTCCGAAATTAGTTAACATTACTATTTTTTTTTTAATCTAAAACTATATTGTTGGTTTTTCCGTATTTGAGGAACACCAACTTTAAGTCTTATTTTATGAGCAGGGAGACCACTCATCGCTGTGAGTGAATTGAGGAATTCAACTGGGTAATTGGTGACGTCGTCCTGATCGTCTACGTTATCAAAAGAAGTGTAAACGACTTCATCTCCAATAATTTCCCCCAATTTTTTTTCATTTATTGATGCAACTTGTTCGTTTTTTGGGGTCGATATGGCGCGTTCACATAACCACGATTTTTTCTGGTTTCTTATGCTCTGAATGTCCCCAAATACTGATTGTATAAGTTCCTCTTCGGAGGCAACAACTTCTCCAAGTATGTCAGGAACAGTCACCAGACCTGTGCAGGAAGGAGACCTTCTCCAACTTTTAATAATGTTTCTGAAAACTCTTGGGCATGTGAATTACCACCAAGCTGGGCTCTCATATTTATTGTTAAAAAAAGTAAGGCCATAGATACGAATGTTTTAATGAGGCGTTAATCTCATCTGCCCTAGTTATATTAGTATAAAGTGATTTCCACATCAAATGTTCCTGATCCTTGATTTTTATTATCTCGTCGAAAAATACTCATCAGACCAAACAAATTTTGCTAATATTTCATGTCTGTATATGCCATAGTTTAGCTGTGCTCTCCGAGTTCCACATCAGATGTTTCAATCTTCGAATTTTATTCTCTCAGCAGAAAATACTCATCAGACTGAACAACTTTTGCAAAGATGTCAATCTTATTTATTTATTTATTTATAATAAGCACACCAACAGCACAGTCACTTACACTTCAAATTAAATATCATCTAAAATTAGCATTACAGTAACCATGCAAATAACAGGTATGCATGACATTTAACTTAATAAATATTAGAGACAAAGGAGAACAATAAAAAGTGTGTCTAGTAGATCTTAATTTAGAACACTACAAATCTACAAAACAAAACAAAACAAACCAATTTGAGCTACATAGACGTGCACTCTTCACACTGTCTAAATAGGGAACGTCTGTAAGAAGGAAAACTCATGGAGAAGATATCAATAGGAAAATCTGTCAAGTTGGACCTTTCATTATATTGCCTTGCCATACGTGTTAGTGAGCTATTAAATGTGGTATTTAAGGTGGATGTAGGCAATTCAAAAATACGATGATGACGCTTACTACGTTGGCTAGCCCTAAAGTTAAAATAACCTACCAATTGTGCATCGATGGAACCGTTTATAATTTTATGGAGTATTAGTAAGTCAGAATGGCTACGTCTTTCTTTTAAGCTAATCATTTTAAAGTGCCTTAACCTGTCATTGTAATCTGGTGGTCATTGTATTGTGGTCTTATATATGTTATGGTTTAGCTGTGCTCTTAGAGTTCCACATCAGATGTTCCAATCCTCGAGTTTTATTCTCGCAGCAGAAAATGCTCATCAGACTGAATAACTTTTTCTAAGATGTCAAACCTATATATATTATAGTTTAGCTGTGCTCTAAGAGTTCCACATCAGGTGTTCCGGATCTTCAATGTTATTCTTGCAGCAGAAAATGCTCATCAGACGCAACATTTTTTTTAAGGCGCCATTTTTGTAACTCTTATAGTTTAGCTGGTCTGTTGCGGTTCTGCACCAGGTGTTCCAGTTCCCAAAATCAATTATAGCCTATATGTTGCCCAGGTTTAGTAGCTACATAACAAAAAAAGTTTCATTCAAATCTGTCCAGTAGTTCCGGAGATTAGCGTGTATAAACAGACAAACAGACAAACAGATAAACAGACAAACAGACAGACTTTTTTTATTAGACTCGTGTTCTATTACTGTTTCTTAACCCCCCTCAATTATTCTTTTTTAAATATATTCAATGTACAGACACAACTTTTTTACATTCTTATTATAAGTATAGATATTTCGGCTGAAAAAATAACACAGACACAAACATTTTAAATTAATATCTAAATGCTCAGGAAGGGGTATACCTTAAATTGAAATAAAGCTACAATTTACATTATTATAACCTAGCAATAATTCAGGATTGTAGAACAATCAGTTTATTGCTTTACCTGGAACAGTTTGAGTTATTATGGGTAAATTATAGAGTCAAAATGGAGCCGATTTGTATGAGTACTCGTACAGTATGGAAATTGAACAATTTGTCGGCTTATGTACTTATTGATGAAGTATCTATGGTTTTCAAATATCTATTTTCAACTTATCTTGAAGCTTCGCTATTCTCGGTGCACCATGAATATTCAACTTGATGACAGGTCTTTCAACTCCTGAAAAATCGAAGCAAAAAGGTTAATTAGATACTCAGTAGACGACATTGTTGCCATCGTGGGCAAACTCTGGATAAGGCTGGTACAGGAGCGTGATGATTGGCACAAAAAAAAGAGGTCTGAGTAGAGCAGTGGGTGAAGTCGGGCTGTGGATCATGATGATGAGGTACTCAGTTTACTTGGTATGAATAACATCAATACCGTCGAATTTTACTTCCAGTTATCAAAGTTAACAGGAATTCAGATGTTATCTTAAACAAATTGTCACGTAATATTAAACTACTATTTGCTCAATAAATCTCCCTCAATCTACAAGCCCCGAGCTACCGTAAAACTACTCATTCATAGATCATATCTAAGTATTTACAAATATCTTAGAGAAACAAAACTTGTTTATTACACCAGCATTCATATCTTATCCAAGTTATTAATGAGGAGTACTTAATCTGAGTCAAAGTATTACTTCAATTGATTGCAAATCAGTATTTCTGTTGCGCCGATGCATTATCGATTTCGAGTCGGTGAAATTAATTTGCTTCCAGTCTTTTTACTGCAGACCATTGTAAACTTTATCTTAAAGAAGATAAGGATTAAATACTGTAAGCAAGTGCACTGGTATATTTATTTAGAGATAACAAGCAGATTCACGGCGCAGTGAATAAATATCGACAGTACATCAATGTTGGGGAGAGTGCTCACTTGTTCTGGGAAACGACTTCATTATTTCAATGTTGAAATCGTAATCGGAATTTCAAAGAAATGAATATCTCTGTACATTTATTTTGAAGTTTTCTGGTTATGGCTTAACAGTACATTATGAATCATTTTTCAAATGTAATACGAAACGGAAATCTAGAGCGACAGGGTAATTACGTAACACACGATCTTGAATTGGTTTCACTTTGACAGTTCAACAACATTCATTGCGTTATTTACGTTGTTGAGCAGACACAATATGACACATTTTTTGAACATATGTAGCAATGGATTAGCAATATCCTTCAAAATGATTCAGATTGAGATTGATAGTGTGTTACGCAATTAGGGTGCAGACCTTTAGGCAATATATTGTATGCTTGAGTAAAGTCATTAATATATATTTATCAAAAGAATCTTTACATACCTATGGAACACGTAATTATTTTCTTAATTGTAGTACTTACGCATTACTCCCAACTGACAGATACAAGTGGTCATTTTTGCAGTCACAAACATAGACAAATCGCAGCGATTCACAGCCAGTGTGCTATCTCAAAGCGCCTATAATTATACAACCCATGACTTATGACGGCTCACCGAGGACGTTATATCATGTTCCTTTGCACATTTTTTAGTTCGCACGCGAATAAATCTTGCGACAAAACCCAGGGGATATGGCGTCATGTTCTACTGTGGAAGTATATTGCAATAGTTATGAGAATTTCTCGCTTTGTTTTTAAAGGATAAAAATGATAAACTGGTAATGTACGGCGGTAAGTATATTTCTATACTAATAATAAAGCTGAAGAGTTTGTTTGTTTGTTTGAACGCGCTAAGCTCTAAAACTACTGTAGCGGTATCTACAACGCCACATGCGAACAACGCGTCATACTGACGTCACGAAAATCCTGCATCTCGCAAACAGAGTTTACCGCGCAATTAGCATTATATACAAACTTCCGCATATCAATCGTTGGGCAGTTGCCCGGCAGACACAACACCCGTCTGGTCGGAGGATACTCCCTTTTCTATGGAGGATGAGTGAACTTTACACCCTGTTCCTCATACCTCTGTACTACCAGTCGGATTTAAAAATATTTTTTTTGGATTTGATAGCCCTATTCAAGAATAAGGGTTATCAAATCCAAAAAAAATATTTTGCGCGGCGTTTTTTCTTTCTACTTACGGCTTAACATCACGGCACCTTAGGCGCCGATCAAAAAAAAGTCAAAAGAACGCTAAGCGAATACGAAGCATGGGGCAGGCGATGCGATGCGACGAGGTGGGTCGGGGGAGCAATAAATTTCACGCGGACGAAGTCGCGGGCAGAGACTAGTATTATCAGAAAACTCAATAACTTACGAAAAGTCGAATCTTGCAATGAAATGAAAAATTGTAGTACTGTGGTAAAATTTTTCACTTGCCGTGAGAAATTCATGATATTTCATAAACAACGACGGTTTTTTAGACATCAGTCGGTTCGATAGGAAATATAACAACCAAATAGTTAGGTCAATCAATCTGCCTAGACTTTTCTCAACTATGTTGGGGTCGGCTTCTAGTCTAACCGGATGCAGCTGAATACCAGTATTTGACAAGAAGCGACTGCCTATCAGACCTCCACAACCCAGTTACTGGGTACGCGATACCCCTTGCTAAGACTAGTTGTCAGACTTTTGGGCTTCTCACTACCTGTAATGACTGTCAAAGATTTACGAATGACAGCCGGGACCAACGGCTTAACGTGCTTTCCGAGGCACGGAGGGGTCCCGATAGGTAATGGATGGTCACCCATCTACGAACCGACCGCAGCAAACATTGCTTAACCTTCAATCGACTCGTGTCGCAGTTTTAATTTAGCCACGAGCCCACACAAAAACATAGGTATTTAACAAAAACCTTTGTTAGATTTCCACCTCGTCGCACAAACGACCTTCTAACCTCTACTCAAGACACGATATCGCACACACATTAACTCAGCCAACTGTACGAGACACAGCACATACATTTATAATTCTGAAGGCACAGGAACCAAGTTACGACTGGCGGAAAATTTACGGTGTCCATAAACGTCCGAATGCAAACTGTATGACGGGGACTCCGAACGCAAATAGTAAAATTTAAAATTAAAGGCGTTCACTTTGTCGTAAATTTTGGATGGCCCTATTTTATTTATTTGTTTTTTATTTGTAGAATATCGATAAATATTTTAATGGGGATTAAGAATTGATTAGTGTGGATATGCAGGCGTTTTATTGAGAGGTACATAAGGGTAGGTACGAGTCTGTTTACAACAAGCCAGAAGAAAAAAAAGCGATGACTGTTATTTTTTGAGTTTTCCACGTAATTTATGTATATCGTATGGGTGTGATGTACTAAGTAGGTATATGGCCTCAAATATCAACAATATTCTACCTATTAAAAAAAAAAAACAATTGTGTTGAATATTTTAACACTCTTTCAGATTTGAATTTTTTGAACCATAACCAAAAATGAATATTTTAATAACACTTTAGCAAAAAGTATAGTTTTTAAACATTTGATCCCGGTGATTTGAATTATTGAGTTACCTACATTGAGTACTCAAAAAATGGTACGATATATTTGCGTCGTTCAATTTTAGTTGAAAGAGGATGCCCTCGAATTGGTCTCGTTAAAATTCATGAAAATTCGTTGTGAAAAAAATGTAAAGCGAAATTGGTACATACCTAGGTACCTCCACAGATTTTAAAGATTCTTTCGATGGTTATATTCTAAACCATTTCGACCAAGTTTTTTGCAGTATTACTTAACTTACCAGTCTCACGTCAACGCCGGCTGTCCCTGAAAACCAGCGCTGGGGCTGTCTCGTATAGGGTCTTAGCATTATGCTGAGCGGTAGCCGTTTTGCGTGACTGTGACGCATGTTTACCCCCAACTTGTTATTTTTTTGTGTTTATGTTCTTTTATATGCGTCATATTTGCCGCAAATAAATGTGTTTTCTTTCTTTCTTCTTTTTTTTAATTTATTTTATAATGTCTTCAAAGCCGATAAAGCCAAGTTTATTTATGCTTAATTCACTTCCTTTTACACAAGGTGTCTTGACATAAACTTTCTAGTCCTTGGCGTCCAATAAAGCTAAACTTCCATGGTAAGGAACACCACCATGAAAAGGTGTTAAAATTTCGCAAATGTTTGCAGAACGATGCTTTAATAGCTGCTTTGCAGTATGCGACAGAATATGATCTCAAAACATTCATCCTGATCCTGATCTGAAAGAAAAGCAGGTTTATGTCTCACAGAAACACGTGCTTACGAAAAGATAAATTAATTCTAACAAGAAGGAAAAATAAAAACAAAATATATCTCCATATCCATATATATGTACCTGATGTATTGTGTGTCTTTTAGTCTGTGCTAAATAAATGTATTTTCTTTCTTTTCTTTCTTTCATATAATCACGACGGGTTTGCGCGTCGGCCAGCCTGTATAATAACTAATAATTCAATTAAATAGTTTTGAAATCATTACGACATTATATCATAGACAAACATTTGCACCCTTATGTATCTATCTAATACTTAATTCACAATTCATGGGATACCTATCTATTCATTTCACACATACCGAACTATTACTGTAATTCATCGATTCATAATTAATAAGCTGCCCTTACCTATTGCACGAACGTTAATTAATCTAGACATTAACACACGATGAATTCGTTAATGGACGTACCAATATATGGCTATCAATAAATTTACATGTATTACGTCAGTAATTTAATGATACAATTAGTTTTTGCATACAATTTTATGATACTAATATATTTTTATGATTTAAAGTAAGATAAAAACAAATAATAACGTTTTTTTGGACACAGATAATGAAACACAAAATACAAATATCGAAATAAAAAATTAAGAGATTCTTATATATGTACAAACTTCTAAAACTACAAATTATTCAAATAAAAATAATAAAATTAATAAAAATCAAAAATATTGCGTCGAAATATTCTTCCGCATCGCTGTCGATTGGTAATGTACCTACCCAAGAGACTGGCGGCATTGCCACGTTGTATGGCAATGCTTAGCCTCTGGCCAAGATAAAAGCCAGCCCTTGGGTCACGGGAAGTGTCAACCAGCCATTTAGAGATTTCATTGAACAAGCAATGAGCACACTCGGACCCCACGGCCCGAGGGTTTCAACCCCAAACGGCTCGAAAATATAATTTCTGATAAGGTTTTTATACTTTCGCCGCTTGAGGTTTTCCGCAGCCGCAGCAGCAGCGCCAGCAGTCAGCACAGCACGCCGAGCCAGGAAGATGGGGTGGCGCAAGAGTTCCAAAATTAAAATAATGTTTGAACTACAAAAGGGTTAATTTTAAAATGCAGACAACCTCATTTCTAAACAATTTCGTCTTCATTAAGACAAAGACAAAACTCAAAGATATTTATTCGTAGGATATTTCTTTTTCTTTTCTTTTGTTCAGGACATATACGACGCTAAAAGCGGCATACGAATATTACCAATTCACATGACTAAATATGTACCGTACGTATAAAGTCAAACTTATGCATCTTATACATACTCTAACAAACAACGTGGAATAAAAACATTGCAAAATTAAATAAATCTAATGTTCATCAGTACAGCAGACCAGATTTTCAGAATGACATCCTCAACCTGACACATTTCTTGTAAAATAGGTTAGGAAATAACTGACCACTTTTAGGTAGGTACGTCAAATCCTGCCTTAAAAGCCTAGTCATGTAAAGTTGCCAGAAATGTCTTAGAATATAGGCATAAATCAAGTTATTTAAGGAAACCGTCGCTGGATAGCAAGCGGACGTTCATACATCTTGATTCTTGAATGAAGTTCATATTACAGAAACCCTTTCATACAACGTCGTAAAGAAGAATCAAGGTAATTGCGTAACACACCATCAGTAGCAATAGCTTTCATTTTGACAGTTCAAAAACATTCATTGCGTTATTTACGTTGTAGAGCAGACACATTTTACGACCATATAAAGCAATGGATTAGCAATATCCTTCAAAAGGATTAAGATTGTGATTGAATTAGGGTACTGGTTGAACTAATGGAAAATAATATAGGTACTTAGTTCTTTACGAACATCAATATGTACTATGTGATAAACGAGTCTCCTAAACCCACACTCAACACTTAGCACCGCATTTGGCGATTCAAATACCATTGAAAGATCTAACACACGCACACACACAGTGTAAAAAAGTAGCATCAACGCCCATACACGTTGTATTAGCTAACTGCATATCAGTTTACAGTATCGTGGCATTCTGCGGCGCAACATGGGTGTTCAGACATGTTTACCTGGGTGAGGTATGTGCACTGTAATTAACTTTTTATTTTCACACCGATAGACCACCGGCACGGGTTCGTTTGAATAGCCGGATGGGAATTGCGAATAGGCAATTTGTACTTTGATGTACTGTAGTTGCTGCTATAAATATTAGGGGGAATAGAGGTATTATTTTGATAGATTCCTTTGTTAAACGACTGTGTGATATGTATCGTTTTATGCGTTTGAAAAGACGTGAAATTGACTTTAATAAAATGACTTCATTGTTGTATTGGGTACTCATCTGTTAAAACAAATCTAATTGGTAAATCGTAAATAGATGAATAAATAGAGCAGTGGTTGCCCAGTGGTAACGGCCCGGTCGTGGGTTCGAACCTAGACAAGCGCTTTACTTTGTCTAATTTATTTTCATCATCACTGCTCGCAAAAACGGTGAAGGAAAACATCGTGAGGAAACCGGCATGTCTTAGGACCTAACATTCGAAGATATGTGACATCTGCCAACGCTGCTGATTACGGCCCATTCCCTCTCACAGAGAGCCTGTGTCCCAGCAGCGAGAACATCATAGGCTGATTTTGTGAATAAATAAATAAAAACTTAAACTAAGTTGTATTGTTGTAAATATATTAAACACTTTCTTATTTGTACTCATTTGTAGGCAGTAGGTATCAGCTATTCAGATGAAAGTATAAACCCGATTATTGCACACTTAACTTTGATTTTTCTACGAATGTACCTAGCTATGTCGCTTTGTTTTTTTTTTATATCCAAATTACACACCTAATCATATAATTATTATAATTCTCGAGAAAAACAAACTCAAATGAACATATTATTTTGCTTATAAACTTTGCTAAGCACATAAAACGAGTATATCCAGCAAATGCGTGCGCATCTTTAAGTTTATGCTAAGAACACATTCAACTGATCGGAGATTGCCACTTAACATCGCCCTTAAGTTACTTTACGATGCCAATGACTGTAATACTGGCGAAACAGTGTAATGTAGGTTTTCCAACTACGTGCAAAATGTATTGTGCTTCGTCACAGTGTCGGCACTCGATTTACAAAACTAAGCGCAATGGTCGGTGTTTTAAATACTTACAGGACTCGGGCGTTGGGTTGGTTGCACACTAAGGATAGGAAAAAAAAGTTAGAAATACATTTCTCTCCTAATACACCGATTTTAATGAGTAATAAACGCTCTAATAAACTATTTTCTGGAATTAAATCACTTAACACTAAACACTTGAGTCCCTTTATTTGAAAACATTTGTAGTTAAAGCCTCGTAAAGATGAAAACCGGTAAAGCCCTCCACTTTGTTAAATACCTGTGCATAATTTCTAGAAACAATGCATCGAGTAAGTGACATAGCTACATTCGTAGAATTTTCTAGGAAATGTATGTATTTACGAGTCTCAGTGTATCTACATTGTAAGACGCTTAGGAAAAGCTAGGTCGCACTAGAAGCATTGTAATGCTCGATGCAAAGGAGTGCACTTCGTATGCGTGCGCTGTTAGGTACCAGGAAAAATAAATTCAGTAAGACATCTCGTAATCATTTCTGATTCAACCATGGCCTTGAGTCTAGTTAGTAGTAGTTCAAAATTCATGCTGTGGTCTCGGAATACCCCGGTGTACACAAATCCTTACTACCTAGTGTTGTGCTATCGACGTAGTGGGCACATTAACAGTGTTTTACGACATCTACTTCGACTAATAAGTACCTAGTTACAGATTAGAATTAGCTTTCGTGATTTAAATTAATACGAAGCCCTGAGTTGGTCTGCGTTTGCTGTTGATTGTATTAAGGCTGTGTTAGTACATGTTTGTGTCAAAATTAAATCTTGAGAAGAGAGAAGAGTTTCATTACCATTATCATCAGACTATGGCAGTTTACTGCCGGATATAGGAGTCTCCTATTGCACGACATAGAACTCGATTTTCTGCAAGTCTCATCCAGCTGCTACCAGCCACCCTGCGAAGATCGTCGCTCCACCTGGCCTGAGGGCCTACCTTACGTTTTCCGATTCGTCGTCTCCACTCAAGAATACGTCGTACATAGTTTGTTTGATGAATAATATAACGGACAAGGACTAACGCTGGGGAACGTGCACCTCTTCGTCGCCTTGTTGATTCTTACAACACGCATTTTATTCAACTGGATATATTCTGTCTATCCAAGCAATCATTTTTTTTTTTTTTTTTTTTTTTTTTTTTTTTTTTTTTTTTTTTTTTTATTTAAGAGAATTGCTCTGGATAGTTTGGTTAGCGAGTATTTTAAGTTAAATTCAGCTAAGCTAAGTAACACAGCATAATTGTGGCACCGACTAGTGTTTTATATTTCTTTTTTATCACTTGTCTATAAAACTTCTCTTAACCTTTAATTAAAACGTGGACAATGGTGTGGGTTACGTGTTTGTTAAATCTTAGTTTAAGTATTTCTCTGTATTTTGTAAACTGTTTTTTGTCCCTAATAAATAAATAAATAAATATAAACTCACTAGTCATTTATGACGTAAACGAAAAACACAAAAAAAATATGAAAGCAGCGTTGTTCTATTTCCAAGTCAAGCAAAAATGTATTTGGGATTTCCTTTTAACAACGACGAACTCGCTTCTATCATTCCGAAATTTCAAAACTTCGTTAGTCATAGTAATCGCAAGGGAAATCGGATTTCAAAGAATAGTATTTAGATTGAGAGAGAGAGCAGCTGACTGTTAAGTACATTACTGAACGAGAAAATGGCTTCTTTTTTATTTTACCCAATGAACTATAAGCAGCAGGTGGGCAGTGGTGGTCCGGTGGTTACGGCCGCGACTTACGAGTTATTTCATCAATAGGTACTGTTCTCAAAACGGTGAGGGAAAATATCATGGGGAAACCGGCATCCTAGAACCAAACATTCAAAGGCATGTGACAGCCACCCCACACACAGAGGAGGCCTGGGTCACAGCAGTGGGAACATTATTATGCTTGCCTTAGTAAAATATTAGCAAGAAGGTAGCAGGCGATCGATTCTGAAAAATCTCACCGTGAAAAGTTAGGTGAAGTGAGCTAGTGTCAATCCCTAGCATTAGTAGGAATGACAGCTCACTCCACGGTCACTTCACCTAAGTTTTCACGGTGAGATGGTTACAGAATCGCACTGCAGGACTGTTAAATGACTTCCTGGGGTACCTTGAAAGTAAAAAAAAAACATTACGCCACTGTAGAGGTTAAAGACACGGGGAAACGTCATAGCTAAGAAGAAATAAGATAATAACTCAATACAGCTCAGCATAAAATTACTTCCCACAGTTATGACTACCTATTACTTATAATTTAAATGAGGATCCCATCCTGCTGGAAACCCACGACTCTCTACTTGTAAAAGCGTGTCCAAGTCTAACTTAGGATTGCATTAGTTGGTAAAAAGAAACATGAAGAAACCTGTCCGTCTTGGACTCTTGATACACACGGTTGCTGAGGGCGGCAAGTAACTTACACAAATGATCAGACGATATATTCTGTAAAAATCTCACTGTGAAAACTTAGGTGAAGTGAGCTTGAAGTGAGCTGTCAATAGTGACAATCCATAGCATCAGGTGTAAAGAGCTCCCGAAGCTCACATTGTCTCAGTTTTTACGGTGAGATTTTTACAGAACAGACCGGTAGATAGTTTGTACACCTACCGCGAATTGTGGGGCCGAGATTAAGAGTCGTTACTTAGCATGGCGCTTTGGCTTAGTATTATTCCTGTCACTGTCACACTAAAAGTGCAAGATAGAGACGGGAAAATAACTAAGCCTAGGCACATGCTAAGTAACGTTTATTAATCTCGGTGAAGTTGAATTCACGTTACATTTAATTGGGCGTCATTGACACTTATCGGTCACTTAGTCATCGGGCGTACTTTGAACTCAACGAAAGCTTCGTACCTCAAAGAGTTTGCTGGTACGGGTTATATGATTTCTGCCTGTGGTACAGGTACCTATGTTTGAACTAATTATGGCAGTGAGTATAAGTCAATCAATCAATCGCATAGCCTTATCTCAGCTATGTTGGGGTCGGCTTCCAGTCTAACCTGACGCAGCTGAATACCAGTATTTTAAATGAAACGACTGCCTATCTGCCTATATGCCACATGCTGAAAAAGGAAACTAAACCAAATCTCAAATGAGTAACAAAAACGTCTTGCTTGTATTATGTGGATAAAACACACTTCCATCCACTATTTCTCCATACGCTTTAACCTGAACAGAACGCCAAACAGCATCATTACATACACAAATCAAATTCAGCGACATCCAGACTAGGAACAAATGTTTGTCTGAATGCGGAGCGATGGGGACTAAACGTGACTCGATAGCGCCGCGTAGCACCGAAGTTGAACTTACAACGCAGGGAATTTCAGATTGAGAAAATTTCAGAAAATATTGGTATGTGTTTCAAATGTCTTCAAATTGGTGAGATGGAATGTGCTGGTGAACTTGATAGAGAAACAATTCTTGGGGTAGACATAATATTGGAAATATTATGTCTCCTCCAAGAATTGTTTTTGCAGTGGACAACGTGGTCGTCATCTTTATTTGCTGGTGAACTTGATAGAGAAACAATTCTTGAGGGAGAATATATAAACATCTATCTACAACAACAATAAAAAAATAACAACAACACCAAACGACAGCAACAAACAACAACAACCCCAAACGACAGCAACAAACAACAATAACAACAATCAACAATTCTTGGGGGAATATTTCCAGCAGTGGACGACGTGGACATCTATAGGCTAAATGATGATGGTATAGCTTAAACACCTAATAAACAATATTCTGGCCCATTCTAACATTAATAATACAAAATACAAAAATATTTATGTCAACTTAAACACCGTGTCATACATATAAAATATCATATACACTGACGCAGCTCCAGTAAGTTACAAAAGTCCTTGTGTTGGACCTGTCTCACTCTTCCCTTGAGTGGTAGCTTAACGATGATGAGGTTAATAATGTCATGTAATAATGTAGGTTTCGCCTAATGTTTTTTAATTTGAACACACGTCTGTGTTATGTTAATTCCACATGATTTGGAATCCTAATTTTCAACCAATCTAGGCATATGTTTGTTAAATGAGAATTGACAGCTATTAGCAGTGTTCATAAGTTCAGATAATTTACATTGCATTGCCACTTAATCAGTTATCTACTTTAGTGAAATGGTTTCAAAGTTGATGTTTGAGTGACCATGTGAGTAAAAAAAACTCCTAATAAGTTTTAGGTTGTAATGGAATTTGAACTTTGTTAAGTATGACTCAGTTTGTTGTTCCTTATCATGAAATTTATCTCAAATTCTTAATTGAAATATAGTTTTCCTCATCATAGACTTGATTACACACAGTTATTGCTACATCGAGAAGAAGAAGAGAGAAGTTTAGTATGTAAGAAAGTTCGAGAAACAAGTACACAGTATGTTCGAAGCTAAGTCATCGACAAGGTCTTGGTAATTGCAGATCTCAGAGCGCACTCACAGGTGGTCTAAACGGAATGTTAATGCGTTCAAAGTGCCATAATTTCTGCGTAAACTTACGCTTTCAATAATAAATATTTAAATATTCATGTATACAGTTTTTCTTAAGTTCAGCAATTGAAATGAGCTTGAACATTAAGTTTGTAATCGTAATTGGTACTTTGATTTATTTGCTAGTAAGTATTTTGTAGTTAAGTTTATGAGGCAGGCTGAAGATATTTTTCTCAAGGGTGGTTGAACTTGGCATAAATGAATCAGGACGTTAGAAACTATTTCTTGGATAATTTAAACGGCATTTATCTCTCGACTGCCATTGAAATTAATTTTATGTAGTCCTTTAGCAAGGCCCTGAAGTTCTGTTAATTGGATTATTTTCTACTTAAAACCTATATAGATTAGATTTTCTTCGCGTTCTTTGTGAAAGGTTTGATGAGTTTTCCTAGTAATTGGTTTTAGAATTTTCATGTACTTATTACTGATGTAGGTTGGTAAATATCCCGCAGACTTCATCAGATATTAGTTTTACGAATAATTATGTTATCAAAATCTCGAGTCGCTATCATACCTACTAGTAAGTAATAAAATTAATTAAGTATGGAAATTTAATCTGAAGCTTTCGTAGTTTACAGAGGGGTTTATCTATACTAGGAACATAGAATGTTATTTTGTTTTTTATTAAATTATTGTATGTTTGATCGAAAAGAAATTTACTAGGTACTTCTATTGAATTGTATTGGCAACCTCAAAGGTCACAAATGTTGATGGACATATACAAAGACTCAGAGGCATATAGTTATAGACATTCCTGATTAGAACATCTGGTTGTCGGCCGCCGGCTCTTTCATACCCTGATTTTGTTAAGAACACATAAAAGAGGGCAAAATCACAATAAAGGGGAGATCCGAAGCGCACGCACCGAATGTTTGCCAAGGGAATCAAGCCCAGACATATGATTACATGCGTTTATTGCCGACATCCTTCCAGGTGGTCCTACAACGTGTAATTTACTTAGCCAGCCCGCTATCTCGCTAATCGATGTTTACTTCGATAAGTCACGGAACAACCGATAATTTTGGCCACCCGTCTGTCTACTTTCGAACGCAAAATGGGTTTAAAATTAGTAGGATCGGTTGTTGGACGGTATTCGAATTAGCACAAATTTTCCGGTTGGCTACTGAAATCGAAAATGTTTTGGATCTACGTATATTTTGTGTAGTCTTGTAGGTCAACTTTGTAGCAGCGTCAACATATTATTGGAGATTTAAAGAAAACAACTTAAATATTATAAAAACGAATCCCAAGTTAGTATCAAAAGAATTCATACTGCATGAATATCTGATTCGTTCTCAACAGAATCGAAGCCTATAACGACCCGCTCGCTCGCATAATAAGTTTACCAAGGCTCTTCTATTTGTCACTGAAAGAAAAACTCAAAGCATCACGAGTTTGTTCACACATACTTACGTAACGGAGAATCGTGCCAAACCACAACAAGCGACGACGTCACTTAAGTCCTTACTCGGTCAAACCTCCGAAACGCGAACCAACCCTCGGAGGAGTTTTAACCCAACGCGTTTTTCCGAACTCACGACCGAAGTCGCGTTCTCGAACCGTTCCACAAAAAGCCCTCTACCCATTTAATTTTATGGCAAGGGCGGCGAAAACTCGTCTCTCGTATCCTCCGCTGGTCTTTTATTGTTTGTATTTTTTCGCAACTCGACGGCATTCACCGGGCGCGCAGAAAAAGAGGAGTATTCATTGTTCACGTAACGCTTCGTACATGCCAGCGTATGTTTAACTGGGAAGTTTTAACTTTTTAGGTTTTAACGTTGCGTTTGGTAATGAGGTTTAGCGATCCTTTTAGTTTTGCTTAGTTTCTGTGAAAGTTACTAAGTAAATTACCTACAAAGAAGCAGGCAACTAGATCGTACTTCTTTTATACAGCCATCGTGAAAAAACAACGTTCGGAATGTTACTCTCACTATGTTATTGTTTTCACCAATGAATTGAAATCAACGGATTTTATGATAACTGTTTCTACTACACAGTCAAATTCAATACAATAATTACTCAGTAATTCTGTTCGAGAACCAAATCAGGTTCTAATTTAAGGAATTTTCGATACATTGTTCATGAGTCATGATTTTGAAGTAATTGCCACGTATTCGTACAGAATTTTATCCTTTTATCCCGAAACACTGTTTAAATAAAAGTAATTAAACGTTGAAGCAAAAATATACTTAGGTACAGATATATAAAAACGTAGCAAAAACGGGGTAAAAGGGAACGCTCGTTGAATGGCTGAAAAAATAGAACGTCAGCAAGCCAATAAAATAAAGAGGTTCAACAAAAAAGAGTAGATTCCCTAAAAAAGGGTTTTTTTACAAATGTCTGTTACGTGAGACTCTCTAGTAGGTCACTGTAGACCAGTGGCTTGAAGTTATGAAAAATTGCTCAAGTTAAAACTTTTAGATAAGTCCTTATTACTTTTTTGTTAACGTTGAAGAAGTCTTTATTCGTGCAGAAATAATGTTTTAAGATTCTCCGTGGGAAGTTTGAAATTTTGACCTGGATTGTGAAATAGTCGGTTTAACGGACTGTTGTTTTAGCTTAAACAGATAAGGTGGGAGAAAAAGTCTGAACTGTAAATTATGTTAGAAACTCCTCTGAAGGACTTCGATCGGTAATGTCCAATCAAATTGCTGTGGTTTTTATTAGCACACACACGTGTTATTGACTGCTGCTTATCACCGAAAAGATTCTTATCCACATAAAAGGAAAAACATTGATTGAAACCACCGCCTCCAAATAATACAAAAATTAAAAATTAAAACCCACTTCACCTATCTAAAAGTCCAGTGACAGTCCAAAATCTCTCGTCATTTACATCTCGAACGGGGAATCGATTAACACTCGACATTGTTGAGAGTCCATTGCCAAGGGACCCAATCGTGTAGTGACAGCGCCACGGATATTAACCACTCGTTGGCTAATTGTCCCCAGTTCAATTATCGAACAACTGTCAACGGAGTATTCAACGAACGTGCCCAGAAACAAGTTTAGCGAACGATTCGATTTACAATTTGTTAACTTGGTGATCGGTGTCATCGGACCAGGGTTATTAAAAACGTCTGGCCGATGAGTAGTGAATTGAATTATTCATTAACTGTACCTCATTGTCAGTATTGAATAGTCACTAATTGAGTTTTACTTGATACCTATCCCACTATGGAAGAAGGGGCGACATGTGCAGGCAATGGTTACAAAAACAATAGTGCAATATAACGAAGTCGCAAATAATTCCAGACACAAACCAACTTAGACACAAATCAAACGTGTTTATAGAAACTAAAACTTAGCATAATCGGCCTATAATGTTCCCACTGCTGGGAGACAGGCTTCGTCTCGGTGAGAGGGAGCGGGCCGTAATCCACCACGCGGGCCCAATGCGGGTTGGTAGATGTCATGTCTTCAAATTTTTTGGTTCGTTTCCTCACGACGCGACGCGCGACATTTTGAGAGCAGTGGTGACGTAATAATTTACACAAAGTAAAGCGTCTGGCTGGGTTCGAACGACATACATCTCGTAATCCGCGGCCGTTACTAGTAGCCCACCACTGCCCAACTACAGCTTAACATGTAAGCAACATAGCAATCGAATAAGTTCTTACCTATCTTACTTAGTTCAGAAGGCCAATTCTCGTAATTTAAAACGTTCAAAATCTAGTCGCAGTCTCATCTCGGCGACAAAGAAACGTCACAAACTTGTCAAAAGGTAGGGAAATTAGAGGTATTTTTGAAAGATTGAGACTGGGATCAGACTGTGAACGTTTTTAAACTTACGAGAATTGCCCCTCAGGTATCAGAATACATTCCCTTTAGTAAGTGTAAACTAGATATTGAAAATATTCTATAACAAAACAATTGTATGAGTATTATTTCAATGCCATTAAATTTCTAATTACATGGTACTAATTGCAGGATACCGTATGATTCAATGGATGCGAGCGAAGCAAACTCAAAAGGAGCATCTCGAAATGAATCGTCGTTGAATAATTGATGTCTCCGTACTTGACGACACGATTGTCTACTAAATTCAATGATTAGAGACACAGACTGGTGGTTAGGCATAATATTTAATTTGCTACAATAATTAATTATACCATTTTTACATTACAATGAATTTATATCTAATTTACATTATTATAAATTAATGTCGCTTTTCGTTTCTCATGTGACCATGTTGTTCATCTAAACTACGCAACGAATTTTTAATGCGGTTTTTAACATCGTTTAGAGAATGTATTCCAGAAGGTCATATTTAATTATGTCCATAATACATTAACATTAAACTTACATAATAATATTTAAAAAATCTCAATGTCTTGGTAAGTCGTAAAAACCATGCGAAGCAAGGACAAGTTGCTAGTTATTAAGGAAATGACTAGAAAAGAAGAAGTCAAGCTGCGTGAACTCCAAATAACTTACTATAAGGGCAGGACTGTGGCGGCATCTGTATCGCCTCATGTGAACTACATACGCATCACACTGACGTTACGCAAAATCCTGTATCGCGCAAGTAGAGTTTACCGCGCCACTAGCATATAAATTATGCAATGTCCCGACATCAATCGTCGGACAGTTGCCCACTGGACAAGACACCCGTCTGGTCAGAGGGTCCTCCTTTTTCTACGGAGGTTGAGTTAACTTTACACCCTGTTCTTTATACCTCTATAGGATAATTAATGACCACAATTGCCAAGTTTAAAAAAGAACTGATTGATACCTAAGGCAATACCAATCATCTTTCACAGTCACAGGCTGTTTATAAGACCCTGCTGCTACTCATTTCTCATTAAACTATATGTGGTCCCAGCAAACATCCAAGGAACGCGGTCAACTAGCCAATGTACAAGTGGCTTTTGACCCCTTCTTATCGGGTCAATAGTACCGGTAACGACAGTACTGGAATTTTGCATTAGTAGGTGTTAGAATTGAGGCCAGTGTTAACTATTAAAACCTGCTGTATAAAGCTGATATCAGCCGCTTCACCCGATTAAATTTTTATTTATTAACGGTTACGAGATACCGACAAAATTATAATAGGAGTGAACGTTCATTTGCTCCTTTCATTTCATTTTTCAATCATTCGGTAGGCGAGTCAAAGACGCCAAGTGCCGAAATCCAACACCGTTGGATCGGTTCACTAATGAATTATTTTTTTATTTTGATTCATTTTGTGTTCTGGCTTTTCATTTTCAGTGAAAATTGCCAAATGAAAAGTAAAAAACCGGTCATGTGTATCAGACCGCGCACAATGAAGGGTTCCGTAGTTGAGATGAATTCATCCCAAGGAAAAACTTAACTTTTGTAGTTGAAAAATGTTCTAATTTCACATAAAAATATTTTTTTGTGATTACAAACTTGCATTTGCAGTTGGTGAATTCACCGTGACGTACGATGTTGAAATGGAGAACATTTTTACAACTACAAAGTTAAATTTGTACTTGGGATAAATTCATCCCAACTACGGCACCCTTCATTGTGCGTGGTTCGACACACACTTGGCCGGTTTTTTCCTGGAGTACGGAATCCTAAAGATGAACACTATGTGAAGCGTCTGATATCGCCTGAAGATAAGTTCACGTTTGAAAAGGGGCGTGTAGGTAATAATATTCAATGACAAGACAGCTCTAACTAATCTTTGGCCCCAGCTGCTGCTTTGTGTTTTGTCTCCAAGTTCTAATTGAATCAAGATCTGTCTCTTCTTTAAGAAAACCTACTGTTATCTGCGCCGTAAAGTTTATTTTTCGCTTCTCATTAATTAAATTGTGTTAATTCAAATGCCTCTGAATGAGGGTGTCTGTCAATAGAATCATTGTCTTATTGTAAATATGGTTATGTGGTTTGCTAATTGTTTTAATTACGTTTAGATTTTTCTGTTCTATGTTCTTATGAAGCCCAATACTGCGCTCCTAAACAAAGATAGCTGACGTGGCTGAAAAGGCTGCCCAAATTAAATGGGACTGGGCAGGACATGTCTGCCGTATGCCGCACAAACTGTGGGCCCAAATAGCACAGAATTAGTGCCCTGAGACAGGGAGGCGAGGTCGCGGCAGACCACGTCGGAAATGGCGGGACGAGCTGGATAGGTTCCGTCAAAACTGGAAGGAGGACGCGTGGGCTCGCGGATGATGGAAGGAGTGGAGAGAGGCCTTTGACCAGGAGTGGGACAGGGTAGGCTAACATAAAAAAAAAGTTTGGGTCCTAAAGAATAAGTAAAATGAGTATTAAGCTTTCCGTGTTTTATATTATCTTCATCATAGATAGTTTTATCTGCCCGTTGTTGATATTCCCTTGAAAAATATTGGTACAAAGAAATATCAGTAATTAGGTATTGCCATCGACTACGTCTACGATCCAGGATGAAAAGAAACCTATGTCCTTTTCCAGGTCATGGTCGACCCATTTGCCGAATTTCATCCAAATTCGTTCAGCCGTTTTAGTGAGAAAGCGTAGCAAACAAACACACTCATCTATTAATTAGAATTGGAAATATTACGAAAACCACCAAACTCGGCTAGATAGCTCATAATATTTAGTTTTTAGGTATATTAATTTAGTAGACAGGAAGTTAATTGTTTCCTGCAGTATCTCCTGCTTGCTTGCTTTTCATATATTATAATTATTAAAAGTAACAATTACAATGTAAGCGAATAATAATACAATAGTTCAATATCAATAATATTCAATCTCAATTACAACTTCTCTATTTTATGTGGAAGAATTTTTAATTGCAACTGTATGTATAAAACTGATAGCATTCCATTAAGTCTACCCACTTAATGCCTTTGGAAATGGACTGAAAAATCGGAATTGAAATTTCATTTAGCATGAACGATTAACCGTTCCAATGTGATTGCCATGCATCTATGCTAATTCCTTTCTTTATGGAATCCATCTTTGATGGTCGGTAATGGTCGCTAGTGGTCTAACTTGGTAGCATATTTCAAAGAATTAATGTCGGTACCAAATTGACATGTCGTTTATGGTTGAATCAGGTAAATCTAATTATAACAACAAGGTGTTCGATTTATTTAACAGGATCTGATAATTCTGACTACTTATTGCTAATTACTATTAATTAATAATAATAATAATATATTTTTTTTTTTTTTTTTTACCGAATTTAAACTAATTCCGGGTTGGTTTTTCCAATTTTTGTTTCCAATAAATTGTTTTGTTGGTTTTGCAGTGTTTTGTTTGCCAAACCGGTCCAGCCGTTCAAAAGTGACGCATTTGCAGCTTGTCATTTTTGTTTATAAATATAGATTTAACTGTTATAATCCTCTCTGCATCATCCAAAAGGTTGACTGGTAGAAATTGCTATTAAGTCCGCCTCTGAACAAAACAAGTGCTTGAAGTATTAAAGAAATAAATAAAGAATTAGACAATATTTGTCACGAATATATGAACCGCGTATTCAAACAAAAAGCATAAAATTAATAGGTAGAATAAACGTATGCATGTGAATAGCTTTATTAGTGACAGTCGTGTACTACGCAATGTCTATTGATTTCTGTTATGATTATGACAAGTGGGGTACGGTGAACTGTAATTCCTTTGTTTTCAACGAAGAAATCATTATGTCGTTATGCACAAGTTGTCATACGTATAAATTGTGGGAGAAATGAAATCTAAGAAAATACTAAGTACTTGTTTTTGTTCGACTTTTCATTGAAGAAGTGATTCTTGGAAAAAATAAATCAGCTTTTAGTCAAATTTAAAAGGAAACTCGTGAAATTGCAAAACAGACAAAGTTCTTTTTTATTTGGATGATTTTTTAATTGGAGTACGACTCATAAAATAGTAGATAATAAATAATCATAATAATGTAAATTTTATCATAACAGGATTAACTGACATTTTGGCATGATATTCAACATTTATTTAAAAAACCACTTGACAGTAATCTACAAGTACAGTATAAAACAGAAACTCCTGCGATATAATAATGTACACAAATAAGAATATCTTAATTTATAAAAAACGTATATGTCCATTCAACTACAAAAAAAAAACAGTTTACGATACGATTGCTGTCACAATACAAAAGGTATTTTTGTTAAGCTCACGATCTTCAAGAAACAAGCCCGTTCTCAGATGTAATTTGAAAGCGAATGACATAAATTCTTAACGGACAAACGGACAGGATGACTTGTACAAATATCCGATTACATACAAACAAAAAATAAAACATGTGTGGGCGAAATTTCTTCTGGCGACCCCATTCTTGAATTGGTCAAGCCTCCTTGATGAACATAATTTTTATGCAAATGCGTAAGAGCATGTCGAGATTCCACAATGTAATCTTCCCAATTGTCAACCTTAAAGTTTGGGTCTTATAGTTCAGAATGCTATGTCTGGTCTTTTTGATAAATGTTTGTAGTTAAAAGTATATTTAAGAAGCGTTTTATCCACGCCTAATTATTTCAGTCAAAATTGTTACGATTTATTTCCATTCCAAAGAGATTGTGTATCTATCAAAATATCTAATCGAGTACAAAAATAATGAGGCTGTTAGACGGTTTATTTTGTTTTCTAAATAGGATCGTTTTCTTTTGTGTCACCATTTTTAATTGACCTATTTTCATTCATCCATTGAACTATTATATTTCTAAGAAAAATTAAATATAAAATTACTCATAGCTACTTAAGAACTCGATTAATGTGTAGCTAAGGGGAAATACTGCGCTATGCGTACACATGCGTATAAATGGGTTACACACTAAGATAACTTCGTTCACATTCAATCGCACCTGGCGGGACCAGTCCGGGTTTGTGGTGCTTCCAGAAGCAAATCAAAACTTACTAAAGAACAACCTAGACGTGGATTAAAAATTACATCGTGGAAAAAACATAAGATTATTTTCCCCGACGGGTTAGTCAGGGGTGTACTTCATAGTAGGTACACCCACATTTTGACGGTTATGTTTGAGTCGATTATGGCGAGCCTATTACCATCAAAAATAGGTTACAAGTTATTTATCACTTCTATTAACACTGAATACCTAAACAAAGTGACCTAATTAAATAATGTTTTTCGTAAAACACCTGCATAGGCTTTAAGATACGAATCTAGGCTAACAACTCGATAATTCAATCGAATACAATATTATCATAGCTAGGACATGTATATTAGCAAATACATGTTTTATGGAACAGCTGGCTTAACTGAAGTTCAAATAAGACAACGGTTAAAATATAAGTAGGTATATATATAGTTATACGTCATAAAGCACTGTTTTAGCCGAGCCGTTTATGTATATAATTCTATGGGGGTTGCGTATGGTAAAACTGTTCAAAGTTTATCTATAATTGGTTAAGTTTCTAAGGGCTACAAACTGGAATGGCAATGTTTACGGAGAATATTCTCCTAAGGGTTTAAGAGGATAAAACATGAAGGAAGGAAAGATAAGATCCTTGTATTATCCAGATGTTATTTGAATTATTAAAGGCATAAAGCAGACTAGTACAGGAGCGTGGAGATTGGTAGATACAAGCAAAAAGACACACGACACGAGTTCACCTAATGCTGAACATGTTCATGTCAAGCAGCGGGTGAAGTTGAGCTGTGCATGATGGTTATGATAATGCAGAGTCAACCGTAAACGGTGAAGCAAAACATCCTAAGGAAACCGGCATGCCCTAGAACCAAAAAATCGAAGACATGTGACATCTAATAACCCGCACTGGGCCCGCGTGGTAGATTAAGGCCCATTCCCTCTCACAGAGAGGAGGCCTGTGTCCCAGCAGTGGGTACATTATAGGCTGATTATGTTATGTAACCGTAGAGTCAAGCTAAGTCCTTCTGGCTTTTGTTTTTCTCATATTAATCAAGGAAAAGAATATTCAAGACCAACGCTACCTACAAACGACAACATTACCAAGAAGCTTCCATATTACAGACAGATGTGACACGCAATATGTTGTATCCTCTTTCAATATTGAACACACACACGTCTTTACTCTCATCATAAATTCATTCAACAAATAAGGTAACAAATCAATATATACAAGGCAGGAAAATACAGCACAAATATGGTAAAATTTCACTCCTCCATTCAAGTCATTATTTTACCATAAAGTGATATTTTGAAGCAACAGCTCCCACTTTCGAAAGTGTCTCGTGACAAAAGGGCAGAAGAATGGTCACGCGAGCGATGTTTACGGCGTTTTCAATATGTGGCTCAGGGATATTGTATCTGAATGGATATCTTGCTTTTGTGTGTATTCAAAACTTTTTCTACTGGGCACAACTCGTCTAACATAGTAAAATATTTTTTCCTTTTGCTTCACCTCGAAATGAAAAAGAATACCTTATAGATCGAGCTTTATGTAATAGTATGTACCTGCCATAATACCTAATCCAATCTAACATGTTTGAATTTATTTTAATGATTTGCGATCGTCACTTGAACATTCGTGATCATTTCATTAACCTTTCTATTTTATTTTCCATTTAACTGTATCACGAACTGAAGTTTTCCGACAACAATTCTTATTTATAACCGAATTTAAATCACAATAAAGAGCAAATTTTGAGTTACAAGCGAGACTGGAGACGGTTTAAATTAAACATTTTATCGCAAACGATAGCGTCCGCCGAAACAGCTTTTGTTTAAAAATCGCCGACTGTTTCATTAAAACGGCCCTTTTTTTATAACACAACCAAAAAATCCTACGCACACAGTTGCAAAGTTCTGCAGAATACTTTAATTTAAAAGTTTAATTAAACCGCGAAACGAAACGTAATAACAATTTTTAGCCGAACAATCATCCGCTTTTAATGCATCCACAAGTCTTTAATACATCTGTGTATCATGGAATTTAAAATATCGTTCCGTGTCACGCACTACACGACCGATGAACACGAGTATGGAATAATAAATAATTATTCTGGCACTCATTATGAAGTAATTACCATTAAACGCGCTGGATGCATTATTTATGCTCAGTATTATACGGGTTTGGAAAATTAAAAGTTAGTGTTATTGCAGGAAATCTTGTTTGGCTCGGGATTAATTCTCTAGCTCAAGATCCTTATCTGCTTTTATTACTTAAGATAAACAAATAAGTGGCCCATAAATTATAAGTTGCTTAACCAGGTGCAAAATAAGCACGAAACAAGCCTCTCCTTAAAATGGGTAGTTCAACGAGCACCATGCTTGGCAACCAGTATCTACTCAGATCCAGTGCTAAAGATCTTCAATTTAAATTTTAAATAAATTTTATTTATTTATTCAGGTAAATAACACCCATTCAGTACACGTATAGAAATAAGAATTAATTAATTAATAAATATAATTAATAAATAATAATTTAAATCATACTGGAATCTTGACTATGTCATGATTAGATTCCAACGTGATACAAGATGGAATTCAAAGATTTTTTAAGCTCGTAAAACCAACTCATATCATGTATGGATTAGATGAACGAAATGCACATACAAGAAAAGTAAAACAAATGCACACTACAAAACTTTGAAGAATATTTTCTTCACCCCACAAAGTTGGGGGAAACTTAATAATATGTAGCGATATGCTTTCAAACCATAATGAGTTCGAGAGTGCTCTTTCCTGTACCTACGTTTATTTTGTGGACCATAATATATGACAGGACGATGAACTTTTTCAATATTTTTATCTCAGCTCTTTGAGAGAAACAAACATTGTGAAAAGTTTTCTTGTAAATCAAAATTAATGCTAAAGGGATGAAAATTGTACGTTTTTTATCAATAGAATAAAATCTCATTTTATTATTTCTTTAGTCAAAAAAATATATACTGAGTTTTTATTTCAGTAGGTAGGACGGTTGAAACCTAATTTTGCCACTGGCGTTTCTCGATCATTTCCAAATGGAAATTTGCCACCAAGGCTTTTAGCTTCTTATCCAAACCATAGCTAATGTTTTCAGTTTTTATATGTAGTATGATTGTATTAGAGTGCGCGCAAGATAATTCTGCGCGCGACGTTTGACTTTGGGTTGGACTTTTAATCACTTTTGGCATAATGATGGCGATTATTTATTTTGGAAAATACGGAACACAGAACACTCTCTTGACACCAGAAGGCCAATTCTCGTTATTTACGTTCAAAATCTAGTCGCAGTCTCATCTCGGCGACAAACAAATGTCAAAAACTTGTCAAAATGTAGGGAAATTATAGGTATTTTTGACAGATTGAGACAGATCAGACTGTGAACCTTATTAAAATTACGACAATTGCCCCTCTGATATAAATGTCCAGATGGCGGCAAATGATTATTTCCGATTTTGGCCGCGCGCAGACTTATTTTGTGCGCATTCTTGAGAAAGTGACTCATAGCTAGGCTTCTGCATTGAGTCACCTCCTGTGACTTTCTGAGAAAGTTTAGCTTATCTGGCGTTAATTGGATAAGTAATATACGATATCTCCGAAGCGATAAGATCTCAAATGAATGATCATTAGAGACAATGTTGAAAACAACGCTTTGCTGTCTAACCCTTTCCATAATGTAGTACATACTACTGTACCCTACTGTACTGTACTTTACCCTAGAACTAGAATGGGCTTTAGGCAGAGACTGACACATTATAACAACTGCATCGCTCAAGGAACCCTTACAGCTACTACGCTTCAAATTGTTACCATAGACATACTCTAAAAATAAATATATGAAAAAAGTCCTCCAGACCGAATTTCGGCCATGGCCATCAATCTCAGCGATGACCCGTCTTCGGCGCAGGAGATATTATAGCGCTCAAGTGTACATATGCGCAGACATAAGTACACTCTCACTGTCCGATGGGATGGTAATCCGACACGAACGGAGAGAGATCAGGCGCAGGACCAAACGACAAAACGTACATTCCGATGCACGGGGGTATCACACCGCCAACTTCCAAACTCCGGGCTGGTAATAAGAAAATCCCAATTAAAAAACCTGACTTTATAATCCAAGCTACTCGACCCACTGCTCATTAGAAAGTACAGTACCTGAGAGCGGGCGAGTCGATAACGCACAGACACCACGCTCTAAAAAATCCAACTCGGAACTATCCCCATAGTCACGTTACGTAACAGATCTAAAGCGTAACCCGACCCTAACAATCTAAAACAAAAACCCATAACTCACAACCCGCAAAATCACCTTTCGAACATTTTTATTCCCACATCCCGTCAGATCACGTTTGATATAGTTATTTTTACAAAGGTAGTGCAGTGGGGGACAGCGGTCGGTGAGCGTAACGTATTGGCGGGCTTACACACGATCCCTTGACTGATTTATTGCGTGCGTAAATCTCCAATTTACACGACAATGTGTCTATGTATAGGTAGGCAAGCGATCTAATCGACGATAAGAATCAGGTTTATCCTCGTTTTCGGATTTGGCCGTAATTTGCTTTGCCTGGTTTGAGCGGTCCGAAGGATGGCTTGTTGAATTTTAAGTTTCATTTCACTCGTGCTTTGTACGGTAGGTAACTGGCTTAATTGGGATTCAGTTTGTCATAGACAACTTGTGTAATGAGCTGCATAGTAATTTCTTAATGTATCGCACTGTTTAACTGGCTAAGATAAAAAAAGTGAACGCCATTAACTCGATACAGTTGTGTGTTGGAGTTGGGGGTCGTTTATAATTATTCTCTTCGTTCTCATCTCTTGTTGTTTCATATTGGTTCTCCATTGAAACTGCTTCTGTCGTATCGACTGCGTCTTTACCACATCGCCAGCTCAAGTGAAAAGATTTTCTGTCAACAGAGTGCTATGAGATGTGTAACCGCCAAAGTATTGTCATTCGTGGTACTTTCTATGCACACTGTAGTTAACAATTCAATGCAATCTTTAAAAATAGTAAACATTAGCGATGAGCCATGACGTAGTTATCATTTTCCTCTCAATACTATAGACCAATTAATACAGACACAATATTGAACACAATATTAATAAAAAATAAATCGTAAAACACAATTTCCGTACATACAATAGGTATATTAATACATAATTAAGCTGAAGAATTTGTTTGTTGGTTTGAACGCGCTAATTTCTGGAACTACCAGTCAGATTTATGATATTCCTGATAGGAGCCGAGTAAAAAAAACAAAAAGTCAAAACGCTAAGCGAAAACGAAGTAATGGCGACGGGGAGTTTTATAAAAATACTAGCTGTACCCCGTGGTTTCACCCGCTTAAGTTTCGATCCCGTGGGATTATCGAGATAAAAAGTATCTTATATGTTAATCCTGGTTATAAAACATCAGTGTGCCAAATTTCATCTAAATCCGTTCAGTAGTTTTTGCGTGAAAGAGTAACAAACATCCATCCATCCATCTATCCATCCATCCATCCATCCAAACTTTCACGTTTATAATATTATAGTAGGAAGGATGGCTGTTATTATTAGTATAGGCATTGTGTATCTTACAGCATCCACGCGAATGAAGTCACTGGCAGAAGCTAATAATAAATGAGTGTAAGGGACGTCTGTAAGACTTCGTGGTCACAATTGTTTATTCACTTCAGACCTTTTGATCACCAAATGTTTAGTCTTTTTAGACCTTTTGACTGTATCTGTATCAATCATTCTGTGTAGTAATTTAGGCTTAGCTCGGGCTTACCACATTCTTACATACAGTTAAAATATACCTTCGTTGTGAAACCACAAAAGGTTTGAGGTCGTAGAGAAATGACCACGGTTGAAATAGGTCGAGCCTTAATAAACCAAAGGTAAGCCATTCGAACTTGTGAGCAAGATATAGTGTGTTTGAACTTCACGTATTGCAATGACATGACACGTCAAGTGACCTGTCATTTCGCCTAATGACACTGTTGACAGCTCACTTCAAGGTAACTTCACCTATGTTTTTCGAGGTGAGATTTTTACAGAATAGATCGGCGATTTTACTTGAACTACAAAAACTTCCCGTATCTACTTTCACGAATTAAAAGCACTGCCAGAGTTATACTATTATGGGCGCCTGGTTGACTCTGCTTGTATATCTTTGAAAGCAACTCGCGGCGAGGTCTAGAGGATGAAAGAGATCATACTGCCTCCTTTTTTTACTAACCATTAGAGTCCCACTGCAGTGCAATGGCCTCCCTACTCTCATTCCACCTCTCTCTGTTCAAAGCTGCCAAGGACCAATCTTTATTAAAGGAGTCGAACTCAAAGTCAAATAATTTATTTCAACTAAACCAATTACAGGCACTTTTGAATTGTCAAAGAGTAGGTCAGTCAGAAAGATGAAGCTAGTTGCAGGGTGAGTCCAGCTTATCCCGCCATCTCCGTCTGAGCCTGCCACGATGTCGTTTGCCACTAAGCGGGACCCACTGGCGTCGTAAGTTTGGCCCATTGATCGTGATGATGATGATGATGCATCTACTTATTAAAATTCTTAAATCTGTTCACAGACAGACAACGCATAGCCTAAACTGAAATTTTGCATAAGAGTTACTTAAATAAAGCAGGAAGGATTTTTGACAAGTCATCCCCTTAAGAGCATAAATAGGAGATGAAAGTTCCCATGGTGGTTCGTCATTTTTGCCGATAGGAACAATTCGGACACGCGGCTTGTTCTTTTTAAAATCACACAGATGCTAAGAAGATGTCAGCAAAGACTCTAGACAAACCAGCATAAGTAAAAAGAGGCTATGAGTTAACCTAAGTTAACTCCTGAGCCAACGCTCATGTTGGTGATGATGATCTTATCAATCAACGTAGACCATTGCAGTGCTTTAGAACCTCCATAGAAGCTCAAGAAGACGTCATTATTGGCCTAGCCTTTTCCCAAGTTTGGGTCAGCTTCCAGTCTAACCGGATGCAGCTGAGTACCAGTATCTTACATGAAGTGATTGCCTATCTGACCTGCACAACCCAGTTACTGGGTAATACGAAACCTCTTGGTAAGACTGGTGGTCAGACTTTTGGGCTTTTGACGACCCGTAACGACTATCAAAGATCCTCGAATTACAGCCGGGACCAAAGAATTAATGTGATTTCCGAGGCACGGAGATGTCTTGGTGTGTAAAGATGGTCACCCATCCACGGACCAACCTTGGCAAGCGTGGCTGAACCTGATTGATCGACGCGTGCGGCTGTTATTACTTAGCCACAAGCCCCTCTAGAAGTTCGCGAAGACGATACCAGGAAATCCAAACCGGATTATGTACTCTACTAATATTATTTTCAATCACGCCGTATGAAATAGGTAGATAGCCACACATCAAATTGTGGTGTGTCAGCGTCCTTAACCGCAAAACCAACAGAAAAAAGTCGCACTTTTTACTGTGTGTTTATGTTTACAGTAGTGAACGAATTCGTTCAGATCGAACGATTTGATTTGGTTTCATCAAAATGATATCATTATGTATGTTTATTTTATTCGTGTTTTTGAAAGCCTCGCTCGATCTGATAAGTTAAATTATTATTTTGTTCATTTGAAAAGAATATAATATGACAAAAGATATTCAAATTTGATCCAAGGACTGTGTTTCAGAAGATTATAATGAATATTTTATATTACCTAACTTTGTTATTAACAAAGGACTTATTTTGGAACCTAATACCATTTTACTTTATCGATAAATTAGGGCTTAAGAAATTACTTTTGGTACTAAACAAAAGTAATTTCTTAAGCCCTAATTTACCTACCTTAACCTACCGCCAATTTCTCTTTGTAATACATTTTTTAATGTAATTCATTCACATTACGAATAATATTAAACTACTTTAGTAAAGTAATCTATTTAGTTCAGTATAGTTTATCCACATTCAATATTAGTGATGCATTTGATTATGAAATACAAAGACTGATACACCCCCCGATTACTCTGTATTCCCGCCTTTGGTGTAAGCCGCAACCAAACTATAAGACCCCTGGCACCCCTCTCACTTCTTTGGATTACAAAGGGCTAAGGGGTGATTGAAAGCTTCATCGCGGCTCTACTTAAATTGGTCGTGTTTACCTGAAGTACTGGTAAGCACCCTTTATGTTTAGAATATAGTGGTGATGGATGTGTCACGCCTGGAATATTATTTTTTAAGTAATCTTTTTTTTTGCATCAATATCCTGTTCAGTAATTAAATAACTAAATCAAAATTCAACATTACCGAAACGAAAAATTATCGATTGAACTCATAAATAATATCAAAAAAATAATATGCGATCACAGACTTAATTTTAAATCTTTACAATTTCAAATGCACCTAAATGAGTGTTAATATACAGAGGGTGTAACAATAAAAAATATAGGTACACTTTTCCCAACGCCTATAAAATTACACGCTTAGCGCCATAAAAATAATGTAATGTTGTTTTGTGAAATCCTTAGAAAAAAAAATGCTTAGTAGGAACTTTAAAAACCAATGCAACGGGCACTTTAGAGAAAGCTACTCGCATTGCCATCTTAGTGCGAATTTCACCAATGAGACTACACGCGATCAATAGACATCTACAGTTTCATACAAACGAATACGTGTTTTGCGAATTTGATCTTTATTAGCTACTAGAATTGTCGCACTGACAGGTCTCAGGCTCAGGAACGCATTCTCTCAACGGCCGGACTGTAAACCGCGTTCGAGTCCTATCAGTGTCAATATTCCTTAGCAATGACAGCACTTAAACGCCGTATGCTGATCGATCGCGTTCAGTTTCATTGGTGAAATTCGCCCTTAATGTTAATGACGACGTGACTCGTGTGATGTTTCGGGCCTACACGATAAAGTTTCGAACTTGAACACAATCTAATTAGGGAATCCCAAATCAAACACAATTTGAGTTAAACCACAAAAGAAAAAAACCTGATCCTTTTAACGTTAAAAAATAAAATTATATTTAAACTACACGTGGTATATACTCGTAATGTCATATTAAACCTAATTACATCACTAACGCTGTCGAACCTGTCCTACCGCCACATGAACCAATCCAATTGTCGTATCCATCAACCCTAATTCGTGTACATTATTTGCATTCGGGAGGCGGTAGCTGTCATCGAGCACAGTTTATGCAGGACTGACCCATGTTTATAATAACTATGCAAATTATTCCGATATCGTCCCCAATCGGCCTCCGACGGGCTAAATTGAATTTGTAACTCTGATTAAACCCCCCTTTGAAATGCCGATATGTACGGACAAAGATTTTTAATGAATATTTTTTTAATTAACATTTTTCGTGTGGAGTAAAAGCTTACGTTGTGTTACGTATTGTTAGAAATTGTTTTTTAATTAAATTTTGTATTGTGTGGAAAAATGAAATCGAAATGGGTGTGTGTATTGTATCGTTGGAGATAACTACAGTTTTTGTTGAATCTAAATTGACATTAGAGCTCCGTTAAATTATAACACTAATCTAAATATTTAACTTTAAATACTCACTTAAACAGCATGTAACGAAAAAGTGTGGTCATTATTTAAGGCTGTGGTAAAGAAAATGAAACTGAATAATTTTTTCCATGAAACCAACATCATAATCGCATAAAAACGATGAATTGTCCCATACAAAGTTCCAATACCTACTCGACTCAAATGCATTGGACGGCTGATTGTTTTTTCGTGATTACGATGTTGGTCTCATGGAGAAAGTTGTTCAGTTTTGTGGCCTGTACCACACCCTTAAATATCACCACATCTTTCTGATACATGCTGTATAATTGCAGAAAATACAGATCAATTTGTAAAATCGAATAATTTCTGTAACTCGATTACTAAAACTGAAACGACTCGACATAAAAGCAAACAACAAAACTGACCAAGCAATTTTTCCAATTCCAATAATTAAGCACTTGTAATTGTCTAGACTCTGGAATGAACTGTTCAATATTCTGCAAAATCAGTACAAACAAACGAATAAAATAATATTCAATTTTGTAAGTAAAATCCAGGGATTTCACTTCCCTACGTAATAGTGTGGGCACGATCAGCCACGTGGCACCCTTTAGTAATGTTTAATACACACGAGCGGGCCTAACGACAAACTTGTTACGCCTACTTGTTACACCAACTTGTTAAACATGCTTGGATAGAGTCTGAAAAAGAAAGTTGAATAAAATGAGTAGTAAAGTAGTTATAACTAAACTTATAGTGGGCAGTATATATTTCTCGCAGAACTGATGGCTGATGGGGCCAAATTAATCTGTAGTGACGACCGAGTACCGGAAGACGTAACGTTGGAAGGCCATCCACAAGGTGGACCGATGTAAAGGCCGCAGGAATCCGCTGGATTCGAAAAGCACTCAACCGGTCGAAGTGGCGGTGCTTGGACGTCCAGCACTGGACGTCTTTCGGCTGAATTGATGATGGTGAATAAAATAGGTAGTCATTATAAAATGACTCTACTGATGAAATTAATAGTTATTCAGCCTTTTTTTTCAAATTAGTTTCTTCATTGGTAGGTACTTACATCCCAAAATTATTTTAAACCTCAATGTAAACTAAAAGGCATTTATTATATTAAAGGCATATTAAAAGTTAATAATATTTACACGGAAACATAATTTGGATGCTGTGATTGATGATTTGACACACTAATGTGGGTCTACTCTCTCAGTACGACGTCCGCAATTTCGGCTGAAATTACGGGCGTTTCTTACTCCGTATCACTTACGAACATATGATTACTTGATTTGCGAACTAAGAATGAATGTCAACACGATTTGACAGTTGTCCCTACGCCCAATGTATTTAACCCTGTCCGAAAACAATAATTTGACAGTTGTTTTGACGGATCAACTACTTACGGACGGGTCCGTATCTTCGCTAGCGGACTTAAAGAGTAGACCTCCTGATTCACCTGATACGTCGAAAGCTCGAGGTTGTTCGATAGAACGAGTATATTATTTGTATATTTATTTATATGTATGTAAGTAAATTCTCATAATATTTGTTTAGTTTCATTAAGTGAATTGTTATGATTTTATGTATTATATTTTTGTCTTCTTTATTCCTTCACACGCTGTCATCTCTACATCTCTGTATCTATTGTCCTATAGCAGGTATGCTGGAAGAGATTTCTTATGAAATAAGCATCAACTCTGTACTTATTTTTCTGTTCTGTTTATATATATTATATGTGTACATAAATGGTAAAATAAAAATAGATAAATAGACAAGGGCACCAACTCAGGACTTTAAATTCCATTTCAAATAATTTATTGTACATCATAGGTTCATATAAGGTGTTGTGTGAGATACAGGTAAGTCTGCTGTGTCCCGCCATGGAGGCATACAAACACCATTTAGGAGCAGCATGTTCGCGAATCGAACCATCTGTGTGTTCATTCAATCGTTACGCACATTCCTATAAGATTATACTAATGCCATTTTGATTAAAATGCAGTGCCTTTTTCAATATTGAATTTTACGCTTTGCGTGTTTTAAAGTCCTATGATATGAGGGGAAACAAATGGATTTCCTTATACCAAATGATTCAATAGTAATAGCGATTCAATACAGTTAATGGTTACTGTAAAACGATTAGGCATAGATATAGTCACAATTGAGGAATATACTGAAGTTGAAGCATGTTTATATAGTGAAGTAATTATTACGGCATTATGTGTAGATGTATTTATGAAGAGAGAAGAGAATTTAAAAAGAGTGTGCCCTTAAATACAGTTGTCGGAGAAAAGAGAAATAGACTAGAAGGGGCTTGTGGCTAAGTCACAACAGTCGCACGGGTCGAGCGATCAGGTTAAGCTACGCTTGCCGCGGTTATCCGTGGATGGGTGACCATCTTTACTTACCAAGACCCCTCTGTGCCTTTGAAAGCTCGTTACGTCATTGGTCCCGGCTGTTATTCGTTAATCTTTGACAGTCGTTACGGGTCATCAGAAGTCCGAAAGTCTCACGACCAGTCTTACCAAGGGGTATTACCCAGTAACTGGGTTGTGCAGGTCAGATAGGCACTCGCTCCATGTAAAATACTGATATTCAGCTGTATCTAGTTAGACTGGAAGCCGACCTCAATATAGTTCGAAAAGGCTAGGCAGATTTATTGAGTGCCCTTTAATAGACTAAGATCTGCATTCTTAAGTTGATTAGAATTTTGGAACGACTTCACTCTACCTTTAAACAATTTAATATCCTGGACGTAAAGCACTCTAGCTCCAATAAAAACTAAATCAATTCCTATCAAACGAAAGTCAATTCCGCTTGAACACACTTCGTAGATAGGCTGCACAAACAATCCCTAAACATTACGTTATCGCTCAGTCAATCAGGGCATTTCAAACAGTTTCTTATCATTGATTTTTCCTAACATTGATTGTTTACTGACAGGCCCGGTGTGCGATAGTGTCACAGTCAACCGGAACGATATAATGAGAGATACAATACGGCACGCCTTAGCCCACGCCTGCTTGTATAACCAGACCTCCCATTATAGTGTATATTCGGTGGCCTCGCTACTACGTCAGGGGTCAATAAATATTGGTCTTGATTAAAATTTAGATCTGTGAGTTACTGAAGCGGTAGATTGTTTAACGATCTAATTGTTTCTATTATTAGGTAAGTGATATGTCGTATAGATTTATGTCATGTTGCTTACATACTAGCAGTGCGTACAGATTTGAGGGTACGGCAATTAAGTCGACATTTAGTTACGCTGTGAGAGAAAGCTTGGTTGGCCAAGAAATAAATAGGTTTAATATTTTCTGAACATATAGGTAATTTGTCTTTGTAGACACTCTCTTCCTTTAGTAAACTCTTTATACTTTCACCAATGGTTACCACCACTTGTGTTTAATTCCTTTAAGAAGATCAATGTGCTACATTTATATTTCCACTATATTTGGTTATACCCAGAATCGTAATATTGTGAGAATATATTGGTAGGATTCGACCTAATTCTCGCTTCTGGGTGGCTACCATTGTGACCAAACCGTCGTCTTCCAAAAACTCGCTAATTTGTTTGCAGGTAACCGAATTTGTACCTTCGTACCCATATATAAAAGGTTCTTAATCGAATAAACTGGTAAGAGATGATACAAAAAGATAGCGCCGCGTAATCAACTCTCGAGTTTGGTGAAGGAAACGGGTAAAGATATGAAATTTTAATGGATATGCCACAAAATGTTAATAAAATAAACAGTAATCGTATGAAACGTCTACTGCAGGTATACATTGTTGGGTTGTTTTCTTTAATAGGTTCAGCAGGATTCAAAGCAAATCAATAAGCCTGGGCACTGTGTGAAGCTGTGAATCTGTATTATGATTTGCATTTCAATATTGGGGTTTGCGACAGATTGATACTAGTCTAGGTTCTAGGAGTATTAGAATAATCTATTCCCATTTCTGATATATATATAGAGTCAAGGCTGGAATCTGCTTTTGCATAGGTAATATCTTCCACTTCATTTAATTGATTTTCATCGCCAAGGACTTCATATAGGTACTCATCCAACGTAACATCTTTATTTACGTGTGACCGAGTTGCAGCTACGTGTTGCTTCAGGGCTGTCTAGGTGTCACACTGTGCAGGTCAGTATCACTGCGGTTTTTACGAGCATTCGCTTTTATTAGCGCTCGAATGAACCTCATCTAACTTTGACCAGTAGTCGATGTTAATTCAATGTGATGTTTATTTTAACGTCTGTTTTATAGCTACTCATATTTATTTATATGTATGATCTTTTATGTTTCAGTAGATAGTTTTGCGTTGACGTAACTAATTGACAGAGTTTTGGTCGGCAGTATGTTTTTAATGTTTGATATCAAATTATTTTTCGAATTTCTATTTTTCTGATTCAGACTTGATCCTTAATGTAATTTTACCCAGATAATGTTTCATTCTTTTCCCCAAAAAAAAACAACATGAAACAGACACACATTCCTATTTTCATACATTCAATTACTAATTCAAAACAACTTCATTGCGTACGCTGAATATCCTAAAGATACTACGCTCAACACCCCTTTTTACATCCATAATGTAATGTGCAAGCGAAATATGAATAACGAAACGCGTAAAGACATCTGTTCGTGTATGAAAACGGAAAACGAGCAAAATTTAATATTGAATTAAGGCGTTACGTAGAAATCGAGAAAGGAGCAAAGGTGTAAATAAATCCTTGTGATATATGGGGCCAACCTTAGAGGGCGTTGACAATTTTTGAGGTAACATTTTTACTTTTTTCCCCCCTTGTGTGCACTCTGTAGTAATGTTCTTTATGATTCGGAATACAACGTTAGAGTTTTAGCTTGGTAATGGTGGTGATGCAATTTTTATTACAGTGCTAATACCTATGCGTTATTATGTCTTAATTAGTTGTTCACTTAGGTACTACAGTTTAGTTTATGAGACATTCACTTTGACTTTTGGGATTTATGAATAAGACTTTTAGTACTTAAATGCTGGGTTTCTTTACGTAACTATTGTTCTTTTCTTTAGCCTATATTGTGTCTCACTACTGGGCAAAAGCCTCCCCTATTTCCTTCCAAACCTCCCTGTCTTGAGCGACCTCTGACCATGTTGACCCTGCAAACCTCGTTAGATCGTTGTTACCTCAACAGTGGAGTGGGTCGGACAGGTCGCGTGAATGCATCCGGAGAGATGGGCAAAGATCGACACTCACTGGACGCCTGAAGGAGAACATCGCCGTCGAGGTAGACCACTAAATAATTATAAGTGGTATTATAATATTAATATCCCTAGACATTTCACACAGCACCATTTGTCCCAAGCTAAGCAACCGAATGCTTGTGTTATGGTAACAAGATGGCTGATAAACTACTTATAGGTATACAATTTTTTTTTTTTTTTGTAAATACATACATATTATAGATAGAAATACACCCAGACTCGGAACAAATACATGTAGGTCATACAAATATTTGTTCCGTGCGGGAATCGAACCCGCGACACGCAGCGCAGCAGTCAATCGCTTAACCACTGCGCCAACCGTGCCGTCACACGGCACGGTTGGCGCGGCGGCGGTCCGTGGTTATATTATGTACCTGAGCGTCGTTACCGAGACAGGCCTTAAAACACTAGCGTGACGATTTGGTCTCGATTGGCTGGAGAAGGCACAACATAAAGAAGAAGAAAATTAGAAAAGTATGGGGGAATTCTTTGCCCAGCTGTGGACAACACAGGTTAACTAAAAAAAAATGATGGAAATGACGTCGAAATTACGATAACTGCAGACACTATAGACCCAGTTTACTTTCAAAACAGTAATTTATAACCATAGTTTTGTTTCTTTTCCTGGTAACTAGGAACCAGGAAATGTAACACAACTCAATGATTGATGATGATTCGAATGTTATTCAATAACAGTTTTCAGTTTCTCGTTGCAAGAATGTCTGTGTATTAAATTAGATTAGGGATGTTGTGTTCTTTATGGCTCACAACAAGAAAAAGGTTACCTACTTTATGTAGAAACTTTTGGTACAGTCGACTGCACGACAGTGATAACACAACCAGTACTAGCTGTCCTCATATTCTTTCAGAAAATCCGTTTTAAGTTAAACCAGCTCAAGTTTAAAGTGCTACTTACCACTGAACTGCAGTCGAGTGTACCTATTTAAATTTGCTATATATAATTTGAATAGCACTATATTACTAGTAACCAACCATATACATTTTCGCTTGATGGGACAAATTGATAACAAAAATTAACACCTATCAACTTTCACTAAACACTACTGCTAACGCTATCTCATTATCGTCACTATTCAGGCTGGTGTTTCAATATCCAACTGTCAAGTAAATTCCATGGATATCAAAATTCCAATTTGTATCGTAGAATGTACCGAAATACAATTGCAGAACGCAACGGTTACATGGCTATGTCATGAATAAAGCATATCGCACGAGGTCCAATTTTCCGACGGTTTACACTGCACGACTAATATCTTCCGACTGCACATTCGATGCTGGGAATAGTCCTGGATGTGTTATTAAAGTAACTTCGATGACACATGTAAATGAGCTTCTGGTTAAATATGTGAAGTCCAGAAGCAAAGTTGCAAAAGAGATGGATTCAAATGAAGAAATACAGATATTCCTGTCAAAGAAACGAGGAAAAGAAAAGACTTCGCACCTGTGAGGCATCTGGTGCTCCAGTTATTTAAAGACGGCTGTGACCACTAAACCATGATATGATCGGCCAAACATATGTCTAATATCTGAACTGATAGTCGAACTATGAACAATAACCAAACCGATCGAATCAGACTATCCACACCTGTCAATCAAATAACTTTCATAGATGGATTGATGTAGTATATTATCCGTCAATATTAGTGAAAGACCGCGATCTGAAGGCCAATTCTCTTAATTTAAAACGTTCAAAATCTGGTCGCAGTCTCATCTCGCCGACAAACAAATGTCACAAATATGGGGAAATTAGAGGATTTTTGTACAGCTTAATTTGTCAAAAATTCCTCTAATTTCCCCACATTTTACTGAGATCAGACTGTAAACGTTCTTAATATTACGAGAATAGGGTAGTTTCCTGGGTAAAAAATAATAATTATATTTAGTCCGTCACTTAGATTATCGAAAAATAATACACACGTATTTTTTTCTTTTGTCAATCAAACAAAAAATGACAAAGATAAAGCGCGTCAAAATTTGGGAGCGGGGGTCGTGACGTCACGCCATGCTAAAAAGTGTCGCAAGCAAGTGACGTCACGCGGAACTTTAACGGGCGATATCTTCATCATTTTTTTATATAATTGACAAAAGAAAAAATACGGGTTCAATATTTTTTGATAATACTGAGACGGACTAATTTTTTTAGGAAACTAGCCCCTTTGATCACTCCTTACCTCAAAGAGAATTAAACTATTAAGTTTAATTCTCTTTGAGGTAAGGAGTGATCAGTACATGTAACAATTTCCATGATACGTATTAACGTATCATGGAAATTGTTACATGTAGTTAGAAATCCAACAGTGCCATTGGATCTAGCCTCAGGATATCGGTCTTCCTTCATAAGTAAGTAGTAATTGGTTGGCGGAGGTCTGGTGTAAGTGGCTAACCTATCCAATAGGTATCCACTTACACCTTACAGCTGATAACAACATGGTGACACGGTTGGCGCAGTGGCTGAGCGATCGACTACACTGCGCTGCGTGTCGCGGGTTCGATTCCCGCACGGAACAAATATTTGTATGACCTACAAGTAGTTGTTCCGGGTCTGGCTGTTTGTTTATGTGAGTTTAGATGCTTGTAAACACACCCACGATACAGGAGTAATTCCTAGTGTGGGGCTACGTTTTTTTTTTTTTTAAAAAAAACAACATAGTTGGCAGAATGTTGGATAGTCTATATTTTGCTGTAATGCCCATAAACGCATTTTTCTTTCTTTCTTCCTTAGGTAAGTAAACAATGCAGATAGCAGGTGCTTTTCACCTCACCATAGTCGTAAAAATAGGGGTTCGTGTTGAAAAAGGCCCGGGTGGTTGCAATCTTTCTAAGTATCGTAGCCAAAATATGCATATTGTATAATCCTTGTATTTATAGTGAAATCGTGCTTAGAACATACATGATTTGCGATATAGAAAAAAAAAACATCTGGGCTTGTGACACTAAAAACTTACATAAAATTTATCACAAACATCCAAAGAACTGTAAACATAATATGCAACATTATTAAAAAACACTACAGTCACCTTTGCCTCACCCTTAGGGGAACAGGCGTGATGCTATATTATATATAATAAACGTGTTTAAGACAAAGTTATCTTCAGTACCTTTTCCTTTTACCAAAAAATCAAAAGGATGTCACTCTACACTTTGCAGTGAACTGAGAAAAACAAACTTTTCAAATTGTTTTCACAAGCGTATCATGATACTCGTATTTATTTTCCATTTGAGCTAGAGTAAACACAGTTATTTTTATTTCAGATCAAAAATACACGTGACTTCGTGTGTGGCTTTGGACCGACAGGAAAAACGTATAAAACCATTGGGTGGAAGTAACTTAACGTTGTATATAAATTAACGAATTATGACGTTGACGTACGAACTGGCTTAGGTGACTCACTGCAAAAAATAGACGAAGCCTTTTAGGAAAGTTGTTGTTGTTTGTTTCAGTAAGTAATGATATAGCCTTCAGTGCAATAATTTAGATCTTTGAATCTGCAGATTATTATTTTTCTTCATTCAGTCAACAACTTTGTTCTGTAAAAACAGAAACCAGGTCAAACACAAGTGCAACAAAAACTACCTTTCTTGTTTCTGCACTTGCTTTTGACCAGACAAAAGGTTGTATTAAAAGCCTCGACGAATGACAACACTATCTATACTATCTTAGCTGCGGTAAATCCGCTACCGAAACCGAAAAAGACAGAACACCGACGACGGCACAAGCGTTTGCTAATCACCCACAGAGTGTCTATTAAGTCTATCTCATTTACAGCTCCTGTTTCTCAAATCAAAACGCAACCTTCTAAATGTGCTTTCTATTGAAAACAAAGTTATATTTGACTCGTTCACCCATTCCCTAAGGCGGTAACTTGTCATCAGTGTTCCTCGCCAGATGTTGCATGCCGATTCCCCTTAACAATACTAATTGAGTTTTGATCCCCTAAATGTGACTTAAAATATTCGGTGGATTATGGTGTTAAGATGAAATATACTTTATGTGGGGATATTAGGTGGTAATTTAGTGCAATGTTATTAGTTGATAATCAAGCGTGTGTGTAAAATATCTGTAGAATAAACTGACACTGCAATACACATGTCTTTATTAAGCCAGTGAATTAAACTACATTGCTCGTCAATCTTTTAGTGTTATTTAAATAAAGAATTACCTATATCTAAGCTTGGAAGCTTAATAATATTCATGGCTCTATGATTACCCACAAAGGAAAACCTAGGGGAAAAAATAAGAGAAAATTTGGACAAGCACTGAGCTTGGTGTGGCTCATAAAAAATATTCATTTCTTATTTCACCAAATTGTGCAGCATAAAATTACTATTGTGCATACTGCTTGGAGGTACTTTCATTCGAAACTTATAAGATCCTTAGAACAGCGTAAGAGTCCAATATCTATGCAAACTGGTGAATTATGGCCATAATTTTCTCGGCGAAAATCATCTTCGTCGCGCAAGACACTTTTTTATATTTAATCACATCGATTAGACGAAGATGAATATTTTGTGGCTTTGCTACATAATTTACGATGGGGAAAAATATCCCTATTTTATTTCAACATTTACGAGAGTATCTCGTACTCCGTTTCTACACAATAAAATTTAATTAATACGAATAGTTCGCGAGTCGTACGCGCTAATGGCTTGAATACGTCTGTTTTCACAAAGGGATATAAATATACTGCCGGTGTTCATGTCTAACGCAATCCTCTTGCGTTCCAGCTGCTAAAGCGCTGTCCTACATTGCAATACGATACTCAATGTTCGTGTTCATTTCCTTTAAATAAGTTCGCTTTACTTAAAATACAGCGGCTGCAAGGTAATATTGTCTAAGAGGATTTGCTTTAAACTTACCAGGATTCGAAATGTAAGTTAGTAATTTTTTAGTTTTTAAACAAAAGTCTGGAGCTTGTTGTGGGGTTTTTACACTAGCTTGGCGTAACGTACATAATGAATATATTTTTCATAAACCTAATACCTTTTTGTAAGCATAACTAGGTACCTATTCTGATAGTCTAGACTCTGGACGGTCTGTGGTTCATATTAAGCGACCTAAAAACACAAGGTTCTCATTTTCAAGAGTAAGCAGTCTAATATATTATGTACCGTAAAGCGGTGACATTTGATGGGGGTAGTCCTTTGAGGCTTTGAGGGTACCTACGTAACCATCGCACCTAATTTGGAATGCGCATGTATGTATTTACCTCATGTTTGTCCGGTAACTCGGTAAACCGCAGACAAATCTCAATGGAATATTTAATTCTGTGTCTGAGAAGGTTTTTTAAACAGTACAGGACATTGAACTAAACAATTTGTTTTCATCGGACTGCTGTTTTAAGCAACAACATTACCATCAAGTTAGTTACTATAAAAATTACAACAAAAAAAATACTCTAGTAAAAGCCTTTTACCAAAAACTTATAATCATTTAGTAAACTGAAGTTTCCAGATACTTTTAAAGCTGATTTTCAGACTGTTGGAAAACCTAGTAATTTTCAGAATAATGATTCGGTAAGTAACAGCTGTTGCCTTTATTTTAGCGCTGAGAAAATTTACTATATTAATATTAAATTTTTTGGCATTGTTAGAATATAAAAATTCTTTTAACCAAGTGAAAACCTCCGTTAACCGCGCCGTCTCCCATGTGGAGTGAATAGTAAAGTTTAGTTAATATTTCCAAGCAATAATGAACGCCGACTACGCAGTACAGTTCGGAAATTTTCCGCCAAGAACAAAGAAACTTACAATTTATAGAACATCTGGCCTTCCGTTCTGCAACAGTGTTCAGATTTTTTTTTTCTACAAAGTCGTACGTTTTGCACCGTATTCATATTTTAGCTTTTTCTAGTGTTATTTTTAAGGCTGGCAGCATCGCGATAATCACGGAAGTTAAGTGTCCGAGGGAAGCTGCTGCTGTAGAGCAGTTTTGCTAGTAGGTCATATTATTATGATGAGACGAACTGATATTTGTGATACAGAATTTTAAGAGAACTTTTATGTTCCGTTCATATTTTATTTTGAATGCTGAATGAATAAAGAACGGAATAAAACATATACGTATTTGATATTTCGACAGCATAAAATAAAAACAAGATAATGGTGTCAAGTAAAAAAAAACTGTGTCAAAAAAAACATGAATACTTCACCCTCTCGTGGCCCATGGCCCTCAAAATTATTCATAATTACTTTGCAGACCTTAACCAACATACTGAAGCATACCTGAGCTCCCAAATCTTTCAATAAAAAGCACCAAAAGCAATACATCTTACTGAGTAGATACCTACCTACACGTTTACTTAAAGATTTATTTCCCGCTCGAACTATTTCACACAAAATTGCCGTTACAACGCAGGTCTGGTTTATTTTTGACAGAATCTCTCAACATTTGGCGAAGGGCTCTAGTGATAAGCGCACTAAATCCTCTCGGCCCGATGTGTTTAATTCTGAAGTAATCCTATCTGTCGATACGTTTGATAGAAGATTTTTAGGTAGACTTTTGAATAAGAGGTTATTTTACTGAATAGGTTGTGCACTTAGGAATTTAGGTGGGATTTTTGTTAAGCATTGATTGGATACTGCACGAGGATCTTCACAATTTGTTGAGTACGCTAGAGCAATTCTTCTTCATCTTTTCGAGTCGATGGTAAATTGTTAAGTGACCGTTTCAATTATGTTCAGTTTTCTTAAGGAATTATAAGCAGTCAGCCTCGCTATTAAGCTAGTTGAGTGACTCATATAGGTACCAAAAGAGTTTTCCTTTTCACCAAAACCCACCCCAGCTTGCAATAGTATCTACAAATCCACCTACCCCACATTCTGCAAAGAAAGAATCAATTATTACAACCAAATACAGAACTGCCAAAAAACAAATTACAAACAAATTCCATTGCCAAAAATGTTACGACATTAAATTATGAAGTCGCATGATGAATGGGTGTATTAATGTTCGTGGTCGCAAGTCGGGGGCGTCTCAACATCGCACGGACCGTTGCCCTCAACTGCGATGCACCGCACAATCCTAGTTTATGGCAGACAATGGTGTAAGGTTGATCCCACTCGGGTTACTGGCAAGGTCGAATACATTCGTGGATCTGGAATTTTCTTTTTGACCAGTTATTGGCTATAATATTATAGACAGTAACGGGGCTTGTGGCTAAGTAATGACAGTCACACAGGTCGATCGATAAGGTTAAAGCTCTGCTTGCTGCGGTTGGTCTGTGGATGGAATCATCTTTAAATACCAAGACCCCTCTCGGAAAGTACGTTAATCCGTTGGTCCCAGCTGTCATTCGTGGATTTTTGACAGTCGTTACGGATCACGTCAGAAGCCCGAAAGTTTGACAACTAATCTTAGCAATGGGTATCATAGTTTGTATAATGAGTCCATGCATTTATTACCCAGTAACTGGTTTGTGGAGCACAGGTGGCGGTCGCTCCATGTAAAATACTGATATTCAGCTGCATCTGGCTTGACTGGAAGCCGATCCCAACATGGTTGGGAAAACGCTAGGCAGATTTGAATATAGACAGTAAATAGACACAGTGAAAAAAGGAATGCAAATTTTTTTTTTTTTTTATGGGAATGACAAATATACTATTGTATTATTAATCAGATTGTCTAATATATTATGTATAATGTATATGGCATAGACCTTCCTGAATCATCCTCGAAACCATACTTTTTGCGAAAACTAATTGGAATAAACCATCTTTCTGTATAATGACTGAAATATTTTTAAGAAGGAACTATAAAAAGGTCAGTCCCGTAATTTTTCCGTTCCCTGATTTCGCAGTCATTTATAAGCAACGGGACCAGCCCCTTAAAAGTCTTGCTATATACGTATACGGAAAAAACGGAGGGAGAATAAGCTGATTCGAACCACAATCGGATTGTGTTTTTACTTTTTATCTCTAAGTTGTTGCGTTAATCTTTTGCTTTTCTAAACTGAGTGGTTTTTATACCTGTAAGTGTAGAACTTTTAATGCCAAAATCCAGAAGGGGTGCCTAAAATTGCGGTTTGCGGACACAAATCTGACTCGGACAAGTATACCCAGTGGGAATGTAGAGGGATGTATTTTTATGGATTCGAGTATAACTACGGTAAGTGAAAAGGGATTTATTTCGAATAGGTTTTAGGAAAACAAACGTGTAATGAGATAGTTTCAAAGTTTCCGCTTAGTATCGTCTTGAGCTGGATACGAAATAAATTCAACAACGTAACAACGAACACCTTTAAAAAATATTTAAACAGTCTTAAAATTCAACAGCGGAAAAAACTTAACACAACGCCAAGAAATCTCGACGGCGGCTGTCAATAACAATAGCTACACTTTGTCTTGCTACGTGTGCAATCTGAAATCGCCTCCGTTCCTATAACACGCCAATTCTGTTGGCCAAACGAGCTGTGAAAGCATGCTATTCACGTACACACGTCCAATCCGCCCTGCGGTCTAGACAGTACTGCACTGTAATTTGGAAGGGTGGTCCTGATGTGATATCAATAATTTTGAAACATGGCGGTTGGCGTCAACGGGCGATGGAATACAAAAGTTTGGGCGGTACCGGTATTTTTATTTATGTCCATATATCTATTTGTACCAGTACCGGCGTACAAATACAAGAATGTAAGGTTCAAGATCACGCCTCATCATACCGTACTCGTATTACAAATTTATCAATTGATGAGTCGTACATTTCTGACAACCGCGAGACCCTACGTTTTCGTTTTAAAACGACGAAATTTACCATCGCAAAAAAATCAAACCAATTAATATTCCAATCAAACCCAATGCATATTTCTTTTTGTGATTTGCTCAATCTGCATTAATATTCTGTACTCGAGTTACAAAATTAATGTCTGCCATAATCAATACTGAATATAATTATTCTATTTCGGGCCCCACAGTGAAAGGGCGCGTGCTATGTCATCGTGGACTTATCGCGTTGGTCGCGCGCCTGTCACTGGCCGTCACAGCCCCGCCGACCGTTTAAACGCAATGAATTTAAACATGGAACCTCGAATTGTATTTTTAAATTGGGAAAGTTTGTTTTATAGGGAATTTTAGACGCTAGTCTATCTAGTTTATTGGCAGAAAAATTGAAGGTTTTGATTGCATTTTGGCAAGGAGCTATCGCATAAAAGCATGGAATTAGTATTTATTATAATAGCATAATAGCTATACAGACACATAATATCTAAGTAAATCTTAAAAATGACGAATAATTTCTTTAGCTACACCTATAAACACTAACAAATCTCATCTATGTAGGTAATAACTCTATTAATGCAGACTTCCAAGGAATTCCTCTGACCTAGTAATTACAGCAATGCAAGTGATTCCCTCGACATTGCCCAGCTTACGTGCAAAAGTGGTGTTGCAAGGGTGGTGTTACAATAGGTGTTTTGTCAAGTAATTACGTTCATAACTCCTTTGCTAATAACTTTGATTGACCCTTTGACGAACAAGGTATGTAATTATGTAGACATCGGTCCGCGTGTTACGAGTACCTTGCTAACGTGTAAATGTGGTAACTCCCACTTATGTACAAGGCTTTATTATAAGCCTATTTTATGATGATGACGCTTAACAGTAGAACTTTAAATCCAGTAATACCTACTACTGGACTTAAAGTTCAGCTTACACTTTTAAGGGCCCCCCAAAATTGGTGCACTTACCGACATAATGATTTTTTTATTTAACTTAAAAATATTTCAGTAGCCAGGTCTTGTATAACTTTCGCAGGCTAATATGCTACTCCGTAATTTTTTTCAAACTCAAATCTCCAAGGAAGAAAGTTTGGTACCTATATTAAACAAAGCGGTTATATTTTAACTCCACGAATCCTACGTAAGTTCGCAAGAAACTTGTAACTTGTATGCAAGTCGGAAGCTTATTTTCTTTGTAATTTAAAATTTTCCAACTGCATGTGCTAGGTGTTCTAACTTGTTCTTGTTTCGCTGGCACATTTAATAAGTTATGGTTCATACAAATATAAAGAAATATTTGTAACGTACAACTTTGTTGTGTTGATTGTGGAATAAAAGTAAAGTGAGTTGTTTATGCTTCTGCAGAAGTACGCGAGTGTTGTGATACGAATTTCAAATGTACAACTTCAAGTTTGTGTGTGTATAACCAATTTGAACTGGATATATATTTTAAATTTGTCCTTTAAAATACATACATTTATGCTAGTCTGTGAAGTATCTAACATCAGTCAGTCTGTCGAAAGTTTTTACTGAATAACTAATGCTGACTTGTCGCATTATTGACAATTATGACAATTAAAATCAAGTGGCAAGAATATTTTTGCATGATCCACCAGCATCCACAAAAGTTTAAATAGATCCAAAAATAAAAGGATTTAAACTCAATCGAATCAGAAAGCTCTGTTTAAAAGTAGATTTAAAAATTTGAGAGTTCGGATTTTAAACGGGGATCAGAGCAAATCCTCTCCATAAATAACCGTTAGTGAAGTCATCAAAAGGGTAGCTCTGCTCAGGGCGAACCATGTCATGTGAACCTACCATCAATCTTAGGCCGGTCGCTGGCTGCACGCACAGCGTAACAAAGGCTCGGATTGTAGTGGTTATAAAACAGCGAATAAAATACTGCCACTAAAATGTGCCCAAAATAACAATTGTTCACACACGATGCGTATAAAAGTTAACGAGCATTTCACGTTGATATTTGACACGGAAACAGGTATTTTAAAGTCTTTGGGTGGCTTTGTTTAGGGTTAATTTTTAGTTTACGATATAAGTGCTAAGCTGTTCGGTGAGTAATTAAATAGGGCTCTAATTTGGAAATTGTGTTCTAGTTTCTAAGTAATTTGTTTTTAGTAGCAAGTTTAGTGGGTAACTTATTATGGCGCGGACATTTCTGAGACAAACGCTCTTGAACACATTGGTATTGCTATTGGTATTTCACGGTTTGACTGTTCCAAAATTGTATTGTAATTTTTAAATAACTATAGAAGTAACCTTTTACTTGTTCATCGTTCATCGTCATCATCTGTCTAGCCACATTCAACTATGTTAGGGTGGGCTTCCAGTCTCACCGGTTGCAGCTGTATACTATTTTTTTATATGAAGCGACTACCTATCTGATGTTACTTCTTGGTAAGACTGTTTGTCAGTCTTTTACTTATTTATGGTTGTTCAAACGTATTATAGACCTAGCTGTTTTTGTTTCTGGATAAACGTATTTACTAACTCGCTCCCCGCTCCTCTAGTCGCTCCGCTCATCACTATACGCACAGCCACCTCTAAGGGCTCGAAACGGCTTTGTCTCGCGTCTAGACTCGTAATCCATTATTACAGACGCCTTCTAGCCAGGAAGTAGGGACGGAGCGATACTTCTATACGCGACACTTAGCATATTTACAGTACTGATAAATGTTGCATATTTATCCTTCGCTATCGTCCTTTGGACGTGAATGGAACTGTTGCATTATTCTTTTAGTGAAAAAAGGAATTGAAACCGTCACCGTTTTGGGTGTCGTGTTAGAAAAGGCTTAGGGTTCTTTTGTTCAGTAATTTTTCTTTCCGTTTTCAGGTTTCACACACACTGCACAAATTAATTAAAAAGGGATTAATAATCACCTCGTCGAATACGCATGGTAGGTACAGGTTATCGAAGATCAACAATTGTGAAGGGATTCATTTAAAAAAAACCAAGCAAATAATGACGGCATTCATTTTAAATTTTCATACGGGAATGTGACTCCACATTGTTCTTTCGTGCATTCAAATGTGCCCAACAATGGAAAATTTAAAATAATCGAAGGGGTGCGTACCCATTTCAATAGACCTTTTTATGGTGCAATATCGGGAGTTGTTTTGCTTAAGCCGCCATTAGTTCGCCTAATAACTGTTGAGGGCGTTAGGAGGGTCTCCCCCTGACTACCACCTGATCAAATTATCATACATAACTCGAGTTATTGTCGACTGAATTGGTCATTATAAAGTAATGTAGTTTGTTTAAATACAACTTTCCGGTGGCGTTTCGTTTCTGCTTTTTATAAGAGGGGTTCCACATAATTTATTGCTCTCAAAGATAAAATTTCCCTAATGGATATTGTTCACGAGACAGAGTGGTCTATTTTATGCGCATTAGTGTACATGTAGCTTTACTAGCCCCGACATTTTTGGGGGAAGAAAGATTCTTTTTTTCAATTTCACTATAATATAAATGGGATGGAATTGCGTTTTGTGATCAAAGGAGAGATAAAAAAGTTGATGAGAAAATAGATGAAACTGGAATTGAAGCTATCTTAGTTTGGTTGAAAATGTTTTAATTGGACTTTTTTTGTCTACCAGTTCCTTTTCTATTGCTAACTGAGAAGAGGTCCCAGTTCCATGAATTCTCGATTATTTACGTGATAAAAAGAGTTTCTCGATCAGAACTGTAGCCGTTCGTACAAATTCATACCAGGGGCACCTGTTACCATGGATGCACTACATTTTTCTGAATCCTCCTGCGTTGATATTTTGTGTCGGTTATTAAAAAAAAAGACTATCCCATACATTTTGACCACGCAGGTATTGCACTTTTCTATGAAACAGCTGTTTTTTTTAATAACTTTTTTAAAAATATTTTTTATTTTAGTTTATTCTAGAATCACACACACATAGCACATGATTGTGCTGAAATCATGGTTTGCGCGTCTATGTTCCTGCCACCCTGTATAACTTCTACAAGCAGATGCCTGACACTTCGTTGACTTAATATCTTGAACGTGTCAGTGCAGATTCATCAAAGACAGTCAGACAGACAGTTTCATCGATAGAGTTCACATTTATGAACATGACACTCGTGACACACGAATCCAGCCGGTTATTTTTATATATATAGCCGTGAAAATTTTGGTGAAGTGAGCTAAAAGTGTACTATCATCCTACCTGTCGCTAAGAAATCTAGGGATTGACAGCTCGCTTCAAACTCACTTCAAAATCACTTCACTTAAGTTTTCACGGTGAAATTATACAAAATAGCACTACAGTTCTATCGAGAAAGACCAACGTAACTAAATAGTTGTTTCAAATTATTGACAAACAATATACCTTGTGACAAATGAGGCAAAGCATTTAACAATTCGAACACATATTTCATATTGGTTTTGCTCAGTACTTATAGAATACTACATGCGCCCCACGGTTTCATTCACATAAATATCGATTCTGTAAGAATATCGAGTTAAAAAGTATCATATGTCCTAATCCAGGTCATGGTCGGCCCATGTGCCAAATTTAATCCAAATCCGCTCAGCCGTTTTAACGTGAAACCGTAACAAACAAAGAAAAATCTAATAATTTATCTTTATGTTATATAATATTAGCTCATATAAAATAATACCTACGCAAACGTTTTTCACATACCTACCTAATTTGGTTTTATTAACTTTTCGCATAAAATATATAGGTTCATTCCAAAGTTTATAAAACTTATGAAAAACTTGCTTTCCAAATTTGTAGCAATATATGAAATTCCGCACAAGTAGACTAAATAAAAGCATAGTAATGAAAATAACAGTTTTTTAATCATCGAAAGCTATTGTTGAACTGTGTTTTTGCCTCAACTTTTATACTTTATTGGTTCTAGCTAGACCAATTAATTACCTGTTATTAAATTGAATCTAAGAAAACAAATTTTAGGTATACCTACTTTTAAAAAAAGTGATTTCAGCAGAAATTTTGCTTCTTTATTTACTGTCGAGTGACAATTACTTACCTGTTATTAGATTGAATATTAGAAAACAAATTGTAGGTATACTTTAAAATAAAAGTGATTTCAGCAGAAATTTTGCGTCTTTATTTACTGTCGAGTGTTCACAGATACTGACGTAGACATTGATGGGACAAAAAAAAAACACGAACTCGAAAAATGTGAACAAAAAACTCGGCCTAAATAGCCAAGTTTATTTTTATGAAGAATGGCATAATCAACTATTTATTTTCATTTCTTATTACGAGTGCGTCTCACGTCCTAAAGCTAATGTAAGCTGTATAGATGAGCCTCACGTAGACAACTAATTTAACACATTGTCAAGACTCCCCTCTCTCCTCCATAGTGCAACTCTTCTAAGAAATTGAAACGTATTGTATGAACTTAGGGCCGAGTTACCAACATTTCTTAGAGCCGAAAGTTGTGGGAAAACGTTGAACAGTGAATAATTAATCGTTTATAAGTAGTGTGTGTTGTTAAAACTAATGATTCTGGTACGTGATGTGAGGCATTGATGCGTAGTTACATCATGTTTGGTTTTAGTACTGGCTAGTTACAAAGGAACATTCCTTCAATATCAGAAGCTAAACTAAATTAATTGATACTCTATGCAAGAATCGCAGCGTCCGTGCCTTCAACCTAATTAATTTGCGGTCAGCGCAGCAAGTCTTTTTCATCGCAGGGACATCGAGGCGCAAACTGAAATCTGGAATTTAGCCCATGATTCTAGACCCCTAGCATAGAGGTTATCAAGAACAAAGTCAGCTGTTTCACAGAAAAGAGCAATACCTACGATCAAAATGTATAGCAGAAGTATTTTTTTTTAATAACCGACGAAAAATTTCAACGTGGGGGGGCTCTCAGAATCATGTACTGGGTTCATGGTAATCCGTTGAGCGTCGATGTCCTTGCCACCCTGTATAGTTGCATCTCTACTAGCCGTCATCTCAGAGTTTACTTCTTTCCTATCCATATTATCCTTTACCTAATACCTTAGCCTCATGGCAGACTAACGTTGAAATAATTAAACAGTTGGACGTAATAGTGTCATGCTATATATTAAACCGATACCAACTTCGATATGACATTGTATTGCGCAAGGCGTTGCATTGGGATCTGTACTGTACCGTACCGTAGGCAAGACACACCTCCACATAATTGGTTGTATTATCGGCACTGCGTATAGCACCTGTAATGAAATGACACTTGTGATACCCCAAAAGATTTTTGAGTTAAAAATTGAAATCCAAACCGTCCAACGGTTAGAAAAATGAGATCACCAATCTAAGAAGCATTATAATTAAAGCAAATTGTGTCTATTGCTGTAGTAGCCATTTGCTACTGTTCAACAGTGGACGTTATAAGAATCGTTATTAATGAAAATTTATGACATGAGAGCAAATCAAATTAATTGGCCATAAAAGCAACATAAAAGACTAAGCAGATAACGGCCTAAGATCTCGAAAGAAGACAAACAACTCAAATCAGGCAGATAAAATGTAAATTACTCGAAAACAGACAGAGAGTTGAAACTAATAACGAAACAGAACAACATCGTTCCCAAAATAACCCACATTTATTTTAATAACATGCATTGTCAACACAACCCCTACAACACATGAATACTATTATTATTTTCATGGCGCCTCTATTGTGACAATTGAAGACGATAACACAATTGATAAGCATCAAATTCTTTGGTTCGTTCGCAGTATTTGTAATGAACTGTGCGCATCTCACCTCGGAGAGTCGTTCTCTAGTCCGAACACGTCTTCAAGGGAAGCACAGTCACCCTTCAGTGGATGAGCGCTAAAATTGCGCTGGAGTAGCCTTGTGTCTGTTTTATTAATTTTTATTGGTGATTTTTCTTTCTTATTTTGCCAGTTTTTAAGCTTTTTTTCGCAACGTTTTACAAAAATATCATCCCGATAGTGACGAGTTAGAGTTTTGTACGTGCCAAGTTTTTTGTTACCATCTAAAATGTTGATCGTGAGCTTATTATTAACTTTCTTTATTACATTTTTAAGTATTCAAGTCAAATACTGTAATTTCGTTAGAACAGTGATTTATTATTTTAGAAAAAATATTTTAAACCATTTTCTCTACCTGAATTTTAAAACTTTGCCAATAAGCTAGACATGTCAAATCATCGCCACCACTCTCTTGCCCATACCCCAATTTATTTGGGGTCAACGTAACATGTCTTTTTTTCCATACCTCTCTGTAAGTAACCCACAATTATTTCTATTATTCCCATAACTCCGAACAGCATCATCTTACACCCGCATAACCCCGGCACAATTAACCATAAGTATTAATACTGTTTCCCCTACCGTTTCCGCGCTATTTCTCCTTTGCTTATTGCGTGGGGTCTCGCTGTTTTATTGGCACCGATTGTATGTACTACGACACTATCCCTTTTATGAATGTTATGGTTTATTTCGCCCACCCCTAGGATGTTGGTGTTCCTGAGAGTAATTGGCACCGCGGCTACTTGCACCCCTTAATGGCGGGAGGCATATATGACTTGCCACTTTAATACAACAGAGGAACAGATCAGGAATTTTTCTATGAATAAGAAAATGTCGGACGAAATGTACCGTGAAAGTGTTAATGTAATCGAATTTTTACTATTCGGGATGCATATTGTCTTCCTGTACCTTTGTGTAGGCCAACTTTGCCTGAATTTTGCCGTGAAGGCCCTTTGTACACGGCACGGTTTCTATGATTCTGTACGGCGTGTTAACCGTGCTGTAGAAAAATCGTGTGACCTTGTATATGACACGGTTCTATGGTATACGGTCAAGAAGCCGTGTCGTAGTGCCGCCGTGTCGTCTACAAACTTCTTTAGTGATCCATATAAGACTGAAGACCATGCCTACACACGGTGAACAAACCGCAGTTTTTGACGTTAAGAAAAACGTGTGTATACAAAGGGCCAAATTCCCAGGAAATCCGTCTTTTCAGTCTGGTGACTAGTGGATGACGTAAAAGCAACAAAGTTGTCAAGACGATTGGCAGCAGAATTCTCCTGTCTATTAGTAAGAATTTCGTATAATTCAACTCCAGCTTTCACCCTCTTTCTTTCACAAAAACATGACGGTTGACACAGTGCAATTTGGAAGAGGTCGATGTTCACTATCAAACAAGGGTCAACTGAATGAAACATGCACGCCATGTGTCAACCATCACCGGACGCAGATTTTCATGATGCACTGCAGTTGCACTTATGGCAGATACTTACCTTGCTTAACTTTTACATAGAAACAAAGCCTTTCACATACCATTCGCTACAACAACTATGTTTTCTACATTAAACAACACAATAAGACTACCTATTTACTTAAACGAAAACTGTAGTTAAACTACATCCGACTACCGAGACAATTAAAGTTCCGTTCCAAGTACCAGCCAGGAATTTGGGGTTCTTGTGGTCGCACCCACAACGCATAGGTACCCATAGGTATAGCAAAGTGGGGTACTCAATCGGCTATCAACTTAATTGATCACAATGTTGGTGTACCTTTTGCAGCAATTTGGACTGGTTAAACGCTTACTTGGGCGTTTCCTGATTAATCTTTAGGGTTGTAATTGCGACTTGTTGGTTTTCGACGAATGTTACCGTCTTCTGGTGTTTTGTAAGGGTATTTTATTGGGTTTACGTATGTATTGTTGTTGTATTTTATTGGGTAAAGGAGTATACTGCCCATTATTATGGCCTGAAAATTTTGCTTTAAATGTAGAAAATAAAGAAATGACTCGATAAAGTCTTTAGACTAGAGAGTCCCCAAGAAAAAAATGTTTGGATGGTTTTATTCGAAACGTAGTTACTCGTAGAATGTGCCCTAGTGTTTTGCAATTTAACATTGGTTTCGTCTTGTTTAAAAAAAACATTTCATCATAAAGCCAACCATAAACCGACTCATTTCCACAGGCGTGTGAACAAAAACATTGAAAGCATGGTTAGCGTGAAAATTTTTAAAACTTCCCAAAAAAGAATCTGAATAAAATTTGATTTCAATATTCACTTACTTAAAATAACATAGGTAGAAACGTATAAAAATCTGACATAAATATAATATTTTTGAACAATCGATGTATATCTGGCAAGTGAGAGGCAATATGTTGAGTGCTGTATAGCGTAGATATTCAAATTAATAGTTTATATCAATATATTTTGTTTATTCATTTTCTGTGACAAGTTGTATTCTAGGATTTGCCTCTTATAACATACTAACTGCACCCCGCGGTTTTACCCGCATAAGTTTCGATCCCGTAGGAATTTCGGGATACAAAGTATCCTATATGTTAATCTTGGTTATAAACCATCTGTGTGCCAAATTTATCCAAACCCGTTCAGTAGTTTTGGCGCGAAAGAGTAACAAACATCAATCCATCCATCCATACAAACTTTCTAAATGATAAATGATAAAAACCGCACGAGTCAATCGAAGGTTGCCGCGGTCGGCTTGTGGATGGACCATGGTGATCCATTAAATATCGAGATGCCTCGGAAAGCACGTTAAGCCAGTCACTCCATGTAAACTACTGGTATTCAGCTGTGTCCGGTTACACTGAAAGAAGACCCCAACAAAGTTGAGAACAGGCTAGGTAGATTGATATTTCTACCTACCTAGTTAAATATTATAAAGTCGTATTTCTTATAAATTATGATTAATGATGATTACCTAAAGGTACAATCTTATCACAAAGCTTAATTAACTAAAAGTTTGAAGTGTAGCCCAATAAAATTTATAGCCATACGAACTTGTACTAATCGAATGTAGTAGAAATTATAAAATCATTCCCAAATATAATAAACCAATACATTCAATAGAAACGATAAGCAGTATCGAACAAAACATATTCCACACGTTATTATCACAAATAATATATGCGACCCAAATCTAAATAGACTAACGACCGTTCTATGAGTTGTGATCAATTACCGACTCTGTATAATTATCGGAGCACCCATCTCGACCATAAACGATATCTGTGTATTGTATCTCAGCACTTATATGTGGGACTGGGAAATAGGAACGTACTCGTAGTAGTGTCAGGCGTTATTTGTACAAGGGATCTTCTGGTTAGTAATGTCATAGATTTGGTGTGAGTGTAGCTAATGGTGATAAAGAAATTCACAGTCAAAAACACACAAAGTCAAAATTCATTTATTCAAATTAGGCTGAGAATCAGCACTTTTTGAACGTCAAAATTACATAAGGCAGTCTCCCAACACCATTTCCTCGTGCTTTAGCTGGAGAGAAGACATGGCTCAAAAAACTTGATTCTGTACAAAAGTAATTAAGATTACGAGAAAGAATATTTAATTAAATTATTTGCCATATGTCAGCTAGCCACGCCAATATATCAACAAAACTGAAGATACAAGCCTGAGTTTGGGAATTATTTCTTTTAAAAACTCCAAACTAGGATGTTTCTACTCTCCAAGAATCAATAATCTTAAAGAATCATTGAGGGTCATGGTCATTGCTAAAAACTAGATGACAGAAAGGAAGAAAGCATATATCTTTGAACCAACCCATATTCTGTAGTTCAAGTTTTTTATATCGATGTTTATTTCAAAGGCGACTATGAGACACATTCCGCATTTCACCAGTCATACGAAAGATCGCGTGCACACAATCGAAAATGACACATCGGCCATTATGAAACCGTCCCAATTCCGGCATTGGACTCTAGTAGTCCGGCACGCCTCAACAGAATTGCCGATACCCTATCTTGGTATAGTGGATTACTTTAGATGAGAGATTAATGCACCGGGCACGTGATAATGGCTATTAGCAACTATTGGTGTTATGTGCTCCGTGGAGTGTATTAGTTTGCTGATAACAAGAACTTCGGGATGATAAATCTTATGTTTTATGTATGGGTGATTGGTTTATTCTAATGGGTTCTGGCAGATTTAGTAGTTGGCTTTAGTTAATTCTGTGCTATAGTTAGATATTTGTCGGTTTTCTTAGCTGCGAGCTTCCTTATTAATACTGATTTCTCTGTATTTTTCTGCCTTCTAACACTTGTGAAATTATTTATTGAGCTTTAGATAGATAACCTATCGAGCGGCATTAGATATTTGTATACACAAAAAGTGTTGTGTAAAAACTGAGTTTGTCAATGCTTACGTTACGTTCTTTGAGTTATCAATGTTTACGTTATGAATGATTGAGTTATCTATTTAAAAATTTCAAAATCTGCCAAACACCAAGAACGAAACTAATCAAATTAATAAGCACACTTGCACCGAACAACCAAACTATCCAGTACAAATGGACTGAACATATTCCCTATACATCGCTGCCTATCGATTGCCAACGTATCTACCCTATAAATAGGAATGGCTGACAAATGGCGGGCCCGATCTGATATATTGACGTGTTGATATGCGATGCCGAGGGGACGATTTTCAACTTCATTGACATAAATCCCGTTTTCAAGAAATATATTGGGTTTTATAGGAAAACAGACTGCTAGTGTTTGTATGGATTTTATTGTTTTTCTAGAGGGATAAACGGGAGTTGCTGACAGTGTTATAAAATATATTAAATGGTATTGTGTATGATAAGCTCTTCAGCCCTTGCAACGGGAGGGGGGCTTTAAGAACGTAATAATGTGTTTCTTGTTAGCTATTTTATCGATATTTAAATGCCACTACGGCATCTTAATCAATGTTGGTTATATACCAATTGACTTTCTCCACCATGGTCATGGTCGCTCTTGTAGTTTTAATTTAACCATCATGTTTACTTTTCGTGCAATTACAACTACAAACATCAGAATAAATTATACATAGTAATAAGCTAGTTGGTTTTAAAGTTCAGTCGGAGATTTAGATATACTTACACGAATATTTTTTTCGATCAACAAAGTATACCTAGGATAACATTTAATTTAATTACCTAAAAAACATGACTAAAATGGTCTGAAATGATGTAATAGTTGGATTTTATTTAAATATTTTTTTTTATCGAAAACTTAGGTGAAGTGAGTGGGGAAATGAGCTGTCATTCCACCTGATGCTGGAGATTGACACTATTGACAGCTAACTCCACCACCTCCTCTCCCTACCACTTAAGTTTTCACAGTAAGATTTTTACAGAATAGATCGACAGAGCTGATATCTGTGTCATGGAATACAATTCCATGAATTCCACAAACGGAAAAAAGATTACGTATTCTACATCCTGCGTGTCACAGTCATCGGAAAACGCCAAATAAAACTGTCCTTTCAAACTGAAAGTTTAAAATTTTATTAACATATTTGCATACAATATTTACTCGCGGATATCGTGTCAGCATTCCAATTACCATTTTAAGTTAACCTTTATTTGCGTTACTGGCGACGTTTTTATTTTTCGTTTAGGCGAAAAATGTTAAAACGAAACGAAATTTTTACTTTATTCGCTTTTGGCAAATTATTATTTATGATGCAAACAGTCGTTGTATGGCAGTTTTCGAGTATTGTATAAACAGGCGATAATGGTCGGGGTAGCGTGTAAGTGAATACCGACAATTATAGGTATTGTTAGCTATAAAAGATTGTTATTTAAGCTAGTTCATTAAGCTTTACGTATATTTTTTCCTTTACAGTTATGAGCATAGGTATGTACGTTATATTATTTACAGGTACTGTAAAGGTTGTTTCCCTCTTAATGGCAAGTGATATCGCGGCAGGCCCAGACTGAGATGTCAGGGTGAGCAGGACTCCTTCAACAAGAACTGGTCCTTTAAACAGAAAGAAGTGGAAAGAGAGTAGGGAGTCTTTGCCCTGCATTGGGACAACACAGGCTTATAATAAAAAAAAACCATAAAGCATGTGATGTCCATCACATGCTTTTAATACTAATAAAAGTAAAGGTTGTCTACAAAAGGCGACCTTACGTCGTTCAAGTCGGTAGAAAAATGAATCTGGTTGCATTCGAAACTAAAGCGATTTTGGAAAAATCTTTCGAAATAAAATATTAGGTTTTTGTTTCGAAAAAACAACAGTAATTTAATGGGCGCCCGGAAGTGAATACGTTTTCTTGAAGTAAAGATTTTGCCCGCGACTTTGTCCGCGTGAAGCAACTTTCTTACATTTTTTTCCGTAAGAACCATCCTCGTACTTCAAGAAATATTCTAAAAAAAAGAATTAGCGAAATCGGTTCAGTTGTTCTCGAGATTTGCGCTTAGCAACACATTCAGCGATATTTTTAAATTATAGATAGAAGATAGATTTACGCCCCCACATAATATATATTGCTCTGCAGTACCTACACTCTTCAATGCTGATAGTACCAAGGATAGGTGTTTAGATAACATGATTTGATTATATAGTATTACAGGCGGTATACAATTGGCGTAGGGTGAGGATGTTTCAATTAATTTAGCGTTACGCAGTCCAAAGATGAACAAAAGCCCCTCTCAAAAGCAAATCGTATTAAAATGGAGTTGACATTGTGAGCCTTTGTCCGTGAAGTTTTTAATTTTTTTATTCTAAACCGGCCCCAAATTACAGAAGTGGTGACCTGAGATAGTGAGGCGGGGTCGTGGGAGCCCACGTAGGAGATGGTGGGACGTCGGGCTCGCGAAAGATGGAAGAAGTGGTGGGGAGGCCTTTGTCCAGGAGTGCAACAGCGTAGGCTAGTTAAAAAAAAAACTGTATGAATTTGCGACATCAGCAACCTTTTAAAATATTGGTAGCCGTAACGCTCATAAAAGTTTATTTCAAGCCATAAATTGACCTTACATCGATATAACGATTTGGCATCTAAGTGTCAATAAAATATTATCATCAGGTCACCGCTCCCATAAAATGTTGACACGTGGCCTAAAATTATTAATAAAAAATAACGATATTAGGATACAATTTTGATAGCAATAAGTTTAATTATTTGTATTCATAGTATTTCAGTTTTGAGACTTAGGGAGTGGCTTATAAATATCCAAAAACCACTTACGTAGGTCATTCAATTATTCATTGGCAGTCATGTTCCACCCACTGCGGAGTGCACCGTTTTTGCCATGCTTCCCTAGTATGTGTCTGTGCGAGTCTCACCCAGGTCTTCCCCGCGAAAAGCCAGCCAAGTGAGCCAACGCTCACCTGGCCGTTGGTCTGCCAACACTCTACCGTCTCTCGGCAACCATCCCGTACAGCCCGTTCCCACTTATCCGATCAGTTTTTTGCCCTGAAACTGGACGCCGGACGTAGGTGTTCAAATTATATCCGATCAGTCTGTTTTGCCGGAAGGTCGGTGGTTCGACTCGCCACCAGTTTACGTTTGTATTTCGCACGCGATGGACGGCGACGATGATGTTCTTATATTGTGGTGGTATTTGAGACGAATGAGACGAAAAAGAAGTAGAAAACGAAGACAACATTGGGTGCATCCTATACTTCGAGACCGATTTTCAACAGGGACATTTGAAACATTGATGGGTGAATTAAGGAATGATGAGGCGAAGTTCTCATATACTTTCGAATGTCTTTTTCCTCTTTCGACGATCCCTTGGGAAGAATTTCAATGGAGATAAAATTAAAAGACACAAGATTTAGAGAGTGCATTTGTCTACGACAATGGCTGTCCATATGTTTAAGTTACGTCCTTTTTTTTCTCTTCACATATTTATATAGGTAATGCTCTTCCAAGGTGGCTAGTTGGATTGGAATATATTTTTAAGAGTTTAATAAAATACAGATATGCAATTATTGAAATATTTTTATTGGAAACAGTCACATGAGAGCTTTTGTTCTTGTCGTCTTGATTAAGTCATAGTGACTAAATTCCTTCAAAATAATAATCTAATGTAGGTACTCGATGCTGCAGAAGATGGTTGAGAATGATACGATGACTGAGAGGTTGGTGATGGTGAATGTACGAACGCTGCCGGCTGCTGAAGAGGTTGTGTATGGTATCCACGATATTGATCTTGCCATTCAGTTTGATAATCATATCTTTGGAAACCAACCCTATTTCTGCCTTTGATTTTTTGTTTATGAGCTAAAACTCCTGCTTGAAACTTTAAAGTTTCATCCATTGTGAAAGAATCGACGGCGGGTAGTACACCCTTGAAAAATAATAAATTTGGGTTTTCTTTTTCTTGTGTCATCCTAGAGTCCAGAAATTTAAACATCTTTTCATCGACGTCTATTGTGCTCTTCGTGCTTTTGGGAATCGAAGGTTTACGAAGGTTTAGGTTAACGAAACTCAGTTGCATTACTAGGACCACTTTGTACATTTCCTTCATCGCAGTTTTGAATTGACTCATCGGTTGATCTCGGCTCATAAAGCTTTTTTAAAAACATCATCTGATCATCTTGTACATAACGTCGAGACTTTTTGGCAGCAGATCCAGATTTTTTTTATCTTTCTTATTTTTCATCGATTTTCGCCATGTGTCTCGAATGTTGTCCCATTTATCCGATACAGATTTTCCTGCAAACAAATAATAATATTAAAAAGTTTTTTTGTTTAAGTGGTTTCATGGATTTTATTTGTTTTCAGATATTTTGCTTCTGGGTGTTCGTTCAAGGAACTCCACTGCTCATATAGGGTAGGAATATCGACTATTAGTAGAAACCAGCGTCATTATTTGGAAGAGATTATGCACAGATTTCATGAAGTGGCCGAACTTATCCTTTTTTTTACAACATAAAACAATATGACACCTATAATCCCCGTAGGGTTAGGCAGACGTGCGCCTATAATGCTCTCACATTTAACCCGTTATGTTTATGTCCCATGTAATAGGAGCGAGCCTATATATAACCATCAACCAGGCACATATCTAGATTCTGTTTTAGTAGGTATTAAAACTTTTTGTGTACTTGACCTTTCCGTAAAGTAATTAAAAGCCAAATTAGGCTCCACGGAACCCAAGCTAAACCCATCACGGCCAAATTATCCACAAGCTGCTAAATTACATAAAAGTTTTAAGCATAGTAAACATGTTTCGTAATTACTTTAGATTCCACACATGTGTATTACACAACGACGTTATGTACAATTACGTTTAAAATAGGTACGCTTAAACTTAAAGTTACACATATAAGCTTTTGGCTTATAAAATTTTAAAAGAATCCTGTAGGAATATTACAGGTAGGCAGGTTTTATTATTTCATTTTTCCTTTAATTATTATTATTATTACATCCTGTATAGAAATATACAGGGTGAAATAAAAACCAGTCAAAAGATTTTCCCGGGAGACGCAAGCCAGTTTCCAAACATTCTGATGTCCTATTCATTCATTAATAATAAATTTATTTTTGTTCAAAAATATACAACAATTTAATAGTAAGGTAATACACCTTATGACACTTGTTTCTATGAACATCTGTGTCTGAACTAGATATAAAATATCGGCAATACTTAGCAAACAACACTTTTTTGACCTCAGCTATAGACACAACATGTGATAAATATGATTATGATTCTTAATTATATTTTTATCATAAAAGAATATTTATTTTGAGTACCTACAACTGGCAACCATCAAAATTGATGGCATACTTCCCTTAACCAACCGTCGCATCGTCTTCTGCGCCCTGTATTTGTAGCATAACTTTTACTACAATCCCTCCACGTGCACACATACATTAAACCCTAATACAATATGTGGGTGACGATATCAAACACATTTGGTGGACACGCACGCCCACTTAAAGGACCCTATGCGCAGCGCGTGCGCAGCTCCGTGTTCTATTTGCATTCGTGGTCCGGCTGACAAATTACCATTTCACTGTAATAATTGGGTTGTCGGAAATGATTTATTTGTGGGTATCATTTTTTGATCCGAATTATAGAATGATTGATGACGTAGATGACCCTTATTGTGTAGTTTTGTTAACACATAATAATGTTATAACATTTACAAACAAGTATTATGTAAACAATACTATGTAATGGTGGTTGTATAAAGGTATGGTCCACTGCGGTTTAGTCAGCAGCTACCTATGCATTAACTTGATTAATCGGGTTTTCTGTGGCATGTTCACAGCAAACAATTTTTTTTATTCAGTCAAAAAATTAAAACCAATCTGATTGGACTATTGCTAGCAAAGAGCCAGCAAAAAAACCTAATTATGTCCTCAGCTAACATATAATCGTACACCCTAATCACATGGAAACATAATTAAATTTAATTAAGAACGCCGCAAGGGGTAGGCCTAAAAAGTTCACTGTGCAGTTCACGTTTTTAATTTTACGACACATCAAAAGAAAGTGATATCACGTAATTTTATGGTAATGGAGGGGTGCCCCACAAACCCACGTATAAAGCCTTTTAAATTTACGGTGTAAGCCTTGTGATGAGCCGAGTGTTTTATGTTTGCAACATTTATACTCATATATGGCCTAATACTTGGAAGATTGCGCCGTAAGGGTGTGAAGATAAGTCACCTTGAAAGTTTCTAGTCATTGGGTCGACATTATACACGGGATTCTAGACTTAACTTTGATCATTTCTCTGTTATGTTTGGTCCTCGAGCGAGTCCCCGCTTCCTCTATGTTGAAGAAAATTTGTGCTCACTTCAAACTTATCTAAAGCGATAAAGATGTACTTCGAAAGTAATTGTGTCGAGATTATCAACTCCTCTAAGATAAAACTGGCAAAGCTTTGTATGAAATTCGAATATTGTTCAGCCTGCAGGAATCTGAACTGTCATATATTTTCTAACGTTAATTTTAAGTAGAAGCCATATAATTTCAGTTCTATGTATATTGAAAATGAATGAATAAAATTTTACTACTATACACAGTAATAAAATTTTATTCATATACATGTTAAACAATACAAAAATCTCTCATAATAAATTTGAATTAATGAAACAAAACCTTAATAAATCTTTAATCAACACAGAATAATTTATTCTTCATATTGAGGTCGAGGGATCTTATAACCTTATTTTTAATAAGTTTCATGCAAATCAGGCACTAGAGACTTAATATAGGTCTGATCAGGGTCCCGGATCAAATTGAAAAGATTCTGTGCAACGTCAAGAGTAGCCCCACTTGACGAAGGTACTGCTTTCAGGGTCTCTCACGATATTTAATATGGGCAGCCGACAAACCACATTCTATATTGAATAAGGGATGGACCGAAAATGTGATGTGAAAGAATCAAGATGATTTCGATTTTATTTTGTTTCTAAGTGCTCATACACACGAGCGACACGCGTTAACGGCAGAGACAACTGCAGCCGTCGACAACATGCCGCCCGTGTATTTGAGCACCGTACTCAAATACACGATCAGCACGCTGTCGACGGTTGCAGTTACCTCTGACGTTGGCATGTGCTGCTCGTGTGTATGCACACGAAGAGGAGCAAGATAAGCAGCTGCTATGTATTCAAAAAAATCAAACGTCGCGATCCAGGTTGCCTGTGTACGGGGCTATCAGAGACATCAAAATGTTTCACGCGCCTGATGCTGAACCAATGGATAGTAAACTGCAAGACTAATTTCCACTCTTTTAATAATTCAAAATAAAATAAGCCTTCATAAGTAGGTACAAGGGGTCTAATCCCAAAGCACCAAATCCGTAGTTTCTGCCGAAGTTACGGGCGTTGCACTACGTATCACTTACGGACATTAGAGTAAGTCGGGGCTGGATCTAAGTATGAAAACCAACACGATTTGCCATATTCTCGACGAGTATTTCCCGTCAGAAAAAAAATTACACTTTTTCTGACTGATTAACTACATAGTTTCGAGCGAGCCTGTATCTTCGCTGACGGACTTAGAGAGTATACCCTCCGGTTCAATACTAAAAGCAATTAATTAAAGCCTATGCCCAAGGCATATCATTGCATACTTAAAGACAACTATTAACCTAATGCATTGGTCGCTGTGATGCTAAGACATACGTTAGCTGTCCCCGTTTTCTCACGAATTTGATCTTTGAACCAGAGGTCTTCAAGGTTCCTCATACTGATATTACATCCAACTAATGGTCAGTAAGCCATTAAGTCACGGAGCGTGGCGAATGGCAAGAAATCTCTACTGGACACCACATTTTAAAAAGATAATCAATAGCACAGTCCACTGCTTGACACACATTCTCTCCCAGACTGCACCACAACATCCTGTCCTCACCCATCCGCATCCAATCAGTCTCAGCCACCTTCTACAGGTCGTCGGCACATCTAGCTGGGGGCGACCCACACTACGCTTGCCGATAAGCGATCTCCACTCTAGGACTCGAAAAGATAATAATCGTACGTGCACCCTGGGCAGTCGGCTCCGATATGTAAATTAATTGCTAAGCAAATTGACTACCAACTTAAATTGCCCATATATATACAAATCACAACTGTCATCCTTGCATGAAATGGCTATAACACGGCAATAACAATTGACATAGGGAGTCGATTTGCTTAAAAAATAATTTTCCTGACTGTACCTTGCTGACAGATTTTGAAGTTCGTTCTTCTCTTGTATCGGACAAGAGAAGGAGTGTCGTTAGATATTAGGATTTTCTAAATTCTAAACAGAATTCTGCATTACAAGCGATATGACGTCATAACATGAAACGACAGCAAAGATTACACATAACTTCGTCTTATAACTGTTATGACATATTGTGTCCTGATATGGCTTTTCTTTACGGATTAAGCAATTTAAGCGCTATTTACGTCGATTCAGCTTGAAGCGCAAAAACATTATCTTTAATATTTGTTCTGGAAATCTTAAAGAATATTTAAAAAGGTCAAATCCATTTATTGTGTTGTGACAAAATGGAAATGAGTTTTTGACAAGACCATTAGGCTTAAGAAAAATGTAGTGTTATTAGTGTTTACTATTTATAATGGCACTCAAAAAAATCTATCCTTAACTGTAGACGATCCAGAGTTTTTGCAGAACAATATTTTGCAGTATATCAGTACCTAGTCCCTTTTTTGGATACAAGATTGATATATTGTTATTTTATTTTATAGCTACAACTATCCGTATATAAGTGCAACTAAATAATATTATACCCTTTATTTTGTACCGGTACTGATCATTCATGATGGGTGGGTTGGTCCCGGATTCCACCTATAAATGCAATAATTATTTTTAGTAGTATTTTGGGACCACAAGAAAAAAGAAGTTAAAGTACAGTTAACAAAAAAACTGATATAATATTTTGATCAACAATTACATGAAAATATGATTTAGTTGCCCATAAATACGGTTGTAGCTATGAAATAAGATAACAATATATATCAATCATGAAGAGAGAGAGAGAAGTATGAAGAATATGATTTGCGCGCACCTAGTAACTATAGTCTCCAGTCTTAATTACATTTCTTTTAATTACAAATAATTATTCAAAAGTTTTCGAGCGCTTGACAGCTAACTCGTTTCTAATAGCACCTTTGGCGTTTACGTCGCCTTAATAACACCTCTTAAGAAAAAGAAAACTCTTTAAAAAAGGGAAAAAAAACGCCCTTATTCTGATTGCTATCGTTAGAGTCAGTAACGAGGCAGACGATTGATCTCGTCGTGACAGCGATACTTGTGATAAGCTTTATCCATTCTACGATAGTATCGTCAATTCAATTAACCTAATGATGTCTGGCCCCCTCGTTGAATAGGACTGCGATCTAGCTCCAATACTTCCTTAATAGGTATTGGTTGATACATATCCAATGGAATGATCAATCACAAGCGTTGATTTAAGGAAATTTGTTTTGTTATGATATCCGATTGGTTAGTTAGGGATACTGCTGATTATTATTCTAGGGATTCGTGACTTTTTTTGCTGAAAATATGATTGATGTTGAAATAAATGATCATTCTTCATTAATATTTTATAGTTAATGTTTAACTAACGTAAATCCGTCGGTCCTTATCCCTGGCGGTAAACGTCATTTCAAAACGTCTTCGTTTCATTTTGTTGTCAAAAATTGATTTTCTCATTCCAGTCGCTGGTAATGAAATTTGGTATTGTAAACTAAGGACAAACATGTTAGATTTTCTAAACCAAACGATGCCAGCTTTTACAATCCATTAATATTTTTACAAAAAAAACTTCACTTCTTTACCTAACCTTATTACAAATGGAAATCATGTTTTCATAATTATTATAAGCGATGTTTTTTATAGAAACTGACATTGAAAATCAATACTGTCCTACTGTTTGAAGATAAGTAGGTACCTTTATAAAGAGAGGAAGATGACGGAAGTATACCCTTTGAATAATTCAAGTGGTTTGATGGGTAGGTACTCATATTTTATGGTTGACAGCGTGTTATTTAAGCGTTGAAGGCGGCGTTCGCTTCGACAACAAACCGTGAGATTTTCAACAGCGTATTATCTACGGACAAACATTGACTTAGATCGAATCACTTCAATGGAAGCACAGTTATGATACTTACCGGTGTGGAGAATGGAAAGCCGGAAATTCGTTAGTTAGGAGTAGATGTGGCAGAATACGGTAAGCAAAGGTAAAAAAAACAAAAATAGAGGAAATTATACAATTCAGAAAGCACTGGTGGCCCAGTCGTATCTGCCCCAACTTACAAGCTTTAAGGTCGCGAGTTCAAACCCAGACAGGCACTTTACTTTGTATATTTAATTTCATCACCACTACTCTCTCAAAACGATGAAGGAAAACATCTTGAGGAAACCGGCGTATCCCATAACCGAACAAGTTCGAAGGCCCAGTGCGGATTGGTGAATGTCACTCATGTGACATTCACCAACCCGCACTGGGCCCGCATGATGGATTATGGCCCACTCCCTCTCACGGAGAGGAAGCCTGCGTCCCAGCAGTGGGAATATTATAGGCTGATTATGTATATAAGTACCCAATTCATAATCATTCTTATTCTTAGCGTATTGATGGCAAAAAGTTTATATAACATATTTGACCCAAAAGTCGGCTATGCGAACTGCACTCTTTGACGCAGTCATAAGATGGTCAAGTGTACAGGTAACAGGGCATTCGACGTAAGATGGCAGGTGGGTTATTGTCCATGCGGAGACGCCGTATACACACTTGAGATCTGGTGACGAGATGGGGTGCATGAAAGGAGCCTCTCCGAGTGTCCCTTGGACCTTCTGTTACATCCGACACACCCTGGGCAATCGACATCTGTCGATTGACTTATCCTTTCACCACAATGGCAAATATAAGTTCTTATCGGCCATTCCCAGGGCCTAACAGTATACTGACCAAACCAATCTTGTGTGTAATCTCGATCAACATCGAAGGGTTCTCTGCGGATAAAGCAGAAATTCGCTCCGAATTATCTCACAAAACGCATTGTGACATCTTATGTGTTCAAGAAACCCATCGGGATACCACCCAAAGTAGGCCTTACATTCCTGGACTGTCACTAAACTTGTCGCTGAGATATGTCATAATTATTGTAGCCAGAAAGCTAAATAGACATAACCCAAGTCCAAGAAAAACACGTTGAAATGTGAATATTGTTAATTAAATAACTTTTGTTCATAACAGAGCTAGAATAAATAATATCTAATGATACAAAAATATTAAGAACATAAAATGTAATGTAATGTATACTAAATTTCTAGGGACATCGCAAAAGTTGTAATTAATTTTAATTTCTAATTAGCTGGAAAACGGCTTGTTACGGATTGTAACATAAAAACTTTGTATTTCAGAGAGGACTAGGTAAACGAGATCCATCTAGAACTTTTAAACAACTTTTGTTGATAGTATCAATAATATTCTAGTATGTGTATTGGTTCATTGTATTTAACTTCAATCAACACGGTTAAAAATAATAAGGAAATATAAAATTCAGGTAAAAACAATAAAACAGAAGTACTGTGAACACTGCACTGCACTGTACTGTGAGTACTGTGTACATGCCAATAAAATCTTCGTCCATTTATCATTGTGAGTACTAAGAAATTGATAATCTAGAGAGCTCCATGTTTTCCTCCAAAGTAATACGATGCATTTAAACCCAGTGGCTCTTGCCACCAGTATGTCAGCACTCAGTAGTTGAGCCCCGAGGCTTTCGTGCAAACCTTGCAATTTTCGCAAAATTTTATAATTTCACTTTGTTTTATAGAGCATAATGAACAGTAGGTCGCGCCTAAGGCCTCTTAACTGTCCGGTAAACTTAAAATTTGACGTTAAACTTAATGCTTTAGTATTTTATTTTCTTGATAGCTGTGGCGTCTTAATAGCATTCTCTTTATCGCTGCCTTTTAATTATCAAGTTCATTAGTTATTCTGAATTTAGAATAATTTAATTTTCTCTTTGATTTCAAATCTGGTTTGCCAGCTTGGAGTGCCTCCAACACTAACGTTAACCTAATCAATTGTAATTAATTTCACACATAGGTACTTCAGCTCCAAAGATTCGACTGTAACAGCTGAAAGTGTCTATTAAGTAAGTATAACCTATTACAGCAATGCCGTATAAGGTGTATTCTATAATTACGTATTCTATTTATACGGACGCTTTTAATGTGTACGTCTTTATACATCGTTCTCACATGGATAACTTGCACATGAATGATTTAATCAACATTTTGTAACAATTTTATGATTTAAAAGAGTGTCCGCGGAGTTTCTTGCCCGTTCTTCTCCATAGGTACCTACGCTTTGGAATGGGCAACTAGCTTCATCTTTCTGACTGACCAACCCTTTGACAATTCAAAAGTGCCTGTAATTTGTTTATTTGAAATAAATACTTTGATTTTGAGTTTGAATTACGTAAGTATTGTACTTATTTACTTTAAGTCTTCTTCACAACAACGGATTCTGCGCGCACCAGTGCCAGTTATCAGTTACCAGTTTTATTTTAATTGCTGTACTACCTAACATATACTGCTAAGGTGGCTCTGTCACAATGTTGTTAAATAAGAGATCATCTTAATTGAAACTGTATCAAAATACACCACTGCAAAGAAAGGCTATTTATTTTACCTATAATATACCAACATTGCCAACATAAAGAAAACATAACAAAAAAATGTGTGCAAGCCAGCATCATTACTTGAACCTGTCTACCCTCACAACCGGCCCTCCTGCCCGCTGGGACACGGGACGTGATAACGTCCCTCCGCGTGAATACGACGTTTGTTCCCGAGTTTGTCTATGAAACCAGCGATTCTTGTAATATTCAAACTTTCGCACACTGTAGGTTTAATACCACCAAAACTACTAAAGTTTACCTTCAACACCATTCTGTGAAAATTTTAACTAGCTATCTATTCCGGTTAAAAAGATAAACCTGTGATAGACAGACAGCGACGGGTCATAATAGGATAATGTAAGATCATCTTCTCCGCCTTCTTCCCATGGGGGTAAGTAGAGACTACAGTCCGCCTGCTACTCTTCTGCAGGTCTTTGTCTGAATGAATAATGATGCCGCTTGCCTTGACTATTTAGAAACAATGCTTGAATTATGTAATATCCACCTACTGAATTGACTGAAGTTGTGTACGCCTAGGGATCCTTTAGTTGTCTAAATGTAAGTTTCATCGTACAAGTTAACTGCTACATAGTTTCAGTTCAGAGAACACATGTCAACTCTGTGAATATTTACAAAGTGCAAGCCGGTTGAAGACGTCACATTACTCTAGCGCAACAAAACTTGCTAACTCGGCATCGTGCGAAAGCATAAACTTTGAATAGTAGAAGTTTTGAGTAAGGTTATGTCTAAGGTTACCTCATACATTTTGCATTGTTTTAAATATCTGGCTTCCAGTCTCACCGGGTACAGCTAAGTAGGTACCAGTATTTTAGATGCAGCGACTTCTGGCCTCCACAACCCATTTACTGGGTATACCCTTTGGTGAGACTGGTTGTCAGACTTAGTAAAACTCTTTTAACTACAGGATTTTCTGTAGCATGATTATAAAATTTTCAGGTTCTTGCAACAGTTTCTAACTTTTTAGTAAAATTCTCAAATCGCTCATCCAAGACTCGTTGTTTTTAAGGCCCAACACAACACAATCGATTAACTATAGGTCCCGATGTTGGATAGTGCAATTGGACGTTATATTATTGAGCCGGCAGCTCAGATAAAATGGGCCCGATGACAGGTAAGTAACTAATTGATTTAGGCTATTGTTCGGTAAATATATCGAGAAAACGATTGCAGTTCACTGTTACTCTATTAAACCGGGACCTTACTTCAGAGTTTGCGTCTCTACTAAGCATCACTTATTACAACTCACATACCACACAACCTCGCTACTCACACTCACACTCGTACTCGCTAACACACTCGTGACACACACATAACACTTACTCACGCGATTTGGCACTTTTCTGCATAGCGCTCATTCTTTTGCAAAGCAGTTTTTTTTAATGTTAAGATACCCTTTTATTTTAAGTCTTGCATGTTTACGTCTACATTTCAATTGCATTAAAAATGACAAGTAGAAGTGCGGAGACCCCTAAGACAAGCAATCCCTTGCTTAAAAGGTGATCTCCAAATACATATATGTATCTAAATGCCAATTGGAATTGAAATAAACATTATTATTTTAGTTTTTTTTTTTTTTGCGTTTTTATTTTTCTTTTCAGAAGATTTCAAATGGGGAAAAAATGTATGTAGCAATAGTTTCCAGAAGATTTACTTACAAAGCATGTAAGGATCGTAGCAGGCGTTCTGTAATTTCTGCCTATCCTCAAGGGAAAAGCGCGAGTTTATGTACGTGCGTGTATGTTACTTACAAAGACTTAGCAAGGAGGTAGGATCTTTGTGTTGATTTTTGTGATAGCTCAACTAGTTATTTTTTATTTTTTACCCGACTTCAAATAAGGAGGAAATTCTCAATTCGGATGTTTTTTTTATGTATGTTTGGGCATAATTAAGTAGCTATAGTAGTTCTGACGAATGCATTATTATTAGCGTCACTTTTGGGCACACCATTATTTAATACCCATGGGGTAAAAGTATTAGATTACATTACATATAGTGCTTTGACAGATAATGTAATCGCAACTCTGACACTAAAACTACTTGGGGTGTCACGCGTGGTATCTATAATAATGATATGCGTGATTGGTATCGGTACCAATGCACTTGTTAGCACCGTATGGGGTCGTAGCCTTCGAAAGGGTGGCGAAACTTTTATTTAAAACAACACTACTTAAATGTTTAAACATTGTACTTACTTTGGAATTAACACCAGTTTATTCCCATTCCTGTGTTAAAAGTTTAGGTGTTAGTACTTACTTATACAACACAAGCTGCGCCCCGCGGTTTCACCCGCATAACTTTAAATCCCGTGGGTATATCGGGATGAACAGTATTCTATATGTTAATCCTGGTTATAAACCATTTGTGTGTCATATTTCATCCAAATCCGTTCAGTAGTTTTTGCGTGATAGAATAACAAACATCCATTCATCCATTCATCCATCCATCCATACAAATTTTCACGTTTATAATATTAGTAGGATTACAATATTAGGTAGGGTTTCTTAAGGCTTACCGTTCGTAGATAACATACAATATGTCTCTGTCTGTCTGTGTCACTTCTATAAGTGTGCATACACACGAGCGACACCCGTCAACGGCAGAGGTAGAGACTGCAACCAGGATCGAAGGCAGCTGGCGACGCCCGTGTCGACGCGTCGGCGGCTGCCCTCGACTACATGCCGCGCGTCTATTTGATTACAGTCACGAGCACCAATATGTCAACACTTGGCAACTTTCAATTGCGATTTTTTCGTGAAATAACGAATGCAACGTTGAAATACGACACATTACATAAAGCTATGGGCTCGATAATACTATGCTCGTAACAGCATAATATTTCTTTCAAAAACAAAAGAGTAAATCGCTTTTGAATAAAGCCGAGTGTATACATACTTTTGCTCGTGACTGTACGGTGCTCCAATACACGAACGGCTAGTTGTCGCTGGCAGCTGCTGACGCGTCGACGGCTACCACCGGTTGCCGACAGCCGACAACACTCATCAACGGCTGCAGTTGCTTCTGCCGTTGACATGTGTCGCTCGTATGCATGAGCACTAAGAGAACGCCACTCAATACATTAAAAAAACAACGTCTCGCTATTAAAAAACGTTTACATTACCAAAATTTTAATAAATAACCGTATTAATTAAAAATCACAATTGCATTTTTATCGGCGAAAGACAATAACGAATCAACATACATGAAAAATTCATAAGCGATCCATTCAGAATCGATACATGCTATTAAAGAACGCGAATGCATCGATTCATAACGGCCTTAAAATAAATCAGAGCATTGGGGGCGTAAAAAAATCACTCGGTCTTTTAATATTTACCGATTGTTTTCATCTCCAAGTGAAATACTGATATCGAATCAAACAGGGCCAGTTTAAAATGAACCCCCGAACTTCATCACCATTCTTCTTGGGAGAACAACTTTCTAAGAATGACGCAGGACAGCGTAGGTCTTCGTAAAAAGGTTGTTTACCATATTAGTAGCTGTTAACATTCCTCAGTGATGCTTCATTAGAAAACGCTCGAAGGTTTTTAAGTGTAATGAATATACGATTATGGGATCAGTTATAAATTGCCAGTCAACTCCAGACTTTATAGACTTGGAGTAAAGTTTATATTTAGTATTTTAAATTCAAATTGGACACTGAATAAATTGTATGCATTGAAATTTAATCAAAGATATAAATTGTTAATTGGTTTACTTTTAGAGGAGACATAAAAGAAGCCATTATGACAACTTTAAGGTTATAGTTTCTTTGAAAATTAATTCAGTAAAAGTTGAATTATCCATCGCTAAATACCTAATTCTTCTCCAGTCTACAACCCAATTAAATAACGTTTTTAGACTCAAAGCTCTGAACAAAGTTCAAACATGATGAAATTTTAATGAATCAGAATCCAACTATTTATTTCTTACTTCAACATTTAGACAGAGCATATAATTATAATTAGGCAGATCAGTAACGGCCCTGACTTACGAGTTGTAGTTTGTGGGCTCGAACCTAGGCAGGCGCTTTACTTTGTGTAAATAATTTCATCACCATTGCTCATAATACGGTGTAGGAAAACATCGTCAGGAAACCGGCATGCCCTAGAACCCAAAAATTCGAAGACATGTCACATCTACCAACCTACTCCACCAGCCCACTCTCTTTCTAAGAGGAGAGGCATGTCCTAGCAGTGGAACCTTATTGGCTGATGATGATATCAGCTATTCTGAATAGATTTACCCAACATAATGTATTTTCAAACTTCCAGTAAGTTCCCGTGTTCCAAATCGACCTAAATTCACCTCATGCAATTCCTCTTAAGATGGGCGGAGTTAAACTAGCATTACACTTTTATTAAGCTCGGTTACAACTAGTACCTCAAGTTAGATATATACTTGGAACTAAGTTCTATGAACTTATAGAAGTTCCACGTTTAAAGTGCAATTTAATTGAAGTACCCGCATAAGATGTCGGAGCAACTGTGGGGAATGTTCTACTTGACCCTTTAACTTGTTGTATGAACAAGACAATAGCCGGCTAATTACTCTCTTGTTAAACAATTACCCGTATATGGAGAGGTAACAAACCTGTCACTAGGTATTTTTGAGCCGTCAAAGGAACTGTCCAGTGATTGGGGCCCGTATTTCGGTTTAAAACGTAACCAACAACCACCAACCCGCACTGGTGGATTACGGCCCACGGCACACTGCAGTGGAAACATTATAGACTGACTATGGGTTTTTTAGGAACACAGCAGTAGCACTGCTATTTAAAAGCTATAAAGAAATATAACTTGAGGTAACTGGTAAACTTAATTTCTAACTTCATCTCTCTCTCTACTCTTAAACCCTCTATTATACGGATAGCAAAACTCATTGTAGACTGACATTGTAGCAGTCAAACCTTACTGTCCACCTCTATTGTTCCTAACCTCTATCAAGATTAACTTCAATAATAAACAGAACGAACCATAATTTTCCTCGAGACGAATCTAGCCTGAAAATTTAATCCAAACCTAGAAAGTATTTTTGTAGCTTTTCTCTTAACAAAAGTCCTAGTGACCTCAGACATAAAATGGCGGCAATAAAATAGCGCGCTTGTAACCATTACCCAATGAAACCCCAACAATACTGCCGAGTTGCCTTCTCTGTTCGAGCATAGTTCTGTGTACAAAGTACACACGTTTCTCTTTATACTTTTAAACCGCTAAAATATTGTTTCTGGCGGGCGCGATACTGTCGACTCAGCATTGCTCGCGTCATAGAAGCATACATGTACAAAGATTTTTGAGTAATTGGAAATGACAAGGAAAGAGTGAAGGTGGCCGTTGTTTGTAGTGAATGCTAACTCGATTGTTTTAAAATGTAAGGTTGGACGCTTTCTAGAATTCTAAGTGAATAACAATAATAATAATAATGGACCTGGACACCATGAATGCCATGCTAATAGATTTTATTTTCATTTTTGTTGGATTTAGGCTTTGATCACTAGGTGGTATGACCATCGAGCTATCTGATTTCATTTACGAGAAAGCTGTTGCTGGCCAAAATTATCACAGTTGGTTCTGCACGTATGATTGAACGTTGATTATGTTTTAAAATGATTTTGGTAGCATCAACATAATCAGAAGGCAACAATTTATATTTTCATTAGCGCCACTTTCATTTCGTGAATTTTCTTACAAAAGGGTCTTAACAATTGGCATAAAATTGTAAAGAAATAATTCTCAAGTCCCGTCAGAAATAAACCCAGATTTACGAGTGATTTTACTTTTATTGTTTCAATTTTATTTTCGCAACAACGTCTAGGTTTACAGCGCCCCTGTGGCAGAGATATGTAACACACAAGTAGGTATTGTATACGTGGAGACGGCTAGACAAAGTCTGCAGGGGTTACCAATTAAATTTTGTTTAGAGTTGTGAGGTTTAAAACCCAATATGTACAATGTACATGGGACAAGCAGTGTTAGGTTACTTATAATTAGTTGATACTAGTTTTGGGATTCTCTTTACTGAGAATTAATAAAACAAGCGAGTAAAATTATTTTAGTTTTCATGTTTATCAGGCAGGTGTCGTTTCAAACTTTAACAATAGAAAGAGTATGCTATCTCATCCACCACAAATAATAATCTAAATAATACCAATCATAAATTAGTTAAAGTAATTATAGTACAAATAATAGTGTCGTAGCACAACAACCAATCTTGATAAATGAACGTATATTAACGCTTAAAATAATACACACAATAGTACTTGGAAGCCTCAGGCATGACATTAATGTGAAACAAGTCAGCGAACGGAATTAGGTCACAAATCATAATAATATAGAATGCAATTACTGGTAATAATAAACCTGGTCGTTTTCATTTATTTATTTATCCTCACACTGGAACGCCATACCGCAATTACACCAATGGAGCAAAGTGTTCATGTCGAACGTTTGCGACCTTTCGTTGTTGAGGTCTTCTAGGAAGCCATGTATTGTAGTGATGGGCAATGATTGACTATGACTGCTAGGTTATTGATTTAGTGGTAAAGCAATGGTACGCAGAACCTATCAAGCGGGACTTTTAATGCTTTCTACGATGTTGTAACTATATATATATATTTTTTTTTTTTAAATACGGGGTGGCAGGGACATCGACGCGTAACCTGTTGTTTTATTAGCTGTCATTTTGGTCTAGCAAATAAAAAAACAGAGTTTAGTTAGTATAAACAATATTCACGAGTTTCAATCAGAAACTACTTAGTTTGGAATACACACGTGGCCTCTAAGGACGAGATGACCTCGCGACGATTCCTGGAATCGAACGCAGGTATTTATGTACTAGTGAATGCGTATTGATACGAAAGCAATGTAGACTATTCATAACTGCTAATTAACACAATAAACAATCAGTGAATGATGGTAAAGGAAATTGCAAACATGAACAAAATCAGAAAATGGACTGATGATGCAATGAAATGAAATGAGAGTGATTTGCAAGAATCGTAATACATTACAGTTGTTCAGGTTTTTTTTTAAGGTTTCTAAAACAATTTGCTAAAACTAGCATGCAAAATTATTAAATAAATGAAGCTATTAAAATTAGTGCGTAAAAATTAGAAAAAAAAATTATGAGAATAAAATGTCAAATATTAGTCAAATTATAATCCTGAGAGGTCAGTGTGAATATATTCCATAAGCCATTTGAATAAATTCTGTTTTAAATGGATTTATTGGCAATTCTCTATAAGATTTTTGTAGTTTATTAAATTTAAATCCATTTGAAACCAACTTCAGAACAGAAGTCTAACTATGAGCCTTCTATGGTGATCTTCTAAAATTGACAAGTTTTCGCATTTAAAGTAAATAAACAACTTACATTTTCAACTTATTGTTAGGTTAAGTCCCTTTATGGTCAGAAGTAATTGTAATTACACAGAAAAACGGAAGACGTAATGTAAAAAGGTCAAACTTTGGCAAACCTTAGGAATTATTCTGTCGTTTATTCTGTGGTATCAACTTCATTAAAATCAAAAGTAATTTATTCAAACTAGGCTGAGAATCAGCACTTTTCGACAGTCCCCCAAAACGCCCGCCCTTCACCACTTCCTAGTGCTTTCACTGGGGAGAAGAAGTGGCGCAACAAACTCCTTAGCAGCACAGTTGTTTGTTCAGTTTACGACGAGCACACAAATGATACAAAGTTGTACCAGCTCGTGCCTGAGAGGAATAGAATCTTTTGCTGAAAAGCCTTTCGTACCATATCCAGTACACTAGCTAACTCTATGCACGATCGTGTGTTCCCCACAATGTATAATCCTACGCCGTGTATATTGGACTAGCCAATATCAAGTTAGTGTTGCAAACCAGCGTTTGCTCCCAATCCTCGTTATTGAGGTGCCGTTTCGGCAGTTAAGGTAGGTCTACACGGATTTGTATCGCACAAAATATCAGATAAAAGCTTCATCTCCCAATTGCCTTATAAAAAGGAAGGGAAGTATTATTGTAAGAATTGAGGAGTAGCATATACGTGTGTACAGATATTTATAAAGCTATCAGGCCCAATGGTATTGAAGCTTTAGATATCGTTCTGTTCGTGGAAAATTGGGCCGATATTAGATTAGAACATTTTGTGAGCAACTGTTACGTCACAGGATTTATTAAAAAATATCGTTGTTTCTAGGAAATAAATATCTTTTTTGCTTTTATTGTTCTGTCAGCGTAGTTGCAGTGAGCAATGTTTTAAACCCGTCGTTTAATCCCCAGGATTTTGTTTTGGACAAAAACGCAGAGTTTATAGACTCGGCCAACATCGGTTAATATAAATCTGTTATCCAGAAAATAGTATCCCTATGTATCTTTACGCTCGATGCGTGGACTAGATAAAGTACATAATATTTATGTGAAATAGGTTAAATTAATCTATACATAATAATAGAGCTGAAAAGTTTGTTTGAACGCGCTAATCCCTGGAACTACCTTCGGATTTGAAAAATTATTTTGCATTTGTTTTTTAATTATTTTGCCCAATTCTTGAGGAAGGCTTGCTATTTGACACCACGCTAGGCTAGGACGTCGAGGAAAAAAAAAGTCAGAAAGACCGCTAAGCGAAAACGAAGTACTTAATGGCGGTGCGGGCAGACAATGCGATGCGACGGGATAGGTCGCAGAAACAAGAAATTTCACGCGTATAAAGTCGCGAGCAGAACCTAGTAAACAGATAAAATAAATAAATGCTCAATTTTTTATCGTAAATAAAAAACAGGATCGAACTATGAATTGAAACTGTTACTTTTTCATGACGCAAAAGGAAACAATCTATACTTATAATAAGAATGTAAAAAAGTTGTGTCTGTACATTGAATATATTTAAAAAAGAATAATTGAGGGGGGTTAAGAAACAGTAATAGAACACGAATCTAATAAAAAAAAGTCTGTCTGTTTGTCTGTTTATCTGTTTGTCTGTTTATCTGTTTGTCTGTTTGTCTGTTTATACACGCTAATCTCCGGAACTACTGGACGGATTTGAATGAAACTTTTTTTGTTATCTAGCTACTAAACCTGGGCAACATATAGGCTATAATTGATTTTGAAAACCGGAACACCTGATGCAGAACCGCCACAGACCAGCTAAACTATAAGAGTTACAAAAATGGCGCCTTAAAAAAAATTTGCGTCTGATGAGCATTTTCTGCTGCGAGAATAAAATTGAAGATCCGGAACACCTGATGTGGAACTCTTAGAGCACAGCTAAACTATAATATATATAGGTTTGACATCTTAGCAAAAGTTATTCGGTCTGATGAGCATTTTCTACTGCGAGAATAAATCTCGAAGATTGGAACATCTGATGTAGAACTCTAAGAGCACAGCTAAACCATAACATATATAGGAATGACACATTAGCAAAAGTTGTTCAGTCTGATGAGTATTTTCTGCTGGGAGAATAAAATTCGAAGATTGAAACATCTGATGTGGAACTTGGAGAGCACAGCTAAACTATGGCATATATACAGACATGGCATTTTAACAAAATTTGTTTGGTCTGAGTATGAGTATTTTCCGCCGAGATAATAAAAATCAAGGATCAGGAACATTTGATGTGAAAATCACTTTATACAGATGAGATTGACGCCTCATTAAAACATTCGTATCTATGGCCTTACATACAAAAACTAAGATTAACAATAAAAATGAGAATAAGCCCAGCTTGGTGGTAATAAACATGCCCAAGAGTTTTCAGAAATATTATTAAAAGTTGGAGAAGGTCTCCTTCCTGCTCAGGTCTGGTGACTGTTCCTGATATACTTGGAAAAGTTGTTGCCTCCGAAGAGGAACTTATACAATCAGTATTTGGGGACATTCAGAGCATAAGAAACCAGGAAAATTCGTGGTTATGTGAACGCGTTATATCGACCCCAAAAAACGAACAAGCTGCATCAATAAATGAAAAAAAATTGGGGGAAATTATTGGAGATGTCGTTTACACTTCTTTTGATAACGTAGTCAATCAGGACGACGCCACCAATTACCCAGTTGAGTTCCTCAATTCACTCACAGCGAGTGGTCTCCCTGCTCATAAAATAAGACTCAAAGTTGGTGTTCCGATAATGCTGATGCGAAATTTGACACCGCCGAAACTGTGTAATGGAACCCGACTTATAGTCGAGGTTTTACAACGCAATATTATTGTAGCTGTAATCCTCATTGAGAGTGGTGCCGGTGACACTGTGTTCTTACCACGCATACCACTCATCGCCAACAATTTCCCCTTTCAATTTAAACGCACATAGTTTCCTGTGACTACATGCTTTGCCATGACAATAAACAAGTCACAGGGATAGACACTGAAAGCTGCTGGGGCTGATTTGAGAACCGGCTGTTTTTCTGATGGCCAACTTTATGTTGCTTACTCAAGGGTTAGCAACGCTTCCGGGCTTTATATTCTGGCACCCGACGGAAAAACCAAAAATATAGTTTATAAAGATTTTTTTAGAATAGTAATGTTAACTAATTGATATTAATTTCGCTTCATAATTTCGGAATCAAAATAATTCTACCTTTATATTTTAATGAAGTTATAACCTACCCAGTCTACAACACTCAATCTAAGTTATACCTAACTTAATCGAAATCCTTCATCGGTTTTGATTGATTTATTGTCTGACATTTATTGTGTGACACACAGTTCAAACTTTTGCCGAAATGCCTATTGGAACGAGAAAGGGACTGGATCCGCGTACGAAGTCGCGGGCAGAAGCTAGTGAAGTAATATTTTTGCTTGTTCCGCAGACAGCCTGATCTTGCTTTAGCCTTGTTATGCTACAAAGATGACCTGGTTTAATTATATGTACATTTTTCATGCACTAAATCAGAAAGATGTCACCTTGAACTACTTTGAAAACAAGTATTATTGTTTAATATTTTTTATTCGAAACGACTACGCGGCAGGCCCAGAAAGAGATGGCGGGATGAGCTGGACTCCTTCCTAAAGGATTGGCCCACAACCACAGTAGACCGGGAAAAGTGGAATCAGGGAAGGGAGGGCCATAAATTATTGTGTAATGTATGACAACAAACGAATTTAAAACGAAACCATCACAAATCACTTAAACACACTTTTTATCCAATTCCACCACTAACAAATCATACGAAAACCAACACAGCCTACCAGGCTACCAGAACACACATCCATAATTTTATACAGAACACTAATTAATCACATCGGCCCAACACTACTGCAGTGACACGGACCAAGTTCATAATTGTATTCCAAGTTGGGACAGCACTTGATTGATTACCACTCCGGGCTTGTGCTGTCCCACGGTATCGGCATTAGGACAACACCTGTAAATTGTTGTGTAGTGACAATTAAATGTTTCCGATGTTGTGTTCTGTTGTGATGTGGGTAGTTGGGTTTTTTATTATTCATGAGACTTTTGGCCTACATAATACACTCGAGAGCAATGAATCCGGGTCACTTGAAGAATCCTAAAAATCTCGGAAACTAAAAATGCTAGGTTAATGCAATAAATTGTATTTAATAGACAATGTAATACTCCTTAAATGAAGTTATTAAAACTTCTTAGTTATTGTAAAGTTATATCATAAAAAAATCAAATTTGAAAAAGGGCCACTTTCGAAGATGGAACTACGAAATTACAGCATTTGGTTTTGCTTTTGTTTGTAATCTGTCATTTATGTGGGTACATAAACCATGTTGATAGTGCTCTATATTCATTATTCAAGCTGAAATTATGTCACTTACGCCTGAAGAATGCACCAGAATACTTACAATGCTGGAAACCGGCCGGAGTCAGCGCGATACAGCCAGGACTGTCGGTGTGTCGCTGTCAACAGTACAAAGAGTTCTCCGACGTTACGAAGAAACTGGTTCTAACCTACGCAGACCAGGAACGGGCAGAACCAGGTGTACCACAGCACGAGAAGACCGATACTTGGTGAACACCATGCTTCGAAATCGCTTTCTCACAGGAACTGAACTCACAAATCAGTTTCGACGCCTCGGAGGAAGTAACCCAAGTGCATGGACAGTAAGACGTCGGCTTGCTGAATCTAACTTAAAACCCCTTAGACCTGCAAACGGCCCTAAACTGGAGCGTGGGCATCGTATTTCAAGACTAAGATATGCCCAGAGCCACGTAAATTGGAGTATTGAAGATTGGTCAAAAGTTATGTTCTCCGACGAATCAAAATTTATGCTCTACAAGCACGATGGAAGACACAGAGTGTATCGAAGACCAGGGGAAAGATTCAAGCAAGCATGCATCGAAGAAAAAGTAGCCTACGGTGGTGGGTCTGTACTTGTGTGGGCCGGAATTTCTTCTGAAAGTCGCACAGAGCTGGTGATCATAGAAAACGGCTCTTTAACTAGCGTAAGATATGTGGAAGAAATCCTCAATGATCACGTTGGTCCATTTATGGTCAATTTAGGTGAGGATGCTATATTTATGCATGACAATGCCCGACCTCATACAGGTAGGATTGTGAATGACTACCTTCAAGAGATGAACATTACTCGTATGGAGTGGCCAGCGCGCAGCCCGGATATCAACCCGATCGAGCATGCTTGGGACGAGCTAGGCAGATGCGTAAAACAACGAAACCCTCCCCCAATCACGCTTCGTGAGCTCAAAATTGCTCTCACAGAGGAATGGGAGAATATTCCCCAAAATCGTATAAGGAACTTGGTGTACAGCATGCCAAACCGCGTAAACGCAGTAATGGAAGCACGAGGAGGCAATACGAAGTATTAAAATTCAAGAAAATCGTAATAAAGTTCAAAAATTTCATGTTTCCTATTTTTGTTTTAAGGAGAGATCAGCAGTTTTTTTCTTTGTGTAATTTTGTGTTAATAAAATGTATGGTGACTCATATTTTTTTTACTTTCATTTAAGGAGTATTACATTGTCTATTAAATACAATTTATTGCATTAACCTATCATTTTTAGTTTCCGAGATTTTTAACATTCTTTAAGTGACCCGGATTCATTGCTCTCGAGTGTATATTCAATAATAAAGTTCCTTTCTTAATCACCGATACTAATCTGACATTTAAGTCTTTTGTGTTTACGTATTTTAGTATAGAAATTTGACCTGTCAAATTAGTATCTGGGTTTTAAAACGAACGTCTTTTCTATTTTTTATATGGCAAGCAAACTGATGTCGACCATTTTTCTGGTCTCAAGTGAATTTGGAAATGCAAGTGTGCATGATAATAAAGAAACAACGGGACTGAAATAGAAATAAATACATGAATTAATATTATAATTCTTAAAACATTAAATATACCTATCACTGCCACAAATAGTAATTAAACACCAAAGTGACCTTTCTAAAACTACAAAAACTTACTAAGATGTAGGTACGTAACTTTTATTGTTTAATGTCAACTCAAATGTTAGTAACTTGTTCCATGATTATATTTATTAAAGTATATAAGTCACCTACGACAGCTGTCGCTACGAAATACCTAATGAAGAAACGAATCCACTAATTTATTACATTATAGGAACTCAAAAGAACACAAATCGTTGATACACAAGCAATGCTTGTAAAATGTTTTTTTTTAAAGACATCTTCTGTAATGTTGGTAAGGTCGGCAGTACCTTGCGGCCCTAGCACGAGCGTGACTTAAACGTAAGGTAAACGCAAAAGATTATTGAATCGAAAATGAAACTATACTTACTATATCACTTTGGTTAAAATGTTTGCAACAAATACATAAGTAGTTATGCTATCGCAGGTATGCTGGAAGAGATATTTTTAGAAAATAAATAAGCATCACCTTTGTACCTATTTTTCTGTTCCTTTTTTCTTGTCTATTTATATATGTGTGTACATTAATGATTAAATAAATATCCATAAATATAAATTAAGTTTTTAGACTAAATAAATTGTATGTATAATAATGTGTACGAAACGACTATTTTTAATTTTAAAATATTTCGAATTTACGTTACGTTTACTCCGTGCATTCGTGCTAGGCCTACTGAATAAGACAGCACTGTCTTACTCAGAAACGGAGCAAAACCACATTTCAGTTCAAGATGTTTTGCCGACCGAGCAACAGAATCTCCGCTTTTCAAAGCAGGAAATCGAGAAGCCGGTATCTTTTCTGAAGCTTTACTTTTCGAAATTGGAGGATGCACTTAAGTTGAATAGAATTTTATACCTACTTAGTTAAAAGATGTATAGACATGTTCGTTTTTTTTTGCTGTTGTAGGACTTACCATAAAATAATAGAAAATTATGATATTTCAAGTCTCTATGGACTTGAAATATCATAATTTTCATAATTTTCTTCAAATTGTTTTGTTATTGTTTTTTTTAGGTTTAGTTGGCAACCATGCAAAACATACAATAAAAGGTATTATTTATTTTGAAACAATCTAAGCCTAAAATTCAGTTTTCGTGTTTCTCGAGAGGAAAATATAAAAAAAAAAAACTATCACCTTTGTCAAAACTCTATTCAGAAATTCTGAAGTCGCTGTCAGATTTCAGTCTAATCAAATTCGTGCATTAGCAATTCTCGGAGTAATAGGATTATGCGCTCTCAAATTTCGAGTTTTCGACTTAATAACGTTTCGAACTCGAAATGGTGCTTAAAATTATGCCGATTTAGGAACCTTTAGAAAGTCTTCCTCGTTGTTGCTGGTGCTTTTCAGTCTATGAATCCACCAATATAATTTGTTGTGGCTAAGTAATAACAGCCGCACAGTTCGATCGATCAGGTTAAGCTACACTTGCCGCGGTAGGTCCGTGGATGGGTGACCATTTTCACATATCAAGACCTCTCCGTGGCTCGGAAAGCACGTTAAGCCGTTGGTCCCGGCTGTAATTCTTGGATCTTTGACAGTCGTTACGGGTCGTCAGGAGCCCTAAAGTCTGACAACCAGTCTGACCAAGGGGTATCGTATTACCCAGTAACTGGGTTGTGGAGGTCAGACAGGCAGTCGCTCCATGTAAAAACTGGTATTCAGCTACATCCAGTTAGACTGGAAGCCGACCCAAACATAGTTGGGAAAAGGTTAGGCAGATGATGAAGGATCCGCCAATGTAAGCTAATTTTATACATAAGTAGTACAACTAGCTAATGTAGTTGACTAGTACCTGTCTGTCAACAATGTAGCCTAATAATGTTCTTAACATGTTTTGCAACAATTATCGCCCGTGACTACAAACGTAACAAGAGAACCTTACAACTCTGTCCGGTACTGCATCCAATTCAAAACTTTAAGTGTATGTATACAAAGCGAATGTAATCTAGAAATTGAGCTCGTTGCAGCTTGAGACTTGTTTCACCTGAGCTTAGTTCAGACATCAAGTAAAAGCACTGGCGTAGAACAAGTTAGTGTAGTGTGTTTAATTCTGTGATTCCTGTTTCTCACACATTTCGCTGGAGTTAACTTCTGGGAACTGGTTTAATTCGGGCATTCCTACCTACCTTCATACTGTTTATTTAAGGCTCTCACGGTATCTAAAAGTCTGGACAACTGTCTGGATAGTAAATGTCTTGTCAAATGTTAGATAGTTGTTGTGGATGGTCGACTAATACTAACAGCAATTATTAACAAGGGACATAAAGATTTAATGAATCTTTTAAGAATCATGCCATGCATGAGCATGAGAAAGCACGTTATGCAGTTGGTCCTGCACCTCATGTCTTGGATTGTGTGCTGTCCCATCGGACTATGAGAGTGAGGGAAGAGAGAGTGTACCTGTGTCTGCGCACACACTTGTGCACTATAATCTCTCCCGCACCGAAGGCTAGTCTGCGTTGAGACTGGCCGCCATTACCATGTTTATTACAGTCTGGAGGACTATAACTATTCTTAAAAGCAAGTCTTGGATACTGAAAAATATAAAATCAATCTTGCTATCGATTGGTGTTACTAAAAATACCTTATACTTCTTTCCTTATTACATTCAATGCATACCTAACATCCAACATAACCCGTTCAAGGAATACAGCCAAAATAGAATTTGATTGACAAATCCTAGATCCGCGAGAACTCCCACTCATCATATTTATTAGATAAGGCTAGTAATCTTAATGTCAAGCTATTATTAGAGAAACTAGCACTATAATGTGCATACAGTAGGGTACTTACCACAATCCATATCAACTACAATTAAATTTCGAGGAGAAACTACGACTGAAACAAATAAAATTACAAATTAATTTATCAAAGGATTTAAGTATAAAACAAAACGTTCATAATAAGCACACAGAATCCTAATTAATATTGCAATGTTTTTAACTGGATAAACAAAATGAAAATGCTATTTATCTAAGAGCATCAACTTCTGAGCCAACGTGTTGAAAGTTGGATCTATGTGTTTCATTGCAGTGTTTTCGTATAATTCTTGGAACACTGCAGGGTGCTACTAGGAGTTCGCACCTCCTATCAAACTTTCCCGCTTCGTCACTACCCGGCAGGTACTGCTTGTGAACTAATTATTCGAGGAAATATTGATCTTGTAAACACGAGAGGTGTATTGTAAGTTGTGGCCAAGAGGTCGCTAGTTACTAATGTCAGTTTGAGTAAACCTGATGTTCTGAGAATTGAGCATTCGTGAGCAATTGGATTTTACGAAAAAATACAAAAAGGGTTTTTTTTCGAAAGGAGTAGGCAAACTAAAAAAGCTGGCTGGAACACATTGGACGTGGAAGGCGGAGGTGTTGTGGCGCAGCCTGGGATAGGCCTATGTCCAGCAGTGGACTGCGAGATGACTGCTAGGGCGAGTTGATTGAGGCAAATTAGATGTTTTCACTTGTATATTGTATTATGTTAAAGACGCATGTAGTAGGAGCCTAATCCCCCGGAACAAATACCCAGAACCCGGGCACAAATACAAACTCCGGGCTGCTACGGAAAATTGACTCTTTCTGGTTTCAGTCAGAGCAAAAACCAACCTTTTCAAAATAAGATTAAAAAACCAATTTAGCTAAAGTAATCCCTCAGTCGCTGCTATAAAATTTAATCTCAAATAAACTTCAGGAAATGAGCGAACTGGAACAAATAGTACCTTTCAAAACAACTAATACGGGGATTGTTTGCGTTCTCACTGCGAACACGTTTTAATAATGCTTCATTCAACAGATGATACCCACTAGAATAAATGAACTATCTAGCGAACTGTCGCTCTGTTTGTAAAACGTTAAGCAGCTTTTCGTTGAGTAATTGTGTACTTGTTCAGAACTGTTCTGGGTAGATTAAAATAGTTTTGTTGTGGGTGTGTTTTGTTATTTTTGGGATCATGTTGATGCCTACGTAACTTGGTGTGGCTTGTTGTGGGTTTTAGGACAAAAGTTGGTGATTTTCGTGTCTTAAAAAAAAGATGGCACCGATAATATTTACTTGATAAAAGGTCAATCAGTGCTAAAGATGAATTAGGTGATAAGCATTAAATTAAAATGGCTAATAATGCACTGTTTTTTAAATGACAGATTTTCAGCTTGACTTCAATAATATTATTAGAATAACTTATTGTCAGGCACCATCTCGCTGGAAGGCCTCATTCTTGATTTCATTCTTGCTGTTAGACCGACGTCATAAGCAGATAAAGAGGCGCTTCTTCTCCAACCCACTTTTTGTCCATCACTAGTCCAAAACACAGATTAGAACAAAAACGTCCTTAAAATACACATACATACATAATCTCACACCTTCGTCCTGTGAGGGCCAGGCAGAAACTACAGAACGCCACGTGCTACTATTACATTTATGCCTTAAAATACACCTCATATTAAATAAACAAACGACTATCAAAAAGCCCCATTTATCACACCACTAAATCTGACAACAAATCTGAGCAAAGCTAGAGCTGCTAATCGCATATTCTTCACAAAACCGCCGAGCTAACGACCACGGACAGGACGGCTATCGAGACCAACTTTTTACTGTACCTACACGTTATAACCAGGGTGACCATCATTATGTAAATTTATTTAATAAGCCGTTTTTATTCATGGTTACATTTATTAGTAGCAAAGGGCACTCTGGCCAAAATATGCATAGGGTTTGTTATGATAGGAAAAGGTACTTAATGGTTATAATGGCACCTACTTTACCTTCTCGGCTTTTTCTTCTAAGAAACATAATTATGCAGTGTGGCGGCAATGGAAGCTTGCGACCTAAAAAGCTATTGTTCTGATAAACACTGAAAAATAACTTTTAACTGTTAAGTCTTTATGGTACCTAAGCTAAATGACAAAACGCATTTTATGTTCGTTTAATACATACATAGGTACTGAAATGAAATTGTTTATTCTGTAAATAGAATATCGGAATCACTTTTACACGTCATATTATTAAAAAAAAAATAAGCTAGATGAGGTCGGTGTTTCCTATCTGACTACTCTGGGAAGAAAGGCCGAAACAAACTCAGAGGTCACAGTTTTTTTATAAAGTCCAGAAATAATCTTGGTCAGATCATGTAGATTGATGTCTGAGATGACCTTTTGAGGAAAGTACCACACAGATTTGAGTAGACCAGTCCAGTCAGTGCAAGCATTTGTCAGTAATCTGTAACAGTACTGTAGATACCCCCATTTTGGAATAGGAATAATTAAAACGTATCATAGCATCGATACCTCCTGGGGTGGGTAAACCATTACCGCGGCGGATGTCCTATGTTTGGGATTACGTAATTATATTATCGAAAGCCCGAGAGAATTATAGGTTAGATATCTACCGAATATTCGGCACAACAAAATTACTTGAGTGATTCTCGTAGCTAATTTAATATTTAAGACGTTCAGATCCTTTGAACATCAGATGTCAGATTTAAAACTCATTGAACTTTAAAATTCTTAGAATCGGAACATTCTACCTCATTGCTGGAACTGGTTACCCTAGTTATAAGGCATTCCACACACGTGCGACCGCGGCGTTCGCGGCCCCACTTTGACCACTTAATTCAATGAGGCTGGATTCAGCAGCCCAGCGTCGGGTTTACAAACACGACTGAACTCGTACGCTTTGTTACTGCTTGTGTTAATACGTTCTTTTGTCGAGTTCCAGTAGGCTAATTAATGTATAGTCTGTTACAGGCCTTTGCTTTTGGAATCGCGTAACGAGGAACCATTGGTTTTTGCCTAAATGCTCTGTAAATAACTAGGAGAGGACGTTGCAAGAGAAAATAAAGATGCGTCCTGTTTTAGATAAATCTGTAGTTTATTTTGTGCTCAAATTACAGTCCAGTTTACTCAGTATATTATAGGTTTATCTGTGGGTAACCTATACAGAAATAATTAAAGTTTGTATAATTCCATATAAACAGGGTGGCACGGACATCGACGTCCAATCGGTTACCATGAATTCAGTACATGATTGTGAGACCCCCCGAGTTGAAATTTTTCGTCGTTTATTAAAAAAAATTGTTGTGGCATTCATTTTAACCGCGTAGGTTACACTTTTCTGAAATAGCAGTTTTTTTGACAATCGACAAAAAATGTATACGCTGATTCCCTGCCTCCCAGCTTATCTGTAGGTAACCTAAACATAAATAATTATATTTTGTATATTTTCGTCTATACAAGGTGTCGTTTTGCATCCTCGTCAAATTCAAGGAGGTAGGTAACTATGCTACTGATTTTCGACACGAATCAATAGTAAAATAAGTAGGTTTTTTTTTTCTAATTTTCTGAAATCGACATATGTGGAACACGCATTTTAAAACGCGGCCTGTGTGAGATCGCACTGTAACTGCCGTTTTACACACACATAAAAACGCGGCCGCTTATACGATACCATAACGCGATTCTGTTCTTCTGAAATACTGTCAAACTTAAATAACTAAAAAATCAAGTAAGTATGTATTCATTAATTACCAGGGATAGTAATTTTATTTGATTATTTATGTCTTTCATAATAGCCTCCTGAAATTTGACGAGGAGGCAAAAGAACAGCTTGTATTACAACAAATTAAGATATTAGTATAAATCTAGTTTAAGCCTTCCTCTCTTCTTCCTTATTAAAATTGTTTCCCTAATGATTTTAATCTACTTAAGTAATTATTTTCGTAGTCATGCATTTTTCTGTTACATTAAATAAATAATATTAATCTTGTAATCTAAACTGTAACTTGTAATCTAAAATGTATTATCTTGATCAAAGTGAATTAAATATAAAACTTTATAGCTAAATTGTTTTATATTTAAGCTGTAAAACTTGATTAAGACATTAAAATGACATTGTCCAAAACATGATCATCACTTAACTCACAAAATTGAATTTGAATCACTTCTTCTATAAATTCAATTTAATGTGAGGCACTATAAAGTTTACGACATGATAAAACTTGTAGTTGACTTATCTCATTAATAAAATCAGCCCGAAATCTTCGAGATAAAAATCTATTCTAAATTAAAGTTTTATTTTTCTACTAGCGGACCCGGCAGACCTGGCCGGAAAAGCAGCGCCACCTACCGGGTCCAATTGTGTTTTCAAACTATCCAGGAACCCATTGAAATATAGACACAAAATTTCATCGAAATCTGTACAGCCTTTTAAGAGGAGTTAGGTGACAACAACAGGTTTGGAATTAAAACTTTAACAACCCAATTACCTAAACATAAATATCTTTGTTTTTTTTTTTCATTAATAATTAGTTACTTGAATTCCACGGATTATCCTTGGCATAACAACACACACGGGTATAATCCCGAAAGGGTTTGGTAGAGGTGTACCTGATAGTATAACCTCATTTTGCCGGTTATGTTTAAGTCTCATGTAATAGGGGGTAGGGGGGAATCAGTACGCAACCTTTTTAACTACCTAATACTGAAATCTAAACATGTACTCGTACACAAAGCAACTCCACTTCGACGAATATTTGGTTACACCGGTTACTGGGTAGCAGACTGCCTAAAACCTTAATTCGACCAAGATTTTTAAATAAAAAATAATAATGTAGACTACATTATTATTTTTTACATCTCTAGTCTACATTTGAATTAAGAATTTGAGATAATTTTCAAGTTATGGAACAAAAAACTGAATGTCCTACATAAAGTTCAAATTCCTTTGCAACCAAAAAATTTTAGAACCTTTTTGTTACAAACGGTCACTCAAAAATCAACTTAGAAATACATTTTACTAAAGTAAATACCCAACTGATTAAGTGGCGATGGAATGTAAATTATCTGAGACTAGCTGTTGCCCGCGACTTCGTCTGCGATTCAGGATGAAAAGTAGCCTATGTCCTTCTCCAGATCATGGTCTACCCATGTGTCAAATTTCATCTAAATCCGTTCAGCAGTTTTAGCGTAAAAGCGTAATTCTTAAATTTCCTAATTTTCTGCGCAACTTTCTTAATTTTTTTTTCCGTAAGAACCTTCTACAAAGTATTAGAAAACTTCTAATAAAAAAAAGATGAATGAAATGTCGTTCTCAAGTTATGGCGTGACCAAGGAAAATAGGGATTTATTTTTATATAAATAGATTATGAACACTGTTATAGTATACAATCTTAGTATCGCGGAGTACCGCAAGGACCCATGTATTTTAATATGATGGTTATCACCAACGTACTTGTCGTGTGCAAGCTTTAAAAGTAAACTAAGGAAGTCATTTCACTGCATATTCTCATAAAGGTCTCATAAGCTTCTTCCGTTCGTACTAACGTAGCTACATGTTCAAGCTATTTTTAAACTCTACTCTTGAATGTGAAACGTTTATGAGTGGTCCTGGGCTAGAATCAGGTTTTGTAATGAACGAAACCGGTGTTAGTGAAAAAAACACTTATTTTTTTTCTTTAAAATTGCAATAACTATGATGACACAACATAACATCACGCCTAGTTTCCCCAAAGGGTTAGACAGATGTGTACCCATAGTGGGCACACCCACATTTCGTCAGTTACGTTTAAGCCCCAGCGTCAGTTGTTTTTTGTTGTTTGTTGTTGTGTTGTGTAATAGGGAGCAAGCCTATTGCCGTCAACCGGGCATAAGACCAGACTCGGGGCTGCTACTGAGAAATTCCTAATGGTAAAACCCAATATAACTATGCCCGACCTGGGAAACGAATCTAGGAACTCATACTCAGCAGGCTTGCGACTACTAGACCAATGAGGCCGTAACTATGATGATTGTCTAAACTAAACTAACTATATTCAATTTTTATTTATGTTTCAAATTGACGTTATTTCAAGTTAAACAAATATCATCTTTATTTTTATGCTAATTAAGTTGATTTCAGAGTGACTAGCACTATTGAAAAAGTTATAAAAATGTTTGAAGTTGTAGCGTAAACTGAACTTTATGGTGTAGAAATTAAAGTTATTTTTCCATAAACTCAAGTCGCGATTCAAATTTAGGTACTTACAGTCAGTACAGTCACGAGCACCAATATTTACCTACCTACCTATATCATAAGCATAATCTGCCTATAATGTTCCCACTGCTAGGAAACAGACCTCCTCTCTTCGAGGGAGTGGGATTTAATCTACCACTCAGGTTAGTAGATGACGAATACATGTAAGCCTTCAAACTTTTTTGGTTCTAGGACATTGCCGGTTTCCTCACGATGTTTTCCTTCACCGTTTTGAGAGGTTGACTTACTAGAAAATCGCTTTTGAATTTTATTTTGCTAATTGTATAATTATGATGTAGATTTCACTCCTACCACATACCTAGTTCAGAAATACGCCACTTGTAGCGCTGCTTAGAAGTCAACTTTCTGTCATGGCTGAGACATACGTCTATTAATTTTCTTGGGTAATATGAATTAATTAGCAAAATAAAATTCAAAGTTGGAATAACTATTGCAACTTTGAGATAAGACCTATTTCATAATAGTAGATGTACATAGAAATATCCGTAATCGCTTATCGAGTCCGTCGGGTTGCTCACCTATCAAATAAAATAGGTGAATGAGGTGTTAGTGCCCAAATTAACATCCGTTAAACTCCATTAAAAGATGAACAAGTCAATAAAAGACACATTTCCGCCAACAATACGGATGAATCGCCGAATTTAACCTAGTCATAAATAAAAAGAGCTCGTTAAAAACTCTCGTCTCGCAAATACATGCATGTAAATTTTTGCAATAAAACTTTTAGTTTTGACAATAAATTCAATTGGTCCGTCAATAAATTTTCAAAGCATAAATCCTGCCAAGGTCTATAGTGTGACGTCGTAAAAGCACTTTTATAGCCGCTTACTCGGAACAATAAAGAAATGTGTCAATGTGGAAAATTAAACCGTAATTATATTAAAACATCCGTTAATTCTTAGTTAGAGCTTTGCACGAATTAGCTTCGTGTCAATAAAGGGGAACAAAGTGTTTTAAACGCCTGCAGTAGCCCGGAGACTCCGGGTGTTAAAAATTTTATGACCCCCTAAATTGCTAAGAGGACACTGATTTAGGAAACGTAGTGTTTATTGCATACATCGTTTCCTGCTTTTTACGTACCTACCAGTGTTTTTATTCCTGTTTTAAAACTTCTAGCTAAAGTTCGTTTTTTAAACCCAGATCGTTATTTGACAGGTGTAATGTTAAACTCCTATACTAAAAAAAAGCAAACACAAAAGTATTAAATGTCAGATTACTATCTGAAATTAAAAAACGAACTATAGAAAAAATTGGCAGAAATTAAACACAAAAGTGATGGGGCAAACCCAACGCGCGTATAATTATTGTAGTACTGAATTTGTGTCAGTACTAAGCGGTGACGTCACAGGGAGTATTTTTATTTTTCACTATACATAACCACAGTAATGCTTTATTTAGAAAAACTTGCACGCTGGAATTAACTCCCACAATACCTTTGTCTTTGTGATACACACACGCTTAAATATGGACACCCTTTTTAAATATTTACCTCACTCGGATTTTTATGTTCTTCTTTAGTATATTTTTTATAAAGGTAACTAAAAGACAGATGTTTTGCAAAATGAAAAGAAGTGAAAGTAGTGTGGAGATGAAAAAAAAAAATATATTAAAGCAAATTATGCGCCGCGTTCAAGCCCTACTATGCCATGACTCTCAAGAAAATATAAAAACGGTGTTTGATTTTTTGTAAAAATAAAAGTAACTTTCTCCAAAGTCTCACGATAGTTCAAACAATCGCCTTTCAGTGATTTGTCATCACTGACTCGACGATTACCCACTGACATGAATAATTTGGAGATAATGTTACACACAGAAAGGTGTGCCACAGCCTGCAAAGTTCATGACTGTAAATATTACAAACTAACATTAATTCTGTGGAATATTTTTACACTGTGGCCAAGTTTACCGGACTTTTTGGTACACAGCGCCACCGAAGTGATGCTTTTGTTTTTGTGAGCCGTTCCAAATGTCACAAAGCGTGAAGAATGATCGTGGAACGTGACGAAAAGGCGGGTGTTCCAGTAATATTTCGTGTGTCTTTAGGAAATATGACAGTTCGTTTTACACTTTGATTTGAGAAGAGTTGATTTAGTATCGAATGTCTTGGAAGCATTTCAACTCGCTCGGAGATAATCATATGAATGGGTCCTTTAGAGCGGAAGCTAATTAGGTGTGACTTCGTTCACTAGAGTAATTATCGAGGTGTTAATTAATAGTATCATGACCAATTTTGGTGTGAGCATAATTTGTTGCTCCATATTATTTCAGTATCGAATGACACTTAATTTTTATGTAGGTGATTAATTAGCTTTCCGAGAACATGTTTTATACTTGTTTTTAAGTCGTAAGTCTCTGTCAGTTCAAATTAATGCTGACGTTTGTGCCAAAATTAAGGCTGTGAAATTTCAGGAAATATAATTATCACGGTATAGTATGTTCTCTTTTGTTTTGAAACATCTGATTAATTTCTCTCACCTACTTAACGAACTTTTAAACACAAGAGCGTGAGAATTAGCACATGAAGAGAGAGGCGTATGCTTAGCAGTATAGGATAAAGCAGTAGTAGGTTAGGTCGGGCTGTCATGTTGACAAAAAAAGGTCAATCGCAACTGTCATTTCAGTCTAGCAAATTCAAAATCTGAGTATAGCTGAATCAGAGGTACCTAATGATAATGAGGCAAAACCAAAGTATAAATATAAAAAAAAAAAATCGAGTTACTTTCTTAAAAATGAAAAAAAAATACTATAGCTTGGTTTCATTCTGAATAGTGCTGCTGAACAACCGAAATAACTTCGAGAATTTCCCTTAGTCTTTCCGAATTTAGTCTAGCCGCCCGATTAGTGTTCCTCCATTCTCCAACCCACCAAATCAAGCCGCGAAACTTATAGCAATTCTATAAACAGAGAAGATCCACCCGATTCGCAAACCGTTGCTCCCAAATTTACCAATTTAGCAGTTAAAATCCATCAAGTCACCATCCTCTAAAGGTCCAAATTGCACTGTCAAGTCTGGATTCAAATTTAAATCGGCAAAAATAGTAACATTTGAAATTTGGTGGCGAGATTGAAAAGTGAACGATACAACGTTTCACTGAGCTCTGAGAAACACGATCCGTCTCCTTTAGCAGTCGTCGAGGCGATAAATTTTGTGGAATCTAATATAGCTGTGATTTGTGCACTGTAGTTTCGGATTCAATCTGACAGTTTGAATAAAGTTACACATGAATTAGATGTTCGTAAAGTAGCTCCCACTGAATTTATCGTTGCAATATTGTTGATAACTTAATTATATCTGAGTTTGTAGTTGGTAACTGAATTACGCTGGATTGCTTAAGTTTGGGTATCGTTACAAATAATGACCTATGTATAGTTTCATTTTGTTATTTTAATCTAATTCTATCTCGTGCTTGTTACCATTTGCACACAAAAACTAATACCGAGTTGTGTAAACTAATATTTACACAACTCTGATTTCGATAATCCCACAGATTAAAAAAAAAATGATTTGTCTAATCATGTTGCAAAACCAGCCCCGGTGCCACGTTATGCCTACATAGTCTCTCAATTTATAAGTTTCCTGTTTCCAGATGGTCGGTGTTCAAAGATTAGATAGATTTTAATTAAAGTTTAACGTCAATTACGACACAAGTCATAACAAGATTTAACGTCAAGGCATGTCATAACATCGGCAAGACAGGTCAAATTACTAAATCGAAATAGCGAACAATCCTTCAGTGTCGTCACATCATTTTACAGCCGTACTTAAAACTTTGGAATTATCATTAAATACAACTTTGGAAACATACATATTAAACCTCCGCAAATCAGGTTCGCTTTACGATCAAAGGACCCAAAGAATTTATTAAACCAAACCGTACTATTTACGATTCGCACAGCAATCTATAACTCACGAACAGGAAAATGCTATCCTTACGATTTCATTACAATAAATCTCATGGCCCGAGTTATAAAGTTTTGTGTCGATCGAAACTAAACTAAGTAGATAATGTACTCTGGTCAGACCATTCTTTACCTTGTTATAAGTCGCACAAGTGAAATTAAGCTCGAATATCATTAAGATAAGGTTGATAATCAAAACTTGAAATGTTTTACCCTACAACTTTGAGTATTTGATAAGTGAAGCCTGATAAGTTGCAAGCGATAATTGACCCATTATTTAAAGGGAAATGATAAGTTTAAATCTTGCTCTAGTATCTAGGACTGTGATTGGAATTCCATCAGCTCAAGAAAACAGGAACCGAATAAAGATTTTGTGCTTCGATTCTTTGTGAATCTTATCGGAGTAAATATTTACGATTACGATATAAACGTTTTAGGTAAATTTGATCGTTTTGTAATTTGGTTATCGTGAGTTTGTTTCCTTGTTAGATTAGAGTGCACGAAATTAATTCAAGAATCATAAATGTAGGCACGGTGTTAATGTAAATATTTACAGTTATTTTAGTGACTTTGATAAGCTATGTTGATTAGGGAGTTGTGACATTCAATAACCTTCACCTTAACCCATTAAAAAACGGCAAAGTGCGAGTCAGACACGAAGGTTTCCGTACCACAAGGCCAAAAACACCGAAAAAAAACACGTTTCTTGTATGGAGACCCTTCAATTTTTAACTTTATGTTTTTATTGTTTATTGCTATAACGGCAATAGAAACATTCTGTGAAAATGTCACTACTGAGTTAACTAGTACACAATAGTGAAATTTTCGATTCATGAGATACAGCCTGCTAACAGACAGACGGACGGAAGGATGGATGGATGAGCGAAAAACGAAGGCTTTGGGCCCCGTTGACACCCTTTGGGCACGGAACCGTAAAAAGCCGCTTCTCTTATTGAAATAGGAAACCAATTTTAATACTTTATGAAACAAAATTCCAAGTTTCTGATCGATCATGAGCTTGCTCTAGATTCCTTATTGTTTCATTTAACCGCTTACCTAAAAAAAGACTCGATACTTGAACACATTTATAGAATCGTAAAACGATTTTACGATCCCGAAGCATAATCCAAACATAAAATTATAAACGTTATGTATCGAAGAAACCGAAAATCATAAATCGGAGTTTTCGTAACATAAATACATGTTTTCTATTGAGGGTGGGCACACTAAGTCTTAAAATAGCCGTGCAAGTGAACAGTTAGAGTTAAATATTGTGCTATTGTGCCTTTAATGTCTGTAAGGTGCATATAAACTGGTTTAGTGATGCTTTCAATGCACTAGTTTATTTATGTCTTGCCATCTTTCAAACAAAAATATTGAATGTAAATACTTTTGTTCATCCATTTTAACATGCAAAAACTGTCCGACGCTTTTTCTTTTTTGAGATTTTTTCCAGTTTGAAATTCAGTGATCAGTTGGTCAGTCCTCAGCTAAATAAAAAAACAATCTAGCCGTTTCCCAACTATGTTGGGGTCGGCTTCCAGTCTAACCAGATGCAGCTGAATACGATTATTTTACATGGAGCGACTGCCTATCTGACCTCCACAACCTAGTTACTGGGTAATATGATACCCCTTGGCAAGAATGGTTGACTTCGGTCTTCTGACGACCAGTAACCACTGTCAAAGATCTACGAACGACAGCCTGGACCAACAGCTTAACGTGCTTTCCGAGGAGCGGAAGGGTCTTGGTATGTAAAGATGTCACCCATCCAGAGACCAACCGTGGCAAGCGTAACCTGATCAATCGACCCGTGCGGCTGTTATTACTTAGCCACAAGGCCCTCAGCTAAACATATGCCTTTTTAATCGTGCCATATTGTTTGTATTCATATTGTTTGTGTTGTGTTGAGGGGCTTGTGGCTAAGTAATAACAGCCGCACGGGTCGATCGATCAGGTTAAGCTACGCTTGCCGCGGTTGGTCCGTGGATGGGTGACCATTTTCACATACCAAGTCCCCTCCGTGCCTCGGAAAGCACGTTAAGCCGTTGGTCCCGGCTGTCATTCGTGGATCTTTGACAGTCGTTACGGGTCGTCAGAAGCCCGAAAGTCTGACAACCAGTCTTACCAAGGGGTATCGTATTACCCAGTAACTGGGTTGTGGAGGTCAGATAGGCAGTCGCTTCATGTAAAATACTGGTATTCAGCTGCATCCGGTTAGACTGGAAGCCGACCCCAACATAGTTGGGAAAAGGCTAGGCAGATGATGATATTGTTTGTATTCAGTCTTCCTTCGCCATCTGCTGACAATATAAAAAAAAATCAGAACATTTGCTCTAATTCATCATTAATTCATACTACAACTTACTGGAACATGATATTTTGATTCCAATACTATTTGCAGAACGTGATTCACTTGTACTGTAAAGCATTAAGACCTAATACTTATTACCAACGGATGGATCCTCAACAATGGTTTCTGTTCCTATTGTTAACGACACGTTCCCAATGCGTCATTTTGACTGCGATCGTGCTAACACTGTTACGGTGAGACGCATCTGCCCGCCATAATGGATTTTGTACGGTATTATGCAATTATTGAATCGGTTTTATGGTTCAAAGTCGTTATTTGTTACTCAGTAAAGTTATTGGTATTTATTGTGCGTGAAAGTGTAACAATTGTTTGGCAGCTTTCGTCGAACGGTTGTGAATTAAACTAATTGTTAGTAATGGTAGAAAAAATAATTACAAAATAAAACCTAAAAGATTTACTTCTGGAAGGGTTTAAGGAAAAACGCCTTCAGACGATAATCTAAACAAATTTTTATTTTAAAGGGAAAAAAGATTTTTTTGTACGTTTGTATACAAAAAAATAAATTTTTGCTCTTTATAATATTAGTTCAGTTTTGTTGTTTATTACTCTAAAACGGCTGAACGAATTTGGACGAAATTTGGGACCATGACCTGGAAAAGGACATGACAACTTCTCAACCTGGATCGCAGACCAAGTCGCGGGCTAACAGCTACATAACCTAAAACCTAATCAGCCTATAACGTTCCCACTGCTGGGACACAGGCCTTTTCTCTGTGAGCGGGACTAACAGCTAGTAATTTATAATTTGAACACTACCAAAAAGTTAGTTATCAAATTAAGTTATTGATATGACAAACTGTCATCAGAGAATATTCTTCCCAATTGCTTTAAAAAGGTATTATAAATTATGCATCTTAAAACATTATAATTTCTAGAATCAAACAATTTATTTGATCCAACGAAAACTTATGAAGCTATAATAACCGTTAATACGAAGAACACAAAAAGGCGACGACAGATTTGTACTGAAATGTTTACGAGAAAGAGACGTTCGTTATGACAAGCACTGTAAAGTATAAAGTGAGTTAATATACTCGTTCATTAATGAAAATGTTTACTTTATGGAATTTCTTAGTGACGTACATATTTATCAGACTAGTTTCTTAATATTTTGGTAATTTGTAGATGATCATGTGTTGCAACTAGATTTTTTATTGAAACTGTATTAACATCGATTATTATTATTTGTCAGAATAGGTAGGTATACTTATCCAAGAAACCGGAAAGAACCGGAGTTACCGACATAGCTTGCAGCGTAAGCAAACTGAAGTGGCAGTGGGCTGGCCATGTTTGTCGAAGGACCGACGGCCGGTGTAGCATACGAGCCCTGGAGTGGAGACCGCGTATCGGCAAACGTAGTGCGGGACGCCCCCAGCTAGATGCGAGCTAAAGAAGGTGGCTACTGGATGCGGAAGGTGGAAGACAGGGTGTTGTGGCGCAGCCTCGAAGAGGTATGTCCTATGTCCAGCAGTGGACTGCGATAGTCTGAGTTGATTGATTGATTTATTGACCCAAGAAAAATGTAGTCACCAACAACAGCAGATTTGCTTACAGACCCAAAACTCAAATGTCATCTCAATGAGTGTGTGTTGTATTCGCCTAGCCAGAACCTAGTAGATACTACTAATAAATATGTATCGGTATTCCTAACACAACCAGTTATCTGCGAGAGCTTACCAAGTCTTGAAAACCAAACCTTTGGCGAACAAGCTGATCAGCTTTAATTTAATTATGTGTAAAAAAATACCCGGCAACAGCCACTGTGTAAAGGGCATGGCACAGATCTTAAAAACTCCTCAGTAAGTCACATCGTCAAAGTCGCTATAAATAAAGCGAAGCGGGGAAGGTTCAAATGAATTCGCCATTCAATATCACGCTACATTTTCTTTTAATCTGTTTAAATGACGACAAATTTACTGCTACAGATTTTCATTTAACGTTCTGAATATTTTCGTCCGTTTTTTAGTGGCCCGCGTCGGAATTGGGAGAACGATTCGTGGAAAATCTTCTTTTTTCGGTTTGTATAAGAGATCTTCTGCCTGTAATCATGTTCTTTTCTTTTGAGCAGTCCCTTTCAGTAACAAGAACAGCTTGGGATATTGCGTTTTGGGTAGTTTTTAGGCACTGTGCGATTTTTTGACGAAAGTGACTAAAAAGTCATAATTATGCATCAAAAACAGTGGGCACACACGACGACACATCTACCTTATACATTCCCAGTTTTAACTGACCTCGCATCGTATAGGCTTTTCGTAAAATGGGAAATCAGCCAATACCGGAAATGTATAGCTTGATATGTCACCGTGCCGGCGATAGTGACCCCTTCGATCATGATGATTCAAAATACTGATGCTTTCCTCCAATGAACGCTAAAAACTTTTAATACACAAAGCTTTAACGTGTTTTCTTCTTGGGTTAACTCACAGTTTTATCTGTCAATAAATTTGATAGGTATGAGCTATTTTAGGACAGTTAGGCCCGTCGTCCATGATGCTTCAATAACCAGAATGTCACAGCATTAGTATTTCAATCGTGGACCGTACACGAGACTTCTTTTTTTTTTGCCTACGGTTTATCCCACTGCTGGGCAAATGCCTCCCCTTGTTTCTTTCCTCCCTTTCTTGTAAGATCTCTGGCCATGTTGGCCTTGCAAATGTTGCCACATCGTCGCAAGATTTGCCAACGGGCAATGAAGCGCAGCATAATAAGTGTTATTCGTACAGATCGAATTAGAAACACCGAGCTGCGCTCCATAACTCAAGTAGCGGATGTAGGAGAAAAACAGCTAGGCTGAAGCTAGAGTGGGCCGGACACGTTTCACAAATGCACCCGAAGGCGTGTTTACTAAATGTACCTTGTGGAGCCGTCAGTGACGTCACGGACCTGGCCGACTTCGGGTATGATTAGGAGATCACATTTTCAAGCGACTACCGCTGAATGTACCTTACCAAGACACCGCTACTCGGGTATATTTAGTAGCACCAGTCAAATTAATCATTACTAAATATACCACTTTTCAATAATATAACTTGCTTGGAAAATTTCGGGATTGGTGCATATTGCGAGTATTTAGGATGGGGAAGATCACGTGGCGGGTCTGAGTTGGTTTACAAGTAATAATAATAAGACGTAGTCGACGGAGCCCAAGTCGGGGTGCCCCAAGTCCCGAGCTCGCTTCGCTCGCTCTTGGACCGACTTACGAGTACAAAGCGGTCCAGTACAGACTATGGATGTCTGTTGTAATATACAGTCTGGCATTACGCGGCCGTTTACATAGTAGTATGTAATCACGCAACGCTAGGTCCTAAACATACCCGATTGTGATACTCCAACTTGGGTATATTTAGTAGTTAGAAATTTTGAAAGTCTCATGCTAACTATACCCGACCCAACCCTAAACCTTACGGGGAGTTTTCACATAAGGTACATTTTTTAAAGACGCCACCCGGAGTGATGGGCAAAAATCGTCACTCGCTGGACGCCTGAGGGAGAAAATCACCGTCGAGGTAGACCACGGTGATGTTCAAAGGTGGTGCGTCGATGTAACACGACTTACATTATTAACTAGTTTCTGATTGGTTGCGTCCTACTGTGATATTCTGGCTAGTTTTCGGTAATTTGAGTTTGTAACACGTTACTTTTGAGTTGCGTCGTGGACTATCAGTCCTAATCGTAACAACCATTTCTCTGAAATGAACTTCGTATTCGCTTTTCATTGCTCGTTTAGTTAGACGAGTCTCATAATGAAGTGTTATTTAGCCGGCAACATGATCGGTTTGCGTTCGTTTGTCGGCTCTTAATATGGCATGTCGTGTTAATTTGTTTTTAGATGAGATTCTGGCAACTATTTAGGAATAGCAGAGAGATTGGCTTCGGATAAGTTTAACTCAGTGATTGTCACTAATACAAAGCTTAGGAAATCGATTCGCAATGAGGTGTAGGAAAACAGGAGCTGAACAGGCTTAAATAAAGTAGTATTCAAATTTAAATAGAGCACCTGACATGAACTCTGTAAGGGTAAAATCATTCTTTTACAATATTAAAAAATAAATCTACATAATCATATAAATATTAATTAAATACATAATTAGGTAGGTAATTGTTATCTCGAAACATATATAGGTACCTAGTTATAAAGGTACTATATTTACTTGTGCGGTCATTTGTACATGGAATGTATATAGGGTGGCAGGGACATCAACGCGCAAACTGTAACCATGAATTCAGCACATTATTATAGCGATGAACCCCACCGGTTAACAAAAAAAAAATGGTGGTTTCATAGAAAACGGTATGGAACGGCAATTTTTCTAATGTTACTAAATCCATGGTAACAGGTTGCGCGTCAATGTCTCTGCCACCCTGTATACTCTTATCTTCGAAGGCGAGTGAACATATTTAAAATAAGCATTATATAAATTTACCGTAGGAGACAATTCAACCACAACCTAAAACTAACTCCAACTGAAAAGCGAAATATCATCCGTCTGTCAAAGTTCAAACGTCTTGGTTTCCTATCTTCAGTTTGCTGTCAAAAACAATCACCGCTGAAGCTAGTTTGATTACAAAACACACCTTGTACAATCACATGACGTTATTGAACCTATTTGCTTTCCCACGTCGGTGTCCAAGCGACTAAACAGTTTAATACACGGCTAACGTTTAATGAACTAGTCATTAGCTCTGAATTAAGGTTAACGCTTCCGTGTTTACAACTGTTTATTTACACTGTGGTGCCATGAATTTGGGTATTGTTAAAATGAAGTTAAGGAGGCAATGAGGTTAAATGGTTTGTGAATGGGTGCTGTTTCTTTTGATCTAATCTTGTAGAGAGGTCAGAATAAAAGTACTTACAACACTGCGATTGCTAATCCGATGGTAATCTTCATTGTGGCAATAATGATTCTCTAGCCGATTATTGCTGCAATCAGGATTGAAGACCAATCCTGATTGCCGAGGCAGTAGCTTGCATCTAGCAACTGCCCCGTTGGTCTTAGTGCCCATACACATGAGTGACACGTGGCAGTGACGAGTGTCGAGGACTGCCGTCAACGTTTGTCGGCGGCACGACAACGCGTCGGCGGCTGCCGTCAACCACAATGTGGTTGACGGCAGCCGCCGACGATGCTGCTCGTGCAGGAGCGGCACGTTGTCGATGGTTGCAGTTGCCTCTATCGTTGACGCGTGGTCGCAAACGCAAAGTATTATTATTCCTATGTGGTTTTTCCCGTAGTCTGGATTTGTCTGTTTAAAACACAGGTTTAAAAGCTCGTCCCCTACTTAGGTAGGTGCAGTAAGCTAGTAAGTCGAATATCACTGTTACTTTTACCTATCATCCGAAATGATACAAAATGGCTGTGCGTATATGTGTATAATATATTCTTTTTTTTTTTTTTTAATAAAACCTTGCCCCACACTAGGAATTTCTCCTATGTCGAGGTGCGTTGCCTCCGGGTGCGTTTACAGATATATAAACTCACATACACAAACAGCCAGACCCGGAACAACTAATTGTAGGTCATACAAATATTTGTTCCGTGCGGGAATCGAAACCGCGACACGCAGCGCAGCAGTCAATCGCTTAACCACTGCGCCAACCGTGCCGTCAATATATGACATATATGAACGTAAACGTGGCAAAAGGAGTATGTAAGGATCGTAACAGGTGGCGTTTTTTGTTTCTGCCTACCCCCATGGGATGGCGTGAGAATATTATGTATGTCAATTTTATAGCAGTAAAATATAATAATAATAAGTTTATTTATTTTCTCTCACAATGGTTTCGTAGCACTTAACAGGTTTAAACTATATAAATTGTGAGAGCTGGTCCCTGAACTAGGTTTTTAGAAAAAACCGGTGTTACATTAAATTCTGTAATGAATATTTCGCTTTATAATGATGATTAAAAAAACTTAAGTGTTTATTAATATTTGTTGCTGACAGTACCTATAATACAATTAATGATCGTATACCTGGCGAAATCCTCTGGCTACTCTTCAGCGGAGTACAGGTCAGTCGCTCACGCGCATCGGTAGCGGGAGGTTGCTAAATTGGCCTAATCACAGCAATGGTTAAGTGTGCTAAATGTGCCAAAGTGGTTACGAAAAAAAACCCTGGACTACAGTGTAGTAAGTGTAGCAAATGGCTTCACAGTGTTTGTTCATCGCTAACTTCTGAGCAGCTAAGTGCATTGTCGAGTGCGGACTCAGTAGATTGGAAATGCCGCAATTGCATTGGTTCAAAACCAAAACGAATTTCGTGCATCCTACCTGATGCCGAGGATGACGATTCAGACCAGGAAGGAGGTGGTGTTATCCCCGTTCCAGACAAGGATGCTATCCTTGCGATATTCCGCCAAGAAACTCGTGAAATAATCAAGAAAGAATTGCAGTCTACCCTCGAATTTTATTCTAAGAAAATCGATGACTACGAACAAAAGATGAAGGACTTCGAAATGCGTGCGAAGCTGGTAGACAATCAATGCAAAGACCTGCAAAACAAGATAAAAAATATAACTTTACAGAACGATGTTCTTGAACAAAAACTAAACAAAATGGAACAAGCGTTAACTCACAACAACATTGAGATTTGTGGAGTGAGTGAAAAGGAAGACGAAAATACCCTACAGATTGCCTTATCGGTTTGCAAAAAGCTTAATCAAAAATCTGAAGACATCATCAAAGTCTACAGGAAGAAAAAGACAAACGACCGCCCAACGGGCAAAAGTCCGTCGCCAATCATCGTGTCCCTGCGTGATAACGGCCGTGACTGTTGGATCGAGGCGTCGAGAACCACGACCATGACTGCTCGTGACATAGGGGAAGAGAATGATAAAATGATCTCCATTCGCGAATCTCTGAGCCCCACAACAGCGTTTCTCCTGTGGAAAACAAAATCCCTACTAAAAGACAAGGAGCTGTGTAAATATGTGTGGTGCAAACATGGGTCTATTAAGGTGCGTAAGCAAGATGGAGATAAACAAGTCTACACCGTGCGCTCAAACAGTGACATCGAAAGAATTGCCAAAGAACTGCAAAATAAATAATAGGTATGCACACCACAACGGAACCGTCAGTATGTCCTGTCATTGTAAGTAATACCTACATTTAAGTTGTCAACATCAACTGATTCTTATGATGAATAATCACACGGATTCACTTTTATTAAACACTACACACAATTCATGGAATGATTTTACCTGCGACATACGACCGGAAAACAACGAATTACTATTGTTACATGTCAATATAAGATCATTGATAAAAAATCACTCGCATCTTGAGTATATTATATCTGATAGCCCAGTGATTGTACACCTGATTATAGTTACGGAAGTTAATATCAAAGATTCAATAAGCATGTTATTTAAACTACAGGATTATTCAATGCACACGGAGTTACGACAAAATAGAAGAGGAGGTGGCATTATTATTTACGCGCATAAAAGTATATCATTCTTACGACTACCAAGTAATGTTTTGAGCTTTGAGTGTATTTGTGGTGAAGTGGAGTCTTTTGATGGTTATAAAACGACTTTATGTTCTGTATACCGGCCGCCGCACTTGAATAAAAGTATGTTTATAAGTGAAATATCGCGACTATTATGCAGGTTTCCAGTACAAAACAACTGTATTTTGATTGGTGATACCAACCTAGATATAAGCAATACTAACGATTCTATTGTTCAACATTACCTTAACTCACTTCATGAACTGGGGCTAGAATGCTGCATTTCACAATTCACTAGAATAGAACAAAGTGTAAATAACGTGTCCAAATCTTGCATCGATCATGTATTTGTTCGTGACGTCGGTACGCTACACAGCCGTTCAATGCGATCAGCTGTCGTACTAAATGCGATAGCAGACCATTTCATGATCGGTCTCGCAATTACTAGTTCTACCCCACAAAAACGCCGTCAAACTTTTATTAAAATTAATAACGATAAAGTTAAAGAAAAACTGAGTTCAGTTGACTGGTCCCCGGTTTTTAAAATGAGTGAACCAAACGAAATTGAAGGTTTTATTAGTAGCACTTTTCAAACAATCTACGACAATAGTAGGCAGCAAGTAACAGTAAATATAAATAAACGCTCTGAATGTAAATGGATATCAGATAAACTCAAATACATGTCAAATAAAAAAAAAGAGCTACTAGAAATATGGAAAGCAGATGTGAGTAATAAAATAAATAGAAATATTTATAACAAATACAGAAATAAAACTAATAGATTATTATGTAAGGCTAAAAATAAGTTTATAAAACGAGACATTTGTAATAACTTTCAAAATAAAAAAAATGTATGGGATATAATTAACCGACTTACAGGCAGAATTGTAAAGGCAATAGACGACATAATCTTAAGATCTTTTAGATTGAAACCTACGATAATATCAAATAAGTTTGCTGATGATTTCGGCACAAATGTAAAAAAAGTTTTGTCTGTGTGCAATCGGCCGATTCTTGACACGAAGTCGTACACTAAACTCTCAAATGTTTCCATTAGATTCAAAAAAATAAATGACGAAGTAGTAAATACGATTATAAGAAACCTCAATGACAAAAAAAGTGCGGGTTTTGATCGAATTAGAGCTAAAGATATTAAATTCATATCTAATGAAATCACGCCGGTCATAACACATCTCATTAACAGCTGTATATCAAAGTCTGTTTATTCAGATAACTTGAAAATTGGCATAATTAGACCGATACATAAAAAAGGCAGTTTTACGGACACTAACAACTACAGACCTATAACGATACTCTCTTGCATAGATAAAATTATTGAAAGATATATAGGGAGTGTGGTGAACGACTTCTTGTCAAGTAATGGCATAATTAATGAAAAACAATTTGGCTTCCAGAAAAATAAAAATACTACACAATTGTTGTCACAGTTTACAGATGAAATTAATGATTTTCTCAACTGCAAAAAGCATGTAATAATGATTATGATTGACTTCAGCAAAGCCTTCGATACGCTAAATTATGATGTACTTTATAGAAGGTTGTGGCAGAGTGGTATACAGGGTCCAATGTTGGAGTGGTTCAAAGATTATCACTTAAACAGATACAACGTCGTTAGCATAGCGGGCGCTCATAGCGACATGATTCCAACAGAATTTGGCACAGCCCAAGGATCGATCCTCGGACCGACTGAGTATCTGATATACGTAAATGATATGTGTAACCTCTTCCAGCATGCCTCTGTCTACCAATTTGCTGACGACACATGTCTTATCACAGCTCACAGAGACCTGAGTACTGCGGAGAGGCTGATGCAAAGTGAGTTTGACTTACTATGCAAATGGGCTCATGATGTTGGTTTATCAATTAATTACCAAAAGACGAAACTCATGCACATATATTCACCATACTTAAGAAATGGAGGAACACCAAGAGTTGTGGCTCATGAACACCAATGCATGCACCAGTGCTTAGATGTCTGTGACTGTAAGCCTATTGAAAATGTTAAAGAACATGTTTATCTGGGGCTTAAGATAGATCATAGATTTAATTGGGGCCCACATGTAGACTATGTATGCACTAAGCTTAGGGCTATAATGTCTAAATTACGCATATTAAAGCACAAATTGCCTTATAGGACCCTGCGATTGTTGTACATGGCATTGGCCGACTCTGTTATTAATTATGGTTTAACAAGTTATGGAAGAACTTATAAAACGTATCTTAAAAAAATATATAATATACAGATAAGGATGTTAAAAATATTGGTACCATATAAAATTAAACTTAAATATAAACCAGATTATGATATGTTATTTAAATATTGTAAAATCATAAATGTGTTCGACAAAGTTAAATTGGCGATTGCCTCTGATTACTCTGTATTTATGAATAAACTGCAGAAAACAAAGAGACCAAACTTTGTTCGTAACCTGTCGTACTTGCCTACATATAAACTGCCAAAGATTAATAATGAATATGGTAAGAGAGCCTGGACGTACGCCTTGCCTGACATTCTAAATAAACTACCAAAGAAAATTGCCAAAAAATTAGAAGACAAAAAACCTCAACAAATTAAAAATATCTTAAAGGTCTATTTTACTGTGGGGAAGTTTGGAATGGAGGATGTCAACGTGTAGGTTCTCAGCCTATGTCTAGCCTATTAAAAGTGAGCAACTCTAAAATAATCTTATAGCGCACTTAATCTTATTTAAATAGATTGAGCGCTATTTTGTATGTTAAAAATATGAAAATTGCATGAAATAAATAGTTTGAAAAATTAAATTAGGTGTGATTTTACATCATGTAATTTGATAAAGTGATCACAATTAAATGTACCTTCTTGCTGTAGGTAGGTACTGCAATCGTCAATCCATCTACCAGTCTTGATTGTAGCTTTATTATCATCTAGCTAGTGTTCATTGAAATGGCCTATATTAGGTATTCAGTGGATGACTGATGTGAATCACGTGCCTGAGTTAAGGCCAATTTATACTGTGACAAGTGTGGATGATTAGTAAGAGTTATGGAATGAGTATAAATACATGTTTTCGTTGGTGTATTGGCGTGTGCTAGCTGAAATTATGTCAAATAATTAAATTTAATGTTTCGTGTTTCGTAATGTTAATTACTTATTTAAATAGAGTCAAGTTCTTCTAACTGAACAGACAGCTGTGCTGCTGGTGGGGAGTTTTTTGAGGCACTTCTTCTTCTCAGCTAAAGCACTAGGAAGTGATGAAGAGCGGGCGTTTTGGAGGACTGTCTTATGTAATTTTTACGTTCAAAAGTGCTGATTCTCAGCCTAGTTTGAATAAATGACTTTTAATTTGATTTTATTTGAGAAAGGAAAATGAATGGTTTACATTACATTAGTTGAGTGTATTAGTTTATAATTTTGTAACTTTTGATGTTTATTGGTAAAATATGGCTGAACCTCTTCCCTATATCACCATGTACTGTGGGTTCAGTACATGGTGATATAGGGAAGAGATATTTGCAAAATAAATATCTTTTTCTTTACGCACTACGGCAATTTGCCGTGTTTATAGCCAGTTTATACAAATGTCAGAGAATGACAGTTGTGATTTGATTATACGGCAATATAAGCTGGTATTCAATTTGCTTAGCAATGAATTTTCCTGGCTTTCCTTTTGATCCACTTTAGTAAGTTCGACATTATTGTGTTACAAATATATATTACCTACGCAAGCCTGTTATTATTGAAGATCTCAATAGAAAAGGGCACTGAACTTCGTAGACACTATTTATTTATTCAGTCAGGCTGCAAAGCTAATAAATACATTCCACAATAAATGCTCTTAATCATGGTGAAAACTGTATCAAAATCCATGGTGAAGTTAACGATCTAAGCGGCCATACAGAAAGACGTCTTTGTTTTATAATATACAGATATAAAGACTTGTAAATGCATACATGCTTGTGGCTAAGTTTTTACAGCCGCACGGGTCGATCGATAAGGTTAAGTTACTCTTGCCGCGGTCAGTCCGTGGATGGGTGCCAAGACCATCTTTACATGCCAAGCCCGTCCGCGCCTCGAAAAGCATGCTAAGCCGTTGGTACCGGCTGTCATTTGTTTGATTTTTGACAGTCGTTACAGGTCGTCAGAAGCCCGAAAGTCGGACAACCAGTCTTACCAAGGAGTATCGTATTACCTAGTTACTGGGTTGTGGAGTCAGATAGGCAGTCGCTCCATGTAAAATACTGGTATTCAGCTGCATTCGCTTAGACTGCAAGCCGACTCCAACATAGTTGTGTGAGAGATATACATACAGATGTATAATTTAAATACCTTTGATCCACCTTATTAAACCCTTTTCCTACTATATACATATCTTAGACAAGGCTGTTCGTTACTGAAGATCTCAATAGAAAAGCTCACTGAACTTCGTAGGCACTGGAAGACAGTTACCACATTATTCAGCCAGGCTGCAGAGCTATCCATCAGAAGGGCGACGTTCGGTTGGCATGTCTGATTGGCTACGGTACCCTGCCGTACGTTATCTCTACTTTCGTGTTGGCTCTCGGTTCTTGCTAACCAATCAGTAACAAGAACCTCATTTGTTTTAACAACATCAGACTTGGGTTGTATTTGTATGGTAATATGATGTCAACTTGATGTATCTTGTGATCATAAGGCATCATTAGTTGTATCCTTTGAAAACAAGGTTTAATTTTCAAGTTGAGAAAAACCCGAGTTTTCCTATTAGGAAATCTTTAGAGGTAGGCACTGTGTTTGAAATTGTGTAAGTATGGGGTACCTAAATAAAGATGGATTTTCCTTATTGTTTTCGGTGAACTGTGACTATTGACACACAGAAGAAAACACGTGTAACTAAATGATAAATAATAGCCCACATGACTGAGCACCTCTTTAATATTCTATCAAAAATGTCAGTTGCTGTTTCTGTCTTACAAAAATACTCACACCTTCTTCCTATGGGCGTCGGCAAAAACTAGAAAACGCCACCTGCTACGATGTTTACATACTACTTTTGTTTTTGTCTTTTGTCTTGATACACCTCACCATTTATGTAGTCCCAGAAGAGAAGAAAATCTATTCAATAAAATTCAGTGCAGCGTTAAAATAACGTGAGTAAATAATGTTTACCAATGAAACACACGTCACTTTTAATTATAACCCTCTGCTTCTAAACATTTCTCATACGACTGGCTTAAACACCTCCTGATTACCATTAATTTGGTTTGGACTCGCCACTTCTCTGTGACAAACACAACAAGGTATAATGAGACATAAGACGGGCAAGCCCGTATGCCCCCCGTCACGTCAACATCAGGTTCTGCTATTCAATACAATCGCTTATTGGCTGTATAATAGTTGTATGACTGACAAGCCCGCATCACGAATGAATACAATGTAATGTTATATTGATAATGTCTTTTGGTGTTACTTTTAAAGTTCCTGGGTTTGGGAAACGGTTACTGGTTGTTTAATTTCATGACAGGCTTAAAAAATTCTGTTGGGTTAATTTTTTTTTTCAATGTTTTTATGTAGCGAAAAGGATTATGGAAAGGAAATAACACCACAACTTCCGTGGAAATCACAAATTAATCTTAGGAGTTATACCTTTTTAAATTATTGTGTCTGTGCTTTAAAACGTGTTTGAGAAAAAGCCCTTGGCTTTCTCTTGAAGTTCGTTTTTTAAACCTAGATACTAATTTGACAGGTGTACTATCAAATACTAAAACACGAAAACACAAAAGACTTAAATGGCAGATTAGTATCTGGGATTAAAAACGAACTGTAATACCTGATTATAATGTTTTGAAGTAGTAACCAAAAAAACAAAAACATGTTTAAATCTTGCAATTTTTTTCCTCTATATAAACAAAGGAAGTACCATCAATGTTCATTACAGTCGTTTTGTAGGTTTGCCAAACGAACAAAGTTGTTTGAATTTGTAAGGTTTCCAGAGTCGTAAGTATTATTATTTATAGAGAAGCCGTATGAACCTGTCCGTCCGGTCTGCCAAGGTACGATTGATTTATATTTATGCACGTGTATTTATACCTACAAATACTTATAAAAATAATGCTTTAAACTTTAGATGATCATACTCGTAATACAGCGACACAAGTGACGTAACTTTCATGCAGTTTCGACGCCAATGGGCAGCCAAAACAGGAATCGTTATGCGTAGATACTAAGTACCTACCATGTAAATATCAACCTGAAGGGTGTGACAATAAGTAAAACATCAATACTAAATGCAATAAATTATCCTACTAATAAACGCGAACAACTCACTCCTTTTCCATAAACACCGCACAAAATCAGTACTAATAAACAAACAGAACATACTCACTACATTACATCTCTACACAAAACTCATAAATCAATTCCCAACAATACATACAGAACATAGTCCTTCCAGTTAGATTCGCGAATATAACAAAAGTATGAAAATGAACGAGGTGGGCCATCAATCATAGGGGTACAAAATTAAACGTCACACGCGTGTTGGACCCTGGACCTCGGAGTGGACGCGTGTGGCGCAGGTTAATGATGATACAGAGGTTACTTAAGAGAATCTTGTTGTTGCGAGAAATATTCTTATAATGAATCGTATGAATGAAGATTAAGAAGTGATGGACTAGGCAGAAAATGGAATTGATGAAACTAGGGAGATAAACGAAAATACTAAAAATGTACACAGAGGTACAAAAGTTAAACACAATAACGAAAACGTAAAATTAAAAAAATCACTATCCTCTATGTCTTTATTATATAGATATTATAATCACTAAAATATTGTTATAAATGTAGGCGCTAATAAATAAAAAATAAGCTCAAATTGATTAATAAAGTCTTTTGTTATTTATTATATAAAGACAACAGATAGTAAAGCAACATTAACTAATGAACCCGAAAAAAATTCCAACGTTACCTGTATAATCCTAAGAAACATATCTAAAAGGAAGGACATCACAGAATTAATCACGCATGCGTCACGTCAACGGTTCAACACCCACAAATTAACGTTTTGCATGTATTCTCTATAATTTCACAGTAACCTACATTCTACAATCATCAACGACTCATTAATACTACATGTGTCTCATCAAAAGACAGAATTCCTCCTTCACTCACCGTTATTAATATTGTATCAGCATAATTATTTTCATCCTTTTCAAGATCAAATGTGACAGGATCATAATTAGATTTATTATCACCAAGTGAATGTTCTAAAATGATTTTGTATTATAATTTTATTAACACGCTATGACAAATTGTCTTGTGAATTGCATTATGTATTCAATGAACGTCGTTTGTCAATGTGCGTATATTTTAGATATATATTTTCTTGTTTTAATTCCAGTTGCCACTAATATAATTTTGATTGCAATATCAATTAGTGTCAAGGTAGTCCTGTGTTTGTTTAGAAGGCACACAATCGAAATCAATTGTAACGAAATAATGCGAAATGCCAGCTGCCTACCCTGTTCGACAATTCCATATGCATAATTCAGAGGTTTTAGTATTAAAATAGGCCTTCGCTAATAGTGTCTGCTCCAGCGGTTGTGTCGAAAATATTTCAATGATTGGAGCAAAAATGTTTCATAATTCTGGAATTCTGAAATGAAGTACCTCGAATATTTGTAGTAGTAAAGTGTACGTTCAGAAATATTTTATTTTGTATAAAATTTTAAACAGAGCTTTCAATAAAAATCACATGCATGCTTTGTTAGAAATTTTCTAGAAAATGTTGATTAAAAGCATATAAGCATGCTCCACTATTTTATGTTCTCACTAATACAATTCTGATTGTAGAACTAATTTATGTCAAGGCGAAACTCTGTATTTACAGGCTAAATTACCATATTGGAACTACAAAGACAGTAATCAATCAAGATAATTAGGTAGGTACGTTAACAAATGAGTGTTATTAGGAAAATAATAATACAATAATAATATAATAATTTTATTAAAGCTCTGCCTACAGGCAGAGCTTTTATTACACAGGTCTATTAAAACGATTATAATACATATTATATGATCTCATTTAAAGAATAAAAGTATTCATCAAATCTGTTAAAAACGGTTTCATGCGTTGGCAGACGCTTTGATCTAACTCGAAATCTACAATTACATTTGACATTTCAATTATAATTGACTCTTCATAATCTACCTTAGGTAGGTAATTTACAGTAGGTAGATATGTTTGATATATTACTGAATAATATACTTATTAAGCTCCGAATACATCCCACGCTTAGAAGTCGTGGCGAACTTTCTTTGCCAGCTGGATTTAACTCCCTTGGGTGATCTTGTGCTCAGGTAGATATATATACTTGAATTATTTCTATCGAGTGTTGACACACGGAAAGTCGGTTTCCACAGAAGTCTTAGAAATACATCCTTAGATAGAACGACATTCTCAAATTCAGTTTTCAAATTTTTTAGCATGTCCCACAGGTTATCCTCAATTGCGAGTCTGAGATTGGAGATTCTATCTCAGTCGAGTTTGTAGAATATATTTCTAGAGTTAGTATCAATAAATTCGCAGATTTGCGTCTCACCGTGCCTCACACTTCGTTTTAAATTCAAATTTTGGGATTCTGTAACTTGGCAGTCAATCAGGAAATTTTTATGTGATATCCACGTACTAAAAGTTTTGGATCAAGCAAAAGCTAAGTTGAAAAACCTAATAGGTATGAAAATTAAATATGCATTTGGGTTTTAACGACCCAAATATTTAATTTTTAACTCAGTAGTTTTCTTACACACAGTGCAAATCACATTGGTATTTTGGACAGATATAAATAAAATTCATACAAAATAACCCTACTGTTCCAACTGCAGAACACCGCAGTAATACTATACCTAACCAATCGAATTTAACACGATCATTCTCACCTTAATTCAACGATAAACCACAGAACAGATAAACACGTGTTACCAGCATGCGGAACACATAAATAATACGCTATATTCAACTTAATCCATGATAATGGTCCAACATATAAAATAATACAGGTTAAAATTATAACGTTGAACCCATAAAGGGGGATTAAAAGGACGAGCGTTGACGGAGAGTAACACCCGCTTGAATTACAACTGGGACCAATGTTATGTATGTTACAGTTTTGGTTGCATTATTGGAAACCGTTTTTGAAGCAACAATAAAGGGTTATCACTTAAGTCTTGAGTTTATGTTGTGATTTTGTGAGACTATTTATTTAAGGGTGTTTGTGAGCATAGAACAGTGTGATGCATAAAAAAGTTAGTAGAGTCTGAGTTTAAAAAAAAGTCCTGTATGATATTTTAGTAGCAATATTGATATCAAAACATTTAACTTCTTGTATTATTATTATTAGCTTGTGATGTCCCACTGCAGGGCAAAGGCCCCCCTACTCTATTTCCACTTCTCTCTGTTCAAAGCTTGTTTAATGAGTTCTTGTTGAAGGAGTCCAGCTCATCCCGCCATCAACTTCATGTCTTCTTGAATTTTAATCTTAGGTGCCGACCTGATGATACCTAACGGTTAAGCCTTAAAATATGAATCAACACTTTGTAAAAGTTTCTTCATTAAAAGTCGAAATAATCAACATGACAAATGGTTTTAAGCAAAATATTTTACGCCCGTAAATTATAACCAATTCCGTTTGGAATAAAAATAATAATCACCAAGCTGAGAAATTATTAAACAAATACAAAAGTGAATATATCACGCGGCGCATCAAAGCGTCGACGATGATATATTTGTATCGTGCGCACGCGCAAGTAAATGGGACCGTATAAATCAATCGGTAAGGCAAAGACTATAAATAAAATGTATGATTTTTAATTTTGGACTGATTCCTTTTTCTTGACTGAAAGTTCTGGCATCTGATAATAAGACTATATTTCATAAATATTACAACACTACACTAAACAAACAACACACGCAACCATTAATTTCACAATTAAGTTGTTAGCCAGGTGCGGTATTTTATGACGTTTAAATGGCATCATGATTCTAGTGTGAGAGAGAGAGATGGAGCTATACATGACCTATTGCACCATCTCTTTTAAGGACTGCAATCATAATGGTATTTATACTTCATAATACGGCCCCTGGTAAGACCTGAGATTGAACTATAAATAAACAGTAAGCAATTACTTTTATAATTGTAATAATGAGTTTTCTTTCATAACGAGCCGTGTGCCCAATGGAATTTTGCATCGGCAAAAATGACGAACTTTCATCCCCTATTCATGAGTTTTCAAAAATATTTCCTTACTGCTTCGTTAATTAAGTACCCCTTGTGTAAAACTTCATGATTCTAGACCCAGCGGCTTAGGCATTGCGTTTTCTGTCAATGAATTAATTTAAGATTTTTAGTATGTACCTAGATATTATAATCTTCATAATTTTATCATACACTTTGGATTTCAAAGCGTACAATAAGATAAGGTAAAAAGAAATTGTTAACTTCATAATTCGCACCGAAAAAGAAAGATAAAATTGTTAAGCCCAGAACGTTCAACGGTTGATGTCCCTTCTACGTGAACTACTCTTTGCCAACCCAAATGCACGCCGTCCGTGCGACGAGGGGGCGGGACGCGCACGTTCATAACTTACAAATCGTAGCAACGCACAAATTAATTGCTTCGAATTCGACGACCATACATCATAAATCAACATTCGTTAATCGCTGTACACAGCATAACACTCCCCTATTCAAAACGATACCAGCAATGTATTCCGAAACAGGATCACATTTTTCAAACGTCGTATCTATTTCAATCAGCATTAATAGAAAAGTAAATAAATCTTCGAAGGTGTCGATATTAAGGCCAAATGGGGGAGATATTAACTTTTATTAGTGAGTTCTAAAGCTAAGCCATAAATGTTAATTAGTAGAGATGCTAACACTCTCATTTACGGGTGTTGACAGTTTGCCAAAGACTAATTAATTAGAATTGGACAATCTATAGAGAAATGTTTAGAATGGAAGAACTCTGCAGTGTGTATATTTGTTATTGTGGTATCCGGTACCAAGAAAATAATATAATAAGTTCTGGAACGAATTAAAATTATAAATTATTAAGGTGTTTTTATCAAACACCTTTTTTTCAGCATCGTAGTCAGACATTTTGTAGTAAGACACGCCAAGCTTTTAACCCGCTATCTAAAACCTTATAAGCAGGTACACGTAAACTTCCGAGCCACTCCAGTAAGACGGAAGTAAAATAAAAGTCAAAAAAGATCGAATGCTAAACGAATATTATAGGCACTCGCTGACATTGGAATGAAGAATATTGGATTTACAGACATGATTCAACTTTCCGTGTTTATTGAATAAATAATACTGATATACTTCTGAGCGAAATACATTTTTAAAAGGTGTTAGAGGAAATAAATAAATGCAGAACGTAAATCTGCTCAATTTTCTCTCGTTACTCGCATATATGTAATTAACTTTTTGGGAAAGTAAAGGCTTGATAAATAGGTTTAAGCATAGCAACATGTACCATACAAGGTCAGATCTACCATAAATAATCACAGTCTGGTACGGTCAGGCTTGTCCAGTTTGGTTAGGTTTGCCAATAAATTTAAATCAGTTATCTCCAAATAATTAAGTAATTTGCAGGCTTTGGTTGCAACAGTAGGCAGCTAGCAGGTTAGAACAACAAGCAACCCTGCAAGTATATATAATCTAATCTTCAGCTCGTTCTAAATTACCCAGACATTTCAATACCTCTATCAGCTGTCTGGCATCATGCACTAGCTCATGTAAATATTTATTTTACACGAGTGCTACCCCTATTTATCTGAGATAGCGCCGCAGATCACATTTCACGTAGGTTTGCTGAAGAAATCCAATCTTAGCCCGCACAATGTGGGAAGTACCGGAGACCTCACAATAGTCTGCACACATCCCACTGCAGCTTGCAGCGTGTGTTCTATATTCAGTTTATTTTTATTTAACTGTGAGCTGCACTTTATTTTACTGTATTTGTACTGAGCTATCTATGACTGCATGGATAAAAGCTGCAGTTGTTTCTATTTGAATTACTTAATTATAGCTGAATAGTACCTTTTATACTCCCATTTTGCATCTAAAGAGAACTAAATATTTACACATACGTGCACCTTGCTATGTAAATGCAAAGAGCATAAACCGGGACGCGTTATTGCGAAACGCTGTTTGTTTTAATGCGAACTCTGTCGCGATGTTATCGTTCTCTATAATTGAATTCTGCCCGCCTGTCCTGCCAGATGTCTTCGCTGCTGTCTCGCAGAGGTACGTTGCTATGAAATATTTGATAGGCGCCCGCTTCTGGATATGAAACTGGTCGGAAAGAATGTTCTTGTTTTGATCAAATTGATTTTTGTGGTTAACGGATGTAGTATCTTGTTCGAGATTTTTAAAACGTGGATAGAAAGCCGCAATTATTTTGATACATTCTTCCTTACAAGCTCATCCCTACCTCATACTGAGGCCTCCATCATTGCTAAATTGTTATTGATTGACATAGCTAGATGCTTGCAATGTATGACTAATATAAGTATAACGTTTTTATCCTCATTAAATTATTGTATGAATATCTTTTAAAATATTCTCTGAAACAAAAGCTTTGAGATCTTCGTCTCAAAATTCATATACGATGAATTCACAAAAGTACACCTCTACCTACACGTCTTCACTTTAAACTTTTACAACATTCTTAGCTCGCATATTATGTAAATCGCATACCACGTTTAAACATAGCACTCTAGATTCCTAAACATTCAAGCTCGATGTCTAAACATCCCGACACAGGATTCAGAGATTTTTATTTCTCACGTCACGTAGGTATTCTATGTGCAGATATGATTTCCAATACTGCAGGGCAAAGTAAAGCCAGTCATGCATGAACAAAATGTGGATGTTGCTCATCTTGTTCGTTAAAGTTTGAATTTGACCTTACAAAGGTTTTACTTTACAGTGCTTTCTAAAAGTATGGAGCAGTTTAAGCCACAAGAAGGTATACCTACCTCCGTACATATTGGTAAACTTAGGTATTTACTATCCTTTTAAAGTAAAGGCACGTGGGCATATTCGTAAGACGTTGGCAGAATCATCCCAGCGTTGATTTGCTGGATTAATTTTCTCCTCTATGTATTGTTATTTCTCCTGACAAAGTTTATTTACATTATATGTATGTATGTACTAGCTGCGCCCCGGGGTTTCACCCGCATAAGTTTCGATCCCGTGGGAATATCGGTATAAAAAGTATCCTATAGGTTAATCCAGGTTATAAACCATCTGTGTGACTTTAATCGAAATCCCGTCAGTAGTTTTTGCGTGAAAGAGTAACAAACATCTATCCATCCATACAAACTTTCGCGTTTATAATATTAGTAGGATACTATCGGTATTTATTCTTTTCCAAGTTATCTTGCCCTTAGGTTGCAAACCTGCCATGTTTTGTCTCTGCGATACCCTAGGGATGACCAGTAGAAAATACCCCAGACATGAAGTCCGCTTCTGTACAGTTTTTTTTTTTACTTGTGCATAATGTTTTAATAAATAAATAATAAATGTACAAGCTTATAAAAGATATACTTAGGTAGATTGTTACCTTCCTATTTATTTCTAGATTGATGACGGTCAATTTGAAGAGATGAGGCTTTGTTAATTATGTTTATACCTTATCGTGGATTCGATTCCCATACGAAGCAACTATTTGTATGACCCCATTATAGTTAGTTCTTCCTAGTTTAGTAAGAAACCAAGTTTCAAAACTATTGGTTCACTAAATCGCATGCTGATTCTGCAACAGTTTTAGTTTATAAAATACTATTAAAAAAGAAAGCAGGTAGAATTATAGGTTTATAACATTTTTGTTTAATCCGCATTGATTGGTCAGCACTTTAAAGAAAATTTTGCTGTTAAAATATTTGCCGTGAAATAACAACAACAAAACAATATGAATGCTCGTTCGAATTATTTTCAGCAGGCTGCCATTAAATAATCCTTTGTAAACTAACTACGATTTGTGAATTTTATATTCGCAATAGTGCACTATACATACGTGCAATTAATGTATTTGCTTTTAACTTTTTGCAATCTTTATTTGAAAACTGCTTTAGTTTTTCATATAAATAAATTATTATCGCCTTGCTTTTTAGGGTTCCGTAGCCAACAGGGAACCCTTATAGTTTCGCCATGTCCGTCTGTCTGTCTGTCTGCGGTTTAGCTCAAAAACTATTGGTACTAGAAAGTTGTAATTTGGCATGACTATACACGTTAAAGACGCCAAAAAACTGTTTTTTTTTTTTTTTTAAACAATTTTTTAGGGTACCTCCCCTACATGTAAAGTGGGGATGATAATTTTTTTTTTCGTCCTTCCCATAGTGTGGGATGTCGTTGGATAGGTCTTTCAAAAATATTTTTATGATTAAGTAAACCGTTCGTGACTTATCAAGCTTTAAAGTACCAATTTTCGTTAGAGTCAAGTGTCCCCCCCCCCTCTAACAACTAAACGATTGTAGTTAGAAATTCAAATGTCACGGCAGTAGTACCTATATATAACGAAGTTTAAAGGAAAACTATCACACTTAAGTGAGCTTTACAAGTTTACGAGTAATAGTCGACCAAACAAGTCTTATCCAAATCTCAAAAAAAAATTAAAACTTTCCGTGCAAATTAGTCGGATCAGGTGAGGCTTTGTATAGGAATTCAAATTAGGTAGGTAGTCGTGTTTAGCTTTTAGTTAGAGCATGGTACGAAACTATCAGTCAGCGAATACGACCCGCACTTGGCTGTTATAAAAACTACGGAACCCTACACTGCGCGTGGCCCGACACGCACTTGACCGGTTTTTTTTTATTTATGTTACTAAAATGCAAAATGACAGATATGAAAATGATGATTTGTGGCTTAAGTATTATTTTTTAAATAAAAGCTTTTGTACGTCCACCCTTAACAGACGTCACGTGTGATGGTACATGAAAATATATGATAAGTTAAAGGAACCTACAGAGACCTACCAGCCTAACAGTCCCTACGACCCTAAGCCCTATAAGCCCTACAGCCCTAACCTATGATATACCTAGTACGTGATAAATAAATATATAAATAAGTTCAGGATGTCTGACCTAAGGTTACAGACGAATTGTAGACAGGATTTCCAGGTTCGGGAAAGGGTAGACTCACTGCAAGTCCCGTAGACTCACGAGATTTATCAGAGATGGCTAAAGGTGTCTTGGCCACAGTGAGGGGTAATGAGACAAGAGTATAAAATTCAAATCTAATTTATTTACAATATGTTACTGCTTATATACTATTTATTTTTGATGCGAGAATGTTCTGTTTGCGGTAGTGCGCAAAGTAACACACGCAAAACCTTATGCTTATGGGTGCATGCAATGGTACAGAGGTCGTGGGTGTACTTAAAGTTGTGTTATAACATTAAAAACTGGTTTCCGTAAAAAAAAAAGTCAGTAAAAGTCAGAACTTTGACATTCAATACCTTCGTAACCAGAAGGTTCCCAGGTACAGATGTTCTATGTCACGAAGTCCGTTTGGCTATGAATGTTGTAAAGCGTGCACATGCACATTGTTTTTGTGTGCGTAACCTCGAGAGCGCTCAGTGTCGATCGGCACACACAAGCGCGCTAGTCGGGATACGTCACTACTACAATCAAAGCCGAACGGACTTCGTGAAATAGAATATCTGTACCTATGGTCCAGTACAAAAAAAATATGAAACTGACGGGGAGTACAGACTCTCGGCTTTGTTAAGTGTCTTTTTACACCCGTTATGAGTAAGTTGTAGACCGTATTTATTATATCTTAACCGACCCCTACTAGCATCTTGGGGAAAGCAATAAGTAAAGTTAGAAATAACGAAGTCATGTTCGCGACGGACTTAATACGAGGCCATGTTCGAAGGGAGCAATGAATTTGATTATTCCTCATAAACCAATGAAAGTCGTTCGAAATAGTTCTACTAAGAGAAAAACGACTCTAGCTTTTGCTGCCAAGTGAATTTCCTGTTCTGTGCCCAGTAGTCAACCCTCAAAATCCTGCGCGTTTATTTCGATAACACGTGTAGGTATGAATCCTCTCTTTTTAAAAATATAGTTAGGGAGCCGGCTGACATGTTGGTTTACAATTTGTTCATGTTTCATAAAAATAGGGATGAAAGTTCAGATCAATGAGATTCGATTTGGTCCAGTCAATTTAGTAGTAGGTACCTATGTCGCTGCATTTTTATTTATGCACTTCAAAAGTGTAAAAAAGGGTACTCAATCATGTGTTTATGTCTGCCATTGGGGCTGCTGTTCAAAATTCCTTCTGATAACGAAGAAAATCGAAAAGGCAGACAGATTTTCCAAAGGCGGTCTGCCTACTATTCGTTTTTTTTTAACTGACCATCAGTCTAAAAGGCAGACATGAACAAATGATTTAGCAAACCTTTTTTTTTTTTTTTTGAGGAGCTGTCAATTAACAACCTATGGCTGTCATCATGGTAGCAGACTCGGTGTTTAATGTTTCTTAATATGCTATAATCATCGATATAAATAATGTCTGCCACATGAACAAAGCATATAGAAATTTTGCCAGTCAGCTCCCTAACTACTCTCTCTCCAATATGTGTACAATAATACATTATTTATATCTCCCACAAACTTCAAAAACCAACAAAACATAACTCTTTTTGGAATATACGAGTACACTTACATAAATGCTCGGCGTCAAGCGAAATCCTTCAAAGCAAAATTCCTGTGTAGCAATTTAAACTTACCACGAGTTGCGAGTCACTCCCGGGGAACTTAAATCGATTCGTTTATCGATGGCTCACAACCGATTACCCTTATATTGCTGTTTTATTAGCCCATCTAAGATGATTCGCTTCTAATACAAGCATGTAAGTTTCGCTAGACTGTGAAAGTGAGTTTGGATTAAAAGACTTTCTTGGTACCTATTTCAGAAAGGTGAAATTGGGCAGAATTTTCTTTGGAGTGAGGTAATCAAATTGAAGAACCTTTCGTAGAGACTAAACTGAAAAAGGCTTTTACTAAGGCTATTTACTAAGCACACTTGTGTGATTTTTGGAGCAGCACCCTAATTGCGTAACACACAATCAATCACAATCTGAATCATTTTGAAGTAAATAAATTGCTAATCTATTGCTTCCTAATTTCAAAAAAATTGTCTGCTCAACAACGTAACTAACGCAATGAATGTTGTTGAACTGAAAAAATTTAAGAAATTCCTATTGTTAGTGTGTTACGCAAGTACCACACTAGTAGGAACCTATTAGCGCTAAAAATCAGATTAGCTTGCGATTAATTTCAATGAACAAGATTGACAAGATCGTAAGCTCGAATTAAGAGCGTTGACAACGTACGGCATTTCATACAAACTTTCAAGTCCTTGTTTTTCGAAATGCATGAACCGATTTTAATGAAACTTCCTACGCATAAGCAGGAATATAGGTCTAAAAAGTTAATTGAGAACATTTTCGAAAAATAGTGTTAAATGTAAATTCGACCGATTTTAAATATTCCATAGAAACAGAGATTTCCAATTATCTTTTTTTAAATAAGACATTTCGAAAATGTTCTTAGCTAACTTTTTAGACCTATGTATCTTGCTTACGCGTATGAAGTTTCATTAAAATCGGTTCATGCCTTTCGAAGGACTTGAAAGTTTGTAAGAAATGCCGTACGTTGTAAACGCTCTTAACGGATAGATAGAAAGATGGAGAATTCATTATAGTATGCCAAAAAGACAAAGAAAATATTAACGTAAACAGATATAAACAACGAAAACAACAAAGATTCAATAGGCGGTCTTTTTGCTAAAAGCAGGACTGACAACCATTCAAAGAAATCGAAATCAAATTAGTTTCTACACAGTATTCCTTTTTACTCAGAAGACGTAAGAATATTGTTTGGACAGGACTATTTTTCATTTAATAATACGGTACTACATTTTCTGTGAAGCCATCTTCAGACTAGACGCTTATTTATCCCTTTTTCGTCTGATCGTATCAGACAGACATGCCTGATTGACATCAAGTTGATTTACTCTCGATCGAACTTGTATAGCATGTCTGAAGTGGTCTTTACGTATACATACTTGAGTTGACTGATATGTAAGTGCCTATAATATAAAATTACCTTTTTTGTAAAAATAAATGTACAATTTGCGATGATACTAAACGTTCATCTGGGTGTAACAAAATTTTCTGAAATAGGTGGGTAGGTGATGCAAAAAACTAACATTTTAGAACGTAAGTACTTAAATAAGGAGCATATAATTATGATATGCTTAGCTATAAATTACCAGGTTGCTTGTTTAATTTTGTCTTATTTTCTTCAACTTCTACATATTATTATATAGTAGCTGCTATGGGTAACAATGATGCTTTCATAATTATAACAAATTGCCGATTCCATTCACTAACTAATCGACCACCTAGTATAACTGTTCCCAAACTAAATCATACTCAAGTAAAATTTCACGTACAATTTCACATTATTTTAGGCGTTGACCGGAACAAACGGCGATTTGAATAAAAGCGTCCGCCGTATGGTAATGGCAACCGGACGGAGGACGGCCGGACCGCTAGGGTTGTCAAGCAGAAATGTAATATACCATGATATTTGAATACTGTAAGTAAATTGTAGGATTAGGCAATGATCGTCTCGAAAATTGGCGGTAAATAAAAGATTTATTCTTATTTATTCATGCTTCATTTCATAACATGATAAGGTTTGCGCCATAAACCAATGCAAAATAAGTCGACTCAATTCAAAAGTCATAAACAACTCGTACTCGTATTCGTACGTCTGGGTGCCTTAGCTGTTGACATCAAACGAACCAACAATGTAACTCTTATCTCATTGTACCTAATCAGGTATAATTAGAATGAATGCAATGAGTTTGATCAAACTTTCAGCATTCATTTTGATTTATGCCTAACCTTGCCGAGATAAGAGTTACATTGCAATGTTATTAAAGGTTTTATGTTGATCGTGAATGTAGGTATTACTTAAGTAAGTTAATTGAAGAATAACCTAATTTTTCCTTCACCGTCACCGTTTTCAAAAACATTGTGAAATTTTAACTAACCGCGAGTGACCAACATTCACACTACCTAATTCCAATGATTGGGCAGCCCTACACAACCGGATCGTCAAACATAAACAGAAACGGCGCCCGCGTCCGGTTCGCGCTGTCCGATCCGGTCTATTATACCGTGTTAGCTGCCTTTAACGATGTTTTTTGGAAGGTAAAAACAATATTGGTCCGTTGTCACGTTCTTTGCCCATTGAGACCCGCATTACAAAAAAGAATTGCGCTTAATGTTCGTTTAAAATGGGTTAATGTTTTTAACTGTCAACGTATTCATAGATATGCGTTGTAGAGATCCCTTGTTCTGAAATGTGTAGCTGGGGAGCCATTGACAAAAAAAAATCCTAATGAAGCCCCTAATAAAGGTACCCAAAATGACGTTGCTGTCTACAATATCAGAATAATTCATCATCTGCCTAGCCTTTTCCCAACTATGTTGGGGTCTGCTTCCAGTCTAACCGGATGCAACTGAATACCAGTATTTTACATGTAGCGACTGCCTATCTGACCTCCACAACCCGGTTACTGGGTAATAAGATACCCCTTGGTAAGACTGGTTGTCAGACTTTCGGGCTTCTGAAGACCCGTAACAACTGTCAAAGATCCACGAATGACAACCGAGACCAATGAATTAACGTGCTTTCTGAGACACTTGAGGTCTTGGTATGTGAAGATGGTCACCCATCCACGAACCAACCGCGGCAAGCGTAGCTTAACCTAATCGATCGACACGAGCGGCTGTTATTACTGAACCACTGCCACATCAAGCTCCGGACTAGCAAAGCCTGCATCAGACTAATTATTGCTGATAAAAGTATTTCGAGCAAATACTTCGAGTAAATAAGCCGAACGCCGCCGCCGCCGCCGTCGTATTGCCCATAAGTAGATAAGATTTTCAATAATTTTGTTTGAGTAACAAAGCAATAATCGAAAAATGATCAGACTATCAAGTATCATTTACATCATAATCTAAATTAGATCCGACTATACCCCTCAATATGCTCAACAAAGGATAGCAATACGCCATTTCGTTATGAGTTACAAGGGTCGGGTGCGCCAAAACTACGCATCGATTCCGCGTACTACGAGTACGGTACGGACTGGCGTTTCGCAAACGGATTTATGCCTGAATCCATAAACGGACACACAGACATTGGGATAAAAAACGTGAGCAAACTGGAATATTTGAAAAGGATAAACAATAAACACGTTTACTCATGTCATATTTGCAATATTTTCTTTATACCTACATTTTCCTGAATGTTTTACCTACACAGGTTTTTCTCCTTTGAGTAGGCACAAACAAAACTTCAAAAGAAACGCACAAAGAAAAAGATAGGTTCTACCTTACTAATTAATGTGTTAGCTTTTACAATGTGTGGAGTATTGTGAGATGGGCGTATGACTGTCGTATAGTTGTGTACTTTATATTATTATCGTTTTTGTCTTAACTCATGTGGTCTTGGCCGTTTCATGTTAAATAAATAAATAGCATAAATACATAATTATAACATGAACAAATAGAGTACGTATACTAAATATACGCGTAATAGTACGTATAGTAGATCACCACCAGGAAAGTAAATTAGTTTCCCCTTATATTATTAGGTCTCCGTATTGGCAATTCCAGGAGAGGCACTATTAATAATTGACTTTTATACCTACGTGAATAGGCGTCGTTATATTTCGTCATCTCGTTTTAAATAATATATATTGTTTGACTTAAAAGCCAATTATTACGATATATATACAGTTATAGATAGTTATACATACATATATTCTTAAATGTTCCGAAGAAAACATACACATATTTTAACTACTGTTATCACAAATAAACCACATAAAAATCAATCTCTTCAATATCAATCAAAAAAGCATAATTTCAATCAGGTACCAGGCTGCCATATATTCACAGAGGTGTCATACGATTCACTTAATCTAATTACAAATAGATCGATGCGTCCGTGTGTCTCCCAGAAGTCAGGTCTGGCAGGAAGCCACGTTTCTCGTTTATATATCATCGTGTTTTGACGCCGAGCAGCCTGATGACACAGTATCGGTGGAATTGGAAAAATACGAGCATTGCTTTCAGTTTCCATTTTGTAGTTTTCAACAGATCAATTCCAGCAGCCATTGAAAAAGTAGTTCGGCAGTGGACTATAATTTCAGGCCGATAAGGTTTCACTAAGACTGTAATTGAAAAACGGATATCTATAAAATGAAATTCTCAAATATTTAGGGTAATTTTTCTCAGTATTCCCGTTAGGTGAAGTATTAATTATTACTGCCACTGTAATCTAGATCATAAGGAACAAATCAACATGCGTTTCACTAGAGGCCACAATTTTTGGTAATAGCCTAATCGCCGAACAAAAAAAACCTATCTCCTTTTAACAATGGATCTTCTGGAGTTATCAAGAAGGCTTTACTAGTCTTAATGAAAGCTTAATGAGTTAAAAATAAATATTTACTAGGTTTCTTGTGATGATACAAGAAACTCTTATAATGAATATGGAAGAAAAAGACATGTTGCACTGACCCCAAATAAATTGGGATTAGAGTAGAAGAATTATGATAAATGATGATCATTTAGTAAAAGGATCTTATTTGGAGAACAAATAAATGTTATGAGCAATGTTTTTTTTTATTTTGTTTGAATAAAAATATTGCTAATAATTTGTAGAATTTATTTGTTAAATACTGTTACGTTTTCAATTCCGATGTTTTCACAATACATGTGAAGGAGCTAGGAAAGTTTCCAAGACATTATGACTTATGTTTGGAGTCTTCTTTCAAAGTTTACTTACTATAAACGTATTACGTAAGGCATTTGAACTTTGACTTGAAAATATAACTTGAAATCATCATCATGATCGGCGTAGCCTTTTCCCAACTATGCTGGGGTTGGCTTCCAGTCTAACCTGATGCAGCTGATTTTACATGGAGTGACTGCCTATCGAACCACGGAACAGATAATAAGTATCGAACCTCCACATTACTGGATTTTGAAGGTTTGATAGGCAATCGCTCCATGTAACACGATACCCCTTGGCAAGACTGGTTTTCAGACTTTCGGGATTCTGACTACCCGTAACAACTCTCAAAGATCTACAAACGACAGCTGGGTGCAACTGTTTAACGTGCTTTATACGGCATGGATGGCTCTCGGTATGTAACGGATGGTCACCCATCCACGGACCGACCTCGGCAAGTGTTGCTTAACCTTTAAGATCGACCCGTGCGGCTGTTAATATTTAGCCACGAGCAATATCAATTGAAAAGCAACAGATTAAAATATGTAAGAAAATATTGTATTTATAATAAGTAGGTAAGTAGACACAGGTTTCCTGATCTCGGTTCAAGCAAAGGCGATTTATACTTACATAAACATTTACATCGATTTATACCTACATGGTGTATAAACAGATTCGTCGCAAATTTAACTTCATAATGAAATGATAAGTCTAAATTATATTAAAATTCACGGAAGTGTCGCTTATTAAAAAGGCACTTAATTCAAACGCTTTAAAAGTAAACTTTTACCAACTTAAACAAAATTTAAGTGCCTTTAATATATTACGCGAATGATACTGCAGCACAAACTAAAAATAACTTTTGTATGCACTTAGCGCGTCTGTCCGTTACCAAGAAAACAGAAGCCCAATTCTCGTAATTAAAAACGTTCAAAATCTAGTCGCAATCTCATTTCAGCGACAATCAATGTCAAAAACTTGTCAAAAATGTAGGGAAATTAGACGTATTTTTGACAGATTGAGACTGAGATCAGAGTGTGAATGTTCTTAAAATTATGAAAACTGCCCCTCAGACTGTAAACGTTCTTAAAATTATGAGAATTGCTCCTCAGACGTTAAGGCGGGTTTACTTTAATTTCTCAAATTGTATGATTTCATGAAATCGTCATTTAATACAGTAATATGAACTTAGAGAGTTGTATTGATGATTTTATGATCAAATTATGTCATCATCTGCCTGGCCTTTTCCCAACTATGTTGGGGTCGGCTTCCAGTCACATCTGATATTAAACTCCGAAATATAGCTAGTGGATTCATATTACTAGTGTTGATGTTAATGCGAATGATAAAGAGGCTTGTACGTCAAAGGATGACAGTAAATTGATTCCTATTCTGTGTTCCTAGTCCACAAATGTTTCATGTTATCTACGAATATGACTTGTTTTTCAGCTCACTTAGTAGTCACTTTACGTTTGCATTCTCTCATGAAGACTGTGAAAATAGACAAGAGACAAGAGAGACTGAGAGAGCAATAGACCAGAGTGTCAACATTTTTATGCTTGAGTACGAGTCTTTTGACTATGTGTATCTTATGTCTTTTTTATTATTATTATTTTTTAGATCTAATCGTGCGTTTTGTTTGTGCAGAATAAAATATTTTTTCTTTCTTTCTAAAATAATAATAGCATATCTAAATATAATATATACATATAATAGAGAGCAGTGGTGGCCCAGTGGCAACAGCCCATTCGTGCGAGTTCGAACCCAGGCAGGCGTTTTACTCTGTGTAAACAATCTTATCACCATTGCTCTCAAAACGGTAAAAGACAACATCGTGAGGAAACCAACATGTCCTAGAGAGAGGAGGTTTAATGTGTCCTAGCAGTGGAAACATTAAAGACTGATTATGCTATACGTAAACAAGTACTTATTCACAAGTTGTTCATTTATTAAAAACTTTGTAAATGTAGCGAAAACCTTCGTCTTTACCGAAAATCGGTAGCAAACTCTTCAGACTGTTTCAATGTTTGAGGTAAATAAGTATATTCCCTCGCGACCGATCATCATACCGGTCCTAAAAGACCCTTATTCTGCGGCAGACTTTTACGGGCTGATATAATGAACTACGACCATTATACTCTGACTGGTCTATAATTTCAGTATAATATCGCTCCATTTAATACGAAGGTTAGAGCAAAAAACTATACCAACGTAAGTACGAAATATTAAAGTGTTGAAATGAGCCGTAACATATTAAAGTCGTTACAGGACAACGGGTCAATAATAAATAACGAGGGAAGTTGCCTCCCTAACCATCCGGTTACGTTAGGGCTGGCACCTGAACTGAGAAAATATTACGGGGGCAGAGTGATATATTTTTGGAACACTTTTCCGGGACAGGTGAAAAGGTAAGGTCTAATGTCATAATAATAACAACGATTGAGTTATGTCCTTGTTCTTTTGCCTGGCTCTTTGACACTGAAAATTTCTAAGATTCCTCCATGAAGCTTTACTTTAAAGTTTGTATTTTCAAAAACAATGTTAAAAATATTCGGAGCAGTTTCTCAGTAAATGAAATTCTCCAGCTTGTTGATCAATTATTTAGTGACACTACGAGGAACCGTCTCATTGGGGGGGTTGACCAGATGATAGTGCGATTGCCATTGCATAGTGAAGGAAAATCTGGGTCAAAGGACGTTGTTTTTTCAGTTTTAATTCGCGCTTGGATTTCTGACTTGTTGGTCTAGTAGTCACTGCCACTACTGCTGAGTATGAGGTCTTGGGTTCGTTTCCCTGATTGTACAACAAAGTGATATTGAGTTTTTCCATTAGGAATTTCTCAGAAGCAACCCGGAGTCTGGATTTTGTGCCCGATTGACGGTAATAGGCTCTTTAGGACTTAATAACTGGCGAAATGTTTGTGTACTATGGATACACTTCTGCCTAACCCTTCGGATATTACAGGCATGATATGTATATGTTGTGTTGGATTTCTTTAGACGGCACGGTTGGCGCAGTGGTTAAGCGATTGACTGCTGCGCTGCGTGTCGCGGGTTCGATTCCCGCACGGAACAAATATTTGTATGACCTACATGTATTTGTTCCGAGTCTGGGTGTTTTTCTATCTATAATATGTATGTATTTACAAAAAAAAAAAAATTGTATATAAGTAGTTTATCAGCCATCTTGTTACCATAACACAAGCATTAGGTTGCTTAGCTTGGGACAAAATGGTGCTGTGTGAAATGTCCAGGGATATTATTATTATTATTATTTCTGCGGAAAAAACATCGATAGCCCAAATTGTATAACTCATCAATCGCCAGCCCTACAAAGCACGTACAATGTACAGTGATATGCACTTTCGCCTTCATTACCCGCGGGCGAAGTGTTTGCAATTAACGCTCAAACTTTCCGGGTCACAGGTGAAACTGGGCCCATTAGTGGCTGACTTTAAACGTTTTAGGAATCATTAGCTGCTGCTAAACATCGATGGAGGCGGTTTTGATTTTATTGGGTAGGAACTAAGTACAGACTAAGAGAGTTGCTATGGATTTTCCGGTTTTAGTTGGGCGGTTGTGAGTTCTGCAAGGCTATGCCTATGATTATAGGCCTATGATTATTTTGCTTAATAATTATATCACATGTACATAATATTATTATTATTTTAAATATTAGCTTATATAATGTAAATCTTTTGGTATGAATAAATCATTGAAGATTTTGATTTGTTGATTGACTATTGAAACTGAGTGCTCACAATTGCTGAGTCTCATCGACGCGTCTCGCTCATGTGTATGAATGAGCACTGTGACAATTTTTACACAATTTCCTCAGCTGTTTTGTAATCATAATAATTAATTGTAATCAGATTCGAATGTCCAGAACCTAGAATAGTCGGTGTCTACATAAAGTACCAACACTTACAAATTCTGCAGTCAAACGAACTAATGTAAACGATCTATAATGAGTTCTAAATCATGATAGAAATCTCTGAAATCTGGTACAACCAGTTATTTACCCAGTTTTCCGGTTCACTTTCACTTCACAACGCAATAACTTGATGTAATCACATAAACAACATACCTTTCTTAAGTCGATGTCCTTACAAAGTAAATGATTACATAGTAAAATATGATGAGATTTGGTTCGAGCTTAAAATAGATTTGGTACCGGTTATAAAGGCATTCATGTATGATAGGCATTTTAACTTTTTTATTTTAAATAGGTTGAAGGTGCATAATGTGTGCAACCTATTGATATTACATTATTTTATTATATTACAGGCATTGAGAATTGAGGGACTCGTGGCTAAACAATAACAGCAGCACGGGACGATCAAAAGATAAGCTCAGCTTGTCAAGGTCAGTCCGTGGATGGGTGACCACTCAATTCTGGTGAGCTAACTCATCTCGATATAGAGTTAACCCCAACGTAGTTGGGAAAAGGCTGGGCAGATGATGATGAGAATTGACACCATAAATAATAAATGATTTTATTTTGTAAGTAGGTTTGTACTAACACTTTTACACATCAATCATATTTTAAAAACTAGGTAAGGTTGGCGTAGGCGTAGGTACATAGGTTTCTACTTACCTCAATGGTCTCAACTCTCAATGCCTTGTCAACATATTTTTCAATATCCCTCCATCTCATACCACAATGTATGTAAATAGTTACTTGAGGATTATATCAGGTGAACGATCAACAAATATTCCGCTCCCAGATTACCGTCAGAAAAATAACAGTCCATCATATTTTACGTACCTACGAAAACAACAATTTTTTCACAAAATAACAATCAAAATCAACATTCAAAAGTATAACTGAAATCTTGTACAGGCACTTCAGTACAAAAATACTCGATGGAATGCCCGATAACAAAGCACTGCGGGAAAACTTATTCAATTTGAGTGAAGAGACAACTGTTCTTCGGTTTGAAAGGCACTGTGTACCATTCACCTAGTAGTTCGTTTTTTTTTCATTTTATCTGTTCCTGAACAATACTTTCATTCAATCCGCTTCCCGACATTAGACATGCAAGGCACGTTCTGTCGCGACTGCTCTGCTACCAAGTTTTGGGGCCGTGATTTGTGAATGAGCGGAAGCGGAAGCGGTTTTCTGACACGTCTTCGAGATGACGCTGCGACTAACTTTACTCAAATAGGGCAGCCTTTGCTTGGGAAATCTACTTTTATTCTGGTGGGGTAAGTTGTTTTAGGAATAATTTTGGCGTTTATCCAAATATCTTGTGTCATTCGAACATGTTTGAATAGACCTAAGTCTACTCAGTCTGTCGTATGTATTTTATGGATCCATTAGCTTTACAGCAGCTAAATTAAAGTGCTATTTGTAAATCCTGATTTTGAAAAGCTGGTATTAATTTACAGACTAAACGAACTACCACTAACTTGTTTTTTGTTAATGGCTTTTCTTTACAATATTCGCTGTGTTATTTGTTTATCAGACACTGTGTTATAGACTATATAGATTGAAGACTGAAAATCAACTTTAATGATATTTTTAAATGATTTCGCGCTATCCATTAACACGGCCCCTTTACGTGGTGCTCCTAATTGCTCAACCCTATAAATCGTCGGAAAACAAATATTAGCGCATGGAGACACGAACTGAGCCCGCTAATCTGCTAAGCCGTGGTCGCGCCATAACTCTAACATGTGAACACCGTGCAATTCTATTGGCACGTTCAAATGAACCACCGTACAAGCGTAGCAGTGTTTGTCTTCATACTTTGTCGCTTGAAACTCATACATTATTGATGACCGAATGTTCAGTAGGAGTTGACGCCGCCTACATGATCGTTTGATTATTTCATAGGATCTCAACTTACCAGAATTACGATCAAACGTACGAGTATGAATAGAATTTATTCTTTTTGTGGCGAGACTTTTTTTTAAATATTTTGTTGTTTGAACTCAAACACAGCTGCCTGATGTCTTTTACATATGTAAAGTCGAGGATTAGCAATTCATTGCAGAAGCTCCTGAATAGAGATTTATAAAACACATTAAATGTAAACCTCAAATAAATTGGAAATATGGAAAGGAAAATGATGATGATGGCCCCATTCACCACACATTAAATAAGTAAGTAGGTCTACCAGTCCACCCTAGTCTACTTATTAACAACGCCTCCCATATTAAACTACCTAAATTATACCTTCTAATTTACAAAAAAACCTTGGCCAGCTAAAAAGAAACTCCTGATTAAATCCAACCATAGTTGTGTTAGTCCAACAATTAATCACAGCCGTTAATTTTATTAACAACACGTGGTATGTGGTTGTTTGTCAAGTGGGTATTTCGTCCATTTGTCAATTGCCACCGTTGGGACCTCCCGTCGGGACCGAGCGGCCCTGAAATCGTATTAATTTGATTATATCATGCAGTAGTACCGGTGTTTTATCCATTATTTATCAATGGACATAGGTTTTCTGGGCTAGTTTTGTTTGTTCCGTTATTATTCAGGGTAAGCATATGCGAAACAGTCAATATATCCTTATAAAACGAGACTCTATCTTAGCTTACCTACTTTGAAAACTTTATATTTACGTTCTCAATGTTATACAATGGCGACATTAATTTAAAACACGCTTAGGGCTAGTGGCCAAAAAATATAAAAACATATAATAATTCATAATTTGAAAACTACCGCCTGCGCCGCCCGCCTACTTAAGGCTCTCTTTCCTTCAATTCACCTACTCTTTGCACGTTATTTGTTTTACGCATCGCAATAATTTCATTAATGCGATGTTATGACCCGTGACCCCGGCAAATGACTCCTGCGCTACAGTTTTTTAAGTACAGGTTGCTCCAAGATACTATTTTAGAAAATTGAAAATAAATAAATACTAACGTTTATTGAAATTAAAATATATTCATAAAATGAAAACGCGAATCAGTAAACGTGTGTTTAGTAGTTGTAGTTTGTAGAATTAATATCGCCATTAAAGCGCCACGCTGTATTTCGACCGAATTCCACAAAAAATCATGACCAATCAAAAGGTTATTTCTTCGTCTTATTTTAAAGTTAAGATTGTTAATCAATACCAAATTATTAAAAGTAAGTTTCCGAATTAGCTCAAAGGGTCTTTTAATTTTGGTTCGTCGATTTCCTCCCTTCGCTATTATAACTCTGTTCATCAAAATTTGAAAGCACAGCTTGCGAGACAACTCTAGGTCATCGATCTTCGTTTAAAAACTCTCCAACTCAAGCTTTGAGTTGGATAACTTTCTATAAGGTTAAGTTTTTAAAACTAATTCAAATATCCTCACCTAAGATCAAGGACCTGTCAGGATTGGTAACGTGCATAAGATTGATAGGTACTTCTTATCTTCAAGCTCGTTTCTCTTTAGCTGAGCAGGGTTTTAAACAATGCATGTTTTTCTAGACAAAGGATTTAGCTTCTTTTCCTGTGTCAGCTCTGAAAAGTATCTTCTTTGCAGGTTTTAGACATTTGGCCACCTCGTATATTAAATAGGTACTTCATACAAATGTGCCTGCTATGTATTAGTTGTACCTACACAAATATTGATATTGATTGACCACAAGTATTTATATGGGCAGTGGTGGCCTAGTGTTAATGGCCGTACAAGTTGTGGGTCATAAGGTTTGAACCCAGACAGGCCCTTTCTTTGCGTAAATTGTCACTACCGTCCTTCTTCAGGCACCCATTGTGTGGAGACTTTTGCCCAGCGGTCATCGTGCATGCGGCTGATATGACCCACCCAATCCCATATAGGCCTGGCAGTCTTCATACCTACGTCTGTTATACCCGTTTTCATGGATCAGTAGCTTTTCCAGGTGTTTTCAATTCGGCGATCGATTTAAAGAAAAAAAAAAGAAGTTTATTTGACCCGGTTAAGTAAAGCACACAATATTCACACAAAAACAAAAAAAAAACTTAAAATAGTATTGTGTGCCTCCCGGCTGCGCCAAATAGGCCCAGATCAGCATACATGACAGACAACTAATGCCTCTTTCCTCTCCACTGCTCTCAAAACGGTGAAGGAAAACACCATAGGAAACCGGCATGTCGTAGAACCGAAAATTCGAAGACATGTGACATTTACCAACCCGCACTGGGCCCGTGTGGTTGATTACAGCCTCTCATTGAGAGGAGGCCTGTGCCTGTGTCCTAGCAAAATAGGTGTAGGGAAAATTATAGGCACAAATTATTATTTATTTGAACTGTAATCATTCAACAAATAACTTTGACACAGATAAGTACGTAAACAGCAGAAATACTTAATAAATAAATCAAAAGCAAACTCAGCAACACCATCAATTAAAAACATTACAAGCTTCGCCAAAGATAGCACTTAATTCTCGTCAGCAAGTTTATTATGTAAGCATTTTGAACAACTTCTTCGCTCAGATCTGTGTCACCCATACTAATTAATTTTAGCTCGAGTAACTTTTTCGCAATCGCCATCTCGAACATTATGAATAGATTACACGGGCAGACAAACAGAGTCGTTCAACTAAAATATAAGTGAAAAGAAAATGGCACAATAAGTACTGGACTGGCCGTCATCCAAGCCTAATGACGCATTTAAAGCTAGATTTATATTTCATTTGGGCGTTTTCATCTTGTTCTTGTAAGAAAAAATATAAGTAAGTAAGTATACTATATGCGTTCCTTGCCAAAAGGATTGAAAAGGTCTACTGCTGAAAATTAGCTTACTGATGGAAATATAACCAATTGTCCACAAAACAAATGTTGTTGGTGCTCTAACCTAACATGACGCCTAAGATGATACCCTGGTATTACTATAGGTACAATTACGAATGTGGAATACCCACCATACCTGCCGGTTTACAATCCCCAGTTATACGAATGAGCAACGAATACAATAATACTGTATTAAACACATCTGACCTTGATATATTATATATATAGATACGACAAGCTACTGGTATTCAGAAAGAAAATTACGCTATCCTTGCCAAGTTGCTTTTAATTTCAATTTTTATATTATTATTTTTTTTTATTTCAATTACTTATTGTTTTTATTCTTAACTCTTTCTTTGTGTTTATTACCCATCTTACTTACTTCAGTCTGTTTAAGTTTATATTAGTTTTAGTTTAGCTTAATAAATTATACTTTTCATGGCAGCAAGATATACCTATAATCAATGCTATGTACGCCATAATTGTCATTTACATTAAGATTATTCTAGCATAAGTTTAATGTACGTGATGTGGCTGTGCTTTCTTAAATAAATAAAAAAATAAATAAATACCTTGAAATGTGGGTGTACTATTAATAGGTACACCTACCTATAGTACTATCGCCAAAACCTATCACTGAACATTTTGAAAACAAAATCCCGTTCACATGATGCCCACAGCTGCAAAAAAAAATCTTCTGATTCATAGAAAAGTGCAATACCTACGCGGTCAAAATGTATGGAACAGCAATATTTTTTTTTCAATAACCGACGAAAAATTTCTACGCTGTGGGGTCTAAACTCATGACGTCTACTCATAGACGTGCCCCAAAAACGTTTTTGGGGCACGTCTATGCACTCTTATCTCTCAAAATACAGTGCTATGTGGTGAATCCTGGGTGATACGAAGTCATGGTTACAGTTTGCGCGTCGATGTCCCTGCCACCCTGTATATCTGACCACCGTAAGACTTCTTCTTTCTTTCTTTCTTTAGATGAAGTGACTGCCTACCTGACCTCCACAACCCAGTTATTGAGTAATACGATACCCCTCGGTAAGACTGGCTGTCAAACTTTCGGGATTCTGACGACCCGTAACGACTGTCAAAGATCCACAAATGACAGCCAGGACCAACGGCTTAACGTGCTTTCTGAGGCACGGAGGGGTCTAGGTATGTAAAGATGGCCACCCATCCACGGACCAACCGCGGCAAGCGTAGCTTAACCTGATTGATCGAACCGTGCGGCTGTTATTACTTAGCCACAAGCCCCTTGTTGCGACCCTTTTTATATATGTTTATGTTTTTTTACTCTTTGACATGTGGAAGAAAAATAAATGTTAGTTGTGTCAGCGACTCGTAATTTTATTGACCTATTTTAAATACAGTCCACATTTTTGCCTACACCCCTCTTACTCATTATGAAACGTTGTACGAAATATTGGGAGAGTAGCAGACTACATCGACGTAATGATCGACTCAAAAGAAAGAATAAATTGTATGACAAGACAGTACACTCTCCTTCATATTTTGTTTCCTTCTTAGACTTACATTGAAATAAATTATTTCACTTCATCCCAGCAATCACGTCTGTCCGCCAACGCAGTAAAAAAGTAAATAAAACTTTCTTTGTGTCTTCATACTGATTTGTATTCTCAAAGCTTTATTCCAATGAAGACACGACGATGAAGTGGGTATATTGTCCCAATACTAAGTATGTTTCGATAATGAAGCAATAAATTCCGCCCATATTCTACAGCTATATACATTTCTCTTTAATATAGGACCTACATTTTCCATTCCATTCCAACTTCAAGTAAAACTACTACTAGAAATAGTAACGAATTCAAAACTGTACATTGAATATTATTGAAAAAAAAAAGTAATTGTAACGAGGTGTGGGAACTAATCTGATGCTGAAAATATGTATAATTGTTAGAATTTAGAATCTTCGTTTATCGGGATGTATGAGTATTTTCCGGATTGGTGCAAAAACGGCTGCACGGATTTGGCTAAAATTTATTAGTTTATAACACATAGGGTACTTTTAATCTCGGTAGTGTGGAATGTTTTTCGACAGCCACGCGGGCGAAGCCAGTTAAAAAAAGCTAGTTTAACATATTCGTATACCGTTTGTACAACATTTTCAATGTGCTCTATTTTCAGGGTTTCCTAGAATCGCGGTTACTAGCTGGTATTAGCTAGTTAGTGTAGCTCATTTCATTAATAGGTAGCCTTTGAGTTCCAATCATGTATGCATTAAGCGCTGTATACCCGAATTCAAAAATACGAAATCAAACAATAGCCCGCTTAATTAGACTCAAAACACATTCCAAATCAGTTCAAAATTAGAGGGTTATTCTGAGCTCTAGTCCATATTCACGTTCAGTAGGACACGTTGATATTATATTTTTACAACAAAAGTCGCACATTCGCGCCGTGTCGCCAACGACAGCTGTCTCTACAACGCTACGAATTCAAATTATGGAGCCGTTTGTCACTGAATTTCCTCTATTTTTACCTTTGAAATTCACAGTTATGATTATTTCTCCAGAATGATTTATTACTTTAATTTGGCAGTGTCTTGTGATGTAATTGACGTTCACGTTTGTCAAACACTAATTGGAGATCGATGGCGCGTTTAAATTATACTTTGTGTTGCTTGAGCTTTGAGGAAATTGTTATTTTATTTGGGCTCCATTTGCGGATCTGTATATCAATCAATTCTTCCCAGCTAAAGCAGTGGGAAGTTGAAAAACTGCTGGTTCTCAGCTTAGTTTGAATAAATGACTTTTGATGTAGATTTCAATACGTGAATGAGCTAAATATATTATTATTACAATTGGTATCTGAAGAAATTTTTATAGTTGTATGTATCCGTTAGCACACCGAAGGAAGGATGCAAATTGCCATCCACATTTCGGCATACCTAATTACGTAATCATAAATCTATTCATAATATAAATTAGAAGTACTTTCAGGAATAACAGTATCACTAAATAAAAAGTACCCAATTAGTACAGTTCTAAAAAAAATTGTCGATATTTTTGTCGGAAGATGTAGAATGAAATTAAAACCACGCCGAACAGAACCTCCAATAAATAATCGAATAAATCTCAATAGAATGTAAATAACGCTACGAAGCTGATAACGTGTGTTGCCTCTTTAATCTTCTACTCTTAAAGCGAGTGCTGCCCGGAATACTTTACCGACAATTTATTTACAACTCTTCGTCTCCATTAAACAAGAAATATGTTAACCACAATCGAATACGGCGAATCTAAGTAAGCAGATGTTTTATTCATGATGCCGCAAATGGCAATTACAGTAACAGAGACTGCGGACGGAAGGAACTTTGTATAAGAAGATGTGCTGGCCACTCTTTGCTGCTGGCGATTCTGAATAGACATAAATACCAATGGGAAATAAATAAAAAGAATTCCCTTTATTTTATTCTTTATAGCACTGTGTGACCTAAACCCGAACTTGAGCCACGTTTTTCTTTGACTTAAGTGGTCCATTTTTACACAGAAAACCGTGACTTAAGTGCAGATTACACGAGCTATAAAATAGTATACGATACGTGTGACCTACTTAAGTAGTTTATTAAATAGTACCTATAGTAGTTTATTATAATACTTCATTAATTGTAAAATAGTTCCGGGAAAACATTCGCTCTGCCTCTACTTCACGCCTAAGCTTTCTACTATCTACTACACAATATCGATGAGGGATGAGATCTCTAAAACTCTATTTCCCAGTCGTAATTCTGCTGACTATAAACCCGTATTCAGCTTAATGGGCTAATCAGTCTGTCCGCACATCCCTAATAAAAAAAAGCTTCGGAAATCGTTAACCGAACGATGCGGCATTGTTCACGGAGAGAATTATGCCCAATGTTAGGTTGATGTGTCGTTACACCGATCAACCATCTCTGTGAGTTAAGGTCGATCGCATGATAAGGGTAAGGTTCGGCCTTTTTATATAAATTATTCATTTTATATGCTATTCTGAGAATCGGAAGGAGAGGGGATGTGATGACAGTTGACATGCGTGAATGAAAGTCATGAGTTCAACTTTAGAGTATATCAAAAAGGTAAGGGTGTGGCCATCAAACTGAGCAACTTTCTACATGGGACCAACATCGTAATAGTGAAAAAATTATCAGCCGTCCCAAACATTTGGAACGAGTAGGTATTAGAGGTTTGTACGGGATAGCTGATATTTTATGCTTGATTACGATGTTAGTCCCATGGATAAAGTTGTCCATTTTAATGGTATGTATACCACACACTTAAATTTGACCACACCTTTCTGATACATTCTGTATTTGGGCAAGAACCATCATTTTGTTATTTTAGTATCTAATAGATTTTAAATCAATAACTAATATTTAACTTCTTATAAATAAATAATAAGCATAATGTCGAAATAGAACCATCTATTTATTATCTTACTACAAACAAAATGTCACGAAAAATCAGCAGGCTAATTCCCGTAATTAAAAACGTTCAAAATTTTGTCAAAAACTTGTCAAAAATGTTGGTAAATTAGTTGTATTTTTGATAGATTGTGACTGAGATCGGACTGTGAATGTTCTTAAAATTACGAGAATTGCCCCTCAGGAGTGTGTTCTACCGCGGAAAATATGAAAAAAAAAATACGGTAGGCTTATAATTCGTGCGTGACTGACTGGTAATAATAATTAATCCAGTCGCTACCCTCTATTACCAATTACGGCATTCGGTCAAACATTACAAATGTTCACTCCACATGCGACTTACGACCATTTTATTACGTCATGTTACGTATGAAAATATTATTATTTTCACTATTTTGACCGGGTTAAACGGAGCCGGAAGAAATTTGAAACAAATCTAGCTGGGTCATGCGTTCGGTGTAAAATAATAGACTTAATAAATTGTGCCTATTGTAAGCCTGTTGGTATGCCTGTTTTGCGGCCTCGGCTTCGAAAGAATCCATTTGTGTAATTTAAATTACGTACAATATACACGCTAAGCGTAAGGTAGTTTGTAATTTATCATAGTGGACGACCATTTTATTTTTGCTGTTACAGAGATAGACGTTTCTTTCAGGTGCAAATGGGGTTTCCCGTTTACACGCACTAATGCCTAGAAAATATGGGTATCTATAGTTAGTGGTAGGTAGGTAGGTACTGTAAGAGAGTTTTACGAGCTCTCGAAAAGAATCAATTAAACCACGGTTTGTCGTATAAGCATGTTCAATGATTATTCCAAAAAATCGTTCTACGTGCTTTTTATATTGTTCTCCTTGTCACCTGGCTTATCAGCCAAATCAGCCTACTGTTTGCCTTCTCAATTCGTATTGGCGTTTATCTTTTATGCTTTGCCAATATCTTATAATTACTAAAAAAAGTTGCCTGCCGCAAACTATGCAGATCATAATCTCTGCAGTACCTACATCTTTCAATCATTAATCTAAAAACTTATTAATAGAAGTGCCACTCATGTTAAAAGTTATAGAAATGCAGACGTGCAATCCCCCATCGTAGCGCATAATCTACATCGAATCAGATTATTTCCTCAACATGTTCACTGAATTCGATACGGCCCATTAGAACGAAACGCGGAATTGCGTCAAAGTACAACGATTGTAGGTACGCAAAAACTCACAGCGAGTTGTAATTCAAACAGAGCTCAAAGTAAGGGCCCATAAAAGTGATAAAATATCTATTTAGCTTTTTCTCTGCAGTCGTTTTCCCCGTTCATAGGCCCGAGAAAGCGTTCGTTTCCTTCCCAAGAACGTTTGGTGACTGGGTAATTGCAGTTTATGTTAACTCAGATAAACGTGATAACTTTTCCGTTCACTTCATTCGTTCGTTGGTACATCGGCTTATTCCGGTTTTCCGAAGACGCATCTAATAAAATAAACTTCAGTATCATGATTTTCATTCGTGATACTCTGAAATAATTCTGTTTTAGTCAGAAGTTGAGCTTGGCTATTCTGTTTGCAGACAGAATTACTCACAAACTAACTTTCTTGTTATCAGACCGGAAAATTACGTATTCTGACAATGTCAAATACTTTACTTCGTCTGGATTAATTAGTATTCATAAAACTGTTTTTGCATTAGTTACAAAATGGAACGGATCGTCTTAAGCCAAGAGAGACCTATTATGTTAGAATTAAAGTTCAAGGACATTTGTAGATAGAATTTCCTATTATCATGCTCCTGTATAGTCCAACTAGGCACCAGCTAAATTAGAAGGGAATCTAAATTTTCCTGTCGACCTAGTGACATTTCGCACACTTGTGTGTCGAACTAATGACATACACTCCTAAACAACACCAGCCTATTGTCCCACTGTAGGGCAATGACCTCGTGATAAACAGAGAAGGCACTAGCATTAATCACCACTTTTGCTCATGACGGGTTGGCGATTTCAGACCTATAATTAACTATAAGTCCAGGTTTCTTCAGGATGTTTTCCTTTACCTATCAAACTCAAACTCAAAGCATTTATTTAAAATGTTTATTGGTAATTGTTAATTTAAAAACGTTATTATAAAAAAAAAACAAATACAGGCACTTTTGAAATGTCGACTATGTCAGTAATGTCCGAAATAAACTCAGAAAGTACATATTAATTGAAAAGTTCACATAGGTACTTGTCCGGATTAGAACCCTCGTGCATAAGGGGCGAGACCTTACCCACTAGGCCATCACGTTATACCACTCTCCTAATAAACACTTAAAATCATCTGCCTAGCCTTTTTCAAACTATGTTGAGGTCGGCTTCTAGTCTGACTGGATACAGCTGAATACCTGTATTTTAAATGGAGCGACCACAACTCAGTTACTGGGTAAAACGATACCCCTTGGTAAGACTGGTCGTAAGACTGGGGATTCTGACGACCCGCAACGAATGTCAAAGATTCAGGAATGGCAGCCGGGACTCATTGTTCCCGGTTGCGCTTAACGTGCTTTCCAAGGCAAGGAAGAGTTTGGTATGTAAAGATGGTCACCCATCCACAGGCTCCCCGCGGCAAGTATAGCTTAACCTAATTGAACAACCCGTGCGCCTGTTATTACTTAATCACAAGCAATAAAATTAAACACACAATTTCAAATCCTCCTCTTCAACAAACACTAATTTACCTAAAACAAAACAAAGCTACATCACAATAAACATAAACATAAAACGGTCCCTAAACAAATATTCGAATCAATTCACAGACCGTTCAGATTTGCATTCACGAAAAAATTGCCAGTAATTAATCTAGTATGGTTGTTAAATTAAAAATTCTCCACTGTATCCGACACGGGGCATTAAACGTTTGGGACGGTACGGCTGTCTATCAAAAAGCACTTTTGTGGCATGGACGCCACGTGGTGCGGCGCGGATTTACCGCCCGCGGCATTTCCATGTCGACCGCATTGGGAAACTCATGGAGTTATGTCTGCTGGATAGGCTTTAATGTTATTTTGTGTGCTTAGGAATTTTCTAAGTTATTAGTACAGGCAGACCAATGTGTCATAATTTAACCCTTCATATTTATGTCGGAACGTAGATCCACGCGAGACACAATGACTTTTTAACTGTGGCTATAATTACGAAATTCAGCGGGTTAAGGAATGGATGAAGAGACTGTCATACGCATTGCGGTCATAAAATTCCCTAATTAAATATCCTACTAATATTATAAACGCGAAAGTATGGATAGATAGATGGATGTTTGTTACTCTTTCACGCCAAAACTACTGAACGGATTTGTATGAAATTTGCCACACAGATAGTTTATAACCAGGATTAACACAAATGATACTTTTTATCCCGATATTCCCACGGGATCGAAACTTAAGCGGGTGAAACCGCGGGGTGCAACTAGTAGACAATAATAATAATTAAGGAACTTGAATTACAATGGTAAAAGAATGCAGAAGGAAGGTATTTTATTTATAATTTGTTGTCACACATCTCAGTCACTTTTTGTATGAGGTTTTCAACGACACACGATGTAAAAGCATGTTAATAGCTATGTGGCACTAGTCTGAACGCTAAGTTGGGGTAGCATCTACAGTTTTTTAAGTATACGGTTTATTCGCAATTAACGAAGAAAGTTATGCTTTCATCAAAATTGTTGCTCATAAGATAATGATGCACGACGGTTTGACGTCTTCAAGTCAACTCCAACTGTCGCTGAAAACCAGCGCTGGGGTCTGTCTCGCGTAGTGTCGCGCTGAAAGATGGCCGTTTTGCGTGGATCTGATGCATGTTACCCCCAACTTGTTATTTTTAGTGTTTGTGTCCTTTCTGCAAATAAACGTATTTTCTTTCTACCTAATGTTCATTTTATCTACGTTTTTAGATGATGTAGGTTGTTTGTAAAACCAAACTACGCAACTACGCTTTTCACCATTATAACCTTATGACCTCTTCATAATTCTCTACATCCACGTCACTGCTATACTATTGCCAAGCTGACAAACGGAGGCTACAATTAATTTCAGAAATACAGCCATGTTGACTCCATTTCGGTTGAGAAATTAAATATAAACATGTCATTGCTCTGGGCCTTTATGTGGTGGAGAGCCCCACGGGTAATGTTTAATTGATATCTTGATTGCTTCGCGATTGATATGATATGAACTTGGAGAAACCGCGGTTAAGATTGACAATGCGGAAAATAAATAAGAGCCAACACGAAAAGTAAGTGTGAATATACACAGCAAGTAGCAATAATACTCCACTAGTGTTCCTAAACTAAAAAAAAATACTGTGTAAAAACTTGTTTGAAGATCACTAAAACCTGTTCAGTTTTTTCTTGATTCTCTCCGAGTGCTTACTTATTCTTGCTTTCGCTTGCCTGTCTACTGTTTCTTGTGCTACCCTAATATTGTCAGTGAAAACTTTTAATTGGCCTTCTTTCACTAACTCAACTAGCTGTATTCTAACTGTAAGTTTTCTTAAGATATAAAATGAAATTAAAATATAATAAAAAATACCACACACCGAATATGGTATTTGCTCTCGTTTGAAACGTGATGATGAAACGTGATGACACACGCAGGGAGTGGCGCTCCGGCGCCGGCGTTGGCACTTGTTTGTCTAGCTACTGATCACAGGTCACCTCCTCATGTTGCTCGGTCATCCGGAAGCATGACGTTGTAGTCGGGGTCACCAATGCGGGAGTTAGTTGCTCCCAAATATACTAAATGAAACCAGGTATTTGTGATCCGAGATTATGCAATTCAATCAGCCAGACTCCAGAAAAATAATCTGACAGTTCCCTGTCGAAATCCCTAGGTGTGTGACACTATCGCAGTGATTTTAGTCCCCACAAGTATAACTGCTAGACATAAAACTCTGGTTAAGTATGTAACTGTCTGTTCTTGTACAATATGATATAAATAAAATTTGAATAAAATAAAAAATAAATAATTGCACCGATAAAATGAGGTTTTACAAAATCGTCGGTGCAATCAAACAGAGTGGTGCCGTTTTACTCATAGTTATTCTATTTTCAATTTTCATTTATTTTCTTCGTGGTAAATCATTTGAACGCGTATTTCTTCGCATTCCGCTTCAAGTCAAACTCAGCCCAGCTACTTCCTTCAAGTACACAATGTCTGTCTGTTCGCGGTGTCCACTCAAGAACTCTTGCTCTCGCAAAAGCATCGGTTTTCGGCAGATATAGCTCTTCTTCCACTTGAACTGACTTTGATTTTGTTTGACATTGACTTGAAACTCAACTTCAAACACGAAAGGGCAGAGGAAACTGAAATCAGATTCTGTTGTTTATTTATTTACTGAAAATCGAATAGAGTTTATTTAAATCTAAAAGCTAAACCTGTCCATACACTCACATAGTATTTTTATTTATCACAGATTTTAATCCGTAAATCGGTTTTTAAAATATTCACGTGTCACTGTGCAAAAATACCGAACTGAAATAAATGGAATCCAGATTTATTCGTTTACCGATTGATTCAACGATGATGCAATTATCTTATGTGCATTTGTGTCAATTAAATTGTCTCTATTAGCTTAAACAAATGATTTGTGAACGATTTACTTATCAATTAATAATATGATTTATAGAAAGATTTTAATCATGTAAATCCAATTCGAATGGTTTAAATCTCGCTTTTTCCCTGAAAGTTTCTATTGAGCACCATCTCAGAGTATTTTCAGACAACCAAATCTGACGCCAAACTAAGGCAAAAGTGTGTACCTTCGATAAGTACATATTTCATGCTGCGTGCTTACATGCGTCGTGTCTTAACATGCACACCTTATCTGCATTGTGCGTAGCAAATTATTAGTGTTAAAAACAAAACTAAAGCCACTCTAAATTATATCAAGCTGCTAAGACTGAATAAATGAGGAGGGTGAAGAATCAAGTATTTTGTAGTGTACTGCGATTGCGTAATGAGCCTATAGTTATAGTAAGTCGAGGCCGTTGCCACTTGGCCACCACTGCTCTACTGGGCTACCACTGCTCTACTGGGCTACCACTGCTCTACTGGGTAACCACTGCTCGACTGGGCTGCTCTACTGGGCTACCACTGCTCTACTGGGCTACCACTGCTCTACTGGGCTACCACTGCTCTACTGGGCGACCACTGCTCTACTGGGCGACCACTGCTCTACTGGGCGACCACTGCTCTACTGGGCAACCACTGCTCTACTGGGCAACCACTGCTCTACTGGGCTACCACTGCTCTACTGGGCGACCACTGCTCTACTGGGCGACCACTGCTCTAATCTTGAAAGTTCATATTATTATGAACACACAAACCTTGATAAAATTCTTCGAAGTTCACCTCTATTCATTCATTCAAAGTCACGCATGTACAACATCAATAGGTATATCTGCTTACCCCCAAATGACATAGCTTCACATTTTTACGTTGCCACCACAACACACATCCTCATAAGGAAGTGTTTTGATAAAAATAATAAGTTACGGACACGTATCCACCCCTCACGCAAGCTTGCAAAACCTTTACAATATTTTTATCGTATTTTTTCCTTCGTCAATAGACCACGTATGTCGCTCCCTTACTCTTGATACAAGAATGCTGAGATCTTATCGGGGTAAATTTACATACTACTGAAAATATACCGTAGGTACATATCTACCGTCTGAAGTAGAGAAACATGGAAATATGAAAGGTCCTTTAAAAAAAATTATCTACTGATCGGCTCCCTAATTGCGTAACTCACTATCAATCATAATTTGAGTCTTTTTTAAGGATATTGCTAATCCATTGGTTCATATATGTTCAAAAAATTGGTCTGCTCAGCAAGTTAAATAGCGCAATGAATGTTGTTGAACTGTCAAAATTAAACCCATTCCTTCTGACAGTGTGTTACGCAACTACCCTGCTTTAATATATTTTGGTCTTTACAAATTATTTTGTATGCTAATAATGTTACTGATGCTTTGTATGATCTTTCAACATGGACTCATTTCTATTTTGTAGACAAAGCTGGGTTCAGATTCCTATTTGCTACCAAACATATCGATACATCATATTATTAAGATCTAGGCGAGACATTATCAGATCCCTATTCTGGTTCCAGACTTGTATCGAGTGAGATCGATGCTTTATTTATGATACGCGCACATATTTCGGGTTCTCACCAATAGATACTGCCGCTTTGTCTGTGCCTACGGAATTGAGATAAACGACTATCCGAATAGTGTTGAGGATCAAATCCAATTTTGCAGTCGCAAATTGAAGAGGGAACGTATCGAGTCTATACTTGTTAGTCGATACATCTCTATTTAGATATTTTGTTTTGGCGGATTCTGTTCGCTTGGGAAATTGTTTGGGGAAATTGTTTATTGAATGTGAAGGTATGTTTTTAAGAGACTCCAAAGAGGAAATCAGAAGAATAAGATAGCTTTCCTATACGTTGATGATAAAATAATAAACACTCCAGTCCGTCCATTTTACCAGTTGTGTTATAGAATTATTTTGCTCTATTTCAATTTATTAATTTTTGACATGCTTGCTTAGCTAGTTCAAATAATGACTAAAGACCTAAAGACTATCAAATATTTTTCAAATCTAATCGAAAAAATATTTTTACAGAAAACACTCATCAATATCTGCCTACCCTTTTCCCAGCTATCCACAACCCAGTTACTAGGTAATACGATACCCCTTGGTAAGACTGGTTATCAGAATTTCGGGCTTCTGACGAACTGTAACGATTGTCAAAGATTCAACAGCTTAACGTGCTTTTCGAGGCACGGAGGGGTCTTAGTATGTGAAGATGGTCACCCATCCACGGACCAACCGCGGCAAGCGTAGCTTAACCTGAACGATCGACCCGTGCGGCTGTTATTACTTAGCTACAAGCCCCCTCAAAAAATACTCTTACAGAAAATACACTTATGTCAAATTACCTAGAGACAAGAGCGTTGAAAAGTGCTGTACGAGTCATTCAGGAGCCGATAGGTTACTGCGATTCATTTGATGTACTACAGTTTTATAATAAGTAAAAAAAAGTGCCTGAAGTGCGGTTTCGTTTGACTGGCGACGATTCGTAGAAGCGATGGCCAGTCAGTCGTATCGAAAGGGTACTTGAAGAAGAAGTACGATTACCTAGTTCAAACTTTGCTTTTGTAAAGCACCCCGTATATTTCTTTGAAGAGCACGTTTGGAATGAAAATGTGTTGCTGATGATTTCATGTAGTGTAAATACAATGTAAAAGGCAGAAAAAAAATATATTCTTTAGATAATATATTTAAAAAGAAGATTATACAGGGTGTAGAAAGAGACATCACATAGCCGTCAACTACGCATTCTGTACATCAAACTCAGTTTGCATACAAATAATTGCTGGGAAATGATTTTATTTTTGGTGTGAATATTTGCTGTTTCCGGTAGTGCGCAATGTAACACACGCAAAAGATTGTGCTTACGGATGCATGCAACGGTATAGGGGTATTTAAAATTGTGTAATAACATAAAAAATACTATTCGTAAAAAAACGTCAGTAATAGTTGGAATTTTGACGCTCAATATCTCCCTAATCAGAAGTTTTCCAAGTACGATCCAGTACAAAAAAAAAAACTATAACCATAACCCCCGTCATTGTGAACATTTTTAGTACGTGCGTGTGTGAAGTGACTCTGGCCTTTGTTAAGTGTCTTTTTACATCTTTCGGAAATCTTTGTGAGATGGATATCAATGCCTCAGTGAATCTGTTTGCTTAAAAATCACATTAAAAAAATATCTGTTACTTTACCTATAACCCTAACATATAGGGGTTGGGCCTTTATTTTTTATTTTTTTGAGGGTGGGAAATCATCAAATGACCCCTCCCGCTCTGGGTGGAGCGGAAGGGAGTGTCAGACTCTTACTGACTAAAACCCACCCGTGTTCCTTCCTTAGCCCTTTATGTTCCAGGGCAGCGGTAACCCTTTCGGAAGATCCCGCCGCCCTGGCAGGCTTCGGCCCTATCGGGCCCCGTCCTCTGCTGACATCTCAGGGGTTGGGCCTTGGGGTTCAATTCGTGCAAAAGCAACAACAATCTGCGACAAAGAACAACACTATACATTTTCTTTAAATTACCAAATAAAAACACTCATAATTTAAATTCAAAGCAAAGAAGTGTACTTTATGGTTCCCCTGTTTGTTATACGAATGTAAATTTCATTTTCTTACCCCCCAGAACAAGACGTTTACTATCCAAGTACCCCATCGCAACGTGTAGTAATATTGTAAAATGTTTTCATAAAACATACGCGGGGGGACACGGGGACTTTGTAATTGAATTTTGAAACCCCTGCTCATGTGCTCATGTTGTAATTGAAAACATGCCTGCAAGGTGCATCAGAATTTGGTTGGATGTTGTCTTTTCTTCCTCTCATTCATATTTAGGTTTTAATTTTATTATGTATGCCTTGACCAGGAGCACCTTGCATTCTGACTGATGTCTGTATGAACTTAAAACAGTTTTAATCCAACTTGAATTACATCTCTTTTAATTATAATATGTATTATATTTATACAAGGCGGCAGGGAAATCGACGTGCAAACTGTTACCATGGATTCATTACATGATTCTGAACCCCCCATACGTTAAATTGTTGTTCCATACATTTCACCTAGGTGGGTGTTGCACTTTTTTATGGGGGTTTAGAATCATGTGCTGAATTCATAGTTAAAGTTTGCGCGTTGATGTCCCTGCCACCTTATATTATAAAAGTTAAACACCTACAGCTACACAGTAAATTGCTAAGTGATGGTGAACGTAGCACGTACAAAAATAAAACATATTTTCGATTACAAATCAAGAGCCTGAGTGAACGTGAAAACTTTCCTTCGTTTGTACATTTTTTATACTATTTAGGTTCACCAACTCAGCCGCAAATGAAATTGAAATAGTTTTATGTTTATTCATAAAAAAGTAGCTAAAAATGTAGAAAAAATGTAGCTACTCGAAGTTCTAAACCTCAGACTTTTAATGTTAACTTTGTACCTTCGTGCTCATTTTTTAACAAAACAAATATATATTATGTTATGGGTATTAGAGTTTATTAGGTCGTATTATTGTTTCATTTTCTGGGAACGTGCGTCGTATTAGAATGTTTTAAAAAAGGTGGAATAACATTCATAAGAGATATTATTAGGAGGCTTGAGTTGATAAACGGGTTCTCTCACGTGGTGTTAACACGATGATATATTACACAATTTTCTTTACGAGCAAAACGGATTTATAACAAGGCGACGCCAGCATTTTGAGCTTACAATGTTTTAGCTAGAATTTCATGGAGCAGCGTAGTATAGAGTGAGTAAATATGGTTTCGGGAATAGGGTTTCTGTTAATCAGGCAGTGTTATATTATTATAATCGTAAAATATATTTATCTTGGAGGTTTGGAGGTTAATCTGGCATGATTGCTAGAACAGTTTAATCGCAGTTTAGGATGCCTTATATGATTAGGACAGTAGGTGAACCTCCCTTTATTACAGATCTGAGAGAATTGACTTTATTTACTACCTTTGTTTACTGTAACCCTTGTACTCCCACATCCCGGGCCATTAAATACTTTTGGAGTAAATTATGAAGTAGAAGTTATTTTTTCATTCTAAAACTGAATATATTAGAATTGTGCATTATTGTGAACAGTAAGATCATAACTTTACCTTTGCAAATGTCAAACTAAAAATAGAAAAACACTTCAGGAAAATTCTTTCGAAAAAAAATACAGAAACCAAACCATTACAAAGAAACAACGGGTATTACCGCCTAAAAAGAGAACCCCACACAAAAAATAACTAAAAACATATTTCATACCGTCACGTACGCTCCTAATACTGCAGGCAATCATAAAATGAAACATCATAAGGGGAATAAAAACTGAAAAGAGGTCGTAACGACCGTGGACGGGGTCTTAACAAATCGTTGGCCATCATTCAAGGTTATAGCCCAAGGGTGTTTGGAGGTCCGGTGACTGTAGACGAAGATACGTCGTTTCATTGTGTGCAAGCAAACGATAACGTTCTGTTCGATTTATTATAAATTGAGGTCTGGTAAGCCCCAGTCTTATTAGCCGGCATAATGGCGGATGTTTGAAAAGGATACATATTGTGTGCGACCATTGACTGACGGAATCGTAAGAAAATGTGTTGCTTTTTTCCCTTGGTGCTGTTGAATGTAGCAGTATTTGTATGTTTGGGAAGTATTATTGTTGGTATTATGTATCGAGATTGATTTAATTATTATCGAAGATTAATAGAGAACAACATTATTAAAGAAAAATATTTTCTGTTATAAAGAAAGTGGGATTTTTTTTAACTAAGAACTTAAGGCAATATTGCACCGTTAAACCAAATTAACTCAGTTTGATTGAATGGCTCAGAAATAAAAATAAATTAGGTATTGTTCATGGGAGGGTTTAATAAACGTAATCACCACGCTGGGCAAGCGCGTTGGGAGGTATTCCACTTAGAGCACTGATTTCAACAGCACCTACCCGAACCGCACCTAAAAATCCTTTCGCAACGATGGCGCTGCAGCAATGTTTGAAGACTGATATCTTCAACCAGTGTGTCCTAGACGTTATGACATACAGTGCTGAAACGTCACTGACACTGACGGTCAAGTTGGTCCACATATTCAAAGTCGCTCAGCGCACTATGGAGTGGGTTATTCTGGGAGTTTTTTTGTAAGATAAAATCAGAAATGAAATTATCGGGAATGACTTTCATTTATAAGTTTGCAGATTAAGCAAGCTGAAGTGGCAGTAGGCTGGCCATGTTTGTCGAAGGACCGATGACCGGTGGAGCAGACGAGTCCTGGAGTGGATATCGCGTATCGGCAAGCGTATCTTGGGGCGCCCCTCATCTAGCAGTACCGACGACCTTATATGTAAAGGTGGCTGGACAGAATGTATGCGGAAAGCGGAGGAAAGTAAAGGTGGCTGGACAGAATGGATGCGGAAAGCGGAGAAATGTAAAGGTGGCTGGACAGAATGGATGCGGAAAGCGGAGAAATGTAAAGGTGGCTGGACAGAATGGATGCGGAAAGCGGAGAAATGTAAAGGTGGCTGGACAGAATGGATGCGGAAAGCGGAGAAATGTAAAGGTGGCTGGACAGAATGGATGCGGAAAGCGGAGAAATGTAAAGGTGGCTGGACAGATGGATGCGGAAAGTGGAGAAAAGGGTATTGTGCCGCAGCAGCCAGGAAGAGGCGTATATGTGGTAACGGACTATGATAGACTGAGTTGAACGAGGTATTGACGACATTTAGAATGGACCCATTTTCTAATTACTCGATTCAATTCAAGTTGCTTTATGGAAATTAAAAGGAAAAATACCCTTATGTTACTGTGTAATATTCTCATTAGGTGACCTTTGTAGTGTTGAGATCAATATAGTTGAACGGTGGTTTAACCAGTTATTCAAAATATTCAATAAATAATAATGTAATGTAATGTGTGTGTAATATTTTCACTATCAAATATACAGAACGGAAAATTTCGCTGCCATTTAGTGATTAACATATCCCATATAAATTCGTCAATGTTTTCCAGCTAACCACGATTAATTTCATACATAAAATTTATTATTACTTTAATAAACCGACAGTATACCAGGATAATTTAACATAAATACACTACGTTGCAAAAAATCGAGCACAAGTGTTTTTCTTAATTGTTGGAAAAGCTTGCATGTTCGTAGTGTCGGCTCTTGAAGTTACAAAAACGTGTGTTTAAACATGCTCCTTTATACCAGTAAATTAATTAATATAAGGAAATAACAGTGTTTAAATTATGAGAAAAGTTCACTTGAATTTGGAATAAAATACTTTCTTAACAGAAGGAAAATTCCCGTAATGAAATACGTTCAAAATCTAGTCGCAATCTCATCACAGCGACAATCATTAGCAAAAACTTGTCAAAAATATTTGGAAAATTAAAATAATTAATTGAATTTGTTATTAAATTTTTTAACGAATTTATTTTGTTTTTTATTTTTAGTACGTTAAATGTATTTTTTACAGATTGAGACTGAGATTCTCAGGCCAACCTATTAGATGCTAGCAACATAGGTAAGTAAGTATTCCAATCATTAAAACAAGATCCAACATGCACGATTTTCAGACACTGAAGGAAACCACTACTGCTCGATTTTTTCGCTGCTATTTTAAAACCCTGTCAATGGCTGAGACTGTAATCTGATTCAGGTATATTGGTTTACGAGAGTGAAATGCATTTCCATATTATGGGTAAAAAAAATAAGCGGATGTGGTTTTACTTTATGAAATACTGCATACTATTTTGATAGCTTTTCCATTTATAAACGAACATTTTCAATACAAAAAATTGTGGGTGAATAAAATACGAACACTCTCTGCTTAGGGCTCGTGGCTGAATAATGACAGCCGCACGGGTCGATCAAAGGTTCAACTACAGTCGGTTTGTGGATGGGTGATCATCTATTACATATCGAGACCCCTACGTGGACGTGCCCCTACGTGCCGCAGGAAGCACGTTAAGGCGTTCGTCCCAGCTGCCATTTTCTTCTTTGACAGCTGTAGTCAGAAGCCCAAAAGACTGACACCCAGTCGTACCAAGAGGTATCGTGTTACCCAGTAACAGTGCTGTGGAGGTCATATAGACAGTCGCTCCATGTAAAATACTGATATTCAGCTGCATCCGTCAGATTGGAAGACGACCCCAACATAGTTGGGAAAAGGCTAGGCAAATTGATGGATTGCGTCTCTGCTTACAACGAATACTGTTGTAGATGGATTTTGTAGGGTGATTTATTTATCTTCTGGTGTACAATAGTACCTACACCAGAAAATGCATAGCAAAAAATACATTTAATACTACAAAACATACAATGGACGCAATGGGCCTTATCGCTTTCTGCGATCTCTGCCAGGCAACCTTGGAATGGACAGTGATTAGCATAATCAGCATTTAATGTTCCCACTGCTGGGACACAGGCTTCCTCTCTTCGAGAGGGAGTAGGCCGTAATCCACCACTCGGGCCCAGTGCGGGTGGCTAGATGTCACATGTCTTCGAATTTTTGGTATTAGGACATGTAGGTTTCCTCACGATGTTTTCCTTCGCCGTTTTGAGAGCAATGGTGATGAAATTATTTGCAAAAAGGAAAGCGCTTACCTGAGTTCGAACCCACGACCTCCAAATCGTAAATCGAGGCCGTTATCTCTGGGCCACCACAGCTCACAGTGATTAAATTCCTATGGAAGTTTTTAGAAGTGCAAAATAGTCGAAAGCTATCAAGATAAGCTACACTATATATTTTAGTACCTATTAGAAGTTTATGTACTTGGCTTGAAGAATACCCTTGCTTTTTATTCTTCATAAGACCTCTTAGTACAATAGACACACTCCACAAAGTACTTAAGACTCTCATCTCTAATACATAAGACTTTCGTTTTAACATTCAAAACTCCTAAAGCTTACACGATCATCCCTACATTCTGATTAATGTTCTTCATTATCCGAGCTAACTTTCTGAATTGGAAACTTTTTAAAACAATTTGTCTAATGGAGAGGAAATCTGTCACTGACGAAAAACAAAAGGAAAGTTTCACATCAAAAGGAATGCTTTGAGACTCCCGACTGTAAGTACCTACTTACTTCCAAAATAATGTTGTCTATACCTATTGTAGTCATTGTAATTAGGAGACTGTTAAAGATTTTAATATAACTTTTTATTCATAAATATTAATGAGGAGCAGGATCTTGTTCCTGTTTGCGCTAAGTGTTGTTTTTTATTATTTTTTTTTAGTGGTTGTTTTCTGACAAGGGGAGCATTAGTCCTATCAGACCAACAGTATGTGCCTAGATTCACATAATGTGTGTGAGAGTACACCGTTTTTTGATCGTTTTAATCCTTAAAAGGGGTCATTGTACTCACCATTATGAACTACTTAAAAAAAAAATCAGTTTATCCATAGATTTATGTTCGCATAACTCGACATAATGTATGGAATCCGTACTTTATGTCGAGTTATGAAATCCTGAAAACTGATTTTTTTTTTTCACGATTTCAGGGTAGGTCCCGTAGTAAAAGTTGTTCATAATGATGAGTACAATGACCTCTTATAAGGATTAAAACGATCAAAATTTTAACGGTGTACAATACCTATGTAAAGACAAGGTCAGAATGTTGGTATGGTTAGAAAGGGGGTGACTACCGAGATGACGACTAATAGAGAAGTATGGAAGAAAAGGACATGTTGCGCCGACACCAAATATATTGGGATAAGGGCAGGAGAATGATGATGATTAAGATACAAGGTCAAGGTAAATTGGCTGCCGAAACTACATAGACGTGATGGTATATATCTTATGACGAGAAAACGATTTTTTAATTTGTTTTTTCGCCATTAGATATCAATATTAAATCAGCAACGAAATTATCTGAAAAAGAACCGGAGTTACCGACATAGCTTGCAGAGTAAGCAAAGTGAAGTGGCAGTGGGCTAGCCATGTTTGTCGAAGGACCGATGGCCGGTGGAGCAGACGAGTCCTGGAGTGGAGACCGCGTATCGGCAAGCGTAGTGTGAGACGCTCCCCAGCTAGATGGACCGACGACCTTAAATATAAAGGTGGCTGGGGTGACTGGATGCGGAAAGCAGAGAAAATGGTGTTGTACCGCAGCAACAGGCTGCAATACGCTGAGTTAATTGATTGATCCGTAACATATAGTTGATCCTGTCGATTTCAAAATAATTAAGATTAGGGTTCATCTTTGAATTTCTTTAGGTACATGTCACTTATCCAACAGCGGCATCACCTTGATGAAGCCATACATCACTTTACAAAGCTATCCAGTTGATGATAATCGACCAGGCCCACATATTTCTGAACAAAAGCCTCGGTAAAAACACCTTAATGATTACTATAGTATATCGCAATTCAGTGGATACAGTGACCTAATCCAGTAATCTATTTACATTGTTTATTCGTGTTTTTAACAAATATTTACGGTCAGTGTAGCTCGCAGTCGTAATCGTACGTCAGGATTTAAGCTGATGTTAAAATAAATACCAGAGGAAATCCAGCGATGTATACTTAGCCGAGGTTGGTATGAGAGCGACGAAAAATCGCTTGAAACTTAATTCTTCATAACGGTGATTTTTCAATCGACCGATAATTTTTATTCGTGGAATATAATTGACGTCTGATAAATTTTGTACGGAAGAACGGTCAAAAATTTAAAATTGTGCCTCCGATAAAGTTATTTGGCGTTGGAAAAATCTGCCCTTAGGCTTTTGATTTGGTACCCTTGCCTAGTGTAAGTTAAAATTGTTAGTTTAGACCAAAAATAATAATAAGAAAGAGTCATCTCTTACTAGGTGTAAGTTATTTATAAAAAAAATAATGTAAATATATGAAACAAATATCCATTTCATTGTTTGCACTTTTTATCCTATTTAAAATATAATTTTCTTACTTTCTTTTTACTTTTTTAAGACCCGCTATTGGCTACCTAGTCTACTGAACGTGATAACTCAGTTAACATTATGTACTAATTATGGTCATTATTAAGCTGTGCAAGAAAGATTCACTACCTTCCTAGACTAGATCTCATTGGATTGCATGGAAAAATTATTTTCTTTGACAGCCTTTTTTTTCCACAATTTCCATATTCTTTTCGGGGCAATACTGCCGAGGTTGCGAAGCCATCCGCTATCAATGTAACCTCTGCGTTCGTTCGTTTGTCGAGTTCATTCATACGATTCATGCGATTATAGCCATTACATCTGATGTATGCTGTATTTAAATTTTAGGGTACGGGCCCGCCAAATATTTGGATTTTTCTATCAGACCGTAACTGGCCACGTGCGAATGTGTTTCGCGTCGCTGCCATTTTTTTTCGAACTAATGAATTTGAATGCAAATCGGTATGGTCTGTGAATTTATCATTGGCAAATTCATTTTTGTAAACGTTTCCTGAATTTTTCAATAATATTTTAACTTAACTATCGATATAAAATTTAACGAGCAAGCTGAGTGTACCTACTTTCTTGTAATCGTACAAATGTTGCAAATGGAAAACACTCGACTCCGGCAGTCAAGTGCGTTTAATTGCATCTTTACTGCCAACAGAACACTAAAGTCCAGAATACCTACCTATTTCGCAGATTTCAAATAAACCTTATCTGGAACATTGTTACTGGAGTAACAAAGAAACAAAAGATCATTAAATATTATAACACACGAAACCGATAAATTGTGTAACGACGCTATAATCTAACAAACTAAGTGTGCAAAACCAGGAGCATTTAAAATTTATCTTTGGAAAATATTACCCCAGTTTTGGACGAAGGAAACCAGCTAACTCTGCAGACTAATGTTGCAGCCAACTTACCTCGGTATAAAAAGAAACGAGCCAACGTAATATTCCTTGGGGAATGTAATTTCTTTGAATAATATTTTTTTAAGTGCTCCGTGTCTAGCTAATTTCGAGATTGTGCTACTTTGTTTACCACGGTATGAAACTAAGTGTGCAGTTACTGCGTCTAATGAAAAATGTGGTTATAAATTAGTTAGGACTGCGTTTACGACGTCACACCTGCATGAATTTAAACAGGGCTGATTATTCAATCATCTGATAACTTTATTCGAGGAATAATTTTGAAATTTTACAGTTATTTCATACAAAAACTGTCAAACTTCAATTTTATTCCTCGAACAAAAGTTTACTGGCTCTGGAAAAATCAGCCCTAAGGCTGGTGACTAACCACTAAAGAGGTAAAAGATGAGAGGAATCGAATTATGGTAACATAGCTGTTGCCTGCGACTTCGTCTGCGATTCAGGATGAAAAGTAAAAAAGCCTATGTCCTTACCCAGGTCATGGTCTATCTGTGTACCAAATTTCATCCAAATCCGTTCAGCTGTTTAGCGCGAAAGCGTAACAAACGAACTCAATTTGACATTTATAATATTACCCCCAAATCTCACTTTCTTAAAAACAGCCTGCACCCATCTTACAGACAATAATATAACTATAATTGCGTAACTTTTCCGTACACCGTAGGTACTTACAACAAATACACGAACAAATAAAATATTTATCTCACTAAGTTACTTAAAAAACCTTATAATGTGAGAATCTACAACCTCTACCAGAATTCCAGACACAATACTCAAGCCATTTAAACACAAGCAGCAAACCAAAAAAGAAACGAAGAAAAAAAAAATCATCTGCTCAATTTGATCCACAATAACTTCGTTCGCACTTAGTGCAAAAGTCTCACGTACTACTCTTGGGATCTCTCTCTGAGATAAGTGAATTGTAAACCGGCACACGTGACATGGAACCCTGGTAGCACTGCTAGTACAAGCAAATAATTTCAAAGGTGATGCTTCATTGGTCTGAAGCGGGAAAGGATGCTTTTGAGTGTGAGTTTCTGATATCGATTCCGAGTTTGGGCAAAGTGGTACTGATTTTGTCAGTAAATTTTTGCTAGAAAATAAGTTAGATATGTGGCTGAAAAAATTACTTATTTGGCAGATAATTTCATTTAAGTACATTCTATTTCATTTCGTAACTATCACATAATACCTACTTAAACTTTCACCAGAAACGAAACAGCTGTTTCACGTCAGTATAATACGCCAATAATAATTATTTACAAAAAGAAACTATTTAATTCGAGCCACACCCATAATAGCTTTAAATGAAATTCTGCGCATCATACTCCAAAATAAGAAATACCTAAAAAAAACTCTCAAATGAACCGCAAAACTTTTACAAACGAGATTAAAAAATCGGCAAACTCTATGGTACGGGTAATACCCCCACAATAAGTTCGTTTGCGCTTGGTGCAAAAGTCTCACGTGCGACTCTTGGGATATATCTCGTAGATAAGTGAATTGTCGACCGACAGTCGACGCATGTGCCGTAGTCAGTGTGACGTCATTACGAATACGATTAGTTGGATTACTGTGCAAATTGTGAATTAATGTTGTGACAAACAATTTAGCCGGTGGACCATTCAATTCAAATGGGATGCAGTTTCAGTTTGCGGTTTCTAAATTACTATTGCTGGTAACAAAAACGTATTAATTAATTTAAAAACTTAACTAACGAAATGTTGGAAGAACTGAGTAAGAAAACAAAACTTAACTCATGGATCTCCATGAGTTAAGTTTTGTTTTTTTTAATTATGAACCATTATTGCCCCACAGCTGGGCTGCTGTCCAGAGCTGCCAAGGGTTAATCTTTGCTAAAGTTAGTAGTATCGTCTTGGTTTAGTATATTATAAGCTACAAAAAAAACGTGTACAACTTCTAGCCCTGTATCTAAACACCCTTAACCCTTTTACGATGTCTAAGAAATTCATGCTTACAAGACTAACTTTAGAACCAAATAAAAGCTTTTGATGTAAGCAAATTCGGCGCAAAAACTCCAATTTCAATATCTGGTCTAGAAGTCTCCTATCAAACCAAAAGTTGGGCGAAAACTAAATTCTCACTTGGTCATCCATTGCGGTATCCTACAGCAGCATTTTAAAAGAATAAGAAGAAAACCGTTAATGGAATTTGGAGAGTTGAAAAATATCGTGATTGAACAAAGTATTAGATTCACAGTTTCTTCGAGTTTGCAGGCAAACTTGACTGAATAGAACGTTATCACAAATTCTCTCGGCTAACTTTACCGTCTCGCGTTTTATTAGTGAAACTGTTTGAATGCAAGTTCGGTCCAGATCTAATTCTGTTGTCGGAATTGAGACCGACGGTCAATGGAAGGTGTGATGCGCAGGTATACACTTAAATTGGGTTAGTCTACTTTGACTGGCACTTTATTGGCTATAGTATGACAAATCTGAATTGTGATTTTTAGAACTAAACGCTTTAGCGTACTTTACAAACCTAGGTTGATTCATAGATAACTAGCTTAAAATGTAACTGCTGGGACACAGCAATTTTTTTCTTTTCGATGAGGGGAGTCGGCCATAGACCATCATGTGGGCCAGTTCGAGTTGATGGATGTAACATGTCTTCGAAATTTATGTTCTAGGAGTTGCTGGTTTCACGTTCTCACGATGTTTTTCTTCATCATTTTGAAAGTAGTGGTGATGAAATAATTAACACAGAGTAAAGTGCCTGCTTGAGTTCGAACTCACGACGTATCATAAGTTATATATATTTGTGTGTGTGTGTGTGTGTGTAGTATGGACTCATAAGTCGCGGCCGTTACCACTGGGCCACGGCTACAAGAAGTCACTCGACTGTTACTTTGGTAAAACGAGAATCATCAAAGCAGGAATGAGTTTGAAGTTCGCAGTCATACTGCGTTGAAAAATTGCGCCAACATTGGTCATAGTGCAAAGAATACCGCCAATGCGCAAGTCAGAACACACGAAAAAGTTTCTAAACTGAAAAACCATCCCTCAACTATTTCAACAACGACACGAAATGCGAAAAAAAAAACTACACAAAACTTCTAGAATTAAAACCAAAATAAAGTTAGCACCAAACCGAATAATGTTCGGATTTAAAATTTTACGTGCCGAAACTCTGGTGAGCCGTTTACTTCTAACGACGAATCGGCAGTTTCGAAATTTCACCGGCAATCCGAAATCGATTTAATCACGGGAATCATGCAAAGTTTCGCACAAAGTTTGTTTAAACTTTGGAATTGGAACAAATTGGAGCAGCATGGCTTGCGGCTATGTATTAATAGTAGATTAATGACGCCTACAATAAATTTAGTTATGATTTCTCAAAGATATTTTCGAACCTGGATACGACCAGGACTTGTCGATCTTGCGAAACTCCTCTGTTTATAAAATCATAAAAGTACCAATTTTTGAAAAAAATTAACATTTGTTCAGTTTATATTATTTATTAACTTTAGAAGTCAATATAATTATCATCATAGTTCAAAGCTGTATTAAAAAAACCAAATATATTTATTTTTACAAAAGTGATTAGTCCTCATCCTTATGTGAAAATCAAGTAGAACGGAATGATTTCATTTGTTTATTTTGTACAACATAATAAAAAGAAATGAAATCATTCCCTTTCATATAGGGTCGCTGTAGGTACACTAAGAACAAAGAACTTCTATCAGAACACAGGGTTCCGTTGTCTAACTAACTCTTCGGTAAGGTAACATGATAGCAGACACAGACGAGAAGGGTAAACGACAGGTGAATTGTCAAAATGCACGGATTTAGTTCAACAAGTTTTGAGAAATATGATCGTTTCTGATAATTGTATTTGTCAGAGGAATTCCAACTACCATGGCGACCTTATCTGATGACCTAGTTTCAGTTATTTCAGGGCTACATTTTCATCTGTTTTTAATAGAAATCTGATCTACTATTTTTTACGGTGTGATTTGGATGCTCTTAATCTCTCCCGCTATTCTCGATTTTTGAAATAAAAGGAAAAAAAAACGATTGTAATTTCATTACGATTGAAATTCTCACTGAGGTCAAGGTCTCTCATCGGAATGTTCGAATCTTTGTTCTGAGATTTCGGAATAAATTAAAATCTTGCTTTGTATATCTTTAAGAACAACTTGTAATATAAATATTTATTTATATATACTTTATTCTACCTACACCACAAAAATAAATAGCATAAAAAAATACATTAAACACTACAAAATATACAATGGGTGGCCTTATCGAAGGTATTACTGCAATCTCTTCCAGGCAACCTTAGAATGGACATTGATTTACAAATAGTATATTTACAACAGGCAGATTTACAAATTCAGAAGATATTTTCTGCCTTTACAACACATAACATCATCATCATCAGCCTCTAGCAGTCTACTACTGGATATAGGCCTCCCCTGTTGCATCCATTCATCTATGCATTCATCCATTCAACTCGATTTTCGGCAACTCTCATCCAGCTACTACCAGCCATCCTGCATAGATCGTCGCTCCACCTAGCCTGAGGACGTCCCAACTTACGTTTACCGATTCGCGGAACACATAACTTATTCAGCTTATAATGTTCCCACTGCTGGGACACAGGCCTCCTCTCATCTATTGTAGTGGGCCGTAATCTACCACGCGGGCCCAGTGCGGGTTAGTAGATATTTCTGCCTTTTTCAACACAAAATGCATTAGTTCGGCTTATAACAATCTTGTAAAAGCAACTTTTTCTATATTTCTCAAACTCAAGACTCCTAAACGAAAGTACACAAATGGTTCCGAGTTTCAAGTTTCAGTTTAAACATTTCAATGCAGTTTTATTTTGCTGGCATACGTGTGTGGATGCGGAAAATGTTGCTGCACACACGACGCATAGAATAAATGTCAAGGAATAATTTAGTACCAAGAAATAGTAGGTTTTCATAATGTGAAGATTGTCGTTGCATCCTCGGTTGAGGAATAATTCTAGTGAAATCACACGTGCAAAATAATGTAAAACGGATGAAACTTTTCGTTGCCATTCTGTAGGCTAGTTAGTCGCAATGAATACTCTTATGAATTTATATCTCTTTTTTAAATTTCTACATGTATATCTATATTTCGTATAGTGTACAGCCACGAGCATAAGTATGGTATACACTTGGCTTTATTCAAAAGCGATTTACTCCTTTATTTTGTAATGAAATTTTATGTTGCTACGAACATAGTATTTTCGAACCCATAGGTTTTTGCAATGTGTCGTATTTCATTGTAGTTTTCGTTATTTCACGTAAAAATTGCTATTGAAAGTTTCCAAGTGTTGACATATTAGTGCTCGTGACTGTACATAATAACCTCACAAACCAAACTTTTGTTCTTGTCTGTTTATATTTTGGGGTTTATTCATAAACGATGACTAAAGTTAAGTAACGTTTAAACGTCAAAAATGTATAGTTAAACAGTCGCTAATCACTGCTTAACTTTAAGCAACGTTTATGAATAAAGGGGATTGTGTGTATATAAAGGGTTAGGTATATAAATAAATAAAAAGTACTCGTATTCTATTCTATTCTTATATCCAGTAATAATTTTAAGTATTGATTAATTATACAAGGTCTAACAGAATAAATGCTAGTCCTGAAAGTATTTTGTTCATAATTACTAACTCATAAGACTACTTCATCGATTTCAGTAACTTTTAACATAGGTATTTTATTTTTAATTATGTATTTTCCCATACTGTTCGTCGATTGAGTAAAAGAAAATTAAATCTTAGTAATAAGACTCAATTTTAAATGCATAAAGTAATGCTAGGTTCAACATGATTTTCTTAATAATAATTAAAGCTTAGCTTTACAGAAGTTAAGTTTTGGTCATTGTATGCTTTTAACTCAATATTCTAATTGGGGTGTATGGGGTCTTGCGTGGGGTCTTTAATTATGTTATATTTATAGATAACCAAGAAGGTAGACGACACAAGAATCCCTACCTTCCTACGTACGTGTAAAATTATCAATAACATGGATAAATGGCATGTTATGTTATATGATACTGGTTTACGAAAAGAAATAGCTTTTTATCTCATAAAAAGCTATTTCTTTTCATTTTTGTTTTTTTTTTATTATTTGCCATCGTTTACACATTGTACTAGATATTAAAATGTATTACCTGCAAGTGTCCCTAAAAGTAATAAAATAAAATAAATAATCACAGTAATTTCCCATAGTGTTACCGTATTGAAAACTAGCTTTTGCCCAAACCTTCACCCGAGTGGATGTCGGAACATGTCCAACGGGAACGTACTTCTATATAATATTTAGACATATACAACTATGTTAATCAAGGTTATAAACTATCTGAGTGCCAAATTTCATCTAAATCCGTTCAGCCGTTTTTGCGCTAATCCGCAACATGCATCCAGAGAAACAGACAGACGGACAAAAATTCTTCTTTACTATTTTATTATAATTATGTATACATAATAATCTCCATTGCCAACGTAACTAGCAACAGTCTAAAACAACAATGCTCATAGTAAGAATTCTTACAGCAAAAAAGCCATCGCAATGTCTCCCTTCCTTAGGTTTTGCTTTTGAAAAATAGATACTTCCTTTTTGCTCTTCCCTTTTGTTCTGATTAAGTTCGTTACGGGCTCAAAGCCATTTAGCATTCCCTGAGACACGACGAGCATTATTCCCAGTGTTTTTCTTGGATTTTTAACGTCAGTAAACAGAAATCACAATGACTAGGTTTTGATCTAGAATTATGTTCAACGCCATCTTTCTATTGCCTTGCCTTACATAAGAATTTGTTGTGTTCTGATATTATGTTAAAGTTGCTTGGACTCTATCAAAACAACTCGAAGAATTTCATTAAAAATGGTACAGAATCACATAACTCTTCGTGAAACTATTCCGCGCAACATTGATCTCGACCGCGTTATTAATTCATGAACGAAGCACACATTTTATCTTACATCACTACTCACTACCAACACAATAAACTCTTCCATAAATAGCCAAACCACAGATAAAGTTGTCTGATGAAAACGTTTACATTTTAAGTGCTGCAACGAAAAAATATAAATACAAGGAAAAAGATCTTCGTCTCAGAAATTTCATCGAAAACTCGATTGAGATTCCTACCGCGTTCGCGATACGAGATCGATAAACGAAACGACCCTTGCCTCTTGAAAAAGTGAGATTCACCGCTTTTGCTATTCAGAAAGCGAATCTTTGTCATTGAAAAAGAATACTAGTCGTACTTATGCAAGCGGTTGTGATAAAAAGGGATAAAATATGACGGTGGGTGCCGAATGGAATTTTGATGCAGATGTGCTTGAAATGTGAAGTTTTATGACGTCCGAGATGGGATATTGCTTGAGCACTTCGATTTATTGATACTGTCTTTTGTCATAACTATGAACTACTTTGAAGGGGCAAAAAATACGTAGATATGTATACACATAGAGCTAAGGCTTGTAAAATACGCTCTGGTACGGTAGGTTGTGTAGATAAGGGTAATTAAATAATTCTATTATTCAAATATCAAAAAATAGTCGCCATCACATGAATAACGAGATTTCTTTTGTGCCGAAAGTCAAATGCATAAAAAAACATGGCCTCAAATACGTAGTTTTTGTTAGCACATTTTGACTGCGAAGCAACACAAATTGGATGAAATATTTTTTAATACTAAGTTTAAAATGAACACACAACACAAGTATTGTAATAATTAAAATGCTGCGGATGTGACAAATAAAATGAATAGTAAGTACATTTTTGCGTGCGTAATAATCCGACGAGCTAACAAGAAAAACTGAAATCTAGCCTTGGGAGAATAAAGTTCAAATTGTAATGAAGGGTCGTGTCGGATGTCGGCTTGATGGCACTGTTATATGCCTTAATAACTAACAGTGAACGAGTCAAAAGAGCGTGATAAAGAATTTACATTTAATGAAGGAGTACTGAGTGCAGACGCAGACGGCGGCAATACGTTGCGGTTGAATTTGCATTTTTATGAAAACTTCCATGACACTGCCGACCAAGTCGTTCAAAAAGAATATCTCCACTTTGTTTCTGACAAAGATTGTCTTTATGGCAGTTTAGTGGGTGTTTTTATTCGCACCGACGTAGAGTGCGATGGCGCATTTGTTCGACGTTTTATGAACGTCGAGAGTCAAGAATCGAACAGAAACTGCTACTTGGCACACGTCCAGCCGACCGTCAGTTTACGTTCGAGCTAAATGCTTTTTTGGATTTTTCCTATATTTGTCTTGGTGAAAAGGATTTGTCGAGAACGGAAGTTGGTGGATTTTTGGCAAACGCAGGTTGAATTGCTAAAAATACGAGTAATCAAGAATTGCACTTAATCCCATTTTTATCGTTTCAATAGCTTTAAAAGCTCCAGTTTGATCGTCATTTAACGTGAATGATATATTATATTTTTATGGTTCACCATATATACCTACTGGGTTCTGTTTTATCTTTAACAAATTCATCAAATCGTATGTTTTAACTGTTACTCAATCTAGTCAGTATATTTTCCCTAAGCCTCTATTTTCCCTTCAACGACATCGAATAGCTAATGTACCGAGTCTACTGACCAACCATGTTCCCTCTTCTCCTCTTTATTATGCATGTAACACGCCACTACTTCAACTTCCAGTCAACTTACTTCAAAACTTGAAACTGAGCCACTTCCAAACCTTCACTTAGGATACTTAAAACTGTTCATTTAATTCGCAACAATGGATTTCGTAAAGCTCTTATTCACGTACTCCCTAACTAACTCGGTCTGAATTCGTTAAACGTTAGGTAACCAGATTGTAACTTAAATCCGGTTAACGTGCCCCGGCAATTAGCCAGCAGGTGAGGACGTGTGGCAAATAAGCCCACTGAATAATGTGTAGCTTAAAGAAACAGTGCAGTTACAGTGCAGGATTTCCGTGTTATACAAGAGCTTGAGAAGTTTTTACAAGGATTTTTAAGTCTTTGAATTGCAGAGTTTATAATTAATTAATAGGTCAGGCGTAGCGGAAAAACTCTTTTTTTTACACGTTAATACTTAACTACCGTTTGCAAGCGGTTGGTTGCAAGCGCGACTGCTGAGCGTGGTCTTCGGTTTGATCTCCGTGTTAGCAGTGTTATTAGGTTTTAGAGTTAGGATTATCTCAGTAGCAGCCTGCAGTTTGCACAAATGTCTAGTTAATGGCATTAGGTTTGCTCCTAAGTTAGAGTCTTAAACATAACTTGTGAAGTGTGGGTGTTCAGTATATGTCAGGTGCATTGAAAAATCGTTCTTTTTCCGCATTAAAATATCGAACAGACTCATTGCCGTGCCAACTGTCTCGTTGGTCTACTAGCAAGCGTGACTGCTAATCGTGAAGCCTTTGAATCCCCCATTCGGGGAAACTGTTATTGTGTTTTAGCAGTACTCAGTGGCAGCCTGGAGTCAGGATTTGAGCCCGGATAACAATAGGGTCGGCCAGTATTACACGGGACTTAAACATTACTTGGGTGTGGGTGTACTGCTCCCTACAATATTTAGAAAACAAACAACTACCTTTGTATAATTTGTACGTAATCCTGCAGTTTAAATCTCGTTGATATTTAGCTAATCTAGGTCATGCATAGGATGCTGACGTCAAATTACCAGGTAGACTAAGTTCTAGTATTGAACCATGTAAGTTTGTACCTATTGATCCCACTTTATGTTCGACTCAATTTGAAGCAGGTAAGGAAGATAGCGCCAGAGCGCTTCATGTCTCAAGCACAGAGAGACATGACTTTAGAGGAGCCCAGCAGTATAGGTTAAATTAAAAGAAAAATGATGATGTTGCAAAATAAAAGAAAAAACAACAACGTTATGAAGACACTCTTAGGAAAAGCTATCAAATTAATTTAACGATTTGATCGATCTTATACAACGCATAAACTTTCCAAAATCGATACTTATATCCTGGATAAACTCAAGAAAAAGGTATTAAAAGGAATCTTAGAGCCGAATTTCCTGACGATATAGGCCAGAATAAAATTTTCATAGCGTCATCCGCTAAGGTGAATTATGGAACTCGTAAAAGTCTCATAATTTTAATCCGCGAAGATTTTACTGCGTCAAAAAGCAAAATAAGCATGCTAACCCTATTTTATGCATCCATAAACTTTAAATGATAGTATGTTATCTTTACTGTAATGAATACATGTATAGACAACTTTTATATCTAATATACAAATAAATAAAATTGAAGTGTCTGTTTGTTATGTCAAAATAACAGTTTTACTGAATGCATAATATACTACAAAGTATAATATACGGTATTTATAACAAAAGTTTTATTTTTTTAATGTTTGTCTGTCTATATGTTTGTTCCGGCTTATCTCGGAAACGGCTGGAACGATTTTGACAGGACTTTCATTGGACTTTGATGTTATAAGGAGTAACATAGCCACCGTGGGATAATTTCCGACATCCACGCGGGCGAAACCGCAGGCAGAAGCTAGTTAAGTATAACATAATACATAACTTCACGCCTGATTACCCCGAAGGGTTAGACAGAGGTGCACCCATAGGGGTGCTTTTACTTTATAATGCTGTGTAAAATAAATGTTCTGCAAGACATGTACGTAGGTCATGCGTAGGTATTTATTTCAGGCGCCTAAAGCCATGTCTGAAAGGCACTCCTACACTTTTGTACTAACATCTTATACTACCAGCTTTCACAGTTTGCTTCTTTGTTGTATAATTTAATAAATAAAATAAAAATGTTTATTTCAATTAACATAGTTGGTTTGCATTATATGGTCTGGAGACTCCTTTTAAGCAAGGAAATGCTTGTGTTAGGAGACCCCGCTCTTCCATTTATCATTGTCCAAAAAATATATAGAATTGAAAAACATGTATTTAGAAAAGAGTATGCAAGTAGATTTAAACAATAAACAAGAAGGAAAAATAGGCGCGATTGAGTGAAGTGTAGTGAGAGGTGTGTGTGTGTGAGTGTATGAGGTTGAGTGAAGGTGTCCAAGACAGTGTCTTGGGATCGGAAGAAGTCACAGCCTCTTAAAGAAAGAAAGAAAGAAAAAGTATTTATTGCGACTCGTACAGAAAGACCCTCCATTAACCGTAAACACCGCGGAATGATTGCAGTCCGGAATTGAGTAGAGAATTGAGGAATTGAGTAATTTAATTTTATACATTTCCGTTCCATTACTCGTTCCAAGAAACGCTTATATGTAACCGAAGTGAATAGGTAATAGTATTCTGTTTCTGCGAAATAAATGTCTTAAGCCATATGTTGAAATGTTATTTATGAACTTTTTATAATGAAACTTGATACCTACCTTAAAAACAATTTTTATTATTTATACTACAAACAGAAGCCCACAACAATGTTTTACTTACCTATTTCCAAATCATATTCAGATAAACATCTGCCGACCTTTAATTATCATTGTCTTGCCTGTATTTCCTGAAGAGCACTATAAGTGACGTGCTGTACAGTCAACCCTTTTAACTCCTCAAGTTCTGAGTTGAGACACTGACTGGACAGGTCCACTCAATCTGTGTAGTTTTTTCCTCAAAATACCATTTCAGACACCAATCTACGTGGTCTTCACATGATCTGACCAAGATTAGGTCTGGACTTTAAAAGAGGCTGTGACCTCTGAGTTTGTTTCGACCTTTCTTTTCAAAACAGTCAGATAGGAAACGCCGACCTCATCTAGTTTAAAAAAGTATGATTGAAGTGTAAAAGTGTTGGTTCAAACCTAATTACAGAAAATTTTATTAAATCATTTATCATTTAACCAATTTTTTTCAGTAATATGGTATTAATCTCATGTAATAAGGTGCGAGTCAAATGTATTCTATAGAAGTGTGGCGATTAGGTTAACTCGTTTATTCAAACCACTAAATTACGTATTTTAAACAATACAATTAAAATAATTAATAACAATTAACATTCTAGCCGTGGGACCTTTTGTTTCGTTTTAGTATTTAACAATATTAAACTTAATTTGTGGTTATTTGGTAACGATGCCAGTTTATGTTGTATTGTTGATACACCATCGCCCCGGGCGTTTCTAGTGCTTTATTATCAGGGATGGTTTATTTCGTGCCAATTTTTACGCTATTTAAATACAATGTTCCAAAAAATCAGTTTTCTATTTTTATTAAAAAAATAGTATTTTAACACTGATAACAACTAGTTATGACCGCTGTACTATTTAAGGGTGATTTTGCAATAGTAAGATAACTTATATCTGATGACAGTTGGACATAATTTCTATACAAAAGCTGTTAAACCGCAATATTTATTCCTCAGATAAAAATTATCTGAGTATTGAAAAATCAGACCATAATATGATTACCTATTTACCACCATGTATAATTAACAATCAATAAAATATCCCTATTCACTAATCACTCCAAGGACCCAACCAAGCCATCCATATCACAGATAAAGCTAGAATCCGACCACGTAATGACAAAGGTGAGTACGTTCAGTAACATAATCCATTTATCAGTCGGAGTCACGCGTCATGAGCCAGTGATTAGATGAGGCTTAATGATACGGCGCCAGGGACATCGTGGTGAGTAGTTTATGTTATTGTTGATGGTGCTAGATGGTGTTATGAATATTAGATTGAAGGACGTAGTTCCTAAGGCAATATAGGTATTGCGTATTGCAGTTGGTGCAATATTGGTTCGTAAGAACAAAGAAAACAAAAGGCATGCACACCCTATTATCATTAGAGACGTATAGTTACGAAGTTTGAGAAGTTTAGTTTTGAAGCTTACTCTGTCTTACTATTTTGCTGTGTCTACAGGGGTCGTAATGATCTCACTATTATGTACTAGTACACAAGTAACCTAAGTATAAATTGTTGAATGCAATAAATTATTTAGTATTGAGATAATTACTGATGGATAATGATTTCGAAGTGCGAATGCCTCGATATTGAGATACACTGTGTCAACTAAAGCCTAAGTAACTGTGTAGCATTAGCATAATGAGCCTATAATGATCCCACTGCTGGGACACAGGCCACCTATCTGTAAGAGGGAGTGAGCCGTAATCCACCACGCGGGCACAGTGCGTGTTGGTAGATGTCACATGTTATTGAATTTTTGGTTCGAGGACATGCAGGAACGTGCATGCATGCACGTAAATGTATAAGTCACGTAAAACAATTCGTTAAAGAAAAAAAACAAAGGTAACTATCACTGTTTTATATAACTTTGCTTACGACCTAATAGCTAATAATAATAATCATCGTTTATTTGCATGAAATATGGTGCTTACAGGTGTCATAATACAATTCATAGTACTTCGTATTCCGCCTATTAAATTCAGCATGCAAATTTTGGATGTGCCCATGAATGTACTCATTAAAAATATGTGAAAATGTCAATAAAAAAAAGAAATTACAAATGTCAAAATAAGAATACAGGCAAGTCAAAATTGATAATATTACAGGAATGTCAGAATTGATTAAATTACAGAAATGTCAAAATTGATTGAATTACAGAAATGTCAAAATTAATTAAATTACAGGAATGACAAAATTAATACAATACCTAACACTATTCATGTCTGTGCAATATTCCTATTCATATTATAATTTAAAAATTCATTAATAGTATAGAAGCAATTTTCAATAAGCCATGTTCTGAGTCTTATTTGAAATATATTCGTAGGCAGTTCTCTAAACTCCTTAGGAATCTTAGTAAATTTCTTTATTGCAATTCGACTGGTGTTTTTATGGCAAAATGCTGTTCTACACCTAGGCATAGCTACTCTGGTTGGATCCCTTGAGTGTTTATCTATTTTATACATATTTTAACTATCGGCTTTACTAAATAGGTTAGGGTGTTTTTTTACGAATACTCCCATATCCAGTATATATAAGCATGCCAGTGATGACAATTTATGCTCTTTTAATATGGGCCTGCAAGATTCCAATGGCCCTACACCAAACATAGCTCGTAAGCACTTTTTTTGCACAATAAAAGCCCTATCACTGTCCGTAGAATTACCCCATAATATTAAGCCGTATCTTAGCACAGATGAGACGTAATCATGATAAGCCAGTTGCCCTATGTCGCCAGCATTGTCATAGAAAGTTTAACTGTATACTACACTTATAAGCTAATGATAGGGAGAGAGTAACGAAGTGTGAATTGTTAATAAAATAAGCCATATTATGTGGTATAAAAATCGGCATAAAAGATAGCCACTAATGGCCATATTCAGAAAGGGTAGCCGATAGAAATCGTGAAACATAGCCCCATTGACACTGATAAGTACGTTTAACTCAATTACCAACTCAATTAAACCGGACACAATGCTAACGCATTTCTACTATATTAGTAATAATAGCTCATCGTTCCCAATAATCATTGGTGCGTGGCGTGTGGCGTCGAACGGATTACAAGCGGTCAACGGATAATTTGAGGGGCAATATCCGTACTATCCCAGCCAGTGCGGATAATGCGGATACGGATAACCAGCGGACTTACTTGCTCCGATTATTTGGTTGTGATTGAGTGATGTGTTGTCGATCAATAGGAATGTTGAGAGCTCGATCTTGTTTAATTTTAAACCAAAAATATATTTGTTTTTCAATGTGCTGGTGGCGTGATTGGGAATGTCAATCGAAGATTGATATTCAACGTTTGTACGAAACTCGTAGGTACTAATTAATGTTGGGAAACTGTTTAAGGTAAGTAGACGCTAACGTTTACTTCATTTTCCTTAAGCTATGGTTTCCTAGGAAAGCAGTTCCGTCGTGGAAATCTGTAATTTTCACCAGTATTTGACATTAAGTCAAACCCCGCTGCCCAAAGATTCTAGTCGCTAGATTTTCCCTCACCGTACTTAGTCACAAGAAAAAGTCAATCAATCAACTCAGCCTATCGCAGTCCACTGCTGGACTTACGCCTCTCCCAGGCTCCAGCCAGGCAAGAAAAAGTTTCCATACTGAAAAGCCTGAGCCCACACATTATTAAATAGGGTTTCCTTGACAATCAAGTGAAGTCACTACATCATTGATTTCACCATCATTTTGCGTGAATGTGACGCATGTTCACCCCCAACTTTTTTTTTGTCTGAAATGGTCTTTTGGGGAAAGAACCACACAGAACAATTTAAACAATTGATACGTTATTGAAATAATATTATTTGAATGTCTTATAATTCCTTTTTGCTTTTAAATTATTGTCAAGCGAAGAATTCTTTGGCAAGAAACTACACATCATTCTATGGATTGAAGAGAACTTGGCGATATCTCACGTCCTTGCTGACAAAGTTTGTGTGTCATGGCCGCCAGTACCAAGTGACGCATTCTCCTTCGTAGGACGTCTTGTAACTATGTTAGTGGTATCGAAGTCGAGTCTCACCCCTACCCGTCATTAGATTAGTCATTCACTCAAGTTTCTGTCTAGCTAGTGTTTGGTTTTGTTTCAAGTTGTAAAATAATAGTATTAAATAGGGGTCGATTTGCCGTGTTATATCCATTTCATACAACTGTCAGAGATAAACATTGTGATTTGAATATAATATAAGGGCAGATAGGCAGTCGCTTCATGTAAAATACTGGTATTCAACTGCATCTGGTTAGGCTGGAAGCCAAACCAAACATAGTGGGAAAAGGCTAAGCAGATGACGAGGATTTGAATATATGGACAATTTAAATTGGTAGTCAGTTATCTTAAAATATAATAAGCCATTGCGTACCCGTTTTGTATTTAAACAAACTTTTTCAATCAACAATCCTGCACAAATGATACAACTTTTTTATCGAATATCGATACCGGACTATCGAAACTTGGTGTATAGCTTATTGTTTTGCTAGTGCAACGAGCAAATTGAATTTTACCAATCCACAAGATTACTTTCAAAGTGCTTCTCTCCGGACAACAGGAGAATACGACCTAGTATCGACTTTTAATAAAAATAAATTCAGTTTAAATGAAATCAGACCTTTTTATCGAGCCTTACAGTTTTAAGTGGGGTCCCTCTAAATTGGGTATCTTATTTGAGAAACTCTTGTACCTGTTTTTTTCGGTAGGTAATTTGAATTTCCGAATGGTGTTAGGCTAATAGACAAGGGTGGTTTTAAGAGCAGGTTATTCACTTAATATTCAAGGAAAACTCAAGTTTTGGGAGTAATTTTATAGTACCACACCATCATTTTATAGTACATTATAAAGTAATACATATACAGGCAACACCATGTTCTCTTACGCTGCTGGTATATTATTAGAACTAACTGAGTCAAATATAAATATCTCGTATAAGATCAACCGGAGAAAATCTTCAAAGATTGAAATATATCGGTCAAGTTCTGCTAGGCCCTTTGTACACGGCACAGTTTCTTTACGGTACGGCATATAAATCGCACCGTAGGAAAAACGTGTCCGTCTTTATAGTAACCCATACAACACTGACGAACTGCCTACACACGGCGTATAAATCGCGCCGTACAGTCACGAGCAAAAGTTTTTATCCACTCGGCTTTATTCAAAAGCGATTTACTCCTTTATTTTTTAATGAATTTTATGTTGTTACGAACATAGCATTTTTGAAACCATAGGTTTATGTAATGTGTCGTATTTCAACGTTGCATTCGTTGTTTCACGAAAAAATCGAAATTGAAAGTTGCCAAGTGTTGACATATTGGCGGTCGTGACTGTACAAAAAAGTGTCCTTCAACAAGCTTTCATAGTGATTCATACAACACTGACGACCCTGCCTACACGCGACGAATAAGCCGTTTCACGGCAAGAAAAATGTGTGTGTAAGGGCCTTATTCGTCCGAAAAAAGTCAATCAAACAAATGATTTCTTCAAAGTTCAACAATATACCCTTGAGATCAGCATCAATTTGTAATCGATGAAAGAAAATCGCGGACTTTGGACAACTTGAGAGTCACTTGACAACGTTACTTACCTTACTCGAAACCTATACAATTCCAAGTAAAAGATTTTCTTCTTAAATTTCGTTCCCAATCATTTTCGATGCCATAAAATGTTAGTAAGACTTCAAAATTATGCCGTACTGGGCTTATCTGACGTGTTCTAGCTTGCAGGAGAACTAGTTTCGTATAATTTCTATTTTATATTATAATAGATAAGCTAACGTGTATCGGGTAACGCCTGAAGAGGAAATTTCGTTGTGAAACTAAAAGGTTTTATAAAGTTTGCGGTTGAATGCCTTGGGTGCGGGCAGAATAGAGCCTGACTTAGATATCGGTTTTTTGAAACTAAGTTAGACGTGCCAGGATTCTCTTCCCTGTATTCTTTGGAACCCCTTAGTCTAAGTCAAAGTAATTTATTTTAGTTTTAAATGAATTTTGTAAAAGTTACATTGATGTAATTTGGCCCATTGTTTCGATGAACCTTTATTTCGAAGATACCTTTTTGTATACGTCCATGTAAACTGGAAAGTCTTACTTATCTTTTAGACATAACTTTTATCTCCCTAACATAAATTTAAGAAGACAAAACACAAATGATTAACTCGCCTTTTAGCACAGCACGTTCGCAGGTGACCTATTTCTTACAAAGAAATACGAGGCGAATGGGAATCGCCTTAATTTATAACTAGAACTGCGACTGCACCAAAAAAGACCTCAATTCTCGACATCGAACGAAGAAAAAAAACTCCAAACGACAAAATAATGATACTGGCCGGATTATTATGCGCTTCATGCAGTTGCAACTTCAAAATTTCTAGATAGTGCAAAGACACGTTCAGAAGAGGAAACGGGCATCGCAACCTCCCCTTATCTTAACCGCAGGCGAATACGGGCAACTGAGCATAACTGTGTGCATACTAAGCTCTCCGCTTATTTTGCTCGTTTATGCATTTCCGTGTACGGGTGCCGTAGTTTCTTAACGGTTTTATTTATGGAATTTTGTATATGAAAGCACGTAGCGTTAAATGAGAGCTGGTTCAAAATATTTTAGGGTCCTTTTTTCATGGCTCTTTCATTTCCATAGCTTGGATAGAAGTTTCTCTGAAGATGACATTATCGACGAGGCGAACAGAGAAGGCTAACCTAATTGGAAATTGGATCTTGGTACCAAAACGGAACAGCGCAAAAGGGAACAACAATATTGTAAGTAAACTGGGAGATTTATTTTCATACCCAAGTATGGTTTCACGCTAAAAATTGGTCCTAACTTTTCTTTTTTTGGGTGTAATGTCAAAAATAAATGTTGATACAATGCAATATGACACTTAAGGATTCCTCATTCAGCCACCCTGCACTTTTTGGCTATAACTTTTTAAATGGTCGTGATGACGATTGACGATGACGAATGATGGCGTCTTCGAAACTGCATAAAAACTTTTTCTTTGACTTATCATTATTTTGATGTTTTCAGCCTTTATACAGATTTACAAGTTTCAGGTTGTAGGTTCAAACACAAACAGGCGCTTTACTTCGTGTAAATAATTTCATCACAATGGGGAGATAACATTGGAAAATAAAAAATATTTTGATTAAATTTACGTATTTTTTCATGCCAATACCGAGAATACATTGAACGCCTCTCGTAGGAAGGCATAGGCAATTATGTTCTCTAACATTAATTTTTCAAAGCACCTATGAACATCATTATATATTACCGAAGATAGTTAACAGCGATGAGCATTTCCCCTACCACCTCGAGTGTTTCCTCAAGTACCAGGCTTATTAAATTAAATATCAATATCACGCCTGATAAAACCCCCCGCATCCCGGATGTAACTTAAATTAATATTGTTTCAAAATTCCATTTGAGTGTTAAATTGAGTGTTAATACATAAATGTAATGGATATTTTTTAGGAAAATGTGGATTGTGACGTAAGTATTCGGCTACAGAAAATCACCTCTTCACTTAGAAAACGGCCGATTTCAGCAGCCGTCTCTGACAATGTGCTTGAATCTACTAAAATTCTAGGAATAAACGATGGAAATTGGAATTGTGCTGCATTCTGGTGGTTGAAAACAATACACGTATCCTAACAAAGTATTGACTGGTGTTTGTTACCTTTTCAAGTCAACACTGTTCGAGTTTCTTTGGGCACTTGCTAGTAACACGTAAAATCCAGCGATTTTCACGTAAAGCTAACCGTAAAATGCCATATCCCAACCCGAATTCCGTTGAATATCAGCTTAACTAAACTTAAACTGTTGTTTTCTCCTTCTACCAGATGAAATAAGAAGAAGACAGAAGTAAATAAGTGCTGTCAATTAAACCGAAACTTCCGTTCAAGTATTTTTATTAATGATTCAAAAATATGATATAAAATGCTTGGTGAAAATAGTTGCAGCCTCAGAAATCACTGCCTCCTAAAAACATAAAATGATACAATATGCAAACACTTTTTTCAAGTCTGTACTTGTATTAGTGGGATCAGTTGACCGATTCAAAACATTCATTAGGTCAACTCATCCCGCGGGATAAGTTCGAGCGGCCTCAGTTGACTAAAGAGCCATATACAAGTCAGAAGATGCCGCTGATAGTTTGACAGCTCAAAACCATGACTATTGTGTTCAGTCGGATGGTAAGGGATATCAATATTGTTAAACTTATTTTTCAGTAGAACAATGGTAGCCCAATGGCATCGACTCCGACTGACGAGTAGTACTTTACTTTTTGTATGTTTATTTATTTATTTATTTCATCACCACTGCTCTCAAAACGGTGAAGGAGAACATCGTGAGGAAACTGGTTATGTCCTAGAACCAGCAATTCGAAGAAGTGTGACATTAACCAACCCGCACTGGGCCCGCGTGTTGGATTACGGCACACTCCCTCACACAGAAAGGAGTCCTTTGTCCCAGCAGTGGAAACATTATCGGCTGATTATGCTAGTTCTAAGTATGCCCCAGCTCCTATCCTACCCTTTGTGCCCCAAAAATGCAGCCAGAGCGACCTCAGCGCTTCTACAGACGATGCCATAGAAGTGGCGAAGTTTTGGGCCAAAAAAATGTTATACACTGTCGCCATCGCCATCGACACGACCAAGAACAGTTAATGCAACAGAAACAGATGAAATGTATCTCCCCAGACTTTCAACTTAGTCATAAATCCCAATAAATAACCAAGAATTATTGTTCATCTCCATTTAATTTTAATCCAGCGCCGATCTAATAAACAAGCGTCCAGCGAAGTGTTTGCACAAAACTGTGCAAACACGACAATATTGCTATAAGGCCCATAAATAATAATACAATTAGTCTGAGCTACTGGCACCCGTGGGACTTGATTTATTACCGACTGCGCATAATTTGTGACTACCCAAAGGTCACTTGATTATTTACAAGAATAATATAAATATGAATTATTGTCGTCTTGATAGTACGTTTTTGCGTGTGTGTTGTTTTTTGGAGGACGCAAATATGTTCAGATAATTAATTTTTGCGCGAATTAATTTTTTTGCACGAAAATTCTGTTTGTTTAGACTTATTCAAAAGTCATGCTAATTATTTGGTCTCCTGTGTACCATAAAACACGTCATTCATCACTTTTATTAATTTAAAAATTAATTAATTTAAAGCTCTTGCTTTTAACTTAAATATCAGAACAGACTTCGGGGTAGACCACATGATTTAATTATATAAGTACTAATAACAAGCCTGGTACAACACCTACCTTCATTACAATAACTTGTCTGACCGTAATACATTGAAATTTTAATTAAAATAATACGTAGACACTTCATTAATAGGTATTATTTCATTAGCATTGTTTCTTTCTTATTAGTCCCACAATCCAAATTATACGAGGGTAGGCGTTAAAGGGACTCGTATATCGCACCGTAAATTGCCTACAATAAAATCGTAACATTGTCTTTGAAGTTCTATGACTAGAAGTGACGTGGTAACTGTTCTAGGTAATCAAGTACGCTCACTCAATGTCGTAGGCTGTTCGTATTTAAACAAAACATGTTTTTCCGCATGGATCTGTGACTCGTATTAGTTCCTATTAAAAATATATCTCTAATTTTAATAAATGTCTTTTTAACAGAAACATTATTGTAGTAAATGCCCCATCCTTTTAAATTATTATCGTATTACCTATATAGTCTCTAGACCAAAAGAAAAAAATTACAAAAGAAGTCTATTTGCGTGTTACAATTTTACAAGTACCTATTATAAGATTTTGCAGATCGGTGGGATTCCCCAATGTTATGGAGGAACAAGCAGCTCCACGCTGAGTTTTAATTGTATGTACATCTGTGTCTGTAACCCACTAACACTAGAAGTTAAGTTAAACTGTTACTAACCTTATGGACTCCTGTCTGAAATAAAAGTTTTCTATTTTATTTTATAAGACTTTAGCCGTCTTCCCTGTAGCCACTTCTAGTGAACATTATAAAAACGTGATAGCTCCCGCTGAATAAGCAAAAGGGAAATAAGGCAGACACGGTGGGGGTAGGGGCCGATGTAATTAATGCTTACGTTTAATTGTAGCCCAAATTGGAGGAGACGGACCCTTACAGATGTGAGACGAGTCGCAATGAAAAATAAAGTGGAGGATATTATACTACTGTGGCCGGGAAATTAGCTGATCGATGTATTTTTGGTAATGTAATAACTGAAATTAACCCTTTCATTTATTATAACGATTGATTTAAGAGTTATTTTTGATAAATAAACGAGAAGAAATCATCATCATCATAATTCTCCTGCCCTTGCAAAGCTGGAAAAGCAGAAATGCACCTTCAGCGTCGACACCATTTTAATACGAAAGGAAGGCAGCTTATTAATTCTAAATATCGAGAATTTACAAACAAATAAGTGACAAACCAGGAAGCTTGTCCAAACATTGATATCTTTAATCTTCTAACGCTGCGAAGTTGAAAATAATTCATAAATATATACCACGATTTAAATACAGAATTTCCTCAGAGTGTAGTCAAAAGAGAATGCAAAGCAATGATGAGTAACTTTTACCACGAATCTGAATATAAATGCTAATGCCGTCTGATCCATACTTTCAATCTCGACGCTTCTTTCAAGAGATTATTATAATTTTGTCAGAATCCTTTGAGTTAAGCTGGGATTCATAGTTTGTATGTAAAAATGTTTTAATACAATATTTTAATTTAATCTATTCAGTTGAATTATTATTTTTGCATGATAAATTCTGTCAAAGAAAGTCTTTTTGAGAACCACTTTTTAATTATCGCTTGTCACAAAAGTTAGAATAAAAATATTATGCGTAGCGCCGCCTATGTTAAATGCCACGCGTGCTACGCCGTAGCTCGCATTGTGAAAGTGATACATTCTAGAGATAGATCAAGCAAAATTACCAGCGTTTTGACTTGAATGGAAAACATACAAATATTACCTGTTTCTTTATAAATCCTATAAACATAACATCACGCTTGTATTCCGCGAAGGGTTAGATAGTTGTGGACCTATAGTACAATTCACCCACATTTCGCCAGTTATGTTTAAGTCCCATGTTATAGGGGGTGAGCCGATCGTCAACCGGGCACGAATCCATACTCTGGGCTGAAAACCTAATAATACTCTGCCCGACCTGGGAATTGAGCCCAGGAGCTCATCCAAGGGCCAACTAGACCAACGAGACAGGCAGCTGCAGAGATAAATCCTATACTCACCTACTTAAACAAAATCCAGTTTTACCTACTATTTTATTAAAAAAAAGCTTAGCTTTATTTTTCTAGTTTAAAGAAAAGATAAAGATATTACGTATGTACCAGGAATTCATACCTTACTGTAGTCGGTCTCTAGTGTACCATATTGCACGGTGCCCGGACGTTTCCTATTTGTTATAGCTTATTATTTTCTATCTTTAGTTGCAGCCACTGGAATTATTCCCATTTCTTGTAAAATTCGCTCGTGCTTTTACTAAAGGAGTACTGTTGGTTTTGTTCGTATTGTCTTGGGACCATTTTTTACTGAGTGCTGCGAGAAGGAAATAGTGATATATTTAGCTAGAGTGGGCTTTGCAGTACAAATGTTGAGCAAATTTTACATGCATAATATAAACAGGTTAGGTATAATTTAATTCTATTTTGTCACAAATTTTAGTTACACTTGTAATGTTTGCATGCCTAACATAACGTAGATTTCACAAGGATCACACATTTTATAGTTACATATTATTTTTATGTAGCTTTAGTCTAAGCAAATACATTTTACTTACTTACTAAGTAGGTTACGAACTGTTCTCCCTAAACAAAGACATGTAAGATTATTTACAACAGGAATACCAATTCAACTGATATTTTCCGAAGAATCTATTGCGACTAAAGCAGGTAACGATACGCTATCAGTGCCAACGTCACACAATCCCCCCTTTGTTCGCCCGATTTTTTTCTAGAAAGAACTTTCCATTAACTCGTTAAGAATTCCATCGAACTTTCAAGTAGACAAATAGTCGTTTTTCACACGAGACAGAACGATATCGTTTTAAAGCGACGCTGAGTCATTCGTAACATGTGATCAAGTTGAAACGGATGAGAAAGAAAAAATAATAAATGAACCGAGCGTCACCTAAAACAGATTTGAAAAAGGACGTTACCCTGATAAACTGCGCCCCTAAGTTTGCTTCGAGTTCTTCTTCCATTTTGTGACAAATTGGTGTATCCGGAGCTGGGTGCTCGGGAAAGATTTGTCGTTTTTGACGGACAAGGTTATTCATAGCAAATAATGAAAATGATACCCGAAAATGATATGAGAATACACACACACACACACGCACCTTCACACACACTACACTAGCTTCTACCTTCCTACCTTCGCGTGAAATTTCTTGTTCCCCCGACCCCCCATCGCGTCGCATCGCCTGCCCGCGCTTTTACTTCTTTGTCACTTAGCGTTCTTTTCTTTGTACTCTGCGCCTAGGTGTCCTAGCGTCATGTTAAAAAACCTATTGCCTTCCTCAAGACTTGGGCTATCAAGTACAAAAAGGAATTTACGAATCCGACTGGTTGTTTCAGGGATTAGCGGGTTCAAACAAAAAAACAAACAAAGTCTTCAGCTTTATTATTAGTTTAAAATTACAAATCCAACTGGTAGTTTCAGAGATTAACGCGTTCAAACAAACTAAGAAAGAAAAACACAAACAAACTCTTCAGTTTTATTATTAGAATAGACATATATTCTTTATTTCGGAACACTCATAGAAACAAGTAAACACAATTCATATACCATTAGTAACAACGACTTCCTGACAGCCAAAATGAGTTATACCCGAATCATATATGTAGTTGCGGCAAAATTAATTCATGTATTATAGAAGGACAGAACCGGTTGATGTAACAGTGGATGTTTTTCGGCTGAAATGATGATGGACATGTTTTTCAAACTGCTAAAGCCCTAGGGTCTTATAAGTGAGCTTCGGTAGTTCGTCGAACAAATATTTGTAAGGCCGACAGCACCTGACAGTTGTTCTGGATCTGAGTGATACTTAGAAGTACCCATGAAGTCAAGTGCCCGTGAGATTGAGTGAATCAAAATTCATCCAAAATTTAGGAGAGCTCTACTTTCTTTATTGACAAGTGAATTAAGAAATTTTTGACGATGTGTAATACCATATATTCAGCCTATAATGTTCCCTGCTGATACACAGGCCATCTCTCTTAGAGAGGAAATGAGCTGTTACCCACCACGCGTGCCAAGTGCTTGTTGGTAGATACCCCATGACTGCTAATTTTCAGTTTCAGGATATACGGGTTTCTTCGCGATGTTTCCCATCACCAAATGTCACCGTAATTTATCTAAGTTTTTTTTTTTTAAACTTTGCCCCACACCAGGAATTTCTCCTGTATCGTGGGTGCGTTTACAAACATTTAAACTCACATACACAAACAGCCAGACCCGGAACAACTACTTGTAGGTCAAACAAATATTTGTTCCGTGCGGGAATCGAACCCGTGACACGCAACGCAGCAGTCAATCGCTTAACCACTGTGCCAACCGTGCCGTCATTCCAATTCCAATTACTTTTTACAATACAAAGTTAAAAAGTTATCATGGCCTGTTATTTGGTAAAAAAAGTACTTGTGAGTTGTAAACTCTACCGTTTCAGTTACCAAAAGGCTCCTAACCATACTGAATACAAAATGTCGAACCTACCCTAACATTAACTTAACTTAGAAATGTAGCACGCGTCGCTAGTCCTCCTCATATTATTCGATTGTTAAAGAAAATCCCAAATAACCTTTTTTCACATATTTGCCAAAGGTTCCTTGAGAATTCTGTTATACGTGTTGATGGAAAATAGATTCTTTACTTACTTACTCGACATCGATCGACACTCAAATATAGGTCTCTACCTATATTTGAGTTGGTTAGTGCGAAGTTCACCGGTCGATCGGCTTCCAGTCTAACCGGATGCAGCTGAATACCAGTATTTTACATGGAGCGACTGCCTATCTGACCTCCACAATCCAGTTACTGGATAATACGATACGCCTTGGTAAGACGGGTTGTCAGACTTTCGGGCTTTTGACGACCCGTAACGACTATCAAAGAACCACGAATGACAGTCGAAACCAACGGTTTAACGTGCTTTCCGAGGCACGGAGGGTTCTCGGAATGTAAAGATGGTCACCCATCCACAGACCAACCGCGGAAAGCGTAGCTTAACCTGATCGATCGACCTGTGCGGCTGTTATTATTTAGCCACGCGAATTTCACCAATGAAACTAAAAACGACAGCGTATTAAACCACGTTTAAGGGTTGTCACTGTAATTATTTTCTACACGCGTAGCATGATCACCATAGAAACGGGTATTGTCGACGAAAGAATAGACAAAATGGTAGATTGTAGATCGATTTCTTTAGAAATCTGTCATTATGCCTAATTTTTCCTTCGACAAAACCTTTTTGGTGATAGGGCTACGCGTGCTGTGGAATATTGACCCTGACACCTCTCGATTGTGGTTTAAATAAAATATGTATATTGAAAGGAGATGAAAACTAGAAAGAACCTAATACTGATATTTAATTTTAAAATTACATTTTGTACCTATATTAAAAGTAAAAAGTTATTGGGATAAATCGAGAGTATAATAAGGTATGGTTTCAGTAAATTTTCATTATCTCACACTTTCTGGAATTCACGTAGGTAGAAGAAGCCCGAATACTCCGAAGTGAGAGAAAAATACCTGTTTGGAAAATAAAGCCTTAATGTTTTATAAATATTGAATTAAGTATTTTTGGGAAACTCGAACTCTCTTCTTTCTGAAAATCACACTTAAATAATGAGTACAAAGTAGGTAGGTTTTTATACCTACCTACTTTATATTCATTATTTTTATCATCATCATCTACCTAGCCTCTGCATACTTAGATTGTTTTTGTAACTTAGATTTACTACTTATTGTAACAAAAGGTATTTAGTATCAATAAAGTTATATTATTATTTCCTTTATTTCAGTGTAAACATACGAATTATATTTTTAAATATTAGAATATAAAAAGTATAAAAACATTTAAAAATATAAAAAATAGTAGCCCACCGGTATCGGGAACAGGGTCCAAGCTAGTCAGGTCAGTCAGGGCTCCAGAGAGAGGAACCTCCTGACAATGCGAGCCGTGTCCAGAAGTACCGCTTTCTGAATCAAGCCCTTGATCCAGCTGCCTAACGAGAGCCTCCTCAGGTGTTGGTCGAGGCTCTTGGCTATTAAGCCATTGGCTGTTACGACTATCGGCGCAATGATCGCTGAGTCCACATCCCACATGTCGACAACCTCGCGAGCCAAGTCAAGATACTTGATTTGTTTATCTTTCTCGGCTTTCACGAGGTTCTCATCATGCGGTACGGTTATGACAACCATCATTGCGCGCCGCTCTGATTGATCCACCACCACTATATCAGGCTTATTGGCAACAATAGTCCTGTCAGTGATGATGGATCGATCCCAGTACAATGTGATATTTTCATTTTCGAGAACTGGGTCGGGCATATACCTGTAGTACGGCACCTCAGATTCTACAAGGCTGTATTTCAGAGCAAGTTGCTGATGGATTATCCTGGCTACAAGGTTGTGTCTATGCAAGTACTCTCCGTTAGCTAGACGAGAACACCCGGAGATAATATGCCGGGATTGATTCTCCCGGCCGGTGACATGCCCGACAGATGTCAACCGTGCCGTCTTTCACATATTATTATTATATTATACTTGAAATACCACTACATATGCCTAATACTTGAAATTTGTAAATTTGTACGAAAATAACCGCTATTCTATATCAAAAGAGGAGATATTCAAACAAAAATTGCACTTAGACACGAAAGCATATTAGACATACCCGCTTCACGATTAAAAATGCACTCTTCTAGTACATTTGTTATGTCCATTAAAATATACAATAAGTTACCGCAATACACCAAAAAAATAAATAAAAATAATATATTTATTAATAAATTTAAAAAAAATCTGATAATCAAAAGCTTCTACACTATTGACGAATATTTTAGCAATAAATGTCAACAACAATAAAAACGATTTTTTACATAATACCTACATTTCATTTTAAATTTCACTTTGAATATAAATTTATCTTAAAACACTAAAATACTGTTCATTTAAAAATGAATGTGCTAAACAGTGCACAATTAATAATAATAACATTATACAAGACTCAATAAAATTGGAAATATCTAGTTTTATTATAATTTATAGTCTTTAATAATAATGAAAAATATAGAATAATGTAAATCCTGCAATACCTATATAAATATAACTTAAAACCAAATACTTATATAAAATATAAATACCATAAAAGCAAATGATACTATTTTAATTTAATATTTATTTTTTCTTAACTAAAAGCGCCCTCGTCCTCTCTCCTATTAAAAACTAACTTTGCTATGCCAGACAAGTTCCATAATTGATTCGATGTTTTGACATACCAACTATCATATGTACACATTATGGAATGCAATAAAGTATTGAGTATTGAGCCTTCTCCCAACTATGTTGGGGTCGGCTTCCAGTCTTCTAGTATTTATATTCATTATTTACATACCTACTTAAAATGGACTCCATCCATCCATTCTAATCTATTCATTTCTGTGGTTCATTTTAATCCATATAATTATATGGGTTCTTACTAATTGCTTGCAGACTCTTGTAAACCAAAACCAAGCTAAATATACTTCATAGACACAATAACCGAGCCGTTAAGATAGGGCGCAAATGAAGCCATTGATGTGGTTTCGTAAATATAATATTGTAGTACAGTACATTTAGTACATATTACTGTGCAAATTGCGACTATATTAGTTCATAAAGTACAAGAGAATCAACAATATACTGTGTGTATGCGGTATGTCGACGTATGTGTATATTTTAAATTAATTTACAACTATTATTGTATTTATATCTGTCTGTGTGTACTTTGTCACTTACATTGGATAAAGTAATGATTTCAGTACTTAATATTTGTATCATCATCATCATCTGCCTAGCTTTTTCCCAAACATGTTGGGGTCAGCTTCCAGTCTAACCGAATTAATATTAAATGAAAGTGATTGAGTACATTGAAATTACATAGCTCCATAAAATGTAAATGTAATTGATGATTTATTGATGTAGTAAATGTAATTTCAATTTACTTAATCACTTTCATTACCTTATATGATGTGAAAAGCATAGATTTCTAAAAACTGAACGCGATCAGCTGATCGATTCTGTAAAAATCTCACTGTGAAAAATTAGGTGAAGTAGAGTGAGCTGCCAATAATGTCAATCCCTAGCATTTAGTTTGGAATGACAGCTCACTTCTCCTAAGTTTTCACGGTGAGATGGTTACAGAATCGCACTGCAGCACATCTTTTTCTCGTGCGAGAGCTGTCAGTGTCAATATTTTAAAACAGTGATGACACTGACAGGTCTTTAACGCGGTTTAGATGTCCTGTGTGATGCGTTTAACTAACTAACTTACGGTTTAAGACAATTTATTTCGCTCAAAAATAAAGGAAAAACGTAATAGTTAAAATAAGGGACAGTTTCGCTGGGTTAGAAACTAAAACTAAGTTATAAAAAGTTATAATATAAACATTATCCAGAACATGGTGCTTTAACAGCCTTTTAAAAGTTGGAAGTGATTTAGATTCCTTAATTAGATACTTTATATATAGTTATAGAGTTGAGCCCCCTTATATAGGACAGTTTTAACTGAAAAACCCACGAAAAGATAATATTAAACCAAGAACAAATTACGATTAGACACCAGCCGATCGATTCTGTAAAAATTTCACCGTGAAAAGTTAGGTGAAGTGAGCTTAGAGTGAGCTGTCAATAGTGTCAATCCCTAGCATTAGTTGGAATGACAGCTCACTCCACGCTCACTTCATCTAACTTTTCACGGTGAGATGGTTACAGAATCGCACTGTAGTTGCGTTTTGTTACTCATTTAGATACTCATGAAATCACAGGTTAATTTCTAAGTAAGCAAACGGGGCAAAGTGGAAAACTTATAATATGTAAGTACATGTAGCAGATTACGTCTTGATAAATGTTTCTAAAATTCTCTGTCTCCTTACAAAATCCTTTAATACTTAATTACAACATACAAATAAATTATTCAGATGTACAGTTACATATTTATATAGACAGTACATAAGTAATTAAATACAGCCCGAAGACTGGGACTATTAAAAGCAGGCGAGCGTCGTTTCGCGGGGCGTTTATTCCTCCGATGCTATAGAGAACTCTAATTAATTGTTCAGACTGGCTCATTTATTACATATTTAATTGTAAATGCAATTACACTGAGGACTAATGGCATTTTTACAGGCGGAGGGGTCCGAATCCTAAGTGCGTTTTTTTCTGTATATTTTCTGTTGTAAATATTTTAAGAATGAAGTCTGTGAAACGGATTTTTTTAACGGCTTTTTTATCTAACTTTATTATAAGACTAGCTTCTGCCTGCGACTTTGTCCGCGTGAAATTTCTTGTACCCCCGACCCACCCCGTCGCATCACCTGCCCGCCGTGTCACTTTGTTTTCGCTAAGTGATCTTTCTGACGTTTTTCTTTTTGTTCAGATCCTAAGGATCATAGCGTGATGTTAAATAGCTTATAGCCTTCCTCAAGAATTAGGCTATCAATTTCAAAAATATTTTTTCTAATCCGACTAGCAGTTTCAGAGATTAGCGCGTTCAAACAAACAAACAAAAACTGCAGCTTTATTATAGTATTTAGATAAGACGTTTTATATCTGTCGTCTTTGCTGGGGAGTTCGTTACGCCACTTCTTCCTAGCTAAAGCACTAGGAAGTGGTAAAGGGCGGGCGTTTTGGAGGACTGACATGTAATTTTGAAGTTCCAAGTGCTAAGTCTTAACTTAATTTGATTTGCTTTTGATTTTCCATTATTTTGAAGTTTTTTTGTGAATATTTACTTATTTAAAACAAATTTTACGGCCTTACAAAATATTTCATAATTTGGGACGGTTTTCAAAACTACTCGCAAACATTTTATTTTACAGGAAAGGCGTCGGAATATTAACTTTAATCATGAAAGCTTTGACCTCTAACATAATTACAATAAACGACAATGAAAACATTACCTACTGCCCCATTTTGTTACATTAATACATGAACAACTTACTTCCTGTAGGCGCCCTATATTATATTCAAAAGTAATAAACTGAAGCATTGATTAAACGGACGGTAACAAAAGGACCCAATAACCATTAATATGACTTTATGAAATTGGAATTTTTGATCGTCCAAACGTGATGTACTCGCGAATATTACGTCGTAGTTTATATTTTGAGAGAATATTCGATATTAAATTAAACCATTGATGATAGAAAGAATTTATAGCTACCGAGTGCCAGTCCTTTTGTGATAAGAAAGGCCGAACAAACCGGCCATACGTCAATCAGAAAACAAAAGTCAAAAATCAAAGTCGTATGTTCACTTCATCTTTCAGATTTCTATCAAAATCACACAACACTTTCAAAGAATAGAAGTCTGTTAGACCAGCATATATCTGTCTCTAGTCTCTTTGAGACCAGGAACGTGATAGATAGATGGACGGATAGATAGAAAAGAAAAAAAAAGAAAATGGCAAGTGCTCACACATACGTAGAAAAAAAAGGACATTAGTCTGAACAGAGAAAACCCTTTCATTGTTGTATTATAGCTAGGTATGTGTACATTGTTATATTCACATACATATATATACATATACATACAATATTATTTTTTACTAAATAAATATATGAAAGCATATACGGTACTTATAACATTATTTTTTCTATTTATTTGTCTGTCTGTCTGTATGTTTATTCCGGATAATCTCCGAAACGCCTTGATCGATTTTGATGGCATAGGCTACTTTTTATACCACACGGATGAAGCCGCAGGCGGAAGCTAGTTAAGCATACTATAAAATATTTTTGACGTCCATCGATAACTACGATTACGATATCGAAATTTGCAACGCACTTGTTGATACCATTTAGAATTCAGTTCACATTTGAAATGAAAAAGAGCGAAAATAAAGGCAAGTACGTTTGTTCGACCCGGCAAATTGAAAAACAAACACTATTCATAAAATATTATCACAGGTACACATGAGGAGTAACGAGGCATTTGGGTTCTCTCTGAATTTGTCAATTTCATTCCACACGACTCGGAGTCGTAAGGAATGCTTAAGGAATAATGATGGCATCTGTTAAGGTAAATAGAATACGAACTGTATCCATCCGGGATTCACTGTACACCTCTTTCTATAAACCTCACACGGCATATTTGAGAATAAAGCAGTGTCTTAAATCAGATTTTCGCAATTTACAATTCTGAACTCTATATTTTCTTACTTTGGTTGAATTTTCTTTGTACAATCTGTTACACTTACATACAAATTTTTATCAAACGTATGTGTTGCTCTGAAGCTTTATTACAATTTAAGCGATGTAACAAATTGTAAAACGTGCTAACGCGAATTCTGTTCACGTCCGTACTTTGTTTGGTACCTTCTTTCATCCTTTTGAAAGTACTTTTCTGACGTGTTGCCCTCAGAGTTGGACTGTCAAAACGAGCTCGTTAGATCTATGTTACGAATAATTTCAAAGTTATTATTTTAATTGGCTGTTTTGTAACAAGTAGGTCATATCGAATAATCCGAATATATAAATGATTAAAACGAATTCACTTTAGTAACACACTTTTTTATAATATCAGAAACACTAATTTTGAATGGGTTGTGGAGGTCATATAAGTAGTCGTTTTCCATGTAAAATACTGCTATTCAGACTGGAAACCGACCTCAACGTAGTTGGGAAAAGGCTAGGCAGGTTTGAAGGTCAATTCTCGTAATTTAAAACGTTCAAAATCTTGTCGAAATCTCATCTCGGCGACCAACGAATGTCAAAAACTTGTCAAAATGTAGGGTATTTTTGACAAATTGAGACTGAGATCAGACTGTGAACGTTCTTAAAATTACGAGAATTGCCCCTCAGATCTGTAGCATTAAATTGCTTAGAAACAGTCAGCCAATTACTAATTTTAGATGAATATTTAACCTACATAGAAGCTGCTCTTGTAATAAATAAACAGAAGCGACCCCTTTTCTCAAAAGTATGTTATCATAACAACAAAAAAGGTCATAACTTGACCTCCTCTGAACCTTTACCAAATTCCATCACATCGAAAGTGCCCCATAGGCATATTTTAATATAACATTTTATAACGAAATCCGCTGAACCGTGCCACATTCAAGATGCAAATCCCCTTAGAAAAGTATTAGAAAAATATAAAGAGACTGATAAATATCGCGTCCCGAGAGTGTCCGACGTAGCGCGATATTTCACGGTATTTTAACAAATTTAACGAGCTTCCATATTTACTTCAAGGAACCTCCTTTAGGATACATCGCGTTTATTCATAACCCTTATTATTCCTTATCGTGATGCGCTGACGTTGCGTGTACGAAAGGGACTCCGTACTTTTTAGTTATAAAACTTTCGGACATGAATACATGTGATTTCTTTTTTTGGAATACGCCTTTGAATAAGATTAGAAAATGCTAGCAGTTTGAAGTTGATTAAAAACTAGCTTAAGCCCACGACTTCGACCGCGTGAAATATCTTGTTCCACCGACTATTACTTCGTTTTTGCTTAGCGTTTTTTGTACCTTTTTTGTTTTTTCTCGCGTCCTAAGGGTCCCAGCGTGATGTTAAATAGATTTTAGCTTTTCTTAAGAATTGGGCTATTAAATGTAACAAGATTTGGGCTATTAAATGCAACAAGAATTGGGCTATTAAATGCAACAAGTATTGGGCTATTAAATGCAACAAGAATTGGGCTATTAAATGCAACAAGTATTGGGCTATTAAATGCAACAAGTATTGGGCTATTAAATGCAACAATAATTGGGCTATTAAATGAAACAAGATATTTTCAAATCCGACTAGAAGTTCCAGAGATTAGCGCGTTCAAACAAACCAAAAAAAAAACAAAGAAACTCTTCAGCTTTATTATTAGTTTTTTTTTTATTGACAATGGGCTCACTCTTGACCTCAATCCAGCCCAGAGGCAGGGATGAGATCTACGGTGGAACGAGCTTGCCCAGAAGAAGCCTATTCACTCTCGCCCTGAAGAGATTAGGGTTGTATGAACTCGGGAATGCAGACGCAGGCAGACAATTCCACTCCTTAGCTGTGCGCATCAGAAAAGATGATGAGAAGCGCTTAGTGCGTATATACGCACTGACTGCGCGCGGTACCATATATATGGTATATTAACCAAATAGGGGTGGTATCCCGCAGTGCGTCTGGACTCTCGATGGTAAAAAGATGAAGGCGGGATGAGCTCATGTAGCTCTTGAGCACACTCCCCAAGGTACAGTCTGTAGAAGACGGACAGACAGGCAACACTTCGCCGGTGAGCCAAACTGTGAAGCTTTGCCTCCACCAGCTTTTTATCGCCATGAGTCTCTTAGCTAGTAAAGATACCCTATATGAAATCAATTGAAAGTAAAAAGTATAATATTTCTTGAGTACCTAATTATATTCTCACATATTCTAAGCGTCGATTGATTCACCCCTATTCTAGTAAATAAAAAATATATCATGGTAGGATCAGCTGTCAATTTTCACACACAAATTGCAAGCCTCGGCAGTCATTAAGGGTGGTGTAGGATAGTTCAACGTACCTTGCTTTATAGGATGAGAAAAACCTTTATTGTTCTGGGTCTCAACGTTCAAGTTAAAAGCAGAATTGCTTATAATAAATCTTCAACGATGTTCAAACGGTCGTAGTTTTTCTTCAGAATCTTGGCCTGTTTAGATGATTAATTCAGAGTTTCATCCGAAATTACAGCACAGTACCTGAAACCTAGCACCGAAAAAAACCAGCTAGAGCAGTTATATCCAACGCTTTTCTATCTAATGATAAAGATTTGAAAGACAGTAAACTAATAAATAATTTAAACACAAAACCTGTATCTGACCATTTTGAACACCAAATCCCGTGCACATGATGACCACAGCTGCGTCCGTAAGTAAAACAAAAGAGGGTCCTTTTTAGGTCGACTAATAATAGGTGCTGCAAGCAGGAATAGTCCTTACGGTGGTCAGATATCGATTTCGATAGTACACCTTGTTTCTATGAAAACTTGCTACGATCCTTTTGCTTCATTTACGTTTATTCATCTGGTCATACACACACGCCGGTCGTGAGTTCTACGCACCTGACCTATGTATCTATGAACTTCGCAATAAGTACTAATTGAGCTTATTACAAAAAAAAAAGTAAATAGTCACTGCCATTGGACTCATAAGCTAATCAAAACAACATAACAAACAGCGCTCTGTTTAGTTTTAGTGAAAAGTTCATCCAATATAACTTTATTATACCGAGAGGTATCTATGTGCAAAATACGAGTAAATACCAGACAGTGAACCTTTGCTGTGAACTTTAAACTTTGCTTTTGCAGTGAAATTAATTTCAAAGTTCAGATAAAATGCATTTAATTTTACCTCTGGTGTAAACAACGTGAATAAAACTTATATTGTATCGTTGTTTTATTCTTATTTTACTTTTTCTCCGTTTTCTATATGACGTGTATATTATGTGTAAACACTGATAATGCTGTTGTTTAACGGTTATCAACATTTTATTGTAAAATGCCGTAGTAATTAATAACAAACCGACGATATTGGGGCAAAAATTGTACAATTTTGTGGTGAAAATGTTCAACAAGTTTGAATTGTAGCAAAAAATTCGTTTTCGTTCCGAATACAACATGGTTTAATATTGAATGCGAAACGTTGACGAAATGAGAAGGGCTGAAATAATGCTTAGATACTTCATTTAAATGTGCCTGAAAGAAATGTCTGCTTGTACTTATACTACTTAGCAGTTTGGTATTATTATTATTCCGATGTTTAAACTCCAGTTTTATATTTCATCAACGTTATAAAGTTTTACGCCTGGTGAAAACTGTGAATGCATCTGAATAACAAAGAAAAACGGTTTCGATCCAGGGACAACTAGGTCAAGGCAATTGCCTTCTAACTCAATTTTCTCCCTGCGCCAAGATGGCCAGAGCACCTTTCCAAAGCGTCGTTTGAAGTTGGCCTTCCATACCACTTACCTACCTACTGTACACAGAGCTAAGGTCAAGGTCATTGTCCTTACCACTTCACCAATCTATAACCTCAATTATTTATACTTTTATAGTACTTTGCTGACCAAATATGACACAATCAAGCTTTAAAAAGAGAATATCGCACAGGTGTGATTGGCACTGACAACACTTTACACAGCCATATTATTTTCTTAAGCTTGAGGTCAGAAACGAAAGTCGGTTTACACTTAAGCTTTTTATAAGTTGACTGGAGACAAAAAGTTTTGAAAAAGAAAAACAAAACTCAGTATATTAAAATAAAATAAACTATTGACTATCAAATGAGATGGTAAACAGCAATGTATCAAATCAAGTTGTGTCACTTTGGATGGTACAAAAAAATAACTTAGGTACTTGCTTTTGTGCTGACCATTTTTCTGTATCAGCTCAAACACAGAGCCGCCATAATATTTCCCAAAACAGCAAGTCATAAAGCAAAAACCGTTGGCTGGGCACTGTGGCAATTTATCCGTGGATCACCTGAGGCATCGGGGTCATCAATCCAAAGCCCGGGGGGCTAGTTTTCCAGGAGATTCAGTCTTACACCTCTTTCCCCCTCTATTGCGCAGGTGAACGTAATGCGTTGGCGTTTATAGGTTGTTGTTGTTTTTTTTTTTTGCTTTCCTTTTGTTTCGTAACAGGTGCATTGTTTTGCTTTTAGTACATCTATATAAATAAAAATGAAATGAACCTCCTCGGTAAGCGCATAACTTATTTTTTGTTTTAAATTCCGAATTCATCCGAATTAGGTATGTATGGAAAGAACATTTGGAAAAGTTGTCCGGAAAATTGGAAAATTCGGGAAAACCGAAAAGTGTTTTTTGTTCTATGGGAGTTTTGTATGAACTAAACTGGGAATATGGTCTCATATTGAAATTGCCAGGACAACGTCTGTCGAGTCAGCTAGCTTATATTTCTCAATTTATTTATACCTATTTAATCAATAAAAACAACAATATACTACCAGCGAGTTACTTGTGACAAGCACGAAGTTCATTCAATACCTGTACGCTTTCCATTTCCTGAATAAAACATGGTAATACATGGTATCTACAATTTTCAACAATAGGTGACACAGTGAATTCTTCCCTATTACATAGGCATGTCAATAATATAAATATATTTAGATGTTTTAGAATAATCTTGATTCAAAGACAAAAATGTTCTATTCGATTATTGTGAAAAGAGGCGTCAAAATCAATAAATGAATTAATAGCAATGATAATCCATTATTCATGACTAAAAATGTTTTTCTTAATTATTCCGAAAAACGTAATAAAATATTCAAGCGAAAAAAATGTACGATCCATTAGGTACCGCAAAATATTAATAACATTGGTGGCACACTGAATAATCTGAGTCTTAAGATTATGGGGGTAGAGTTGAAATTTAAAATGAATGTTAAATTTTGTTTGGTTCTGTCAGTGATGGGCTGTAAAAAAATAATGGTTATGTACACTGAGCATCACGTCAGTTGCACACGTTGACTTTTGGGAATAATATGCGGTGTGAAGTAATGGTGGATTTCAGCCCATCATTTTTATTTTAAATTGCAGATTAATTCATGGAACGCTGAAATGTTCCGTGTTTCAAATTGAAAATGTTCGTAGGATACGACTACATCAATAGGATACAAAGTCAGTTTACATGGGCGCCACACCATTATTTGATTTTAATTTTAAGCTTGTTAAAATTATTTTGGAGTTGATCTCACTTCCATGTTATTATTAAATTAATACTAAGTTTCTATTTAGCTAACTCCTTTAGATTTATTTAAAATAATGTGCGTTTCTGGTTGACTTTATTTTATGTTTCTTAGTTCGTATTAAGGATTTATCTTGACACATCCGTTTGAATTATTTAAAATGTAAAGGAATTAATTTTGACATATCTTTTTCCTTGGCGGTAAAGATTCGAGGTAACATTTAGTGATATATTTGTATTTAAATAGATTTGTAATGCAAATGGAAAAAGCCTGTCCCTTACTGCGCTCACCCAGCGACGCCCTAAGCCGAGATCCGTACCCCACGGGGGATGCCCTAGCGTGTAGTCGCTTAGTTTTTAAGTTTTTTAACCCCAGCCCTTAATTTATTGAGGCATCCACAGGCAAGCCCGGTTAAGCAGAGGACAATTTCATGGGTTACGTCGTCTCATAGGTTAGTACTTAAATACATTAATTGATCTCCTCATGACTATCATAGTTTTCAGATAATTGAATTCTAACAAAATATGGACATTTAAATAGTCCGAATTAAACAAATTTTATTTTTTATTGTAGGTTGACGGAGCGATGCCATTCAAAAAATAAAATGGAAAGGCATTCTTTGTTCGCTGCTCGTGGAATAAACACCTGGAAGTGAAGTAAAGTATTTTATTTGTACTTTCTTAATAATTTTCCTGCCATTTCCTATTGTTGTGTATTTGTGTGATATACTGGTGCAAACCAATATGTCTAACTCCGACAATGCCGGCGAAGATGCGCCGACATGTATTTAAAATTTTTGAGAAACACTTTTTCTTACTTTATTCGCACAAATAAATTTAATATCCGGTACGTAACCTACCTATTTATTTTCTTAAAAAAAAACAAAAACAAAACACGCTATAGAAATACTTACGTAGTTGATAGCAAAAGCTTTGCGTTTACCTAGTAAGATTGCGAAAACTCTAATCACATTTTTCTTAATCTTCCTAGCCAAGCATTTCATGCATTCCTTTCTTTTATTCAAAAGCATTTTATTCCTTAAAATAGCTACAAATCCTCAGAAACTCGAGCACAAACAGAACAAAGCACATTGTACACACGGCCAGTGTTTTATGTCCTACTTGACAACGAGACACAAATTGGGACCCACAGCGAAACAGTATATCAGACGTTTTAGAAATTCCCCTGTAGAAGTACAATTTAGACAAATATAAGTTGTGTGCATTGCTGGTATGCTGCATTGTCATGAGCTTTGTTTGGGTCCTCGAGTTGCCATTTGATCTTCGTTATTTTATAAAAATATTTATTTTATTTATATGAAGGACCGGATTAAGAATACAACAATCCGTTCCATCACTAAAATAATTGATTTCACTCGGAAAGCTGCCACGCTTACATAAATGGAATTGGGCTGGACACATCTGTCGCATGTCAGACGATCAATGGGCCAAACATACGACCCAGTGGGTCCCGGTTCATGGCAAACGACATCGCGACAGGCCGCGACGGAGATGGCGGGATGAGCTGGACTCCTTTCATACAGATTGGTCCTTGGCTACTCTGGACAGAGAGAGGTAGAAAGAAAGTAGGGAGGCCTTTGCCCAGCAATGGGAGATTAACGGCTAATAAAAGAAATATGAAGGCTTACCAACTAACCATATTCACAGTATTAACGCAAAGTCTTTGTTGTAATCTAGATATCGCATGTATCTAAATTATACGAAAGCACGGCACTAGGTGTGCTATATAATGCTATGCTGGTTATGCCTGAGTCATTTCTTAGCTTTTATAGAAAGAGAGCTTTATTTAAGCTAAAACATCCTGACCTTTTATCAGATATTGTTTTAAGGAAATACAAGACTGAAGAAGTCACTGCTCGGACTTAAAGGGCGGCCATGTCAACGTAAATCAAACAATCTCTAATCTGTACCAATTCCACTATCTAAACAATATCAAAGCAGAATTCAACTAATAATCTTGACAAGTTCAGTTTAGTGTTTCATGTTTAGAACTTACAATGGAGTACCCTAAACAGGATCGTAAATAAGCATTAACCCAGCTTTTGGAAACCCTAAGACTTAAGACTGGGCTGTAAAATCATTTACCAGTATTATATCCTCTTGAGAAAGTTCTAAATGTAGGCATGGATAATCTCAAGGATTTATGACAAAATTTAATATCAAATGGGCGCTTTATTTTCCCTTTTGTCCGAGAATTATGGACAATGCCATTATCACCTAATTCTAATTAGGTAGGTACTGAAAGGTGGTCGGGAAGAAATCGTCACGCCATCATCTGCCTAGCCTTTTCCCAACTGTGTGAGGTTCGGCTTCCAGTCTCCATGTAAAAAACACCAGTATTTTACATGGAGCCACTGCCTATCTGAGCTCCACAACCCAGTTACTGGGTAATGCGATACCTCTTAGTAAGACTGGTTGCCAGACTTTCAGGCTTCTGATGACCCGTAACGACGTACGTTAGGTACATATTATAATTTCGCTGTTCGTAAAAATACTGGGAGTATTTCCACGAACCTCAAAAAAAATATATTTATTAATTGGTTTTCACAATCGTTGCGACATTTCGCACTCAAAATCTTTCAAAATTAGTATTTTTCAGCACACGTGTACATTTCAGTCTCGTTACAAAGCAAAACAAGAGCTACACTTCAGCAGATGGCAGCAAAATAAATATAATGTTCTTTGTATTTTTTTCAGTAGACGTAGTAGAGCTTCAAATAAAATTGTTAAAAAGTTGTTAATGTTTTTTTTTTATAAAAATGAGGCAGTAGGCCTGTGTCCCAGCAGGGTTTTGATGGATTTGTTATAATTATTGTTCATTATCTTTATGATATAGGTACTCTTTTAGCGATCTAATTACGATAATATATCATCCACTGAGCCATACTTTTGCCGCAATCAACTCAAAAAAATATTTAATTATTAAACAAGTAAATAAACAGCACATTGTTCTAAATAATAAACTAAACCACTGCACCCATATTTCATCATAACCCCAAAACCAACGTTCCTATAAATAATTTATCGAATAAAAACACAGCGAGAGCAAAAATAAATCCATTTTCGAAGCTCAATAAACAATAGGTTTGGAATAAAGAACCATCTTGGCTTAGCTCGGTAAAACAATAAATGTTATCCCATAAAACAGCGTTTACTGTCCAATAGTTGTCCACGGAACACTTCATACAATATTTATGCGGCACGAGATTCTCCTCCACGTTTCATTTTTTAAACTCGTATATTATTTATTAGATTCTACAGGACGAAGGTGGACGTGCACTCATGTGGGTTTTTGAAACCTTGCGACGTTTTGACGGAATTTTATATAGGTAGTATTTTAGTCACAGAAGTTGATAGTCTAAAATCATCCTACGAGTATATATAGGTATAATAATCTGACCGGCACTGTAATAAAAGTTTGCGAGAATCCAGCAACAGTTTTCCCAAATCCGTTTTTAACCAAGGCCGGAGACGACAGATTTTTGTTAGTTCGATAAATTGGCTAACAAATCCGTCCGAGATCGACTTAAAATAGGTCAGCTACACAATCTCCTTTCAACTGGTCCATTGTCATTTCCCGTCACTGACAGTCGGTCAGACGGCCGGCAAGCTGTTTATTTTTGTGGCTACTGTGTGTTGTACGAAAACGGCCCAGCTTTAGAAACAAAAACCTACAATTCAAATTCTACTCAAATAATCTATTCAAACAAAACTAAAAGAGTGAGTAAGTAAATCTGTTAATAAAAGATAATTCATAGCGATTTTCCAAAAACTTGAAACTTCTCGCAAGAAACTTGTCGTTTATCGTTTCAAACCCCGACTTTGCATAAGCAGAGTTTAAATCAAACTTTATGACTTTAGGATTGCATTATACTGTGAGATGAGCGAAATTGGATTATAAAATAAAAGAAGAATATACGATGAATTTAGTATCTAGATAAATTTGGTTTTAGTTTTCTTTCTTCAGTTTATGTCGAGAATTTCTTTATGTAAAAAAGATTCCTATGACTATAAAGTGTATTAGGGTCGTATTTTCTTTGTTACGATGTAGTTAAAGCGACATTAAAGATTAAATTAAATTTTCTTTGAATAGTTCTGAATGTAGAAATATTACTGGCCATGGAAAATATGTAGGTATATATAATAACTAGCTTTTGTTCGCGGCTTCGACCGGGACAAAAAGTAGCCTATGTCCTTCCCTATGGTGCCATATATGTCCTTGCCAAATTTAATTGGAATCTGCTCAGTGGTTTAGGCGTGAAAAGGTATGATACAGACAGAGTAACTTTTTGAATTTATAATACTATCTACTAGTATGGATATTCCTCAGTTGAAAATCAATTATTCGGAAGCAATTTACGAAAAAATCTTAAAATTCATCCGTAAAAACACTCATTCCTCGATTTAGCCTTCGGGTAACAATTTATTTGTTTTATCTCAAGAACCCTTTGTTGTTACAAAACTCGAGAGCAACGAATAAAGCAGTTACGATTTAACTAAATGGACCATAACAGCTTTCTGAAGGAGTAGTGATGGCAATTAAATACGCGCTCGAAAAGATAAAAAGAATGTAAAAATAAATTACTTCGAAAATGATTCAAGTAAAGGTTCCGGGCTGTTAGATATTTCGATTGTGTGGTTTGATGACGTCATCCCGGATGATAATTTGAAAGTTTATTTAGACAATTTGGCTTGTAATGTTATGGTTATTGTAAAGATTGGGGAAGCAAGATGCCATTACTTTCAGACGATTGATTACGTAAATGCCATGCAATAATTGCATCACGGTCAAAAGGGGTTGGGTTTTCAAACTAAGCAGTGGTGATTTTGATTTCCTATACAGTGTGGCGATTACGTTATCACGTGAATTGAAACCACGTATTCTACATAAAGTATATTAAACATACACAATTAAAAGAATTAATAACAATTAACATTTTAGTCGTGGGACCTTTTCTTCGTTTCAGTATTTACCTAACAACTTTAAACTTAATTTGTGTTTACTTAATAATAATAACATAAAGTTTGTGTTGAATTCTTGATACCATTGCCTCACGCGTGTCTAGTGACTTATTATTAAGGATGGTTTATTTCATGACAATTTTTACGCTACTTATTTTATTGTTTTTTTTTCTATCTTTAGTAAAATTTAAATTTTATTATTTTGACAGACTTTTAACAACTTGTAATGACCGCTGTATTATTTAATGTGATAACCTAATCGCCACTATGTATAATATTATGTTATGATGACATCGTCCGCGTGAAATTTCTTGTTCCCCCAGCCCAACATGTCGGATCGCATCGCCTGCCCGAGCTATTGCTTCGTTTTTGCTTAGCGTTATTTCTGACTTTTTTTCTTTTTGCTCGGCACTTATGGGCTTTAGCGTAATGTTAATAGCCTATAGCGTCACTAAAGAACTGCACTATCAAATACTAAAAGATTTAATACTTTCACATCCAGATATTCAGAGATCCCAGAGATTAGCGCGTTCAAACAAACAAACAAACTCTTTAGCTTTGTTATTAGCATAGATTTCCAAGAATACATATATCAATATTGTTGCAAATCTGCCTGAGATTAATCTCGAGCAGAGTAAAAACTAACGCCTCATTTTTATCAAAACCGTTAATATCAAAGCATACTTAATACCATAAGTTCAGAAATAGGTCAGATTACTTTTATAAACGTGTTTAGAAATAGATGTTTTGGAAAATACGATAAAGTATGGATGAATGTAGCAGAAAAACAGCAACACGGAGTAAATGAAAATAATACCTACGCTACGTCAACTCAACAAGTAGGCTTTTGTTCTGGTGCAAGCTTTTGTAACACCACTTCCCCTCGTCACGGAAGGTAGATAATGTAAAATCCGAAATCAACAGCAAGTCCGAAGCAAACTGTATTACGGGATCGCCCCAGAATCCTATTTTCACAGGCCAGTTTGTTTTTATTGTACAAATTCCGTTGCCTTTTCTACCGTTTGTTTTACGGTTTTCCGTTTTTTAATATACGGCTGTACTGCTTTAATTGCTCCAAGTCTCCTGTTATCACTTTCTGTGTGCTTTTTTTTGTTATGCAATGTTACAACTGTAAAATTGTTTGTTTTTTTATACTGTTGAAGGGATGCTCATATGTTTATTTATTTATTTACCATTTATGTACACACATATATAAATAGACAATGAAAAACAGAACAGAAAAAATAGGTACAGAGGTGATGCTTATTTTTTTTATTTTTTTTTTAGTTATCTTTTAGGTATCTTTGTGCTAAAGATCAATTTTCAAGCTCAATTTTCCAGGAAGTGTCATCAGATGATGACACTTCCTGGAAAATTGAGCTAACAAATGCAAAAAGAATTTTTCAGCCGGCCCCAACATAGTTGTATGATGATGTTGTTGTTGTTGTGTGTTGTTGTTGCATGTTGGGGCCGGCTTCCAGTCTAACCGGATGCAGCTAATTACCAGTATTTTACATTGAGTGACTGCCTATTTGACCGCCACAACCCAGTCACTGGGTAATACGATACCCCTTGATAAGACTGGTTGTCAGACTTTCGGGCTTCTAACTACCCGTAACGACTGTTAAAGATCCACGAATGACAGCCGGGACCAACGACTTAACGTGATTTCCGAGGCTCGGAGGGATCTCGGTATGTAAAGATGGTCACCCATCCACAGCAAGCGTTGCTTAACCTCATCGATCGACCTGTGCAGCTGTTATTATTTAGCCACAGACGTCTAACTAGGCTATTCAACATCACGCTAGGACTCGCTAGGTACCGAGTAAAATGTCAGAAAGAACGCTAAGCGGAAATGAAGGGCTTGCGATGCGATGCGACGAGGTGAGTCGAAGAAATTTCACGCGAACGAAGTCACGGGCATTAGCTAGTCTGAATGTAAAGATGCATGCATTTTCAAAAACACCCAATTCTAAGCGCAGTTACGCAATTGTTCCCTTGTAATAATATATAAAAAAAAACATTTGATAAGATTCCGACTTTCGAACCGAGGGTTCCGTACCTGCTTATATAATGATGTGAAAAGATACTAACATTGAACAAAGTACAAGGTACTAAAAATGAATTGAATGCTGCAGGAAAAATGTTCTTAGAAAATGAAACCCAGTTGCGCAGAATAATACAGGTAAGCTGTTTCAGATTATATCACTTGGGCGACCTTGCATTGCCGTATTCATTTGTGAATTTTAAACAACTTGAACATTTAATTAGGTTTCTTTTAGTTGAAGAGGTTTCTCATCTAGATGGACACGAGACATAGTAATTGAGACGAGACTGAAATTCGTCCTCCATTTTGATGAACGGTACCCTAAAAAGCGCTGACAATTCCAAGAAACGGTTATTGGACGTGAACCCTTTATAAAAATGCAAATTTTATTGTTTTTGCACCAAAACGGAGGCTCTAAGGTGAACTTCTCACTACTAAGGCATCCTGTTAGTTTCACAAGTAATGTTCCAATAATACAGTGGTCAAACTCTTCTAGACCTCTATTGTAACTTCAAGCAGTTTGCACTTGTGCCGTGAAAGTGATTACTTAGATATTTCAATAGTTTCAGGGTATTTTCTAAATTGGATTGCATTTTTTTTTCTTGGGACAAATTCGGGGCCTTGGTATTCGTGATGAATGAATTTCTCGCAGAATAGTAGATAGTTATTGTGCACTATTATTATGTTCTTACTTTTATTCAGAGTATATTTTTTGTAAACAAGTTAATGGGGATTTCTGTAACCTGGGCACTTTAGCATCATCAGCTTATAATGTTCCCACTACTGGGACACAGGCCTCCTCTCTTCAAAAGGGAGTCGACTGTAATCTACCACGCGGGCCCAGTGCTAGTTCGTAGAGGTCACATGTCTTCGAATTTTTGGTTCTAGGACATGCCGGTTTCCTCACGATGTTTTCCTTCACCGTTTTGAGAACAGTGGTGATGAAATTATTTACACAAAGTAAATTGCCTGTCTGGGTTCGAAACCACGACCAGGGGTCTCGTATGTTGGGGACACAACTGCTCCACCACTGATCAGCACTTTGCTTACTAGCAAATATTTTGTATTATTCGTTTGGAGCATAAGAAGTGTGTTCCATTATAGTAATTCGGCAATACTAATTCAAGGTCGTTCAGTGAGCTATGGAACGGGCTATGCTTGGAGTCTCTCTGAGGGATCGAATCCGGCAGAGAACCAAAGTTGTCGACTTAGCTCACAGAATAAGCAAGCTGAAGTGGCAATGGGCCGGCCATATTAGCCGTAGAACCGATGACCGTTGGGGTAGACATGTTCTTGAGTGGAGACCGCGAATTGGTAAACGTATGGTAGGACACGCCCAGGCTAGGTGGAACGACGATCTTCGCAGGATGGCTGGTAGCAGCTGGATGAGAGTTGCCGAAAATCGAGTTGAATGGCGTGCAATAGGAGCGGCCTATGTCCAGTAGAGGACTGCTATAGACTGAGGATGAATAGGTACTACATCCTTTCGGTTGATCACAAGCCATAGTGTGTAGTCACCTACCTTCCAGTCTTCATTCAGCTGGAATGTATGGTTTGTTCGACACCCAGTGCGCTATTGTAATTGTAATGTTTGACAGTCGAACAATTCTTAGAAACAGCTATTCAGATGTTGTTCTAAGCTTGAGTTGAGCACCGTCTTGAAGGATCTACGTTCGAGGATAGCTCCTCATAGGTACACACGGTGAAACATCAAGTTATACATTTCCAGTTTTAGCTGACCTCGCATCGTATAGGTTTTTTGTACAATCAGAAGTCTGCATAAACTGGTTATCTATAGCTTTATGTGTAGCCGTGCGTACCTACTATTGCTTCTTATAAATATGTTACCTACAATAGGCGCACTGCAAGACTATTCCACGAACATATTTGTATACACTTCAGAATAATATGCTCAGATTGATTGAACATGTCTGAAGTCGTTTTCACTCTGTTTACCCGACTAGGCAAGCAAAGAATGAAAAAAAACGTTTGAAGCCAACCAACCAATTGTCAATTGGGCGTCTTGAAGTATCAAGGTGCCCGGTTTACAATTGGTTATTCTTCAAACGTGATCTTCTGAATTCTATATATTTGATAAGTATTAAAGTTGTGAATATTAGGAGTTAAAGTATGAAATTGCCGTTTCGTACTGAAAAATTGAAATTCGTTTTTTTTTTAATTTAACATATTTATTTAATCAAAATAATTACCATTATTATCTATACATTCCTGCCATCTAATAGGAAGGTCATTTATGCCTTTGCGATAGAACTCTCGTGATCTAAATTCGACAAACTGAGTGAAAGCATTTTGTACTGCCTCCTGAGAAGAAAACTTTTTATCACGTAGAAAATTGTCCAAATCGGCTAAATAAGCTGAATAAAAAAAACAACTGAAAGTCGATAACGAATGGTCCACATTTTTTGAAAGAAGAACTTCATAGGTACCATGTGAAAAAAGTTTTACTCAAAAATCTCAAACCATGAAGGTTCTATGTCAATTCGAAGTACCTATTACAATAAAACGGCAATTTCATATTTTAACCCATATTAATTTAGGTACTCGTATGAAGAAGGAATCATTAAAACAGAATTTATAGATTCAGCTAAATATATTATTTTAACTTTTGTTACAATTAGTTGTTTTATTGCAGACTCCGTAACCGATGTCTATGATAGTTATAGATATTAGTAATAAGGCTTTACTGCCTTAACAATCATCAATATAATATAATCTACTAATATTATAAACGTGAAAGTTTGTATGGATGGATGGATGGATGTTTGTTACTCTTTCACGCCAAAACTACTGAACAGATTTGGATGAAATTTGACACGCAAATAGTTTATAACCAGGGTTAAAACATAGGACTTTTTATTCCGATATTCCCACGGGATCGCAATTTATGCGGGTGATACCTCGGGGCACAGCTCGTAAGTAATAAAAGTATTAGGTGTACGTCTTTCTCAAATTAACATGACATACTACAGAGAAAGTTCTCATAACACATCGTTTTAATTATACAGGCGTATAATTAAATCAATGCCTTAAGATCTTTGATGGTACTTTTATAAATTATGCTTTGTCTAGCTTTGAAGCGTTTACAAAGAAGATCGTGCGGATGAATTAAACGCGACAAGCCATCAGGTCACTCCTACCACATACTTAGTTTAGAAATACGCCACTAGTAGCGCTGCTGGGTTAACAACTTTTTGTCATGGCTGAAACATACGTCTGCTAATTTTATTCAATAATTTCTATTATTATTATTACTGTGGATTTGTGATCTCTTCTTAACTATTGTGTTTCTTCTGTCTATAGGTACTCCTTCTGTGTCTATATTTATATATATATGTATATATATATATATATATATCGTGCTGTGAACGGACATTATATTATTATACATTCTACATTGACTTTTGTTTCTTGTTCGCCAGTACATTTCTCACACGAGCTAAACATGCAATCAATAATTTTGCATGCTAGTTTTAGCTAATTGTTTTTAGAAACTGTTTAAACTCGATCTGTAATGTTATACAATTCTTGCAAATAAATTTCATTTAATTTCATTTAAATAAAATAGTAAGGAAGAATTTTTGTCCGTGTGTCTGATTGTCTAGTATGTACTCGTATGTTCCGGATTGGCGCAAAAACATCTGAACGGATTTTAATGAAATTTGGCACACATATAATTTATAACCTGGATATATACATAGGAAATTTTTAACCGATATCCACGTGAGCAAAGCCGCACACAAAAGCTAGTATTACTATAATTTTAATACATTACCACACAATTAATTATGCGAAGAATAAATTCATACCATGAATCAGACATTGTGGCTGGGAATTGTTATGTTGCTTTGTAATTTATAAACTGCAACATATCCGTTTCCTGCATTTGAATAATAGAAAATATGGTTAGTGTACCGCGATGACAATAAATCTAGGTTTAGGTGTGAATTATTGAATGTACAGGCATTGTTAATGAACACTGTGTATTATGAATAGCTAGTTTCATTTGATTCAGCGCCAATAACTGTGGATACATGATTCAGATGCTTTATTTTCGTCCCAAGCCTTTTTTAAGGCGATAAATTTCTTCTGTATGTGTATAGAAACAAATCTAACATCTTCTAAAGCACAAACCTTATACAAAAGCTTCGCCTTTAGTTACAAATCTACTATTGCTTCCTCATTTAAACTAGGGTTAAACTAGGGAGCCATCATTTTGAAAATGAAAATGATGATGATTTTGAAAATGATGGCTCCGGGGTTTGACATTGCAGTATCAAAAAACACTCTCTAGGAAAGCACATCAAATTTCTCTCATAAATAACACTTCAGTGACGTGATTCAACGGTAAATTGCGCACGCTATGTGGCATTCACCGCAGTTTTAGGAAACCGTAGACATATTTACTCAAAACAATCGAACGGAACAGAACAACCAAACTTAACCCAGCGACATTCCTCCAACGGCCCTTCAAATTAGGAAACTAGCACCTCAAACTATGCCTTGTTACACTTCTCAAATAGTTCCTACAGTCAGTCAATACAATTGGGACATTGTAACGCAATTAACTCCCGCACCCACCAAATCAAAGTCAATATCGCAAGCGCATGTATTAGGGAACTCAAACATACGTTCGTACGATAACTTATAGGTTGTGACGAAACCTCCCATACACCAGTAACAATATTTACTTAGGCCCAACCCTGGTTAAATTATTCACAACGTTGTACCAACATATTTATGGCATGTCTGCGGTCACCCCATTATTCTTTGTTATTTTTTGTGATCTGCAGACTTTAAAACGCTAGCGGCTTTGAATATCATTTAAAAAAAAAAATGCTCAAGGGTGCATGTTTCTGATAGTACAGGACCTAATAAAAATAAATTACGTTTAATTATGTTGATTCTATTTATACGTTTTCTGTCTGTTTATAATAATCAAAAGACCAATTTTCATTTTATTACTAGTCTGCATTTACTATCATATCAGCTGCGCTTCCCTAGAGGGGCTTGTGGCTAAGTAATAACAGCCGCACGGGTTGATCGAAGATCAGGTTAAGCTACGCTTGCTGCGGTTGGTCCGTGTACACACACCATCTTTAAAATCCAAGACCCTTCCGTGCCTTGGAAAGCACGTTAAGGCGTTGGTCCCGGCTGTCATTCTTACATCTTTAAAAGTCGTTTCGTACCGGTCGTCAGAAGCTCGAAAGTCTGATAACCAGTCTTTTCGTATTAGGCAGTAACTGGGTTGTAGAGGTCAGATGGGCAGTCGCTCCATGTAAAATACTGGTAGGTACTTAGTTGCATCCGGTTCGACTGGAAGCCGACCCAACATAGTTGGGAAAAAGTTACGCAGATGATGATCAGCTGCTTTCATAACTGAAACTCCTTACGACACCATGTTTATCTAGCAGTGTATCTATCGTAGTACTCATTTCATTATGAATATCGTAGTAAAATATCCGTTAGGGATAATAGATATCCTTAATATAGATATTACTACGATACCTATATACTTATATCGATAGATAGAGCGTGATCACTTGACCAAGCTGTATTTTGGACATCTTGATCTTAGATGCTGCTCAGATGACACAATTCAATGAACATTTAACGTGTGAACTCGACAATATTACCCAACGACAGCATACGTTTCTACCTAGGTACTTGAAATAAATATCTATCGTACAGCCAAAAAAAGCATCCTGACGCCGCTGCTGTAGAAAAACAACCCTTGTTTAAAACGATGCCTATTATTACCGTTGTATACTGTTACCATTTTTATCTCGTCTCCGACCGACTCTGTGTTATACTCTGTATTATAAACGTCAACGATAGGGTAACCATCGTTTGGAAAATCTGTAATCTAAATCCACAATTTATTGTGGAAAGTCTCTCATGGAGTCTTGACAAAAAATTTAAAATATCGGAATTAAAATTATACTGACTTGGTTAGGTAGACGTTTACCTTGTAGTACACCCACATTTCACCAGTTATGCTTAAACCCCGTGTAATAGGGGGCGGTCACGGTAAGAGAAGAGACAGACCAGCAGAACGTTGGCACGACAAGATAGTGGAATTGATTAGCATGGCTTGTGAAAGCAAAAAACATAAAAAATTACTGGAAGAGGCCTATACCCGTCGAGGGACCCTTAATTAATTAATTAATATAATATTACTTACTTTATTAGGATCCTTTTTTTGTAATTAAGGAATAATAAAGGCTTTTTTTTATTCAATTGGGGGCGAGCCTATCGACATTAACCGGGCCTAAATCCAGACTCGGGCTGCTACTGAGAAATTGCACTACTTTCATAGGCTAGATTCCTAAAAAAAATAAATTAGTCCGTCAGTTAGATTATCAAAAAATACTGGACCCATATTTTTCTTTTGTCAAATAGATAAAAAATTATGAAGATATCGCCCGTTACAGTTCCGCGTGACGTCACGCCTTGCTACACTTTTTAGCATGGCGTGACGTCACGACCCCCCACTCCCAAATTTTGACGCGCTTTATCTTTGTCATTTTTTATTTGATTGACAAAAGAAAAAATATATGTCCATTATTTTTCGATAATCTAACTGACGGACTAAATATAATTATTATTTTTTTACCCAGGAATCTACCCTATTGAATTATTATTATTATTATTATTTATTAATCAAGCAACAAGAGACTCATACTAATTATTAGGCACACAATTTCAATAACAATACAAACATACAAGACAATAAAATAAAATATAAAATAAAATAAAATAAATTAAATTAAACTTATTCATTACATTATTAGTCACAAAAATAAAAATATAAAAAACAAAAATAACTTAATAATTACAACCTTCTAGTCGGCATTGGAACAGCAACATGCCTGCCACAGCAATGCCGGACATAAGGGCAATCCAGCCTGTTCGCGATCATTGCCAGGATAGGATTTGGGCTGGCCCGCACCCGGCGCACCAGGGACGCACACCGCTTACGCATAGAAGCGTAGAAACAATCAGTGCGCGCCATCGCGAACATCCCTGATGCGCTACAGAAACGGGGCAGCCCCAACGCCGCCCGGAACGCGTTGTTGAACTGGACACGGAGGGCACTGTATGCCCTCACACTATAGTCAGCCCACAGGCTACACGTGTATAGGGATGTGCAGTACGCTCTAAAAAGCGTGACCTTCACACCCGTAGTACAACGCGAAAACCTGCGAGCTATCATGTTCGCTCGCACCGACAGTGCCCTCCGCTCCCGATCCATGTCAGCATGGTCTTTAAGGTCCTCGGTGAGTAGATGCCCTAGATATTTAAATTGGTCCACTCGGCCTATTGGAACACCATCTAGACATAAACTCGGAATGTTCATAGGGCTCGACACACCGATGGCCTGAAAAACCATGTGTTGGCTTTTCTTCCCATTATACTTCAAACCATGTCCATGCGCGTATTCCGTACACGTATTGAGTAGTCTCCTCAGCCCACAGATCGACGCGCTCAGCAGCACCATGTCGTCCGCATAGCTCATATTGTTGTCACACACTCCGTCAATATAGCATCCGACATGTTGACTGCTGAGCGAGACGATCAGTTCGTTCATATAAAGATTGAACAATATAGGCGAGGTAAGACCTCCCTGTCTTACGCCACATTCGTTAATGTAAGGGTCCGACATCGCCCCCGCCCATCGGACACTATTGACCTGGTGCCCGTACCAGTACTGGAGGATGCTGATGAGTTCCCACGGCAAGCCCGTGCTCTCCAGCTTCCCCCAGAGGATGTCATACGAAACGAGGTCAAAGGCCTTGGATAAATCGAGGAAGCACGCGTATACTGGGGTCTTTCTCTTCGTGTAGTATTTAACGGTGTGCTTTAGACACAGTATTGCACTCTCTGTGGACAGTTTAGGTCGAAAACCAAACTGGTTATCATGAAGTGTTACATGTCTATTTAACTGTGTGTTAAGCACACCGTCAAACACTTTCGCCACGACAGTTGCAAGAGATATAGGTCTGTAGTTATTTTTGTCTGCCAAATCGCCTGTTTTGTTTTTAACCACCGGAACTACAACTGTCCTCATGAAGTCCGCAGGCAGGTAGGAGTGGCTCACGCACAGCGAAAAGAACATTGCAAGAACTCTCGCCAAGTGCGGTCCGGCGTGCTGCAGGTGCTCAATGCTGAGTCCGTCGTGCCCAGGGGACTTTCCCCGCTCAATCTGCCTTATGGCTTTTGCAATGAATTGATTTGCTAGATTCTTACTTATACTACAGTCATGGGAGAATTTCTTCTAATCACTTCACATTTCGACGGGTGATGCGTAAAGTTCCGAGGAAACCTTTACGCAACATAAGCCTGCTCTGGTTAAAAAAGCCTGTTTATTTCTGTGATTACAACCCGACTGCCAAATGTCGTAAGTATGGCAGCCTTCCATTATGATAGTCTCTTGTTGTAGCGGTTTGAGGGTTAAAGCCATATGAAGCAGAGAAAGTTTTAGCGTAGTTGTTTAGTTGGTTTGGGTGAAAAAAGTTACGCAGTTTAAATTTTTTTGGGTCGTCCAATCTATGTCGTTTATAAGTAAAATGACGGGTTGGACCGGACAAGATATCGGTTTAAACAAACACCCCTAATTTGATTGACGATAGGTAGTGCAGCGTCTTTTGAGACGTTTGTTAGGGTTAGCAAAGAGGGAAAGTTTCTCGGGTGAATTTCGCCAAAAACACCATGTTTGTACTCTACAAAGTTATTTTATCCCTTTTTTCTTTCTTTCTTCTTTCATGTTTCTACTTTACGAAGCTATTTTATCCCATTTATTACATACCTATAATTAATTGCGTACTTTCTTTTACAAAACAGATAATAAAAGCTGCCATCCAAATACATAAAAAATACGTCACACAGATCACAACCCCTCAATGCGACAGAAAAATGCGTTAATATTTGAAACTCTCGAACGTGAAACAAAATGGTCACTCCAGTCACCGCTCGCATTGTTCGTGTAATACCGGACGGCCTGAGTTAACCGCACGGCAATTATACTGAACGTTTTCTGTCTTTCACATCTACTGTTGGAAACTTAATTTCCTTCAGCTTGTTCATTGTTTCATTGTGAACGATTTTGTGTAATTCTGTCTCTTTTGGAACTTTGTGGGCGGGTTGATGTTTTTTTTTACGGTTTTTGTGGGGACTGTGTGAAGGTTATATGAGTTAATTGTGATTCATTGACACGATTGTTATTCATTGCAGGTTCATTAAAGAGACGATTGAAAGTGGGGCAATGGGGACATTAGCGTCAATGTTAACTCTCTATCTACCTCGGTGCAAGGTCATCATCATCATTTCAGCCGAAAGATGTCATCACTTCAATGGCTCTGTACTTCTGGCATCCAGCAAATTCTTGCGGCCTTCACCAGGTGATCGGTCCATCTTGTGGGAGGCCTTCCAACGCTGCAAGATGATTCATTGATCAAATGTGTCGCTTTAGAAATACCTTGAACTATCTATTAGATGTAGGGTTTGTTCTAAAGAATCATGTCGATTCAACTAGAGATAAGAAAATCGACTTACATTTTAAGATTACTCTATAAACCCTACTGTTTTCCCTTATCCCACTAATATTATAAACGCGAAAGTTTGTGAGGATGGATGGATGGATGGATGTTTGTTACACGCAAAAACTTACTATAAGAATTTGAATGAAATTTGATACACAGATAGTTTATAACCAGAATTAACACATAGGATAGTTTTTATCCCGATATTCCCACGGGATCGAAACTTATGTGGGTGAAACCGCGGGACGCTGTTAGTCATAAAGAAAATAAACCTCACCTTAGTTGAAAACATTATTCTTATCTAATTAAGCAAAATTCTTTATAAATAGTGATATACAAAAAGATACCGTATAAATATCAAATTGATTCTGTAATCTACTTTCAAAGTTAGGTAATTTAAACAAGATTAGGTATACAGAATCGTTTTAAGTAAAATAATATTGAATACTCTGAAGCGTGAATCTTCGGAGATAGAAAGCTATTTTAATTAATCGCAATTTTGCAGAAATCTCAATTATTTGTTGTGAAAATTTCTATCTTGCTTGTTTAAAGTTACAAAAGATTTAAAGTATTTCTTTAAACATTGAGCAAGTTGGGAAAGTTCTATCGTTATTTATAACATTGAACTTTGCACATTCACTCCCAATTGTTGAACCTTTCGTCATGCATTTTGCTTTCAGTCACAATTTCAATCATTGTATCCAAAACACCAACTAACAAACGCAACTGTCCAGTTTCTGTATGAATCATAAAAACCTCTGGTATAATATTCACTAGCAAAGCAACCAGTCCCATAAAAACCCTACCTATAAGAGAAAAAACCATGGCTTAAATTTTTGGAAATCTGTGGAAACAACCATGAAATTCTGCGCATTCTATTAGTACAATTTGTTACAGCAACATAAATTCTGTTGCAGGACTACCTGGGAATTGTTAAAAATACGTGTGTTCTTTTTTGTCCGTGGATCTTTGGTTTTAATGGCGAAACGCACACTAGTAGGTACTGGTAATATTGTAACGATGCGTGATTTGTTCTTGTTTGACAAGAAGTGAACCCCAACGTTTTAATTTGAAGTTTTGGTATGTGTAATACTGTGAATTGTTTTTATTTATACTTCATTTTGCATGCAAAGAATAAAACTCCGTTTGTTATTATTTCAGTTCCACTTTGACCATGAAACACTATATGAATTTATACCATTTTTATCTCACGAAACGAAGACGAGCAGCGCCAGTACATAAGACACACACAAATCCGACTTCGCCATTATCTCGGATAGTACCTACCGATAGTTCCTGCACAGCTGCACTGTATTTTAAAACATCGCTCTGTGTCTGACAATCGTTTGACAGGGACTGAATGATGTTTTAATACATTAAACGATAACTACAATGAATGATGTGTGGTGTAAGTGGACCTCAATGTTCGTTTTTTTCCCTTAACTCGTTAAATCAAAGGTACCTATATATAAATAGCAGCTAGCACGTAGGTAAACTCCTAACATGACCAGTTGAATAAAACCCAATGACCACTCCGAATTTTTACCAATACCAAATAATTCAGTTCGGTTCCAGAAAATCCACTCATATACAATCGACCGTACAGCACTACGCTAAACATTTTTAGAAATTCCAAACAAAATATGATCGCTGAAAGCCGAATTCGTACGTCCTCGAATTTACCTAAATGGAAAAATACATGTCACAGCGATATCCTTTATATTGGTGTTTTCGAAGTTTCTGAATGTTGTGTGTCCATAGGCTTACTGGAAAATTCGTGGGAATGCCCGTTTGCAGGGCCGAATGAGCGGAATACCTGTATTTATTTCAGGTATTTTTTTCCTTTGTACGGTGGTAAATTAGCGATGTGAACAATGTTTACGTTCGGGCGACTGCTGCATTTGGTAACGTCTGCACGCTTTATAAGTGAAATTGTACTGGAAAATGTAGATAGTGCTGTAATGTGTGGTTTAAGTTCAAGTTGTGCTTTTAAATGATAATATCAATTCTACATAATAATGTGACGAGTTTGAGATTTTCTTGGTGTTATATAAGAACGCGTGCTTATTAAAATGTACGCGTTCAAGCCAAGACCCTTTGTAGACACAAATTTTTCTTGCCGTGAAAAACTAAAGTTTATTCGCCGTGTCAGTGTTGTGTGGATCACTAATGGAAGCTTGTGGACGGACACGTTTTTTCTACAGATATCGTGACGTAAGGGCATTACACTATAAGCAAATACGTGTAGATACTTATGCTTTACTATACACTATACAGTGATCATGAACTTGAAGGTATTACCACTTTTATAAGGCATATGCCTTATGTACCACCTCTAGGTAACATCGTACATTACAATCGTACTCGTGCGCTATACGATCGAACGCTCATGAACTTAATCCTCCTAGGAAACGATCCACTGCATTTCGCAGACAAAAGGCATCAATTTCGAACAAAACAATTCCAATATTAGTAGTTCAATGCCGAAGCCGCGAAACGGTACTATCGAGTACACAATCCATCGTACAAGTTGCGATTGATTGAACAAACTACTGACTCCTACTGTGAACTGTTCGTCTTAAGACGTTCTAACCCCAGAAGTGTTTGCTCTACTTATCCGAATATCCGTTTGGAATCAAACTGTGACTGCGAATTTCTCCTGCTCTTCAATTTCGACGTATTACCTTGGATGGTAAACTAAGAAACTTTAGTAATTGAAATGACGTTTCTTGGCTAATTGAAACTTTTTTTAAACATGCACTAAATAAAAAAAAAACTTCTCAGGTTTCAATGATTAAAAAACATGGCATGTTTTACGCATCGCCGCAGACATTCTAGAAAAATCCATAATTTAAAGATATTCAACACATCAAAATACAGGGTCGAAAACGACTTCCTGAAAGATAATAAAAACTTTACAGAACCGTAATAAACGAACCACACGTAATTGTTGCACGGTCACCTACGTAAGAGACCATAAAATTCTTTCTTTTCCCGCTTCCCCGTTGGAAAACCAGGCGACATCATAAATATGTATAGTGGGAATCAAGCATGCGTCGCGTATAAAACGCCGCCGAAAATGCGATCTTGTGGGAGAGAAGGTGCTTTACAGGGACTTAGCGAGATGCTGGAAGTTGTATAAGTACGTCTGGAAAATGATGACATTTGTAACGGTGGTTTTAAAGTACTAACATGGCGTGGTGGTCTGGACACTTCATTCAGCGTCTTATGCATCGAGTTGAAGAACTGAACTGGGGAAAATACTAATATGACGTTATCAATTTCAGATGAACTGCTCACCTCTGATTGATGGTGTCTGAGATTATTCATAGGAATCTCGGCATAAATTATCGGAAATGACCTAAATATTAAGACCTTGCGTGGTGATCACATTCACGAACTCATTCTTTAGGTATAGCAGAATATGCCATTGTAAGGGTAATAATGTAGGTAATTAAATAATTCACCACGAAAATTAACTACTTTACCACTGTAGTGTTCAGTCAAAGTGTTCAGCTCTCTCTTTGTCTAACACACTTTCAATCACAATCTGAATCATTTTGAAGGATATTGCTAATCCATGTCTTCATAATTGTATGTTCGAAAAATTGATCTGCTCAACAACGTAAATAACGCAACGAATGTTATTGAACCGTCAAAATGAAAGCGCACATATTAAAATTGTGTGTTTCAAGCCCCTTATTTTAAAATGCCTTAAAATAGTTTCTGCAATCACACCCCACTTTACCTACATTTCTTTCCTCCACCTTTACTTCCACGTCCCAACGCGCGTCACATAACACCGCAGTAAATCCCACCACAGCACATCCAGCTGGCCTACATCCCTCGCAAGTGACTCACACACGGTTTATTTGTCCCTATTTGCATAGAAACGTTTTTTGTGGGCGTCCTTGTTTGTATAGAGGATAGGTGGAAAAAGCTTTCGTAAGACTAGAACTTGAAAGTACGACGCCTCAGACAGATTTGTTTGTATTGAACGTAGTGTGTTTATTTTTTTATTTTACTTCTCTTTACTGCAACCTTAGTAGTTGATATTCATTTTCGTGCGGTTGGCGTCGTGGTTTTCTTTGAAGTTCGGTGACACTGCATAATTTGGCTAGCTGTCTTATTTTGCTTTGTGAATAAAATAGAGTTATCTAGCTCTCGCTTTTGGGGTTTTTAAGTTTTTTAGTGTGACTTTTATGGCATTGTAATTAAAATTATTCACACATCTTCGTGCGGTAAGCCATTCTACCTCTGTACGTGAAGTATAAAAAAACATCAATAAGAATCTTTAAAAATACATATGTAAATACTCGTAAAAGCTAGGCAAAAATATATACTTAGCATAACATAATAAGCCTACAACTGCTGGGACACAAGCCTCCTCTCGGAGACGGAGTGGGCCGTAATCCACCACGCGGGCCCAGTGCGGGTTGGTAGAGGTCACAAATACATACTTATTTATAGTTTAATGTTATCATATTTCAAGTAAGATAACTGAATGGATTGACTGATATGTTTGTACAATTATTGTGTATATTTATTAAACGCAGTACCCACTTCATTATAACATAGCCTGACCTTTGTGAAACACCTGGAAGAACGTGCACTGACCAGTTAATTCACGGCTCGCTGAACTGTTGCGGCGAATCGCTTCTACCTGGATTTGTTGAAAGGTATTGTAGGGAGTTCTACGAAATCTTCTTAAAAGGAAGACCTTTGTAGAGCAAGCTTTAATAAATAATATTACGATGCTGCTTATAGCATTATATACAAAGAACTTAATTTAAGTAAGCATGTTTTCAGGGAAAACAAAGGCTTATCAAATAGACACATTACGCTAATTTGCCGAACAGTGGTGGCCCAGTGGTAACGGCTGCGACTTACAAGTTGAAAGGTTCGAACCCCGACAGGCGCTTTACTTTGTGTAAATTATTTCATCACCACTGCTCTCAAAACGGTGAAGGAAAACATCTTGAGGAAACCGGCATGTCCTAGAACCAACAATTCGAAGACATGTGACATCTACCAACCATGTGGGTTAGGCCCGCGTGGTGGCCCACTCCCTTTCACCGAGAACAGGCCTGTGTCCCAGCAGTGGGAACATTATAGGTTGATTATGCTATTTTAGTTTTATTTTATTTTATTAGGGAAAACAAACAATTGTACATTTTGTCTTACATCTAAGTATACAATAAAGTGGGTTAACGTACAATCATCAATGCTATGGTAATTTGCCGTATGATAACCATTTCATACAAATGTCAAAGAATGACGTTATGAGTTGATGTGTATGTTGTGATTTGTTCACACGGACAATTTAGGTAGGAAGCAATTTGATTAACAATTTCTCTGACTTTATCTACCTAGATAATAATTATAAGACACGACACGACACACACACACACACACACACAGAAAGATCCTCAAAAATATTACGTAGGTAGATCCTACGTAATATTTTTGAGGATCTTTCTATTGTCGAAGGAACTTCAGGAAAAAAGTATTGTTTCGAAGTAAAAGGCATTGCTTGGCGGTAAAAATAAAAAGGTTACCCAAACGGTTAAGTCTCAAGTATTTTTATTTAGGCAAAATTATTTAATTCGACTCGGCGCAAAGTCCAGAACCTTCTTTATCCCCGGCATTTGTAGAGTAATCCCTTGAAAATTAATTGCCTACCGGTAACCGTTGTAAGGTGCGTTCCTGAATTACTCAACCTTTACTAAGCTTAAGGAGATATTAAGCTGAGGTTATTGGATACGGACGTAATTTTTAGAATGTTTTTTATTTTTGTTTGCTGATCTTTGTAGGCATTTAAAACGATTACGAGCCCATTTTTCAATCGACGGATATTTTTTATTCGTGGAATAAAATGAACGTCTGACAGATTTTATATGGAAGAACTGTAAAAAATTCAGAATCAGAAAAAAAACAGCCTTTAGTTCTGTACAAAAGGTGTCAAACCACAATTATTATTATCCCTCAAATAAAATTTATCTGAAGATTGAAAAATCGGCACCAAGACCCGAAAGAGTAACTTGGCCATAATATTATAAAGGTACCTACCTACCGCAGTCACTATTCTGGTAGTAATATATAGTGCTATAGGTAATACACATAATATTTTTTTAGTCCAAAGACTAATAAAAGTATATCAAAAATAAACTAGAAAACGGCACTGATCATCTTTAAAAAAATATTTTGACACTATTAAATATACTACGAATTAATGCATTAATGTATTATCTTTAACAATGTAATATATCAGACTGTGGTAAGTCTTAAGACCCCAATAAACTCGCGAACTATGAAGCTTGTACTGAAACTTTTTAATAATTCAGCTGATTTGATGTAATTTTACTCCGCAACCGCATGCTAGTGTAGTCTTCTTACTTTCTTGGTACTCTCGTTGACGACAACGTCTTTGATGTATAATTTATTTGTTAATTTGATGAAAAGTTGTAGTGTAACTCAAGCTAATATTTACATAATATAAGCTAACATTTTTAAAATAATAATAACAGTGTAACTTAATTTTATTTTCTTCCTTCTAGCGTATCGACGGAAAAGAATTCAAATATCTTTGGCACAAAATTCATCAGACCCCGATCACTGACCCAGTCATAAGATCATCAAGTGCACAGGTGACAGGGCATGCGGCGCAGGATGGAAGATGAGCCATTGTCTGTAGGGAGATGCCGGCGAAGGACTTGAGATCAGAGCCGTCCGTAAACCACACAACTATTTCCGTAGGTTTAATTTAACTATTACCTATGTAGTTATCTGTTGATCTGAATAAACTACAGCTAATACAAATTGTGATGAAAGAGACTGGACCTCACGACACAGGGTATCCTAGTGTGGGGTTCAGTGTTACTCGAAAACAGAATGTATTTTTTTTTTTTTGAGATTAGGTAAATTATTAATTACCTTCATCTGTAGAGATTGTCTTTGCTCCGGCCGACTTGGGTTCGAAGTCTATTTACAGATTTCCAAATCGGCCAGGCGCGTACCCAGGCGGAAGGTTCTCAGATGGTACGATAAAAGTGTCAGGGGGTTTATAGAGCCCGCATAGATTATATCTTGCTTTGGAGACGTTACTATTGGCTGGACTAGCTGGACCCACGCACCTTAGAAAACTTTTTCGGCTCTTTAGCCTCTGGGTTATTATGAATCGTAAGATCACCAACTAGATAAGAAGATAAAACTGCGTACTTACTTTCAAAGTTTCAAGACGTAAGAAAACATTATTTTGAAGCTGCAAATACACTATCCTAAACAAGAGTCTCACTTGTATCTTCGTCCCTATGGAACGCGATGTCTGGCGAGCCTCTTAGAGGCTTCCGCCGCTGAAAGGGTGTGTGGTCATGCGAGCAGCCCTAAACTTACCTTGAGAACCAATTTGTTAAATTATTTAACAGACCCGGAGAGGATGAACGGAGGTCTGAGGCTTCTTGTGTTATGTCGGTATAATATAGAGAACGTAAGCATTTCAATAAGCGTAGCGGTCACCTTCAAAGTGTTATGATCTTGTAATTATTAAGTAGCAAAATACCGACTAGTTAGTTACATAGCTGTATGTTATGTCCTTCAAATGATATATGTTAAACGAAAGGTTAGATTGAGGAACTATTTGGAACTTTATATTTGTTGTAATTGATAATAAATAAGTATATTCGTGAAGGGTCGTTACCTGTTCAGTTAGTTTTCGGCTTGGCTAAACAATCTTATTAATGTTAGCAACAACTCCAATGAACCTTTTAAAAACACCCCCTGCATGAATTAAGTAAAACATCTGTTCTACCCGTACTCAGGCAGAATACTTTTATCTTGTCCACCTGCTGTGGGGACAAAAAGAAAAACATTCTCGAAAAAAAAAAGTTAATTAATTACGTATGCAAATTGACGAAAAAGTCGTCTCTTGCTGAGTGGCGAGCGAAACGAGATAATGAGATTGTGCAGCCTGGAGTTCCGTGATTAAATCATTCCGATGGAAAATGTTGAATTTCTAAAGATTATGACTAGCGGCTGCAGGGAAATCGGTCGAGACAGTGCTGTTAGAAATTAATTTAAATCCTTCGAAACCATTTAAATCACATTTTATTAAGTACGGACTTATAGTTCAAATAAGTCTGAAATCGCCAACCCATCTTTAGCAAGCGTGGTGATCAATGCTCTTGCCTTCTCTATATGAGAAGAGGCATTTGTCCTGCAGTGGGCCTAGAATGGACTGATTTTATTACTATGTATGTAACACAAAATATCGGCGTGTAAGTTTTCCTGTACGTTCTCACACTTTTTTGATGGAAACATGAAGGAACAACAATGGTGAATAAAAACATCGTGAGGAAACCGGCATGTCAACTGTCAATTATGTCGAAAACAGTAAACGTCTAGTAAACAAGACGTGTAGTGTTTTCCACATAATTGTTGTTGTTATTCCACAAAGCTATACCGCGTCTATCAACTACTAAATTTTCCACGAATAATGGAACAAATACCGCACTACGTGCTATACCTATACCTATTACGTTTTACAGCATAGATTCCATGTAAAATTACAGAGAAATGTTTTTTCGATTCAATCCGCAAACTTTACTGAAGCACTTCAGCTAACGGAATGTGGGAATCGGAAAATGGATTCGCTTTTCTAGTGATGACGCACATACTCGTACGTATGAACTTAATATAAAAGTTTTCAACTGACTTTAAATTCGCGCAAGGTTTAATGTTTATAACATTGTCATGCTGGAACGACTACATTGGGCCTGTTTGGCAAGTATAAGCAAGTATTATTGGTAGAGAAAAGCGTAATGTTCACTCTAAAAACTGGGAATGTACTCAAAAAAAACACTGGTGAATTTTTTTACTTAACACAAGTTGCAAAGAATATCAGAGAGAGAGAATAGGGACAGTATGAGTACTGTACAGTTGAATATGTTGTGTGCCTTTTAGTCTTTTCCAAATAAATGTATTTTAATATTATACCTTGTACCTGGGTATCGTATTACCCAGTAACTAGGTGTAGGAGGTCAGATGGGCAATCGCTCCATGTAAAGTACTGGTATTCAGCTGCATCTGGTTAGACTGGGAGCCGACCCCAACTAAAAAAGGCTAGGTAGATGACGATGATGACAATGCATTGAAAGAATCAAACATGTCATGTTTTGCGGCTAGCTTCTGAATAATTCTTCTTTAATTCCAGCCGATCTACTAGTGAAGTGAGTTGGCAACGGCTCATTTCTATAAAAAAGTCAGTTGTGCTAATCCCTAGCATCAGAGGGGCAATTCTCGTAATTTTAAGACCGTTCACAGTCGGATCTCAGTCTCAATCTGTCAAAAAATACTTCTAATTTCCCTATATTTTGACAAGTTTTTGAAATTTGTTTGTCGCTGAGATGAGACTGCGACTAGATTTTGAACGTTTTAAATTACGAGAATTGACCTTCAGGTGGAATGACTTTACCTAAGTTTTCACGGTGAGTCTTTACAGAATAGATTGGCAGTGTCAATCCCTAGCATAAGGTGGAATGACAGCTCACTTCACCTTAGGATTCACCGTGAGATTTTCACAGAATAGAGCGGCCGAGCTTATTGGAATTTTCAATATGTCCCGAAACCCAAAACCGTCATGTAGACTATACTCACAACACATTATTTACTCACATGAAACTGAAAATCCTAGTAAATTTCCACAAGCCTGTTTCCGAATAACCCGCGATGGAGGCGCGGACGGTTCACACGGCAATTATTTTTTATTCCATCCTATTTTGGTATGTAACCAACCATAGCATGATATAAAGATATTTTATTGGATATGAAATAAATAGAGCGTGTTGAAAATGGGAACTTTATGGTTTCAGGATTGTGGTTTATGCCATGAAAAGTAGTGGGAAAAACTTTTTTGTGTAGTTTCATATTCGGTCGAACATTCTTTTGAAAACCAAGGCAACTAAGTTGTAGTCTATAGTATGAAGAAAAGTAACTGTAGATGATTATTGACATAATAAAAGGCAAGGTTGGCAGGTATCTTCAACTAAGTACGGAGTCTTTGAGCACGGATAATTTTATTTGAACCCACCCACCGGTCTATTCTAGCAAATTGTATGCCGTAGTCCATTCCATTATAAAACCACATGGATAACGTCGTCCATCCACATGTTATACGTAAAATCGTTCTTAAAAATGTCGCAAACAAATCGCCGCTTTAGATCCCTTTCATTTCGGTACTAGACGGCAGTTTTTAGGGTCCCGTCATCCGAGCATTTGAAAAAAACACTGACTGAAATGAAATTCATTCGAACATACGAAAAAACAATGACTTCTAAACTGAATCTACATACATTTCGTAGTTAACGTCGTCTCGTAATTTTATGGAAAATTTTAAACAAAAACCATAACTAATGAGCAGCAAAATACCAGTCCAGAACCCAGAAATACCATATCCAGTATATTTGTTGAGAACTATGGTAATAATAGCAAAAACATCGTGGCAAGAAAAAGAGATATATCTATCTACTTGCAAAAATAGTATCAAAATTCATCAAAACCAAAAACATTGAAACCAAATTTATTTTTCAGACCACAGAACTAGCACACAGAAAACCATTTTCAGTAACAAACGTTTGTAACATTGATGACTGGCACAACGAAACAACTAGCAACAGAAAAAACCTTACGGATCCCGAACTGTACCGTAACTTGCACTTTTCCCGTTTTTTTCATGTACATGCAACTTCTGTGCGGAGACCACGCTCGTTACACGTCATTAAACGATACTTTACGGCAGACGGCCCTCGAGACTGCACCCCTACTACCGTCTACATGCCTCCCTGAATACTGCACTAGATGTGCTACGAAACTACGGATTAAGGGATTTTGAATAAATGGTCAGTTAGCTTTTGAAGGATGATTTTATGAAATTTGTCTGAGGATAATACGGATTCAACTGCGTTGTAGAATTGGCGGTAATTTTGAAATGCTTACTGTAAGAATAATTTGTGATGACTATATATTTAAGAATGGAATTTGTGATGACTTGTAGGAATATACTGACTATAGCACAGTAAATTATTTTTTATCCAACTAGCAATTTAAACAAATTATTAAATTGGTAATATTGAAAGAACGTGATACGTGTAAAGAAGGTCAGGGTGGTATCAGGATTTATAGTAAATCTGGATCATCACGAAATATAATGTGATACAAACGCAGACTATAAATTTTCAAATCATCATGTAGCTAAAGTAAAATATTTTATATCTCACATTAATCCCTAAAGTTTTTCGAAAATGGCCAGTCATTGCAAAGCACATCCAGTAACCCTCCATCCACGAACCCTGTAACGTGATTTTGTCAGACTACCCAAACGCATGGCACATTTAATAAAATTTTGCTGGTACTTAATTTCAACGAATGGAGTGTCGCCGCGTATTAATTAAGCCCAACTTAAAATATAGAGCGTACGAGCCATGAAGAATTTATTAAAATAATTTCATATATTTTTTGTGATTTTCCGGAGGCGTTAGATGAACTCGTAACGAGTGTTTCGAATATGCAGCTCGGAATTTTCTAAATGAGCTTTGCTTCTTTTGTTTTTTTTTCGGCTGGTAATGTTTGAGGACTGTTTGGAAGAATTTTGCTGAAGAAAAATTAAGCCAATGAAAGTTTTAGGTTCACTTTTCTACCTCACGATAACTTGGTCGAAGTCACGCGAATACATAATGCAGAGAGCGTTAGAGAGACAATTGAGTGAGCCCACACTCAGTTGACAGCCCTGCAGATTGGGCGTGTAATCGAAACAGCAATGATGGATGACTGTTTCTAAACTACATGTCAACATGGTGCATGGTTAGATGTCACAACAACGTTAGGGACATAATCCAAAAAACAACTTTAGAGGGAGATCTGGAAAATATTGAATGATGAAATTGGAGTGTAAAAAAAAATGAGAAGCACAGTAGATATACCATAAAATCGCTTCACTGTAAACATTGAATTATATTATCATAAGCTATAGCTATATATTAGGTATACCTAATTATATATACACATACATAATCTCACGCCTTATTCCCATGGGAGTAGGAAACTGCAGAACGCCACCTGCTACGATGCTTACATACTCCTTGTGGTCCGTTTACGTTCATATATTTGGTCATATACGCATGCCAGTTGCGAGTGCTACGCGCTTAATATTGACTTTCGTATCCTCATTCGGTTTGTGAAAACCTTCTATGCATGAGATTATATTGTCATCTTTCTGTTTTCAAATTAAACTAAAATGAAGTAAACCAACTCAAACATAAATACCTCACCAAAACTTCAGCGACCATCTTGCAAATTCGCTAATGCTCTATATTGTGCAGTCCGGGAATTACTTATTTCGGCTAATTTTGTGCCTTGCATTCAAATGAGTTACTGCGCAGCATATCAATGCAGATAATTTGGCAGGAAACTTTATTGAGTTTGTTCAACAATATACGTAGTTATGGTTGTGGAGGAAATTTGTATTAAAGCCAACAAGAGAGACAAGAAATTGAATATATATGCAGATGCGTAGAATGAGAATGTGTTATTCGCAACATTTTTGGACCAAATTGCAAATTATGCTTCCCAGTTTCTCGTTGAAGTATTAAATTTAGCTTAGTTTCAGTTGTACTAAAAATTTATATAGGAATAAAAGTTTTCATACCATTTCGCAATGCGCAAATTCTGCGGATCATTGGAATGAGACTTATTTTACGGCTTAAACACAAGAGAGACAACAAATTGAATATATATGCAGATGCGTAGAATGAGAATGTGTTATTCGCAACAATTTTTGGACCAAATTGCAAATTATGCTTCCCAGGTTCTCGTTGAAGTATTAAATTTAGCTTAGTTTCAGTTGTACTAAAAATGTATATAGGAATAAAAGTTTTCATACCATTTCGCAATGCGCAAAGTCTGCGGATCATTGGAATGAGACTTATTTTACGGCTTATCCCACAGGTAGATATTATTTAGAATAAAATTGTGATACGTATCGCTGAGTCTTTCAACTAGGTCTAAACATATATATAAAAAACGTGTTAGAGGTTGTTTCGTGCGTTTGAGTACAAAAACAGATTGCATTGTGAAAACAACTTGAGTAAAGGTGGGACATAGCACCCGCAAAACAACACCAAAGTGTTACAAATTCAATGTAAGTTTGTCGTTCGGCGTCTTAGCGTGCGGGCGCGCAAAGCGTTGTCACTGTAAGCCCTAAATTAATATGAATCTCTAATTTGAGCGTCACACGTGTTGCGAGCTCGCAACTTTGCAGACTACGCCAAATTGGATAAACATGTGCGAGGAACGGGGGCCCTCCATAGAAATATACAAGAGAAACGCGCGTGTGTGGCCGCTGCGATTCTCAATATTGAACATCTTTTTGAAATGACCCGCTACAGACAGCACAGTTTTTAGTGCTGAATTTGAAAGAGAGATTCTAAGAGTGTTCATCCTGCTTTCAACAACTTAAGAACTTCGTGGAAATTACTATTGCTTGGTATTGATCATTCTATTTATTTCGACTTCGACCAGGATTCGGCCACTTCAACAGCGTTATCGTTAGCCTCGGCAATGGACTCTGATAAGCCGCAGTGTGACTTTGGAGCCACTCACACATAAAGTTTCACTACTTGTCGTAGTCTCTGTGTATGGAAGGCCTTTGCGAGAAAATTACTGCTAAACACGGCTATCTAGAAGATTGCGTTTAGTGGAAATAGTACCACACATAAACATTACAATTTATAATTATCACAGTTCTGGTTTATTAGTGCATTGAAGTGAAAATTCCACATGCCCACTAAATTATCATTTTACTGAAATAACTTGAACTTAGAAATATATTATAAAGGAAATGCCTATCTATAACAAGCGATCCAGCCATTTACTAAATGGCACGTGAAATTCCTCTCTCTATATATCATAATTGCTATCAGCTTTTGTTCACTCCTCACGACCTTAAGGCGACATCCGTTTTTTCCGGTCAAATGCCAATTTTACTCCACTTTTCCTATCTATTATGTTACAGACCTACTAACATTGTTCTGCCTTAAAAAAATCGAGGATCTTTTTTATTTTCATCTTGAATAGTTTTTCTCAGTCCCTAAAACCTTTCGTAGTCTAAGATATCTTTTTAAATTGAATCCTTTTTTGTTTTTTTTCCACTAAATGAGTAGGTATCTACTTTCTTAATATCAACTTAAATGTTTGTTACTTATAAGGGGCTTGTGGCTAAGTAATAACAGCCACACGGGTCGATGGATCAGGTTAAGCTTCGCTTGCCGCGGTTGGTCCGTGGATGTGTGACCATCTCCATCATTACATACCAAGACCCGTCCGTGCCTCGGAAAGCACGTTAAGCCGTTGGTCCCGGCTGTCATTCGTGGATCTTTGACAGTCGTTACGGGTCGTCAGAAGCCCGAAAGTCTGACAACCAGTCTTACCAAGGGGTTTCGTATTACCCAGTAACTGGGTTGTGTAGGTGAGATTTTTACAGAATAGGCCGGCTATTATGTTTTGGAAAATAATAAAGCTTCCGAAAAACAAATTAACTTCCAGCGATCTGTGGTTGACTGTAATACTAAATAAGCTGTGTTAAAATGAATTACCGAAAAGTTAATACAAAATTAACCGACAAAAAATGTTGTATTTAACAAACAAACATGAAGCTTATTCAGATTACAATTATACGAAAAATATTCTATACTTCCAAATAATAAACTAAATTTCCAAAAAAATACTAAACTTCCGAAAAAAACACTAAGTTTCCGAAAAGTTATAGTTTAGTGAAATTTGCAACGTAACACGCATATATCTTTTTTAAATCAAAAAAGCTAGGTTAGGTTAGGTTAGAACTGTGACCACATAACGCACGAGCTGAGCGAGCGGAGCGAGCGGTGTTATAAAGTAAGTAAGTTATAAAATGTGTAAGATTGATTCTAAATTTATAATATAAAATAGGTAAGTTACGATAAAAATGATGACTTGTAGATTTCGGTAAAACGCTATTTAAGCTGTTGGAAAAATATAACGTCAGCAAATATTGTATTAATTTTTCGTAATTTTCAGCATTTTATTCGGTCGTTTCTTTATTTGTTATAAGTTATATTGTTTGCTTATAAGTTGTCGAAAAGTTAGTATTTAAATCAGTAAATTTCATATTTTGAGTATGTTCATATTTTAATTTTTTTTCGGAGCTTTTATTACTACCCTTATGTTTTCTTGTAATAGGCACGTCATTAGTTGTCTCCACTCAAAAAAACGTCTCGATTTATTTTCATTGTGTCCTATAAACTAAAATATTGTCTTACTTTCTTCTACTTTTTTTGCCGCTTAAAATAAAATGGCACCTCGTATGACACTATTTAAATAAGACAATCACAGCCGCGATTTCGAAACACGCCGTGTGTTTTCGTCCTTCCGCGTTCTCAAATGAACGTGGCTTATGGTAATTCTAAATATGGCGTTTATTGTTATAACTGTGCAATTTTAGTTCCATTATAATTATGTGCGAAGGATATTCTTGTGATTAGCACGAAATTGTATTCTAGAAAAGTACCGTGTTAAACATGTTTTATATGTTTGTGTTTTTGAGACAAAAGAAACCGTTTGTTTGTTTCTTTCTAGAACAGGCGTAAGTTTTTCCCTATGTATGATGGATACAGAAACTGATGGTCACTATTTTCATAACATTTAATAAAACCTTGAAAAAAAATTGGTTATCTTGATAACTTCATAGCTAATTATGCATAGCAATAGCTATTACGCTATTAATTTAAAGAAATGATAATATTGTAAGCTTCTTATCCTTATCCAGCAACAAACTATGTATAAAAGCATTATTAAATCAATTTAAGGTGCTAATAAATCCGAGTTTAAACTAAGACGGATCACGTTAAGGCGGGCGAGTGAAAAATGCACTAATTCTAAAGTAATGCTGGCCTCGCCGACGCCAAGTGCAATTCATTCTCATTAGCCCGGGAAGCCTTTCTCATAACACGATGAAATCACAAGAGGGATCGTGGGTACGATTATGGATGAACCTCTTGGAAATATTATATTGTTGTCTGTGGTTAAATCTTTGATTATGTTACTGGTCATTCCTTTGAAGTCTGAAGGGTTATTTTGGAAGGTTTCTACAAGTGGTTACAGAATTTGGTTCATTATTTTAACAAGCGATCCGTCAACTCAATCATTATTATCCTTTGTTTTGGACGTGTTTTGCTAAAATATATATTCATCCTGAATTTTAAATGGCACATAGCCTGAGGGGCAATTCTCATAATTTCAAGAACGTTCACAGTCTGATCTCAGTCTCGATCTGTCAAAATGCCTCTAATTTCCCTACATTTTGACATTTATTTGTCGTTGAGATGAGACTGCGAGTAGATTTTGAACGTTTTAAATTACGAGAATTGGCCTTCTGTTACCGTTTACGCCGATTATTTAATGAATGACTATGTGAAAAAGGTTTATCCAATAGAAATCCTACAGTCTTTAAAAACATTATGACAAAACTACAAAATATACGTGACGTTCCGATATGGACTCCCCATTTCGCGTACCGTGTCGTAGGCGACCACTCTACGGGCGAGCATTCTGTTGAATTCTTCTGCATTGTGGAGAATTAGTAAAGCAGCGTATTTTACGTCTTGTTCTCATCCCGCCTTCTCGTTTTGTTTCCAGACACATTGTAATGACATAAAAGCTAAGCAAATTTCAGCAAGATTAATTTTTAATTAACTTCCAAGTTGAAGTAATGTGGTTAACGTACATAATTAGAAATGTTTATTGGCCTTTATGGCCTTGTATTACGAATATTGTCGAGAACGAGTAGTTTCTTTAACATTTGATAAAGTCAAATACCCAAAGCTAATAGCTGCTATATTAGAACCCTTTTATTTATTACCAAATAACCGTACAAAATTAAATCGCCTTCATAAATTACCCTTTAATTAATTTTCTCAAAGCAAAATCTAGGCGTTACTTAGGAATAGAGTAGGTAAATAAGGAATGTATACTAGTAGCCCGAATGTTCTAAGACTCGGTACCTCTTTAAGCCGTAAATCCCTTTACTCCGCAGGTGCAAGAAGGTCTATCCGCCTAATTAAGGTGGTCACGTAAATCGACGAACGTCTAAAGTCCGTTTAAGCCTACAATTTTCGGAGCGAAGTTATTTTGAAATTAGCCGCATTGCAGTGCGTTGCTACGAAATTTTCTCAGTTTAGTAAGATTAAACAGATTGAGTTTGTAGTTCAACGTTGATTACTTCAGGAAGTTTGGATTTCATCACCATTTAACAATGGTATCGTTTTTTACTTAGGTGTTATCTTAAATCCAGTCTAGTTTGACTTTCTTTTGTCTATCCTCTACGTCTTTACTCTGTGTTTATAATTGTGAAATTAAAATTAGCCAAACGGAACGTTTGTTTTCGTTCTTAATTATATCTTAATCACTTAATTTAGTAAAGAAAACTTTAATAAAACTGAACAAAACTTGTATACTTGTACATATTATTATTAGTAAACAGTAAGTATTATGTTCCTATAATACCTGCACTTGATTTACTATCAACAGATATTAGCCCATATATAGCAGCAGATAAAGTAAATTATTTTTTTGTCAACGTTGGTAAAAATCTAGCTGACAAAACACCTGGGACTAGAACTCTCCCTTGCCAACACCAGACTACTGAAACTGTAAATCCAGTTAATTCTTTTATTTTATTAGATACCGACGTCGATGAAGTTTTAGGAATAATTTTCGGGTTAAAAGATGACTGTGCAGTCGGGTGAGATGATATACCAAATATAATGATGGTGCAGCAAAGTCTATTTTACTCCCTCTAGAACGTGCTCAAAGAGCAATTCTAAAGCCACCTTTAGGCCTTCAGATTTCCTACACACCAGCTTTACATTGCATGTGAGGTGCTAACAGTACGCCAATTATTTATACTGCACATTACATTACAGCAGCACGTTGAACTCGCTTTCAAGCCAGTACCTTCTGACAAGAGAAGGAAGGATTTGGTGTGCATAAAGCCTCAAACTAGACATGCCGTTGTAAACCGATTCCATGTCTATTTAGGACCCGATTTATATAATAAGCTAAATACTATATTTATACTTAATATTTATAGTGCCAGTTACAAACATTGTAGTCTGAAGATACGCGAATATTTGGGTAAACTAAACTAAAGTCTTTCTGTGCCTGTGTGATTACAACAGACACAGAAAGACTTCTAGAAATACTTCAATAATGATGTAGTTATTAAATTGGTAATTTTTTATTTGTATTTATAAGTAGGATATTATTATTTAAAAAAAAAAAAACTAATGGACAAATAATCAGCTGATCGCTTAGTATGGGGATGGCCTGAAACACAGGTTTTTATTAACCTAGCTCAGGAAGGTCGCCACAAATTATAATGTCAGTACCAATGCACCTTTCATAGCTAATTAAAAACGTATAAATTAAACTAGCTTTTATATTAGTATTTATGCCAATCTGTTAAGAAATTGGTACTTCTAAGTATTTATAAGTTTGTAAATGTATTACTTTGTAAAAGGACCTAAATATATATTTTTTTAATAATAATATAATATAAATCATGCAAAACTCAACAAAAGTTAAATCGGTAGTTGGTTCTTGTTGGATTAAAATAACTATTTAGGTGTTAATGATACCTTGTTCTTAACGCAGCGTATCACTAGATAGTCTTAAATACTTCTAAAATATAGCACAACACATTAACTAACTTAAGCAACATCAAAAGCATCCACGGTCCACTAAACGGAACCACAAAACGTCTACAGTGAAAACAGCAGTTAGGATAATTACCATCCGTGATGAATCGTTTGAGTCATGTTTTTCAAACGTGTTTCTCGATGATTGATGAAGTTCGGCGCGTGACGTTTAAAAAGCTAAAATTGTTTTGTCGAGTGACTCGTTATTAGTTCTTAATTACGTGTGAATCGTGTAAAGGGTGGATATTGGATGGTAAATGGAAGTTTGATTTGAAAATTGGTCACAGTAAATGGTTTAATAAAAATATCACGATGAATTCCAAATGTATAAACAAGTATTTGTTGTTGTGTTTGTGTATGTAATATTTATATACCTACATTCAGAATAAATTCGTAAAAATGACCATGTAATGTAATAAAATTTCATGGTAATGGAATAAATTCGAAAGGTTTTTAAAAAGATGAACTAGAAAAGGGTCTTGTAAAAACTAGAGGCTTGCAAAACACTAACGAAAATTCTAGAAAACTATTTTATTCCTAGAAGCTTCAACAATGGCGGATTGAATACGGCCGTTTCCCGCATCGTATCACTTTCTGTTTGACAGAATCGATTCATATGAGTTGTGAGAGCTATTTGACATGCAAAAGGAAACATAACAGGGGTATTTGTCGCAAACACACGGAGCGTTTTCCAACTAGCGCCGGTCGGCATGGAGTAGTTTTGAGATGCCTTTACATTTGCAATTTCTACAACAGCTTTTCGTACATTGAGGTTCTCGTCGATATGTCACTTTTGTTACGGGTACTGGTAACTAAGAATTCATTGTTAATCCTAATAGGCAACAGCGTCTTATTGTGTACTAGCTTCTGCCCGCGGCTTCGCCCGCGTGAATGTCGGAAAGGATAAGAAGTATGTCCTTCCCCAGGATGCCATCTATCTCTTTGGCATCTGCTGGCAGGCAATTTTATCGAAATCCGTTCAGTGATTTAGGCGTGAAAATGTAACATACCTACAGACAGAATATATAATTTTATATAGTACCTATAGCTGTTGCCCGCGACTTCGTCCACGTTTCCGCCGTTTTTCGTAAAAAAAGTAGCCTATGTCCTTCCTCACGGTTCAGTGGTTTTGATGTACCTAACAGACAGATTAACTTTCGTATTTTAGTACGGAAATATAATATGTCAATCTACAATACTGTTGAAAAATATCGCAATACGGAACCGCACAATATTATTGTTAATAGCTGTGCCCGCGACTCCGTCAGCGTGTAACTCCTTGTGTGTTATTAAGTTAATGTATTGGTAATATTGTTTAGATCACGTTCACATGAGGCTTAAGTACCTATACAAAGGGTAGCGGGATCGTCCGAAAGGGTTACCGCTGCCCTGGAACATAAAGGGCTAAGGAAGGAACACGGGTGGGTTTTAGTCAGTGCTTCGAACTGCTAAGCTATCGGGAGTTACACGTGTTATTGCGAGTCAACCATAAAAGATAGACATATGCTGTCTTGGGATATTTTTTATATAATTTTAAGGAGAACATTTCCGTCATACATGATTTCTGTGTAGCTTTAACCATTAAGGTTGCACACGTGACGGAAGCGTAAAAAATGGAGTAACTTCTCCCGTTTTCCCAACATTTCCCTTCACTGCTCTGCTCCTATTGATTGTAGCGTGATGAAAAGTATACTATAACCAGCTCAGGAGTATGAAAAATAATTGTACCAAGTTTCATTAAAATCCGTCGAGTAGTTTTTGTTTCTATAACGGTTATACAGACAGACAGACAGACAGACAGACAGACAGACAAAAATTTTACTGATTGCATTTTTGGCATCAGTATCGATCCCTAATCACCCCCTGATAGTTATTTTGGAAATATATTTCATGTACAGAATTGACCTCTCTACAGATTTATTATAAGTATAGATTATGAAAATAACGATAGCATACAAATTCTTTTTGTATTTTACATAAAATAATAACAATTAATTTGTTTAAACACTTACTTGGGCCATTATATTACTCATTTTCTAAAATCAGTTTTATTTTTCAGTTATCGGACATACCAATATAACATTTTAACCTTCCACCCAATCCGTACCACCAATCGTCATTCACCGGCACACAGTCCCAGAACGCCTTTCGCCTCGTTTTGATCCGAACCACTGTTTAAGTCTGCAATCAGCCTTATATAGGAGTGTATGAATATTGTATGAACTGTCCCGTGGGAGACGTCTCGCGGATAAACGCCAGTTTTAAAACGTAAACGCAAAGAATTTTTCAGTGACACAGAGATACTCGAGGCGAACTTACTAGGTAATATAAGCGGGAAGTGTGTGAATACTTTAAATATATTCTCACTGTTATTTCATAGAACGTGAAGGTCGTTTTTGGTTTTAACGACTCGCGACGCGGTTTTTATATTCCGAAGGCAAGGTTCGCACTTTAAGTAATGTAAACATACATTTTTGACACTGTAAGAAAAGTTCTCGCGGTTTATTTATTTATTTATTAACTATGGATGACTTACAGCTAAAACAAACCGAATAAAAAATTGTATGTGAGACTGACAGCCAAATAAAAGTCATCACTTCTAAAAACAGATTGGAAAGAAAGAGTGTGAACAACACAACACAGCTACCAAAAAAGAAAGAGAAAAAAAAAACAATATAACATTCCACTCAATATGTTCATGTTGTTGTTTTTTGTTGTTGTTTTGTTGGTGTTTCATTCAACTCGTCTTTACTTCAAGGGGTTAAAAAAGAACTGAAGGTATAATGTAGTCAATGTAGTAGAAGTGACACAACACAGAATCCATCTATAGAACCACCGTAACGGGAAAAAAAAAATAAGTTTTTATTTTAAGTAAAAGTTTTTATTTTAGAACAAAACCAAACTTGCCAACTGCATTGATAATATTATTAAAATCGTAAATTTTTTGCATGAAAGATCCTTTTGAAAGCTCACATTCAACATTATTTTACTGAAAATTCACAAATGAAAACAAATACGAGTATTATTCTCCTAGTTCCCAACTTATACTAATTATATATAAAATGTCCGTGCGTGTTTGTGAAGGTACCTACTACTGGTTATGACGCTCGCAAAATTTCAATTACTCCCGTATTTCAAGGAAAACTAAAATGAAGCATAGGTAAAGTCCACATTAATTCACTGTCGGTTGAACGAATGTCTGCAGATCTCATTTGCCTCGGGCACCGAGATATTTTCTTTAGCGAGGACTCACTACATTTTGATTTGAGAAAGCAAATGTTTCTGACTTGTTGTCACTTTCTTAATAAGATTGCATTACTATCAGTCTGTTTTTTTTATGTATGACCGACGAAAAAAAAGGACGAGGTTCTCAAACCGACACGTATATTTTTTTTTTCGTCGGTTTAAATTTTTGTTTAAAAGTTTTTTTATTAGTAGTAAGTAGCTTTCATTTTGTTTTTGGTTGCTCTAGTTGTAGAAGTTAAAAGTTCGTAGTACTACGATTCTCAATAATTCAGAAAAAGAACGGCATTGTCCTAAACGGCAAAAGTGCTACTTTTTGTCACAAATGTGTACGCGGCGTGTGTATTTGATGTTACTTCACAAGTGAATCTCTTTTATCTTCAGCTGAAACTTCGCCCAATTTATTTTGTTCAATGAACATTAACAATTTGGAATTAAACTTTTCGACGCTACAAAGAGTGTGATAACGTTTTATAAATGGCATTTTTCTGGAATTGAAAAAGAAAACACAATTACGAGAAGATCAGTGACTTTCGTATCAATTTATTTCAAGATTGTGTCTATTCTGCTTTTATGTTTATATTGTGATGTAAAAATACTTCAAAGGCACATAAATTGGATGGAAAAGTCTTTGACAAAGAAATTATAACACACTTCAAACATATTGTAACTGATAACGAAATTAAGCCAGTTTTAAAATACCAATTACCGGTTCACAATAAATTGGAGTTGAACATTTTGATACCGTGTTAAATTATCTGATTATCCGTAGATGATAACGTATCAACTATCAAACTGTTTGAAAGCAATAATTTGTGAAATTCATTGATGTGTACGGGCTTATGGTATGGGTTTTTGTTGTAACACAAAATGCAAGCTCAGAGAGATACTATGGATCCCTATTATACGAGTCTTTAAAACTTTGAAGGCACTGCTAACTGCAGAGATTTGAAGCTTATTAGTAACAGTACAATAATAACACATAAATAATTAGTCACACACTTTCTTATGTCGAATATATTTTTAATTAATCAAATTTTATGATAAGCCTTTTACATTCGTTGCCTTCAATTGACGAGCACTACAATTAAACGTAACACAAATTTATGCATTCAAACATCAGTGAGAGAAAGTTTCTTAGATAGTTTACATGCATAAAGCCATAACTGAAATGCGGGCAGACGATAATGCTATCTAAATTCAGCAGCGTCAGTGAACGAGCTACGTCTCAACGCGAACTTGTATGTTTGACAGTAATAATGGTGGGTTTCCAGTTGAAGCGGGCTGAGGTTTAGCATTTATTTGATAATCGCCGTTCGATTGTGCATCTTTATTTTGATCTAGCTAGTGATATTTTACGTCTTCACAGCATTGGTTTCACACGGAAAACCCAGTCATAGCTTCCCACACTATCATACTGAAAACTCACATTTATGTAGGACAGTTTTACAAATGTGAATTTTCAGGATGAGCACCAAATTATTTAAACATACAACTTAACTTTTTTTATCGACGCGACGGTCAAAATTTTTGGTCACGGTTTCAATATCGAGTATTTAGAGCACTTTAGCCATTTAAAAAAATGCGTTTATTGGCATTATAGCAAGAAAAAAACACATTAAAACTATACAAAATCAGAAAACAATGACTATAATGCCAAAAAGGCCTCAACTCATCATAATGTCAGATGGTTTGGCTTATGGATGATCCACTTGTATGGAGATGTAGAGATACTTTTATCATATTAGGTAAGAGAAAATAAGTTAGTTTTATAAGACTAACAAAATATTATAATATTTTCTACCCTCTCTCACTGGGCCCTCAGCCCGCACGTTTGACAGTAATAAGTCTGCTTCCCGGCGGTCCTCCAAGTTGTTCGCTCCAACTTCTCATGCCTCCTTGAACTAGTAACTGTGACTACTCGAAGCAATTACACCAAACAACACACAGTCCACTAAGTTTCTTTTTAAACTTTAATAATTTATGCACTGAAAGACGTATTTAATGTTTCAAGAAAATATTTTAAAATTTAATGCAAGTCTGAAGTTTTTTGAAATTAAATTACGGTGAAAATGTACGTTATTTTTTGTGTAAAATATTATGCTCTTTTGGGAACTATTGTGTTATTTAAGTGCTTCAATTCTAAATCTAATTGACGACGGGCTGCAAACTGTTGCAAATTCATTTTGTGGTTCCGACAATCTTCAATTCTAAAATGATTAGTGTGAATTGTTTCAACCAGATACTCACATATACAAAGGTACACAACAGTACAGTTTGTCCGTACTGCTTACCTCCCATTCCATCGCCTCTTTCACTTCTCGTTTCGAAAAAAGCTTGAGCGACACTCAAACGCTTCAAACATAGATAGATATGTCTACCTAACTACCTGTCTATCAACGTTCCCATGAATTGCTTCCGGCTCCAGACACCCCTTTAATCTCAAATGTACATAGCCATAGTAATTTAGATCCTATCTGATGGAACCATTGAATCTATGGCGGGGTAAAGGGCCTTTAAGTGTTGAAGAACCTGGAAAAAAATACAAAATCAAAGTCTGCGGTGAAAAGAAAGCTCTTTAGAGTATATTGCGCGCGGTGGATTTGAGTCTGGTGAAGGATGGATTTTGAAATGCTGTCTTAGCGTTTTTATTCCTGTATAAGACCAGCAGATTCTCATTAAGTGCTTACTTTTCATCTATATTTACGAGTATACCTGCTTTATTTTCAACTTTAACGGTTTACTAGTTTTTTGTACCTGGGTGGCAGGGACACCGACGCACAAACAGAAACCATGAATTCAGCACATGATTCCACACCGCCCAGCGTAGAAATTTTTCGTCGGTTATAAAAATTATCTGCTGTTTCATAGAAAAGTGCTGTGTATACAGCATTTTTGAGTTGAAATTCTTCGTCGGTTCATAATGATGATGATGAACCGACGAAGAATTTCAACTCAGAATCATGTACTGAATCCATAGTAACAAGATGCGCATCGATGTCTCAGCCACCCTGTATGATTTTTATTTATCCTTGTATTTGTAGGCAGAATATTAAAACAACTATTAATTATACCTTCGCTATACCCTCCTATTAATCAACAACTACAACACGCTACGTCCCACTCACATTTGATGTATCATCTACTGACGGACACACAAATAAAAACGAGATAATAAAAAACATAAAACAACCCGTCAATGCAGAGACAAACGATCGAGTGAACCTGTTAGGGATCACATTCAATTTGCGCACCGTGGATTGAGGAGGGTCCGAAATGACGAGTGAAAAAGTTAGCGTGACGGCCTCGGAAACACGCCGATGGGCGACGAAATAATAATGTGAGCGATCACATTGATATGTATGTTGAATGGTCATTCGCAAATGTCCGGTCGCGTTTGACGGTTTGGATTGGGCAGAATATGGATGATGTTCTGTGAAAAACTGGGAAGAGAAAAATATATTTTTATAGAAAAGAATAAATTAATATAATACTCTCTATTACATCATACGAATTACAGATAGAGGTTAATGTAAATGCTATACATAGGATAACACAATGTGCGGTTTTATCGCTTTTTTATATTTGTTTTTCACAACAAAGTTAATGTAGGTGCAATTCCATTCTTTTTTTATAACATTTACTTCTTAGTACTTAGTAAAGAGTATAATTTATGTAGTTCCTGCAGCTTTACTATAAAGGTGTACGAACGGACACACGAAAAAATGTAAGAAATTATAAAAAATGCAAACTCGTGATGTAAACCCTACCAACTCTTATTATTTTATAATGTTTCTGAACTGTAAAGTCAAGTTTTCTAAAGGTTTTTTCTCTCCTACATTCCCAACTTCTATCTTAATTCCAGAAAGTTTCATGTTCATATCTTGTACATTATAAATTCTCTATGCGTTAGTGGTATTACTGGAGCATGGAATTTTTAATCTAAGAACTTTTCCACTAAACGTCTCTTTCTCATATTACCTCGTGAATGCTGTTATGGATACTACAACAAATATTTCGGAAACTTAACGGTACTGTTTCTTCTCTATTTATTTATCTACACATAAAATTTTATTTACATTTAAACTTTTTAATGTTTAAAATCTAGCTGTACTGGTGTCGCGACGTTCTAATTTACAATGAAGTCTATAGCACTGGGCTGTACAAGTACAGCTCAAAATCGAGTTTCGCGAAAATGTGTACCTACTGCATACACCTGTATATTTTTGGTTATTATTCTGTATATTTTTGGTTATTATTACCGAGATACTTCTAATACCCTCAAAGGTTATAAAAACAATGAATTATTCATATCATACTGTTAAGCCTCAATAGGCTGCGTAATACTATATCTTGCCTAAGAAAATATTAGGAAGTGACAGTTTTTCCAAGAAAAATATTTATACGCTACAGTTTTTCTTCGAAGTCCTCAAGTAGTTACGTGAAGGTTCTTCAAGAGTCTAGTGACTCTCAAAGAGCCAATGAAAGCCCATCGAACTACTTGCATTTCTAAAAATACCGGAAAAATGGTTTGAGATACAAAATATTTTATTGGACAAAATGTAAAACGATTTCCGATCTTGTGGAAATTTATCCAGAACCTAATTCCTCGTATGTGAATCTGTTGGCGAGACGCCAGTAAGTGATAATGTCATTTTCTTAAAGCAGATCCCTATTAACATTACAATGGGTTATTTTCCATGTTGGACGTGTTTGCTGATTAGTGTTGGAAGATTTATTTAATGAGTAGCTTTTAGTGTTTTGTCAAAGAAATACTTGGTACCCATTCAGTGTCAACCATCACGAGAGATAGGTATTTTTTGGTTAGGACATCATTAACCAAAGAAGAAGTGTTGTTCTTTTACTTTTTGTTGTCATCTAGAGAATACACATATTATTTTTCATTGTCACGTTATCGTGGACGTCGAGGTCTACAATTTTACCATTGGTATTTATACATCGGTGCTCGTTATAGCGTGCACGAATTTCCGTAATATATTTTATTTCCCTGCCGTGGATGTCCACGATAATATCGTCACGTGAGAAATTATAAAAGCGCACATTAAGTACGACCCAACAAACGGGTCATTTTATAAAAATTTACTCTTTAACAACACGAAGTAAATAAAGATAAAAACTACTTTTTAGCTGGCTACCATTCCGGATGCGCTCAGGCAATGGCCATAATAGTTTAGTTAAGAACATTCTCGAAGCCCCAACTGCGAGAGGAAACTATAATGAAGTTAACTAAGCGACACTGGCCCAAGTCTCGGATGCGATACAATGCAAATTAATTTAGTTCCTACGTTCTCCTCTTTTTTTGTTTAATTACTTGCGATTTTTTAAGGCTGATTGTCTCGGGAAGTTTATGGGAGTTGTAGTCAAAGTGCTAAAAGTATTTTCACTTCAGCCTTTTGCTGCGTAATCAAGAATTTTGTAGGCGTCTTTACGATTGGGAGTTTCAGACTAAAAGCTAAGGTCGGAGATGATAAGAAGACGGCTTGAAAAACTCGTGGAAAGAAAATCTTTAACAAAAATTGGGAGAAAGTGACGAAGACAATGAATAAATGAGTTGATTTAATCAAACAAGGTACATATCTCGTCAATCTAATATATAGCTTAATGGCACGCCTGCAAATACCTCCTTAATACCTATACGCGACAGTTATAAGGCGTGGTAATAAAACACGTCTGTATACACTGGTATAATTTCTTTATCTCGGCCCCACAGCTCGCTTTCCATTTGTCGTGCTCATCATAAAGACGGGGAGGAGATATAAATTATTATTGCGACGCGTGTTCTACATCAACTTTCTGAGAGCCTGGCGCCTTTGGTGTTTTGTTTTGACCAGTAAAATATGAGTTAGGTATTAATAAGGCTTTTGTACGAACATTTTTGGAAAATAACGTCTTACTTTAGGTGGTGGTGGTGATCTTAAATAGAAATGTGGTGTGGATTCTTGAAATAAAACAATCTAATTACCCTGCTCAGACTTAAAATCCAATTTAGCTTGATGTCACAATATCGCAATTTGGAATATTTTCATCTTTTGGAATAAAATATAATCAACCAGTTTTCATGTTTTCGTTATGCTACGGCTACATTGATGTGATATCGCGACCTACAACTGACGCGCTCTCTAGTGAACAGCGAGACGTCGAGCGGTATACGAGAAAGTGTAATTCGCTTCATCGCGAAAATGTAGCCGTAGCATAAGATGAATGTTCTCTCAATCAATCTGGATAAATGAGCGAGTGCATCTTCAGATTTTTCATCCATACTGGCGATTTTAGTTACCTAAATCAAAAATTGTATCTCGTTAGCTTTACCAAGACGAAGTAGTGCTTTTGGTAACAGAACTACGTCGTTACGTTTGTGAAAAACAGAAGAAAAGCAATGTTCATTATGTTTCTATTAAAGACATCTTTTCCAATCCAGCATGAAACTATTAAAACAACATAACCACTCCTAGTGGCTACCACTCAACCAACTCATTCAAAACACAAAACGCTGTAGCAACCGCCGGTGTCGCGGAGGTACTCTGAAGCCCTCATAAAGGCAAGTTTACAAACCATTCCCTCTTTTATTGTAAAAGTTTAATAGAGAGAGGATCTGTAAATGGACCAATCAATACTTTATTGTGCTTTTCCCAGCTCCCCGTTTCAAACTGTACGAATCGAGGTGGGGGGAATATAAGTACACATTCCGAACTCCCCTCCTTACAATTGTTAAGAAAAAAGTTGTTTTTCTTTATTGCATTTGTGTATGGAAAGAGATATCTTATTTTTATGCGTGCACGTATGTTCTGTTATTCAGTTCTCTTGGTCTTATATGTTGTTATTGGTAGGTACCTTCCTGAATTTCATGAATGAGAACAGTGATTCTCATGTTTAGATGGTTCTTAAATGAATTTGTTCCATGTTCCCTTCCTTTAAATCTACTTTGATTGCCGAATCAATGTGAATATTATGATTACAATATCACCACATTCTATGCTTCTTATCGCCGCTGGCACGTAGCTTGGCAAGGTTTTTGAGTAGTAGGAGTTAGCGCATGTACACTTAGTGCAACACAAAAATTACACTTTTATTGCTTGTCATTATACTAAATAATTTATTTTTAAACATATCTGTTTAGAAGAAAGTTAAAGAAAGGAGACGCAAAAGTAACTGGTAGGGGAAGGGTAACTCTTGCAAGTTACGTGCCGGCACCAACTGTACGCATATGTTATTTTCAATCAAGTTATTATATCCCAAGATCCAATCTATTAATTTACTGATAGGTCAGTACTTCGAATGAACGAAGTGACGAATTCTTTGGATAGTTTGGAAATTTACCTATTCCATCTCTGGATGCAAGTGTATGTCATTAACGTATGTATTTAATGGCATCCAAAACGTGAACATTCTTAGTGGTGCTGAGACGGCAACTGCAAAGCCTTTTTAGTTTTACTTGAACAACTAGGCTTTCAGACTTCTCTTCCCAAAAACCTTTTAAAAACAGCACAGCCAACGTCAAAAAATTAACAGAACCGAAAAATATTAATGATTGCATTATGAGAAAAAAGCGGGAATCTTAGAAGGAATGAGCTTCGCGTCTTTCCAAGTTATAAAAGGTAAAGAAAGAGCTTGCATTTAGTGAATACCCATTCAGAGTTGGGGAAAATTCAGACCACTGCAACCGCGTATTCCCAGCACTTTACGAATGCAACTCCTTTTGATGGAATCCGTATTTTTTTTCGACAATCAGACTCGAAGAATGTTTTTTAGTAAGTCAGACCCTTTAGAATGTTGGACAAGGCTTTTAATTTGAATGTAGTGACTTTTTTCGTTGGTTTAAGCATTCGTTGGTCATTCAAACGTCTTACTACAGACGTTAGGGAATATTTTGGGAAATAAATATTATGGACATTTTCCGTGACGTGGTAAACTAGAACGGTGGTTAAAATCCTTGATGGTAATGTTATTAGGACGATTTAAAACATTTTTAGAAAGAAAGAAAAAGTATTTATTGCGACTCGTACAGAAAGTTTTTTTTTTTTTTATAATTTTGGTTTTCAATTTATGCTGAACAGTTTCAGCAATAAAAATACATTTGATTCGTGAACAGTTTCTGCAATAAAAATACATTTGATTCGTGAGAATAGGTAGATATACAGAAAATTATCCACTCCACCATATTCAACCCTACCTGTATTAAAACTTAAACCGACAGTTACGAAGTTCCCTATTATGGTGCTCTAGCCTTTCACCAAATGTTTCAGTAAAACTCCAAGATCAAAAGACTTTCCAAGTGGTTGCTCGAAATTTCCATTATACTACTTCAAAAAGTGAATTTACATTGCCCTCAGGAATAATTTGTGATTTAAACTTCGACCCCGTAAAGTATAAGTTTTATTTTTTTTATTAAAAATAAAAATTGGTTGTTACAACTTTATTAATTACTGTCGTTATTTTGTTTAGCTCAGGGCTAAAGGTGGGGTAAATAGCGAAGATAGTATATTTTCTTTGGAAAAAAAGTTAGCGATCAATTACTGGATGATTATAATTATTTTATACTTCGTGAAGCCGACCTTCTTTGTACTTATTTAAATCTATAAACAGGATTTGATTCTAGTTCAGTTCAGTTCATTATAATTATATATGTCTGTCTGCGTCTAGATAGACCTACTTACTGCGCTACTTCTAATATTATGACCACCAATGCTATATTTTTCCAGCGTTAAAAGCTAAAAGGTTAAAGAAAGTACCTACCTAATATTTTAAACCACACTCCCTTCTTCAGGTTGGCAGTCAGCGCCGCATTATTCCTGCGGTGAGTCTCACGAGCACAACACATTTCATGTCTGTCTACGTCTACATAGACCTACTTACTGCGCTACTTCTAATATTATGACCACAAATGCTATATTTTTTCCAGCGATAAATGCTAAAAGGTTAACGAAAGTACCTAATATTTTAAATCACACTCCCTTCTTCAGGTTGGAAGTCAGCGCCTGCGGCATCTCACGAGCACAACACATTTCTATAAACCTTCGAACGCGCGTTAAGGCAAAAGCAACAAACAAAATCCAATCATCCCCCTCTAATCAATCGTAAACCTTTTACGTCGTCATTTCCGGTGCCGTCAACACTAGATAATTCTTAACTAACCTTACATCTCAGTTCGGACACGTTTCTGTTTCGCAAATCTAATTTTTCTCCCGGGCGAATTCCTTTTTGAGAACTATCCGGGACTCGCCTCGGCTTCGTATTGGCAATTCCGACGAATGTTCCTATCTGTTTCGTTCGGAAAACTTTTTGTTCGGTACTTGTATCGACATGTTGTGACAGTACGATATTTACGATGATTCGTTGCTTCGTATTAAGTCATCCAGAGGCTGTCAGGCTGAGTTTTCTTGAGAATACTCCTGACTTTGCTCCTTACTAACATATTTGTTGATTGTATTGTAAGCGGGTTGTTTAAATGCATCAATATTTTTGGTATGTATTGTTCTGCTACCGTTGTTGATCCGATACTTTTGTAACTTTCGTGATCTTCATCTAAAACCTAGTGTTTCGTTGATTGAACCAACTCATCGTTTTTGGGGTGCGGCAGCTTTCATTCGTAATGGAGTCCTTAAAGCTGTGGATAAGTTTAGACTTTTAGATAAGTAATGTAAAACTAGTTTGCTTGTAAGTGATTCTTGCACTGTTGCATATACCTAAATCATAAAACCAGTGTAAACAATTGTTGGTGAACCAATAAAATAAATAAATAACAAGATCTAATTTAGCATGTAGGGATATGAAAAAACGCAACTTCAGTCCTAATCTTGTTATTCCGCGTCTGGCCAGGTTCCAGAAAGCCATTAGCTTAAACTAGTCTTCCACATAAATATTATTATAGTCCACGACTTAATCCCGTAAAAAAACCTACTCTTAACATCTGTAGTATTATTTTATATTCCCAGTATTTATACATTTATAGGTCCCTACATATCTTTCATACGAAAATCAACAAATTTATATTTTATGAAAGTAATATTTAAAGCGGTATAAAATAATAAGCGAACACACGTTCAACACCTAAACATAACCTGTTGTTCTTAAGCTCGCAGGAAAAAATATATAAAATATCTCATCACAATATTTTCTTGTATCGCACGGAGCGATAATAACTTTATGGTGCGTGTTAAATCCCTAGCAATTTGTTCGGTACATGCTCCAGTTCTAGCCCTCATCTCCCAAATGTATCTATATTTATTATGACATGCTATGAAGGTCTTTTAAGCAAAGAGGTTGGGCGTCAAAAACTCAATTCCGACGCTTTGAGACAAGGAAAACGGAGAAATCAAGTTAACGCACACTAGGATACCTCAATGACACCGTGCTGTGGTTTGAAGGACCTTATTTATTTCGTACTAGGTAGTGGTATAATTATATTTACTTACTATGTGTCAGTCATAATGATGAGCCTTATTCATAATTCTGAGATTATGAATAAGGCTCATCATTATGATACCCTGAATTAATTTGAGTAACTTTTCCGATAATTCTATTCGTAAACCTTCATGATAATTCCGAAATGTCACGTCATGTAAATAAGTCAATATTCATATAAACAAGAATATTCACCAAATTATTTATGTTGTCAATTTATTCCATAGTGAAGACCATGTCTGCATTCAACGAACTTCCTAGCTTCCAAAATTTTAAAGTAAGTTCAATGTTACGTAGCAGTGTTACAAAATCCAAAATTACGGCATAAAAATATTTTTAGTAAAATGCCATCGAAGCGTACCGTTAATTTAAACTAAGGCAACGAAGGAATCCTGATTAAAAAGGTCCCTTGCAAGTGTACAACAAATTGGATTCACAGTAAAACAAAGATTGATTCCGAAATAGAAAATCGTTTTATGATTTTGGGTCCGGCACCTATTGCTTGGCCGATATTCTTGGCGACCCAATTTGTTTTGCCGTATTGCCGACGTTCCTGATTGCTGGATCTGTCAAGTTTTATAGTATTGCCATAAAATAAAGAGGTAATAACAAATTAATATTTTATTGGCATAAGCTTTTTGCTTTTGCTTATGAACATGAGTCGATCTGGGTTATTCCTATCATTATAATAGGCATCTTACACTACCTACCGAAAAATTAATAATACTCAGTTGTAATTTACCAAAAAGTTTCTAGCAAATTATTTATTTAAAGTAGTTATCAGAGAAGTTTACAGATTTCAGTAACGAAGTTTAAACAACGCCAAGCGTTGCATATAAAGTTTCAAATGAAACTTTGTTCTCAAACGGTGCTGACAAAATTATATATTAAATTCTACATTGCATACAAAATGTTTAGAATTCGTGCCAAAAATGTTTCCAGAAATATAGTGTTGAGTTAAAAATTATGATTTATTATTAGAAGTGAAGGAATTCTGGCCCATTGCTTTGACCAAAGTAATATTCGGGTTAGTCATTTTCAGTGTTCTTTAAATCACATGACGCATAGGCCGCGTTCTAACCAAAAAGAACGTTAGCGCGAATACGCGATCGTCGAGTTCTTCTTCTTCATGATTCCATTTGTTTGTTTTAAGTAAGCTTCGACCAGAAGTCACCCACTTCGGCAGCGTTATCGTTGGCCTCGCAAAGGTCTTCCATAGGGAAGCTGTTAGTGCACAGAGAGCACACAGTGGTGTAATTTTGATAGCTCCATAGTCGAACTGCAGCTCATCGGAGTACGGGAACCTGAATAAGTTGTGCCGGCAGCGGCCCACCTGGCTTCTTAGTCACGTTCTTAAGTCACTTTTTGTTTAGAAAACTAGAAGGCGCCCTCTGTCGTCTCGATCACGTTTTCAGGTTCGCCGATCAAAAAGGGACATATATGAACGTGACGATCCCCCATTCGTGCGACGATCGCTTTCATTTAGGACGCGGCCTTATTTATGGCCTACATGATTATAGCGGCAATTATAAGGCGGAGGACAGGGTGTTGTGGTGAAGCCTGGGAGAGGCCTATGTCCAGCAGTGGACTGCGATAGGCTGAGTTGATTGATATGATTGATTTTTCGACCTTAATTTCTATAAGAACTGAACTAATTAGGTAATATCCAGAATTCGATAACAGAGCGTTAAGACAGTTTTGCGAAAAAACACTTACTGTAATTTAAACTTTACTTACCTACATTATTTGTTATTAACGTAATTTTTTTTAAGAATTCTTTGTTTTACTCATTTTTCCCTCTTAAATCCAATTTAACACGACACGCATAATTCCACCCTGAATAAAACTCCAACAATATTTTCAACAAGATCTTCACCGACATACGGGTGCCTAGCTACTATCAAGATAGGAAACATTCAAACAATCGTACTTCCCTTTTTATCTCCCTATGCTAATCGAAAAGTCTCCACGGCATCGCCTAGTTTTCTTACTGCAACGCGTTCAGTATCGGACACCGGAGTTTTTAAAACTTTCGTAAAATATTGAAAAAACTTTCAACGATATCCTATCTTTATAGTTCGGCAGTTAAAGTTGTCCTATTGGAAAACATGGGCATTAAAATAACGGGGAGATAGTTTGAGTACTTAAGTGGGATTGCTTCTGAAGATTACTGTTTTTAAAGGTTTTTTAGGATAATATTTTTATCTTTCCAAATGTCGATGCATACCTTTACAGCTAGCTAGCTTATATAATACTGTACTGGTTCTGAAAAAATTATGTTTTATCGATCAGCATTGAAAAATATAAAGTCATACATAGTTAATAAGAACCAAGTTCAAAGATACCACTGTGGGATAATCTTGTTAAAAGAATGCGAACATAAAATTATTACCTATGCAAGAAATCCCGTGTGTTTACAAATACTGTTATAACAACTTCACAAGCAATGGGAAATTACTACTGAAGGATGCGGGAGTCGACCTCAGGACGAGCTGTTGGATGCTCAGCAGCAACTGCACGTCGCTTGCTCTCGCTCACCAGTCCTGACTCTCCTCATGACGGCTGAGACCAAAACTACAAACGAAAGAACAGACGAACGAACTACAGGAAAGTTATATAATAATGTGGCTGTTATTTTAGTATTCATTGTGGTGTCTTACGTCCTCCACGCGAACGAAGTCGCGGGCAGAAGCTAGATATACAATTAAGTCACAGGATCATAAAAAACTGAAAGAAAATAAAATGTTATACCTAGATGCTGGCTCACCTAACAAAGAAAATAATTAATTTTATTTCTAACCAAAGGGCAAGTCGTAAACAGCAGAATAAGAAAGTTACAGTCCTCTTTGTGAAAAACTTAAGTTTATTTTTAAAGATATAAATTAAGTATAGCCATCTAAAACTTTAGACAAAGAGCGTCTAGTCGACCAATGTATATAATTATATTTCTTTTTAATAAGTTAAGTTTAGATCAAAGAAGATCATTTTAGAAAAGTTCGTAAACCTAAAGGTAATTTTCATATTCTCTGAAGACAAAAAAGTATGCGAGTACCGTAATTAACGATGGTAGATTATACAATTAAACTTCACTTAGGTACCTATAATTATTCCCAAATACTATACTATACGCTATACGACAACATACATTTTTTTGTGCTTCCTGCTAATACATTTTATAAACGGAGCATCCTTGAAGACAACCCATGAAATTGCAAACAAATAACACAAACAAAATAATACAAATACAACAATACAATACAATACACAAACAAACAAACAAAACAACAACAAACAACAATACAATACAACAACAATACAATACAACAACACAATACACAACAACACAACACAACACACAACACAATACACAAACAACAATACACAATCACAATACACAATAACAAAATACAATACACAATATACAATTTGCTTTACAAATAAAATAATTAACAACTTACATTTGTAGGTCTAGTTTCAGCACTGAAAACATAATTACTAGCCTACGCTTACTACAGTATACTGAATAGATGGAAACGTCACTCCATTTTGAAACGTACGTTCAAAATCTGCATTAAAGCTACCGCAACTCAAATAAACTTCACAGTACATTTACCGTCATTTACCACTTGTAACTTACAATGTAAGTGGACGTTTGTATCCGTCATACGAAGTACGTACGACCACTGAAATCCTTGCTATGGGAAATCAACTGAGAAGTACATTGCTAACGTATCAAGCTTGCGTACTTTACGTTTTATAGCTATGGAGTATATTATATTTTTGTAAAATGTAAAAATGCGTACATGTACATAAATAGTTTAATAACTTGCACATGAAGTGAGTGTAGAAATAGAAACATATTTTCAACTAGCTTTCGCCCGTGGCTTCGTGTCCGTATTGTATATCCCAGGTTCAAATTTCATTAAAATCGGTCCAGCCGTTTCGAAGATTAGCCGGAACAAACAGACCAAAAAACAAAAATATTATAAAAATGTTTTTTTTGTTATACGTAAGGTCCGGATATACTTACACAATATGCATTTAGTAAAGAGCTGTTATTTTGATAATAAAAACAAAACTTCAATTTTATTTGTGTGTATAGAATAGATTTAAAAACAGTAACGTAGGTAACATATTAGTAACTAAACCAACTTTGAAGAAGAAAAACAGTAGTTATATTACTAAAATCTCGGCCAAAGTCTTTTAAAAGATCCACAACATTATTTTCCTCCGACAAACAAAATCATATTTTTCTCTAGCATCCAAGTCCGTTGCCTAACACGGTTTTCCTTTAATCACCTCACGGCGAAAAGGTCCAACAAATCTCTCAGGTACACCGTATTACTTAACTAAAAGAGCAGAGGTCGAACGGAAGTGAGGGCAGAAAATATAGTCCATAATTTAATACATCTAAAGGGTAGATATATTTTCGAGGTACACGACAAAAAGGCGCTACCCTTATTGAATGGAAGGTCCACATTATTCACACATTATATTCGGACGACAATATAAACGTAGACATAATGGGATTGAGTTTTATTTTCGTGATGTTAAACATAATATTTTTCCATAGAATGTACTGCCGTGTTGAGGACATTGTTTGGAAAATGACGCCGCTTTTTTCATGCCAGTCTTTGATGAATATAAAGGATAGTATTTGTGTATAGAGAGGTAAATAAAACAGAGTGTTTTTAGGTCACAATCGAGATGACTAGCTGATCTGTTTCATCATCTGCCTAGCCTTTTCCCAACTATGTTGGAGTCGGCTTCCAGTCTAACCGAATGCAGCTGAATACCAGTATGTTATATGAAGAGACTGCTTATCTGACCTCCATAACCCAATTACTGGGTAATGCGATTCCCCTTAATAAGACTGGTTGTCAGACTTTCACAAAAAATCTAATAATATAATCTTTATAATATTAAAATATAACAATGCACAAGACCCGTTGTTACACTTTCAAGAACTCGGCACGTAATCCAAGCTTAGTAGTACAGCGAACGATTTTTCAATCACGCTAGAAAATTGCATTTTTCTTCTTTGATGAAGCACCTCACTATTAATCTTACTATACGAAGACATAATCCGGCGAAGGAGCGGTTAAACGTCACAGACTTCAATAAATAAGTGTCGCTGACTGAAATACTGTGACTTGTGAGTCTTTGAAAAACGATATCTTTGTTAAGTTTCCCTGAAGCAGTAAAACATACTTATTTTAAAGCTCTTTCCTCTTACGATTAAGTCGTCCAGTCACATACAGTGGCAACGAGCTGGTTTTAAAATAAAAAATGAAAGAGGGTTGAGTCCTTTACTTTGTTGATGCTACAACCTGAATGGGATGATACACTACTGATGCGGTGAAGGTTTATTTCACAAGCCTGGAATACAAATAACTTTTTAAGCTGAGATACAATTTTCACTTACGTTTTTGATTTATCAACGTTCTTTTACAGTGATCACTCAACAAATAACTGATTATTTTAATCATCTTTTTAAAGACATGCAATACTAAGTTGCCCCACGTAATATGGAAAAATACTGCAAGAAGTAAGGCTTACATAAGCTCTAACATAAAATATGTTCGATTTTATAAAAGCGGCGTGCACGTAGCTACTTACTATATTCTGATTTGTAACACTCACCTTAAACTTTGAGAAATGACGGAATCAAAATAAAGTGGGACATAAAAAAATCAATAGTATATTAAGATCGTAAAAACCTCGAACCTATCAAATCAGCGTGATTTTATGATTTCCATAAAACACGGTCGATTGGTTTTCTTTTGCACTTTCTTATATTGCACCGTGGAAAGTTGGATCAATTAATATTTTACTTGGCCCGGTGTGAATTCTGAAAAAACCTATTAACATAAAACATTCGTTATTTTCAAGGCGAAGAAGTTTTATGGTTTGTAAAATATTGAGGGCATAAATAAAGCGGCTGTCTTGTATAACAGCACGTCCCCGCACCTCGGCTCTACGTAAAGTCGTATTTTATCTCGGATTCTCTTATTCGTGAAAAATAAAAAATATGGATATAAAATTGCCAACGTGCACAGTTTTGGATGCTGGTTACCGTCCCGCGAGGCAGTTCGTAATTGGACATAGTTTTATGTGGATTTAAGAATACTTACCCGCAATTTTTGTGATTACTTGATAAATAACTTACGAGTTTCATGTGAAGAATTTTCTAACTTGGCCTAAAACTCATGAACAACAACCTCCGTAGACCTCGCTTGTTTTTTATTTAGTTCTTTTTTACCGCAAGAGTTATGCCCGCGACGACGCACGTATACCCGCATATGAATTTTAAAAGCGTCCCCAATAGTTTACGTTCTTTTCCTTAGGGGGTAGTAAATCGTTCTTTCACAGGGTATGGGGTTAATGCCGCTCGTCTTTGGGTTTTGTTCCAGTATTTTTCTGAGTTATTGATAGGGTTACACTTACCTTGCAGGTGATCAATTTCTTGCAGTTTTTAGTAGGTAGTGATATAGTAATGGTAATGGCCTCGAATTATGAATCGTGGGTTCAAACCCAAGCATTACTTTGTGGAAATTATTTCATCACCACTGCTCTCAAAACATTGAAGGAAAACATCGTGAGGAAACCGGCATGTCCTAGAACCAAAAATTCGAAGACATATGACATCTACAAACTCGCATTGGGCCCGCGTGGTGGAGTACGGCCCACTCCCTCTCAGAAGAGGCCTGTGTCCCAGCAGTGGGAACATTATAGGCTGATTAAACGTAGATTGATCCATGATTATTTTTGCTACATTATTTGTGTCGCGACGTAATCACGGTTCAACTTACAAAACTCTTCATCAGTATAAGTTACGATCCTTGTATTAACCTTATTCCCTCGGCCAAACCTTTCATCTCACAAAGTAATCTAAAACTTTTCTTCGATAAAAAACTAATCATAGCTAGCTAAGTTAGTTTGTCAATCCTGGAATAAAATAAACAGCCGTATTTTAGGGATGACAACCTAACTTAGCAGGCTGACAAATTTATAAAGGCTTTATAGGCTAAAAATGAGAAATTTTTCGGCGTTTGAACAGTAGGCGTCGGCGGCGGCGTCGGCGTAGGCATTTACGATTTAAATGGGCCGTCCTATCAAAACAGAGGTCCACAAAGATTCCGGATTTCGTTTCGGCAACGTGATTCATCTGTAGTTTGATTTTATTTCTAGATTGATTTTAAATCGTGTTTTTGGAAGTTATTACGTAACGATGTCTTGAATGTATTTAACAGCTAAAAGAAGGTTTCAAAGGCCAAGCTCTTTAATTTGATCGAGTGTTATTTATTTTAACTTTTTACGTTAAAATTGATGGCTAACAAGCCGATGATGGAAGCCCACTGCAGGTCATGCAATAATACAGCACAAGGATAAAGCAGGTATCATTTGCCTGTCTTCGTCCATACCGTTAAAAAAGGAACACAGCACTGGTGTTCAATGTCATAAGTATTTACGAATGAAATAAGATTTTTAATTTGGAATGAACTGACACAATACAAAAACCATTCTTGTGAGGAAAATCAAGAGAATGAATTTGGGTAGCTATAAGACTTGGATCGATTGTGTGATATGGCTAGAATGATGATGTGGCTTGCCCTTTCTAGCCATATCATTTTTTACTAAGACGACGACTAATAGAGAGTATAGAAGAAAAAGAATGCTGTACCGACCCTAAATAAATTGGGATAAGGGCAATATAATAATGATACAAAAACCATTCCAGTATGAAATCACCAACTTCAGCCACAAATTGGTGCTAAATTGCTTCAAGGTAGTTAGATTGTTCAGCACCATCCATATTATTCAACTGTCCCAATCACCAACTACATCCCTTACGAGCATACCAAGCAAACAAATGAACGACAACTGAGATTGAGCGAAATGTATGGAAGTTTAGTACCAAAGCGGGCCCAGCGACTCTCTATTATAATTTGGCCTGTCCTAAGAAAACATTGGAGGGCTCGCGAGGCATTCGCCCTTCATTATGCCCTCGTAACTTGTTTGTCGGTAGTTTGATTTTATTATCAGTTTCATATTGGGTATATGGTGATTTTGTTACTGTTAGAATAAATTGCTAGATATAGGGGAGGCTCGAAGGATAAGTTTGAAAATAACTTTCCAATTAACAATTTGATATGGTTTCAACTAACTAATTTACAACAGCCAGCTTTTTTCTCTAGTTTTTCTATCGATAAGGCAATAGATACCTATAAAAATACTTGTGCTGCAAAAATTACGGAGTCAGCAAGGTTGACTGCAACAGACTGTGCTGGAAATATCTCTCGTGAAAAACCGTTTTATGGACCATAAATTAGTCAAGTCGATTGAGAGCTAAGTGGAGTACCTCGTTAATTACATACCTAATACTTAAGGCAGATGTGAGTGGAAACTAAGGTAAGGGACAATCCAGAAGAACATGTGTATGTACATACCAGTGAGATACATATTTATGTTCTTCAGAAAGCTAAGTTTCGTAGTACTTACAACCGTCGTACGTGTATGACCAGAGGGGCAATTCTCGTAATTTTGAGAACGTTCACAGTCTGATCTCAGTCTTAATCTGTCAAAAATACGTCTAATTTCCCTACATGTTGACAAGTTTTTGACATTTGTGTGTCGCCGAGATGAGACTGCGACTAGATTTTGAACGTTTTAAATTACAAGAATGTATGCACGTAAACGTAGACAAAGGAGTATGTAAGGATTGTAACGGGTGGCGTTCTATAGTTTTTTACCTGGGCCCCCATGGGAAGAAACCGTGAGCTTATATATGGAATGTGTGTGTATTGCTGCAACAACTTGTGTTATCATCATCATCGTCTTCGTATCAGACGAAAAACGTCCACTACGGTCATAGACCTCCCCCAAGCACCGCCACTTCGACCGGTTTTTCTCACATCCAGCGGATTCCTGTTATAATTGAAACATAGCCTAAAATGTAACTGCAGGAACAACAATGAAAACTATTCTCTCACGATTCAATCGTTAATTTCCGACATAAAACGGAGTTGTTAAACTCTCCAGACTTTACGGCCTGTGTTAATTACAAAAGCCAACCGGTCCCAGCTTACAATGTGTGAAATAATTTGTAGATAAATTATTTATGCAGCGCCAAGGTTCATCAAAATTCAGGAAGACAAATTGAAATTAAATGTGATGTGATAGCCGTTGATATTACAAAGTAATATTAAGGGAAGTTATAGCAAAACCCAATTTTAAGAGGAAAGAGTTTTTGGCTGAGTGAACTTGTTCTACGAAAGCCAAGATAAGAAGTTTTCCGTAAGACATAATCAGATTAGCCTGAGATAATCTACGTAGTTTGGCTTATATGCAACCCCGCTATCTAGGTCAAATGGTTATACTTTTCACGTTAGTAATTTTAATTTTTGGGGATGTGAAATGTACTTTCAATACTACTTTTAACTCATTCAGGCCGATGCACTTAGTTCAAATCCCCAATGATATGCGATTTTTGGATTTGCTTTCTTTTTTCAAAGTCGGGGAAATTTATTGTTCATCAAATTGACTACAACTTTCAAATCACAACTGTCATTCTTTGACAGTTGTAGGCATGCAATGGATAGGATACCGAAAATTGACGTCGTGTTTCTATTTGAGGCACAATTAATTATCCTGAGTGCATGATCATCAGTAAAAAGTTAATACGTCTTGATAGCCACCAGAGATACACAAGAGTTTCTATGAACTCTTAACATGTTCTTCCAAAAAACGCCTTTCAGACAAACACATCTCCAGGGACCACACGTGCCAGCCGTATAATTAGTAACAATAATAAAGACGTTTATTACAGCAATAACGTAGCAATGATACCTAAGTATTGTCGCTCCGCTCCTTAGATTTTATGATGTCAATTTAAGGAGACGCACTCGTAAACTTAATTAAGTGCAAACGTAACACCTACCGAAATTAAACGCATTATGTGTGTTGCTCCTGAGATTGCTTCCCTCTGATTGTGTTATAAAAGTTTTATTGCGTTTTAATATATCTTAGGGGGGTAATGTAAATATTATTTTTGAGGGGTAAAGTGGTTGGGAAGAGCCTCAGGCGATAAGATTGTGTTTATTAACGAAAATGATGGTGATTAAGGGATTCGTCCAAGAAAATAGACAGCAGCAGTTACTTCACTTAGATTTAATGAAAATACTATATCTTTTGTGAACATCAATGTCCATTGTCTGCCAGGGCTTATTTTTAATATTATATTTTGAATTGTTTCTTCTTTTGTTTTTTTTACATTGTTCTCACATATAGAAGCAACAAGATTAATGTATCCAGGATTTTGTAATAAAATCTTGATTTAAAAGAGTGTCCTTGGAGTTTCTTGCCCGTTCTTCTCCATAGAGATCTACGTTTTGGAATGGGCAACTAGCTCAAATTTTCCGACTAACTGACCGACTATTTAATTTTGAGAATTCAAAAGTGCCAGTAAATGGTTTAATTGAAATAAATGCTTTGAGTTTGAGTTTGAAAATATTCGCGATGATTATTGGGCTAATTTGGTGACGACTAAAAAAGAAGTATGGAAGAAAAAGACATATTGCGCCATCCCTAAATAAATTGTGATAAGATAGAATGATGATGATGATAATATTGGACTCATTCAAGATGAGATTAAGATGAAAACTTAGCTGTATTTTTCTTCAATTAGTCTTTAAATGCTTTCCCGGCTGGAAAGAGTCTTGAGCATTTGCCAACAGATGTGGAAGACATCGTGACTCGTGTTTCCTCTTAGATATTAAAATTCGACGTAATTATGTACGCGTTAACTTGAATAATTTTTATTTAAACTCAGTAAGTACTCAGTGAATAAGTCTTACTGCTTAAGGCGTATAGGTATACAAACCTTGTATTTGTACAAAACGTTACAACTTTCTTAGTCAAACATTTAGAACCTGGACATAAAATACAATCACGTTCTCACTGCTGGGACACAGGCCAACTCTCGGTGAAAGGCAGTGGGCCGTAATCCACCACGTGGGACCATTGCGGGCTGGTAGATGTCACATGTCTTCGAATTTTTAGTTCATGATGGTTTCCTCGCGATGTTTTCCTTTGCCGTTTTGAGAGCAGTGGTGATGGAATAAATTATACAAAGTAAAGTGCCTGTCTGGGTTCGAACCTACGCTGCCGTTACAGTTACTGTTACTGGGCCACCCCTGCTCTGTAGAACCTTTATTAAAGGTTTTATTTAGTTATTTTTAGCTGACAGTCTTCTGAGCACGCTTTCGGGTGACAGCGATGCGGACAAGGTACTTCTAGTGAACAAAAAACAAAAGGAAGTTTGTACCCAGTGTAAATACTTAACTACGTTATATTATATTGTATATAATCATTTTAATGTTAATGCATATGGAATAGGTTTATTTTTAGTTACGATATAATACGTTTGCAATAAATGTGTCTCAGAATAAGAACCTCGCTAACACGTAGCAAAGAAGATAGAATTATTTAAGACGTTACTTCATAATCTATCCTCAGCCTGCTTCTACGGGACATGCATGTATTACTGTCAGATCCGGCGGTCATAGCAAAGTAGCTATTTGTTAGTGACTCCCTCAAAGCTGCCCCAACTAACACCGTTTGCGGAGCAAGCTAAAGCCAAAAGGACGATGCGGTCTACTTTCCTAGCCCTGAGGCTCATTGCATGTCTGAAAGCATTTTCAGTTTTAAGCTTCATGCAAAAGATCAAAGAAAAATGTGTGATTAATATGGTTAGAACTTTTTGGGTGGGATTTAATTTGGGGATAAAAATTAATCAGAGAACGCAAATTAAAGTTTTCTGTGTCTTATTTATGATGTAATGTGAAACTTTGTGGCTGAAAGCATTTCTCTTTACCTGGACGGTGATAGATCCTGACTACAATGGTAAAAAGGAACCCTTTATGGTGCGACTCAGTCTGTCTGTCTGTCCGTCTGTCACAGCTGGATATCTCTTGAACTACTAATGGTATCAACTTAAAATTTGGAATAGTTTCAGATGACGTTTGCCCAACTATTTGGCAAATAATACAGATTTTTTTTTTTTGGAACATGGACTGAAAGGGTTTCTTAAACTTCCGAAGTGGGGCTACTAGGACATGTTGGGTATCATATGAAAGAGCGCTGTTTGCACATTCTCAAACATGTTTTCTATTTTTATAGGCCGCACAGTTTTCGACTTTTGATGAAAAATAAATAAAATAAACCGTTCCCGCCCCTTATCTCCGAAGTTTGTATAGAGAAAAATCTGAAATTATTCTATGTGATAGAAGCTTATGTAAAGATTATAGGAAAAATAAAACCGTGTCTCTAAATAGCACACTTTTTCAAAAATCATCAAAATGGCACAGAACCTTCGGTGCGCGAGTCCGACTCGTCATAGACTTTTTTTTTATTTTTATAAAGACTAGTCGTAAAAATAATAATAATCAGTAATTTAATTTTGCAGAATTATTCTGAAATTCGAAAAAGCTAACAAAAAATGTCCTCCGTAAAAATGAAAACATAAAAATGAATGTACCTACCTATTTATACTTCACGAGTCTCTTAACAATATGCTGTTCAGTTCCAAAATAAGCACAAAAAGGCCATTCACTTTAAAATTCTAAACGCCACCTTGAATTGAAACACCTTTGTCACATTATTTCATTGTATCAACTCCGTCACTGCATAGTCAAAGCCTCGTAAAAAAGCTGCCAGCAAATGACATTATCTTTAGAAAGTATTTTAATTCGATGAAGGAAGTTCCCGTGAAGTTCCCGTCTTGGTCGCCGGCAATACGTTGTCAGACGATTTGCATTTTTATGAAAACGCTTTACGGGTCGGTCTGGGTCCTCACGCCGGCTTGTAGGGAATGAGTTTGACTTACTATACATAGGAGTTGCTAGTTGAATAGTTGGATACTTAAACAAATATTTTATGAGGTAGAACAGATCATCTCCTTTGACTTTGGATTTTATCACTTATCCTGTGAACCTAGTTATACAATACTAAATTTGACAATTTATTTGGTTTGGTCATGACAGCAAGAGAAACTCATGCAAACTTGTACGGTCAACGTCACGTAGAGCAGTGTAGCCGCGTGGTTGATTACGGTCCACTCCCTCTCACAGAGAGGAGGCCTGTGTCCCAGCATTGGGAACATAATAGGCGAATTATGCTTATGCAACCACATGTCATTCAGTAGCTAGTCTCACTCGACCTACGAAAAGTCCTTACTGCCATGAAATAAAGACATGCATTTGACTGAACCTGCTGTGCAAAACTGAGAAAGGTCGAAGTGAAGATTTGTGTCATTAATTTCTTTTCCTGATTCACTATTACAATAAATTATATCTTTGCACGCCATTATTTTCTCAAAATATAAAGCATGTATGAACAGTGACATAGAACAAAATGAAAGCAAAGATATCAAGATAAATACAGCTGCATAAAATGTAACCATCAAAATAATAGTGACTACTTTAACACAACTAGTAGCGAAATGTAATGAAACGAAAATATTATGAGTTGTAACATTATTTCAGTACCTACTTCATATAAATTATCCAGCTGTACGTTTTCAAAGTTTGAAGACATTTTCCAGTTTAACGTGAGGTATTCTCTTTATTCATCATGCATAATGTTCAGCTGCCATGTTCCCGCGTTGCTTAGACTTCATTCGTGTTTGCAGGTGATATAAATAATTAAATAAATGTTCACGCGTTGTTCATGTGTTTAGCTTGACACTTTACACTGGGATTCCGTGTAAATCTCCATTAACCGAAAAATCACAAGTGAGTGTATGTTTAATTTATTTATTTATATTATAAGGATTACCAACGAGATACATTACAAACTTACCTTTTAATCATATATTCTAGATCCTTTTTTAAGGTTAGTATCAAAATTAAAAGTAATTTATTCAAACTAAGCCTAGTTTGAATAAATTACTTTTAATTTTATTTTGATACTTTGACTTTTTGAAGTTACGTTACGTTAGTTAAGTTTACTTTGATTTTTTTAAGTTGAACAAGTACTGATTGTCAGCCGACAATCAGCACTTATTCAACTTCAAAAAATAATAATACCTAAGTCAAACAATATTTTAAAAGTACGTTAAGCACCTGGTCCCGGCTGTCATTCGTGGATCTTTGACAGTCGTTACGGGTCGTCGCCGAAAGCCTGACAACCATTCTTACCAAGGGGTATCGTGATACCTAGTAACTGGATTGTGGAGGTCAGATAGGCAGTCGCACTCCATGTAACATACTGGTATTCAGCTACATCCGGTTAGACTGGAAGCCTACCCCAACATAGGTAAGAACAACACACATAGGTAGATAAGGCTAGACAAATTATTTGATTTAAATCAAATCAAATAATATTACATAATTCAAACCCCTAAATCGCTCTCGGGCCTGTTCATCTGAATACCCATTAGTCACTGCACCAATCAAAATTCCATCTTAGATGTAGACGATATTAAGTTAAAATCATATTTTCTTCATTTGCTTTTATCTCGTGAATATTACGTAAAATTAATGTATTTACCAGTTACCAACCCGCACTAGGACCAGGTGGTGAATTACGGCCCACTTCCTCTCACAGAGAGGAGGCCTGTGTCCCAACAGTGATAACGTTATAGGCTAATTACCATTTGACAGCAAGTACCAATTGACTTGATTGAGACTGAGCTCAGTCTCATGACAAAAACAAGGTAAAGAGTTGAAACCGCTCAATTGGCATTCTAATGCTAATTCTGCCAAAATGTCATGTAGTGACAAGAAAAGCTTAACTTTAAAGTCAAAGGTAATTAAAGTAAAGAAAGGGAAGTAGAAATCAATTAAATATTTATTTAAAGGGTAAGGATGGAGATGGAATGGCAGTGGTGTGTATAATGTGGAGATGTGTATGGATGACGATGCGCGATAGGTGGGTTGAGGAGGCTGAGGTGGAGAAACAGTTGGAGCTGAAGAGGTAGACCGACGCGAGGCAGGTACCGGTGACAGATGCAGGTGAGGGCAGGTGCTGGTGCGTGTGTGGCATGGATGATTCCCGCTGGGGGGCCCACGCAGCAGGAGCAGGACGCAGCATGGCAGCAGGAGGGAGCAGGCACGGCGGGGACGCTGTCAGCCCGCCAGATGAGGCGGCCCTTGGATGTGGAGCGGCCCAATAGGTACAGGAGGGTCTTTGGAGTCCTCCGGCGAGGCGAGCTGGCGGTCTGACTGGTACTGGAGGCCTTCACGGAGGACGGAGGACGGAGGCGTAGGGAGAGTTTGTCAGATACCGGAGCCTTTAGGAGAGGGACGCTGGGTGTTCCCGGGATAGGTGGCCCTGGAGTATCAGGCTTACTTAATGTGTTCGCTTTAGAGGCGAAATGGGAACTGATCCTCGCATTGCGTGCATTTATTTTTATTTTTTTATTTACAAGTTAGCTCGTAAAATAATATCATGTAGAAAATATGAATTTGAGATTTATTAGTGGCCATGGTTAATTTTGAAGCCAGCTTATCCCCCAAGATTGCATATTGTACCGAAGTAAGAACACCTACTTAAGCTGTACAATTATTATCTAATTCACCAATATCTACATGGTCTTAACATGATCTGACCAAGATGATGTCTGGACTTCAAAAGAGACTGTGACCTCTGAGTTTGTTTCGGCCTTTCTTCTCAGAGTAGTAAGATAGGAAACGCCGACCTCATCTCGTTTTTAAAAATATGATTGACGTGTGTGTGTGTGTACAAACCTACTTTCAGAAATAAAAACATTTATGACCAGTACCACCATGCTTTCTTCCTTACTAATCTGTCAAATCACAGTTAAAGAAAAAGAAAGAAAGAAAAATATTTTATTCTGCACAAACAAAACGCACAATTACAACAAAAAAATAATAATATAAAAAAAAAATAAGAAAAAAGACTTAAGATACACATAGTCAAAAGACTCGTACTCAAGCATAAAAATGTTGACACTCTTGTCTATTGCTTGGTGTCAAGGCCAGGGACCAATGACAACTCACAGTTCTAAAAGTCTCACCAGTTTCAACCTGAAAACCCGTTGAAAAGCCCGCAAGATTTTCTTCCACTACGGGCACGTGAATTCCCCGCATAAAATGTTAAACATCTGGACGACCGACGCTTCTAGGACAACTCCTATTCATTCCTATACTCCTTGCGACGTTTTTTCATCTTTTACATTTTCGTGGGCGACCTCGTTGCGTTGACTTTTGTGCCGTGTTTTTTTAAAGAGGTTATATTTTTTTTTTGGTGGGAGATTTCTACTTCAATTTTAAGTAGTACGTTGTCTTGGTGTTTTGTGAATGACAATTTGACATGAGACATTTTGTTAGATGACGTGCGGTTGTTAAACTTGCTCGTTAATTAAATCTTCATTAGTGCAGGAGCTTTTTCTCGTACCAGTTTCTATTTTACAAGAATTTTGAGAAGAGAAACTTATCTCCTCACAAAATTATAACGGGTACTGAGGCAACTAATTTACCTATGTATTAAGTAGATAATTAGACTATTATAGAAGAAGAAGAAGAATAACGTTTATTGTCTCCAGTATTACAGCTAGTATAGTATTAGTACATAACACAAAACTATAATACCGGGAGCAAAAGGTTCAAGCGTCAGCATTATGCTTAGGTTCCCTAATGGGTTGCTAAGCGCTGGTTTTCAGCTTAAACCCTTGACTCCTGTTTACAAAAAGGAAAAAAAAACAGTACATTCTGCAAAAATGGTTTAAATGGTAGTTATTTTAATGATCATACATCAACACTATTTAATTAGTTATAAGGTTTTTTTAGTCTGTGAACACGAACTGGTCATTTAAAAGGAAAAAAAAATGTATATACCCACATACAACCTGAACTAAACTATAATGGGCATCTTTTATAATAAAAGCCTGGTGCCATTTTTTTGACAATCAAAGACGCATATTTTGCATTTGTTCTTAAAATTGGTTGTGTTTTGAATCATTCGAAAAGGAGGTGATATATTGTTCCAGATCTTTGATGCTGCATATTTAAAACTGCCCTTATACCCTTTTGCTTTGTGTCTCGGTATCATAAGCGTTTCATTTACTTTTGATCTGGTATATAAGCAGTGGGCATTCTTACACCAAGATAATTTATTATACAGGTATGAGGGACTTTTACTTGCAATAATCCTCTGTATAAAACACAACAAATGTGGATTGCGTCGCGATTCCATGTTAAGTTGTCCCTTTTCAGTTATAATAGGGGAAATGTCCCATCTTCTCGAAACTTTATAACAGAACATGCATTCTGGACTCTCTGTATGCATTTTTTGGTTTTTTGCAAGAGTCTGGGTCCACACCACATCACAATAGTTAAATGGTGACATTACAAGTAGATCTGAAAGTAGTCTCCTAATATCCTCGGTACTCACGGATTCCATAGAGAACCACCTGTAAAAAGCATTCCGAATCCGGCTATTAATATGCCCTACAAATCTAAGTTCGTCGTCCATTACCAGCCCCAGATTTTTTAGATGCGTTAAGCACAAGCGTGTTTTTTCGAGACCAGTCGAGGATTTGCTCAATGTCCTTCGATATATCATCCATGGCCTGACTGATTTCAATTGGCTTAAATGGTTTATAAATTTTAGTGTCGTCCGCATACAGGTGTACCTTACCTACAGTGTCTAAGAATACCAGGTAGATCAGCCGTAAAAATAATAAATAAAATGGGAGTCAAAATAGATCCCTGTAGGACTCTCTTTCCACAAGCATACTTTATGACTTAATGATATTTCCTTTGTCATCATCTGTAACAACTTGCTGGTGTCGATTCGAGGGGAAAGATCTGAACCATTTGCAGCTATGTATCGAAATTCCGTAATGGATAAGTTTGGCAAGATGGATGCATGGATTTATTAATAGTATCAGTAATTGTGTGGAGTGTATTAGGAAGGGTTAGCTGGATCATATCAATGTTGATGAGGTCATGTCCGTAAGCCTTGGTTTTTATGCTATTTAAAATTTCAATAACTTCCTTATCTGTTGTTTTTTTAGGTTCAAATTGATTTAGGCTAATAACTGTATTTTTAAATAATTTAAAAGTTCTAGATCTAGTTCTAAGTTCCCCGGTATATCTAAAAAGAAGTTATTTATGCCATCAGGATTGTTAAAATTATCTGGGATTGACGGTTCACAGGGGTCACTGAATGTAGATGTACTTATAAGGTGTCTCCACATGTCTTTAGGCTTTTTTGCGTCTTTGTTTAGCACAGGCGGGTGGAGCGTGGCAGCTCTCGCGTTCGTAGCGGATGCAAGGCTCGTAGGCGCGTAGGCGCAGTGTAGCACGGCGTAGCACTGTGAGTGACGTAGTTGTGGCGCGCTTGGTATCTTTATTTCGCTACACGATGACTAAACTCGCTGGCTCGGTGGCAGGGGCCCGCGACTGCCGTGACAGGCGTTGCCGGTTCAAAACCGCGCGAACGAACTGGATTCACTTCATAATAGTGAAATACTCCGTTATATATTTGTCTCACTTTAGGACCACCCACTGGGAGGAGTTAGCCCATAAAAAAGTCCAAGGTGTAAAAAGGAATCGAAATTTAGAAATTTGACAAATCACAAATTAGCACACAGTTGAAGAGTGACCGGGGAGAAGCAATCACGGATACACGTCCGCACCGATCCGAGGCGCGCGGAGGAATCTCTCTAAATTGAAACTGCCAGTTCTAGCATTACCTATTCCACCACACACCGAGGACCAACATTTTGCAATAGCGGCCAAATCAAATTAAAAGTATAATAATTAAATCGCTTTCGGACAGAACTACACGCGTCCTACTTTCCACAGACCTATATCCTTAACAGGAACCCGAAAATTCGGCATATGAGCATGAAACTAGTAATTTTCACTCACACATACACAAGCTCAGCGTATTACCAGTTAACACAATACGGAAATTACTACCGCATTCACTAAAGTTGCAGGCGGCGGTAGTAGTAAATCAGCACTTCCGTAGTACTGTTTTATAATTACTACATAATTATTACGGCGAAATATGAATGGCAATACGTTAATTTGCAACTTTTGCTAAGGTAATTATGACTTTTGGTACTTTGGCGAGTTGAATCCGTCTTCTTCGGACTTCATATCGCCCCCAAGTTAGAGTTCTAAATCATTTAGTACACGCCATCAGGCACCACAGAATGGTCAAAACTGGAACCATAAAAAATTACGACCTTAAAAATATGTCACCCCATGCGAAACACGTAGAATACATACTTTACAAAAGATGGATGGTGGATGGATGGTGGATTTACAAAAGGTTAGGTACGATCACCAAAAGGAGATAAGTAACCAGGTTCGTCGGATATACATAGTTGGAGAACGGATTAATTTTTTCGGATAAAATTTTATTTAATTAATAGAAAACAAACAGTTCATTTATCAAATTAAATTTTATTCCAAAACATCCATCGGTTTCTTACCAAACTTCAACTATATCCGACGACCCTGGTTACTTATCTCCTTTGGTGACGGTACCTCAGTTATCTAGTCAAATTCTTGTCTTATCAGTCAAAACAAACTTGAAGAAAAGCTGCAAGAAAATCTGTACCTAATACATCCTCCTTGACCGCACTTGGCCCTTGTTTTTTCAACGTCTGCAAACTCATGCTTCGAAAAAATTATGAACGGGAAGTTCAAAACAGTCTTAAGAAATTTTTACTTTAATAGTAGTCGACTATTTAAACCGAGGAGCCAAGAGATCCCGAACTTAAGCAATTAGTGAGCTCCAGTCAGACAGCAATTAACGGAATATGCTATTCGAAAGCAGAAAAGGTAGAAATAATTCAGCCAATAACAGGGTGCTTGCCGACTTGACTCGTTAGTTAAATAATTCATTAACTACTAATGACCGAAATATATCAACCACTTGGCGTGAAGTACTTCAGATCGGGTGTTATAATTAACGTTTTGTAGCAGATATAAGTACTGAAGTGGTAATGAAGACGATGAGGGGAAGATTGTAGTTATAACTTTTATTGTAATAAAATAAATAAAAATAATAGTTTTTCGGCTCTCACCAAGAGTAAACTTGTGTAATACTAAAAAATTAAACTTACTGCTTTCAAATTTTTTTTTCTGATTGTACTTGGACTGGGAGAGGCTTACGTCCAGCAGTGGACTGCGATAGGCTGAGCTGATTGATTCTGATAGTAACCGCGATTTTCCGGAGAACTATACCGTTTTTTAATCGTTGCCTAAATAACATAACATCATCAGTTTCCTAACGTACCTATCATAACTTTACTAGTTTCCTTCCAAAGAAGTCATCAATATCGTTACCCACAATCATGAAGTATGTAAGGTTCGCAGCAGGTGGCGTTCTCTAGTTTCTGTAACTATATGTAACTGCCTATGTATGTATGTACAATCATGAAGATAAGGAATATCGTACAAATGTGGTTGTGTATTTTTAATTTACCAAAATAATAGTTGAGGCGTCCATAGAGATTCGCCAGGGAACGCTACACACGTGGAAACCTTTGCCCAGCATAAAAATAGAACCTATTCAAATTGACTTTTAGGTAAGTAGGTAACATAATTATCAACTTATAAAATTTTGGCAATTTTGAATTAAAAAGTCATTAGCAACAAAGAAAAGTCCTACTAAAACTGATGCAGATAAACCAATCGACCGCTTAAAAGGACTGCATTTATTTTCTTCAATTTGCCCAGCAGTTAGAAAAAAATATTTACGTAGTCTCCTTAGAAACTTCTCCTCTTTTTTGAGTCCTTGTGAAGGCCGCAGGAATCCGCTGAAACGGAAGCGCAGAACTGATCGAAGTGGCGGTGCTTTGGGGAGGCCTATGCCCAGCAATGGACGTCTTTCGGCTGAAATTATGAGTTTTTTTAGATCTAACTGAACTCCAAAATGATAAAAATATTACGACAAATGAATAGCACAGGCAATCAAACAATGTGAAAAGTTACTTTTCACATTGTTTACAGGTTTTTTTCACAGGTTTCAACCATCTCTCTCGTAGATACATTTACGACTACACTTTCCTCGTCTACATGAAATAGTAAGTACCTAAATATAGGAACTAAATAATTTCATGTTTTAATTACTGTTGTTGTTTTCTGTTTCCCTGGGAGCAAACGAAAACTTCGCCGCCATAATTCACTCTGAATACCATCGGAATGTAATTAACTACTGTACCGTGTACTGTAATTAAATTGAGCTTAATGAATCTTGCGTATCCTCTACAGTTTGGTGAAAAAACGTCTATTTTTTTTATATCCGTAATTTATTGGAGGAACATTGTACAATCGTAGTGGAAGATTAAATCGCAAGAACTCTGATCCTACATACATTATTCTTAGTAATTCCACCAATATTATTAACACCAGGGGGCCTAAAAAGGCCACTTTATAGTCCAAGATCCCAGAGCAATCAGACATAACTTATTTTCACACGGATGAAACCTGAAGTTTTCAGTAGCGTCTCGTGTGCCTTGAATACCTACGCGCTTTGTGGAACTTGCCGAGTGACACCTGGGCAGGTACCAGGTGAGAAAGGTAACTAAAAATAAGAATTATTTAACTTAAATTCACATGGCTGATTTTTATATATGTCATGTAGAATATTATTTTAAAGTAATATTATAAGTGTCAGACACTTTTGATGGACCAGAGCTTTTGTCAGACGCTTTTAAGCTACCCAAAAAATAAATGAACTTTACTTATTTTTACATGTCTGATTTTTTAATATGTTATTGAAGTATTTATTTAAAAGTTATATTCAATCAGTCAGACAAATTAGAGTGACCAAACATCCCCTAAGACAAAAATTATTCAGCCAGAAGTATGAGGGCGAGAGCACTATGCATGCGCTTCAGAGTGAGTGAGACGTCCATAATAACTCGGTTCCCCTTCTTAAACTCACCATCTGTTTAAATCTACTGTGTATGTGCTGTTTGCGTGTAATATAACTTATAGTATACAGTATAGTTCGAGCCTGCGAGAGCACATGTTTTTGTTGTTTACATCAGGTTATTTGTGAGTGTTTTATTAAGTTGTTTGTAATAGTGATAATCATGGAAGAAGAGAAATTGAAATGTATATTTTGTAAAAAATCTCATGATATCATCATCTGCCTAGCCTTTTCCCAACTATGTTGGGGTCGGCTTCCAGTCTAACCGGATGCAGCTGAATACCAGTATTTTACATGAAGCGACTGCCTATCTGACCTCCACATCATGATACTTAAACTTATATTATTCTCCGAAGAAATATTGAAAAAGTGCAAAAACATTTTAAAACAGCGAATAATCCATAACCTCAAATTCGTTTCGCGTTTTTCGCACGAATGTAACAGTAGTCTTTTCAGTTTATGTCGTTTAGTCTGTTGATTACAGTATATACATTTCTGGTTTCTGTCTATATCCACGTTACTTTTAAGAGAAATATTTTCAGAAGAGAAATTATCATCACGTTCAGAAGGTTCTTCACCATCACATGACACCGGTTCAACTGATTATAAGTCAACACTTGACTTCACATTTGGCTCAACACTTGGTTCAGGCATTGAATTAGCTGGACTTGAGTTTGACACTACATCTAAATCTGGAACTGTTGAATTATTTTGTTGACTTGAGGTAGACGCTGTACATAGATCATCGTTAGTACTAAGATTACAAGGTTAGCTTGATGTCGATGCAACTAATGAATTTTCAACAATACTCGATGATTTTTTTTCAGTATTTTTTGGTTTTTCTGGTATGGCGGAAAAATATTTTTTTGGCAGAGCAGTAAAATTTTTATAACATTCTCGATGGTAACCACTGTCATACAAGTCATCCGGTAAAACTACATCTTTGAATTTGTGGTTATGGAGTATTCGCTGTTTTAAAATATTTTTGCACTTTTTCAATATTTCTTCGGAGAATAATATAAGTTTATCATGAGATTTTTTACAAAATATACATTTCAATTTCTCTTCTTCCATGATTATCACTATTACAAACAACTTAATAAAACACTCACAAATAACCTGATGTAAACAACAAAAACATGTGCTCTCGCAGGCTCGAACTATACTGTATACTATAAGTTATATTACACGCAAACAGCACATACACAGTAGATTGAAACAGATGGTGAGTTTAAGAAGGGGAACCGAGTTATTATGGACGTCTCACTCAATCTGAAGCGCATGCATAGTGCTCTCGCCCTCATACTTCTGGCTGAATAATTTTTGTCTTAGGGGATGTTTGGTCACTCTAATTTGTCTGACTGATTGAATATAACTTTTAAATAAATACTTCAATAACATATTAAAAAATCAGACATGTAAAAATAAGTAAAGTTCATTTATTTTTTGGGTAGCTTAAAAGCGTCTGACAAAAGCTCTGGTCCATCAAAAGTGTCTGACACTTATAATATTACTTTAAAATAATATTCTACATGACATATATAAAAATCAGCCATGTGAATTTAAGTTACATAATTCTTATTTTTAGTTACCTTTCTCACCTGGTACCTGCCCAGGTGTCACTCGGCAAGTTCCACAAAGCACGTAGGTATTCAAGACACACGAGACGCTACTGAAAACTTCAGGTTTCATCCGTGTGAAAATAAGTTATGTCTGATTGCTCTGGGATCTTACTCTATTAAGCAATACCTCTAAAAGCTATTCATTTCCTGAATTTCCAGCAGATCATTAGCAATTCCTCTAATTTTCGTTAAATGGTTACACTTAATAGTTTAATCACCTACAATTCATTTCATATCAATCATATTTGGTGTAAACATTGGTGGACCATTTTACGAATTTCCATGCAAAACTGCCAAACAGGTAAATTGCGTGATATGAAATTGCACACAGATCATAATTATTATGAATTATCAGTTTGTGACCTTTTTACAATTTTAATATGATTCATATTGTTATCCTATTATGATTCTGCCAAAGTGGCCTTTTTAGGCCCCCAGATGTATGAAAGTAAACGAAACAAAAGGGGTATAAGCTGCACCCCGCGGTTTCACCCGCATAAGTTTCGATCCCGTGGGAATATCGAGATAAAAAGTATCCTATATGTTAATCCTGGTTATAAACCATCTGTGTGCCAAACATCCAAATCCGTTTAGAAGTTTTTGCGTGAAAGAGTAACAAACATCCATCCATTCATCCATATAAACTTTCGCGTTTATAATATTAGTAGGATGCTAAGAAATGTTTCTGTCTCTTCGCCTTGTTAATTTATTGCTTTTTTATCGATGATTTATATTAATGGAATCTTATGGTTTACCTATATATACAAGATACTTTCAATTCTGTTTTTTTTTTTATGAAAACCATTCTTCCCATACCCATTTTTCGATCATGTGTACCTATTTAACGATAATTTCTGATTAATTACATTAACTTTTAGGCAATATCTATTTACTACCTAAAAGCTAAAAGGCATATAATACCTTTCTTGCATATAACCTTCTTCAGTTCACCTCAAGAAGAATGTCTAGCACCACGTTAACTTGAGTCACGCGGTGAGGATGATCTACAAGAGTGCCGTCTGAAGTAGTTAACTCGTGTGTCAAGCGCAAGCAGAGAGGGCATAATGGTGGGAATTGCTTGAATTTATTTGTCCTGTTTAATCTTGTGATCGACGAAACATGTCTAGATTGAAGCAATTTAAGTACCTATAGCGGTCTGCCTAGCCTTTTTCCAACTGTGTTGGGGTCGCCTTCCAGTCTAACTGGATGCAGCTGAATACCAGTATCTTACATAGAGCGACTACCTTTCTGACCTCCATAACCCAGTTACTGGGTAATACGATACCTCATGGTATGACTGGTTGTCAGATTTTTGGGCTTCTGACTACCCGTAACTAATGTCAAAGATCAATAAATAACAGCCGGGATCAACGGCTTAACGTGCTTTTCGAGGCACGGAGTGGTCTCATTATGTAATAGATGTTCACCTATCCACGGACTGACTTCGACAAGCGGCAATTTTACTGACAATTTAAGTACTTATAGCATTATATAAAAATAATAATGCCTTGTTTTTCGGTCATGGCATGAGAAAATAGGAATCTTATGGCCTGTTTTACCTGCAAAATTCTGGATAATTTTATTTTGTATCTGACTGATTATTTTAACAAATTCTGCTGATAGCGTCCATGAAACTGTGAACCAACTTTTTAATTTTTATAATAAGTACTTTTGTTAGACTACCAGCTAGCTACACGTAAAATTCATAAAACTAACTTTTTTTGATAATTAAACATTATTACAAAAAGTTTCATCAGCCACATTTTCTTTGACATAATAGGTTTCTTCAAAGCACTGAACAAGAAAAACGCGTGATGAAAATGGCGACTTTTTAGAACAATCGATTAGTCTTCATTACGCTGGGGAATATAAAATTATATCTTTACTATGCACAAAGTTACCTTTGTTATGTTCCACTTGCGACTAATATTATGAGTAGTTTAAACTATAAAAGATAGAGCAGTGGTGGCCCAGTGGTAACGGCTGCGACTTACGAGTTGTAGGTCGTGGGCTCGAACCCAAGCAAGCACTTTACTTTATGTTCATTACTGCTCTCAAAACGGTGATGGAAAATATCGTGAGGAAACCGGCATGTCCTAGAACCAAAAATTCGAAAGCATGTGACATCTACCAACCCGCCCACTCTCTCTCACCGAGAGCAGGCCTTTGTCCCAGCATTGGGAACATTATAGGCTGGTAACAAAAACTATGAAAAATACGGAAGAAAACTCTTGGATAGCAGGATACATTCCATAAATGAAACTCTTACCCCTGTTGGAATACACAAACTCAAACTCAAAGCATTTATTTCAAATAAACCAATTGCAGGCACTTTTAAATTCTCAAAGGGTCGGTCAGTCAGAAAGATGAAGCTAGTTGCACATTCCAAGCGTAGTAGGTACCTATGGAGAAGAACGGACCAGAAACTGCACGGACACTCTTTTAAATCATAAAATTGTTACAAAAATTTGATTACATCATTCATGTTGAAATAATCCATGTTAGAACGATGTACAAAAGATGTGAACGTCAAAAGCGTCATTTATAAAAAACCGAGCCTATTCAAATTGACTTGTAGGTAAGTAGGTAACATAATTATCAACTTATTAAATTTTGGCACCTACTGAATTAAAAAGGCATTAGCAACACAGAAAAGTCCTACTAAAACTGATGCAGAAAAACAAACCGACCGCTTAAAAGGACTACATTTATTTTCTTCAATGAAAACCGTAAGGGTTTTAATCTAAACCTCAAAACTATGTCTTCGTTCAATTCAACATCTCCTTCAGTGATTTAGTATCGTTATCTTCAAGAGCCAACAATAGAAAGTCCTAAGTGGAACGATGCTTAAAGGTTGGACTAAGCGTGATTTATATTAGGCCCGGAGTTTTGCGGGCCCATGTCAAGCCTGATTCCAAGAGTTTAAACCATTAATATTCATTAAAAACCTCAACTTGTTCGCGTTTATTTAATTCTATCAGAACTATTTTCAACGTAAACAGTCTGATATAATTAACTGTAGGAGCGTAGTATGTAGGATAAAACGTCTAAACTTAATTAATTACAACACAACAGCGTTATCTTGGAAGGCGTCTGGAGTTTGTTTATTAATATGTACATAATTATGTATATATACATGGGTGTATGTATAAAATGGTATAGAGTGGGTACGAAGCTAAGTGTGTTTTCTAAAAACATGTTGTTACGTAGTACGATCGTTATCGCATAATGTACGAAGTCATGTTCCCAGCTTAGAAGCATTATAGGAAGACTCGCTTGACTTGCGAATTTCAAAGTAAATTCAACATTTGGATTCTTGGTGCGAAAAGTGGAAAAACCAACGAATAAACCTGCAACGCTTTACTCGTTACATTCAATATTCGCTGCTCTTCACTAGAAATTCGAATTTCATTCGCCACCGCAGATTCTCCTTCAGATATATTTCAAACACTGGAGATTCGTCCAATTCGCTATAAAAAGTATTGCAAAAAGTACAAAATATAATGTTAGCGGCAGTAGTTTCAATTCAGTAAATGTTTAAAGTACCTGGACAAATAATATTGACGATCTTGTAGATCAAATAAGTATTTTTTCGTGAAGGTCGCAGGAATCCGTTTGATGTGGGAAGCACAGGGCCGGTTTAAGTGAAGGTGCTTGGGGAGGCCTATGAGTAGCAGTGGACGTGTTTCGGCTGAAATGATGATAGTGATAAATCACAATTCATAAACCGCGATTTTGTTGAATTCATTCATTCAATAGTATCAGAAACCACAGTAGTACAACTATTTAGTTTTCATCTGTTATCAGACTGTTTGTTGGGTAATATGGTAAAGTTGTCGTGTTTCCACATTCTACAGCCAGCATGCAGCAGTCGACCAAGTAATTAAAAAGTCATGAACTCTTTTTACCGAGTTTGATTTTTGTCGCAGTCTTTCAAAAATTGAGAAACTCGACCGTCGATCGATCGATCGTCTTTTGTTTTCATCCGCGATACTTATAGTAGTTTGGACATATCTCAAAACCTTCAAATCCCCAACTACACCTGTAACACACAGCTATATAATATAATGTGGCCCGGTCACTTCCTCGCGCTTTCCGCTTAGTCTTCAATTTAATTTGATCCGACCCCCGTCTCATCCTCCTACAACCGCAACATGCAATGAACGCTTCTTATAAACTCCTTTCAATCCTGCTGCACTGACTTAATGTGAAATTGTGGAGACTACTTGTTTCCAGGTATTACTTTTTTGTTATTAACGAGTGTATGAGGAAAGAAAGGGCTTTTATTTTTTTAGACAAAGAGTTTTATATTGAGGATGACTACGGTCCATATATAAAGTTTAGTTTACAAAAGAGGCTGATGCAAAAACTGAAAATTATATTAAAGATTTTTATAACTATAGAGTTATACTGAGTTTATCTTGGATATTACTGACATCGATGAAAGAAAACGTCGAGAGGAAACCTGGACTTTTATTGTTAATTACTGTAAGTCTGAAATCGCCAACCCGTTATGAGCTAGCATGGTGATCAATGGTCGTGCCTTATCTGTATGAGACGAGGCCTTTGCTCTGCAGTGTGACCGTAATAGGCAGGTATTATTAAAAGTATACAGAGTCAAATTAAATTAGGTGGTGAAACTTCATAGACGTGATGGGTATCGATAACAAAACACGATAAAACAATAACAAAAATACTTTCTGAACCCATACTTCAAGTAACTATGAGGACAACGACCTCAGGTAGTGTATTTCAACCAATCTCGGTATACTTCTGGACTTATGTCTTTTCCAAATAGCACCACAACTTCCATGATCAATATGCAGCTCAGTTGCCTGAAGCGATTTAAATATAAATAAATGCGAAGTTTTCTTTCATAGCACCGTACTTCAGTCTTAAGACGACGCGCTGAGCCGTATTAAATAAGATTTCTGTTTTATGTTGAATCAGCCTCCATAGCTTCTAGAAAACTATTTTCTATCAGCTCGCTAAATACGCTTATTGACGAGAAGTTTACAAGTTAATCAATCTTACACTTTCTTAAGACAAACTTCTTTGGAAGTTCAAATAGTTATGATAGTTTATCTTTTGGTATTTTCAACGAGTTTTATTATGAAGTATTAATGTTATTATTTCGTGTTTTAAATGAGGGGTTTTATCGGGCCTGGAGATGATTAGACTCTTCTTCTTCTTCGTTTTAATGGCACGACTGTATTTTAAATCTTGTCGGTCCAAAACTTTGCCACTTCCACGGCGTTGTCGGTGGCAGCGCAGAGGTCAATTTGACTGCCTGTTTTGTGACACAGAGGGCAGGATAGGAGGTGGAGCATGGTTTGCGACATAGCTCCACAATCACACTCTACTGCCATTCCGTTAAGGTAACCCCACTTTATCAGGTTGGACTTCCAGATTAGACTGAGAAGTAAGTTTACTGCTTCAGCCGTTTTAAGTTGCGAACATGCGCATCCGCTCACCTTAGACGAATTATGTTAACGTAACAGATGGTCTTTTCTGCAAAAACTCTCACTGTGAATGCTTGGGTGAAGTAGCTTAAAGTGAGCTGTCATTCCATGATGCTGAGGATTGACACTATTGACAGCTCACTTCACCTAAGCTTTCACGGTGAGATTTTTACAGAATTGATCGGCTGGTTACGATGATTTGTCAGGTTTTGATGGGTTTCCAACCAGCATCCAACACCTAATTTACTTAAGTGATACTTCAATTACATCGTTATCCAAAGTAGGATGCGCAAATTACCGAAATGCAGAAAAACAATATTTGAGAATCAGCATGACAAAAAATAAAAAAGACGTATCTTCCGAACACCGAGTCCCGGTCGTCACTAGGGAAATTATGGAATATAAAATATTTGTATGATCGTCACTCCACCGAATTTTGCGTGTTGTATTTTTTCATGCTGCTTCGATAAAAACTACAGAAAATTACAGGAAAACGTCATACCTGGTATTTTTATAGGTATATTTCGCATATTTATTACCAAAAATACGTATCGTTTAATTTTGTCGTATTTCGCACAAGTGATATCCGATCTAAGACTTAGTTCTCATCATCGAAAAGTTAGACAATATTAGTTTCAATCAATCACCAAGCGTGTTGCAGACAACAACTGTTAGATATTATTCCCTTCCAAACTAGAACACAGCAGGTATCACTATTCACAACATATCAGATTCAGAACACCCTGCACCCTAACTTGAAACAAGAGACCATTCAAGACAGGTAACATAGAGTACAGTTTCAAATTCCAAACAATGCTATCAAAATCATAACGCAATAAAATATTCCTGGGAAACTCACTATACAAAACTTAGACAAAAGAGAACAGTTGTTAGGTTAGACACACGACAAACATAGGAAGTAAATAGAGCCAACGACAGAGTTAAAACTAAATAAACTAGTTTTAAAGTCGATAGCGGACAACGCACACAACGCATAGACTGTGTATTTGCATTTTTATTGGAACCGTTTAAAGAAACAATGGACGGATCGGTTGAAACGCTTGCCGTTTGGGAACTTCTGTGTTTTTCATTTTGTACCGTTTTCTGTATAAACCTTTATCGATTTTTATTTCGATATAATCTGGGCTGCGGGTTCTGTTTTAGAAAAAGTAGTATTCCATTTTTTAGATTGTTTGTGCCTCGTAGAAACAGAATATAAAAGCGATTACTTATCACGTAGCAAGACTCGCTCTTAATATGTACGAAGTGCTTATCTAAATCAACCCTGAACAAAGATAGTGTACCTACCAACATTCCGCTTTGTAGAATTCCTATAGCTAAATTTAGAATCCTGGTAGGATGGATGAATGTATGTAGGAAGTCTTGAGGATACTAATCGACCCACGGTTTGATAATATGGTAGGTAGATTATTTAACCACAGTAGATAGGTACATAGTTACACACAATGTTGCTTGCTGCCTGAAGGATCATATGGTTAGATTCTAGTTATTATTAGACACACACAGAGTTAATAAGCACTGTCATGCAAGAACATACTTTGCTCTTTCCATGAAGGATGAGCATCTTGGTATGAAGCTAGTAAAGGTTGCAACTTTTCGGCGAATTTTTTAACCCTTGCAGTAAATTCTTAAGTGTCTTTGGTACCTCTGACAGTAGACTTAAAGAGGACACCAGGTAACTTCAGCGTCTCCCCAAAATCAGTTCTTCCAAGAATAGTTGTACTAAACTAAATTAGGCCTTTACATTCGGTGACTAAGTAGTAAAGTATATTTTATAATCTAATAAAAATATATTTTGTAATAAGCCTCGCAAAATGCTAACCTGCGACAGCTGAGCAGGTTTTAATGTTTGTCATCTGTCACTTCGTCAGTAGGTACATGACTTACTCAGATTGTTTCTTGAACGTAAGCTTCTCCTAGTACTTTTAAGGGAATATTGTCGCCTCAAAACGAAGAAGAAACTGTCTCCATGTAAACGGGCCTTCAAGCAAAGGCTTCAAAAAGTAACTGCAATTTCTCATTACCGAAACAGCATGCTATAAACAAAAACATATGTAAGTAAAAATTCTCAATCTTCCACATGAAACCGAATACGAAAACCCTTGTTTGCATCCTGTCGGCTTCAAACAGTCTTTGAATGACGTCACTGACAATGAGAAGCTCTCAACATGACGTAGACAGAGCTACCCACTCTTTTTGGCAGCACAATCCTTCAAAGGCGGATGAAATGAGAGCATCTTAATATCCGCGTTTTAGTCTTATTTCGTGTGACATTAGCGAGCCCTCGGTGAATGAACAAAGCCATGGGTTATTCTGCATTTTTTTAATTTTAAGGTTTATTCATTTTTTCCGTAACGAAAATGTTTTAAACAGTATTTTTTTTTAGTTTATTTTATAGAAAACTACTATCACAAAAAAGTAAAAAAAGATTTTACTCAATTAGTCACATACAGTCGTATACCTGCCATAACTACCTGGTATAACTATGTACCTATATCAAAAACGAAAAATTATTCTAGACAGATTCAGTTCGTTTACCTAATAAAAATTCAAATTAATTGTAATTGACAGTGCTTTTTACTGTAGGTAGTAAAATTAACTTAAGACTTTGTAAGCTATTCTAATAAATTATTCAGGTAGACGTTACAGCCTGTTACATTTCCAATATCCATTAGCTAGATGCGTCAAGCCAATGCAGTTTAATTACTATCGCATCACATCACATATTATACAATATAATTTAAACCCATAAATTTATAGAATACATTCGTTAATTCTTAAATTACAGTATAATTATTTTATCAATGTTATAGTAATATTTATTTTAGAAGTATGTATGTAAGTAATTTAAAAAAAAAATGTTTTTGATTTTAAGTATTTTATTTTCTCTTCTACTCTTACAAATAGTGTCTAAAGCTTTTTTTATCTAGTTTCCAACCGCAGGTATGCTGGAATAGATTTCTTTAGAAATAAGAAGCTATGTACGTAATCTACTATTATTTTCTTCTTATCTTTTTATATATGTATACATAAATAAATAATAACAATAATGATTAAAAATACTAAACTTTTTAATTTACCTTAACCCATGTTTTTTGCAGAATAACCCACGAATTTAGGACGCTGCATCTGAATGCAAAGGCTTCTTGTAACAGGATGCGATATCCTTTGTATGAGAATATGAAATGCATTTTAGTCTCGCGTTACCTCCGTCCTCTAATGAGGTCTCATATAAATGGTACTTCATTTGGATGCACTCACTCTCATGCATTTTATTATCTGTTTATTCTAAGCAATTAGTATTGCTCACGTTCCTACACTAATAATTACAATATTAGTGTTTGCTTTAATTAAGCTTGAGAGTCGATTGTGACTGAGAATTAATATTCTTTGTTTTTTGTTTGGTTTATGGAAATTTTTCATTGTAGCTATTATTTTGTAGAGTTTCTCACGATATAGTGAGCGTAACTCAATATGTATTTATTTAGTTGGGTAAAATGCGAGTTACTCACTTTGCGAAGCCTGCCATTTTGGATAGCCCATGATGCTTTTCAGTTCATATTCGCTGACGTCTCTAGGTTGAGAAATAGCTCCGCACTCAAGAATCAGGCAGTAGGTACTTTAAACCAATTTAAAGGTATTTTATTGGCAAATAGTTTTAAGTAAATGCTTGAGTCTTGAGTAAGGTTCTGTTATACTTACGGGCCTTAATAAGTCTTGATCTGCAGATTTTTATCCATTTTCACTGCATCGAACAAAAAGTTTTCGTGGCTGTTGAAGGTCATAATCTATGTGCAATGTAACACATGCAAAATACTTTGCTTATGGTGCATGCAACGGTACCGTGTTACGATATTTTTAAAGTTAAGTTATGTTATATCAGGTATAATTATCAGAAAAATAAGAAAAAAAAAAGTGTGTGTGTGTCAGCTACGACGCACGATTGGAGTTTACTCCTTACGAACGATAATTATGATATATATCGAATAGAAAAAAGGGTAAATGAACGCATCTGCTAAAATGATAAGAGAAACAAACATATTATATCTGTAATTATTCGGATTATTTATATTACTTCTAAATCTTAGACGTACATAAAAAATATTATTACCTGTAGTAAGCTTATCTAATACTTCAACCTAGTTGTAAAAATCGTGGCAGTGGAATCAAACACTGTTAAATAAGGTTTCAAGTTATAAAAAAAGTATATTACTGGCATTTATTTTCAAAAAAGGTTTTATTTTGATAAAAAGTAAACAAAGAGGAGACCCCGAGAATGAGATACGCTGTGTAATGTATTCCATCTCATTCTTTTACACGTTCAATCCTACAGATATATATGTTTGTCTCTTTCTACGTAACGCCTCAACTTTTCGTGTTACACTTGATTTTACTCCTCATAAAATTTCCGTACCGGGCCTTATAACTCAAATCGTTTCTTAAGGAGTAAACTCCAAAAAATGGATCTTTGATCTTCAATATCTCCGTAACCCGAACGTTCCGTAGTATCCCTAATCTAGATTTCCCAGCACAAAAGAGGTATCAGAATGACGGGGAGTACGTAAAAGTGACTGTCAACTTTGTTAAGCTTTTTTTTACACCCACTGTTCTGCACACATAACATCATGCCTGCATTCTCCGACGGGTTAGGCAGAGGTGCGCCTATAGTACACCCACATTTCGCCAGTTACGTTCCGTTGTTCTACATGTGATAATAGGTTGGGGAAAAAGTTTCTTCGCATTTTTTAAGAAAATTCAAAACATTTTTTTCATATAGTTTATTTACATTTAACTAAAGTATGTAGGTACCATTTTGTTCGATAACTTTTTGCCATTTTGTAAGTAGGGACATGATCCCATTGCTATAGAAATTTTGGGACTTCTGATCAAAATACCGCAACAAGTGGTTTTGGCAGTCCTCTCGTGATGTTAACCTGACACTGCCTAAAGAATTCTGAAGAGACCGAAACAGGTGGAAATCTGAAGGTGCAAGGTCAGGACTATACGCCGGATGCATTAACACCTCCCAGCCAAACTCTCTTAATTTTTGCTGAGTGGCTAAAGATGTGTGAGGTCTAGCTTTATCATGATGAAAAACCCCACTCTTTCTGTTGATTAATTCCGGCCGCTTTCTCTCAACTTCTTGCTTTAATCTCATCAGTTGTTCGCAGTAGAGTTCAGAATCGATGGTCCGGCCTGGTGGTAACAGCTCATAATGAATAATGCCCTTCCAATCTCACCACACACACAGCATCACCTTGTTGCGAGTTAACCCGGGTTTCGCCACAGTCTGTGAAGCCTGACCGGCCTTTGACCACGACCTTTTTCATACGTTCTTGTCGTACGTGATCCACTTTTCATCACCAGTTATCAGCTTCTTCAAAGATGGTTCGGTTTCATTACGTCGTAATAAAGAATCACAAATGAGTACACGGTTCATTAGTTTTCTTTCAGTGAGCTCGTGAGGTACCCAAATATCGAGCTTTTTTGTGTACTCAGTTTTTTTCAAATGCGCCAAAACTGTTTTGTGGTCAATCCCAGTTCTTCAGCTACGTCGTAACTACTGATATGGCCGATCTTGCTCCACTTTTTTAAAAATGGCATCCTTTTTATCCGTAATAGGGCGAGCAGAGCGACGTGCATCTTTGACATCAAAATTTCCGGATTGAAAACGCTATGCTACTCTCACAGACACTGCACTACGTTCATAAACATTGCAATTTTTTTTCGCGGCTTGCGTTGCATTTTTACTTTTTTTGTAGTAAAATTTTAAAATGTATCTAATTTCTTCATTAGATTCACTCATCTTGACAGTACGAAAAACAAATGAAAATCGCACATTTTCCTAATTTGAGTTTGGAATTATATTCTTTAAAATTTAAATTTTCAATGATACCAAAACCAGCCAGACACAAATAGTATAGCCAAAGAGATTTTATTACAACTTCATACATACTCTATTGCGAAAAGACTTTTTCCCCAACATAATATAAATTAGTTAACTGATTCGGCAAAGAGTTTGTTGATAGAACGCAGTGCTGCCGCGAACGAGCAATTAGCGGCAAACCTTTGTTTTTGTTGCACTAACACAACACGCCTCCCGAAGCTGTCAAATGAAAATGGTCGTGACATAACACGGCACAATGTAACACTTATTTACTTTACCAATGGATGCATTATTAATACTACAAACACGCTAATCGGGTTAAGCGACGCTTCTAATGATTTATTCTGATAGTTTTAATTATGGGAGGGAGGGAAGAGGGGTGTAGGAGCCGGGAACTGAAGTCTTGATATAATTTAATAAAACAAATCCAAGTTTTTATATCTACAACTGCCTCTTACCTACAGATAAAACAAAGCCTTTGAAATAATAATAGAATTTAAATAAAATAACAGGGAGTTACTTTTGTGACATTTATTTTAAATAACTAAACAGTTTTATCTCTTAATTTTAAGCAATAAAATAACTTTGTAATAATTAGGTACTTCTTATATCGTTCAGTACAAGATATCTTGCTAATATATAGTAAATGGAGTGCCAACTCTTTTACTATGACATGCTTACTTAAAACTAGAGCGTTGACACTTTTACTACAAGATGAGTCTTTAATAAACCAACGGGCGGGCAATTTGTTCTTTTAAATGTCTAGGTGGACGATAAAAGGATGGCGAGCTATCGTCTGTCCATCACTTGCTATAACATCCAACATGTAAAAACTCTTTGTTTCTTGTAGTAGGTAGGTAGTATTGTAACCAAACAAATATTTTATTTTACACCTATTTATTATCGTATCAACAGCCAAATTCATAGTCAAGAGAAAAAGGGTAAAATGTCTTGCAACGAATGACTATCGTTTCAATTTGCCTAGATCACGTGGTAAAAATAAAACCAGTAGGTTTACCCTACCGTATCACCTACGCGCGGAGTAACCGTAACATAAATTTGAACGGTTTGAAGATATAAAATACCTCAGGATGGATGAAGTAATTCACACAAAGTAAAGCGTATGTCTGGGTTTGAACCTACAACTCGTTAGTCGTGGCCAGCCTTTACCACTGAGCCATCACTGAGTTCTCCTATGTATATATAGAAAATACTTGTTTCGTAAAAATTGTTTAGTTAGTTTTAAGACTTTATGAATGTCGACCATCGCACCATTAGTAATACTATTCGTAGTCTAAATTCTATAGGATAGTTGACGTTACGATAAAAAAAATCGTTCAAACTTTCGTACGACGTACGTTTGTGCTATTGCCTCTGACTCCAAACAAAATCATATACTTGTTATTCTTGAAACATCTTCCTATAGGTATTAAACCTACTGGTACACTAAATAGACGACATAAAATATTCAGATATGTAATATATTCTCATCCATACTATATTTCCCACATTGAAATCTATGCAGAATATGCTTAACCGTGAGTATTTGGAAGCTATTGCAATACACGATTCCTTCTTCGGACGGCGCAAGTACCACTAATTTGGCGCCGAAGTTAAAAAGGCCGGTGTCGAGGCCGAACTGGGTGCCAAAAGCTATACGGGCCAGGCTCTCGTCTTGCCAGCAACCGAAACGACTCTCTGCAATGGCAATACATTATGCTAATGTCTAATGTGGTGCTGTTTTAATTTTTTAAGATCGTGGGGCATTGGGCTTGATGGTTTCATAGAATGAGGATGCTTCAAAGTTTTTAAAACCAGAACATCACGGCTGTTTTTGGATCCGTAGGGACGAGATGAGAGCTTAGAGAGTCAGCCTACCGTTACCTTTTCATCATCTACCTAGCCTTTCCCAACTATGTTGGGGTCGGTTTCCTACCGTTGCCTTGTCTTAAAAGCAAGAGGTTCTTTCTTTTACTGGTGCGTCTGCCATCGTCATGACACAGTTGGTACCTAAACTTAAAATTATTTTATAGTTCTAAAGAATACTTCGCTTAGCCCAGGAATAATTTGTTCATTTCAAAACCTATTCCAGAGATAACTCATGAAAAAACTCACCTCGATAATGCAGCGGCATAACTTTCCTAAACAAATGCATCCTTCTGGCTGTCTTCTCATACCTCGTTATGGCTATCACACGACAGGGTGGTGAAGCGCACGACAGGAGCTTGGCAGAAGCACCCGTTGCCGTGAATACTATAATAGCGCTTGCTCCACTTTGTAACGCTGCGAGAGAAGCTGCTAGGGCAGCGGCGTATGGCTGGAGAACTGGGATCTTCATCTGTAAGTAATTATGCTCAAAAACTCAAACTCAAAGCAATTATTTTAAAATAACCAATTACATGCACTTTTGAACTGTCAAGGGGTCGGTCAGTCAGAAAGATGAAGCTAGTTACCCATTCTAAAGCGTAATAGGTACCTATGAAGAAGAACGGGCAAGAGACTCCACGGACACTCTTTTAAATCAAAATAATAATATGGTACAAAAAATTGTTGGTTGTCATTCATGTTAAAATTATGCATGTGAGAATGATGCAGAACGTTAAAAGCGTCCGTAATGAAAAGATTAAAAAAAACAATACAAATATTAAATAAAATAAGCCATGGCAGCAAAGAGCTGACCAGTCCCTACTGATGGCAGGCGCCCGTTCACGAACATGACGCATGGATTAGCACCATTCAGCTCTATAAGCATTGTATTCCGTTGGTCCAGCTCTTTGACAAGATCTGAAACTTGATTGTTCAACGTTTACATTTAACGCCTTTTAGTAGGGGTTAAAGTATGAAATTACCGTTTTATTGTAAAAGGTACTTCGAATTGACAACCTTCATGGTTTGAGATTTTTGAGTGAAACTTTTTTCACATGGTAGGTACCATGTGAAAACAATGAAGTTCTTCTTTTAAAAAATGTGCAACATTCGATTATCGACTTTCAGTTGTTTTTTTTATTCAGGTTGGACAAGAAAGATGGATACTTCGAAAATTCGAGTTATTTTTTAATACGAGTTCCGACGCGGAACTAACGCGGCAGAAACAGCACGCAATATCAATGTTGCGTTTGGAGAGGGGACTGCTAATGAACGCACCGTGCGATTTTGGTTTAAACGCTTTCGTGATGGAAACTTTGATTTGAAGAACAAACCACGTGGAAGACCGAATGAATTGAAAGAGATGGTGGAAGCCGATCCGAGCCAAACTACCCAGGAATTAGCGGCATGTTTAACGTTACCTTACCAACAATATTGACTCATTTGCGTCAAATCAATAAAATAAAAAAGTATGAGAAATGGGTGCTTCATGATTTGACTGATCTGCAGAAAGAAACGCGTGTTGAAACTTGTTTTGCCTTGTTGAATCGATACAGAAATGAAGGAATATTGGATCGAATTGTGACATGTGATGAAAAGTGGATTCTTTACGATATCCGTAAGCGAAAACTGCAATGGCTGACCCCAGGTCAAACGCCGCAACAGTGTCCTAAAGCAAAGCTTATAGATAATAATGGTAATTATTTTGATTAAATAAATATGTTAAATAAAAAAAAAAAACAAATTTAATTTTTTCAACACAAATCGGCCATTTCATATTTTAACCCCTAATATTTTGCAAAAAAGCCTACATACAATTCATATTCAGCACTATTTCATAAAATAATGAAACAAAATCAGCCTATAATTTTACCACACAGGACACAGGCTTCCTATCTGTAGGAGGAAGTGGGTTGTTTTCCACCAGGCTGGCCTGGTTTGAGTTCGTGGATTATAATTGTAGGCTGACAATGGTGTCATGCTCTGCTGCAGAGCCACCATTTTAGAAACCGATCTTGACATGTGACATCTACCAATCCGCACTGGGCCCTCGTGGTGGAGTATGAATATGTTATTTGTTGGCTGCTGCGAAAATCCTTGTCTAGTCCTACTAGCTCCTGGAAAAGCTATTTATTATGTACTACAAAAACCTTTACCGAAAAACTCAGTTTGAAATATTCTGAAGCAGCAACATAATCTTTTTCCAGTATTTCTGTAGCTCTAATGAGAGCTTGAATTAATTCAATAGGAGGTTTTCCAAGTCGATTGTCCTTCAAGAAAATGCCATCCAATCTGTTCTTAATCAAATCATGAACTTGTATTAACAACTGACGATCACTAGCAATTTCTTCATAGTAATTGTCTACTAACGTCGGGTTCATGAAGAATACAGGTTTACGTGCCTGAAATTAATAGTAGGTTATTAGAACATAAACTTATTTTCTATTGGCGTAATTTAGATTTGGGATTGGATAGACTAGACAAAATCAAACTGGTTGCTAATTTAATTGTATAATTTATAATTTTTATGACATTGATTTTACATTCTGTGAGTACTTCAACTCGCACACTAAATTATCACTTGTTAAAATTTTAGTAAAATATTTTACTATTACAATATCTGGAAATATATGAGCACCATGTATCTAACACAATTGTTCTATCTAAATAGCGATATTCAAAGTACAAAAGTTAAAATAAATTAGGTACAAGAAGCAATTAAACTTGCTTCGTTAACAATATATTTAGGAGGTAGTCTCGGAACTTGCCAGCCTTTGTTTTTGTTAGGCCCAAATTAACATCCAGACTATTGGTCTAGTCTTCCCAACTTCCCGAAAACTTAGAACAACTTATGAATCAAGATTGTGACTTTAATATGTACCTATGTACTTGAATTATGTAACAACTTGTGATTTTGTGTATTGTGTTGTAATGACTACTTTTTACCAGTCGATATTTATAGGGCGGGTTGTTTCACATCCACTTGAAGTACGCGTATACGTCAATAATGGAGCTAACTATCGTCAAACCAAAAGAAGCGTTGTTTCAAATTACAATTACAAAATTATGACCTTGACTTACGTTACATAAGTTAAGATTACTTACTCGTTATTATTTGACGTACGTTTGTTAAGTTACCCAACCGTTTGAAATAACCGGCCCTTTACATTTATATGTAAAGACAGGGAAATTTATTGTTAGGCAAATTGACTATTTGCCTAACAATCTTACTTAAATTGTCCGTATATTCAAATCATAACTGTCATTCTTTGACAGTTGTATGAAATGGCTTTAACAAGGAAGATTGACAGAGGTTGTAACAATAACAATTAAAATTAATTGTTAACAATTAATTTCTCTGACTGTGCAGCCATGAGCATAAATATCTTACAGTTACCTGCGCAAAATTCAAAAGCGTTTCTTACGTGAAATAAAAATTGCAACTTTGAGAAAATACCTATTTGATAATAAGAGTTTTCGAGGTTTCTTTAATACTATGTCCGTAAACCATACAATGTCTATCAAGACTTGAGAAAGTCACTTTTGAAACTTGCGTAAGTATAACGTGACTGTCCCGTTGTTCTCGTGGTCGCAAGTGCGGCTGAGCGTGGGGTCCGGCTTTTTCCATTGGGAATTTCTTAGTACACGGAGTTTGGAAGTTGGTGGTGTGATATCCCCTTGTCTCGGAAAGCACGTTAAGCCGTTGGTCCTGTCCCTGATCTGTCTCCGTTCGTGTCGAATTGCCGTCCCATCGGACTATGAGAGTGACGGAAGTGAGAATGCACCTGTGTCAGCGTGCACACTTATGCACTATAATATCTCCCGCGCTGAAGGCTAGTCTCCGCTGAGATTGGTCGCCATGGCCGAAATTCGTTCTGTAGGACTTATATTTATTTATTAAGTATAAGGTAGGTATGTATGCTCGTGTCTGTACCAATACTTAAAAAATCAAAAGAATAGTAAATATAATTATAGTAAGCGACTACTTACCAACTAGCATCACGAACACTAACTATTATCAAAATCACATAATATTCACCTCCCTGCACCTTCGCAAAACCTCGTCAAAGTTACCAAAAATATCGCACAACGTTGGATCCAATACACTGCCAGCTGTAATCTAATAAAATGAAAATTCTCTTTTAGCAATTAATGATTCGTTTCCTTAATGAAATTTTATATCGTATTAACCTTAATTATTTCATAAAAGTCGTCGATTTCTAGCGTTGAAGGCCAGAATAAAATTGGAATGGAAGCTATTTTGTTATTCAGCTTCTTGAATTCTCGCAGTTGGTTGATGGACAATAAATCCTTTAAAATAATAATGTCAACCTGGAACAAAGTTTTTAATTAGTTACCTAAAACAAAAACTTTCCTCAGAAAGATTCTTAGCAGAGAGAAAATTTTATTAGGGTCTAGATAGCCTAGCCAGGCATTATTCTTATCTCTTCTCCCTAGCCTTTTCCCAAATAGATTGGGTCGACTTTCAGTCTAACCGGATGCAGCTGAATACTAGTATTTTGCATGAAGCGACTGTCTATCTGACCTTCACAACTCAATTACTGGGTAATACGATACCCCCTGGTGAGACTGGTTGTCAGACTTTCGGGCTTCTGATGATCCGTAATGACTGCCAAAGATCCACGAATGTCAGCCGGGATCAACTGCTTAGCGTGCTTTCCGAAGCATGGTGGGGTCTTGACATATATATGTAGGTAGATATCCACCCCTCCAAGGTTCAATCGCGGCATGCGTAGCTTAACCTGATCGATCGTCCCGTGCGGCTGTTATTACTTAGCCACGAGCTTAGACTAGGTAATATTCTTATCTATGTATGTTTGAAGAGCAGTGGTGGCCCAGTGGTAGCAGCCGCGACTTACAAGTTGTAGGTCGTAGGTTCGAACCCAGACAGGCTCTTTACTTTGTGTAAATTGTTTCATCACCGCTGCTCTCTAAACGGCGAAGAAAAACCTCGTGAGAAAACCGGCATGTCCTAGAACCAAAAATTCGAAGACATGTGACATCTGCCAACTCCCACTGAGGCCGCGTGGTGGATTAAGGCCCACTCCCTCTCACAAAAAGGAGACCTGTGTCCCAGCAGTGGGAACATTATAGGTTGATTATGTATGTATGTTTAAAAGGGTGACTCGGCAAACTGCAAAATTTGAGATTCCTGTATGTATAATTGTATACATGTATACTGTTACGGTATAACCAGAGTCATATTACCATCACCATAATAGGCCTACTACAATTTCTATTGACTTACCCTATCATCGACCTCTATAGGGTCATTAGCGGACATAGTGACGGACATAGCGACTGGGGTATAGTAAGCAGTTGGAATCATTTCAGGCATATTAGCTGAAAACTCCATAGCATCTTTGATTATTTGAAAGAATTCAGCGTTATGTCGTGTCAAGTCGATATTGAAGATGTTGACCCCAGCGTTGGTGAGGGAGTGGATATCATAGCCATCGTAATTCTCATCTGAAAAACAGGGTAACATTAGACAGTTGATCACACACTTATGCACTGTAATAATATCTCTAGTCTCTGTTAAAATGTCCGCCAAGGCCGAAATTTGGTCTGGAGAACTATGGTCCAGGAGAGAGACAGCTAAACTGGACGAATCCCACTTTTTCCATGTCAACTAAGCGTAAATATGTTGGCGTTATTATGACATTCTGGTATGCTTAATTTATGACTGTAATCTGAAGAAGTTTAAGACTCAGTCCAAAAGTCAATATTTTAAAGTCAATAGAAATCAATATACTTATCGTGTGTAGCTAATTTACCAAACTAACTTTTTATATTATAATACGGACTACTTAATGAACTTACAAGTACAACTTTAACTACTTACGGCAGTCGTACATAATGCTAATCGTTTGGTAAATTATATCTTTTTCAGTTTTCAAACCAAAGTGTACCTGGAAATTAAACCATACAATTTACAGTACTGTGTGGTCGTTAGCAAGCACGCGACCTATTTCTTAATCTAGGCATACATAATGGCTACTTTCTGGCAGAAATACTAAACACTGTGGCAAACTTTGGTAAAACGTAATAATCGTCATTAGTTCATCAACATAGAAAAAGAAAATAAGTTTATTTGAAGTAAACATGATGCAGAGAAAGAACAAGAAACACAAGAAAAAAATCAAATCATGCTTGATACTTGCTTCTTGGCAATGTTGTATTATGTATGTTTAAAATCACCACAATTAGCAAAGAAAATGTTGATCGAACACAGCATTTTCAAGTAAAAAATGATTATTTTGTAAACTGCAGCAAAAACGGAGAACGTCTTTCTATTTCTTCGCCTAACGATCGGTACGGAACTAAATTTTAATACCTAATTACGACCTACATCAATGTTTCAGTTTTTTATGGAAACCACACAGACTTGTGTTAGTAAATAGGCACTTCATTATGCTTACAGCATAATTATTGGTACTTACACCCTCCCTGCGTCGACTTGAATTATAATGCATCCACCAAACCATTTTAGAAATTATTGACTATTTTCCTAGTATTCTTTTTGCTCCTTATTTTAACTCACACGCCATGACCGTACAGATTTTATTCCAAGAGAGTTTAAATGTTATGTGGCTACACTTTCGACCAACGAGGTTTTGTCAGAATCTTACTATAAATAAAATCATTCGGTGGCTGTCCTCAGTATATGCTGAGTGGAATTAGGAAGCTCTGGTGGAACCCACGCCTTTGTGTAACGCTTTGATTGACGTTTTTATCTCTATATTTTTCTCTCTTTCTCCCATAATTCCAAATATTTTACGTTTATTTAAATACCGAAGCTTGTTTTCACAGCAATTCACGACGAAATTGCGGGTACAATCCCATCCAAAATCTGACCACCGCATTAAATTTTCAGTGTTCAACCATAAGCGTCACCTGTAATAAAATTACCGCATATACCAATTCGCCCTCATAACCAATTATGGCGTACCAATCCTCGGTAAATTTCAAAGAAACGATATTTTATGAGTTAAAATGTGGCTACATCCATCGTGTACGGGAGAGCACTTGAATTTATGCGCGTAATTAAGTGGAGTTTGCGATGGGGCCGAGCTCGGCACTTTCCAGCAGTAAATGGAATTTACGTACGCCTCCTTTCGAACGTATCTTGAGTTTTCGGTTTAAAAATAAAAAGGGAGCGTGTTGTTTACAAACATAAAGGTGTTGGATTTCAAGTGGTGAGCTTTCTGCTGCGTAGGTGCTTAAGATTGCCTAAAGAGTAAATGTCCACAGCTGGAGATTGATGGCATCCAAATGTTGATGCCATACCGGTGGCCTTACGGCATACGATAAAGAGGAGTACCTATTCCTACTTATATAAGGCTCACTGTCGAAAGTGATGAAAGTAGGTGGGTGACCTTCCACCTATCGCTTATTGTAAAGTCAACACCAGTATGTTCACCTATGATTATAAATGCCAAATATGCATTATGCATAGAATTGGTTTGTTGATTTGTTGACTGCTCATATAGGTACAAGCTGTATGAAAATTGATACGAGTATTTTTGACAAGTACTATCCAAACATTTGTTGGAAACTACGCCTGCTTGGCAGCGCTAAATTTGATTTAAATAAAATTCAGTTTGTGTTGATATAAATTCCATTTCTATAATAACAGTATAAATATTTTTTTAGTTCTCGACATTTTTAACAGGTTTCCGTTTTATTATTTACACACCATTTAAAATGGATGACTAAATTGTTTTTTTTTATCGTAGTTTCAAATTAGCCCAATATTTATTTTTTTAGTGGTGTTTCGTTCAGATAAACGCTACAGCTTATGAATTAGTTCAAGAAAGAGGCTTTTACTCTCTTACCGTGAGAGAAAAGGGTGGACCAAGGACACAGAATGCGCTCTATTGCATTAATGTTCAGTTTTGAAAAATAAATCTTTCTTTAAACGCCTTGAACTTGAAATTTATGTCTCTTCGATAAAGCAAAAGATATAAAGTTGTAAAAACACACTTTTCCAGGCGACAGTCGGAATATTTTCAAGAAACATACTGTTAGATTTTACGACTTTCAGAATCATGTCGTTAACCTTTTTTTAAGAAAATGCACATGAATCAATCAATTCTATTGATCGATATATTGATCATAGTCAAATCTTTAAAAGGAATATATAACTACCTACACTTATTCAGCTCTGTTCAGCTTTTGTCCATAAAAAACATCGATTTTGTATGGAATGCGTACGCATCCGTTCAGCTTTACGCGTACGCATTCCATACAAAATCGTTGTTTTCTATGGACAAAAGCTGAACAGAGCTGAATAAGTGTGGTTAGTCCCTTACTAGTAATAACAAACTGATTTATTTGCTGAACATTTCCATTAGATTTTCTGCCATTTTGACGACCCGTTTCACGCTGAAACTAAGCTAGGTTCTGAGCCCGCATGTAAATATGCTTGAGAAAAACTTTGGTCAAAGGATCGTTTAGGAAAAGCTAATTTGTGGATATAACCCTTATGCCCCGAACTTCAAGTGAGCATCCGAAATTATATTCCATTTAACTTAAGTTCTGTTACACTGAATTAACCCAACAATCCAAACCAATTAATTTTAATTGAATAGTTCTGTAGCTTGTTAGTTTCAATTATTTCATTATCTTCATTTACTTAAGTATCTACTGCTATTCTAAGCAGAGATGCTATTACGTCAGGCTATCTTAATAAAGCCTCTAAGGGAACCTCATTTGGATCTATTAACTTTTAGCAAAAAATGCTTTTAAAAAGAAAAATAAAAGGTGTAACAAAATATCTTGGACGATATTTTGAGAGTAGGAACTGACAGACCCGAGAAAACCTACTTTTTCTAATATTCAATTTCAGGTTGATCCTTGATACATTTAGAGATGCATCTGATTTTTACTAGCTATCTTTCCAAACTCACTAATAAGGGACTTTGTACACGGCACGGTTTCATTTTGACACATCTGTTTCAAACATGTCTGTCAACAAGCTTCCATAGTGATCCATACAAAACAAGCGGCGTATAAACCGCGCTGCAGAAAAAATGTGTTCGTGTGCAAGCTTCCATAGTGAATGCATACAACACTAACGGCCGTGCCTACACACGGAAAATAAACTGTAGTTTACCACGGCAAAAAAAAGTGTGTGTACAAAGGGGCTAACTAAATTATAAAAACTTTTCTAAGATTTCTGAGATGGTGATTTTTGACGCAATATGTCCTCAACCAGCACTTGAACATTCACAACTCGTAAGAGAAGTAAATCCTCTGAAAATAAGATACTCTGAAATTCTTATTAGTTATTTCTAACAAAGAAACAATTTCTCAACAAAATAAAGATCAAAGGCATGACTTACACGCGGCCATTGTGTCTCCGTCATCACGTTTCATATTACATAAGAACAGTACAGCAAACTGTTATAATGAAGTGAAATATTCATCAGCAACCGTCTGGAGACCTGGCTACCACCCCGAAAACGTACCGCCTAACTGCCTTATTATGATTTTTTAACGTACGCCATGTGGAATACGATATTTACCATTTAGATGTTTTTTTTTTTTTGTTACGAATCAAGACTTTCAGAACTAAATAAGTAGGTTAATTAAATCAGCTAGGCACCAGGGTTTTATGACGTCAGGGTATTTATTTATTTATATACAACTTTATTGTACACCAGGAAATATATAACAAACAAAATACATTTAACACTACAAAATATACAATGGGTGGCCTTACAGCTTTCTGTGATCTCTTCCAGGCAACCTTGGACCATTCTAATCATCATTCCACTGTCCATACAGTGATTGCGTGGACATAAAACGTGGGGTAGTCATTATCTCTAAAATAATTTTAAAATGGAACTGAATTTGTATGATATTGTCTGGTTATATTAACTGGTACTGGTGAAATAGGCCACGAGAGTTGCAACTAAAATAATTTGACGTACATTTGATGTGTCCGGGTTCCCTTGATGAACCATAATTATGACTCGCTACAGAAAGCTGATGAGCCAGACTCTTTGCCATAATCAAAGCTCGGTGCAATGAGTGATTACTGATCACAGTGCCTACGTTGTTATTAGCTGACATGAGGCAGCTGCAATTTCGATCGTGTGTTCATTAGCAAGCATTTGACTAATTCCTTTACCCAGCTATTCAGTGCAAGTGAATATTATTGTACATACAGGCGAGGTTCCTTTTTAACCGACTTCTAAAAAAGGAGGAGGTTCTCAATTCGGATGTTTGTATATATTTTTTTTTTTTAATTACGAAAAAGCTGAATGTTCCAGCATCTAATTTTTTTTTCGTTATAAATCATACCTTTTTAATAGCAGTAATTTATATGGTGTGCATAATAAAGAGTATTAATATAATCTTCTTCTTTACTAATATTTAACACAGCTTCATCTCGAACGTTAACCTCACCAATATGTAGGTACGATAATATACTTGATTTAAATCTTACTCAACTGTGGTGAAAAAATTAGTCAGTCTGCGATGTATTAGCGTCCTATCAACGTATTTACCTTGAGTACCTAAAACAAACTTCTCTTTTTATCCTTCATCAAAAAACTAGCAATTATAGTAATGCACCTGTTTTCGCGAAATAAAACTAAGGTAAACAGAATAAGCCGACGACGCGACGGTCCCGCGTCGTTGAATTTTTGAGGGCTTCGTGTGAGACCGGCGCATATTTCGGATGAAAATCTGCTGCGGTGTCGTATGAAAAAAAGAAAACTCGTTTGCATACAGTTCGACATACGAGTGAAGCGACGTGTTTATGTTGAGACGTCTCGAATTATGATTGCATTTAAAATGAGGGATGAGAACGCGAGAGTGTTTTGTTATCTTTGAATTTGTATGATGAGCAGCAATGTACTCGGAGAAATGTTAATAGCCTGAAGACTTTGTACGCTATAATTTTACATCGTTAAGGGTGTTGCAAGGGTATATTGTCTGCGTCTGCTGAACCGTATTAAATAATATTTAAATGTGAATTGATTTGATTTTAGAGTGGCGTAAATGAACCACGGGCCTAACCCGGTCATTCAGCCCCTTTACCACATTACTGACTGAGTACCTAATATTTTTATAACGGCATCGAATGTTCTTTATACAGAGTGGCAGGGATATTGACGCGCAACCTTTTGCTATAAGTTCAGTACATGGTTCCCCTGCGTTGAATTTTTTGGCCAGTGAGTTATTCAAAAAAAATATGCTGTTCATTTTCTATACATTTTGACCGCGCAGGTTGCGCACTTTTTTTATGAAACAGCAGTTTTTTTTATCTAGGGTAATGTGCTGAATTTATGATAACAGTTTGCGCGTTGATACCCAGTTTACTAGATACAAGAAAAGAATAGCACTGCAGTGAAGAGATAAAGAAAACAATCAACAAAATAGTACTAGCAGTGACCCCATTTTTCTGCCACGACTTGCAAGATTTAAACATACATGCAAGTTTATATGGATGATTGGAAAAGCAGTGAAAGCAAAAGTCGAGAACTTGGTATAGATTGCATTTCAAGTATTCATTGCTCTGTAAAACTGCAGCTCGGAACAAATTCGTGGCGTTGAATTTAAAGTGACAAAGATATATGTCTTCCTCCGTCTAGTATACAAACAGCTAGAGCTTGGTACAAAAATTTAAAGGAAAATGAAAAAGGGAAATTGTGCTTGCTTAAATTAAGTTTTGCAACGTGTTGCCTGAAGTCTTATTAAAAGTAACAGTGCTCCATAGTATTTTCACAAATTTATTAAACATGTTCATGGCAATCCCTTTTTTTAACTACATTTTTTTAGAGACAATTGCAGTTAATTTCTTTATAATTTATTATTTTCTTTCAATTCAGTCTAATAATCCCATAATTATATTCGTGCACCGTAATCACTTATTAGCTGACACTAAATTCGTCCTCATCAGTAAGTACTCATCACCCTATATGGTTCATGTTCAATCAAGAATCAACCAGTATCACGAACTTTAGCTCACGCTGAATAATTTTTGAACTCACTCGAAATTAACTCGCCAAATGAACTTCCTGAAAATATTCATCTATTTCCCACAAATTATATTCATCCTCCCGTAAAAACGAACCACAAAGTTAGAATGCTCGTAACTTTTACCTTACGTCAAGTTATAACAAACTTTTAATCTCTTATGTTATCCCGTCAACGACGTACATCCAAAAGAGAAAGATACAGAAGGTTAACTCCATACAACAAGTAGTGAATACGCACAAACACATAGACACGTGTCTACTTCCAGCGAGTGCGAGCGCACTCGCGCCTGTCATTCGTATAAGATGGTTTGAGATCGAAGTATGTACGCGTCTATGCGTGCGCTTGCCTGCTTTCGCTAGTTGCCCTGAGCTAGTCTTTGGTATCTATCTATTTTGTGACACAAACATCTACTCAGCTAGTAATTGTATCACGTATAAGCACTTTACATTTTTTGATTACACACCCTGTTTGTACGTCTGCGCGTCAGAACGCGGTTTGTCGAGATAATGAAATTAATGTACTTGTGTTGGGAATATCATTTGAGGTTAAACAGAATTTATATTTTTTTGAATAGTGCAGTATTTTATAATTGTCTGAAGTTATATGCTTCGCCTTCTTTTCGTGTCGATGATACTTTGTTTTTATATTGTTTGAGCCAAATAGGTGGCCACTTCGATTGCGGCATCGGTGGCGCTCATCAGTAGGCCAATTCTCGTAGGTAATTTAAAACGTTCAAAATCTAGTCGCAGCGACTAACAAATTTAAAAAACTTGTCAAAATGTAGGGAAATCAGAAGTATTTTTTGACAGATTGAGACTGAGATCAGACTGTGAACGGTCTTAAAATTACGAGAATTGCCCCTCTGGTCTTCTTTAGTGGGGTTTTCAAGAAGAACATGGTTTAGGCCTCAATTCTGTATGGTAATTATTATTCCCTGCGTAATCTTACCAAGTGCAAACCACGTACGGTTGTCAAGCGAGTTCAAACCACGCCAGCAAAAATGAAGTTTCATTAATTGTATCATAGAGAATACGTTATTAGCAGATGTCGTGACGCTAAGGAATTAACGTAGTTACGAAGTAAGGAATCATCATTCAGTGGTCATAGTGAATTAGGACCCTGATCAGAAGCACATCACCCGCACTGGGGGTTAGATCGGTCAGTAATAATTATATGGCGTTTTTCTTAGCACGGTAGGGTGAGTTTTTAACAAATCAACTGGATCCCCAGTACCATGTTTACTTGTAACAGTTTTGTCTACACTACTAATTATACACGCTCAGGCTCAAAGCCACGGGTACCAGACCGATTTAATCCAAAAACTACTAACACTTTTTCTGAATAGGTATGTATAATCTACAGTTATATTCATACCTAGAGATACACACGACTAACAATAGACAATTACGCTGCCCCAATCACTATTATTTAAAATAGTCTATAGTATAAACCAGCGACATATCAGAAACAAAGGAAACAGGATTCTTATCCAAACTTAACAGAGGTAAGAGCCCCTACAAGATTACTTATTAAGTAGATTACCGGGCACGGCGAGTCGGCCCCGACTGCGGAACCCATTCAGGGCTCGTAGACGGGCGATGAATTTTTGAGAGGCCTTCACAACGTGTGTGAGACTGGCGACTGAAAGCTTTTTTTCAGAAAAGGAATCGGCGTCGCAGATAATGAGAGAGACAGACTTCTACTCAGAAGAGAGAGGAGCACGGTAATGGAATGTTTTTGGCGTTACACGATTATGTTTAGCCGAGGTCGGCTTTGTTTTAAATTTCGTTTGTGTTTGTGGTGCAGTGTAGGAATGACATGTGAACCACAAACGGAATTTAAACAAAGGGTGGAGGTTGTTTTTTCGTTTTTGAGGTGTAAAAGACCTCTGTTCTGTTATACACCAGCATAGCTTGAAGCTACTGAAATAATCCGACCAGTGTTGGACAAACAAAATAAAAAAGATGCTTTTGTTTATCATCTCTGTAGCATAAATTCAAAATCAAAATATTTTATTTCACATAAACCTACATGGGCACTTATGAAACGTTAGAAGCTAGATGCAAAGAATGGCATAATCAGCCTATAATGTTCCCACTGCTGGGACACAGAGCTCCTCGAGGTGGAAGGGATTCGTTATCCACCACGCGGGCCCAGTCTAGGTTGGTAGATTTCACATGTCTTTGACTGTTTAGTTCTAGGACATGCCGGTATCCTCACGATGTCTTCCTTCACCGTTTTGAGAGCAGTGGTGATAAAGTAATTTAGAAAAAGTAAAGCGCTCTGTCTGGGTTCGAACCTATGACCTAACAACTCGCAAGTCACGGCCGTTACGACTAGGCCACCCCTGCTCCAAAGAATGGACTAGATATTAATTTTAAAACTACAAACTGGTAATGTATAAGGGGATTTTTCAAAGAAGATATGCACTATTTATTTTCAACGCGTGCAAAGCCACTTACATTTATTTATTCATCCTCCTTGCTTCTTATCTCTAACGTTTATTTTATTTTAGGTAACCTTGTGAGATTTCAGTATTTATTCCCGACTTTACAGAAACATGTTTGTAAATATTTTAAACGGGTCGTGTCACGCAGGCTTAGTAAATTATTAAAACATTCAACTACTTTGTACCTGAAAATGTACCAAGTATGTACCTATAAAATATTTACTTTGGTAATTTAAACCAGCACTCTAAATTGCGTAACACACATTGAATCACAATCTGAATCATTTTGGAGGATATTGCTAATCCATTGCTTCATAATAATGAAATTATTTTCGAATTAAAATTCTGCACAACGTAAATAACGCAATAAATGTTGTTGAATGTTTTCATAATGAAAACTACCGTTAGTGTGTTACGCAAGATAGCTGAGATAAAAATTCACGTACATTTAAAAATCACCAGTACTTATATATTTTATAAATTACTATTTAATTATACACAATTTCTCAAGTGAGCTTTCGTCATTTGACCACCCACGGCAATTTGCCGCGTTATAGCTATTTAATCCAACTATTAAAGAATGACAGTTGCAATTTGAATATACGGACAGTTCCATAAGTTGATAATCTTTTTTGGGTTATTCACCAACTCGACACGAGAGACTGGACGTGTGTCCAGTTGGTGAAACTCAAAATTAGTATCACCTTATTATTTCCTCATCTATAAAAAATCTCTCGCTATAACAATTAAATGATATTATGATGACTTATTAATGATAATTAATTAATAATAATTTGTAATGAAATTCGTTAGGCTAATAATTAGAGCGGGGCCCCGACGCGACAACATTTAATCAAAAAATGTCATCCGTACTTACGTAGGATCATAATTTCAAGGTTATTTTTGTGTTTTTATAGGGTTTCATGTTTTAACTTGTTTTAGTCTTTTTACGTTCACACTATTTTTATTATGTTGTGTCGGGGGTTTTTAATATTTTTTATAAAATTTTTTCTTTCATGCTTTTTGTAGGGACTCCTTAATTTTTTTATTTAATATCGTGCCACAGTACAAAGACTAAGATAATACAGTATACACTTAATAATACTTGCTGCTGCGCCCGCGGTTTCACCCGTATAAGTTTCGATTCCGTGGGAATTTCGGGATAAAAAGTATCCTTTGTGTTAATCCTGGTTATAAGCTATCTGTGTGCCTAATTTCAGTAGTTTTGGCGTGAAAGTGTAACAAACATCCATCCATCCTTACATACAAACTTTCGCGTTTATAATATTAGTAGGATTCTGTTTCACTGTTTATTTTTTTTTTGTTTTGTTTCTATACAAGCTGTTGTTTTGTATCCTCGTCAAATTTAAGGAGGCTGTTATGAAAGACATAAATAATCAAATAAAATTACGATCCCTGGTAAATAATGAATACTTACATACTTGTTTTTTTAGTTATTAAAATTGACAGTATTTCAGAATGCACCACTTTCATAGAACAGAATCACGTTATGGTATCGTATAAACGGCCGCGTTTTTATGTGTGTGTAAAAGGGCAGTTACAGTACGGTCTCACACTGACCGCGTTTTAATATGCGTCCTACACATGCCGATATCCGAAAATAAGACAAAAAATACCTACTTATTTTATTATTGATTCGTGTTGAGAATCAGTAGCAAAGATACCTCATTGAATTTGACGAGGATGCAAAACAACACCTTGTATTATCTTAGTCCTAGTAAAATGATAGTGATACAATTACCTTAATTATTACTGAAATACTCTATTACTCTCTCAAGGTTGAACGTTTAGACTCTGCTCTCGTTCAAACTTTACTGCAGCTACATTTAGTAAACAAGCAAGCTTTGCAAGTTTGTACAGGAGTGGAGTCTTTCAAGGTAAAAAAGTAATTGCGTTTAACCTTCAAAAATACAAAAATATATTTTGCTGAGTATGTGCTTATGAGTGATTATTTGATTATTTTATTTTCTCTGATACTCGAAGTGATTATTTTAAATTATTAGGTATATTTTGATTATATTGATTATTTCCACGCTATTGTAATACCGAAAAGTACCTACTTATATGTTATAAAAAAAATTACATGAGCTATGTATACTATGCTATGCATACTAGCTATGTTTCCATGTTAATAAATATGATTAAATTGTTTATATTTTTTTTTATTGTTTTAAACAGAAGCTAATAAGGTTTTTCAAACAAGTGAGGCAGCTTTTTCATGAAATCTAAGGATTATTAACTGACTGTACCCTCTTTTTGCAAAAAAGAATTGGGTGTGTCCAGTTTGCGAAAACACTATGTGAACACGCGTAAAAATCTTGGCGTGTCCAGTAGACGAAATAATAAGTGATACTGATTTTGGGTTTCACGTTTCACCAACTAGACACACGTGTGACCAGTCTCTCGTGTCCAGTTGGTGAACACCCTTCTTTTTTAAGGAAATTTCTAGTCGACTGGTTGACACTTCACGTGACCAAAGGGCTGGGTTGTTCTTTGGCCAAAGAATTATCATTGCCATTCAACGTGGCAATGCTGCCAGTCTTCTGGGCACGTTTCCGAATGACAGCAATTCAGACGAGTACTTCGACGCCTAAGCGTCCTTTGTTTTTGTATTTACTTGTATAGTAAGTTAGTTAGTCGCTTAATTTAGTATCCAATAGTCGGTTATCTTAACAATTAATTTCCTGGACTTAACGAAACATAAAATCAGTTCCCGAGTGGAAAGTTATCAATGAACATGAGTTCAGTTTAGTGGTAATTGAAACTCGTATTTAATTGTCACTTTAACCGCAGCTGAAACGGTAAACAGAATAATATTAATACCGTTACATCAAAAGTTATAGACAAACAGACGGCAACGTTTCCTTGATTATAATCCATGTTTGTGTTTATCTGTAAAACCACAGGAAATTAATTACCCGGGTTGGGTGAAATTAACTAGAATATGAATAATAATCAGTGTGCGACCTTGAGATTGTATCGCAATTTTTACACAGTAGTCCAGTTTGACCAGCAATTAGTCAATAAAAATTTATCTTAGCATTACTCACATTACAACACTGTGGACGAACGGAACTTTTTTTTCCCGATCGTCAACAGTATGGACGATAAGGTGTGACTGATCGGGAATATTCGGTTTTAAGTAATGCTTGAGTTTTGAGTGAGGTTATATAATACTGGCCTTACATACGAGTACATATTGAGAAAAAAATCCAATAAGGTTCACTTAAAAATATTAATCACCTAACTTTTTTTTTTTACTTTATGTAACTGCAGCAGTTTGATAAAGTAATTCAATACATGTTCCATAGTTCTACTGCCGTCATTGTTTTTCCGATTCTTTAAAGCATACACAAATACGTTTTACCAAGTTAGTTTTGTGGCCGGTGGTTTCAAACGGGTGGTTAACGTAACATACGTACGTCAAATAATAACGATTACGTAATCATTATTATTTGATGTCAGTCAAGGCTTTTTTTTGGTTTGACGATAGTTAGTGCCATTTTTTATGTATACGCGTGCGTCAAGTGGACGTGAAACAACCCGCTCTTACTATACCACGTTAAAAAAGATACACAAACGAGTATTGCATTTTCTATTAACCAGGCTTAATTTTAACACTCCAGCAGATTATTTTATTTACCAACCAGTAACTAGCTTTTGCTCGAGGCTTCGCCCGCATGGTGGGTGGGAACATAGGTACGTTCCCACCGGGATAAAAAGTATCAGGTATTCAGAGTGTCCAAGGTAACCAGAGGGGCAATTCTCGTAATTTTAAGACCGTTCACAGTCTTATCTCGGTCTCAATCTGTCAAAAATACCTCAAATTTCCCTTCATTTTGACAAGTTTTTGACATTTTTTTGTCGCCGAGATGACACTGCGACTATATTTTGAACGTTTTAAATTACGAGAATTGGCTTTCAGGTCTATCTGTGTGCCAAATGTCATCAAAATCGTGAAAAACTAACCGTAACAGAATATTCATATTCATAATCGTAAGATTATGGATGGCTTAATAACCTCAGTTATCCTTCTACATTTTATCTCTATTTTGGTTTTTCGCCTTCAACATCAACCAACGCCTTAGCAGTTTGCCCAACAAATAATTTTAATGATAAGTATTTACTTAGGAGAAAGATCATTTCCATGGATACGCCAACGTAAACAAAAATATTTCAGAGGCAAAAAGTAATTTTATATTGCTTTGAATTAAAACGTTTCTGTTATTTTACCTGTTTGTATTAATTTTATCGGTACCTTATTTATTTTATAATTTTTATTTTATAATAATAATAATCATTTATTTCAGGAAGTTATTCCTATATAAAGAACATCAAATTACATAGAACATAACATTACACATTAAAAACATTGCATTAAAAATAAATAATATAGTTAAAATAAAATTAAAATTATAGTTATTAAGTTAAAATTCATTCGATTACATTCAATTATAACGATAAAATAATAAAACAAAACAACAATCATTTAATAAATGGTGACGAACTGGCATGCAGGTGCATCCATCTCTCTAACACCACCGAGTCCCACCGCTCGGAAAATGCGCTCAGGATACTGTTAGCGCTGGGTCGGAAGCGACTTAGTAGCGAGGCGCTCCACTTCCTAATAATAGCATAAAGGTCATCGGTTTGCGCCTGCGCGAACATCGTAGAAGCGCTGCAAAGCCTCGGCAGCCCCAGCATCACCCTACGTGCCAACATGTTACAGTGAACCGACAGCGCCCTACGTTCCCGCTCAGGATCCCAACTGATGGTAGGAGGGGTTCACATTGGCGTCGAGACAACGATGAAGTACCTGGGTCTCGTCCTCGACAGCCGGTGGAACTTCGTCGAACACTTCCGACGTTTGGCCCCCAAACTGGAACGGACCGGGGCCGCCCTAAAGCGGCTCTTGCCCATCCTGAGGGGGCCAAACTCCTCCTGCTGGAGGCTTTACGCAGGGGTCGTGCGGTACATGGCCCTATATGGGCCCCGGTGTGGGCGCGTTCACTGCGTCTGCGAGCCGCGCACTATCTGAACGTGCCCCAAAAGGTGGTAGCCGTAAGGCTGATCCGGGGGTACCGCACGATCTCGGGCGAGGCGGCAAGCCTGCTTGCCGGACTGCCGTCATAGGATCTGGAGGCGATAGTCCTCGCGCGCCTGCATAATTGGCGCGCGGAGGCATTAGGCTGGGGGGAAACTCCGCCACGGCGTTCTCACCTACCGCCTGACGCAGGTCCTCTCCGGACACGGATGTTTCAGGAGGTTCCTGCACATCATCAGGCGGGAGGAGACGCACGGGTGTCATCACTGCGAGGATCGCCCAGAGGACACGATGGAGCATACGGTGGAGGTCTGCCCCGCTTGGGCGGAGCACCGCCGTGTCCTCGTAGAGGCGATCGGCAACGGCGGCGACCTCTGGCGTCCGGCCCTTCTTCAAGCCATGGTCCGAGGCGAGAGGGAGTGGGAGGCATTAACCTCCTTCTGCGAAGCAGTCATGCTAGGGAAGGAGGTGGCGGGAAGGCTGAGGGAGAGAACCTCACGCCTCAGCCGCCGCGGGAGACGCTCCGGGCGTCGGGAGCCGCGTGACGACTCCCGGCCACCGTAGGCGCGGGCCTGCGGGCGGAGAGTAATGGGTAGCTCACCGTCCGATCAGGACCAGGCCCATGCCGGACGGCGCGTATGTGTTCCACGCGCGCCTCAAAGAGATGTCAGCAAAAATGAAGGGAGGAGACGCACGGGTGTCATCACTGCGAGGATCGCCCAGAGGACACGATGGAGCATACGGTGATAGGGCCGAAGCCTGCCGGGGTAGGGAGATCGTCCGAAAGGGTTACCGCTGCCCTGGAACATAAAGGGCTAAGGAAGAAACACGGGTGGGCTTTAGTCAGTAAGAGTCTGACACTCTCTTCCGCTCCACCCAGAGCGGGAGGGAGGATTTACCATCCGCAAAAAAAAATGTCTTCATTGTCAGACAAGTTATCTGTGACCCAGTGGCTCAGGTACGGTACTTAAAATGGTTAACCGTATTCAGACTAGTACCGCAAAGAGTGATCGGAGGTATAAAAGAGACACATTTGGAACCAGCCTAAGCCTCATCTTAGGCTTTACCTGAGCCCAAGAGTAAATCAAAATCAAATCAAAAGTCATTTATTCAAATTAGGCTGAGAATCAGCACTTTTTGAATGTCAAAATTACAAAAGACAGTCCCCCAAAAACGCCCGCCCTTCACCACTTCCTAGTGCTATCGCTGGGAAGAAGTGGCGCAACAAACTCCCCAGCAGCACAGCTGTCTGTTCAATTTAAAAAATACTTGATTGTATACAATACTAGGTACCTATATTTAAGTCCCAGCATATGTCTCACAAATGCGCAGGAGTTTTCGCAACCCCCCAACCGACGGACTCAGCAGCACTATATCATCCGCGTAGCTGATGTTATTAATATGCACTCCCCCTATTAAGCAACTCACATTAACACTGCTGTCCCGCCGATCAGCTGGTTCATATACAGGTTGAACAAGTGGGGCGAGGTTAACCCCCCCTTCCTCACACCGCAATCCAACCCGTGCACGTTGGAATATACTCCCGCCCATTTCACACTGTTCCGCTGGTGACTGTATCAATACCTAAATATCGGCACTATCTCACGCGGCACCTGTGACTCACTGTGCAGCTTGTGCCACAACATGTCATAATTTACTAAGTCGAACGCTTCGAGAGGACTAAATAAAAATTATAACCTTGTTACCTTAACAAGACGGATTTTAAAAGGCTTTGAAGATGCGTGGCATACCTACCTGTCCGCCATTTTATTTAATTTTTTAAAATGGTGGCCATGATGACCCCTTAATAAATCAATAGCTGCCATTTTGAAAAAAAAAATGGTGGTCAGGTGGATATGCCAGGCTCTATACAAATAATCTTCGATCCCCTTTTACGTTGTTAGTAAGTTGCGAAGTTACAGATTTTGGATAGATAAAACAAGTCTTAAATATCCTGTCCTATATTTAAATCAAAGGTTTTATAACTCATAAAGGGGAAAAAAACGTAACTGCTTTCCTAAAAAAAAACTAACCAAAGAACAATAAAAGTCGACAATCATTTTCAACAGGCAGACACGTCCTTTCAACATTATCCCTTAAATACACACCAATGAGTAAATACTTTCCTACATCAATGGAGCCGACAGTGGTTGACATCTATTGACCCTTAGCCCATTCATCACACCGCCATCTGTGGGGACTATCGGGGCAAAAACAAAGGGCAATGCCAATCACGTCACGCTCGCTAAATAATCATTAGAAACCGCTGGGACTCAAAAATAAGTAGGTATCTGTCGTGGACACTCGTAGATAATGTCGATAAAGGACCGGCGGAAATTTTTTGGGAAAATTATTATGCGACAGAAGTATTGAAACAGGAAATATTTAACCTAAGTAAGAATAGGCTGTCTATGTATGTTTTTATAATTTACTAGCTTCTGTCCGCGACTACAACAAGTATACAATCAAGTATTTTTTTTAATTGAACAGACAGCTGTGCTTCTGGGGAGTTTGTTGCGCCACTTCTTCTTCCCAGCGATAGCACTAGGAAGTGGTGAAGGGTGGACGTTTTTGGGGGACTGTCCTTTGTAATTTTGACGTTCAAAAAGTGCTGATTCTCAGCCTAATTTGAATAAATGACTTTTGATTTTGATTTTTTTTGACTTCGTCCGCGTAAAATTTCTCGTTCCCTAGACAAACCGGGCAGACGATGCGGTGGCGCATTGCATCGCATCGTCTGCCCGCGCTAATACTTCGTTTTCGCTTAGCGTTATTTCTATTGTTTTTCTTTTTACTCGGCTCCTAAGGGTTTTAGTATGATGTTTATCAATAATTAGGCTAAATAATACAAAAATAAATTTTCAAATCCAACTGGTAGTTTCAGAGATTAGCGCGTCCAAACAAACTTTTCAGCTTTATTATTAGTATAGATTTGAAAAGGGTTGTAGAATCAATTTCCATTTCCCAAAACAAATATTTAATATTTTAAAAGCACGGTATACTAATATCAAGAAGAGTATCTGTAGTAAAACACTATCGTTTACGTAATTCTTTGATAACCCCCCATAACTTTCCGTAATAGAACATTCGGTATTAGACAAAGTGGAAGAGCCCAAAAATTCCACATTTTCTGTACACGACACGTTCTTCAGCACATTACCTTTCAGCCTTAAGACTTGAAGTAGACACAACATGTCTGAACATTTGTATGCATGGTGGTGAACTCTTTGCTGGCTCGAGGATCCTCTACGTTATTTTTTCTTTTACATTTTATGCCCTTAACGTTTTGACGCGCACTTTCGACTCTGCATGTATCGTCCTTAACAAGCACGGATTTCTTTTCGAATGAGAAATTCTGCTGCGTTCAAGGAATATTTTGTTTTGCTTCTACTTCTTTGAGATTTAAATAAGATGCTACTAGAGGTTTGTTTAAAAGTAGCTGTTTCTAAAGGAACATTTATGATGTTTTATGTTTACTTAAATGAGTCAAAAGTAACATTTTCTAATAACTAACATAACAGAAACGGATTTAGGGTCATGCTACGCATATACATATATGCCTACAAGTATTCATGCCATAAGCATAATCAGCCTATAATGATCCCACTGCTGGGACACAGCTCACCGAGAGGAGACTATCGGTGAGAGGGAGTGGGCCGTAATCCACCACTCGGGACCAGTGCAGGTTGACAGACTGATGTCACATGTCTTTTTTTTCAATTTTTTGTTCTAGGACATGCCGATTTCCTCACAATGTTTTCCTTCACCGCTTTTAGAGCAGTGGTGAAGAAATTAGTATTTTAAGTATTCATAATACTGTCTCAAATTGTGAACCTCTACGTAAATAACAATCTATTGTAATGTATGTCCTATTCATTAGTGGAATTAAATAACAAAACACATGAACACCACTACAGAATGTTAATCTAACAAAATTCAATACAACAACAGCTTCTAAAACTTACCATTTTCTTTTTCGTTCCCTCCATGCTGAGGATCGCGACCACATATGACACGTCTCCAAGTTATAACTAACAACTAGTCTCAACTTGTCATAGGTAGATACAGTTATAAACAACGTGCACAAACAACTAAACTAAATTAACTTTAAACATTTTATCACCCCTACTAAAAATATTTCAGCAATCCTGATTAATTTGGCGGAGTGGTAAGTTAGTTTTTGTCACAAATTAAAATTAATATCAGTTTGGGATCGCTGTCAAAGTCTCGTTAATCATGATTAAAGTTCGACATGTTATATAGATTTAGCTAACTGGATGAAGCTTTCGATCTAAATTCGTACCTATAGGTGTGATTAGTAATTGGCTAAAGCTCTGTCTGTTTGGTTTTTTTTTTCAATCGAATATTCTGGCTGTATTTGGGATTTCGCCATGTGAAAAATCATCAAAACTTATTGAAATTATCATACTATCACAAATGCGCGGTAGTTCATTATTTCTGGAAAACAATGTGTTCGAAACCCGCAGTTGCTTTAACTTCAACAAATAAAGGCCAATTCTCGTAATTTGAAACGTTCAAAATCTAATCGCAGTCACATCTCGACGACAAACAAATGTCAATAACTTGTCAAAATGTAGGCAAATTAGAGGTATTTTTGACAGATTGAGACTGAGATCAGAATGTGAACGTTCTTAAAATTACAAGAACTGCCCCTCAGTTTGCTAGTTCTTTATTCAACTAAATCCATGCTCTTACTTACTGAATACTTGTTAAAATTTTAGGAAAATCGACTACGAGTACTTTTCCAATGTTTGTAAAAATATGAGCACCTTGTATCTATCACGTAATTTATTTATCTGTCATTGCTTCTTTTTTCATTCTGTTTACTTATTGTGCTATAGTAATTTTATTCTACATAGGTATATCGTCTTCACATATACATAATTATACAAATTAATGTATACAAAACATTTTAAAAGATACACACTGTATAGTAGTAGTCTCACGAAGCGATGCACGCTTTCCTTGTGGTGACCAAGTGTACGAACACGCTGTGAATGTGTGGTGAAGACGAGTAGCGTCAGTACATATCACACACACACACTTCCGACTTCGCCATTGTCTCGGACGGTCCCGAGAGCTCTTGCGCTTACGCACACATTCTTAGCGTGTTCTTATACTTGTTAACCACAAGTAAAGCGCATGTCACTTCGTAATCGAAGTAAACACAGTAACGGTGGAGTTTCTTGCCCATTCTTCTCAATATAGTTTCGTTTTGGAAGGGGCAACTAGAATCAATTCTATTTTCTAGTAAATTTTGATATTCAAAAGTGTCTTTTATGTGTCTATTTGAAATATATTATTCGACTTTGACTCTACTAGAACTCCAAAAGTAACTAATTTAAAACTCACTTTAAAATAATAAATTATGTAAAATCATTAGAAAACTTTTTCGCTTTGAAGTCTGACACTGAAAAGTCTATCACAGTCTTTGATAGTTTTTAGTATCTCTAAGGAGAAAATACTTAATTAACTTAAATCAAACTTAAATAATATTTCAAATGCTGAGTTTACAATTCTAGTAACAGTGTTTAAATTGATTTACAGCTGGTACCTACAATGTAAATTACTTTGACGCTAATTTAAGTCACGTTTAAATTGGATTATATCTGCGGTCACCTTTACCTTCTAGTTGAGGTCGAAAAACCAACTATTTTAAATTGTTAATAACAAATAAATTATGTTTGAGTTGTGCGGATTGGCTAATGTGGTCACGACGTCTTGGACTTAATGAGAGAAGAACGTTTGAAAGATATATAGAGTCCAATTATATCCCTCCTAACCTACCTATGCGATTACTTCATCTGACTTATGCAGCTGGAAAGTTTGTTGCGCCACTTCTTCTTCCTAGCTAAAGCACAGGAATTGGTGAAGGGTGGGCGTTTTGGGGGACTGTTTTATGTAGTTTTGACGATCAGCAAGTGCTGAGTCTCAGCCTAGTTTGAATAAATTTTTAATTGATCGATTGAAAGCTAGTTATTGATACAAACGATAAGGTATATAGGTGTAAACATAAACATCAGGGCCCTATGAAACAAGTAATTTAAAAAAAATGGATTTATTTTGAAAATACTGTTATCATTCAATGCAAGAGACAGAAAAGTGTTATACCTTATTTCTGTATCTCAACAATATGTAACGACAGTAAAATTAAATTCAGGCTAAGCCATAACAATAAAACAAAACTTCAATCATCACTAAAGTCAAATCTCAATGAAGAAGTCGCCCCCAACTCACCATCTTTCTGTAACAATACGTTGAGGTATATTCACGCTAATTATAAAACACTAAGGGACGTCATTAAAACAGTACTTAAGGAGTTACGATCTCCTCTAAAAGCTTTGCTAAAGCTTTCTGTGGAGAACTGTTTATGCAGAATGTTAGGACCCGTGAAATAAAAAAGTTAAAATTATAAAGCACTCATTGTAATTAAAATGACGCTTAATAGCTTATTCGTTGAGTATTATTTTGTATTTAAGGTCCCTGAAAACGGTTCACTGTGTCATTGTGTATCTTTAGTCTTCACTGACTCCTGTCGACACTAAAACTAGCGTTATATGAGCAATAGGTAATGTAAATGTGCATTTTCCGTGTATTTTGGTACAAAGTAGATCATGCAACCGTGCGACCAATTTTTGTCATTTTAATTTTCCCATTGGAATTTTTGTGATTTACTTTTTTCGGGGGTAACTAATATATACACAAATACACATATAATAAAAATATTATAGTCCTCCAGACCGTATTTTGGCCATGGCTGCCAATCTCTACAGAGAATAGCCATAGGAGATATAATAGTGCACAAGTGTGTGCGCAAACATAGGTGCACTCTCTCTTCCTTCACTCTTATAATCCGATGGGATAGCACGCAATCCGACACGACCGAAGAGAGATCAGGGGCAGGACCAACGGCTTAACGTGTTTTCAAGGCCCCCCGTGCCTCCCGCACACATATCACACCGCCATCTTCCAAACTCCGGGGTGACGTGACTTAGATATGTAAGTCGTGTCTCCTGTGCGTGTTTTTTGGAAACATTACACAAAAACGTCAATACAAAGAGGCGTGGCCATACACATTTGTGTATAAAAACAAGATGTTTTTTTTTTCAAGCTGCTTGGAAAACATTCCCCGCGCGGGTGAAGAGGGGAAGGGTTTGTTTCATTTTAAACCACCACGCGCCCCGCACACATCTTGCATTTACCATTTTGAAAACTAATTCCAACTGACACAGGTTTTGAGTTTATATTGTCTTGTGAATAGTTGGCCCTAATCTTAAAATATTTTAATGCGCAGGAGACCGCTTTTGTATGAAAACAAATGTTTTTGTGTATGGTTTTCTGTGTAATGTTCCGAAAAAACACGCGCAGGAGACACGGCTTAAAACAATCATTTCACAAACACAAGTCATACACAAAATGAACTAAAACGAACTAAAGTACAATCTCGTTTAAACGTAAAATACGAAACCGAAATACAAGAACTATTTAGTCAGCGCTTTCCGACTGAAACTCTCCGAGACAGACCGTCAATCGTCGGTAATACGTCTCTGGCTAAATTCGCTAAATCTCTATTCTGTTCCGATTCATTTCCGTTGACTTGACCGCATTTCGACTGTAGCAGTTGAAATTTAATTTTAGATATCAAATTGAAATAAATTGATTTTGTTTAAGAGGATGTCTTTCTAGATACGTCCCTTTATTTATAGACAGCAGTAGGTGCCAGAACAATGATTTGCCTCTGTACCTAAATATTCAATATCAACAACAAGAAATATGAGATTTTTTTTCAAATCCTATTGTGTTGCACGACACGACACCTGCAAAAAATCCGTTTCATGATCACACAGACCTGAAAAATACACAAATAGTTTGAAAAAGCTGACACTAAAATCGCCACCAACTTACTGGTTAAAATATTCTATCCATAACGTCCACTTCAAAAGTCCTTTTATTTGATTCCTAAAAACGTATGCACCCGAGTTTCATGTGACATGTTGAGATAAGTCGAACCCAGATCAAATTCACACTTGATTTAATCTTGAATAAAAATTCCAATGGATTCCCTTCTACCTCATGCTTATTTAAGGTCATATTATTTTTACTCGAATGATCGTAATAACTGCCACTAGACTGTGAAAATGGAGTGCGAAATGCGAATTAATGTTAATGAAATAACAGCCGAAAATAAATTCGTGTTACTTTGATAAAATAATGTTTATTGAAAGTTGAACCTGCGCATTTTATGATTTGCGTGGTTAGTTGTAAAATTATAAATGCATTTGTGTATTGAATTAAAAACTATTCAGTTGACACTGATTTCGTAGAAGCCCTATTTAGATGCTGAACAATTTATTGATTTCACCAAGCACATTATTATGAGCTAGATAAAATTCAAAAATTGTTTTTCGATTCGTATTTATTTGTATATCGCACACACGCGGAATTTTAACTAAAATCGATAAAAACTCTCTTCGAAATGATATCCTAGCTAGCAGACGATAATATACGTTGGGATAAGCATGTATCGGTGTATTCATAATCAGGTCTTTGTTCTCGAGTTTGACAGAGTCGAGACATCCGCCACTCCGCTCGAGTTTGGCAAGAGTCTTCGTCAGCATGCGACGAATGTACGTACAGATTGGGTTTCTTAGTATCAGTTTTGGGAGGTAGGATATCAGGGTAGTTAAATATCTTAAAATTTTCAAACATGTTTCTCTATCTATTATGCTATGAATTATTGGGTGAAAACTACGTAATGTTTCTTCAACAATTTTACCGAAAATCTTTGCGACATCGAAACATTGGACAGCACAAAACACAAACATTATAATGGGCTATTAAATCACCCTTTTATCCTAATGAATAACTGATCTTTTTAATCCGAAAGAGATACTACAGTCAGTCGTAAAAACAATGATTTTCCTGAAAAGTTAATTAAATTCTTTCCAAAATAGTCTTGTCACTGAAAACTGCTCCCATATCCCCGAAGACCAAAAGTCCATCTACTATGATCGTGTATCGAGCTATCCCTCACTTTAAGGACCATCTACACACTGAGGGTGCTCGACCTTCCCCAATATAAAGGGATCTCTGTTTTAACTTCATCTTCAGGATCCTCGCCTTATTGATTACGTTCAGTCTCGCGCCGTTAATTTAGACTCGCCTAATAAATAGACTGTGAACAAGTCTAGTTTTAAATGTCAGGTATTTGCCAAGTTTTGACCTTTTAACAGTTTAACACTTACAAGACTCAGGATTTGATGTTTGTTATTAACAGTTTGTTTACATATTTTGAGAAGGCTCATTTTGTTAGTGTAAAAAAGTAAAGAGTCCTATGTACCCTGGGCGTATAATCAGCGCAAGAGATTGGAGCGAAAAAACACGAAACTCGTCACTTAACATACAAATAGTTGTATTTTAAGTGACAATTTAGTGTATTTTTATTTGGTAACGATACAATAGGTAGGTACTACTCGTATGTTAATCCTAGCTATCCTAATTTAACAAAATCCTTATCGCATTCCAAACCCGAACTTTAAACGTTGGCTCCAATTATCAACCAATCGCAATAAAACACTAACCCTTTCTCTCCAACAGTCCAACCAACAAAGTTAGATTCTTTTAACATAACAACACAGAAAAAAATACTAACGCACAAAAAAGTAATTTCGCAGTTTGGAACTCCATTCCGACGGTTGTCGGTTACAACCGGGGACAACATTTGTTCGGAGCAACAAAGTTAAATAATAATAACGCGACCAGGACGTTTTACATTACGGCAACACGAAGTTACCCGACCTGTGGTGGAATCACGTGGAACTACTAAAAGGGTTATGTTCTTGAGTAGGAAAAGGGATGGCGGATGGAGGTGATATTTATTTTAGGAAGAGAGTGGCAGAAAATGTCTTGGAATTGAACCCATTTATTGTTTCAAATAGGTTAATATATTGACGAAGAAAAGTATTTCTTCATATTCAAATAAAGGAGATAATAATAATAATCATTTATTTGCATGAAATATGGTGCTTACAGATGTCATAATACAATTCATAGTACTTCATATTTCGCCGACTAAATTCAGCATGCAAATTTTGGATGTGCGAATTGGAATTTTTTGTGTGAATTTTTGATTTTGGATTTTGTGTGTTTTGTTTTGGATGTGTTTTGTGTGTTTGTGTTTGTGGATTTTGGATTCATAGTTATTGAATGATAATTGTATTCATTAAAAATTATGTTAGAAAATGTCAATAAAAAAAGAAATTACAAATGTCATAATAAGAATACCTACAAGCCAGTCAACATTAATAAAATTACAGGAATGTCAAAATTGATTAAATTACAGAAATGTCAAAATTAGTTGAATTACAGAAATGTCAAAACTAATTAAATTAAAGGACGGTCGAAATTAATTAAATTACACTATTCATGTCTGTGCAATATTCCTATTCATATTATAATTAAAAAATTAATTAATAGACTAAAATTATTATCTTTATTGTCATTCGACAGGTGTGTTTATGGTAAAATGCTGTTCTACACCTAGGCATAGCTAAACTGGTTGGATCCCTTGAGTGTTTACCTATTTTATACATATTGTCACTATCGGCTTTACTAAATAGGTTAGGGTGTTTTTTTACGAACACTACCATATCGAGTATATCAAGCATGTTAAGCAGTTCAAGCACGCCAGTGATAACAATTTATACTCTTTTAATATGGGCCTGCACGATTCCAATGGCCCTACACCAAACACAGCTCGTAAGCACTTTTTTTGCACAATAAAAGCCGTATCTTAGCACAGATGAGACGTAACCATGATAAGCCAGTAGAGCGGCATTTATTCCAACAGTTTTCCTAAGGTTTCTCAGTGCAAATGCAAAGCTGTTTAGCCTGTTGCATATATTATCTATATGTTTCTTCCAATTGCAATTTTTATCAATCACTATGCCTAAAAATATGTATAGTCAACTTCTTCAATTTCATTACCACACCCAATAATTTTCATTGTTTTATTTGTCATTTTGTAATTACAGAAATTAATATATTTTGTTTTGGTGATGTTTACACATAAATAATTTTTTTCAAACCATTCTCGTATGCTTTCTACGGCAGTATTTATTTTAACCTCATGCTGTTCATTTTTGGTTTCGCTATTTATTGTAAGGTACCAGTGAAAGGTCATCTGCGAATAACACGCACTTATTCTGGGTTACTGTTGGCAAATCATTTACATACAGAAGACAGAGCAACGGCCCCAAAATGCTGCCTTGCGGCACGCCATATGTGTTGTTCCTGAACTGAGATTTATAATTTAACACTATTCTCTATCTTTATTAATTCCTAAAACTTCAACGCGTTGCTGTCTACTACTTAGGTAATCTTTGAGCCAATTTAACGCTTTCCCTTTTATTCCATAACTCACACTCACATTTTTTTAACAGTATGTCATGTTTTACAGAGTCAAACGCTTTGCTCATATCAAAAAATTATGCAGTGACCGGTATTCTCTTATCTGTATTCTCAGTAATTGATTTAATAAGTTGATAGCAAGCTAGTGTAGTCGACTTTCCTCTTTGGAAACCATTTTATACCGGACTTCTTATACTGTGTTTATACATAAATGAGACAATCCTATTACACATTGCTTTTTTTATAACGAGATAGTTTATAACCAGGATTAACACATAGGATATTTTATCCCGATATTCCCACGGGATTGAAACGTATGCGGGTAAAACCGCTGGATGCAGCTAGTTAATAATAAAGATCAAATTCTTAAAACTCATAAGCATTTACATGAAACTGACGGGTGTCAAGAACGCATTCTCTCGACGACCGGACTGTAGGTAGTAAATTAAATAACTTACTTCATACATATATACAAACACTAAAAGGACCCTTAGGCGTCCAATAGTACAATGATATAACTTTGGACCTTTTTCGCATCATACACCAAATCTTAAAATAAAGAATATCCAAATTTTCTCAACTTCACGTTAATGTGTAATATTCGAGTGCATTGCGGTGTAACTCATATTATGGCGTCTGAGCTTGTTTATGCATATATTACGGACGCTAAAAGGATAGCTCGAATTGGTTATAAAACATTATACGGTGTGACATGTCACCGTAAAGTTTTCCTACAGAGAAATCTTAGGTGCTAAGAGTTTTAAAGTGCACAGTTTCATGTTTGACATTTTGAATGAGGTAGAAATCTAATAAGAAAGCCTGGCAGCAAAAGATGATGAAGACTTCAAAAAGAAATACAATAAAGGTTTATAAGGAGATAAACGATAAACAGAAGTCGAGTAGGAAATAGTTATTAGGTGTGCACCAGCCCTATTCCTGACATATGTATAAGACAGCTTTTTTTATGCGATCGTGGTGCTAATTATTCAAAGGTGAAAGCAGAATTTAAAAAAAAAATTAAATAAGATAATATGTAGGTAAATCTTCTGCTTGGAAAGTTAACACCTAACTATTCAGAGATAATATACACACACATAACGGGTGGGGCATTTAAAATTTAAATCGGCTATTAAATAAAACTACTGATAATTTTTTTAAATTTCTGGTTTTACTGGAAAGGTTGAACTTTGTCATTTAAGAATGGAACACAATAACATTTATATGACTACCACGACTGGCTCGGCAGTACCCCATCCGATCAACCCAATTTTTCAGTACATTTTCGATTGTTTCGGCTTGTATCTCTTCAATGGCAACTTCGATTTCATGCTTCAATTGTCTCTGCATGGTTTGCGTAACATTTATTTATCCTTAATGGTTCCCCACATAAAATAATCCAAAGGACTCAAATCACAGCTACGAGGCGGCAAATTGACGTCAGCATTTCGGCTGATTATTCGATTTTCAAAAACAGTGCGCAAATGTTCGATGGTTACGTTGGCTGTGTGACATGTGGCCCCGTCTTGTTGAAACCAAATGTCGTCCATGTCCATTCTCTTCAAGTTTTTTAAATAAAAATTCGTTGAGTATGGCACGGTAACGCGCCGAAAATTTTCCACGTTTTCTTACAGTTTGCGTTAAAGACTCACTACTTTGGAAGTATTTTTTTAATATTTCCCAATTTTGTTCTATAGCTTATAGCATCCCATTTTGCAAATTTCCAACATAAAACTAACTTCCTGTCAACAAAATGAATGTCATTCTACCTTTCAAAGTCAAAGTAATCGGTACTTCAAATCATCAAAAATCCTAGATGGCCCACCCTTTACATAAACTCACGCTTTCTTTGGGGTAGGCAAAATTTACAAAACGCCACCCGCTACAATCCTTACATACTTCTGCTAGCTTCGTTGAAGTTTATAGATCTGGTCATACACGCACGCCATACACGCGTTGCGAGAACTACGCACCTGACCTTTTTGAAGAACGTCAACAATAAGGTCATTATTATAATAATGACCTGACCCGACCCTGACCTGACCTGGAAGGATTTATTATGTCCTTCCAGGGCCTCCTCCTCCTGAGATAAAGAAAGACAAAGAGAGGAAGGGGAGGGCGAGGGCTCAAAGATATTCTAGGGTCACACCGACGTCACGCAAAATCCTGCATCACGCAAGCAGAATTTACCGCGCAACTAGCATGTATACAAACACATCCCGACATTAACCGTCGGACAGTTGCCCACCAGCCAGACACGATACCCGTCTGGTCGGAGGTTCCTCCCTTTTCTATGGAAGATGAGTGAACTTTACACCCTGTTCCTCATACCTCTATAATATTACAAAATAATATTAATACAAGCAAATCATTATTCTAAACCAGCTAGAAGCACCGCAATCAGTTGACAGAAACAACAAAACTTCCCACTTATTGTCCCTGTATAGTAAAACAATAAATAGCTCTTGAATAATTGATACGCAACCGGTGTTCCAAGTGTTTCGTCTCAGCTTTGTTACTTATCTGTTCTTAGAGTTAGATAATTGGATCAAGATCTGTTGTTTAGAACCGTAGGATACATACACTGTTGGAAAGATCGTCGAACAAAATGCGTGACAAAACAGAGTTTGAAGGGGAATAATGGTACTTAGGTACTACTCAATACGGAATAGAATTCGCCAAATTGATAGATACCGATTTCGAAAAATAATAATATCATTGAGGTTATGATTATGCAAATTGGTTTAATCTGTGTAATAAATGCGGTACATAATTATGTTAATAGTATTCAAGACTGTAGGGGCTTGACCAACACCCGGCTTTTCGAGTTTCTTATCTATCCAATAGCTGATATCTTGTTTCTGAACACTCGGTTAATAAATAAACTTTGCTTAAATTGATAACATTGTCGAATGAATAACTGTAAACTGCTGCGAGTTTATGGAGGACTTCAAAAAACAGGTATTAGTTAACTGTAAGGTTTTATAATAGACTGTGTGCATACAAACGAGTGACACACGCCAACGAGAGAGGCAACAGAACGCCAATTCACCATGACCACTCGAAACCACGTCAACTCCTTAGCTTAACCCGCCAATCTCGCGTTTATTTCGCGCGATTTCGTTCATTGTGTCATAGAGATTAAGGTATCTGCAGCCGTCGACGAGTGTCGACGCCCCGTCGTGCCTCTCGTGGTTGTGGAGTACGATGCTCAAATACACGAGCAGTATGTTGTCGACGGCTGCAGTTGCCTCTGCCGCTGGCACGTGTCACTCGTGTGTATAAACTCTTAAAGTGTTAATGATTTAGTAATTTAATAAAACAGAAACAATATCAACGGTTACTTGTGACGTACAAAGTCAATATTTTTCATTTATTTAAAAATCTCACCGTGAAAACTTAGGTGAAGTGAACTTGAAGTGAGCTGCCAATACCCAGTATCTGGTGGAATGACGTGGCTCACTACATTCTCACTTCATGTTAGTTTTCACGGTGAGATTTAACAGAATAGATCGGCTGTTCTCAAAACAACACCAAATTGTTATTCAACCAGTAGAACCGTGTGTCCAAATACTTAGTGAAAGTTGTCTTTACGCCGGCCTATTGTAGAAGCAGTGAATTATCTCAATGAACGCTAATTAAATTTCTTTACGTCTTACTATGCGGAAGGCGCCCCACAGCGATATCGTTAATTCGCCAAACGAATTGCTTTGTTTGTTCAAGTGATCGTGCTAAGTGTGGTTTTAGTAATAGAATGCTCTTGTTAGCTATAATCGATTGTTTGTTTACGTTTTAAATTAATTGGTTATTGATCGTGTAGAGTTTTAGATTTTTGTATGCACAGCATAAAAGAGGTCAAATGCATGAACACTTGATTATACGTAACTGACTGTTGCCTGCGACTTGGTCTGCATGTGTTTTGAATATCATTATTTTTTTATTCAGGATGAAAGTGGCCTTCTCCAGGTCCCAAGTTTCTGTCTATCAAACATAAGGTTTGGTTCTGGGGCTTAATACAGACGGACAGAGTTATTTTTTTAATTAATAATATTAGTATGGATTTCATACAATTGTTTTTTCTGGATGTTTATGTATTTTGGCAGTGAGCAGTGGTGGCCTAGCTGTAACAGCGGCGACTTAAGAGTCGTAGGTTTGAACCCAGACAGGAGCTTTACTTTTGTAAATTATATCATCACCACTGCTCTCTAAACGGTGAAGGAAAACATCGTCAGGAAACCGGCAAATCCTAGAACCAAAAAATTCGAAGACAAGTGACATCTACCAACCCGCACTGAGCCCGCCTGTTGGATTACGGCCTACTCCCTCTCACAGAGAAGAGGCCTGTGTCCCAGCAGTTTGAATATTGGCTGATTATGTATGTATTTTGGACTAACCTGTAAGTTGCCTGGCATAAGTAGTGACTTTACTATCCACATAAATATTTGATAGGTCGTGTAAGTTATTTATCAGCGTGCTTTATGCTAGCTGTCTATCTAGATAGATATATTGATATTACCTACAATATAATATTACTTGATACTACACCAGCAGACTCTTCGATACTTTCCAAGCCCTAGGGAAATGAAAGCACTCCATCTTCCACACGTTTACACTATCATTAACATACAAAGTTACATAGCACTTGAATTTCAACGCGTGACGTTTTGATGTACATACAAGTAGAAAAAAACGTTAGTAAGGTACGTCTAGACGGCTGGGTTCCTTAGGGACCCTCCTTACAACGGACTAGACACTCGCAGACCCTTTGAACCGGGCATCGTATTCGCTCGTTGTCCAATATTTAGCTAATTGTACCTCATCTCCCTTGCTACATAATTAGAGGTGTAAAAAGCTGGTTTGGACCAATTACAATTGAAGGAACTTCATTGTATGGATTTATAGACGTGATGGCTAATAATACATTCACTGAAATGCTTATTCATATTAAGTGCTCTCAAAATGGTGAAGGAAAACATCGTGAGGAAACCGGCATGTCTTAGAACCAAGAACTCGACGACATGTGACATCTACCAACCCGCACTGAGCCCTTGTGGTGGATTAGGGCCCAATTTCACAGAGAGGAGGCCTGTGTCCCAGCAGTGGGACAAACATTATACACTGTTTATGCTTATGCTTATGTAATGCTTCTAAAATCCCAATGAATAGAACTAACATCGTAATATTATCTAACGATATTTCAAATACGCCTAACCAGTGGTTTTCGATTTTCACATAAGTGACTTATTAAATGTGAAAATCGAAGACAATAGGTTAGTCTCGCCCTCCATTAGACACCCGCTCAAGAGTTGAATTTCGTACATAAAATCCTTTTAGTGCAACCTCCGTCCTCTACACCCAGCGAGGAAAACATCTCGAAAACACTTCTTCTCTTTTCTGTGGTTTAAGTTTGGCATTGTGAAAAATACCTGCAAGATAGTTATAAGCATAATCAGCCTATAATGTTCCCACTGCTGGGACTCAGAGATCCTCTCTTCGAAAGAGAGTGGTCTGTAATCAACCACGCGGGCGTAGTGCGGGTTGGTAGAGGTCACATGTCTTCGAATTTTTCGTTCTAAGACATGCCGGTTTCCTCACAATGTTTTTCTTCACTGTTTTAAGAGCAGTGGTGATGAAAATATTTACACAAAGTAAAGCGTCTGCCTGTGTTCGAACTCACGACCTTCCACTCGTAGATCGGGGTCGGACCACTGCTCTAGGTGGGTACATATATAAGCTTCAAAAATATTTTTTTTCAAAAATCTTAAGATAATTCAGATCACGTGCGTACCTATTAACTAAAGATTCCCGCACCCCAGTCACGAAGTTAGCTTATAAGTCATTGCACCCCCAGGATGTAAGCCGGTTAATTGCTATTTATATACGAACATTTTTCATAAATACGCCAGATAACAATTAAGAATTAGGGATCGCGAACGTGCGATGTCCAAATATCGTCCTAAAACATTGGTAAGTAAAGTATAATATAACAATAAGAAGATAATTTTGTTTTCAATTAGATATTTAAGATAGATTTGTGTACATAAGGAATTTTTGTATACAAGTAGATCAGTTTATCGTTTATAGCCGGAAATCAATCTGGATTAACAAAGCTGCTTGCATTTCTGAAAGCTAACAACCTATGTACAGGTACATAATAACTCTAAAGCTCAATTATCTGTCTTTATAAATAGTATAATTCCGTATCTACCAATAATAAGGGTAAATATAAAATCCATTTATCTTTAATTGATTTGAAGACATCTTAGACTAAAGACTACACTTCCATTGACACTATTTTTTAAATACCAATTTAGTTTGCGAAGAAAGCTTACCCTCCATAAGTTCAGCAGTAATTTGCAACAATTCACGTTAAATCCTTTTCAGAACATGGCTATTCTTACAGAAGCACACCTTTGACCCACTTCCATAATGTCGCATTCAGTTCTCAAACTCTGAGATTAATTCTCCGCCGTGACAAGGGTTTTCATCTGGATATTTGAATGGAATACCTGGGACATTTTATTTTAGGGTTAAAGTATAAGTAATTTTGTAGAAGTAATAAAAGATTGGTTATAGTCAAAATTATGGGTACATAATATATGTAATGGAAGAGAACTGCTACTTCAGCCTATGAAATATTTAAACGAAAATTAAATTCATTGTGAACCGTTCATCGCTTTCAAAGTGAAATTCAAAATTTAAACATCGCAAATATATTTTTAGGCATAATGGAAGCGCAACACATCAAAAAACTTCTGCATAGAGCCCCCCATTACAACCTTTTTAAAAATCTGTCACGTATCCGATCTATTCCAATACACATTTCAAATCCATTCAGTATTAAAAATTGGACTGACTTTAAAATTCCATAATAGTCCTTCGTCAAACTGACATCACGAAACCGACCACCTTGAAATAGAAAAATCCTGACTCGTAAAAATCGTCATGTCACTGTGCCACAGCTTAACAAAGTTCCGACCAGAGCTAAAAGTGGATTCGCAGTACTACAAAGTTGAAGTAGGGAATTTTATCAGTGTATGTATTTTTGTTGAGATAGATTTGGTTTAAATCCCTTGGGGAGACGATTGCGGCAAGTGACGTCTTCTAATATTACCATTTAAACAAGTTTTATGGTAATCGCTGCGAGACCCGGGAGCTTATTTTCAACTGAATTTCGGGAACGTTTTTCTTTCACAAGTTTAAAGGCGAAAAGTTACAAGATTTCTGATACCGACCGTTAATAGGCTTGGATGTTGTTTTAGAATAATTTAACATTAATTAAAGAAGTTTGCCTTCAAATTCTTGATTGGTTAATGTTATCTGTTCGATTTATTTATTTAAGCGGGTAATAAAGTTGAACATTGGTTTTGAGTTGTTCTGAATAATGGGTTATGCAGACAATGGATGTAGTTCACGCATTTAATACTGGCATACAATATGTCAACTACTTTGATGAACGTATTCTATAGACGCGGAACAATGGAGGATGCAATATATCTAATGTAGGTCAGTGCTTTTAACTACGACTGATGTTACGAGGTATGTACTGAGTTTACAGTGTTCAAAGAGCTTTATTGTATTCTGTGTCGGTATAGGAAGCAACAGGAAAGGCAAAGTCTAAACTATTTTTTAAAGAACTGACTAACTTTTGTCACACAAGATGTAAACAGTGACTTCCAATTTGTAATTCAATATAATTCTCACGATCGATGCGTTCAATTAAAAACCGTTTGCTATCCATAACAATATTATGGTAAATATTTATCCTGAGATTGTATATTGTTTCATGATACCCCGTTCCAAGAAAATCCGATTAGAAAACTTTTAGGCAACATTAAAATGAAATTTTCATCGGAATTTTATTAATTTTGCGTCCGTTTTTACCGAAGTGCAGTTCTGCTTCCAAAGACTGTATTCCCTGTGGGCCTTTGTGTTCAATAGTTTCCATACGTTCTGAGGTTTACGACCACACTGCGGACCGTAAGTTTAGTAATGTATTAGGCGCAAAGCTCCTTGGGGTTCTATATAGAGATGCTTAAAACGTAATGTATAGCTTTCTTATAACGTGGAGTAGTCTTGAGAAGTGGGTTAACGGAGTAGTGTATATTTCACTGTTATGGTTTGATTGAGATTGGTGAGTAACGTTAATTAAGTTAGAACTTCAGAAAAATAAAATGGTGTTTCATTATTTTCTTTTAGCTGACTTAGCATAAAATTATATTATGTCAAATGGTATTACGCTGTCTCAAATCCAGTTACATTTTGTTTTGCTTAGATAGGGGGCACATGCCCCTCTCCGTTTAAAAATATTGATGAACATAAAGATGCATTGAAATTGAAATTGTTTACTGAAATAATTGATTTACATAAGTATTTACAAAAATAGGGCCTTAAAATAGAGGTAAGTAAGAAATAAATAGATTCTACATGAACCAGGAATAAACCTGTATCTCAGCATGCATTATTACGGATTATGAGAAGTTAGATGTTTTGCAAAACTAACAAGTTACGATAACAATAAACCGTGTAATAATTAATAAAACTTTCAAGCTATTACACGGACACAATCAAATCTCAGGATTTATAACAAACCAGTTTAACTTTTTGCTGTTACCACCAAAGTTTTTTTTGTTTTACGCCTAAAGTTTTTATTGCCCCAACGAGTTTCTTCAAGTTGAATGTGTTTTACGGGGTAACAAAGGTATCCTGCTAATCGTAGTATGGCCACAGAGCAGGTACGTATGTATGGTGTTATCAGGAGGCCCAAAAAGGCAGCTTAGTCAGAATCATATTAGGATAATATTTTGAATTACTTATATTGGAAATCGTAGAATGGTCACAAACCGACAATTCATAATTTATCTGCGTACAATTCATCGTTTGACAGTTTTGTATGGAGATTCGTAAAATGGTCCACAAATTATGCATTGCTTTATTGAGGTTTAAGGCAAATGGCATAATCATAAGGAGCAGCATATGAGTATGAGTGAGTGAGACCAGAAGGCCAATCTCGTAATTAAAAACGTTCAAAATCTAGTCGCAGTCTCATCTCGGCGACAAATAAATGTCAAAAACTTGTCAAAATATAGGGAAATTAGAGGTATTTTTGACAGATTGAGACTGAGATCAGACTGTGAACGTTCTTAAAATTACGAAAATTGCCCTCTGGTCTACAGACCTTTAACCTACAATATTTACTTCTGACAGTCAGGGTAATCAGTCTTGAAATTGCAATAATTCCCACACTTGGCGAAATTAATTTGTGGCCGGAGTATGTGTGTCTAATGAGACATCGTATCACATCGAGTATAATTATTGTAGTTACATACCTACCTACCATCATCATCCACTGCCTACCCTTTTCCACAACTATGTTGGGTTCGGCTTTCAGTGTAACCGGTCGCAGCTTAATACCTGTATTTTAAATGGAGCGACTGCCTGTCTGACCTCCACAACCCAGTTACTGGGTAATACGATACATAAGTAGGTACCTAAATTCATGACCCCCACAAAATGAAGGTTGGTCTTTCGGTATTTTCGAAATCAACGTCAAAGTGGCAATATTTTAAGAATAAGAATCTTTTATTTGCAGAATACATAAGTATACCAGTTGTGAAAGTTCATGATTTAATGTACAGTCCATATTTTGCCTGTTTAACGCATGTGCATTAATTTTACATGAATACTACTATATTACTAATAGGTAATTATTTTAATACGATATACAGAATATACATAAAAGTACGTACGTTCTAATATAATTTTTAAATTTAGATAAATAGGTTACAATATAAATATACACACATAACAAAATGATAAACCTATTTATATTATCAACTGTTAATGTAAAATCGAACAGTAGGTACGAACCATCATACATTTACTTCTTTAGCACCACTAAAACTTTAACATTACCTCTATCCTTATTAGTTTCACTCGTGCAATTAGGGGGAGTCTCCTTATAGACGTTTCTCCATTTACTCGAACGTTTCAAGTATTGCCTTGTGTTGTTAAAACCGGCGGTAATCGATTCTCTATCGAGAACATTGAGTGTTATTGAGGTGTTTCCCTTTATCCCCGTAATGGATTTTTCATTTATTCCTTTGTTTTTTTTTTGTGTCTATCTCTCGCTATGTTTGTCGTTTGCCCACCTTTGCAGTTTAGAAGCTTGGGTCTCCGGATAAGTGTATTTGCTCTTTCGTCTTCTTTCTGATGATAAATCTGGGACTACTCGCTTTGAGGGGAAGTGTTTTGTTAAGCGTTTTATAGTGTTCGGAAGTAAAATAATTTGTAGAGATCGAGACAGATGACAGACAGATTAAAAAAAGAGGAACATTTAAATGACTATACAATATATAACGCAACTAAATATTATCGATAGGTCTAAATTAATTGACTAACCAACTAATATCTATTTATTTTTAGCTGTTAATGGTCACTGCTGGGCAACGGCCTCCCTACTCTCTTTCCAACCCAATCTTTCCAGAGCTGCCAAGGACCAATCTTTGACAAAGGAGTCCAGCTCACCGCCATCTCCGTCATCCGCCACCCGCCATCTCCATCTGGGCTTAATGCGATGTCATTTACTATGGTGGGTCGAGCTAAACTAACTAAATATAAACACAAGAAACCCCTTTGTTTTTGGTCACTTAGGCGACCAAAGTACTCGTCCGCATCGCTGTCATCCGAAAAAGCATTGCCACGTTGAACGGCAATGCTAATTCTTTGGCCAAAGAAGAAGCCAGACTTCTGGCCAAGTGAAGTGTCGACTAGTCGCCGAGAGATTTCCTGAAACAGATAGATTATATTTTCAAGTTATGTTATACCTACAATATTCTAAGATAATGTTCTTCCAAGAAACCCTTTGAATATAACAATATCACAGATAGTAATTAAGACATAATTAGACAACCTGTTAAGCGTAACAGATTGTCTAATTATATCAAGCAGCTGTTTGATAATTATGACAAGACAACACTCAAGATATTACTCGTATTATGCAGGAAAGCCGAAATAATTATATGAGTATAAAATTGCAAGGTAATAACTATTTCTTATCTTGAAAACTTATACTGCTAAAATACTACTTTCTACCTACTACGTTGCTGTATCCTGCATCATCCCAGTGCTGGGCAAGGGCCATGTGAATTACAGCTCTTTCCATCCAGGGCTAATATAACAAATTAACCATACTAATAACTAAAATAATTATCCTGACCACACTACTAATAACTTTTCGTTTCTTAAGTGCCCATATAGGTTTATGGCAAATAAAATATTCTGAACTTTTTTTTTACCGGATTACTTATTTACTTGCTGCGCGCCGCGGTTTCACCCGCATAAGTTTCGATCCCGTGGGAATATCGGGATAAAGTACTGTGTTACTCCTACTCGTATGTGTTAATCTTGGTTATAAACTATCTGTGTGCCAAGTTTCATTCAAATCCGTTCAGTAGTTTTTGCGTGAAAGAGTAACAAACATCCATCCATCTATACAAACTTTCGCGTTTATAATATTAGTAGGATTTTTGTAAATTAAAATAATAAGTAAGCAAATAAAAACGTATAGGTACCTAATTAATTAATAAAAATAACAAAATTGAATCCTAACTTCACTAAAACTATACACAAACTAAAATATAGATATATAAATATACTGAACTTTTGATTCTTTTTCTATAGATACAAACCAAAATACACTCCCGCACCCCAAATCGAGTTAATAAAAGGAATGAGAGCAGAACGTCTCAGCTTAACTTTTTAAACGCTCGGCCGCGGTCCTCCCAGTGATTTATAGAGGGAAGCGACCCTATCTGAGCCCACAAACTATTTAAATTAGAATGTTGTCTCAGATAGCCATGAATGCGCCGATCTATTACCCATTGAGTTATACGCTGCAAGGAAATAGTGCTTTTGGAAAAAATCGAAGACGTTTCAGAAGGGGGAAAGAAAAGGGTGCAGTTTTATGTGGAAGTGTTTTAAAAACTATGGCAACCAGTCTTACCCAGTAACTGGGTTGGGTTAAGGAGGTCAGATAGGCGGTCACACCATGTAAAGTACTGGTACTCAACTGCATCATCCGGTAACCCCCCCCCCCCGTCCCCCCACCCCTCCCCGACACAGTTGGGTAAAAGCTAGGCGGCTGATGATGATGTGTTTAAAAAAGGAAATGTTAGTGATGCATTCGATTTAACTTAAACTTCCAAAACGGACATGGTTATGTCTTGTTTCACCACCTCCGAGAACATCTGTTAAACTTAAGAATCAGCAATGCCATCCAACGTGGTAATGTTGCCAGCCTTTTGGGCACTTATCCCATTGACAGTGATGCGGACGAATTTTTTGATGCCAATGAGCTCCTGCCTTTTTCTATATATATTTTTCGTATTATTTACTTGTATATAATTGTATATAGTATATGTTAGTGTTAGTTTGTAAGAATAGTAATTAATCTGTGTATCTATAGTAACGAATATGTATAATAAATTAACTGGCAAATAATTGTACCCATAATAGTGTGCAGTTTTATTTAGTTTAAAATTTTCTGCACTAAGTAATTTCATAATTGTGGCATAAAGTTGTCACTACATCAACTTTGCACTCCCATTGCCGTATATCTGTGACCCTTTTGTCTGTTAATTAACTTGTATGATACTCTGAGGTTTCCGCCATAACAAAGGTCCTATCCTTCTTCCCCATGGGTGTCGTAAAACACAACTTAGGAATTTGGCTAAACAAAATGTAGCAGCAGAATAAAGCGCAATTACTAAGCGAGATTAATATGACATACAACCATCTTGATCCTCCACCTATAAAAATCTCAAATAAAAATGTCTGATTTCTGAACATCTTATAAAAAAAGCTAAGCTTAAGCATACCTAATAGTTGTCTCAAAAGAGTGACGTACTTCAATATTACAAATATTAATAGTGAAATCGCTCGACTGTACCAAAAACTGAAAAACTGTTCTACCAGTTTTTCAACCCACTCACTACTTCACTACTACGAATTTTATAAAAATAATACGGCATCCAAATGCCACTGTTTATGCATATATTTTACTCAAGAACTTTAACACTTTCTAACAACAAAAATCTCTTCTTAGTACATCCAAATCTGTATCTAGGCTCTCAAAATGTACTGAACTGAAAAGTTTACGCGTTACGTAATCCTGACATGTAGGTTACGCATTATCGGCTCAGCCGTGTCACGCCAGATGACTCGACAGTTACAATATAAGCAAAACATAGAACCGCACTCACTGTCTACTTGTAGGTGTGTGGGTGCTATTATGGTAGTACCCGACTTGGTTAAGGATAAAGTTTCATTTTAAGTTTTTCGTTCGTATTATCTGTAACTATAAATAAAATTAAACGAAGTCGCTTTTCATGTCTGTCCGTGTGACCGATTCTTCATAACTGTGCGATGGACTTTTTGTTTTTACCATTATTTAAAAAAGATATCCCAGAACGTTTATATAAATTAATGTTAAGCTTAAATCAATAAAATAAAAGCCCGAAAGTGTGGTTGGTTTGACTGGTTCCCCAGTTACTGGGCACTGGGTTATGGGGGTCAGATAGGCCGTCGCTCCGTGTAAAATACTGGTACTCAGCTGCATCCGTTTAGACTGGAAGCCGACTCCAAGATAGTTGGGTAAAGACTAGGCAGATGATGATTAAGCTTAAATAAGTCTCAATGTTTTATCGGACCGGGTCGCTAGTTAGATAATATTTAATTAGCTCCACTGCAGGCCTAAGCTTTTTCTCTTTTTCACAAGCTGTTCTGAAATAAAATAGAATGATTTTGTTAATCTTAGAGTTAACATGCATACTGCTAGTACGTTCCTAATGTCGGACAAAAACGACAGCTCCAAAACGAAATGTATTTTCTTTTTCTTTAGAAAAAGATAAATGTATTTTCTTTCTTTCAAAACCACTCATTAAACGACTCAAAGCAAAATAAAAAATTGCAGTCATGTCTAATCAAGTTTCACTCAATACTAAAATTCATGTTAGACCCATCCAAATTAACATGAGTTTCGACTGGTTTTGTACCCAGAATATATGGGTACAAAACCAGTCGAAACAATATCTCTCAAGGTACTATCTCTCGACACAAGACTCGAACCCCGCCGTACGTGTTTCCCAGGGACGCAAGGAGCACGGACATAAATTCCGGGACGCAAACTGTAGCCAGCTGTTCCGCTGTTTTGGGGAAATAAATACGGATTAGACGCGCCACGGTAAAGCGGAGTACACACCGAACGTTTGAATTATTGATCGTACGGCCGTAGTAAGACAACAGTGTCTTCGATGTTCGGTCCGTGTCTGTCCGTCAATTAGTGGTGTGGCAAATTGGTGGGTTTAGTTCTTAAGAGCCGTTGTGCTCCTGGTTTTACAGTCGAAATATCAACATGCAGCAGTGCTATTCTGTAATTTCACCGTGAACCCTTAGGTCAGGTAAGCTTAAAATGAGCTGTCAATGTTGTCAATTCCTAGCATAACGTAGATTCACAGCTCCCTTCAATTTTCACGGTGAGATTTTAACAAACTGGACCGGCTGATGTTGCAGTAATAGCATATTACAGTGCTATAAACATCTTTTGACACTTGAATGACGTTGACAGGCCGCTGTTGGTACACATTTATGCAATTATTTTGATAAATGTATTGAATATACAAGATGGCGGTACAAGATTTTGTGTGCAGCTATAGGTACTTACTATGTACTACTTTACCTATTGAATGTTCTTATTTTACTGTTTTGTTGTTGGTTTTTTTTTTTTAATACACTTTGACATTAATGAATTTTATATATACTATGACATTTGCTTACTTTGTAAAGTATTCTATTATTTTAATTATTGTGAATGTGAAGACTATGTGGGTCACTTTATTTTTATTATATTTTATTTTTCTCTCTGTTCTCTTAGTTTTTGTCATGGTCTGGCAGTTTGAGTACCAAAGAAAGGACATTTGGGTAGGCTACATGAATATGTAGCCTACCCAAATGTCCTTTCTTTGGTATTGTTCGTCGAATCGTCGAGCTCCTTAAGTTTTGAGTTGAGCTGCAAGATTTCTGACAAATGCTTGCACTGACTGGACAGGTTCTCTCAATCTGTGTGGTTCTTTCCTCAAAAGACCATCTCAGACATCGACCTGCATGGTCTTCATATGATCTGACCAAGATTATGTCTGGACTTGAAAAGAGACTGTGACCTCTGAGTTTGTTTCGGCCTTTCTTCTCAGACGACCTCATCTAGTTTTAAAATATGATTGACGTGTAAAAGTGTTTGTACAAACCTACTTACAAAATAAAATCATTTATCAATTCAGTATGTAAAACTTTTATAACCAGCCCACAAACATTTTATTTTAAAAATCTTAATAATATAAGTTAGCTAAAATACGATAGTGGAAAAAAGGGATTAAAGAACTTTATTTTTGTGCATTACATAGGTTAGTGACAGAATTATATTGAAAAAAAGATTAAGGCCTAAAAAATGTATTAGAAAAATTTTGAGCTCAACCATGCTAAATACTTGACTTTTTTCAAACATGACGGCTTTTCCCGAGATATTCTATACATAAGCAAATACACAGGAGTTCACCAGTCTTACTAATATTACTCGTATAAACGTGAAAATTTATATGGATGGATGATGTTTTTTACTCTCTCACGAAAAAACTACTGAACGGATTTGGATGAAATTTGGCACACAGATGGGTTATTACCAGTATCAACATAATTATAGGACTTTTTATCTCGATATTCCCACGGGATCGAAACTTATGCGGGTGAAACCGCGGGGCGCAGCTAGTTACACATAAAGTTGATGATAGACATTTGTGACCGTGTATTCCCAGTTGTTTTGCTCAGCACCGACGACATAAGGAGACTTTTATTATTACTTAAATAGTTCGTGTTCTTACGGACTATAATACGGAATATATAAAACGGGAAGCTTAGTTGAATTACATACGTTTACTGTTTGGTGTTGCTAGCAGTTATTTTGTTGATTCATTACTTTCTTTACTCGAAACAATACACTAGTGAATACTAGTACATTCATCGAGTATTCATTAATGTTTTGGTAAGAAAACGAACTAATTTATTATTATTCCTTAACTCTCTTTTTTAGCTCTAGTCAAAGCGAAAATTGAGTTACAATTTAATGCTTAGTCTGGAATTCAACAATATTTTTAAATAGTTCTAAAAAGTGATTTAAATACGATACATATTTTTTGAAATCAATAAAAAATATCCATAACATTTATATTTTTTGTATGCTACTTACTTATTTTTTATTTCCAGCGTAAAAGCTAATAAAAGTTTTCAACGTCACGTAACCAACAGAATGGAGCTTATTTGGTCCGCTTTCACCGTGGAAGTGTTAAAATAAACTTAGTATTTGAGACATCGTAGACACGTAGAAGTGCTACGAGCTGCGCGGCTACGTGGCTACGAGATTTATTGCTACGCCGTAGCTCTATACTGAATCGAGTTAAGTATCGCTAATTGTCACAATAAAGTGTTTATTGGTGCTAAAAGTCCCATTTTCTTTGAAAGATTAAATATTCTGTAATTGCCTTTGTATTTGATCTTGGAACGTAATTGAAGTGTTCCAATTTCATTTGAGATGGAAATACAAACGTAAATTGAACATGGCCATGAAAATGAATTTTGGACACCAATTTTTAGACCTTTGCCTACTATACCTTTTTCGTTTTAGTTTTTGATCAATTATAATTATTCACTTTTCGTTTCTCCTTGCCTATAGCAATTATAATTTGTGACATTTTTTTAACATCGTAATGTCATTTGATCGATTTCGATTTTAACGATCTGTCATTTGGGTCAATGCCCGAAATTATTTAGTGGTTCGTCGGACGTTCACAAACTACTCGTACAATGCATTTACGTAACTTATATAATTATTACTTTTCAAAACAAAAAAATAGAGAAGATGCAAAATAAAAATCAACACCAAATTCTCCTATTTAAAACCAGCCCGCAAAGCGAAAGCTACTAACTCATTTCTAAAATTCACTTAACTAATTTCCTAGTAGTATAACGTAGAAGACAATGTAATTAAACTATGTTTTGGTATTCAGAGCTGTGAGTCAATTTAAAACGTTGAACCTCTTGGACACCTTGGATGCATATTAAATCAGTCGATCTTGTGGTAACACTGCTTGAAGTAAAGGACGCTGGAAATGACAACTTGTGCAGCAGATTTTAACTAAATGAAATAATCATATCATTTGTCAGAGTTTACCAAAACGATAAACTCTGACAAATGATTATTTCGTTTAGTTAAAATAAAACGACCTACGACCTTGTGAAGGCCGCAGGATCCCGTTGGATACGAGAACCGGTCGAAGTGGAGGTGCTTGGGGGATGCCTATGTCCGGCAGTGGACGTCTTTCGGCTAAAATGATGATGATGACCAAAACGATAATTGTATTTAAATCATTTACACTTTACAGAATGCATCGGGACAGATGGGCCATAGTAGTCACGCCGTGGGACACCTAGGAAACCCTGGCTTAATGGGAAAACACACAAGGATATTTGGAAAACTAAGAGACTTGGACAGCAGTAGGAAAATATAGGTGGGGAAAAAAACTCTGCAAAATAGCCCGAGCTCTTTGTGTTCATGTACCACAAACATTTTAAACCTACAATATCATTTTAAATAGGGGCAACTAGATGGACCATTGCAGCCACTATGTCACAATGTGTCGCTTGTGTCAGCTCGAATGCAGAGTTTCTAAAAAATATGAAAAATTACGACCGTTGCTTGTGACGGACACTCTTTGCTGAATTGTACCAAACGCCAGTTGTGTAGTGTGCTATCCTTTTATTTCACAGTGAAAATGTTTATTCCTACATACATTTTTTTAGAAGTAAGAATATACAATAGGTATCAACAATGTTTTAAATTTTCTGGCGAAACTACACAAAAGGAATGTAATGATTATAAAACAAAAAATAATGAACTATTTAATCATTATTTTTTAATTATTATTTTAGTAACGACTTAACCAGCGGCCGTTGACCGCCTAATTAGTCGTAATTATTTGAAATTATGAGATGGTTTTTTTTTACTTTATCCTCATTAGATTTTTATAGCTATTCCGTCTGTGATGTTTCGCTCAATAATTTTATTTACATTTCACGGCAAATCACGGCTGTCCGAAATCTTCAGTTTGTGAAGAATAAACAATGTTTCTTCTTTCTTTCTTCTTCATCTTTATCTCACTCTTCAAAAAAAAGATTTACATCTGTCTCTTCCATTGATTCACGCGCCGCTATATCGGTTGGCACATCGTCTTGCATAGCGAATGACTACAGAAATTGGCGTTGTAACAGAGCTCAGCATCCTGAGTCATAGATAAATGAGTATCAGAGGTTTTATGCTATTTGCTTAGATTTACTTTGAGTTCGATTGATTTAGGTATAAAGCACAAAGGTAGTAAGGCCGTGCGCAGACCTGAAGGCCAATTCTCGTAATTTAAAACGTTCAAAATCTAGTCTTATCTCGGCGACAAGCAAATGTCAAAAACTTGTCAAAATGTAGGGAAATTGGAAGTATTTTTTGACAAATTGAGACTGAGATCAGACTGTGAAAATTACGAGAATTGCTCCTCTGGACGAAACAGTTTTAACAATAAGATATTTTTGATGCAGTGTGTGCAATATCACTGTTTTTATAACGCGATAGACCGAAAACAGTTTCGTCTATGTCTGCAAATAAATTGCAAGTAAATGGTCTTGTTCTTTCATAAATACGTCACTACTGCCGACGATGAAAATCTACCTCCATAAACTTAACTAAATCCCCACACATAATAAATTAATCTAATAAACAAACTCAACGCTTTGTCTCAAAAAAATATAATTATTATTAACTAGACAATAAAACAACTCAAATGGTTATGATCGCAGTCACGTTATCTCCTCATTTATTTGACTACATTCAAAAGCTTTTGTACGAAACAAATCCAGAGACAAACATATGCACGATACTAATTAATGAAATACATACATACCCGCATGACAGTCTAAGTTCATGTTTACTCTGATCTCTTTGATTACTCTTAGGGTGCTCGCACAAGTTTCGAAATTCTAACAACCCCCTTTATGTGAAGGGTTAACGACCCTCTGGTTATGTGTTGAAGAGAAATTGATTTCAAAGTATAATATCTTCACGTCAGTTCGGTTCCCTTGTGGGTGGTGATGTGGCGCTGTAAGAACTTTCACAGTTTTCATCGACCAACCAATGCATTCTTTCTAGCCCTTTAATTTTTTTAAAAGAATGATCTGAAGCATTCACAACGATTCGATACGCTTTCGTACTGAATCTAACGCCATCCTATTATCAAAGGATTCCTCTTAACGCTGTTCACAAATCCAAAACCCGAACATTTTAACAGTTTCAATTAAATAAACGACTGTTATTCTTCCAACAGCTAATTGCTATCGGGGGCAAGGCAATCAAATCAGGTAACCGAAAATGTGTCATTTTCGATACGGAAACCCGCCGAATAGCTATGCTAGCTACTAATGTTTAACAATTCAGAGTTTTGTGTTGTCCAAGTATCCAAAAACCTCTATAAATTGACATAACAACGATTTTTAACCAACAAACTTAAACTCAAAGAATTCTTAAAACATTTGATATCAAAACTAAAACCACTTAACACTATGTGCATACTGCGTATGTACCTACTTCAAAAAATAACGGGGAAGTATTTTGAAGCAACATCAAAGCCCTAATTTGTCTAATCCCATGTGTAACAAAAGTTTAATACCCTTTAATGAAGTTAACCAACAATTTAAAGAGCTCAACGGCGTTTCGCTTGCGGTTAATTATTTATTTAACGTTGAATTTACTTTATTTTTGAGTCGCAATACATTAAACATTTTGGTTTGTACTTTGAACTCGAAACTTTGTAGTTATGTAGATATTATTATTAATAACGCCACGTGTAGTGATAAGTCTGTGTTAATTTGCCTTATTAACAAAATAATCTTCGTCCCAGATCAATCTATATTTATTCGAGACAAATTATTAACCAAAAACGTAACTTAATTAATCGCGATAATCACGATTATTATAGTAATTCCTCCCACGAAATGTAACTTGTGAGTTAGAATAAAGACTTAGATGCCGTATAAGGCAACATGGCACAAGGCAACTAACATTAGCAGGAACCGTAAATGATCTAAGCAACTGTAGGTATTCATTAAAGTCTTAAGTAAACTACGCGACACAAAGTTCCTGTCAGTCACCGAACAGAGGTAAGTTCCCTGAGCAATTTGTGGCTTCCAACTTGTCTGCCATGCTGTGTCTAGTAAGGAGTCCACTAACTTTGCTATACCAGCTTTACGGTTTAGTAGGGACGCTAAGAATTTATTGGTTTGGACGGAATTGGACTTGGAAAATTTGCTGAGCTAGATTGGAAAGAATAAACATCGTGTTTATATTTGAAAGTAGAAAAGCTTCAGTGGACGCGGAAGAGTGTATTGATTGTATTTTGTTTTTTTCTCTTCGTTGGATAAGTAGTTTCTTTGCAAGATGAAATTCAAATAAATTCTTCGGGGCGCTCAGCGATTATTGAATGCTTGGTATTTTTGTTGGTGGCCCATATCTTTACTGTGGGCTAGTTATGTCATCCATGAAAGATCAAACCAAACTCAAGGATCCAAATATTTGCAAACTAACCAAAATACCCGGCAAAAGGCAAAAAAAGGTGAATAAACCTCGCAAAGTTCTAGTCAATTTGTGAGGGAGATAAAGTTTTAGGATATATTTCCTTCAAGGATAACATATGGAGTCCCTACAATGCAAGCTATACACTTGTGTAAGCTTCTTTAATGCGGTCCCCGGTACGCTGGGTTGAGAAAATAAGACACCCCGTAGCGGTTACGTAACTAAGTAAATCCCGACTGGATGTCTACTATTGGGATTTTTATTTCAAGAGACACAGTCAAGGGTCTGTGAATACGTTGTAAATGTTATAGGATTACTTACGAATAGAAAAACATATTGTTTGGCGTATTTTCTGGAAATCGGCACTGAGGCCCCGATAATATATTTATTATATTTCTTCGAAATTGAATTACTTGCTGACCAACAATTTCTGAATTCCTGGAATTCTGTATGTGGAGGAACCGTCCTCTACATAAAGAATTCCAGGAATTCGGAAATAGTTGGACTTTTTATAACTTACGTCATACGAAATACGTAAATGTTCGTGTATTCAGTGAAATATACTTTATATTATTATGTTAAAACAAAGGTTTATATTACGGTGGATAATATAAAAGAGAATAAACAGAAGCCGTAGTTATAAATGACGTAATATTCGCGAATAATAACGAGATGTTTTGTCAATCAGTCAACGGGTTAACATTGCACAACATATTTTCACACAGTCTGTTTTTAAATAATGTATATTCCTGAAAAATATTATAGTCATCGCTGATCGAAACAACTTTCATAATCTCAGATAATTTACATTCCATCTCAAAAGTCATTAATTTTCCACCAAACATTTTAGGACCATAATCAACCACACTTGGAACATAGGTATCCATCAAAACACCACGTTAAATTACAGAGCACTATTAAAGGGACCACGCATAAAAGTTATGATGGTGCCCATCGTCCAGGGATCATAATAACCCCTTTCTCCCCCGGTCCATTTTAACGACTTGTATAAGATGTGCAGCTGAGACACTATGTAATATTTTTCATTGCAAAGTCAAGGGGAAGTTGGGCAACTTTGTACTCCGGTTTTACCAAGGGTAAAATATTTTTGCTCCGAAATTGCATTATTTTTGCAGTGGCTTTAATATGGAAGAATGTTGTTGGTTTTTACTTAAACTTTATAGACTGCATGTACTTTTTTATGGGAACTGGTAAGGAGTAGTTTTTGCCTGTAAATTACGATGGCATAACTTCACAATACCACGGCTAACTCAAAGGGATGGGCAGTAAGTACACCCACATTTCGCCAGTTATGTTTAAGCGCAAATCCAGACTCCATTCAGCTACTGAGAAATTGCTGATGGAAAAACCCAAAAACACTTTTCCCGACCCAAAACCACTTAAAAACATATTTATTATGATATCCCCACTTAAGAGCGTTGACAACGTACGGCATTTCATACAAACTTTCAAGTCCCTGTTTTTCGAAATGCATGAACCGATTTTAATGAAACTTCATACGCATAAGCGGGAAACATAGGTCTAAAAAGTTAGTTAAGAACATTTTCGAAATGTCTTATTTCAAAAAAGATAATTGGAAATCTCTGTTTCTATGGAAAATTTACATGTAACACTATTTTTCGAAAATGTTCTGAATTAACTTTTTAGACCAATATATCCTGCTTATGCGTAGGAAGTTTCATTAAAATCGGTTCATGCATTTCGAAAAACAAGGACTTGAAAGTTTGTATGAAATGCCGTATATTGTCAACGCTATTAAGTTTAACGGACTCCTTTCAGCGTGGTTATTGCGTAACACACTATCAGTAGGAATATCTTTCATTTTGGCAGTTCAACCATATTAATTGCATTATTTACTTTGTTGAGCTGACAATTTTTTCGAACATAATATTATTATGAAGTAATGGATTAACAATGTGCTTCAAAATGTTTCAGATTGTGATTTATAGAGTACACAATTGTGGTACAGATTTAAAGATGAAAGATACTTAAGACGGACGCAACAATGGATCTGAAAAACGTTTCGCTATTTCTCCTACCTGTGACGCAATCTAGGTCCACCAGTAGCACTTCCATCTTCTATATCAATGAGGAGGTTACCTCCTCTCATAACTCCATATAGAAACTATGAAACTATGAACAAAACTATTCATAAATAAACATGACACATCTTTTCTACCAACAATAACACATGACATAACTTTTATTTAAACACCACATCTTAAAACTCAGTGGGGCGTGAAATCTAGCGATATCATACAATATCATACAGTATTGTGGCAATATCTAAAGTAATAAGTTTTCGAGCACGTTTTATATTGCCCGTATGCAGAGATGCTACTCTATTTGTGTCACTTAGGAAACTGACGTACCGAGTAGCGGGTTGATCTTAGAAATATTATGATGTGGATGTGGTGTTTTGTGTCGCCTCTTTACTAAGATGGCGAAAGATGCCATGTTCGCTACGTTAGAAAAGACGGTTCCCTATCAATTTGCATAAAATTATAAGACCTAATATAACTTGTCATACTTTTTTTTTCCTAATTATATTTCCGCATAATATTATTTACGCATAATAGCTTACGCATAAAGTTTTAAGCATAATTTTTGTAATCATAATAATGATTATGCATAACATTCTAAAGCATAAATTTATTTACGCACAATGATATTAAATAAGCATAATAATTAACTCCTAATATGTTTGACTTACATTTTTGTGCAATTTTGCTCTAATGAAATTTGTTGGCACTTTACATTGTAGGTAGAACAAATATTTTTTTTAAGTGGACGGTATCATAAAACTATTGTGTCACTTAGCGTATTATTGCAAAGTTGTAATTTAATCCTTTAAAAAAACTTCAATATTCTGTAATGAATAAGTAAATATCAGGAAACATCATACTGTTATAACCTCATCTAACCCAAATGATTCACCAACAATAAAGGGGATCTGGCGCTCGGCGGCCGCTGCCACGGCACGCTCGCTTCGCTCGCTCGACTTCGCGCGTTAATTTTTTTTTTGTCGCTGAGCAATGCATTACGCATCCTCGCTCGCGGGTGACGAGACGGGGTATGTGGGACTCCTGTCGGAATGACACCGACAGTATACCCACTAAAACTCAGCGGTGTTCCCACATCGCCGTGATGGGAGGCCCATGGGAAACTGGCTCAGCCTTTACTTCCACAACCCTCTCGGCGCATGCCCGCCTGGCTGGCAGGCCCCACATGCCCCTCAGGCTGGCGGGCTACGGGAAGGTGAGGATCGTCCTCCCGCGCTTGCTCCCCCGCCTCCTTCTGGGACATGACGTGTTCGCAGAAGGAGGCGAATGCCGCCCAGGACCTCTCATCCCCAGCATGGCGTTAACCAAACCTGGGTGTGAGAGGTCCGGTCCGATCACCGCAACGAGACTGCGGCGCGGCTCGGACCACGACGGGCACACCTCGAGGGTGTGCTGCGCCGCGTCCTCCGCCGCGCCACAATCGTGGGATGACGGCGTCTCCTCCCGTCCGATTCGGGTACGATCCGAAACAACCGTGTCCGGACAGCACCTGCACCAGACGGAAGGAGAGGAACCCATGCGACCGCTCGAGCCAGTCTCGCAGGACCGGCCCAATCGCGTCGACGGTTCGGCGGCCGAAGGCTGCGGTGGCGAGGTCCCTCGTCCAATGGATCCCCCCAAGTTAAGAAGCAGCCACGACAGCGCGCCCGTGGCCTTCAGCAGGCGCGACGACTGCCTGACTCTCTGAAACTCCCCCCCGGGCGGTGCGGGCGGTGAAGAGAGTGTCATCCGCGTAGCAAACGACACGCGTGCCTCGGACGAGAGTTCCCCGCAGGATTACTGTTCTAACCTAACCTAACCCATATGATACAATAACAGTAGTAAATATCAGGAAACATTATACCTAATAATTGTATGCCGAAATACTATTATGCTAATTGTCATTAGGCCTAGTAACATCATGCGAATTAAATTTATGCCAAAACAAATAAGCCTTCAACATAATTATGCCAACATAAACTGTATGCCAAAAAAAAAAAATTGGCAAAGTATTATTATGGCAAAACAAAGTATATACCAAAATCGTTATGCCAAAGTATATTAGGAAAAAGAATATTATGCGAAAAGAAGAGATCTCAGAAAATACTGTACAAATAAAATGAAATGAAATTTTTCTGTAAATAGGATATCGGAATCATTCACATGTCATTTTAAAATAAAAGGAAAAAGCTAGATGTAGTCGACATTTCCTATTTGATTGGGAAGAAATGGCGAAACAAACTCAAGGTTCAAAATCTCTTTTTAAGTCCAGGCATAATCTTGGTTAGATCATGTGAGGACCATGTAGATTAGTGTCTGAAATAGTATTTTAACATCTCCAACACTGTTTAATTTGTATGTGAATAGGCTGATTGTGGCGCTTAGCAGTCAGCATGTCGGCTATCACATTGACGGTACCTGTGTCAATAATCTAAGCTATGCTGACGACATGGTGCTGCTGAGCGCTTCGGTCTGCGGCTTGAGGAAGCTATTGCGGATATGTGAGGAGTATGCTTGTGGTCACGGTTTATCGTATAATGTAAAGAAGAGCCAACGTGTGATCTTCGAGACCGCTAGTGCAAAATGTCCGGGGAGCATACCTCCAGTAAGTCTCAATGGGGTACCTTTGCACAGGGTGGATCAGTTTACATACTTGGGGCATATTTTGACTGTCGATCTCAAGGATCATGCAGACATGGAACGGGAGCGGACGGCGTTGTCTATTAGAGCGAACATGATCGCCCACAGATTTGCGCGGTGCTCAGATGAGGCGAAGGTTACGCTCTTTAGAGCGCACTGTACATCGCTGTAAGTCTGTGGGCTCACTACTACAGCGGTATTTATTAAATCACAGAGAGGGAATCGTCTTATACGGCTCAGAGGGTTCACGTACTCTGAACAGCCCTCTAAAACTACCAAGCGACAGTTCTACCCACTTATCACATAGAAGATACGGCGCCATCTGCGTCCAGTACAATAACGCGTTTAGGGCGGTGATGGGACTACCCCGATGCAGTGCCTCGGGTATGTTCGCAGAAACGCGCACCGACTGCTTCCATGCGACCATGTGCAAGCGCGCCGCGTCCTTGGTGCGCAGGGTACGGGTTAGCCCCAAAATCGTACTCATGATGATTGCGGGAAGGATGCCCCTTCATCCGGCATTGTTCCAGCAGACATGTTGCTGTAGCAGTGTCGGAGAGAAGGTATTGATTTTATTTTGTGATTATTTATTGATTTTATTTTGGGATTATGTATTAATTTTATTTTGTGAGTATTTATGGATTTTATTTTGTGATTATGTATTAATTAATTCTTATTTCTACATTAATTTTATTGTTTTGATTATTTATTTTAATTTGATTTCATTTAATTCGATTTATTCTGTTTCCGTTTAATTTGATTTGTAATGATTTTATTTAATTTGATTTTTAACTGATTTTATTTGATGTGAGTTACGTGTCCTATGAATGGGTGTTATTTACCTGAAATAAATAAATGTATTATTATATTATATTTTAAGGAAAGAACCACACATATTTTGACTGAGTCCAGTCAGTACAAACATTTTTCAGTAGTCGTGGAGCTCAACTCAAAACTTAAGGAGCTCAACACAATATAATTTTTAATAGTGTATATTTGGACTGAAAAGTGATCCAGATAGTCTACATAATCAGCTTACAATGTTCCCACTGCACAGTGCTACAATTTTCACACAGGCCACCTCTCTTTGAGAGGGAGTGGGCTGTACTCAACCACGTTGGCCTAATTCTGGTGATGTGACATTTCTTAGAATTTTTGGTTCTAGGAGATGCCGGTTTCCTCACGATGTTTTCTTTCACCATTTTGAGAGCAGTGGGCTCAAATAATTTACACAAAGTAAAGCGCCTAGTTGGGTTCGAATCTACGACCTACAATTCTTAAATCGCGATGGTTTCTACTTAGCCAGCACGGCTCTCTTGGCCGCCACTGCTCTACAAATATTAATTTTATTATTTCGCTAATATTACTTTTCTAGCACATTCACCGCTTCCTAGCTTCATTCTAATCGAGTCCCGCGGCAACGGTGGAAGGGTAATTACAGTTCAACTTAAACCTGCTCCATTTTAACAGGTAACACTTCTAGGTCAGCTATTATTAGGTTAACCGGGTGGCTTTTACACATAATGACGACATTTTCACTTTACTGTCGGTTTCAGAATGTTAATATTAAAAAGAGGTATTTATGAGTTTGTATGTCCCCTACATACAAACTCATAAATACCTCTTTTTAATATTAACATTTTCGGAGCTACTGCTTCGATTCCGAAAATTATTTTACTAATGGGAAGCTGCAGTATTGCCGAGAGTCATAAGATATATCTTATGTTAAAACAAGAAAATTTACGAGGACAAAATCGCGGGCAGAAGCTAGTTCAGCCAATCAATCAATCAACTCAGCCTATCGCAGTCCACTGCTAGACATAGGCCTCTTTCAGGCTGCGCCACAACTCCCTGTCCTCCACCGTCCGCATCCAGTCTGTCCCAAACAACTTTTAAGGTCGTCGGTCTATCTAGCTGCGAGGCGTGCCACGATCGGTCTGTCTATCTATACGCGATCTCCACTCTAGGACTCGTCTGCTCCACCGGCAGTTAGTACAGTCGCAGTAGTATAATAATAGAGATACCTACCCCTCGACATGAAGTTCAGATGAAAAACTGTCCCGAGATTTTAACTACCCTAAACACTCTATCTATACGGTTCCACAGGAAAAATGTTACTGCAAAACAGTGTCCTTATTCTCTTTCAATCTCGTAATTCACCACTCGCGAGAAACAATAGACAGAGCACACCCTTCCAAATCATTGAGGAAAACCCAGCTTTCTTAATGTAGACAAGGGAAAATTGAATAAGTTATGCGACACTGTTATAAAAAATATAGTTGATAAAACTAAAGTAATCTATGCACCCCAAAAAACGCAAAGGCTTTCACAGTCCACTACAAGTTGACATAATAGTGATTTGTGGTCTAAGTTGTCCCAACCTCCCCGCTCTCCCGCTGACACCCAAGAGAAATAACTTGACTCGTACTTTCTTAACGAAATGATTGCCTACGTGTACGTTGTTAGCCCTATTTATTTTGGGGTGGGTTTTATTTACCCTCTCTCCCCGGTGGATAATTCAGTTTCTAAGAATTCCGTATCGACCAACTGGGACGCATAAAGTATTTTTGCTTTCACAGGGAAGATCTTCCTCAGTAACTATTTACTTTATTTTGTCTTAGGGCATCGGAAACGGTTGTTCATTTTTTTTTTAATTGACATTATAATATGATGCATGAACACATGTTTTAACGGTTGTTATGACTTTTATTATAATGTTTTTAACTAATCGCAGAGCGAATTGTAGGTCGGTTCGAACCTAGGCAGTCGTTTTACTTTATGTAAATCATTTCTTAAAGTATCTCAATCATTTTTTTAAAGAGACGGACTCTGTGTTTGTTTCGGCCTTTCTTCTCAGACTAGTCAGATAGGAAATGCAGACCTCATCTAGTTTTTAAAATATGATTGACATGTAAAAGTGTTTGTACAAACCTACTTACAAAATAAAATCATTTATATTTACTAGGTTTTACCCACGATTTCGACCGCGTGGAGGTCGATAATCATCCCACAGAAACACACTATCGGGATAAAAGTATCCTGTGTTAAATCCAGGTTATAAACTAACCTTGGGCCAAATTTCGTCTAAGGGCTGATTTTTAAATCATCTGATAACTTTATTCGAGAAATAATTTGACGTTTGACAGTTAGTACAGACGCCAGCACATCAAGCTACTACAATCTATCAAATGTCCTTAATATATTTTCAACTTTATCGCTAAAGCATTAAGGTTCAATGTTGATTGGGAAAATTTGACAGTTTCGGGTAGCTTGACCTGCTGGCGTCTGTACATACAAAAACTGTCAAACGTCAATTTTATTCCTCGAATAAAGTTATCTGGCGATGGAGAAATCCACCCTTAATCGACGAACTTATGATTAAAAAAATACTATTGTGAATATTCATGCAAGCCTAGTACTTTTTGTTAGGTTACTGATCAAAAATTGTGCACAGCTGCGTGTCGTGAACCGAATACCGCCATGTATGCATCAACGTACTACCGAGATAAAACGTATTGTGGCGTAGATAAAATGTTATGTACACATAGTGTTAGTATTAAAGTATATATAAATAAATGTTAATAAAAAATTGTATACGCGGATGGACTAGCAAACCATGCCTGTTAGTAGTGACCAAACCGGGCAGCCGCCTGACCGCTCCATTGTTTAGCGCGCGAGGTGGGGGGCTCGCATTCCGGAGCCGCGCCCGCGCATCAGTGCCGGCCGGTGGCCCGCCAGTCGGCCTATCGCCTTTCGCATGATCGCTGTATCGATCCGCTATCACGCTTACGCTAACCTTATAATAATTAGCTGTGCTTTTTTATCTGTCTACTCCATCTATCTACCTAGTGCTACTCTTCATTCTTACTGTGCTGTGGACTCTAATCTGTGTACCTACTGTCTAAACTCTTATCGCTATTTCCAATAAACTATAAACTTTGTTGTGTCAGTGTACAAACTTTTATTTATCTCCGCACACACGCATACCTCAAGAAAAAGCGCTAAAGTATCCCATGTCCTAACCCAGGTCAAGGTCTATCCATGAGCCAAATTTCATGCAAATCGATTCAGCCGCTTCAGCGTAACAAACAAACAAACTCACGTTCGCATTTACAATATTAAAGGTGAATTTCACCAAATACCTAGAATAAGTCCATGAGAATAAATTTTGTATTTTTGACAGTTTTTCCATACTGTAAGACGTCATTTTTATGGTATTGGTAAAATCAGCCCTAAATAAATAAGGATTAGGACAAGTTAGGATAATTGGGATTTCCTGTTTAGGCACTGTTAGATATTTCATTTTGATATAATAATATTAGAATATTGTTTGTTGGATAGTGACATCCGTCACATTTCAGAAGTACCTAATTTGACTAGATATTGTGTTTACAAAAAACAACAGTCTTAACTTGTAAAAAATACTTAAATGTTATTACTATAAATGATTAAGTAATATTTGATTATACTTGTATTTGAGTATATCTTAGATTTTATATTGCTATTTTAATATAATAGGTTGTTTCAAATGATTGGCACAATACTGTCAGTTGATGTTGATATACTTTTTGATGTCTAAGAACTAAGAATCAACTCTTATTAAATTGATTAATTACCTTATAATGTTTTAAAATGGTTTCACTATATAAGATTTGTTTATTACTAATTGTGTGAGAAGATATTAAGCCAAAATATATGATGATCTGTGATTGTGTCAAAATGGCGGTAGATGTTTGACGTAAAAGACGTTGGTAGTGTATAAAAAGGATTGTAACAACGTTATCGAGTCAGTTGCTTAGTAGATGTTCAGTTGGTTGGTTCTAGTGCCGTTATTATGTGGAATAGATCGACCAGGTGTCACGTAAGTTAAGTAATTTGATATTATACTTTAATTATTGCTTATTATGGCTATGTTGTTCTGTAAATCATATTATGGCCAATATTCCTAACTAATGTTATTATGTTACTTTTATTTTGAATTCTCTTGGACCGTTGTCCAAGAGATAGAATGAATTGTTTTTAGAAATAACGATAATTTATGACAACGTAAGAAATGTATTGATAGAATACTTAAATACTGTTTCCATGGAGTTTCTTGTCCTTCTTCTCCATGATGACCTAGTTTTACGAACGGACGACTAGTTTTCTGATTAATTACTGACAAGCCTAAATTCAAATAAATGCTTAGCCTTGTCTGTCTGTGCTTTACTTCATAAAACCCTTTCCCTACAAACTATATTCAATAATAACCTTCATACACAGTAAATAACTAACTAGTAACCATTTTCCTATTCAAAGCTTGTTATTTGGCTATTATATACATACATTTACTTCTAGTATATAACGAATAATCTAACAAGTGCAACAATACTAAGTGCCAATCTGCGTACCCACAAAAACATAAAAAATAGTCCTGATTTTCAAAACACAAACTAACACAATCTAGAATCAAAATTGTGTGTTTTTATAGTTCCGTACCGTCCGTCTGTTAAGACCCTTTTTCTCAAGAACGCGTGGAGTTATCAAGTTGAAATTAATATCAAATGCAATCCCTTGATGCAGAGATAAAATCAAACTTCTAAGTCAATGCAATCAAAAGAAGCGGTCGTTTATGTTCCACTTATGCCGCATATTTTGAGACTCTAAAGGGAATTAAAACCTATAGGGTAATTCCCGTGGACCTAGAATCATGAAATTTGGCAAGAAGCAATGTCGTGTAGCACAGATAAAGGAAGAAATCTGAAATCACTGGAAAAATATTCGAGAAACGATTCTCGTGATAAATTATTTACATACCTACAAATTTGTACGGAACTTCGCACTCGCACTTGACCGGTTTTGTTTTTTAATGCTAACGCAACTCCAGCCCCAAGATAAGGGCGCTGGCGCCGTGGCACCGCCTAGTTTGAGTACCATTGTTTATCTGACTACGCCGCGTCGGCTTCATGAAAAGGTACGTTGAATTTTTAAAGTAGGTACCCTAAGACTGGGGATTGTTAAATAATAGTTTAACCATAAACCATTTTGGTAAAAGTGACGCAACTTTATTTATTTATTTAAACTTTTCGCACAAAAAGGTACAAAGGTTGACTTAATGCCTACTAGTAGTGCTAGTAAAAAGCGTAATAATATAATTTCAAACCTTTTTTATTACTGGCAAAGATTCTGATCATTATGATTTTTAGATTAGGGTCTACGTGCAATAATATTATTACATTTCGAATAAAGGTATTATTACTACTTAAACCGACTAAAAAAACAGGTAAGAAAGAAAGAAAATAAAGAAATTTCTTTTTTTTTTTAATCAGGTTACGCGTTCATACACTTGTGCTTAACATACAATGTGGAGTGCAAATAAATACCTAATAATTGATACTTAACAATATCGTAACAAACAAATAAGAGGAAAACTAACTATCCACCAGTTTTGTTTTCAGGACACTCAGATCCGTCAACACATATAAGCTTACGATGTAAAAGGGCTGATTTTTCAATCGACAGACAATTTTTATTCGTGGATTGAAATTGACGTATACAGTTTTTGTAGGAAATAACTGCCAAAATGTTTAAAATTGTTCCTCGAATAAAATTAATTATTAATTAATATTTTTTTAATTATATTTTATTTAATATCCTACTTATCATTAATGTGAGAGTTTGGGTTTTATTTCTCAATCACGTTTTAACAGGAATTTATCGCGAGCACGCTTCATACAAGGAGTTTCGTCATACATAAAAAAACGACATTTAAAACTTCTTACTGCAACTACCAAACGAAATGATAATCACCGTTATTCTAATGCAATTATCCGATTTATTCCGGTCGGATCCCCTGGTCAGCCGATCGATTCTGTAAAAATCTCACCGTGTAAGTTAGGTGAAGTGAGCTTAGAGTGAGCTGTCAATAAGTGTCAATCCCTAGCATTAGTTGGAATGACAGCTCACTCCAAGCTCACTTCACATAAGTTTTCACGGTGAGATGGTTACAGAATCGCACTGCTGATCCCCTGCTGGTTGTTATTATGTTTTAATTTCTGTCTGATCCACTATAAACTTTGCAACCTCAGGTATGATCAACATACAGAACCTAAACGTCTTATATTAATTCGTCTAATTATCACACTATAAACTATGTCACACTAATGCATCATCACATTATCAAACTGTCACGGCCTAATCGTGTGAATTATTACCAAGATACTAACTTAGTAATAGTAACATTAGATAATATAATATGAAGAGACAATATCGTGAATTTAAACAAAGTATCTATAAGTAGTAGTTATTTATTATTATCGTCCCACTGCAGGGCAAAGGCATCCCTACTCTCTATCCATCTCTCTCGATCCAGAGCTGCCGAGGACCAATCTTTATGAAAGGAGTCCAGCTCATCCCGCCATCTCCATCTGAGCCTGTATTAGTTATGCTAGTACTTAAATGTTTCGTGGCAAAATACTTAGGTACCTACTACCAGCAGCTAGCCTCTGAAAATTATGCTTCAGATGACTACCTATTGCACAACATATAACGCATGTTTAAAGAAACTTAACGCTGTCCTTAAAATATCGCTTTTAGCACAATGTAATAAAGCTCCAGCGATAAGACCGCCCATTGTGTCACCCTATGTAAAATTTCTACGTTTATATATAGAATTCGTATGGTGTACTTATTAAAGAGTATTCTCATCTATTCTATTCTATATTTACTTTCACAACACCAACAAGCAAACACAATAATCACATAACCAATGCAAATAACAACTTGCTCATTATTACCTGTGATGATAAACTTAACATTCAGCTTATAAGATCCAAATAAAACCCCACTTGCACTGTCACAGCCATATCTCAACATCTGACAACGAACAATGCACAGTAACAGATCAAATATGACTGATAATCGGCCCACACTGAGATTAGCAAACATGGCCGCTATTCCACACCGTATGGACACAGCACTCGACTTCTTCTATCGGAAATCCACAGAGTTCACGCATCAGGGACACTTGAGTGTCAGGCAATATTGACCGGCGTCACTGATTCTACTGGTTTAGGTACTGAGTTATCTGTGATTTTTATTGATGTATCTGTAGATGTTGAGTTAGATTCTTTTAAACATTGTGAGTAAAATGCTTTAAAAGGACGGTAAAAATTGACTGCCATGTGATTGGAAATAAAAATATTTGGGCTCTGTTTTCACGATGAATAATTATGACAGTTCGACATGTCAATGTTCAGCCGTCAGTTACGAGATATCTGAAAAATCTGCCATAAGTCGCAAAAAATATATCGGTCAAACGATCACCTCCTGAGTTGATACACATATTTTGTGCTCGTTTTACTGCTTTTTAATTGCTGCTCGCAAAACAACCTCCAAATTCGTGATTTATTTTTCAAAGACGGCTTTTAAGACTTGCAAAGTTTGTGGTTTGTTGTGGTAAACGCGAGATTTCAAGAAGACTCAAAGGAAGATTAGTCTGACGTCGTCAGATTGACCGATCGACGTCGGTCGATCTGGCGATCTGGCCGACCAGTTCAAATCGCCAAAATGGGAGTTGACAAGGCCACGACACGAAATTGGTGTTTCGAAACTTCAATCGTTGCATGTGCTGTATGACTGTGCGTATCGCGCCAGTGTATTGTCAACTAATTCTCTATCTATCTACAACATATGACCAATCACAATGCAATTATAACGCCATTACAAAAAATATGGCACATTCTCATTATGACATTACTTTTGCCTCAACTTGTAATCCTTTCGGCCGTTTGGCACGCCGCTGGACCTTATCTTAGTGAGTTTAATAAAGATGCAAGACGTGACGATAGGACACCTCCTGTCGTCACGTCTACTATATCCATACTACTATATCATATACTAGCAACTCTAGCAAGTATTGTAAATTTTCTACAGCAGTAGATACCGATAAAGTATTAAAAATGTAGATTTTATTTTCTTAGCGATAAATAAAGAAAAAAATATCTTCAAGTTATATTTAGCAAGGTTTAATTCGGTTAAGTTATAAACGCTCCCAGGATAACGAGGGTAACGAGGGAGGGGGGGGCGGTTATCTACGAATATGGAACCGCTTTTGTGTAGATAAACAGTTTTGCTTAATTGGATCTAAACTTAGTGATAAATTACTACCATTGTATCTACCGTGTCACTAACGAGATCCATGGAAACTGAGTCACTGTGCTTGTTCCTATACGAGAAATAACTTTGAACAAATAGCAGAGCTCTATCGTGGTCTGATATAAAAGTGAATTTAATAAATTATTCCTGTTTCTTTGTAGCAAAGAGAAAGTAATTGAACTCGGCAACAAAAATAGCCTGTCAGAAAAAGCCGAGAAAAATTAGAATGAAGATGTCAAAACAATCTATGAACTCTGTACACAGTCACACACAGTCAGCACAGTCCACTGCTGGACATAGGCCTCTATCGTCCGCCTTCCGCATCCAGTCTGTCCCAGCCACCTTTAAAGGTCGTCGGTCCATCTGCTGTCTCCTATTTATTTTCAAATGACCTTTTCATCTCCTGACCTTTAAAACTCAACTACACACCTTGCCTTATCGATATTAGCATATAATAAAGGCGACGTAACCATATTATGATTCTCGTAAAATGTACGTCTATCGCCATAATTGTCCATTAGTTTGCGAAGCAGCCAATTACGCGTCCATTAGGCGCGAATCTCTCTAATAGCAATTTCGCCGTAGAAACTTAAGAGGCGTCGCTGTGGCACTGTGACTGAGATGTCAGTAAGGAAACTTTGAAAAACTTTGAGTTTGAATTGAACCAGTATATTTCAGCAATTATAGATAAAATATTATATATATTGTCTCCCTCAGCTTGTTTTCCGTTGCAACTTACAACCAGTACGTCTATTATTTGGATATTATAATCATATTTAGTATGGCTTAGAATTTAATTAATTTAGATATATAGTATTTTTATATTACAATGCGACTCTGTGAATGTGTGAGGAGCTCTCGATACTCTCCGAGAAAATGGCGAAGTTGGAAGTGTTGTGTGTGTTATATGCTGTCACTACTCGCCTTCACACACACATTCAGAGCGTGTTTATACACTTGGTATCCACAAGTAGAGCGCGCGTCACTTAGTGAGTTAAAAATTCTGTGCCTCTAAATATTATAAGATGGGCAAGCTTAATAAAGTGGAATTGATTTACTGTCAAGCATTTCACTATGGCTGAAATCAAATTAAGAGAGTATCGTATAATGAAACAAGTGACGACCTAGATAACATACTTTTATCATGAAGACATAGGGTAGTTACAATCAGAAGAAGATTATATTATTTCAATGGCATCATCACACTGATATTATACATACTTGTGTTATATAGGTCAATGCGACATCATGATAAGAAAAGTTGGGCCAAAGTGAGAAATGAAAAAACAAAATTAAAGTTGTTATCCTAGGCCTTCCCTCCAAGACAGACAAATTCTAAAGTAAGAAAGTGCTTTTTATTTAGAATTTGCTGAGAAATTCGAGCACAAAAGTTTATTCATCGAATCAAATGATTGAATCTCTTATTATCCTATCTTATAATGTACTTCAATTTAAAATACAGGGCCCCCTGTATTTTAAATTGAAGTATGTGTGCATTATTATTAATTACCTCAATGCATTTTTCAGAGGGGCTTGTGGCTAAGTAATAACAGCCGCACGGGTCGATCGATCAGGTTAAGCTACGCTTGCCACGGTTGGTCCGTGGATGGGTGACCATTTTCACATACCAAGTCCCCTCCGTGCCTCGGAAAGCACGTTAAGCCGTTGGTCCCGGCTGTCATTCGTGGATCTTTGACAGTCGTTACGGGTCGTCAGTAGCCCGAAAGTCTGACAACAAGTCTTACCAAGGGGTATCGTATTACCCAGTAACTGGGTTGTGGAGGTCAGACAGGCAGTCGCTTCATGTAAAATACTGCTATTCAGCTGCATCCGGTTAGACTGGAAGCCGACCCCAACATAGTTGAGAAAAGGCTAGGCAGATGATATTACCTCAATGCATTTTTCACAAACACTTTTCAGAAGTAAACTAACAACCCGTTGCATAATGAATCATGATAAACGAACGATGCAAGTTTGAATGTAACGGTCGCGACGCCATATTGTTTTAAACTCAAAATCCATTCCCGTCAACCGAACAATCCAGTTATGCAATTGTTTAATTGGTTAACAACCGAAGGAACATTAGAATAAAGTTGCATTGATTCGACAGTGTTGAAATTCAATTTCAATTTTCCTAAATGTTTGCTGTGATAATTGGGGTTTGTAAGTTTGAATGTTTGGGATTTCATTTAATAATTTGCGCTGTTCAAACGAGGTTTATGTATGTTTAGGAATATTTTGGAAGTCCAACTATTACCTAAAGTCTCGGGCATTGTTTTGGTGTTCAAAATATTGAATGATTTGTAGGTAAAAATAAGCTTATAATATAGCTCGTAACATAATGAATTTTAAAAACTGTACTGTAAACATAGCCCGTTATAGGTACATATAATGAAAAGGTAGTTTTCATTATTAGACTACACAAGCAGTCTTAAATCAATTAATATGATTAGAACGACAAAAATCTTGTCCGAATCCTAATCCAGAACTGAAAACAACTCGAGATTTTTTAAGCCAACAAGTATTTAACGTAGAATAGAATAGAATTTTATTTTTCAAATATGGGTAATACATAATAGTTCTTAAGGTTACATTTAGCTCAGCCACATTTTACCACGTACTGACACTAGTCCCATATACACAGCAAAAGCAAGACAATATCCAACCATGGCCAACCCTTGAAGTTTTAATGACAGTATACGTTCATATACTCAAGGTCGTCAGGACAAGTTAGGCACTAAACCCTTGGTCCCGTTAGCTCAATTATTGTCTGTTGAATGTTTGATATCCGTACCGCGAACAGCTTTTAAGAACTTTATCACGTCACGGGAAGCGGTTGATCCTAATATAATACTGTGGAAGTGAATTACTATATATAGATGTTACATAATGGCTTTTTATATAATGTAATATCGCTGACCAAGAAGCGATGCAGGTTGCAACACCTGGGAACTAGAAGCGACCACTATGCTAGGAGTATAAAAGCGATTGTAATCTTTAATGAAAAGGTGTTCTAGAGATCCTATATCATACAATATTCTGTCCACTTAACTGATGTCTCATACTTATATTAGACATTCCATACCTTCCACTGATCAATAAACAACAGAACTGCGGGCTAGTTGCGTAACACACTATCAGTAGCAATTTTTGGGTTTCATTATGACAGTTCAACAACATTCATTGCGTTATTTACGTTGTTGAGCAGATACATTTTTCGATCATATTGAGCAATGGATTAGCAATATCCTTCAAAATGATTCAGATTGAGATTAGATTGACTGTGTGTTTCGCAATTAGGGTGCTGCTTCATATCTTGTACTAGCTTCTGCCCGCGACTTCGTCCGCGTGAAATTTCTTGTTCCCCCGACCCAGCCCGTCGCACCGCATGGCCTGACCATGCTATTAATTTGTTTTCGAGTAGCGTTTTTTCTAACTTTTTTTTCTTTGTGCTCGGCTCCTAAGGGTCCTAGCGTGATGATAGCCTTCCTCAAGAATTGGGCTATCTAATGCAAAAATATTTTTTCAAATCCGACCCGGCCGGTCGGATTTGAAAAAATATTTTTGCATTAGATTCCGGAGATTACCCCCTACAAATAAACGTACAAACAAATTTTACATCATCATCATCTGCCTAGCCTTTTCCCAACTATGTTGGGGTCGGCTTCCAGTCTAACCGGATGCAGCTGCATACCAGTATTTTTTTTTTTTTTTTATATCTTTATTAATTATTAGGGACTTTTATACAATTGTACATGTCAGTCCCATCGGACCTTATAACTTAATAATATTAACAATAAACTAACCTATCGGACCTTATAACGTAAAACGTAACAATACAAACTTAACTAAACTATAAGCAGCTCCGGAGTTAGGTGTCGACAAAATATGATGGAACATACAAACATCGTTCATATTTATCTTGAGCTCTCTAACTAGATCTTCTCTTGCAGACTGAAATCTGACACACTCCGTCAATAAATGTACAACATCTTCCAGTGTGCCACACACCTCACAATTTGGTGAATCAATTTTTTTCATTAAAAATCCAAAATTATTGAGCGGCATGTGTCCAGATCTCAGTCTGTGAGCTGTTACTATATTTTTCCTGCTTAGCCTAGAGTTACAAAACCACGGTATATGAGGAGGCTCCGAAACTATAGACCTGTACCAAATGCCTTTATCTTTCGATCTTTGATTAAAATACTCTTTCCAAACTTCTTGACATTTATGTTTATACCTAGGAAATATTTCTGTATAATTTGTTCCAATGTTTTTTTCTCTTCCGCCAACAATACCCAACTTTGCTAAACGGTCAGCCTCCTCATTACCCTTTATACCTATATGTGAGGGAACCCATTGCAACTTCAGATCTATATCTCTTTCAGATAGATAGTGTATTTTAGATAGAATTTCATAAGCTATCGGTGCACCTCTGTAACCAGAGGCGCATCGAGCTATATGATGTAGTGCACTTTTGCTATCTACACAAATTACTGTTTTTCTATTATTTCCGAGGGTTGCAATATACGTAAGTGCTTCTGAAATTGCAAAGAGCTCCAAAGACATAACTGACACATAATTAATTATTTTAAAGCAGGTATTTGTATTCTCCGAATTAAAAGGATCATAGTAAGCAGCTCCATTACCATTAGCGCTCTTAGACCCATCAGTATATATTTTGTAATAATTTAGATATTTATCCGATATTTCTCTCAAAGTTTCTGCTTTAATTGAATTGACATCATACGTCTTTTTAGGTTTTATAATTGAGTCCAAATTAATCTTTATTATATTTTGGATGTTAATCCTAGTTACCCATACATCCAATAAGAACATTTCTAAAATCGGAGATGAACTTATACTTTCTTCCCTAACCTCTTCAAAAACAATAATAAGTAGTGGAAGCTTTTTATTTGTCCAATATCTGCTGTGCCTAAGAGCACTAAGCTCTGATAGCTGTTTTATTACTATATTATCGGATATGGAATACGACTTTAAACAATATTTGAATGCTAACCATCTTCTCCTAACGTGCAGTGGAGGCACACAGAGCTCGCACTCCATAACGTGTATCGGTGTGCTTCTTATAAAACCCCCTATTACTCTTAAAGCCTGATTTTGGATTTTTTCTAGTTTATATATATTTGTTTTGGCACTATTGTCATATAAGAAGCACCCGTAGTCAAGCCTACTTCTAATTAAAGCTATATAGAGCCTACGAAGATGAATTTGATGGACACCCCAAGAGGGACTCGTAAGAATTTTAAGTAAATTGAGAAGCCTCTGAATTTTTTCGATTAGTTCGTTAATTTGTTTACCCCAGCGTAATGTCTTATCTAGCCAAACGCCTAAATATTTATAAAGACACACGTTGTTAAGTTCACTATTATTTATTAGAAGTTGTATTTGCTGTTGCCTAAATCCCCTACTAAAAACACAATATTTCGATTTACTTATGGAAAGTTCCAGTCCTAATTCGTCCAATAAAACTGTAAAAGTATTTAAAGCATTTTGAATTTTTTTCTGACCCTCTGTGATATCCTTACAAGTAAAATACAATACGAAGTCATCTGCGTACTGGCATGAATACACATCAACAATATCTCGACAAAACTTATAAGTGGCTATATTGAAAAGTAACGGAGAGATGGGATCACCTTGGGCTAAGCCATTTCGTGCGTATCTGACCATATCGATTGCAGACTCATCAGCAACTTTAAGATGACGTTCGCTAAGAAAGTTCCACAAATATTGGCAAATATTTTTACCAACACCCAAGCTATCAAGAACCTGCAGTAATTTATCTATTAATATATTATTATACGCACCTTTGATATCAAGAAAACAAGCAAGAGTTGAAAGATTCTTTGAAAAGCCTATCTGAATTTGAGTCACTAAACGCGTAAGACAATCATAGCTAGATTGTCCTCTCCTAAAACCGGCTGTATTTGGCGACAGAATTTGATTCTTCTCCACATACCATTCGAGTCTTTTATTAATCATAGAATGAAAAATTTTGCATGTACACGACATCAATGAAATAGGTCTTGGTTTGCTGTTAACATTCGAGCCAGCACCCGACCTTAGTATGGGTATAACTCTAATATCACGCCACTGCGATGGAAAATTACCGAAATTTAATATAATATTATAGATTTTGAGTAAGAACAATTTACCAAGAGGTGGTAGATGTAAAATCATGGAATACGTTATCTTGTCTTCGCCTGGAGCAGTATCCTTTTTCTTTATACAATTATTCAGCTCTTGTAACGTAAACTCAGATTCGAGCAACACATGTCTAGATGAAAAGATAGGTTTTAGTGAAACGACATAATCTGGTGCAAGATCACATAACAATTCTCTCTTTAGCTCCTGAGGACACTGAATATTAGATTTCTTATAACCCTTCACCCATCGTAGTCGACGCCACATGTCTGAAGCTGAAACTTTGTAATCAATATCTTCACACAATTTCTTATGATCATTAGATCTCGCTTTTTGAATAGCCTGTTTAGCCTTCAAAGTTTTTCCTTCAAGTGACGCAAGGTTCCTTGGTGTTGGATTCCCTCTAAATTTTTTGAGTGCCAGTCGACGCTCTGCAACCAATCTAGATATATCTGGACCCCAATATCCCTTCGGCTTAAACTTATTATTTGGTATATTACAAAATTTTATAAGTGGAATATTCTCATCGGCTGCTCTATTTATTTGACCGGTGAAATAATCGTACAAAACCTGAACATCACCGTCCACATCGGAATGAGAAAAACTATCGAGAAGACTTTTTCTGTATCCAGTCCAGTTGGCTAATTTGTAGTTGCGTTTTTTATCGAAGTAAACATCCTCGAAGTAATTTACTTTAAATTTAATGAATAAATGATCACTACCTAAGTTTTCGTTCATGACATTCCAGTCAAAATTAATAGCGATATCTACAGATGCGAATGTAACATCGGGTGAAGAAGATTGCAAGATATTATTGACTAATTTAATCCTAGTGGGCTGTCCAGTATTCAGAGATGTAAAACCAAATTCTAGTGCTGACTCAAAAATTTGTTTACCTCTATTATCATTTTTATACGACCAATTTGTGTGATGAGCATTAAGATCTCCAGCTATTAAACAATTATTTGGAAACAAAGAAAAAATTCTATCCCAATCTGATTGTGTAGTATGAACGGAACTAGGACAATAAATTAAAATGATATATTTAATATAGCCACAATTATTAAGTTTCATACATAATATCTCGATGCCCGGATTATTTGAATTTACCTGTAATTCCTGTACATTTAATGAATTATGAGCTACAATAGCAACCCCAACATACGAATCCTCTCTATCTTTTCTATAAATATTGTAGGGATAAGTACTAACATAGACCTCTTCTCTCAGCCAAGTTTCGCTAATTAATGCTACATGTATTTTTTCTTGCAACAGTAAACATTTGAATTCCTCTAATTTGGGTTTCAAACTCTGTGCGTTCCACTGCATTATATTTAAATTTATATTTTTACGTAAACAAGCCATCTTTAAACACAGAAACAATTGTATTATAAACATCTCCTTCTTTAAGTAATCTCCAAACTAACTGAAAACATTGTTCAAATATAAAATTACACACTAATTTAACTTTGACATCGAAGCTACAATCAGACAAACAAACTTCTTTTACTTTATGAAATAATATTTTAAAGTCTACATTACGCTTTGTGGGTTTTTCCTTGCTTTCTTGTTGTAGATGGGATTCCTCTTCATTATCAATTGTAAAATTACGACTCTGATCTGACTTTTTTTTCTTTTTCTTTTGTTTTCTTACAGATTTACCCAGAATGAGTGAATCTGCCGATTCTTCTACACTTTCCTCTCTGTCTTCGCTATTATTCATTTGTTCACTTCTTTCCGGAATTTGTTTCTCTGGACGAGTTCTTGTGATTAAGATATCCCTATACGAAGTCTTATCACTATTTAAATAATTTGATTCATTATGCGTTAGTTTCTCTATAGTTTGATGTTCAACTGGTGCTTTTCTTTCATCTAAATATGTGGACAGGGCTTTTCGGTATGTAGTATTCTTCTCACACATTATTTCTCGTATTTTCTTTTCTTTGATAAACATAGGACATGACTTTTCTAATGCCATATGTGGCATCTTACAATTTATACATTTGTAGTTTGTAGTGTCACAATTGCTATGATTTTCCCCACATTTTGGACAGCGTATTATTTTTGTTGGACATGACTTTATTAAATGCCCAAAACGCCAGCAACCCGAGCATTGCGTAACTGGAAACATATATGGTTCCACTTTAAACCGACACCCATACATAGACACATATGGGGGTAAAGTGGAACCTTTAAAACATAGTCGTACTGTCTCGCTATCCACCCATTCTCTAGACATCCCGAGGCGTTTTAATCTTCTCATACTGACCACTTCATATTCACTTTCTAGGCTCTGCTGTATTTCTTCTATATTTATGTTTAAGTCTATCTGTTTAACAACTCCATACGATAAATTGACTTCATTTGCAAATTGGCACCTGTACCCCATATCTAGAAACTTTTGACACTTTACCATTTTTTCAGCATTCTCTCTGTCTTCAAATTCTAAAATTACCTTGTATGCGCTTTTATAGTGTATTTTGTTTATGTTTATGATATTTTCTAACTTTAGTAACTTAGCTAAACCAAATTGTTTTGGCAATACTGTATCTTTTCCCGTAATGCTCACGACATTACCCTGTGATTGTGCACTTCTTTCACCACTCATACTCGTATCAGATTTCCTAGATAATCTTCTTGCTAGCTTTTTGCTTCCTCTTCTAACGGTTATAAATCCATCTTCGTCTTCTATAATCTCCTCACTATCCTCTCTAACTCTTTTCTCTGAGACTCTCTGAATCTCAATCGGAGTACTACAGCTCCTCTCCATTACGCTTGGATTAACTTGTTGCTCACTTTCTTTTAATATTTCCTCCTCTATAATATCACTCCCATTGGATTCACAACCGAAATCCGTCACTTTATCCATTATCAGTAAACATTTGGATAATACGATAATACGTGGGTGGATGAAAAAAAAGTTAAGAACAGAAATATTAACTATTTATAATGCGTGCGCTCGCCTCGGCTCTTCGCGCGGCACTGATACCAGTATTTTACATGAAGCAACTGCCTATCTGACCTCCACAACCCAGTTACTGGGTAATACTGACGACCCGTAACGACTGTAAAAGATCCAAGAATGACAGCTGGGGCCAACGGCTTAACGTGCTTTCCGAGGCACGGAGGGGTCTTGGTATGTGAAAATGGTCACCCATCCACGGACCAACCGCGGAAATAAACAAAAAATAAAAACAAATTTTACATAATTATATTACCTTAATTAATTTTACCTTTCTTTTTCTTTATAGCATTTTTAGTATAGAAGTATAGATTGGAGTGAGATATACGAAGAAATCTACCTGCCTTAGATTGTTAACTAGTAACTCAGGTAAATTCACTTACTATAAGAGGCAACACGAACTTTTATCCTAACTAAAGGAGTACCCAACCGATAATTTACCAGAACATTAGCCAATAGGCGTCAATACAAATAAATAGTCTCGAAACACATTAGCAAGCTAAGTGCACAACTCCATTATGTGCCTTACGTTAGGCTGTCATATCCTTTTGACCTATTTCTGCGATGTAACTGAATTATGTATACTTTACGTACTCTGTTAGTTTATGAGAACAACTTTTGGGCGTCACAATTTCTGAGTTCAGGAGTTTCAATTTAATTTTGGGTTTTGTTGTGTTCAAACAAATCGATTGTTGGCGCACTGCTGAAACAGCGTGTTCCTCTTTATTTCTACGACTTTTAACGCTTGGACAGCCAAGGTCACTACGTGCTGAGTCTGCCAACATTATGACCTTTTCTTTTCACTATTAGTGCTCATACAGCGTGGCGCTTTAATTGCGACATTAATTTAACACACGTATACGGTTTCGCGTTTTAGTTTTATGAATATATTTTAATTTAATTAAACATTAATATTTATTTATTTACTAACAATTTTCTAAAATAGCATCTCAGAGCCACCTGACTTAAAGAACTAAAGCGCAGGGGTCATTTGCCGGGGTCACGGATCATAACATCGCATCAATGTAATTAAAACAAATACCGTGCAAAGAGAAGGCGAATTGAAGGAAAGAGAGAGAGCCCTATGTCGGCGAGCGGCGCAGGTGGAAGTTTTCAAGATTTTTTTTTGTATGTTGTGATAATTTTTATGATTACTGGCCACTAGCCCTACCCGTGTGTTAAATTAACGTCACCATTGTAACTCCACGTTGTATACACGAGCGGAACATTGCCCACGGCAGAGACAACTGCAGCTACACTAGTCGGCGTCAGCCGTAGAAACGTCGAAAGCCGTATTTGAGCACCGTACTCAAATATACGAGCGGCACGTTGAAGACGGCTGCAATTGCCTCTGCTATTTTACACGTACCGCTTGTGTGTATGAACACTTAGGTACACCTTTTGGAAAGTGATGCATATATATCATTACCTTTTTTTAAACATGATTCAAGTTGCCACCTGTACGAAGACATGTCAGCCAAGTTGGGTTCCAGTGCGAAAATGACATACATACATACTGATAAAGTCGAACATGAAACATATGCTGCAAAGAATAACTCCTTCCTATAAAAACTTTCACCAATCCCATTTCAAATTCTATTTAAAGAAGGATTATTTTAACATTGAAAAGAATTCACTGGCCGTCAATTACTGTTATTCCGTCGGTTTCGGTCCATATTGGATTCAATCTAACTGTCACCAGCTGATTGAAAGCCCTGTCTGTCCATGTGAAAACCCCTGCAAATATTTTTTATGCTATGTAGATGGTGTGCCCGGGACGGATAGCGTGGTCGCTTGTTTGAAATGGTTTGCCAACCTTTGTGACAGTTAGGATTTTTGCGTTGAAAAGAACATTTTTAATGGTTGTTTTTCCACTAACAATGCGGGTTGGGTTAACTACTATAAATTATGTGAATACTAAAAATAAATTATTTGAAAGGAATAATTTGTGTCATTTCTTTTACGGCAATCTACAGTAAAAATATGTTTTGTTTATATTCATACAATAAGTGGGAAAATGAGAATGGTTAAATTGGAAGAATTTATTTCAATTTTAAGCCAATTCAAAAACACAGACGAGCCCCAATTTTTCAATTCCCTGAGGGGCAATTTTGTCAACATTTTCCATTTACTTCAACAAGGCCGATTTGTTTGCAAAAAAAGTCGATATGAAAGCTTGGGTAAACATAATTAATTGATGTTTGACCTTTCCTTCATTTAAATTCAAAAATATAATAAGAGTCAGTTGTGGTTAAATATGGAATTGTTACTTGGTAGGTTTGCATAGGAAAACAAAGGATCAAACGGATTTTTTTAATGTTAACATTTTGACCTATATACACGACTGTATTGAACAATTTATTTTATAATTTCAACGTTACTTTATTAATAAAAACAGTAGGTGAATAAAGCTATTGTAACCTAGGCATGTAACGTTTTGCTTTTATTTCCACCTATTGTCCTCAAATGAAAAGCAGGTATCATATGTGCTTTTTTATGGAACCAGGAACCGACCAATATATCTATGAATATTATTTCACTTTGTTTGAATTATTCCGTAAAATACCTTGAAAGCTTACCAAACAGACCGTCAGACTAAATGTCAGGTAGGTATCTAACTGTTAGTCATAAGCATTGAACGAAAACGTTGACTTCTCATAGTACAAGGTATGTAAACAAATATGTAAAAGTTTGTAGCTTAACAAACACCATTTTACCTTCACCCATCTTAGCTCCAACCAAGAAGAAAACCACTCATATAGAACTAAATACAACTTGGAAAATATAAGATGGAGACAGGACTTCGGCCGCACCTCCCTAGGGCTCCAAACTTTTGCAGATCCCGATGATATCAAACCGTTTATTCCTCCAGGAGTATCGACCTCGGGAAAAAAAAGGATCCGAAGTCACCCTTTGTAATCAAACTTTTCTAATGTTTTTTTTTCTTAGTCCTAAAGTGGATGTTTTTGAAAGTTTGGTTATAAAAACGATACTAGTTTAAAAAGTAGTTTTGTTATACGAATTGGTTATTTGGATTGGTTTACCTTTATTTCAAGAAGTATGTAATATTATGAAGATGCATTTAGTTTACATTGAGAACCGAGGCGAAATTAATCAGGAAAAAAAAATTTTTTACTGCCTGTAAGGTTGTACGTTTTACCTATATTATTTATTTATTAAAAACTTTATGTACAAGTAAAAAATACTGTACAAAGGCGGTCTTAATGCCTGAGGCATTCTCTACCAGTTAACCTTAGGGTGATTCAGAGACAAAACATGGCAGGTGCAACATACGGAATGAATAGCTAGGAAATGACTACAAAAGATTAAAATAAATACTAATACATAGATACATACATATAAACAAAATGAAGTGTCGGGAGGAAAAATGGTCGGTAGAGGACAAAACGAATCCAGCAAATGAGAGCTGAGAAGCAACACGTCACTACTATATCCAAGCTTAATCCACAAACAGATATTATGTACATCACTGTTATAGTTAATATAGCACCTACCTATTCGTTTCAACATCCGGCTACTGCTTATCTAATTAGTGAAATTTGTTTAAAATTACTTTCTTAATAATTTTTGATGACGATAATTGGTACAAATTAAGACATTACCCGCAATTACAGAGGAATTTTCTCTGGGTTCCGTGCATCGTATAATTAGTTTTGCCAATATGAACGTGCGCGAGCACCATTCTAATTGCGCAATATACGATAAAAGGGAGACGTCACGGGCCATTGTTGTGGTAATATTTCATTAAATATAGGTATCTATAGCTCCTTGGTTTCTACAATATTTCAACAGACTGCAGATTCATTACAGTTGATGTTTAGTTGCATTTACTGATGTGATAATACGCCATTTCTTTTCTTTCAGTGAGCGTTGCAAAGGTTAATTACTAAAAGGAGGGCCAGTCACATTCTCCTCTATAATAAATCAAATAATCCAGATGATATGGCTAGAAATGTTGGCTTCAGAATCACAATCTTGAAGTAAACAACAAAAAAACTAAAATCATACAATTTAAACCCTACCAAAAACAAAAAAATATTTTTATATTTTTTAAGTTATTTTTTTGTTTTTAAGTTAAGTTGAAGAATTCAAATTTTTAGGTATTAATTTAGACTCTCATTTAAATTGGAAAAATCATGTCGAAAAGACTAAAACAAAACTGTCACAATTTTCATATGGACGTGCTAAAATCAAATACAAAAATTCACTGTGCCCTCTCTGCATAGGTACTACGCATTTGCCTACGCGTGGCTACGCTACGGTATCATCATGTGGGGACACAGTGTAGATGCGAGTGATTTATTTATTGCACAAAAGAAATGTATGCGAATATTATTCCAAATAAAACCTAGAGACAGCTGCAAACCCCACTTTATAAAAGAAAAAATGTTAACTCTGCCCTCCATTTATATATTAGAAATAGCCACTTTTGTTAAAAATAACCTAAACTTGTTTAATTTTAACAAGAACGAGCGCCGCAAAAGCTAGTTAACTCTACCAGCACCTAGCTACAAATGTAGAAAAATATCCCAGAACACCGAAGCATACAAATATACAACAAATTACCTGAAAATATACGATCCACGAAAACCACATGCATATTTAAAGCTAGGCTAAAGGCATTGCTCTTAAAAAAATGTTACTACAGCATACAGGAATTTATGGAAGACAAAATGCTAAAATAGTGTTCAAATATATATCTGTGTGTTAATAATAATATATAATCTTTTTATTTACAAAGCTAGATATAAGTTTAAATTATATTATACTTTAATTGTGAAAGTTCCTAATATTAGATAATGGATACTCACTACAATACTGTTAGTTTTAAGTTATCATGCTGCGCCCTAACAGGGTTATGCACTCACTAGTTTAAGCCTAGCGTGTAACTATGGTTGTGTACATTGTGCATTAAACAAATAAATAAATCGGGTGACTACCGAGACGCCGACTAATAGAGAAGTATAGAAGAAGAATACATGGTATGCCGACCCCAAATTAATAGGATATAGGCATATATTCTAGGCAACATCACTCTTATTGCGTAACACAATGTAAATCTCAATCTGGATCATTTTGAAGTATATTGCTAATCCCTTGCTTCATATGTTTGAAAAATGTGTCTACTCAGCAAGATAAATAACGCAATGAATGTTGTCGAACTGTCAAATTGAAACCCATTGCTGCCGCCATGGGATCTGGAGCCGCCATGGGATCTGGAGCCGCCATGGGATCTGGAGGCGATAGTCCTCACGCGCCTGCATAACTGGCGCGCGGAGGCACTATGCCGGGGGGAAACTCTGCACCCGCGGCAAATCGCTGCGGAGCGGACGGACCTCCGGCGCGATCTCATGGCGGAATGGAAGGCGCGACTATCGCAACCCAGCGCAGGGCACGCCACGATAGTGGCGATAAGACCCCTCTTTGAGGAGTGGCTAGAGAGGCGTCACGGCGTTCTCACGTACCGCCTGACGCAGGTCCTCTCCGGACACGGATGTTTCGGGAGGTTCCTGCACATCATCAGGCGGGAAGAGACGCCCGGGTGTCACCACTGCCAGGATCGCCCAGAGGACACGGTGGAGCATACGGTGGAGGTCTGCCCTGCTTGGGCGGAGCCCCGCCGTGTCCTCGTAGAGGCGATCGGTAACGGCGGCGACCTCTCGCGTCCGGCCCTGGTGCAAGCCATGGTCCGGGGCGAGAGGGAGTGGGAGGCAGTCACCTCCTTCTGCGAAGCAGTCATGCTAGCGTAGGAGGTGGCGGGGAGGCTGAGGGAGAGAACCTCACGCCTCAGCCGCCGCGGGAGACGCTCCGGGCGTCGGGAGCCGCGTGACGACTCCCGGCCACCGTAGGCGCGGGCCTGCGGGCGGTGAGTAATGGGTAGCTCACCGTCCGATCAGGACCAGGCCCGTGCCGGACGGCGCGTTGTGTTCCACGTCCGCCTCAAAGAGATGTCAGCAGAGGACGGGGCCCCACAGGGCCGAAGCCTGCCGGGGCGGCGGGATTTTCCGAAAGGTTAACCGCTGCCCTGGAACAGAAAGGGCTAAGGACGGAACACGGGTGGGTTTTAGTCAGTAAAAGTCTGACACTCCCTTCCGCTCCACCCAGAGCGGGAGGGGTCATTTGATGATTTCCCATCCACAAAAAAAAAAAAAAAAAAAAAACTATTGCTACTACGTTACGCAATTACTCCGCTGAATCATGATGAATCCACTATTACCTACTATTTAACAAGCGAGGTGTGCGTGCATGTTCTCTATATTATCCAATGATAGTATGATGAGTAGCCCCTATTTTCTCAAATGTTGCATCAACGGCTACCTACTTAAGTCACACCCCACTACACAAAACACCGTGTAACCAAAAAGCTAAATATTTCTTCAGAGTGTAACTCATACCTCCTTATTTCAACATCCCGAAGGAAGTTATACATCCAAGCAGACGCCTGTAACGTAAATAAATCTTGTAAGATACAAGCGACAAGCGTTCTTGCACGGTCTAACTGAAAATCAACATTGGCGCGACCCTTGTTTGTCCATTAGCTTGCCGCTAACTGGGCAAATAAGAAAAGAATGGCCGAGAAACGTTGACAATGTTTGTTAGCATTTTGATAAAATTTCCTTCCTTAGGTACCTACTTTGTTTTTGGTGTCTAGTCGACAAATAATAATGACATGAGGTCTAAAAAACGTCCTGTTAAAAAATGCTTGGAGACTAGTAGGCATTGTTGTAACAAAAGGCTAGAGAGACTTTCCAGAAAATATTTTTTTTTTATTTTAGTATCGCCTTTAACTCCTTCGTTTAAAAATAGAAAAAAATACAAATTCACTTATAGAGAAACATAACTAGGTTTTAACAATGTTGTCAAACAATATCACTTAGGGATCCATGTGCCTACCTATGTTTATTACTTTTTTTGCTGAATATATTGACCAACTCAATAATTAGCAGTATTTTTCGTGTTGGTTGGGCTATTCTGTACAAGTACACACTAATTATATTTTGGAATGAGCTATGTTAACACTTGCGCAATTAAAGAACCTTGCACAATAAAGTGACCGTTGTTTTGGATGCAAAATCGTAGAAACTTGACCGATCCCTTATCTCGTCTCGGATCATATTAGGTATGCACTTTTTTCTATTTATCGCAAATATTAACAAAGAAACTTTACTCAAAAAAATAAAGCGATTATTTCAGCATAACAACCTTCTTTTCTCAAACTAATAAATTAACTTTATTTCCTTGTAATCATGACATTTAGACGTCATGAGTAAACGAATATCAGATATTTTAGAAAGCCTTACTTTGTGTTTTAATCTATATTTTTTCAGTTTGTTTTGTTCGTAAGGTATTTTTAGTGCTGTAGAAGTTTTTCATAATGGATACTGTAGAAGAGACGCTTGAGTTTAAAAATATTGACATTACTGATGATAAATATGTAGAAGAAGATATTTCTTTTGCACACAGAAGAACTCTTCTCATTGTAACAATCGGTAAACATCATTGCCACATGTTATAACATACTAACGACCCACTTCTGCTTCGCACAGTTCTTACGACTTGACAAAACATGGAAATTTCTTTATTTTTATGTTAGTTTAAATGAATGTGTTAGGCACATAAACTTTCCGGAATTAATTTGCCACAAATTTCTGCTGAACATGTGCCGCTATCCATGACAATCGACATAACGTCTATAAATTGAAATAATAGTGACCGTCTTACTACCTTTTACGAGTGAAATGCTTGGACATTCGTTCCCCTCTCTTGGCAGGCTTGCCGACCTCATTATTCCCACTTCCACACTGTCACTGCGCAAGCACAGAGTGCCAGCGTTACCGTCTCGGTCCTATGCTTGATTGAGTGATTACTCTTACACACTACTTTAGCTGATAAGCTGCAGTAGTGTTCTCAATGGTGGTGATTCACCTTGTATTTGGTACGGCTTCTACTGGAAACCAGTTCCTGAATCGCCCCCTGGGAGCGTCGCAAAATACAGCGATAGTTTCCTACATAATCACTGTCCTGCTCGCGATGTACATGTACACTCCTCAGCGTGCACAACAGGACTTACCGATTGGAAAAATATTGTTCCATTAGGTTATCGACAATCGTGGCGTGCCTTCGTTTAGTTGCTGTCTACAGAACTGAACAGCAAAGTTTGCATTAAAAATAATAATATATTGTTGCGCAATATTTCTTTCAGCTGATCCACAAATACAACTAGTCGATTTTCAGAAATTGATGGAAAAGGGAATGAACGTGATACGATTGAAGACATCTCATTGTACTGAAACTGACAGAATAAGGATGCTTAGCAGAATTGATAAAGCTACAAGATTTTTGGCTCGAAAACATGGTCTCCTTGAGTGGCCGTGTGCCACATGTATCGAATTGAAGACAAGTATAATACAAACTGGGATCCTTGAAGAGGTACATTATTTGTGAAGTTCAATTGATTTTGGGTATAAAGGAATTTAGTTGTATCCGCCCCAAAGAAATAAGAAAGAAAATCAGCCTGCTGTTGAACAATGAACACTTTATTGATCCACAGCTCTACCTACAGTTCTTTTCTACAACATGCGACTCAAAATGTAATGTGTTCCGAGGTTCCGACCTAATTTTAAATTGTATTTTTCAGTACGCACATCACATACTAATAGACACTAATACAGAAGTAACTCTGACTACTGACATATCAGAATTTGATAAATGTAATCAATCCAGAATATTTGTTGATGATCCTTATTTAACATCGGATGTGAAAATAGGAATGGAAATTAACATCGCACAAGATGAAATAATTTTAGTGTGTATAGCAAAGGATGAGAAGTCATTAAAATGCAAGGTTGTCAAGGGCGGTAATTTAGAAAATATGTCCTGCGTCTGCATGAGGGGCGGCTCACGAAGTCATCCATATATAACGCATAAGGATTTACACCTATTACAATTTGCCGTGGAATACCAAGTAGGACTGTTTTGACAATGACAATAATACAAATGGAACTACAAATAACAAATTAAAATGATAAAATATGGTTTTCAGGTGGATATGATCATAATCAACTATGCGCGAAATATCGAAACACTCGTGAAAGTGAAGAAGTTCCTTGGATGTAACCTAGTAAAAAGGCCTATGCTTATTGCTGGGATATCTAGCCAAGAAGGATTAATGAACTTAGACGACTTTGTTAGGGTAAGATTTAGATCACAATTAACTCTGCAATTATGTATATCGTGAACTACAAAGTGGGCAGGCCGAGGCCGCTCGTGCAGCAGTTAAGGGCAGTGTAAGGTTTTATAACTGCTAAATTTTGTTTGGGTTTTGGTCCACAACGACATATTCAAACTAAACCTGTTTTTTTTTCAGGATGCCGACGGCATTTTACTTTCACGAGAGTTTCTGCCCTATGAAGTGGAACCAGCATTGTATAACCGCATGGGTCGGATACAAAGCTTCATTGCAGGAAAATGTCGACAGGTATTAGATAACATCATAACCAATATTTTGGGACCGCAGTAACGTAATTAAAAATTATTTGCTTTTTCCTAATCAGGCTGGAAAACCGTTTTACATATCAGGCCAAGTATTACAAGAAACACTTTTGACTGGCCATTTAAGCACTATGGATATATCTGATGTGACTAATGCTTTATTGGAAGGTACTTCTGGCTTCGTACTCAGTGAATGTCTTGATATAAATCATGTGTGTGATGCTATGAAAGTTATGAATGATGTATGCACTAGCGTGGAACCTCTTTGTGTGAACAAGACAGATTTTTGGGACATAGTGTCTCAGGTAAGAAAATTTTAATTCTACTTCTATTACAAACTGAATTTACTAATCTCTAGTTCCTACTCCCAGCATACTATATGACAGCTAAGGACATGCTAACAGCTCCAGTTGTAGTTAGTTTTGTTCAAGTAAATCTTTTTTATTCTGTTCGATATTGTGCTTTAGTATATTAGAGTAGGGAGACAATTAGTTTGTTTCGATTCAGTCGATTAAAGCTACATTAAACGCAGCAAACAAGATTTTTATAAACAATCAAATAACAAAAATATAAGCTCATTTACTCCTCTCGGCATTAGCCTCGATATCAAAGTATTTGGATTCCGGGATTACGAAGGCGCACAATTTTAAAGGCAAAATTAAAGTAAAAAGCATATTTTCAGATGAAAATGCCACTGAACGCAGCCGAAGCCAGCGCCATGTCTTGCGCAGTCACCGCTAATCATACCAACGCTCGTGTCATAATACTCCCGACTGTCAGTGGGCGTACTGCCAATCTCCTGAACTGGTTGCGACCAAATTGCATTATCATCGGCGTCAGTACCAAAACCAGGACCGTACGGCAAATGAAAATGTACAGAAGTCTTGTACCACTTTTATATAAAGGTATTTTAAGTATAATTGGTTGTTACCTGTAATTGTGTTCATCATCATCATCAGCCTATAGCAGTCCACTGCTGGACATAGGCCTCTCCTATTGCACGCCATTCAACTCGATTTCGATTCGGCAACTCTCATCCAGCTGCTACCAGCCATCCTGCAAAGATCGTCGCTCCACCTGGCCTGAGGGCGTCCTACCTTACGTTTACCGATTCGCGGTCTCCACTCAAGAACACGTTAATTGTGTTAAACACACATAATTCATACTAAGGTATAATCAACCCCATAAATGCCTTCCCACTTTTGACAGAAACTTTCAGTAAATAGAAACTTTACTAAGCTTGAAACTATCTCACTGTCTCATCTGTCTTAAAGCGTAAAACATGGAATTAGTAAGCACTGTAATATTACAAGTGACATTAGTAGGTAGACTTCCATTTCCGATTTTGGTCTTACCGTACCGTACCTTCACAAATTACTTTTAATACTACTCGACCAGGACAGTGCCATAATGTGCGAGAGGGACACACTACAGATCGTTGTTCTCCTTTTCAAGACCGTTCTTTCCATACGTCCGTCCGTACGTTGGTAGTGCAAAAGAAACACGGAAAGATACTTAAAGCATTGGACGTAACGCTTAAAGTTTGTTTCTGTGTATATGAACATTCATTACCACTTCAAGATAATCAAACATAGTTTTTGACCACAATTAGGCCCTCCTCGTCGGACATGGTTCAACACTGTGCAAGCCCGGGTAACCTTCGCTCTGCAATACGCAGTCGAACAAAAATGGATCGATTGCGGTGATAGTTACATTTCACTGGAAAAGGCAACTGAAGAAAGCTCCTTTTGTGATGCTATTCGGATGTGGAATGTCTCGGAAAAGGCTACGAGGACAAAGATGGAGTGAGTATTTAACGCTTTTAGGCCAAATTTCACCAATGAAACTGAACACGTTCAGCACATCTAAACCGCGTTCAAGAGATGTCAGCGTCAATTTGAAAATGGTTGTGGGCTAATAATGTAATGATACTTTTTTTCAGATGTCCCGAATCTTATCATGACTTCGATATTAATACCTTCGCTGAACCAACTACCAGCAAGAAAAGGAGAGAAAAAGCATCATCTTCAAAAGTCATATCTAAAGTGATAGAAAAAGTTACAGTTACTGAAGAGCAGGAGACTACTGAAGAACAAGTCACAGAAACAATGCAAAAGGAATCCATAGACAAGAAAGAAGAAGGTGAAGAAGCTGAAGAAGAAAAAGAAAATTAAACAGCCATGGACAATCCAGAAGATGCGACTACATACTGTGTTACCCTTTTGTCTCTAGTAGGTATTGATTACTATTAAGATTGTTTTATTTTGAGTAGTAGTGGTTGCCCAGTAGTAGCGGCCCTGACTTAAGAGTCGCGGGGTCGCGGGTTCGAACCCAGGTAGGCAGGAACTTTACTTTGTCTAAAGGCTGATTGCTAAGATTGATTTTGTATCATAATATTTAAACATATGTATTTGTGATCTGGGTGACCTATGATTACATTGCAACTTTTGATTTCATATAAATTAAACAAACTAATATAATTTTGTGAATCTATTATCCGCTAACGTAGTCATTAACATTAATTGTAGGAATCGTTATTATTTTGAAGATAGGTATTAAACAACTTACAGCGTAACGGTCTTTTTTTTTCAAGTTTCCTATTTCAAATCATCTACTCTCAGTGTACAGACGCCAGCACATCAAGCTATTCGTACTACAATAAAATTTGTCAATTTTTTTTAATAGATTTTCCAACTTAATCGTTAAAGCATTAGGTTTAAGGTTGATTAGGAAAATTGGACAGTTTAATTTGACTCTTTTCAATTTCATTGCCACCCTTCTTCTTTTAAAATACTGAAGTCTAGAACAATTATTCATCCTCTGAGCTAAGTTTTTGTGAGGATTGATGTTTAGAGAGATAGTATTTTTTAAGGATCGTAGGCTATAATTTAAGGATTATATTTAAAAAATCATTTTCAAAAATCATGACACAGGACAAAAATAAAAAATGCTGAGGCCAAGTGAAAACTTTTCAAAAAATATACTAGGAAATAGGCACCTCTCGGTATCCTGTACAGCTGCCTATCAATTCTGTAAAAATCTCCCCGTGACAACTTAGGTGAAGTGAGCTTGTAGTGAGCTGCCGATCGATTCTGTAAAAATCTCAACGTGAAAAGTTAGGTGACGTGAGCTTAGAGTGAGCTGTCAATAGTGTCAATCCCTAGCGTTAGTTGCAATGACAGTTTTCACGGTGAGATGGTTACAGAATAGCACTGCTGTTGCAGATCAAGCACACTGGTGAAATATTCACGCACACTGGACAGCGTGTCACAAGGTTTAAGAGAAAAAATTGTGACGCTATGCGTGAATCACAATTTTGAAGAGAAAAATAATGAGGTACACCACTCTGCATAGTCGAGTAGTTATTACGTGATGCTATTGTGATGATGGCTATTAAGTGATGTTAGAACAACATCCGTGAACATAATATGGAGAAACAATCACAGTCATGATGCATTTGGTAACATTTTGTATTTTACATCTTAAAATATGAAGCAAGCATTTTCCCTACCTTTTCACCGTAAAGTGGAATATATTTGACTTGAATATATTTTCGCATCACGATTCGTGAATTTCATTGTAACTCTTGATGTGGGCCTTTGGGAGTCGGTAAGAGTCTGAATACAAAAGGTTTACGTATCAGAAGCACGAGAATTTTATAGATTGTGCTTCCCTCGAGCCTGTGATACTATCAGACTTGTACGAATTGGCGGCAGTATTAGAAATTGGAGACCACAAGGAAATCATTGTGTACATTTTGTTTTCAAATTTACGAAGAACATAAAATTCGAAACAGTAGATATCCGGGCAGTCCTCAATGAAATTACTGCTCTTGAGGATTGAGAGAGTAATCCAACTATCAATATGTTATGATATTAGATACCTATGCATAGTAATATTATACCTCTCTGTGCTGCTAAGAAAGTTGGAAAACAAAATACAACAACTTTCATCCATATGTAGCTATTTATCGTAGCTTAGGTTACAGGTAAAGCGAATCCTTTGATACCTTAGAAACATCTCATGATATTTAAGAAGAATAAGTACGATTCCCAAAAGCCTTCACCAGTAGGCATCTCGCATCTCGCCTATGTTGACACGTTTATCTTTCCTTTCCCTAATGGTTCCACCACAAATAAAACTCGGCTTTGTTTATCTACCTGAGCTTTATTTATTTTTGTCGCCGTTGTTAGCGGCAGCTGCGGCTGCCACTTGTTTATCATTCAGCTTACACCCAATTGGGATGGTACTGATCAAACATTCTAATCCTTGATTTCGCAACGGGGATTTGTATTTTGAAAGACTAATCGTTGTAAATAAAAGATTAGTTTTAACAATAAATAAAAACATTGTGTTACACAGTAAAATCAAAAGCTATAAGGCGATAGTAAAGTCAAGCGATGAGCGATGATAAGTGACTGATTGGTTTAGTTGCTACAGGTGTGACTGGTTGGTCAGCTCGAGTCCCGGGGCAGTAAGGTATGTAAATAAAATATGTGATATAAACTGAGTATAACACCTACAGACGATGATAATGACGAAAGAAAAAACGCTAATTCATTTTTACATGTAGGAATTTTAGGATAAGATTCCTAAAAGGAATTCATAGTACATTCTATGTACCTATCGGGCCTTCATAGAATTTCTGAATGTAGAAAAGGCGATATACCTTATTTAAAAAGATTTATATGAACTTCATCTTCTATTTCTTTGTCAAAGTCAATTTCTACAAAACTGACATTATCAGAGAATTACATAAAAGTTTGCATGAATCGTGAATTTTTGAGTAGAATTTACATAGAATTTATTTAAGATTATTATTGTTACTTAATTTATTTACTATTAACCATGGTCTGGCCAACTGACTTTGATTTTAAACTTTCTGAAGTAAGTTTTACCTTTATTACCCTATTACAACATTGTTAAAAACACATTATTTTCATAATTAATTAATACCAATGATCTTGTGATACAGGACCCCCTAGTACCTACAAGAGCCAGGGCTACCCTGATGTTTGTGTCTTGAAGTGAAAAAAAATAAATGAAATAAATAAATGTCGATCTTTCCATCGAAATTGGCTTGACTAGAGAATTCATAATCTAAGGTAGTAAAGCATTGGCCACTTCGTCCGTGTACTTCATGACCATAGGCTGTGACCATATCTAAGTTTCATTTGCTTCTGTATCGAAGACCTCGATTCGATGTCTCGTTCCACATTTTGGTTTGCGTTTGTTATTTTAGTACTGCAATCGATTTTTTGTGTTGATTATTTGCATAATATACAAAAACAGCCTCATACATTTAGTGCTAAAAAATCTCTTTTCGGTCACCGCTTCATAAAAATTTGCGTCTGGCATTGCCAGTTCAAAACTTTAACCCAGAATAAATAATAATAATGTTGTAGTTTGACTGCATGGTGCTACCTGGTCAGCAGCTGTCGTCAGCACATGCTGCTACACCGCTGGACCATGTTTTAAACTTGGATATCAAAGCACCTGCCGCCTGCACACGTATGACGGGGATTATGGCGTCACTTGGTAAATTTAACACGTTATGATATACAATTTTTTAACTAACTCAAAACTTCCAACACCCCTACACATTTTTATTGTAAAAACTTTAAAATAGCAAGTAATTTTTCATAAATTATCGTGAAACATTTTGCCATTTTTGATGCGATATTTTTTTTTTTTTTTTGCTAAAAATCACCATTAGTAAAAAGGTAATGTTGTAAATTCTCCTTTGATTCTGAATAAACTAGTTTTAGGTTTTGAGTTAAGCCAGATTTACAATGGGTCAGCAGTAGGTTCAACTCAAGTTAGTGCTGGCGCCGAGAACTGACTCTCACTGTTTACATGCAGTTATTTCTCGGTTATTTCTTCACGGTGAATGCACGTTGAAGCCAGTGGGGAACAATGAATTCTCGAAATCAGCAGCCTTCTTCTTGACGGAAATTTCAAAAGAAGACGTATCTAAAAATAAATTACTTTGGATAAGAAAATGAATAGACGACAGAAATGAAAATGGAGGCTTGAATTTTCGACACGACGCGATGTCACCCTAGAATGCAGTGTCAACGATTGACCAACTGCTGACTTCGTCGTTTAGACGAGGTCAGTAGCGCTGGCGCGGGTGGCCAGGTGAGCGGACTGACTTTAAAGAACCAAGCGAGAATATTTAAGTCAGCACTGACGTGACAGTGCCGTACTGACTTCAAATCAAGGAGTCAGCTATTGACCCTGTGTAAATCTGCCTTTATTCCAATTAATTACACCTTGAGCACTGCCAATTTGACTGATGAAACATACATAACATAAATATCATAATCAGCCTATAATGTTTCGACTGCTGGAACACAGGCCTCCTCTCGGTGAGAGGGGGTGGGCCGTAATCCGCCACGTGGGCCCAGTGCGGGTTGGTAGATGTCAAATCTCTTCGAATGTACTCGTAATTTATTGAAACAAATTTTAGGAAAAGCATGTTATGACATTGATATACTGGAGAAAATGATGGCTGCTGGCATGAACACAGCAATGCTAAACATGAACTTTGGGCCGCGAGAAGAACATTTGGAAGCTATTAAAATGGTCCGAGCGGCTGGTAGAAACTTCAGCATAAAGATGGGCAAGAATTATCCCGTATCGATTGCTATGAGACTTTCCGGTAGGAAGATAAGGACAGGACGTATAGCCGACGTGAGTATTTATTTCTGCGTAAATTTTTATTTTGGCCAGAAGACCCAATTTCCGTAACTTAAAACGTTCGAAATCTAGTCACAGTCTCATCTCGGCGTCAAACATATGTCAAAAATGTTGGGAAATTAGAGGTATTTTTGACAGATTAAGCTCAAACTATGAACGTTTTTGAAATTACGAGAATGTTCTTTTATTCCAAAAAAACTGTGGCAATGGCAGCGCAGGCTCATAAAGCGATGCTTTCATAATGTGCGTTGGCGTTTGTACTTGACTGGTAATTACAGTATGTTCTCTCCTTAAATTACAGACTTTCGGCGAAGAGGTAGAACTAAAAGCTGGCGAAGTTGTTAGATTGACAACAGACGAAACATACAAGGATCGATGTTCTACATACACAGTTTACGTAGATTTCATGTATTTTGCTGAGCAACTAAACAAAAATGATTATATTTTATTGGACAATGAAGCAATCATGTTGAAGGTAGAAATGATATCAACAACAACGTTAACGTGCAAAATTGAAAGGGGAGGATTTCTAGGATCTTATAAGGATGTGTTTGTCCCTAATGTAGTATTGGACATGCCAAACTACACTGACAAAGACAAACTCGATATCGAATTGGCGATCCAGCAGCAGGTACTCATACTTTCTTGTGTAAATTCCTTAGAAGTAATGATTTTAAAAAGTACAAACACTGTTTTTTGCGCAGGTCGATATAGTAATTGCATCTTTTGTACACTCTGCCAATTGTGTCCACGAATTAAAATCCATATTGGGGGATAAGGGTAAAAAAGTAGCTATTATGGCAAATATACAAACTATAGAAGGATTTCGGAATTTTGACTCCATTCTACAGGTATGTCGTATTTTTTTCCTCTTCTAAAATCCGAATAAATAGCATCTGACTATCACAGGATGTAGCCGAATTTTAAAATTTCTATTTGGCAAAACAATTGCAGAAGCTAATTTATAATGTAAAATCATGTTGACTCACGATTCCTGAAACTACATATATACCGTATGTTCTGTTCAGGTAGCAAATTGTGTAATGATAACAAGACAAGAACTTGCATCTGACATCACACCAAAAAAACTGGTTATAGCTCAAAAGAATATGATAGCTCGAGCTAATGCAGTAAGTACATTTATGTATTTATTTATATATACTTTATTGTACACCGCAATAATAATAATAATTATAATTGTTAGTTACCTTGCAAAATAAAGTACTCTTTTGAATGAAGCTAGGCGCCTTCGTTAAAAAGTGTAGTTTTTTTTGTTGTGTATTTTTGCGAGTCAATAACAAAGTGGCGGCAACACCGAACCCATGTAACATGGGACAAGTGCAAGCGGAAAAAAGTTCAGAAATTAATAAGTAATATGGACTGACAATAGAACAGTGGTGGCCCAGTGCAGTGACCCCAACTTAGGATTTGTAGGTCGTGGGTGCGGACCCAGGCAAACGCTTTACTTTGTGTAAATTATTTCATCACCACTGCTCTCAAAACGGTGAAGGAAAACATCGTGAGGAAACCGGTATGTTCTAGAACCAAAAATTCCAAGATATGTGACATCTACCAACCCGCACTGGGCTCGCGTGGTAGATTACAGCCCATTCCCTCTCGAAGAGAGGAGGCCTGTGTCCCAGCAGTGAGACCATTATAGGCTGATTATGCTAACTGTCAAACAATGATTTAAAAACTTTATTAAAAAAAAAAAAGCCGAATTTCAAAAAAAAAACACTACAAAGTGAAAAACAACTTTCAATAAATTTCGGAAGTCGGTATCATTGGTTCCGCATTTTCATTTTTTGACACTGACTTCCGAAATTAAAGTTATTTTTTACTTTGTAGTGTTTTTTTTTTTGGATGTCGGTCGTTTTTTTTTTTGTAAAAAAAGTTTTTATTTTCCACTTTTTAGTTGTACCCCACTCAAATTCATATATACTTGCAAGATAAGAGTTATCCCAATAATAACTTTAACTGAAACGAGGGTGTACCGTGGTATACTGAACACATCTGCGTACCCCTTTAGAGGGTACAGGCGTGAAGTTATGTTGTGTGATTGCGTAAACAATGCATACATATGCGATAGCAGCAATCGTGGTTGATTTGCTAGCATTTATTGAAGAGTTCCGTTTTCTGTCTCCGAAAGTCATCATCAGATCTTTACGTTTAAATGGGTCTATTTCGGAATAAACCTCTTTCGAACAAAAAAAGAATTTTGCAAATCCTTTCATATATGACAGAGTTATGCCCGAACATACATAAAAAAATATATATCGGTAAACATCCGAATTGAGAACCTCCCCCTTTTTTTGAAGTCGGTTAAAAAGGATGTTTTCATTTTGTTGGGAGAATTATGTGAGACCCAATTACCTAAAATCTTTGTATGTTAAATTATCTATAATATAAAAATGAATCGCTGAATGTGTTGCTAAGCGCAAATCTCGAGAACAGCTGAACCGATTTCGCTAATTCTTTTTTTAGAATATCCCTTGAAGTACGAGGATGGTTCTTACGCAGAGAAAAAATTAAAAAATTGCCTGAAAACGTCTAAAAACAACACTTTTCTATACTCCCATACAAACGAATACAAATTTTGTTTCGGGGTGGGTCGGGGGTACAAGAAACTTCACGCGGACGAAGTCGCGGGCAGAAGCTAGTCATATTTAAAAATAACCTGTGAACAAGTTATTTTTAACATTTTACACTGCGTATATCAGAAATGTGTAGTCATATTTAAGGGCGTGGTACATACCGTCAAACTGAACAACTTTCTATATGGGACCAAGGTCGTAATGGCGAAATATAAATATTTTCCGACCTTGCAGGTTAACGTTCCCGCCTGTATAAGCGCCCACCTACTAAGCAGCATGAGATTTAAAAAGATTCCTCTAAGAGGCGAACTACTTGATCTAGCCAACTGTATCCTGGACGGTGTTGACTGCTTAGTAATTGGTGCTGAAACAGCAGTAGGAATGTACCCTGTAGAAACTGTTCAAATGATGAGTGCCGCTTGTAAAGAAGCTGAAGCTTGTGTTTGGACCAAGCAAGTATTCTATGATTTTATTGACAAGGTAAATATCTCTTCATCGGCTTTGGAACAGAATTTATTTTGCTTTTTTGCTATTTCAATCTTTGAGAACTCACTGACACTAATGAGACACAATTACTTTTTCTATTGTTACCGAACATAATAAGCTTGCCTAACAGACGAGGGGCTAGGTTAGGTATTATGACTTTGGTCGTAACGATTATCAGCACAGTGATCGCTGAATCAACTACTTTTTACAACTCCAGCACCCTCATGAGTCATATTATTACTGAGCACATTATAATTTGAACTAAAATACTTCTGTATATTTTTACGTTTCAAAGACGCCATTACCATGCGACCAGTGTACAGCGGCCGCAATAGCTGGAGTGATCGCAGCACAAAGGTCAATAGCAGCAGCCATTGTTGTTGTGACGTCATCTGGCAAAGCAGCACAGACAGTCGCAAAGTTTAGGCCTCGCTGTCCAATACTAGCGATAACTAGATACGGAATGATAGCACGCCAACTTCATATGTGGAGAGGAATCATACCTTTAATTTATGAAGGTAATCAAATGTCATTGTATGATTTATGTTATGATAAGAATGCATGAGCCATCTAGGCTTCACATAAAAAGCAAATAGGTTTACCAATACTACCTATTTCCAGACTGTAAATTCAAATAATATTAGATCTCACTTGCCTTATTAGATATTTTTACTTATTTTTAGAGCCTCCACTTGCGGAATGGGCAATAAATCTCGAGAGACGTGTGAACTACTGTATCAGATGGGGCATCGATAGAGGTTTTATAAGGATTGGCGATCCGATAGTCATAGTCTCTGGATGGAGACAAGGATCAGGGTTCACAAACACGATGAGAGTAGTATACGCCACTGCTGATGCTGTCAACGCCTTGTGATAATAATGTCAGTGAAGATACTACGACAGTGTGACGATGACTTGCTATTCGGCTTTTTATGGAATAACCTCATATTTTAATCATAAATTTAATTTAAAAAACATGTTCGTTTTCTAAGTTACTTTATTAGCATCTAGAAGGGTTTTTCTTAAATAAAAACGTTCATACTAGATTCTGAGTTCACTTTAGTTCGCTTTAAAATTTCAGGATTGGTCTAGCGTTCGTCCGGCAAATGTCTATCGAATTTTAAATTCTCTCGAACGTAACGTAGCTTACTTTGACTGAATATCTATGAAGCGTTTCAAAGCTTCCCCGAGTGTTCGGGTGACGGAATGACGCCAGCGATCAGCATCAAAGGGTTAACTCCACTTGCTGGCCGACGAGGCAATTTGCAAAGCTCTCTGAGGTGCCCAAATTGAATTTATGTAATCTTGCCTTCACACTATCAACATACTGCTTGGAACTATTGCTTACTCTTAAACAGAGCTATTATTCCGCGACAAGACATAAAAAGCGATCAGAATGTGTGTATCTACGTAACCCATCTTTATAGGAATCCTAACTTCACTCTTACGAGGTGCCTTTTTTCGTGAATTACACCTTTAACCTTATTTAATTCGAAGAAATTTTATTCATGTTTTTACGATGACTATTCAATTATGTAAAATCCATAAAACTATGTTTTACGCTACAAACTCCTCAAAGATAATGAACAGCCCATAGACAACTTTTTACAAACTGAATCACACAACTTTTGTTCTCCCTGAGCCGTATGCCTAAAATATTTTATTTTTGTTAATAAAATGTAATATTACACATCGGTACCAATTTGCTGGCAGACCGCTACGTTCGTAAGTACGTCGTTGCATAGAGATAGCCAATATTGCCATCCGCCGACCACACGTAAGCCACGACTAACGGCAAAAGGTATCGCCTGTTTCAATAGACAGTTTACGACTTTGATTCTAAATTCTCTGTAGTGTTATTCGCTGGCGATATGCTTTCAATATTGCAATATTGATTTCAGATTTTGATTGTCAGTCAATGTTTGGGATTTTACGTTTCCTAGTGATTCTTCGGCTTTGGTGCAAAGTTACAAGAAAATCAATGATAATATTTTCACAATCTCCAAAACAATTTACTTTGAGTACACTGACGCCACTGATGGTAAGAAACTTTATGCGTCTTATAACAAAACGAGTTCTACCTTTGGTCCAAGCCTAAACCTTTCAACCAGTTTTTGTATTTGAAACCTTATTCCGACTAACTTAAAGTTCTTAATACAAAATTGTCAACTTTGACTCTTTACCGTTGTTGAAATAAAGTTTGTAATAAAAAAATGGCTCAATGGTTTAAACTTGGGTCTAAAGATAAATCTTGTTTCGTAATAAGATCGTAAAGGTCCATAAAAATATTCTTTACGCAAATATCAACTTCAAACGAACACCAAAATTGTTCGTTAAGGTTCATTATAGCCAGAGCTGCAGCCAAGGCCAAGCGTTAGAACTAACAATGCACCTCCTAACAGAGGCCGCCGATGGCAGCACATCGTCTGTAACGGATGCAATTACACCCTTTACTGCCATGTTAGCCGAACGCCGCGTCGGTCACATTGTGAGAGCCCTAGGTACAGGGCAATTTGCACAAAAGGTATTTCCAGTATCCAATTGAACGCTAAACCTTGCTAACCCTGATCGGTTCGTTGGAGCTACTTTGGGATATAAGCGTTTCGATGTGACATTGATATCGGTAAATCCACGACTTTCAGTGTAATTGAAACATATTAGGCTGGATTTATTTTAATACTGGTATCTGGAAAGCTGTTTTTGAGCGATTTTTTTTTCTTCTAAATCGTCATTTGTTCAGCGTTACGGTTTTTCAACGTTAGGCACTATATAAAGGAACAATAATATAAAACGACTTTTTGGAATCTATATAGAGAAGAACCTGAAGCAGCTATTAAAATTTATTTTGGAGCTTTCGTAATCGTAAACGAGGTTACTCGTAAAGAAATAACAAGCGAACAAAAAGCGAGATACGAAATAAAAAATCCGGTAATAAAGGTAGCGAATAGCACTTTTGGAGGCATCAAGTCGAGATGGGCGACTAAATTGTAATGTTTACAAGTTAAATTAGATGAACGCTGTGGAAGTTATTCATAATGGAGGGAGCTCACCTTTTTGCGGGGTGGTGGTCGCAAAGATTACGCACAATTTGTTTTGACGGGCTATTCGCCTTTCTCTTTTCTACAACAAGGACTCTCTCCCCACGTACCTATTTAAGTACTTAATTTGATTTTCGCAGTGGGAGACAAATTACATTAAAAATAACTGTGTTTAGTCATGTCAGCCACATTTTCTCTTATACATAACGATGTTGGGTTTCGGCATTCGGCATCTTGTTTGCGACGTCGTGACACGTGTGACTGAAGGCAAAAAGATAACAATCTTGGTTTTCGTGAGGTTCATTTTACTCCATAGTTGATAATCACATAGCCGTGTTTTAGGTTGTTTTTGTTTCACATGACCCGCTATTTGCCTTGAGACTTGATAGTTTTCCAACGACACATTCTTCAACCATGCCATTTTCCATGTTGGTCGATTTCTACTACGTACGACACAACAAAATTGACGTGTTCGTTTTTTTATTATTACTACCACGTCTCTCCACGGCCACTACTGGCGAAACACTTCCGCCTGAAAGAGAAGTCAGCAGAGGACGGGGCCCGATAGGGCCGAAGCCTGCTAGGGCGGCGGGATCGTCCGAAAGGGTTACCGCTGCCCTGGAACAGAAAGGGCTAAGGAAGGAACACGGGTGGGTTTTAGTCAGTAAGAGTCTGACACTCCCTTCCGCTCCACCCAGAGCGGGAGGGGTCATTTGATGATTTGCCCTCAAAAAAAAATAAAAAAAGGTAGTCCTCAAAATTCAAATTTTCTTACTTTTTTACAAGTTGCAGGTCTAGGTTGTATTTTGATTAAATATGAATCGCGACCGTAACAAATATGGATTTACAGATTTATAATGATTAGAATCAGCAATACTCATTACGTTAGAATTGGCCTCAAATGTCATAATTTGAATCATCAATACATCGAGAGATTTATTAATGACTTTTATAATTATATATATGTTACGGTAAGTGTGATTAACTGAAAATTATTAATAATTACCTCATGATTTGGTAAATGTGAATATAAAATTGAAATTTATCACTTTTAGCAGTTGTTATTAATAATTCACTACTCTCGTCGATAAAAGTAATAAAATAAAATAAGACTCGAAGTTATTTATCCAGTAGGTATTGATTTATAATACCACAGTACTTACAAATACATTACTAAAAGAGACTTACATGCAATGTTTTATTCTGGTTAATTGAAACAAGAACAGATTGGCACGCGACGATCGAAAGACGCCAGATGGAATGATCATAATGCCTAAGTTGGGTAGACCTTTGGGTGTGGGAATCAACCTGTGTCGCACCCTCGCGCCATCCCATCTTCCTAGCACGGTGGGCTGTGCTGGGGTGGCTGCTGCAGGAGCAGAAAACCTCAAACGGCGCAAATATAACAACCTTATTGGGAGCTATATGTTTGAGCCGTTTGGGGTTGAAACACTAGGGGCTGCCTTGGGGTCCGAGTGCTCATCGAATATTTCGCGACATCACCAAGCGGTTGGTTGACTTTTTTTTTTATTATTGACAATGGGCTCACTCTTGACCTCAATCCAGCCCAGAGGCAGGGATGAGATCTACGGTGGAACGAGCTTGCCCAGAAGAAGCCTATTCACTCTCGCTCTGAAGAGATTAGGGTTGTATGAACTCGGGAATGCAGACGCAGGCAGACAATTCCACTCCTTTGCTGTGCGCATCAGAAAAGATGATGAGAAGCGCTTAGTGCGTATTTATGGTATATTAACCAAATAGGGGTGGTATCCCGTAGTGCGTCTGGACTCTCTATGGTAAAAAGGTGAAGGCGGGATGAGCTCATGTAGCTCCTGAGCACTCTCCCCGAGGTACAGTCTGTAGAAGATGGACAGACAGGCAACACTTCGCCGGTGAGCCAAACTGTGAAGCTTTGCCTCCACCAGCTTTTTATCGCCAATGAGTCTCTTAGCTCTGCGCTCGACTGAGTCTAAAGTGGCGAGTTGGTATTTAGCTCTTCACTAACTCTTCACGTGACCAGAGGGCTGGCCCATTTTTAGCCCAAAGAATCAGCATTGCCATCCAACGTGGTAATGCTGCAAGTCTTTTGGGCACCTATCCCATTGACGGCGGCAAAAAAAAACACTACAAAGTGAATTTGCTTTAGTTTCGGCAGTCGGTGTCGTTGGTTCAGCATTTTCTTTTTAATTTTTAGTTTTATATTCACCTCACCTCTGTTGCTTGATCGAACAGAAGGACGCTTAGCGTACGTTATTTTTGAAAATGTATTACATTTATCAATACTAAGGTTACATTATTATCTAATAATCACCGATAAATGTGATTAATTTATTACTTTTACTTGGACTTTCGGTAATTAATAGTAATTTTCAATTAATCGAATTTACCGTAACATATACTTACACATTGTTTACGGCCGTGAATCATATTTAGATCCACATACAACCTGAAGGCCAATTCTCGTAATTTAAAACGTTCAAAATCTAGTCGCAGTCTCATCTCGGCGACAAACAAATGTCAAAAACTTTAGGGATCAAAGTTTAAGGAAATTAGAAGTATTTTTTGACAGATTGAGACTGAGATCAGACTGTGAACGTTCTTAAAATTACGAGAATTGCCCTCTGATACTGACCGGCAAATTGCAAAAAACAAAAGAAAATTGGAATTACTCTGACGCTTTCGCCTTATGCAACAAATATTCCAACATCCCCTGGTTGAATAATTCTCTACTCCTAAACAGCAATCAGAGGATGTGAATAATTACTAAATACAGTATGTGTATTCAAAGGAGGCTGGGATAATGACCTCGGCACCGTCTAAACAGACTGGCTAACCCGCGTAATGTAGTAATCAATTAGCAGATTGAATAAATCATCACTACTGGTGGTTAACACTAGGTGTCAATAAATTAACCTTTTGACATCTATAATGCAAGACAGTGGCATGGCCTAATTTCTGTGGATGACAAAGTGATGATGATGCAGATGTCATCATTCTCCTACCCTTATCCAGAGTTCTTTGGAGTCGGCACAGCATGTCTTCTTCTTCCATACAGCTTTATTAGCCGTAGACTCAGTAGTTACTACCTTTTATATCATCCTTCAAATTATCAAACCATGATTTTTTAATAATTCATGGTTTTCTACTCATATAGCCATGCACATTCCTGCTCAAAGCTTTTCTCCCGACATGTTCTTCTATATTTTGATGACGATTATTATAATTATTGGAAAATATTTTGAGAATTAAAGATTTCACTTTACAATAATTATCACCATGTCCAATGTCATCTTATAGCCGATGGCATCATTAAATGAATCGTTTGAAATGTTTTGTAAAAAAACTTCAACTATTCGTCAGCACCAGTTGCTACACCCATAATTTAATCTGTGCACAATATACACACTTTTTATTAACCAATAAAACCAAAAATAGCCCTCATTTAGAGTCACCATTGTTATGTAAATATAATTACCATATTTTTAACAGGCCCACTGATACTTTCTCCAAGGTTATTACCGTACCACCCAGTTTACGAGTTAACCGAGTGTGCGATATTAGGCAACCTTAGTTACACAGGGTTCCTCTGGTCACCCACAGGACAAATTACACGACCGAGAATGTGTCACAGGAATTTGAAATGTATTGCTTGAGTTTCAAAGGCGATTTTGGCAGGATAACGCGTCGGATTCCGGGTAACTGGCTATCATAGTATAAGTGTTGTTTCACATACACAAAATGACTTGGGTTTATTCAAAGTTCATGAGAGAAGAAGTCCTTAGAACTTGCTCAAGTAATTGCTCTCAGCAATGAGAAAATTTGTCAAGAAATGCGGGAAATCATTTCATGAGAACAATTAGTAACGTACTTTATATGATTTCCCAGTGGGCTCCAGTAATGTCTCACAAATTCTTCATCTAACAAGCACAGGCTTTTCAGCAGAACTAGCTTTTGTTAAATTATTTTATTAATTTGCTTCAATCTCTGCTTCCATGAATATAATTAAAATTCTATTTTTACAAAAGTAGCCGTTCCAAAATCTCACAAGAATAATAATATATCTATGTCATTCCATCTTGCGTTGTTGTTTTCAACTTAAAACATATCATCGCGGTGCGTTGGCAATTTGGCGACGATAAATAATTAAAAAATATGAAATTATCAGAGTCCAGCCCTCAAATGTGCTAAAATTCTAATGAAATCTGTACGAAAAGAACATCCCGAGGAGCGATACTCCTTACATAGCTAGGATACGTATTTCCTTTATAAGACAAAGGAAAACGCTGATTTACCAACTAAAGACCATAGTCTCATTCAGCCCCATCTTTAAACTCAACATCATCGCGAGCAAGTTAACCCTTCTCTTACCAGAATCTCGATGTTATCACATGTTACTGAAGCACTGGAATCCTCCAAGTCAATACGTCCAATACAGGCGTTGTAATTAACTTACCGTTTTATCCAACACCCACAGACGAACACATAAGAACACCTAATGATTGCATCGGAGTAATGCAATCAGTACGCATCCCTCGTGTTAATTCCGGCTGTGGAATATCTTGGGGGTTCCCTTAGGAATTCATCGAGATCGAAGATGATTGAAGACAATGATTAGTCGGATTTCGCGGAGTCATAAAACATGATGCTGGGGAGACAACTGTTATAGATGGATTTGTAGCTGAAATAAAGGTTCAAAATTGATCGACATTTCTGGACAATTAAATAGTTGCAGGTGATCAGTATCTCGGTTTACCCAAAAAGCTTGCTAAAACAGTAAGTAAGGAAAAATATTGTAATACCTAAGATGCCAAGCCACAAACTATTATGTTAAACATCCTCTATTCACAGCAGAGACCCAGGAAATTGAATAAAATTTTCTCGAAAATGTCCATTATTTACGCGGTCATAAAATGAGCCCTGATAAGGACTGCTCCGGTAACCGACGACGCTTTATATCACAGGATACAACACTATTATCTATCCAATATTTCAATGAAGATACTGTTTGGGAATAATAAAGGGCAGTGTCAGTCCTTGGCACCTTTTTCGTATGATAATGCTACAAAATCCGTAACCATGCATAAATATGTATGGATTCCTTTTTTAGTACTTAAGTAGCAGATCTGAAACATTCTAGGTTATTTTAAGCTGTAACCATGGCTGCAGGCTGGTTACCGTAATATACTATCAGTAGTTATTTTGACAGTTCAACAACATTCATTGCGTTATCTACGTTGTTGTGCAGACACATTTTTTGAACATATGGAGCAATGAATTAGACATATGCTTCAAAATGATTCAAATTGAGAGCAATGGTATGTTACGCAATAAGGGTACAGCTTAAATGAAACTACACTTTAGGCCAATTAAAAACTCGACTAAAATAGTAATTAATTATCTTTTGATAAATAGATGGTTGGATTAGTTACACGTACTTGAACTTCATGGCCTTCAGTTAAAATTTACTTTGCTATTTAACATCTCAAAGCCAAACCCTTCTTATCCCTGACTTAGGGCTGAGATTACACACGTCAAGTTTCTACCGTCAGTGACTAGGCGTTGACGAACGACTAGGCTTATAGAGGCTTATAGAACGCTAGCATTACCTTCTAATCTATAGCAATATATAGCTTCTAGAGTTACATAAGCGCCAAGATCCTGGAACATTCTGAAACTAAGAAATTCAATATTATCTTGATTGAAATTCTTTCGCTCTTTGAAAAGCTGTTTATTTTAGAACTCAATTTCGTTTCAATAAATATCAAATTTTTGATTGAAATAAATAAGAGTCCGGTCTGTTAATGTTTGTTTATTATTTAAAATGGAAATCTTAGCTTAAAAGTAATATTGAGAATCTAGGTTTTAAATGTTGTTTAGTTTTGAGTCATCTACATAGAATATTAATAATTTCTTAAGATACAGAAGAATTTTATAGTAAACTCGATTCTCATTAGCTTCATACAAACATGCAAAACATTAACCTCTTTATTCAAAAACGTTGCTTAAAATTAAGTAGTACATTTTTGAAGTGCAAACGTCACATAACTTTAATCATAGTTTATAAATAAACCCCAAACTTGAAACAGATTTAGAAACTAAAGCCAATTAAAATTCTAAACGCCATCGTATCATTGATTGTTATAGTATTTAATTAATTTGAATTTAAATTGATAATAATATTTGTACGCCTAATGGGAAAACATGAAGAGAGAACCTACGTAAATGTTGTAACATCTCACACACTGTAACTACCTATGTTTACAAATAAAGATTCTGATTCTGAACGTCGAAGATTTACGAAAAACGCATACACCTCACCGCTTCCTTCACACAAATTGCTTAGAAATGCGCACAGAAGACACAACACAACAAATTACGCCACAACTGTGCATATTGTTACATCTCAGTAAGTACAGGTGTCCTACAAATTTTCTTTTCCAGCGCAATGAACTAACAACAAGGTATTCTCGAAAGCTTTGTGCTCAAGACGGATACCTGTACCCACACTCATGTTGCAAGTCTTTGAGCCATAGTGTTCAAGATATTGCTTTATTTCAGGCATTTGCATGCGATAATATCTTCGTGGAAGACTTTGAGACGGATTTCTGAAATGTTTTGTGGGAAGTTGTGCTATGTAGCAACCTAGAATATGCTGAGTGAAAGTATAAATCATATCTAGCCGAAAAAGCAGCTATGGTTTATAAGAAAAAAGTTTTCTGTTTTTAACCGACACCGAAAAAAATATTTTTTTGTTTGTTACCTCAGAATTCCGTCATTTATAAGGTGTTGCGAAAAAATCTTATTTTGTTTAAAAGGGTATTATACTTATAGGGTGGTCAAGTTCTGATGAGTTTCAATAATACGTATTTTTTTCACCTATGAGTACTTTGATGATGTAATAAAAACTTCCTGTCACTGTAATTTACTTAACAAGTGAAGGTATACGAATTTGTGTGGAGTAGGTACCACAACTAAAAAGTGAAAAATAAAAACTACGTTACAAAAAAAAAACAAGCAACTTCCCGAAAAATACTTCAAAGTGATAAATAACTTTAATTTCGGAAGTCTGTGGCAAAAAACGAAAATACAAAACCACCGACCACACCAATTTCCGAAATTAAAGTTATTTTTCACTCTGTGGTGTTTTTTTTATATCATCTCATCTCAATCTTTTATATCTTCAGCCTACAAAACCTCTTGTGTCCAAACATTTGTTTTCACATAATATCTTAACTCTGAACTAAAATACGAAATGTTCTATCTGCTTCACATAATAGACCTACTTATTATGTTAATTCCAAAAAGCATTTTTGCTCTGACCTCATTGGATTATTGCAGTGAGCTCATACTTCGTACGAGCACATTTAGCGCAGCTGGGTAACTGGAATATTAGTATAATATGCGATTTTTGCACCAAATGCAATGTTGGTCCTTACATTAAAATATTGGCGTTATTTTTGTTTTTGAATTCTTTAATCTCATTGATACCACCTTACCATAACTGCACTTATGAATAATTACAGTCCGACCAACGAGAGAATGCGTTCTTGATACGGTCTGTCAGTTTCATGCAAACGAATACGTGTTTCGCGAACTTGATCTTTATTAGCTACTAGAATTGTCGCACTGACAGGTGTCATAAACGCATTCTCTCGACGGCTAAACTGTAGTTCAGATATAGCTACATAACATAAATGTTGTGCGAGGGTTAGTCTTTGTCTAACGACATCCCAGTCGTTTTTAATTAATGAATTTTCTCATAAAAAAGAAAATACATATTTAGAAAGGAATTCAAGATTCTGTATTGCTTTTGTACATCGGGTACACAAAAGTTGTTTTTTCTACACTCCGAATAAAATTGTCCAAGTCAATATTCTTTCCAGTTAGAACATACAGGATAAGAATTGCATTTACAAGAGAGCTACCGATCCTTTGGGAGTCCATATCCTTTTCATTTAAGCTTTCCACATTTTACTATAGTCAACACAGCTTTTTGCATTTTAACACGTCACTCAGCCAGACAGGTGCAAAAAGGTAAAAGGACAAAAGGGGATAATAAGGGGGATTGAAGTGGGGGCCACAGAGAGAGTGTGCCCTATCGTCCTCACGGCCCAGCCTCGAGAGCCCGGCTGTGGCTGAGAGGCGTCCCTCAAGGCAATTGGGAATGCTTACAGCACGTTTAGTTTGGGATCTTACCAAATATTATATATAGAGCTGTATGCTTGTTTATATGGTACTGAATTTGGTTGAATCGAAGTAGTGTCTGAGTAGTGTTTGACTACGAGCCATTTGTACTCCTTTCATGGAATTTTACTTTTTGGAGCAGTTGTTTCTTTAAAGAGCACTGCTTTTTCAAGCACGAATAATAATATTATGTCGCCCCACGGAAACTGGAAGGTTTAATTAAAATACAGCTGTAATAAATTACTCACAACTGGCACAGAAATATGTCCCGTAATGAATTCCCTTTTTAGTTTTGTTGAGAAGAAGTGCCCTGAGAGAAATCTTAGTACCTGCTTAGAAATTAATTGTTCGTCACTACAGCAAACTTTAGGAAGCAAGAAGTATCAATTTGCGTTTTTCCAATACTTTGTCTATTTTTATACCCTGTCTATTAGTTAAACCGGTTTTTGACAGCTGTCTTAGAACGTACATATTCCAGATTACGTTAAAGTTAACTTTAAAATGCGCTATAAAATAATTATATAAACTGCCTTATTTTTTTAATTACTTTATTTATGGCTTCTTACAGACATTATAATGTACGTGTATCAATCAATGTTTTGTGTGTTGCTGCAATCATTCCATCAGTCAAAAAATGGTTTACCGAATGGACAGGGTATAGTCGCCAATAAACTTGATATTGTGGGGTGTGGTCAATAAGGTAGTGATAAAATATGCCCGTATTATTTGTCACGTTCTGCCGCGTTATAACTTGGAAGTCATGGAGTGAAAAACAAGTAAAAACCTGCAAAGAAACAAACAGCAAATATTATAACTCTGTAGATATATCCTTAATTATTGTGGTCCCGGGTAAAGCTACTCGTAATTTCAAGAGGAAAGGCGCTAATATTATAGCGTCGGCAAGAACGCGGTTTTAATCTCGTAACACAGTGGTAGCGATGCGATAAGCTTGCTTGAGACCGCACGCATTACTCTCGCTTGTCAACTGTACGAGATAAGCAAGAGGTGTGAATTAGGACGTGATTAGGACGCAAAATTGGGATAACTATGGAAGTTCCAATAGAAAATAACTTACTCCTAAAGATTTTCTTTTCCAATGTTTTTAGTCCTTGATATACCATCAAGGACTTAAAAAATATTTGACATACTACAAGTCTAGAAAAATCCGAGTGTGCAAAAAACATAAAAAAAACCTTCTAGGTACCAAATAAAAAGCAAACATGCTGAAAAATAATATTATATCGATAAAAAAAAAATAACAAAATGGTAGCCAATAAAAAAGCTTTTGCAACATTAAAACTCATATTTTTATTATTCCAAATGAATCCTTTTTTGGTAATGTAAGAAAATCAAGAATCAATTTTAAAATTGATCCTTGACCCTCCAATTATTTATATTCTATTTATTCATATCCTTATAAACTATAAACATACGTTGCAACTTTGGGTCAAAAAATTAAACGAATGAAAATATAGTATTAGCAACGGCACTGCAGTGTACACACCACCTAATTCTCCAGCTCCATACATTTTTTGTATAGCACGCGTGAATCGAGTTTCAGCCTAATGAGGCGCGTTACGATACATTCATTTCTTCGCGCCAACACTACTTCGTTAGTCAGCACTATGTAGACTAGGCGTAATGATACGCACGCGTTTTGTCCAACAAAAATTGTGGACGAGGATTATTCTTTTGAGATAGTAGAATTATGTTTTTTTTATGTGGTTGTTAGGAATGGTACAGTCCTTTCACAATTATTATGCCTCTGACAGAGGCAACCCAAGAGCAACATTATCACAACGAGAATAAAGATCACTGTGATTTTGACAGATTTGTCACTGGCAGCGACCCAACAGGAACCTTATTGCAACAAGAGTAAGGATCACTGTGATTTTGACAGTGTTGCAAAATCAGAGGTGAAATAACTGTGAAAGGTTTGTAGCTGTGGTTCAGGTGTCCAGATTCACAGGTGACAGAAGTGTAGTGTGTGTATTTGTGTCACAGAATTCGGAGAGTTCTGTACCAGCACAGAGCACGGAATCGCTACGACCCGGGGGGCGTGTTTCTCTGTGGTACCATGTAAATTGTTCGTGAAGGTACGAGTGGTCGAACTATAGAGACATAACAAAAACTGTAAACTGAAAATCTAGCTCTGGATCTTCTTTTTAATTCACACTGTATTTTATGAAAACAAAAAAAATATAAATTGCGTCGACCTTTTAACCCTTTTTCGAATTGGTCTTGTACAGCGGAATGGTGTATATGTACAGGCGCCAGCTCCACATTGACCTACCCGAAACTGTCAAATTGTCCCAATCAACCTTGAACCTTAATACTTTAGCGATAAAGTTGAAAATCTATGAAAGAAATTTGACAGATTGTAGTTATTTTATATGTGCGTATTTCAATTTATTCAGTCTAGACTGTTGAAAATCAAAATTGGCAAACGGCATAGTGATTGATATACCTAAGTAGAACCAAATTCAAATCAGATGAAGAATCGAGAGTCTATAGACGAACAAAATGTTAATGTTGAATATATTGCAGCCCTAACCTCTATGTCTCGTATAATAGATTTTCCTTCTGTATGTTAGATTTCGGGGTGTGGGCAAAAGCTCGCTCGAACTTCCCTTAGAATTGCAGATACATTCTATTTTTGGGTTACGTTTCCTGTGCTAACCCCGGTTTGAACTTGTATTTGTATAAGGTAATAAGTATTTGAATTATCTACTCCGTTGCAAACTATGGTATCTTTCCCCCCCACCTACTCACTATCTACCGCCAAACGAGCATCTTCCTGCAGTTATAGCCTTCCGTGGTCCACTTGGAAGTGCCTGAACCGTCTCCGAACCCAAGTGGGAAGATGTAAGTCGAACCTCGTAAAGTACCAACCAAGACAGAACGACAGCAGGTTGTAGATGTGGAGCTGTGTAACAAACTATGCTCCACCTTCTATCCTGCACTTTGTGCCCCAAAATATGCAGCCAAAGTGACCTCTGCGCCGCCACCGATAACGTCGTGGAAGTGGCGAAGTTTTGGGCCAACAAAATTTAAATAACTGTCGTGTTAGCGACACGAAGAAGACCTACTCCTTTAGATTCCATAGTCCCTAGTAGGTAGGTATTTCTCTAGAATTGTCGTAGGTATAAAATTACAAAAAAAAAGTAAAAACAAGATTAGTTTTACACCCGATTCCATTTATGTATATAAAATTCAAAGTCCTGACTGACTGACTGATATATCAACGCACAGCCTAAACCGCTGGTCCCAGAGATATGAAATTTGGAGGGTGTATTCTTCGTGAAGAGTAGGTATCCACTAAGAAAGGGTTTTTCGAAATTCCACCCCTAAGAGGGCGAAATGGGGGGATTTTGTTTGTATGAAAAATCTTATTCCTTGAGTTAATAAACTTGAAACTAGGCACAGATACTTATCTAAGTAAATTATGAAGTTTGCCATTTTGTTTTTCTAAACTACCCCCTAAAAGGGGATTGGGAAGTTTCAAAGTTTGTATGGATGAATTTTAGCGCGCGGTCCGATTAACTCGAAACTCAGTATTTATACCTAGAACCGAAAGTAAAGAATAATGTGTATCAGGGTTTTTCGAAATTCTAACCTTAACGGGCTGAAAAGGTGTAGTCAATTTTACAGGGGACGATTTTACGGCGTGGCTTGATTAACTTGAAAATTGGTACAAATATAAACCTTACAGTCAAGTTATCAACACAGCCAAAACGATTTTTCAAAATTCCACTCCTGTGTGGGTGAAACTGAAAAGTGGGGATACAGTTTATATGAAAAATCTTATTCATTAGGTTATATTAGGTTCTTTATTACTTACTTAGGCAAGAATACTTGCCTAAGTAAGTAATAAAGTTTATCATTATAAGGGCGTCGAACGATTTTCGCACACAAAAAAGGTACAAAGGCTGCCTTTTAGGCTTTATAGGCTACTTTTTGTCTCGATACTCGATAGCATGTTCTCGTGGGATAATTTCCGACACCCACGCGGGTGAAGCCGCGGGCAGAAGCTAGTAAAAAATAAAAGTTGGACTCGTGCGAAGACTTGTATGGATGTTATAAAAGTTGGACTCCTGAGAAAGTTGGAATCTTGCGAACAGAGGTCAAAAACGAATATCAATAGAAAAACATTGCACACCAGTTCCACTAGAAGCGCAATAAAATTAACGTACATTATACAAGAAACACAAAAGGCAGGCGGTGTAAGACTATTTCAGCACTAATGAGTCCCATCTACTTTAACTTTTGTCCTCAAAAGGCCACCAGTGCAAAAAATAGTCAATTAGTGTTCTACAAAACGTTCTTACTAATTAACTCGATCGAGTCCTTTTATTTCGGACTTCCTTTATTTATTTTTTTGCTATAGCCGCCTCTGTCAGAATTGTAATAACGGCTAGTCTATTCTGTAAAAATCTCACAGTAAAAAGTTAGGAGAAGTGAGCTGTCAATGTCCAGGGATATTATTATTAATTAGTTGTTCCGGGTCTGGCTGTTTGTGTATGTGAGTTTATATGTCTGTAAACGCACCCACGACACAGGAGAAATTCCTAGTGTGGGGCAACGTTTTAAAAACAAAAAAAAAATTGTATCAATCCCTAGCATCAGCTGGAATGATAGCTCACTTCACCTAAGGTCTCACGGTGAGATTTGTACAGAATAGTTCCGCACCTGGCGTTCGATTCTGTAACCATCTCACCGTAAAAACTTAGGTGAAGTGATCGTGGAGTGAGCTGTCATTCCCAATTAATGTTAGGGATTGACACTATTGACAGCTCACTCTAAGCTCACTTCACCTAACTTTTCACGGTGAGATTTTTACAGAATCGATCGGCTGGTATACGTAGCATTTTTGTCTCACGAAGTGATGCACGCTTTACTTGTTTACAAGTGTATAAGCACGTTTTGAATGTGTGTGTAGATAAGCGCAGGAGCTCTTGGTAGGTCCTGTAACTGTCTGAGACAATGGCGAAGTCGGAATGCGTGTGTGTTATGTGACGCCACTCGTTCACGTAGACATTCACAGCGTGTTTGTGCACTTGGCTACCACAAGTAAAGCGCGCGTCGCTTCATGAGACCAAAATACTGTAACGGCTTTTTACAGCAAGGTTTTCCTAATATTTTTATTTTTTCGTTGCTTTCAAAGGATTGGTAGAAGTCAAAGATGTCTAAAAAATATCAAGCACCCAAAGGCCCAGTCTAGTTTATGTTCTGTAGTAGGAATACTGGCAACACCGAGATTTCTTTTTAACATGTAAGTAGTACTAACGTATTTTACGGAGTCTCTGTGAAGGATAAAATCAGGAATGAAATTATCCGGAAAAGAACCGGAGTTACCGACATAGCTTGCAGAGTAAGCAAACTGAAGTGGCAGTGGGCTGGCCATGTTTTTCGAAGGACCGATAGCCGGTGGAGCAGACGAGTCCAGTGGAGCCTTTGTATCGGCAAGCGTAGTGTGAGATGTCCCTCAGCTAGATGGACGGACGACCTGTGGACGACGTGTGTTGTGGAGCAGCCTGGGAGAGGCCATATCTATGTCCAGCAGTGGACTGCGACAAGCTGAGTTGATTGAACGTATTTTACACATATCTTTCCGCAATAAATTCTCAAAACGATGTTGATGCGGTACACCATCCGCATCAAAATCCATTGCACAGTTAAGAAGAATAACGCTTTGACGTTTTGTTGTTGTAATTTTTTTTGTTTAATGGACATTTTGTTAAGTTTAAGTTTTGTTTTGTTTGTAATAGGATACGTTAATTAATACGATAACAATAGTTGTAAGCTTTTGTTTTACCTTTACTCTTAAGTTTGTTTAAAAATTTAATTAATTGAACAAATAAATGGTGATTTTGAAATGTGATAAGAGTGATTATGTGGATAGTAGCAATACCATAAAGTTTATGTATCAATTATAATGTAAAAGCTATATTATATCTTTGCCACACACGTCCCTATACATAGTACTTAGGTACTGCCTATGTAAATAGTGGTACACGTGCTGCCGCTTTTACAGGTCAAGAGACTAATATTATCAAGGGTGGATAATTTCGTGAAAATGTCCGTACCGACAAAATTATTCAATACCTGTAATCCTTTTCAGATCTCTAACAATGTATTTAATATAAATTCTGCACTTTGAAGAGAGATTCGATTTAAAGAATGCCAATAATTTTCTGAATCCTATTCTATTTACCTAATATCATAAATTCCAAGCTTTTGATGTTTTCAACAATACTATTATCCAATCTCGCTGTACTGTAAGTTTTGTAAAAACTGTAGGTAATTTATTTTCAAAGAAGAACGAAACTTGAAACGGCACAGCCGATCAATTCTGTAAAAATCTCATCGTGAAAATTTCAATGAAGTGAGCTGTCATTCCACGTTATGATTAACACTAGGGATTAACAATACTGACAGCTCACTTCACCTAAGTTTTCACGGTGAGGTTTTTACAGGATAGATCAGCAGGAGTACTTATTTTTTAGTTTTGAGAGCTATGACTATTGGTATGCTTTTGAGAAAGTGACTTTTTCTCGTTGATGAAACAGAGAGCATTAATAGTCCTTTTCGAAGACTAAATAGGAGCTAGCTTTACTTAAAGTAAAATTGCTACTATTTCTATTCCACTTATTTCTATTTTTATTCTACTATTTTTATTTTTACTTGTTCTGGTCACATTTTGTTTTTTTGAGAATTTTTTGCCAGTGTATGTTGATTTCACAATTCTATAATTACCCAGGGTAATTTCAGAACACACTTACAGTAGCAATACCTTTCATTTTGACAATTCAACATCATTCATTACGTAATTTACGTTGACGAGCAGACGAATTTTTTAAACATTGTATTAGGTATTTCTTTCAAAACCCTTCAGATTGTGATAAAAAGTATGTCACATAGTTCGGTTGCGGTTAGTGAACAACTCATTTATGTATCACTCGTTATAATGCTATAGCCTTGCTTAGACTTACCTACTTATCCCACAATTTAACAAAATACATCTAAACCGCATTCGGGCCAATCCAATCACGGTCTTATACCAACAAACCGTTATATAACACCAATCAATCTATTGCTATTGTAACAATAGTCCTCAGAACAAATGGCAGTTACTATTGGGAAACAAACCGTTCGATTCCGGGTCGGATCGGATCCCGCAATCCCGCGGATTGTGGACGAATTCAATTTTCTTCGCGTCGATAACTGAAACAATAACATGTCCAACCACTCCGGTTAGAAATACGAGTATTGAGGTATTATTATTTATACTGAGTTTTGAAATACAAGTTGGTAAAATCAGAGTATCGACTGTTATTGAGTTTTTTAACAAGGTCATTCTCAACGTCAAGGTCATTCATTATGTTCTTCACCCATTTTATTATTATTATTAGTCTCTGAAGTCCCACTGCAGGGCACAGGCCTCCCTACTCTCTTTCCACTTCACTCTCTTCAAAGCTGCTAAGAACCAGTTCTTGATCTAGATGATGATGAGTCCAGCTCATCCCGCCATCTCCGTCTGGGCCTGTCGCAAGGTCGCTTGCCATTAACAGGGAGCCATTGGGTCGTAAGTTTGGCACATTCGGTCGTCTGAAATGCGGCAGATGTGTCCAGCCCAAATCCATTATAGCGTGGCAGCTTTCCAAGTGACATCAGTTATCTTTGTGATGGAACGGATGGTCATATTCCTAACCCGGTCTGTTAGTTTGATACCCAGAATACTCCGTTCCATAGCCCTCTGGCAAACCTCGAGCGTGGACCTCTGCTGATTTGTCAAAGTCCATGTTTGACCATATGTGAGGATAGAATATACACAGGCCAATGAGTCTTCTCGTAAGGGACAAAAGAAGATCACCTTTCATGGCCCAATAACTCTTCCAGGTATTTTCTTCACCCATACTTACTAATAATAAAAATGCGAAAGTAACTATGCCTGTCTGTTACCTTTTCATGCCTTAACGGCTGAACAGATTTAGATGAACATACAGGTAGACCATGTGCTGGGTTAAGACATAGAATGCTTTTTGTTCCGGTACCGAGGGCAAAAGCAGTATAAATATATTATCATCAACCTACAGCAGTCCACTGTTGGACATAGGTCTCTTCAATCACGCGACATTTAACTCAATCCTTGGTTACTTGTATCCAGGTGCCACCCAGCGAAGGTCGTCGCTCTACCTAGCCTGGCTTAGAATGCAATCGGTCTACTGGGGACCTACTATTAGTGTATGCCACTCACTTGTGGGGTGACGCCCTCGAGAGGAATGGTGAAGCGATTGCCGTCTCCTTATACGTCTCGAAGGCCTTCGACAGGGTGTGGCACGCTAGCCTTATGAGTAAGCTTCCAGTGTAAGGTATTTCTCCTGGTCTGACTGGCTGGATAAAAGACTTGCTTAGTGAACGGTCTCTCCGAGTTATTGTCGACGGACGAAGCGTTTCGCCTCGTCGTTTATACCGCGTACATCGAAGGACTGGAACAATTTACCTGCAGCGGTCTTCCCGTCCGATTATAATTTACCTAAGTGTCTTCAAGGCTAGAGTGAATTAGGCTCATAATAAATTAGTGCGCTTTACCATCAACGATTGCATCACTGCTTTCCATCAGGCGGGATCGCAGTCAAGTTCACTAGTTTATATCATTTTAAAAAAAGTAAGGAAAAAACTTACAATTTATACTTAATTGTAGGGGAAAAAAGAGATTACTCCTTTTTTTATTTTAAATCTAAATCATAATACGAAAAGTTATTACTTCGATTACACACATAGAATATTATTATAGAAGTTCCAGAGAAAACTCCTCGTTCTTAAATTTTCACTCTTTTACGTTGTCTAATTAATGATCGAAATAATAGATAATAATGTTTGATGGCAGGTCGCGTCGACAGGACTGTCGGTAAGTTTTAATTACTTGTTAGTCTGGGTCCATCCTAGTTGGCTCATGGTAAGAGGATTCACTTCGCAAAAAAGTAGTTGCGACTTGCGAGTTAAAATTTGTTGTTTTACATGCCACCAAGTTAAAAGGTTAAAAAGCAAAGTCTAACTATCAAAAAAGCAAAATTGCATGAGCCTTTTTGTCTGTTTATGGCAAAACCAATTATATTTGGCAAAGCTATAAAATGACAAGTAGATTTGTACAAACACTTTTCACACGTCAATCATAGTTTTAATCGAGATGAGGTCGGCGTTTCTTATCTAACTACTCTAAGAAGAAAGGCCGAAACAAACTGAGTTCACAGTCTCTTTTAAAGTCTAGACATAATTTTGGTCAGATCATGTGAAGACCATGTAGATTGGTGCCTTTTGAGGAAAACAGTCTTTGAAAGAACCACACAGATTGAGTGGACCTGTCCAGTCAGTGTACGTATTTGTCAGAAATCGTACAGCTCAACGCAGAACTCGAGGAGATCAACGATTCGACGTTCAATATCAAAGAAAGGACTTTAACCTCATACTTAAGGAGAACAATGCTCAGTTTTGAAACTCAATTTCATACTAATCTCTACACGAATCAATTTTTTTTAACCTTCACTCTATATTATCTTCTAAATATGTATAAACACACACATACAAACACACACACACATACACAACACATACACCTACATATATACATACACACACATATATATATAACACACACACATATACATATATATATACATATATACACACACGCACAACACATACATATATGCATCTCCACATATATATATATGTATATAATTCTTCTGTACGTGTGTTTGTCACCTAACTCCTCCTAAACGGTTGGACCGATTTTGATGAAATTTTATGTGTATATTTCAATGGGTTCTCGGTCAACCGGACTAACAACCGAACTACTGCTGCTACTAGAAGTTCCTGGATGGTTTGAAAACACAATTGGACCCGCTAGGTGGCGCTGCTGTCAGTATATGATGACTCAACCGGGCAAGTCGACGTCTGCCCTAGTATAAATATATATTTCAGAATAATACGTGCGTTACAGCACGTTTTCATTCCGGAACATAAAAATCAGCAGATACAATTACCTAATAAACAATACAGTAACATAGACAATCAATTACATCATCAAAATCCTATAGCAGTCCACTGCTGGACATAGGCCTCTCCTACTGCACGCCATAGAAACCAGCAAACGTCGTAAATACAACTTTTCTGAACGCAAGCTATGTTAAATTGTTGATCTGCACCCTAATTGCGTAACACACAATCAATCTCAATCTGAATCATTTTGAAGGATATTGCTAATCCGTTGCTTCATATGTTCAAAAAATGTTTCATGTGTCTGCTCAACAACGTAAATAACGCAATGAATGTTGTTGAACTGTCAAAATGAAACCGATTCCGATTGATCGTGTGTTACGCAATTAGGGTGCTGTTTGTTATTAGATACCTATAGCATTATTAACTATAGATATCTTCGAATATTTGATTTTCATCGCTTATTGTGTCTGACAATGACGTAGAGATGGATAGCTTCTAGCTTACAAGTTGAGTTTATGTCTATTTATATTAGGAAAGTATAGTATTGAAAGTTTAGCCCCTTTATTCATAAACGTCGCTTTAAGTTAAGTAGTGATTAGCGACTGTATAGCCATACATTTTTGACATTTAAACGTCACATAACTTTAATCATCGTTTATAAATGCAGTGCCTAAAGACACCTTAGTAGAGTAACAGAGGATCTATAATGCTACGGCTACATTGTGGTGATAACGCGAACTACTTACACTTCGCGCGCTCTCTCTAGCACACCGCTAAACGTGTCGTTGTATAACAAAAAGCACGCGATGTGTAGTTTGTGTTATCACGACAATTTAGCCGTAGCATAATAATTTTCACATCGTTATGCTACGGCTAAATTGCTCTTTTGGCAGTTTAGCCGACGTATATAAACATGTAGCATTTAAATATAAGACTGACGTTTTATTTATTAGGTAGCAAAGAGAGCGCGTGAAATGTAGTTCGCATTATCGTGACAATGTAGCCGTAGCATCAGAACCAGACTCGTCTTTATCGATTTACACAAACTCATCGATTAACACAGCCCAACTCTAGAGTAAGGATAGCAAACTCTGCAATAAAACAATTTAAAAGTATCGAACAGGGTCGTACAACGAATAGCAACTGTCTAATACTTGGAAATGAATTCACTCTGCATATTGTTTTTATTTAGCTGTTTCGCCAGGATTAACAATTTTGTTAAGTAAAAATACTAATGCCCACTTTAATGTAAACGAACGATTTTAAAATTCTTTCATCAAACAGCGATATTAAAAATACGCTTTAATAAAAAATGTGTAATGAAACGTTCAGTAAATAAGTACTCAGCACGGCTTACTAAGCTTCAAAATGGAGGCAAAACTATATTAGGTATAGCAATAAGACAATCCCGTAACAAGTTGTTATAAAAATTACACTATCAACTGTTTTGTCGTACCTAGTCTTTTTGATAAACCGTAACCAAACATAATAGAAAGAAGTTTCACGGGAGACCCTTTTTGACTACAAGCAAAATCATAGATATACACACAAAGTAATAAACGTACAATAGGATAGTATTTATCAATCTGCGTCTTCTTGGCGTACCGATGGCAAAAAGTTTAAATAATTATGTTTGGCCCAAAATATAGCTACAATTTAGCGAGTTTATACTACTTACCAATAAAAATGTGTGTCAAAAAAAAAAACAAAAGTCAAATTTTAATTCAATCCATTCAAATTAGTGCCTGTTGTTTCAAACGGTTAGTATACGTACGTCAAGTAATAACGATGTAGGGCACGCCACGATAGTGGCGATAAGACCCTTCTTTGAGGAGTGGCTAGAGAGGCGTCACGGCGTTCTCACGTACCGCCTGACGCAGGTCCTCTCCGGACACGGATGTTTTGGGAGGTTCCTGCACATCATCAGGCGGGAGGAGACGCCCGGGTGTCACCACTGCCAGGATCGCCCAGAGGACACGGTGGAGCATACGGTGGAGGTCTGCCCTGCTTGGGCGGAGCCCCGCCGTGTCCTCGTAGAGGCGATCGGCAACGGCGGCGACCTCTCGCGTCCGGCCCTGGTGCAAGCCATGGTCCGGGGCGAGAGGGAGTGGGAGGCAGTCACCTCCTTCTGCGAAGCAGTCATGCTAGCGAAGGAGGTGGCGGGGAGGCTGAGGGAGAGAACCTCACGCCTCAGCCGCCGCGGGAGACGCTCCGGGCGTCAGGAGCCGCGTGACGACTCCCGGCCACCGTAGGCGCGGGCCTGCGGGCGGTGAGTAATGGGTAGCTCACCGTCCGATCAGGACCAGGCCCGTGCCGGACGGCGCGTTGTGTTCCACGCGCGCCTCAAAGAGATGTCAGCAGAGGACGGGGCCCCACAGGGCCGAAGCCTGCCGGGGCGGCGGGATTTTCCGAAAGGTTAACCGCTGCCCTGGAACAGAAAGGGCTAAGGACGGAACACGGGTGGGTTTTAGTCAGTAAAAGTCTGACACTCCCTTCCGCTCCACCCAGAGCGGGAGGGGTCATTTGATGATTTCCCATCCACAAAAAAAAAAAAAAAAAGTAATAACGATGTAATTATTTGACGTAAGTCAAGGCCATAAATTCGTAATTGTAATTTGAAACAACGCTTGACGTATACGCGTCAAGTGGACTTGAAACACCCTGCCCTTAGGCTGAGAATCAGCACTTTTCGAATGTCAACCGTGTAAGGTAATACAGTTCAAAAGCACTTCTCTCGTGCAAATCTAACTACAGTGGTCAATCACGAAAGCTGTTCTAATAAATTAATAAAGCAATTTAACTAAAGGTCCAACTCACGTTTATTACGTTAACCGCTTTGAAAGCGGCACGGTCAGTGGCCCAGTTGTTGAAGTTCCAACTAGTATTTTGTTAGTTGCTTACCGTAGTTAATGATCGTGTAAATTCTGCCTTATATTTCCTTGGTAGAGTGAGCTTTATAGGTATGTAACGCTAACGATAGTACTACCTAGAGTGCTTAAACGATCTTTTGACGCCTGAATGACATTGACAGGGGGGCGCCTGTTTGTAAATATTTGAGAAATTGTCTCAGAAATTGTATTGACAAAACAAGATGGCGGCGTTAGTTCCGATTATGGCCACGCGTCAAAAGAATATTATAGTGTAGAACGTGTTTTGAAAAAATGTCTCTGCGTATTACATGTCGAAATGTCGTATGCAAAAATGTCGGAACGTCATAGCTCCCAAAATGATGACTTGTTTTCGGTTCGGATAAATTATCGAAAGCTATTTAGTTGAATCAAGATTTATAGCTAGGTTTGATGCTTAACACGGACTGACGTTTCAAGATCATCAAAAGGTCACTTTATCCTCTAGGCCCTAGACAATGTGACTTTCTATTATCGATACCTAACTATGATGGAAAAGTCAAAAATGTATTGGATTGAGGTAAAGCTACCGAAAAGCTTACGGTAAGCCTGTTTAAATTCAGTGGTGCAGTGGTGGCCTAGTGGTAACGGCCCCGACTTACATGCTCTACGTAGTGGATTCGAACTCAGGCAGGCGCTTTACCTTGTGTAAATATTGTCATCACCACAGCTCTCAAAATGGTGAAGGAGAACATCGTGAGGAAACCGGCATGTCTTAGAACCAAAAGTTCGAACACATGTGACATCTACGAACCCGCACTGGGCCCGCGTGGTAGATTACAGCCCACTCCCTCTCAAAGAGAGGGAGGCCTGTGTCCCAGCAGTGGGAACATGTTAGGCTGATTATGTTAAAAGTCGTTCTAGAAAACGAAACGTTTTGAAAGCGATTAACACTTTGTCTAGGCGCTTAGAAATCTTCAACAGCAAAGTTATTGATTTAAATGGTTATATCAATTGAATTTTTTTTTTTATTGCTGCTTGCATATAATATTCAAGACAAACCGCAAGTAAAGTAAACGTATTATACTTACGATAATCTTGGAAGTCGGATTTGACGTCTGTCATTAGGTATACATGCCGCGATAACTTTGTATGAACGTCTACGTAAGAAATCGAAATATTAAATTTATAATGTAATAACTGTTAAATATTACGAACTCGTACGTGTAATAGAACGATTTGCCTCGACAGTCAGTTTAAAGCAATTTAGATAAATTGTCGATTACAAACTCTAAGTATAATCAATCGATATGTCTCGAGAATCGGTTTTTAAAGCTATTTTTTTCCCCATCACTACACAAAGTATTTTGACACTCGTAGCTGTTAAACCCGACTTCTTAGATTGTCAGGAATATAACTACCCTCACAACTTTCAGTACCTACCTACATATTGTTCATACATCACAGAACTTGCGCTTATTGCCTACCTACGTTAAGTAAAATATAGTTGTTTCAAAAGAAGTTAAGAGTGTTGCTTATGTTTATTAGAATATATGAGAGTTTCGCGGTTATGTTCTACCTAACTGTGGCAGGTAAAAGTTTTATATATAAATAAAGCATGTTTCTGCTTATGTGCCTACAGCCTACACTTATAAAAGACGAAAAATAATTAAATATGTACGTAAACATCTTAAAAAATACTTCGAAATCTTGGACATCACGGATTTATACAGGATATACGATCAAGATCGAGGTCAAGAGATGGACAATTTTGCAATAAAAAAAAATAGGTAGAGCCAGTATTTAATTGATCACACAAATAGCATCCTAAGAAATCATTATTTTTAAGCTGCTAAGGTGTGACGAACCATAATAATTATGATCGTAGCACTTCACAGTGCGAGCTACGCCGTAGCTCGGCGCGTAGCGAAGAAAGAAAGGTGTAGCATTTTTTCTACTTTTTGTTTACTACCTGACAATGGTAATCAGTAGACCAATTTCTCGTAATTTAAAACATTCAAAATCTAGTCGCAGTCTTATCTCGGCGACAAACAAATGTTAAAAATGTAGGGAAATTAGAGTTATTTTTGACAGATTGAGACTGAGATGACTGTGAACGTTCTTAAAATTACGAGAATTGCCCCTCCTATCAAGATAAAAATGTAGTAGAGTCAAAATGTATTGCTAGGTATTTTGTTTTATCAAGGTTCAGAACCACTAACTCAGACAACAACTAGATATAGTTTTGTAGTGTGTGTCTTGTAATTTATATCTATTAAAACATTTATATATTTTACTTATGTTTGTACCTATATAAGTATAATTATTAATTTAAAATTAATTTACTTGCCCTAAACAGGCAAGATGTGGACTGTACATAAACCACCAATTCTTACAACTGGTTACACCTGTATTTTATGCAAATAAATTATTCTTATTATCCGACGTCGCGACAGCAAATGGGTATGTTTTTCCTTATTCTTGCTCATTTACTACGTAATAAATAATATATTATACTCCAGGAATTATTATTTAAATTCGTATAGGTAAGTTATGGAATCAGGCGTTCAATACATAACCGGAGGATACCTTAAAAATATCATCTGCCTAGCCTTTTCCCAACTATGTTGGGGTCGGCTTCCAGTCTAACTGGATTCAGCTGAATACCAGTATTTTACATGGAGCGATTGCCTATCTGACCTCCACAACCCTGTCACTGGGTAATACGATACACTTTGGTAAGACTGGTTGTCAGACTTTCGGGCTTCTGACGACCCGTAACGACTGTCAAAGATCCACGAATGACAGCCAGGACCAACGGCTTAACGTGCCTTCCGAGGTCCCGGTATGTAAAGATTGTCCCACAGACCAAACACGGCAAGCATAGCTTAACCTGTTCGATCGAACTGTGCGGCTGTTAGCGCTTAGCCACGGGCTCCTTAAAAATAATCATTGCAAAATAATAGTCATGTAGGTACTTATGGAGTTTTAGTTTGGGGAAACTCTACTAATAAAGAAATAATTTTTAAGTCGCAAAAAAGATTCACCTATCAGGGCTATTTTGGATTGAAAATAACTGATATTTGCAAACAGTATCTTATTAAATACCATAGTCATATTAACCTAAAACAACAATACCGCCTATAAGTACCTACCTACCAATTCTATCACCTCTCTCGAGATTTCTCGTTCGTTGTTCGAACTATCAAACTTACATCCACTATACCTTCCCTGTAAGAATTACATCTCCAAGGCTATTTGGTGTTTAGATAGGTCTCTAACATAAACTAGTTGCGTCGCTACTCTCGCGGAGTTAGGGGAACTTTTAATAGTGTTCATGTCTCCAGAGTGGTTCCGAGACGTGCTGTCGATGTACATTAATGTACAGGTTACTAAGTTATTACAGCGATGTATGTTTAGATAGACATAGTTGGTAAGTAACTCTTGCAGGTGTTTCGAAAGTGGCTGCGCGGAAAATTGTTCTGGTAAAATGAAACTAAATAGATTGGAGATGAGAGACTGGTAATTTGCGCTATTTAAATGACAATTGATTTCGAATCGATCGAAGCAGGAGAGTTTTGCAGGTATTCTGAAAGTGGCTGAGATAAAAATGTTTGTAAAATAAAAGTAGGTAGGTGTAGATACTGCAGACTGGTAGGTAATTTACGCTTTCAAAAGGATAATAAATTGATTTCAAGTCGATCAACGTTAGAGTGGGGTTAATGAATGATAGTAAAAAGTGGGTTTTAAAACTGAAAGGAAGATTTATTGTTAGGCGGGTATACCTACTACACAAGAGACTAGTAATTTACCGAGTCCGTTGACATATTGACATAGAAAAGTCTAACTCGGGTGGCGCCACTGGCAGTGTTAACAATAGCTCTGTAATAAAAATTAAATAAAAATAGTAATATCATCCAAAAGTGGCTAAAATTATGTGTAACGTATCTGTAAATAAACAATAGTTACTACAAAACGTTTGTGGAAGAAACTGTGCATAATAACATTAAAATTGAACTATTTTAAAGTTTTGTTTACGTTTCATAACAATAACTTCTAATTTCTCCAAAACTAAGTTCCAAACTCATAATTTGGCTTATAACTGTGAATAAAGTGCATAGTGTAATCAAATAATCCAAGTTTCTATATGAAAGCTAGTGAAAACCATAACATTTTACAATCAGATCTCTTTAACTGTTTGTTTTGAAATTTTGAATTTTGGCGTCCTAAAACATAAACCTCTGTTCCACGAAACAAATCTGAAAAATAAAATTAACGTTTTTATTTTTTAAATAATAACGTATAGTAACGAGTAGTGGATGTTATGTGTTCAACAATTATGAAACACTTGTTTGAACATAGAAATAAATAACTCCAAGCAAAAATATTACCAAGGAATTAGGATAAGGCTAGCTGTATGATTAAAATGTATAACGGATGAACTGAAAACTGTTCATGTTCGATTCTTCTGCAAGAATTCCTCACTAAAAGGATATCAAATAAAAATAAATATAAATATGGGGTCCGAAGAAAAAAATATCACATTGCGTTGTAAACATAATCTTGCGAGAACATTATCATACGAATCACTTTGTATCAGAAGTAACTCGCTAGATTCTATAAACTCTGATATCAACACAACAGCGTTAAGCATGTTCGATTTATCTACATGCGCTCCGTCAGATGAGATCCATAAGCTGAGAAAGGAATTAGAAGAAAAACAAATATTATTGGAAAATGCAAAAACAGAAATAGATAAACTATCCTTGGAAAATACTCGACTACGTAAAGAAATTCAAGGACTATCTACATCTAATTACTGTCCTAAAAATATGTGTAATGAGAGCTTCAATACCCCAAAAGCCAATAATCAACAAAGCTCTGATAACAACACAGTAAAAAACACAAGAGAGTTACTATGTCTTCAAGCTAGAAATAAAAAATACAGCTATACAACCAAATATGATCCGAAATTGCATTCAGCTACAAGTATGAGCATTCCATCTTTAAATGTACCTACAGCAAAAGAAGATGAAGATATTTCAGACACTAACATACCGAAACAGACATACAAAGAAGAAGAAAAACCGAAATGTATCTACATATTTGGCGCTCAACAATGTGTAGGACTAGCAGCTAAGTTGGTTCATTCTAGAACTAATACCAGGTATGAGAAATATAGAATTGAGTCTACTACTAAACCACAAGCCTCCGCAAACGACATACTTAGCAGCTGTGAAAGAATAAAAATAACAAGCGAAGACAAAATTATTATAAACGTTGGTCAAAATGATGACAACCCCATAAAGCTATTATACAACTTATCATATGTACTGAAAAAATTTGAAAAACCTGATGTTATTATTCTTGGTGTAAATAAGAGTTATCATTTGAAAGAAAAGGCATTAAATGAAACATTAAAAAACTTTTGTAATAATATGGATAACTGTACTTATATAAATTGTTATAAATTATCTGTATATTCACTATGTAAAAAAATTAATTATACGATAGACACTTCAGACTACAATGCAAGATACTTGTGTGTCAAAAATGTAACTACCAATATTTCATCTCAAAATAATGCTTTCACAAATAAAAATTCATTTTCTAGCCATGAAAAAACAGTACACAGGGAGATTAACAATAAAACAGATAGTAAATGCAATGTAAACAAACCCGTAAAAGGAACGGTACCATATTATTTCGATATAATACACAAAAAAAATTTAGAGCCGAATAAAATAAAAACACCTCAACAAGAAAATACGTTTTTTCTATAATACCAAAAAACGATGTATTGACGAATGTAATACAACAAGCTCAGTTACACTGTTTCATCAGAATATAGCAGGTCTATTAAACAAACAAGAAAATTTAGAATTATGTATAGACGAGTTTGATAAAAATAAAAACTACATTGATGTGGTTTGCCTCTCAGAAACGTTCATAAAAAGAGGCAACGAAAACAATATAACTTTAAAACATTTTAAGCTAATTACATCATACTCTAGAGTAAAAGAAAAAAGAGGTGGTGTTTGTATTCTTGCCCGAAGTTCCTTAGATTATAAAGATTTAACTATTTGCAACATCATGTCAATGGACAAAGTGTTTGAATGTTGCGGCGTGGAATTTCCTTCTCTCAACTGCATTATGATTTGCTTATATAGAACCCCAGATAGTAACATAAACTCATTCTTTGACAAACTTGAATTACTACTACATAAGATTTGTAATAAACCTAATAAAAAAATTATTCTAACAGGAGATTTAAATATAGACACACTCAAAAGCAATAAAATTGCATCACGTTTAAAAGACACTTTAGTAAATTTTGGTCTCTCCTTACATATAGACCAACCAACTAGACAAAAAGCCTGCATCGATCACATTATAAGTAACATTAAAGACGCTAAAGGTAAAGTTCACGAATTATTTCTTTCCGACCACAATACAGGTCAAATTTTAAATTTTCCCATATATAATAAACCAATGAGACTAAAAAGTTGGTATGTTTACAAAAGAGACTACAGTGAAGACAACCTGGACAAATTTATAAGTTGTTTATCAGCACTAAGTTGGTCAGAAGTATATGACCAAGAACATTTAAATTTAGCTTTTGATATATTTCATGATACGTTTTGTTTATTTTATAACCTTTGCTTTCCGATCAACAAAGTAAGAATAGATTCACACTGTAAGCCACCAAGATGGATCACAACAGGAATCAGAAAGTCAAGTAAACAAAAAAGAAAACTAAGGTATCGCCAATACATGTCTAAATCTGAAGACGATACATCAAATTATACAAAATACAATACTATCTTCAAAAAATGCGTGAGCCGATCAAAACACCTCATAAATTCTAAAATAATGTCATCGGCAAAAAATAAAGGCAAAGCTGCTTGGCAGATTATCAAAAACAAAACTGATCACGTAAACACTAAAAAAAATATTGATACTATTAAAATCGACAATGATCATATAAACAAACCTAATGAAATTGCTGAAACTTTCAACGATTTTTTTATAAATATTGCCAAAGGATTTCATGACAAAAGTAAAGCTTTATCAGACAAAAAACATTTTGATTTACCGAACATGATGCAAACCATGTTTTTACATCCAAGTGATGAAGTTGAAGTAAAAAATACCATAATATCCCTCAACAACACAAAATCAGTTGGATTTGATGGTATAGCAACTCATATTCTTAAATCCTGTGCCACCGTTATATCACCAATCATTGAACACTTGATAAATCTCTCATTCGGGCAAGGTATTTTTCCAGATAAACTCAAACAATCCATTGTCAAGCCCTTATTCAAGAAAGGTGACACAAAAGACTTATCTAATTACCGCCCTATAATATTAATATCTAATTTATCAAAAGTCTTTGAGAAAATCATGCATCGTAGACTTACAAACTATTTAGATAAATTTAATATTATAAAAGAGGAACAGAACGGCTTTCAAAGGGGAAAATCGACTACATTAGCAGCATTTCAACTGATAAAAAATGTAATTGATAATTTAGATAAACGCATTCCAGTATCTGTCATCTTCTTTGACATGAGCAAAGCTTTCGACTTTGTCAACCACGAATTACTTTTACAAAAATGCAACAACTACGGAATTAGAGGAATAGTTATTGACTGGATTACTAGCTATTTATCTAACCGTCAACAAAAAGTAGAAATAAGCTCAATAAATGAAAATAGCGAGTCCACATCATATAGTTCTAAATACAGTCAAACCAAATCAGGAGTACCCCAAGGAAGCATACTTGGCCCATTACTTTTTCTCATTTACATTAACGATTTACCTACAGCTTTACAACAACGGTGCATACTTTTTGCTGACGACATATCAGTAATTGTAACAAATGATAGTAAAACAGAAACCAGCCACGAAAAAAATCTTATTGAAACAGTAAACCGAGTGTTAAAATGGCTCGAAAACAATCATCTATGTGCAAATCTAAATAAAACCAAATACATAAATTTTCAAAATTACAATTCTAAACCAAAATCATTTAAAGTTAATTGTCAAGGACAACAAATTGACGAAGTTAGTAAGTACAAATTTCTTGGACTTATCCTAGACCAGCATTGTAATTGGAAATTACATATAGAGCACATCTGCAAGAAATTAAACCAGTTTGTATTTGCTCTTAAACGTTTAAGACGTAACGCAAGTGAAGCAGTTGCACTTACTGCTTACCATGGGTATGTTTCCTCTTTTCTCAGGTATGGACTCCTACTCTGGGGGAACTCGACGAACGTAAATGAAGCTTTTCTAGTGCAGAAAAAATGCCTAAGAGCAATCTGCGGTATCAGTCCATTAACATCCTGTAGACCTCTATTTAAAAAATTAAAACTTTTAACACTAACAGGTCTTCTCATAATGCAAGCTGGTGTATTCGTAAAAAAGCATTCAAAATTTTTTATAGCATGCGACTTGCATTCGAAATATACTCGTCGAGACCCAACACGGTTAAGAATTCCGTCACATCAAAGTACATTGTGCCACAAAAATAGCTTTATCACAGCAATTAAAATATTTAACAATATTCCAAAAAAAATAAGGGAACTCCCTCTTAAATACTTTAAATCCAATCTACATAAATGGCTTATTGGTAATTGTTTTTATAATATGCAAGAATTTATTGATAAAAAAGTAACAGATAAATATGGTTACTAATTTTTATTATAATTATTACCTACTTTTTAAAAATACCTATTATTGTTAAGAATTTCATTAAAGTTAGGAGACATGTTGGAATAATGTATCCTCTTAATTTTTTACATGTAACGTGTTTAAATATTTGTATGCCAGTCCTTGGCGAAACATGTAAGATCATAATTCTATTTATAAGACCTTAATGTACCATGTTTTAAAGCAAATAAGCAAATAAATATATTCTATTCTATTCTATTCTATTCTATAAAGCACTATTTAACAGCTCCTGACGATTCGTTCCATTTGAGTGTCACAGATTTGTTTTAAATTTACGCTAATTATACTACATATTTAAACACACAAGGGAAGCAAGGTGCGATATTTAGGTACCTACATACTTGACACCGATGTACGTTTTTCCTCAGCTTGCATCATCCCTCGAGTCCCAATCCTGCTGTCTACGCGCAGAAGGGCCCTCGAGACTCCATATCCTTAAATTTCCGATGAAAACAAAGAATCCGTGAATATAGGTCCGCGGGAGCGAGCGAATGGAAATTTACATCCTAATTTCCCAGGTGTATACCCACTGAGAGTCTCTATTCGTCAGCGTTATCAAAAATCGGATATATCGAGACCCTGTAGTGTAAAAGGACGGCCTGTAATTCGATTACCTACATAGTACCGATTGCCAACTTCTTGCTAACATTTTTTTTTTTTTGTTAAAGGAATTCTACTCTCCATTTTCACCTACCTTAGTATCTAATATGTATGGAAGCCCGATGAAAAAAATAACCGCTATTCGGTCTATTTTCGTCAACGTCACAATGCATAGCAAACCCTATCTAAAATCTTACTTGAATAAATACCACGAAGAACAATCCATAATTTTATGCCCTTTGCTAAATATGCTTCATCATAGTTCGTAATCATTTAGGTCATTTGTGAATATCTTCACAAATTACATACGTGTGTAAAGGCAATTCTAAAAATGCCATAAAAAAACATGAATAAGCATTGGCATGTGAAAATGTTTGGCATTGCTTCACTTCAACATTCATCGCTCACATTGATAAATTTTGAAGCGAGCCTTTAGAATTTTTGAAGTCAGACAGGAGTCAGACCGATTGATGGACAGACACCACGGAACTAACGCCACTCAAACATCGCCGATATGCCAGCAATGAAAAGCAAACTTCCAATCGTAAAGCTTGGAGACATCTATAGTACGCTTGGGAAAATAAAGGACTACCAAGGAGGATAAGTAGTTAAGTACGCCACAAAACAATATTCAGCGTTTGGCATCCGTTGTTCTTTGTCTTTACAGGTTTTTTAATGATACGACATGCCTTCCATTCTTTTCAGTGCTTGGAAAAAACAAAACATTTCCAATTAGAAGACAGATACGACGATAATTAAAACCGCGAAATAAAGCCATAATTCATTATAGGTAAGAAGTGGGATAGTCTGGTAGTACGAGTATATAAAATCCACTAATTGCAAGCGACAGCTAAACTAAAGCGCTTTTCTGATTGCCGCTCCGTCTCGCCGCCGCTAGTGGTGCTCGAGACGCTGAATTCGTCACCTGTTGAAAATAATTAGTCAAAAAAAATCAGTACTAAAACAAAAATGCAGGTGCTGCGTAATGCTCGACATCTAGCTTTCTGTGTTAACCTCTCGACGCGAGAACTCGAAAAAAATTCAGACTAAAATTTCGGTGGGAATTTTTGAACGAACGCAAACTATTCGATCGAGTGTGCTCGCTCGTCTGACGAAATCACAAGTGGAAAACAAACCTCTTTGGAATCGGCGCAATTTTCGTACGTATGTATGAGCCCTTAGCGGATTTTTAATATCGGTTCATAGAGGGTTGGGTAGGTTATACCTTATAGTAGTAGTACCTGTGGCTAAAGGTGAATGCAAAGTAGCCGTAAGTATGTCAGGTACCTACGTGAAACAAGTCGTATAAGTGGAAATGGGTACCTAGTACCTACCTAGTTACCTTGTGCAGTCCATTAGATAATAGTACCGATAGTACCTACCTAACTACTCGACTGCACACTTGTACATTTGCTACCTACTGTGCAAGTGTGCAGGAATATTGGAATATTATAATATAAAAAAGCAGCATCTTTTTCTTAAAATATTTATTTATTTTTCATCTGCTGACTGAAATGAACGCAAAGGTGCTTATATCGATCATATAACATCGCTTGAAATATAATTGTTACTTATCACTTAGTAGCGGTAGTAGAAATGTAGTGTAGTAGTAGATACACTGGAGTAGCTCATCCTAATGGTGCTCTGTATCAAATTTTTTTGGGGGCCCTTTTCACCCAACTGTGAAGCTACTGAAGGGTATTGTTTTTACAAAATAAAGAATATAGCATACTGAGTTAGAAGGTGAGGGGCTCGTGGCTAAGTAATAACAGCCGCACGAGTCGATCGAAGGTTAAGCTACGCTTGCTGCGGTAGGTCCGTGGATGGGTGACCATCCTAACATACCGAGACCCCTCCGTGCCTCGGGGCTGTCATTCGTGGATCTTTGACAGTCGTTACGGGTCGTCAGAAGCCCGGAAGTCTGACACCCAGTATTACCAAGGGACATCTTATTACCCAGTAACTGGGTTGTGGCGGTCAGATAGCCAGTCGCATCCAGTTAGATTGGAAGCCGAGACCCGACAACACCTTGCCCGACCCGGGAATCGAACCTAGGACCTCATACTCAGCAGTAGCGCTTGCGAGCACTAGACCAATGAGGCAGACACAGTTTTCTTCCCTAATTCTCTATTAGTCGTCATCTCGGTACTCACCCCCTTTTTAATCATATTTTTGAACCAATTTACAGAAATAAATATCATTTATCAACAAGAATTTTAGGTTTTGGGTATTATTTTAAAAAATTCTGCTTATACACGTCACGTCGCGTCGCTGGCCCCTGATCGTTGATACGGCTGATACAGCGGTAGCTACGCCCCTGAGTAGATAGGTAACATTTCCATTCCACGTCTGCTGTACTTGCCCTGTCTACGTAGACCACAAGGAAGACTGAAAAGAACTACTGTTCGAATATCAGTCAAGATTCTTGATCGGTGGTGGTCTACGACCTTGGTATACATAAAATGTAAAATGTACAGACGCCAGCACGTCAAGCTACTGCAATCTGTCAAATTTCTTTAATAGATTTTTAACTTTATCGCTAAAGCAATACGGTTCAAGGTTGATTGGGAAAATTTTACAGTTTCGGGTAGCTTGACCTGCTGGCGTCTGTACATAGTAGCTATTATGCTTCCGTGTCAACGATTATGTAGATAGACATCTCTCTTCTCTTCTCTTCTTTCTTTCGAGTTAAATCAAGACAATAATCAATCTTTTGATTTAACTCGAAAGATCCTCATGATGTAGGGACGATGGTGGGTTTTGATTTTTGAAAATTGTCCTGTTGACAGGGAAGAATGGAAGAAAAGATGTGTTTCGCCGACCCTAAGTAATATGGGGCAAGTGCAGAAAGATGATAATGGATGACCATTATCATCTTTCTGCACTTGCCCCTTGCCCCAACTTTGTTGAAAATCGTAAAATAATTTTAAATCCCGCGTTTAGTTCTCACCGATGCAATACTGCGTTCCAGAATTATTTCGAGTCTGATCAACTTCCGTTGAAAAAACTTTTTATTTGCAATCCTGCAAATACTTTACAAAAATAAAGATATTTTGTATATTTAAATCAATTTAGTAATTTGCATTTATACAATGTTCACAATTAGCACTATGTCGTAAGGATGTTATAAAAGAATCTACATAAAATTAAGCATTGTTCAACGACCTCACATTTCATCCTGGAGCACGACAAATGTCAAACAAATTGACATTTCCCGGATGTAAACATATTGATTAGTTGTATTTTTATCACATTTTATTGATTTGCGTCGGGTTAACAGTACAAAATGGATCAAGAAACCGCGAAAAAGCTTTTGGTTGAAGGAGGAACGTTTGTTTTCCTCGGAGTGCCTCAAGAGACACAATTTGGCATCGATATGCAATGTTGGAATACAGAAGAGGATTTTCGCGGAATAAAGATGATACCGCCTGGATTACACTATATTCATTTCTCTGGAGTGAGCAAAGGAACCGGGGACGTCTCGCCAAGGTAGTTGTTATGTGTTTCTTCTAATAACAAGTAACAAGTAAAACATGATGTTCAGTACTCTAGTAAACAATTTACATGTTGTAAACAGATACCACAACAATTTGTGTAAATCATTGTGTTTGAACCCATGATTAGAGGACTTAATCATGGCTTACCTATAACCATTGCTTGGCTTGTGAGTATACAATATATGCACATGTGCAATCTTTCAAGGTCAACAAATACATTCATTCAGATCAAGAACCTTAGACGACTTTCATATTACCACATGAGGCTAATGCCTTTTTTGGAATAGGTTTAAATATAGATTGGACCCATCCATCATGCTTGATTATCAGTTGAAGAATGTAGAAAAAAAGAGTTGCTCTACACATACAAGAACATTTAAAAATTCTGCCTTGTAACATGAACAAAGCAAAATATTTCAAACTGATATTTTTGACATATACATTTACTAATATTAAGATAGTTTGCACAATGTATCTGAATTCAAAACACTCTTGATATCTTATAAATGCTTCTAATACAAAACCTTACTCATGATGTGAGAATTACGTAAAATTAGCCATTTGGTTGAACACCTACAGAACTGACATTATCCTTCTAAAACATTTCCAGATCAGGCTTCATGCATTACTTCCATAAGAAAGAGTTTCTAGTCAAAATGTGGGACAAAAAGACAGAGGATATGAGCAAAGATGAGATTACAGAAGAGAGCATTCAACGCCTTAAAGACAACCTGTTTAATTTAGACCGGCATCTCGCACCATACCCTTATGAGATATGGCAGAAATGGAAACTACTTACTTCTCAAATACCAGGTCTGTTATGATATTATAATATCTTTATTTGTGCAAAGATTTAAAGATTAATTCTTCTATGCCCATGCAATTTCTTTATCAAAATAAATAGATAAACCAAACCTTAACACAATAAGAAAGCGTAATGTATTGACATTAAACATATCCAATACCAAAATTGCTATAATACCTATGTCATAGTATCATTTTCGTTTAAAACTTGCGTTTGCCCACAACTTCAACTGCATGTATTTTGTATACCATCATTTTTCAATACAAATACAGGATGAAAAGTAGCATAGATGTCCTTCTCCAAGTCCTAGGGTACCCATCTATCAAACATAACAATTGGTCTAGTGATTTAGCCATGAAAAGGTGACACATTACTTTTGCATTTATAACATTAGTATTTATAGATGAAAACCTTCTCAAGTGCTCTAATTAAGTCATAATTCTTATCATTATATTTAAAACTTACAGCTGAACTAGCTGCGAAGCTATCACCAGAAAATGGTATGATCAGAGCATCAGTGGAACTTCTATCAATGACCGATGAAGAGAGACCGAGAGGAGTTAAGTCTACAGCCTCCATGGAAAGCCAAGATAATACAGAAGACTCCACTACAGACCCTGGAGCAGAGAAAGAAGAACCTGCTGCGGGACAGTCAGATGCTAAGAGAGCAAAGAGAATTACAAGAGAAGAAAGAGAAGACGCTATGTTGCCACACTTGAAACCTGCACCTGGTAAATATTTATTTCAATGTTTTAGACTTTACAGGGCAACCCAAGATCTCTACAAACAGGTTACACGTTATAGTTTGACAATTAATACAGTTACAACATATATTAACAGCTTGTAATGCACACTTATAATTCATATTATTAACAGTGTATGAATAGGTAATACGGGCTGTTTTCCGCAACTCCACGAGAATGCGCGTATTTTGCGTACGGGTGGGAAAATCGATCATTCGATCCACCCCAGCTCCTCCAGGAACGCCAGCAACGCCTTGATGTTACTGACCGTCTCACGTAGGGTACCTGGGTTACCGAAGTACTTTGCCCTGTACGTGGCGACCACCGGGCAGTTTAGCAGCACATGCGCCGCTGTCTCGTCATCTTCCATACAGGCCCTGCACAGCGGACTGTCTGTTACTCCTATGACATAGAGGTGTTTGTCAAATGACCCATGGCCAGTTAAAGCTGCAGTAACTGTATGCAGTCTTAGTTTATTTAGACGGAGAACTTCTTTCGTGAGGCGGCCATCAATTGTGGGAAGTGCTTCCTTGGCCTGCCTACATTCACCTAGCTCCATCCAAAGTTTGTCGTGTTGGTCTCTGGTGCGTTTTCTTACCAGAGTACGTATGTATCCGAAGGGGAGTGGCGCGATGGGCTCAGGTCCCACTGGTGCCATGCTCGACCCCCTTCTGGCAAGTTCATAGGCTGCATCGTTACCTTGCGAACCGCTGTGTCCTCTGATCCATTGAATGGTTATGTTATTGAGGCTACCCACTTGGTTGAGGCGCAGGTGGCACTGGTATATTGGCCCAGAATCAACTGTATAACTGTTCAGCGCTTGCAGAACAGCCATGTTGTCTGAGAGTATGCGGATCGAGTGTTCCTTTACTTCTCTGGCCTTAATGGCTGAAGCGGCTAGGGAAATGCCCATGCATTCGGCCTGGAACACTGTATAAAAAAACAGTGTATGAATAAGTCACATAATTTGGTATTCATACTTAGGATTTCATTCAAAAGTCCAAGCTCAAGGTTTGCCAACATGCAATGGAGCGCAGTATACTACGTCAAATTGACAGACCATATTCGCAACACCTCACTGTGCTCCAAAGCACAGATTCCTGACGTTGCTCAAAGAGCCGCTAAGCTGAAATGGGACTGGGCTGGCCACGTCGGCCGTTTGTCCAATGAGCTGCGGGCCAAAATAACCACTACGTGGAGGACTGACACAGCTAGAAGACGTCGCGGCAGACCCCGTAGAAAATGGCTGGAGAAAAAAATCCAGTGGTGCACTTTAGCCCTGGATCAAAAGAGCTGGAAGTCATGAGGCCTGGGTGGAGGTCATTTTGCCTTTGTCCAGCAGTGCAGCCTAACAGTAACTTAGAATGTGACCTCTCATGGGCTCGCAGAGTTGTTAAGAGAGAAGGTAGGCAGGAACTACAGAATGCCTACTACTACCGCCGCTATGCCTACTGAATCCTTGAGTAATTAATTAACTATAAATAATTTAAAAGCTAAGGTATTGCACAGTTTTGCAATAATAATAAGTAGTTAGACAACTAATTTCTTGCCATTCAATGCAACTTAGCTATAATAATAAGCTAGCTAACTAGCAGTGATCAAACAACTTGCTGTAGGTACAACTACAACTAATTCATTCGGAGAATTGATTGCATTAATTTCATTGGTTTTCCTGTTTCTCTATCGTAATGATCTTGAGTTTGTTAAACAAGAAGGTTTTACTGGTTGTGTTTTATGGCAAGGGTCCTAACGTGGATGTTAAGTCCTCAAGAACTGGGGTATCAAATGCAAAAAGAATTGTTCATATCGACAGATCCAGAGATTAGCGCGTTAAAAACAAACATCTTCAGCTTTATTAAGTACTAGCTTCTGCCCGCGGCTTCGCCCGCGTGAATGTCGGAAAGGATAAGAAGTATGTCCTTCCCCAGGATGCCATCTATCTCTTTGGCATCTGCTGGCAGGCAATTTTATCGAAATCCGTTCAGTGATTTAGGCGTGAAAATGTAACATACCTACAGACAGAATATATAATTTTATATAGTACCTATAGCTGTTGCCCGTTTTTCGTAAAAAAAAGTAGCCTATGTCCTTCCTCACGGTTCAGTGGTTTTGATGTACCTAACAGACAGATTAACTTTCGTATTTTAGTACGGAAATATAATATGTCAATCTACAATACTGTTGAAAAATATCGCAATACGGAACCGCACAATATTATTGTTAATAGCTGTGCCCGCGACTCCGTCAGCGTGTAACTCCTTGTGTGTTATTAAGTTAATGTATTGGTAATATTGTTTAGATCACGTTCACATGAGGCTTAAGTAATAATAATAATAATTTTTATTTATTTAAAAAAGTGAGGTACATACAGTCTGTTACAATAAATATAAAAATTATACAATGAGGGGAAAAAAACAAAGAGATTTACAACAGAATTGAATCTGGCGTCCTAGCTTACCTACATGGTAACCTGTATTAAGGTTCGCCAGCCCAGGTTCCGACTTAAGGAATACAATAATCCAATAGAGACTGCTTAGGACTTTATGTTAAAAACATATGAAAACTATGAAGTGTGAAGTGTTAATGTGTAGTGTTAGTGTGTAGTTAAGTACCTATAGAAGGGGTAGCGGGATCGTCCGAAAGGGTTACCGCTGCCCTGGAACATAAAGGGCTAAGGAAGGAACACGGGTGGGTTTTAGTCAGTGCTTCGAACTGCTAAGCTATCGGGAGTTACACGTGTTATTGTGAGTCAACCATAAAAGATAGACATATGCTGTCGTGGGATATTTTTTATATAATTTTAAGGAGAACATTTCCGTTATACATGATTTCTGTGTAGCTTTAACCATTAAGGTTGCACACGCGACGGAAGCGTAAAAAATGGAGTAACTTCTCCCGTTTTCCCAACATTTCCCTTCACTGCTCTGCTCCTATTGATTGTAGCGTGATGAAAAGTATACTATAACCAGCTCAGGAGTATGAAAAATAATTGTACCAAGTTTCATTAAAATCCGTCGAGTAGTTTTTGTTTATATAACGGTTATACAGACAGACAGACAGACAGTCACACAGACAGACAGACAAAAATTTTACTGATTGCATTTTTGGCATCAGTATCGATCCCTAATCACCCCCTGATAGTTATTTTGGAAATATATTTCATGTACAGAATTGACCTCTCTACAGATTTATTATAAGTATAGATATAGGTACTGTTCACAGAAATAAACAAATATATCAAAAACACCTTCAAAGAAAGACGATTAAACTCTCTTCCGTGTAAGCCAGGCTACGCTAGCTAATAAATGTCCACTCTTTATTACATCCGATAGTTCTTTGAGCTATGTTTTCGTGGAGACTGCATGAGGTGATGTATATAATTATAGGCTTTATCAATACTTACTACCTTAGACCTAATAATAATAACCGAATAGTAATAGTATTTCCTTACTTGAATTTTCTATTTCCAGGTATGTCCATGAGGTTCACAGAAATCCCGCGCGACAAATTCCCTCCGGGGTCAACACCAGAAGAGATTACTAAACATTATTTGGACCAATCATATTCATTGGAGCTGATGATCGCACAGCATGACGAGTGAGTTTTTGTCAACACCATAGAGAGAGTGAGTGAGTGCGGAGCGGAGTGGGTGAGAGTGTGTGTAGTCTGAGTTATTGGCTAACACTAGTTATTAAGTTATTTTGTTGATGCTAACTCTATGGACTCAGGTCTGAATTAAAGAATTTGAATTTTGATTATTATTTTTTCGTCAGTTTTTTACTGCAATCTGTCCCTATTTGGGACAATAAGCTGTACAATAATTTAATCTAGTGTAATTTAGTTATGAATGTGATGATATACTTTTTCTTTATTTTATTAGTTAATGGCCCACTGCTGGACAAAGGCCTCCCTACTCTCTTTCCAACAATACCAACTGAACATTATGATTCAGTCGCGGTCATAAAACGTGGGAGCGAGACAACACCTATATTTACCTCCCTACTCGCAACTTTTATGACCGCGACTTATCTGTCTGATATACTTACTTAGATCATTTAAAGGATCATGACCGATTTTGTATGGAAATCCGTCTTAAGTTGAAACACAATAAATCTTTATTTATTATAGACTACGCTTTATATACTATTAAATAAAAGTGTTCATTTTCACACAAGTATCCGGGTTTTAAAGTAATTAAACAAATTCGGAGATAACCTAAAAATCATGTCTAAACTACTCGCAACTTATAAAATGACCACAGATCACTCATGTAGGTACAAAACCACAAAGATAGTTAAAAACAAAATAAGAGAACAGCTGCTAATTGAAAAAAAAAACGTGAGTAATCGTGAATAACGAATAATCGTGCTTTTTATGGCCTCGCAGCGTTGATGTGACATTATCGAAATAAAACAACTTCAGTCAGATAGAGATTTTATTTTATTAACTTCAATTTATCCCAGATCTATTCACAAATGAATAAGTTACCTACCTAATGTATACAAAGGTATAAAACACATAATATGAACAGACTTTTCATGTAGGTAGTCATTAGGTGTATTTAATGTTACAACAAGTATACTTAACATACCTATAGATGTTCTACGTATTTGACATGTAAAATCAGTAGAAATATCATTGTGTTAGGTACCAATTACCTTTATTATTCCTCATATTCACCAAAGTAATTATCTAAATTCGAAGCTGGAGCAGTTATACCGTTATAATGTCCCCAGCTCAAGAACCAAACTATAGTCATTATATGAGCGCAACGGCCCACAGTTCTCTTTCCAACCAGGCAATTGCATCAGAGGTATGTCATCCTCAACCTCATTATTCACTTCCACATAATATGTACCAGTTCGACTCGTTTAAGCTGGTAGGTGCCAAGGGCAAATCGCTTCAAATCATTTATTGAAAGTCGCGGAAACCTGGTTAAATGTGGATTATCTTGGTCAATCATTTGGAAATTCGCTCTCCTTATATTAAGGTGTTCTCGTTCAACATATACTGCTAAATAGTTTTCAAGTGCAAGCCTATCTTTTGCAATTCTTACATACTCTGCAGCCTCCGGTGGATCCTGTATGGATGTGTAGAACTTATTAGTTAGTGCACAACAAATTCTAAAATCATCCTTTAAATGCAAAGCAGCACGATTATTAAATACATGCCGAAAGAGTCTGAAATCCCTCTTAATTCTCCCATTAACAACTTCTACAACCAGCGACACATGGTTACAAAACAATACCGATTTGCTTGTTGTGTTGTTAATTGAAAATCATTTTCAAGTCATCCATCTACCTTGTGGGAGGCCTTCCAACCTGCTAATATTAGCACTAATACAATTATTACATGGGTCAGTATATCTCAGAACTCTGGGATCCTGTACCTTTGGAAGGCGTATGAGGTCCCGAACCAACTTGCAGAGGCCTGTTAGACTTAATGGAATGTGGTACCAACCAACGACTATCCCTGTATGCGCTATGCTATTGCACCCAAGGACAACCCCCCGTTGGTGGAAAACTATTGCAACATATGAAAACAACGTTAATAGGGCTATGGGTTTTGAAGTCTTAAGTGGTCTGCGTTAGTCCAGTGTATAGATTATTACCGCTCAAAGTCAAATACTTTTATTAGAAATCACCACTGGCTTTGACTCACCGGTGACCTTATACACTCACAGAAACAACATAGTTGTTTTGCTGCAGTTTTCTGGGTGGTAGTGAAGTTCCCCAAGAATGAAAATTAACATTATAGAAATATGTGTAAGTCAAAAAATATTTACCAAGTGCAGTGGAACCTTTCTTAATATAATGTTCCTTTCTTGGCGGTCAGATCTCACAGCATGTGTTCTTGTTGTACGTACAATAGACTTTCCACAAGAAAAGCATAGACTTCTGTGACCAAATGCAGGCAATGGTATAGCATTTCCATCAATGAATGTGCTTACTCGATCTTGAAGTTTTACCATACACTCCGTACATAGTACACTTTCTGATGAAAGCTGAAATAAAAGAAATTATTTCTCAATGTTGCTGTTTTTCTGTTATTCACCAATAATCATTGAATCCTCACATAATTATTATATAACAAAGACACACACATAAACATTGCAAAATCATTGCATATTGTAAATCTTTATTGAATACACATTCTATGATTTAAAAACTGTTTATTACTGTAACTGTCGGTCTGTATGAATATGATAAACTCAAAAAGTACTGAACAGATATTCATGCAGTTTCCACCAATAGACAGGGCGATTCATGGGGAAGGTTTAGGTGTAGAAAACATGCATATCATAATAGAGAAAAACCGAGAATTTCAAAAGATTTTTATCACCCATGCCGAGCTGTGTTCCCTACGTATTCTTGTTAACTATAGGACTTGTAAACTATACTCTAAACTAAACTACTGAAGTATTCTTCATGAATCTGATAATCATATAATAAAATACTATTTTCAAATCAACACAATAATACCAGAGATTAGAAACAAATCAAAGAAGTATTCTGGTTTATTATACAGTACCTACATCAGTATATTACATTGCTGTATTCTTCACATCAAAGTTCACTATTCCAAGATTTAATTATAGGATCAATAGAAAATCTTTGATAAGTCTGTTATCATGGTACAACTTAGAGTTAGATGTTGCACCGCACTAAGGTTATTGGATATTAATCAGCTATTCAAAGTACAGGATGCTAGCATGTTTGATAATCTAGAAGTAGGTAATATAGTGAAACTTACCTCAGTAGGAGTTATCAAAGATCGTATTAGAGTAATCATCGTCGTAGACGCTTTTTGCAAGAAATGTTGCGGGTGATTTCTGGGTATCAAAAGTGAATAATTGACACATCGGCTTCTCATTACCACCGGCAGCGGCATCGGTTCATCAGAATCATGCATGGACATGATTAGAATCTCAAAAGAGTGTAGAACACAACACAAAAACGTTCTGGCGTAATAAAACACAATTAAAATGAAAACGTCTTGTCGTTAGTTACATGAAACACGCTAAGTTTTTAAAACAAATACACCAATGAATTTCCGTAAGCATTACTATATAAGTGGAGAGATTAATTGCGGTGACTATTCTCAGTTGACACATAAACAGTAATGGCGGCTTCCGCAGGCGCCGGCTTAGGGATGGCGATCTAGAATCGATTTTATAGGTCAAATAAATATATATATATTTTTTTTAATCGATTTTAGAAACTTGAAAACGAGTTCCGATGTTTTTCCTGCGGATTGCAACTTTTAAGTTTTGATACGCAGTTTATTTGTTCTGTTTTTTGTAACCAAGAATATTATATAATTTATTTTGTATTCGATTATTCATTACATTTGACTAATTATGCTGGCAACACCAAAACGAATAAGTGATTATCTATAGTAAAGCTGTCGATGTAGAATAATGGCGGGAACAGATCTATCAGAACTCAATTAATTGCTGAATCGATTCTTTCCTCCGATTCGGACAGATTTAAAAATCGATCTTGTTTAGGAATAATTGTCATCCCTACCGGTACGTCTTTCATCTGCCTTGACAGTTGCATCTGCGTGAGACGAAACGAAAAAATAAATATTTTCACAATGGAACTATGAAATACATAATTATACAGTACCTACGTTATGATTATGATATTACTAATTATTTAGCTATTTATGAGTTTAATATCTTTTTTGTGATGTTTTTATGTAAAAGTATACTTACGTAACTCGTACAAATGAAGAGAACGAAACGTCCATCATGACTATACGGAAATGTACCTAGCAATCGTTAATTTACTGTTTATCTTAAAATCATAATTCCGGATACGAAAACAAAATTCCTGAAGTGAAAAGCTTGTAAAAAATAAGCAAATAATTTGTATATTAATTTGGTTTTCATACGTGCAACTTTTCTAGACTGGTTTTGAACATTCTCCTTTATTTTCAGGCCACTCCACATTATAGGAGAACTACAATTCGCTTACTTATGCTTCCTTATTGGACATTCCCTCGAGGCTTTTGAACACTGGAAAAACCTCGTAATCCTCATGTGTTCCTGCGACGACGCTATACACAAATATCGCAGCGTATTCTTTCATTTTATCAGAACAATTGAAATACAAATTGAAGAAATGCCCGAGGATTTCCTAGCTGATATTGTAATGAACAAAAATTTGGTATACAAGAAACTTCGAGAATTCTTCCGTACTGCGTACGTGAGCAAAGTCGATGGTCGCCTCCTCACGATGATCGAAAGATTCAAGGATAATTTGACGGACAAATTGCAATGGGATTTCACAGGTTTAGATGCTGATGACGAAGACGAAAGACCAGTCATAGTACAGCTGAACGAGGCAGAATAAATTAGACAAATATTATTATGGTATTAGTTCATTTTACTTGAACTTAACTGCCTTGCTGAGGCAGTGTGACGAAGTAAGATTGAAAATGGGACAGTCTGTGTGAGTGGAAATGCGTATTTTTGTAATAGTATTTAAGAGAGGACGCTTCATTTCCAACAACTTAGGTGTCTACAATGCTTCGGTGAGACTATAATCTTAAAAAAGAAGTTTGTTTGACGGATGTTTTTTTTACGATAAGTACAAACCAAAGCAGGTGTTTTTTCTGCGAATTGCAGTTTTAGTTGAACAAATCTTATTGCTACTAAGTCAAGTCAATCAAGCTTCATCAGTATACAATATTCCATACATTTTATATAGTAGATTCATGTCTGTAGTTATGTACTATGTACATTTTTAGTGAATGTATAAAACTTTTTCTATCATTAGTGTCCTGCGAACCCCGCCGCACATATCAATACGTCTTGTAATACAATTTACCTAATAGTAGACTATTGTGGTATTGGTTTAATCTGTGTATTTCAAGTATAGGAAAATGAAGTCAATAAATAAATGGTACCTGCAGATTATGTTTTATTTTATGTCTTAGAGTGCTTTCAAATAATAAATGAAAACCATATTCTTTGTGTAAACATAATGTATTAAAAATACTATTTCTTCTTAAACTGTTTCTTCAAGGGTTTCTGACTCTGTTTCTCAAACTTCGCTTTCTTGGGTGACACTGCTGGTTCTGAAAACATTTAGAATAAATAAATATACTATAAGGTTCTAAAGATGCAATAATAAGGATTTTCGGTGATTTATTATTAACTGAAACTAAGTGAGAGAGAGTGTTGTCCTAACACAACCTCATCATCAGTCCACAGCTGGCTATATAGGACTGCCCAATTGCACTTTATCAAGTCGATCATTCGTTGGATAGCTAATAAGCCTGATTATGATATTTATATTTTATTTTAATACAATCTTAACTTATTGACCACCCCAATCGAATTAATACCACAAATGTTTTCGTTCCCGTACCGCCTCAGCCGTATTTATATGTTATTTATTTATTTTATTTTTTAGTACATAGTAAAATACATAGGGTTCGTTTTTGTATTTTTGTTTTAATGCATGACCCTATTTGTTGTGGATATTTGTTGATTTACGAGCTGGGGGCTGAGGGCATGGTAATTGATTAACCAAGGATTCAATGGTTAAAGGAGAGTAAAAATTCAAACATACTTTGAGGTGCTTTCCTTTTGGCTTCAACAGGTTTCTTTTGTTGCTGCTTCTTTGCCTGAGGTTTTTGTGTTTGTTGTTTCTGTACCACCTGTTTCTTAGTCTGTACTGGTTGTACTACTTTTGGAGCTGGCTTTCCTTTGACCTTTTTTGGAGATGCCTCTTCTTCATCACTGGAATAAAAAATCATGCATAAACTGTAGTTGCGAAATCTGATGCTTACAATTTATTTTTCTTTGTTGCATGCAACAAGAAAACTGAAAAAGGCTGCTTCAGTATTCTTCAATGGGAATCATTGAACTGTACTGAAAATGTGAGGAGCCTTGTAATTAGCTAGCAATGCAAACATGTGTACCACCTTATATCCTTCCTCCAATTTTATGAATGAAAACTAAAATAGACCAAAACTTTTACCTTTCGTCATCTTCACTTCCTTCCCCGTCATCACCAGACTCATCATCTTCATCACTCAAAAATGATAATTCAGAGTTTTCACTCATTTTTTCTAACAACTTGTCATATGCATCTGAGTCAAATTCGTAAGCACTGTCACTATCATCACCAGACTGTGCAGAATCTTCTCCTACTTTAATAAACTCTGCAGGTTTCACGCCAGCTTTTTTCAGTTTCTGTTCTTTATCTTTTTGCTGTTTGACATTTACTTTGACTGGTATTTTTTCCTTTTTGTTTACTTTTGGTGCAGTTTCTTTCTTTGCCTCTGCGGGTTTGCCCTTTTTGGGAACTTCTGCTGGTTTAGTATCCTTTTGATCTTTATTATTTTTCTTTCCTTTTGCTTCCTTAACTTGTTGGTTTACATTCTGAGCTGCCTCATTTTTGACTACTTTCTTACCTTCCTTTTGTTCTTGTTTGCCTTTTTCAGCTTTTTTAGGTTTACTTTCTTCTTTAACACTTTTGTTATCTTCTTTTTCTTGTTTTACAATGTCATTAAGCAGAGCTTCTGGCACATCAACTGGTGCAAAATCATAATTTACTCCTATTTCACTAAGTTTCTTCTTATTTTTATTTAAGCTGAAAGAAATATAAAGAAATAGTATAAAATGAGTTAATGATCCAGAAAACTTTAGCTCAACTGCTGTATAATACAGTAGTGACTAATAATTAACAAGGATTATGATAAAATCAAAAACTCACTTAGATAAAAGTTTTCTTGCCCTTTTAAGTTCAGCAATTTCATCTTTGTCTGCATTGAATTCCTGGAAACAAGAAATGTGTAAGTAAGTACTTCAAACTATTGGAAACAAAAAAAAATTAAGTAACCTACCATTAACCAAACCATAAACTTCATAAAATGTCTTGTACCTACCTTTTTAGTTTTCAATCTCATTTGGTGTGCAGGGTTATTCACACTATTCCAGTGCTTCCTGAAGGCCTTCAGCTTTTGCTTTTCAGGAGGAATGTAAGCAGCTGAAAGAAAGATTGCTTTCTTAATAGTTTTGCTAAAAGTGAACCTAACTATAGAATAATTAACAGTACTTTAAAACACCTCAACATTACATGAAGTTTTATAACCTTTAATATTGCATAAACTATAGAAAATCAATTATTTATTTCAATCAAATGCAACCAAACAAAAGTATCAAATTTTGTATCTCATTGTGTATTTATTGGAGAATGTTTACATGAATTACTGCTAAAGACAGTTCTACGGTCCATTTACATTTATTTTACCTCTGACAGCAGCAACCCAAACCTTAACCGTAACGATAATAAAGATCTCTTGTGAATTTAGCAAACTTCTTATTGGCAGCAACCTTATTGCAACGTTACAGTCCACAGTGAGTTTAGCAATAATGCCAAGTCATTGGAAAAATGACTGCGAACGGACTGTGCGGGAATTGAACCCACAAAACGCAGCGCAACAGTCAATCGCTTAACCGTTGCGCCAACCATGCCGTCATGACAGTAGTGTTTGATTTACGACTTACCTTTTATCAATCTCTTCCCCATCAGATAGTTGTTCATGGTTTCAGCTACAATCTGCCCTACTGCTGGCTCCCTGAACTCTACAAAGGCAAAACCTTTAGAGTTGCCAGTGCGTTTTGACCTGATCACTCTAGCATTGGTAACTACGCCAAACTGCTTGAAGTATTCGGTCATTTGATGCTGAAATTAAATTGCATATTATTTTCATGTTAAAAAGTAAACACCTTAATACTTAACTAATTCTGCATAAAATTCAAAAGAACCAGCTACAGGCTAAACCTAACTGGCGAAATGTAGGTGTAATAGAAGCACAACTCCGCCCTAACCTTCAGAGAAACAAGGCGTGATGTTATGTTGTTCAAAAGAATTTTATTTTTGTGTTTGTACTAATAACAGAGCTAACCTCATAAAATCCATGCGGAATATGCGATAAATACACCAGTCCTCTTTCTTTACGCCTCTTCTTTTTATTGATTTTACCACCTTTTAGTTTCATACTAAACGGCTTCTTCGGCTCAATCTTTTCATCTTTCTTCTGGGGCCCGGCTTTTCCTTCATTTTTCTGTAAAAATAAAAAAAGCATCAGGCATGTTATTATAACCCAACTTTAGTGAGACCAAATTTGAACATACAATAATACCTTAATCAACTTTTTGATACCCCTAATTGATTTTACAAATTTTCTCTGTTTCTTAGAGTCTAAAGCTACGTTTTCTTCCATAATTATTAGTGGAAATATCAATATTTAAGTGTTACAAAACACACTATGTACCGCACGTGTGATAACAAAGTTGACAGTGACAATAATTTATTGAAATTGAACTGACATTGACACTATTGACTGACAGTTACGCTAGTTAGTGCTGCCCATAGAGGTAGGTTATCCAGAGGTGCTGCCGGAGGCTGGTAGTGTGGCGCACAGTAATGTTTCTCGTCGCTTTAATTAATAAACGGAAACATTGCAATAGACATAACATTACACACGTCGGGATCCGGCTTAAGGCCGGGCCAACTTGGTCTGCCGCCCGGACTCTACAGCCATATATACATTCACCGAGATACAGGGCCGGCCCATCCAGAAGGTGAATGGTAAGAGGGGCACGCCGAACTGAAAGCTGATAACCGCCTCTGGTGAAAACTTGGAGAAAATAACATGTATTTATCCAATTTTACTTTACGTAACGCTTCGCCAGTTGCCCTATCCGACGCCCGTTAATATAATTGTGTATCATGTACGTAATGGTTGGTTGTGAAAACAGTGACAGCTCGTTTAGCAATGCTCTATTCAGGCAGCAAAGCAGTGCCAGAAGAGAGAAGTGTGCCACAAAGACATCCCTCAAAACAAATACCCTTAAGACAACAAAAGTCAATAAATTTTGGTTTTGACCACAGAGGCGACGTCTTCCACCACTGGTTTGGTAGCCCTTTTTGATTTACACTAAACTTGATCGATCGATCTGTAAAGTAATGACAGAAACTGAATTAGTCTGTAGTAGTTTCTGTCAATCCTCATGGGAAAAAGGTGTGAGTTTATGAGTTTTATGTGCGGTCAATAATAATTGAAAACCTATCCTTGGCAGGTGCTAAAATATTTGAGCTAGCGTTGCTCACCCTTACAATATAGGTTCTCTTGTTCCATGAATCCATTATATTTTCTACTTAAGGTGGATGCTCCAGGGCAGCCCGCGAAATTCAAATTTTCTTACGTTTTTTGCAATTTGCTGGTCAGTACTAAGTTGTACGTCAATTAAAATATGGTTTACGGCCGTAACAAATATGTATTTACAGAATTATAATCATTAAAGTCATCAACACAACTCTCTAAGATCAAGTAATCCTACAGAATGACTATTTCATTAAATCTTGACATTTTAGGATTATGCTAACTTAACAAGTTGTATTACTGATTCTAATGATTATAATTCAGTAAATACATATTTGTTACGGCGGCGAATCCTATTTTAATTGACGTACAACTTAGTACTGACCAGCAAATTGCAAAAAACTTAGATTTGAATTTCGCGGGCTACCTTGGAGCATCCACCTCAACTAACTATTTCTGCATAAAAAATCAAAAGAAAAACTAACCTATTCAAGGCGGCATGCACAAAGTTTTGAGCTCACTTCGCTCGCTCTTGTTGCTGAGGTTCTCTTTTGGTTCCTTCAATGAATGGTCAAAAAATCTAACCTACCAGTACAAGTTTTTTTGTATTTTAGTTTGCTGTGTACTTGATAAAACCTATCCTCAGTCCCAGCACGGGTCAAGCCCCTCCCAAATTAAAATAGATGGCAAAATTCCGCTGGGATAACGCACACCTACTTCGAGGACACACAGCACGACCTAGCATTAGATGCTGCTTAAGGGCTTATTAAACTATCCAATTTTAAGGAATGCTAACTAGGAAATCGGCAGATGTAATCGCAGTTAGAACAGATTAGGTCCAATTTTGTGTAAATTCGAGGTCCAATCGCACTACTTCCTAAATTGTGTACAATCGTTCATCACGAATGCGTCTGCATGCGTCGTTTGACCGATTTAGAATCTAATTTAGTATCCAATTTAGTGTAGTGTAATCACTAGCTTCCGATTTCCTAGTTAGAGTGTTGCTAGTAAGCATTCCTTATAGTCGTAGATAGAGAATGAACTTTCTCTATCTACGCTTATAGTAGTGTAGTAGGATAGTGTAATAAGCCCTTTACGCTGTCAGAACACCGACGCGAACCCATAGACCACAGAGTACATCTTTATATAGGCCATAGACAGATGCAGTATTTCTATTTAGTCTGTGGACAGAAGGTTTTTTGTTCCGTTTTTTCTGTTTCTTTCTTTTCTTGATGTCAGGCTGTCTGGCTGCTTCACTGCTTGGGATTGTCAATTTGTCAGATATCGCAGAATGAAGTTCTGTGAAGATTTATTAGAAAACAAGTCATAAAACTGTTATTATGATTAGTTAGAGTTTAATGAATTTATAGTTTTATTTTCAAACATTGGCTATGAACCTTTATCACTAAATCTGTTTCCCAATAATTCATCAAAATGTCTGCTACCGGCAGCCTCAACCAATATATACAATTCGTCGAACGCATGTTTAGAACCTCTCAAGGGAATTTACTGGCGCGTCTGCTGTCCCTTCGTGATGAACATGTTGCTAATAGGAATCTCCGCTCGAGTGATATTGCTACTCTGGTGGAAGGAAACTGTCTGGCTCCACTGGACGAAATCATCATCAATCATCTGCTATGTGTAAAAGTAAGTAGACTATTAATCATTATCAGCTTAGAGGTCAACTGCTGGACACAGACTTTTTTAATAACACATCCTTTGACTTTCATCAATAGCCACTCTTAATCAGCTATGTTACTACCATCTGATATAGTTTTTATTAGTCAGCAATTACTTGTATTTTGTACTTACAAAATACAAGTAATTGCTGACTAATAAAAACTATATCCTGGCCAACTATAGCCGGTTATATATTACATACTTACTTATATAGCTGGCTTGAATAAAACATCAAAAAACGTTTGGTAAATTACTGTGCAACAGAAGTATCTTTCTTTGTGAATGGGGCCTGTGTTAAATGATAATTTTGTTGTTGTTATTGTTGTTTATAAATAAAACTGCATTTAAAAACAACTTTTAAAGTGTTCTGCTACGTTTATTCATTTTATCTGTGTTAACAGCTTAAGCAATTCGACAATTTCAGTTAAATGTTCTTGAATAAAAATCTTATATTTTTATCGTTCACATCTAACCTTTTATAATAAAAGTACTGTCAATTTTTCTAGGCATTATACATGAAAGACTTCATGGAGGCCTTTGAATACCAGAGTGCCTGCGTAGCCTGTGTGGTGAGGCTGTTGCAAGCACAGAAGGAGGTGAACTGGGGCCTATCTTTGATGTACACTGTGTGCTTAGATCTAAGACTGATTGCATATAGGGCTGAAGCTTGCGGTAAGCATATTTACTAATAAGGTTTCTTTAGGTCATGAGGATTTTGAAATTTTAGATATCAGATAACAGATTGTTGTTGACAGCTGTGTTCTTTTAAGTGATGAATATTAACTTGGCTCTGAGCAGGGAGCTGCATGTTAAGGCGAAAGTGTCAGGGTATCCTGTAATATTCAAGTTTTCTTAAGTTTTTCACAATTTTCGGGTCAGTATCAAGTAAGTTAATAAATATGATTCGCAGCCATAAAAAAATATTTATTTATTTATAGAATAGAATTATAACCATAAAATCCATCAACAAATTTCCAAGTTCATATTATATTATGACTATTGAATGACTACTTCTGACTTCATGACAATAAAATTGAGGCCAATTCTAACTTGAGGAGTGGTATATTATATGGTTGTGAATCATATTTTAACTAACATACAACCTGAGACAGACCTGCAAATTGCAAGAAACATAAGTAAATTTAAATTTCGCTGGCTACCTTAGCGCATCCCCCTTAATATTATTAATGTTGCTCTGGCAATGTGTGTGTGGGGTGGCCACACATTGCCAGAGCAACATTTAAACAATCAAAACAAAAAATGCTTGCAAAGTCAACCTTTCATTAATTAACACTTTGCGGGACACTTAATGCCTCTCAACGTAATAACAATAAAACTTCTATTGTGTCTCGTTCAGTGTCCTTCAATGCGTTAAAAAAATAAGTTTGAAACTGAACATGCAGCTTAGAATTTCCAACATATTCTGCAATTTCTTGTCATATAATAATTGTTTTTTGTTGCTATGTATAATGCTTGTAATACTGTCTGAAATAAAAGATTTTATTATTATTATTTCAAAGTCAGATAATTTTTTTCAAGTACACCACTAAAAGGTACTTTTTAATATAAAAAAAATTGAAGAAAATAGAAATGATTCTAGTTGCCCCTTCCAAAAGCTTTACATGGAGAAGAATGGGTAAGAAACTGCATAGTTATTCCTATAAACGTTTTTGAATATTTTGTATACAATTGAGTGGCCCATGGCTAAATGATAACAGCCACACAGGATGACCGATCAGGTTAAGCTACGCTTGCCGCGGTTGGTCTGTGGATGGGTGAACATCCTTTCATAACGAGATCCCTCCGTGCCTCGGAAAGCACGTTAAGCCGTTGGTCCCGGCTGTCATTAGTGGATCTTTGACAGTTGTTACGTAGGTAGTCAGAAGCCCGAAAGTCTGACAAAACCTGTCTGGTAGTTGTTCCATGTAAAATACTGGTATTTAGCTGCATCCGGGTAGACTGGAAGCTCCAACATAGTTGGGAAAAGGCTAGGCAGATAGAATATTTTGTATACAATTGGACTGTGGTGTGTTGTGCCAAAATGTTTCAGTGTGTTTCTAGTAGTTGTTCAAATTTCACAGTGAACATATTTTGAATTATTTAAGTTTAAGCATTTAAACCTAATTTTCCCATAAAGATATTCTGATTTTGTTACACATGAAGGTATCAATATTTAGAATATTGAATAGTGTTTCTAATAGTATGCTTTACAATTTACAGCAGCTGCTAGTTTTTCAGATGTTGATGATATTGTCTGGATCATTTCTGCAAAAAACGATTTTGTATGAGTGTATGTCAATTTTTTTTTTGCAATATTGATCCAACCTACTTTCATTAACAGTTTAATATCAACTTCGGTTTTTCTTACTATGAGTTACTGTGAATAATAAAACACTGTTTTTTATTAAGGAATATTTATTTGCGGACCAAAAAAAAGACAAAAGCTTTCGTAAACTAATCCTCTTCAACATCAAAGTCAAGAGTTCCAAATCCGTCAACATCGTCGGTCACCCGTTTGTTAAAAATCGTAAAACTTTTTACAAACATCTGGAATCAAATGTATCATAGACTTTATGTCATCCAGCTTTGCCTGAGCTATCTAAATCGATTAAAATACTCATTTGCTACAAATATTTTGTTCCAAATGGCATGAATCCTTCCTGCACTTTATTTTCCAAAAGTCCCATAGATGTGGGTTGGTAGTTGGTATACATTAGGTATATCTTTTCCTAGGGAACAGATACCAAAGTGAGTCTTTGCTTCATGAAAATAAGGCTCATTTTAGGTTGGTTGGTAAAGATAACTCATTATTGACAAATTTGTGGGTTGGAACATTTTGGCACAACAGGGTCCAATTATACTTAGGTATGTGAAGAAGCCTAGTATAAAATCAGTCAGCTTCTCCTTTGTTAAAAAAAAATATACCTATATCCAAACTACAGTTCTGTATGAGATTGTTATTGATCTCAATGTGCTCTGCGAATTCTGCTATATTAATCATTTAATTAATCATTAATTAATTATTATTATATTAATCATTTAATAATCATTAATTAATTATTATTATATTAATCATTTAATTAATCATTAATTAATTATTATTATATTAATCATTTATTTAATTTAAGCTAATGTCTACCGTAATTAAATAACGGCCACGAGGCATACAGCAGGTTACCGCAACTTGTTCTTGCAAACAAACCTTTAGCTAAAGTTACTTATCTATTTTTTCAGCTCAAACTAATGGCAAGATTCTCGAAAAGGCTGCTGAGAGTTTACTTGCTTGCTTTAGGGTATGTGCTGCTGATAATCGCTCATCTGACACTGAAACCAAGAGAATAGGAATGTTGACTCTAGTAAACCAACTCCTCAAAGTATACTTCAGGATCAATAAGCTTCATTTATGCAAACCGTTGATAAGAGCGATTGATTCTTCAACCATCAAAAATCAGTTTCCTTTAGCACAACAAATCACATACAAATACTTTGTTGGACGAAAAGCAATGTTCGATTCAGACTACCGAACTGCTGACGAATTTTTGTCATTCGCATTCGTAAAATGCCACCGAAGAAGCATTAAGAATAAGAAACTTATTCTCACTTACTTAGTTCCTGTAAAAATGTTACTTGGCTTCATGCCAACTGAATATTTGCTGCAAAAGTATGAGTTGATGCAATTTTGGGACCTCGTTTTGGCTGTGAAGAATGGAGATCTAAGAGGCATAGACAAAGTAATGGAAAAATATGAGAGCTTCTTCATTAGTGCTGGTATATACCTGATTGTGGAAAAATTAAAGATCTATGCATACAGGAATTTATTCAGGAAGGTTTACGTAGCAGAAAATAACCATCAAATTGATATAGCAAGCTTCCAAGCAGCTCTGCAGCTGATGGGACACGACGACGTAGATGCTGACGAAACACAGTGCATCGTGGCGAACTTGATTTATGATGGAAAAATTAAGGGATACATATCATTTCAACACAAGAAGGTGGTAGTGAGCAAGCAGAATGCGTTTCCGTCTTTATCTAGTTTATACTAGTCCAGTGGGGGCTCTGTCGAGGTGGAGCATGACTGCGCAGACTTCTTCTAAATATAGAAGAGTAATGAATATCAAAGATCATTGTTATTCGTCTTCCATCTAAGCAATCATGCAAATATTGCTGTGGCACTTGTCAACGCTTGTCTATAATTACAAGGCTTCTCTTAGTGATTACGTAAAATGTCTTGAAAGCCTCTAAAATAGATGTGCCAAAGAATATAATGAAATCTTTGATATAGTTAAAAGTCTGAAAGTCTTGCTACCCTCATAGGGCCCGCAGTGGTTTTACCATAATCTTAGAAGATACTATTTTTGTATGAATTTTGTACTTTCATACAATGAAGTGAAGAAAGTGATGGACAATAGACATTTGCTGGAATATGCACAAGTGAGTTTATGTTATATTATAATGCACGGTTCTTATAACTGATGCATGATTTATTGATTAATATATTAGTGATTTCCCAAGTATGTATACCGGCCTACTTTTGTTCTACAATTCTATTGTGTTTGGCTACAGCTCATCACATCATTGAAAAAATCAAAACACTGCTATATAGTGCCAAAATGAATGACTTTGAAATCCAGACACTATTGAGAATAGTGCGGGAATCCACCTAATTTGAAGCTATGCAACTGGTTAGTCGTTTGTAAAACGGAAGTAGGCTTATTGAGGTTTTTTGTGACCTGATAATAATTATACATTGTACACTGGATTTTGAATTCCAATTTGTATGACATAGAGTGTGAAATGTCAAAAGTTATTTGAAATAACTACGATATTTTTCTCTTTAGGTTAAGCGCTTATTACACTGGCAGCTAGCACTTATTATGGCAGATGTAATCGCAGTAAGAACAGTTCTAACTGCGATTACATCTGCCGATTTCTTAGTTAGCATTCCTTAAAATTGGATAGTGTAATAAGCGCTTTAGTCCTGAATGAGACATACATACACTTTATACAAGATTGTAAGTTGCTCTATGTTTTGTCAATTGTGACATGTAACGTAAACGAATTATGTGAAAATGTGTTAACCATTATACTTAAAGGTTACCTAGATATATAATTCACTACCTATTTATTGATTCACATGTATCAATAGTAGCAATTGTATCGGAACATATGAATACACTTTTAAGACTCATACCAGACTTTTTACTTCCTTAAAATAGATTAAGTATGCATGGTAAACTATGTGTTCTTGAGTGTAGACCGCGAATCGGTAAACGTAAGGTTGAACGCCCTCAGGCTAGGTGGAGCGACGATCTTCGCATGATGGCTGGTAGCAGCTGGATAAGAGTTGCCGAAAATCGAGTTGAATGGCGTACAATAGAGGAGGCCTATGTCCAGTAGTGGACTACTATAGGCTGATTATGATGATGGTAAATTATATACTTTCGAAATACTTACGTTAGTCAGATTACGCAAGCGGATAATAGGCGGACGGCTAGCTTGGCATTTATTGTAGTGTGTCGATAAAAAGAAAAAAGCCTTTGTCCTTCCCCAGGGTTCAAAGTATCCCCGTACCAAATTTGATCAAAATCGGTCTGCCGGAACAGACGGGCAGACAAACATTTAAAAATATGTTTTGTTATAAGTACATTATAATAAAATTAAAAGCTGTTACCTATTTTGATAATGCAAATGGACACTTCAATTTTATATGTCTAGTTCACACCCAAATAGTTGTAGCAGAAGATAAATGTTTTTTTTTTCAAATCAAGCAAGTTATTTTGTACGATTAATAATTTTAGCTTAACATTTTGCACGCATCCTCGTTACCAGAGAGCTGCTGATGCTGAATGATAGATTGTACTTTTCTAGTGACTATTTTCTAAAAATGAAAGCCCAATGACATTAAAACATTTTTTATTAAATCCACAATATATTTCAAAGAATAATATAAATATAATAAATTTTGCTAACAACTAATATACCGACAATGCTGAATATAATGTAAGTCTTACAGTAGAGTTATAGAACATGTTTTTGTGATTTTTAAATAGAAAGTCACAGTTCTAAACTATACATAACATATACATACATTTACTTATACAGCTATTAGATTTGGTATGCAGCTGAAAGTTTAAAGATTTGTAACGTGCAATCTTGTGTTTTCCCTGTTATTAACTATTTACAATATACCTATACGTCATAGATGGAACGATTGGGAACCTAGCAGAGTTGCAACAGCCTTTGGTAACCTCGTGTGCTGATTGTGTTACATTTTGTTACAAGTCTTTCCGGCTTCATACAACACCTACATATTTATAAATGGTTTCTCTAACTACCATTCTTTTCTTTGGGCTTTTTTAATGCTAAGCTATTCACTAAATTGGGATTTTTAGTGAATATTTAAACAAAATAATCAAATGGGGTGTTCTTTTTGGCCTATTAAAAGGTCGAAAACTCTTTATATCGTGCAGATCCAATCAATTAAACGATAAAATGATTGGGCAAATATTTGTATGTTATTGGCATTGTTCCCGGAACCTATCATAATGTAAACTTTTTATTTTTTATGTAGGTACCTATATTTTTTCTAAAGTTACGATCCAATGATTGATTTCAAGATATGTTTCTTAATATTGATATGCATTTTCTGTGGATCTTTGTTGATGCGTGTAAGCTCATTTTTCTCTCATTGATGGAAACACAAAATTGCACATTGTAAATTGCACCTTTTCACCACCACGAACAATTACTCATCGTCAATGCAACTGCCTGACTGCGACTGATTGCAATGAAATGGAAAGTCGTGGGTAGTTTTAACTAATCAGTACAACAGTGGTGTTCGTATTTCTTCATAGGGGTATTTTTCATGTAGGTAACAAAAAACAGTAGGTAGTTATACTCGTAGCTCTGATGTTGCCATTCTAGGCTAACCATTTGTGCACAACGTGGCGATGAAAAGGTTCAGAAAATTTTGTAGAAAAATATGAAGAAATATTAGTCTAACTATTAAATATATTTCAATATTATCTTACATTTAGCACTTATATTCATCTACAATAAATCAAGCTAAACGAGAGACTTACATGCAAAGCTAACAGATATTTTTGCCTTTATAATGTAGGTTCTTAGATTTTATAATTTAATTGATGTAATATATTTATGATACTGTAATAAGTCTCTTGGGGTATACAATAAAGGATTTTAGACTCGTCTCTACGTAAAATAAATAGTCTTTTAGACTTTGACATCAACGGGAAAGGTAGAGATCATCATCGGTTAGTTATATTCACTGCCGATCATAGGCCTCTCTCTCCTTATATTATTTTGACATTAAATGGTCTTACATCTTACCTAATAATTTCTGGTCAACTTTTAGTCAACCTAAAATAGAGATTTTCTTCAAGGTTGGGAATGAAAATTCATAAAATATATTTCACATTAACCTACCTTAATTTGTTATATAGGTTGTAATACTAAGTTAAAACAATGTTGGCTCCTTTAAAAGTACAAGAGATCAAGTGTTTCTTTTCATTTACTTCAGGATTCTATACATTTAAGTTGACATATGAGATACAAGGAGATTGAATAGAATATGGGATAATAAACGCGAAAAATATCTAAGAAACACCTCTAGATATATGGAATAATAAATATAGTTAGGTACTATGTGATTAAAATTTATTACGAACGAAGATACGGCACCGCATACAAAATCTATCAATACAAAATGTTTGGACTTTGTGGTTCTCGATAACCTGTTAATTAAAAGTTTTGTATATTGATTTATACAATTTACCATTAGATGTTGTGATTTACGTTTTTATTATATATACTTACCATCTATACATATAATTTACTGATGTTCGTTTTCCACCCATAATCATATATTTTAGCATTGGAACAAAGCTTGTTCTGAAAACTTAGAGCATGAATATAAAAAAAATCGCTAAAGATAGGTATAGTCGACCTCGGAATTCCGTTACCACCCTAAGGTTGAATGCCACTTGCACGTCATAATACGACAAGATCTATTTGTTTATGTGGCATTTATATCATTTCAATCTTTGTGAAGTTTCAATTTACTAGAACTTTTTGTCAAATGTAATTACAAGGTCGACTATACATGCGCTTGTTAAGATTAAAAGGCAATGTATTTTCCAGAGATTTTCTTAATTTAAATAAGTGCCATATCTTCGTTATCCAAAGTATGTTAGCGTGTTAGTTTATTTTCTCTCTGGGAATCCCAACATGTGCATCGGTTGTCCTTTTAGAAGCTCATTCTTGTATACTGAAAGAATTTCTCGGGAAAGATTTGGTTTGGCTGGTCTGGCTTCGAAGAAATGTTCCATTTGGCTGTGGAAATTAAATTAGAATGTTTATCATTAAATTCTTGGGCTACCAACATTTAAAAGTTTTTATGGATATTTGATTAGATAGCTTTACACTGCGGCCGACGAGAAAATACGCGCTTTCTTGACTCCTGTCAGTGTCATGCAAACGAATACGTGTTTTGCGAATTTGATCTTTATTCTACTAGAATTGTCACACTGACAGCTGTCAGGAACGTATTCTCTCGATGGCTGGACTGTAAGTGAAAATGTTTATGAAGCTAAATGTTAGTGTTTTATGAATTAGAATAAAAGCAATTCCAAGTAGTTAGACTAGTGCTTAGGGACCAAATCAAATATGTATATTACCAGAAAGGATTGTAATTATACCTGCCTTAATAATCTGCATATTTATTTATTTAATTATCTCTATTTCTCTGATACAGCAAAACCGACTAAGATACGGTTATTAGTTTACTGTAATTTAAATTTATCTTACTAGGGACTTACTTCGTCGTGGATTTTTGCTTTTTTTCTTGTGTGTGCTAATGTGTTTCCACTACGGCATTATTCTAAGGAAAATGGATAAAATGTTTGCCTATTAGCTGGGTTGGCGGCCATTGTGTCGCGTGTAGACAGCAGTTCTGGGTGGTCGCTTATTGTGTCCGTTAGAGCCGCAATCATCAAATCTGTAAGGATAAAACAACTGATGAGAATTTGGAAAAAACCGAAAAGCTTGACATTTACATTGAGATCCAACCAGCAATTTTTCCCTATAACCAAACCTTATATCTCAAAAATGCTGGGTAAACGATGTAGGTATAAAGGTTTTGGTGGTGATTGATTGTTGTGTAAAAGCGTTTGACAATACATTTTGGCTCTATAAGTTTATACAGGAAAAACGACCTATTAGGAATTGATGTAAAGGTTTAGTTCGCGACTTTGTATAGCTGTTATAGTCAGGCGTTACAGCAACCTCCAATGTGACAGTTTGTGACTAGTATACAATGATAGAACTTGGTAACAGTGTTTACTGTCGCCCTAATGAGCCTGATTTACGCAGTAAAGGTTATGAACGAACTATAGGTAATGGGTCTTTTGTTATAGTAGAGATGAAAACTCAAGAATAGGGCGATATTGTGGGTTATTAGATCGTCGTTACAGTACATAGTATATAGTTGCCACAATAAGTCTACAACAAGGTGATTTGGCGATATAGCTGAGTTTCAAATTACATTTATGTAGCAATTGTCATTGTGTGTGTAAAAAAAGGTTTGTTAACGCTCGTTATAGTCGTAGTGATAAACTTATCACAAATACACCTTTTTAGAACAGGATTGTTTTTTATAACTGTTATAGTCCCTCTAAGTATTACACAATAGTAGGTACTATAATGGAGATCCTTTCTCATTTAAAACATAATTACTGTATATAAAGGTAGGCTGGCAATGCTTTTAAATGATAATTCGGTTTTGTAAAGGCATTTCTATCGCTCTTCTACAACAGTATTGACATTTTGATTCGGCTTCATTAATGCGACAACTAATATTATTATAAATTACGAAAAATGGATTTAGAAGCTTGGAAGAGATTCAAACGCAGTGGGACTTATGGATGAGAAGTGAAAAGACAATATGAGGAAACAACGTCGCACAGGACAAGCTCAAAATGAACCCTAATTCCATGTAAAGGAGGTTGTAATCTGTCATAACGAGTGCTATAGTAGAGTTCAGGATGCTGGAAGTATGTTTATGACTTAAAATTCGTAATTGTTTTTGTCAAAGCTCAATAATTCGAGGGGGGCATTCAAATATTGTCGTAAACCCGTACAAAGTTTAACAGTAAAATTACAGTCGCACGTCATTTTCCCCGTAAGAGACGAATAATTTAATTACAAAATAATATCTAACTCACAACAATATATACTCGTATTCCCTTTTTATTATCTTTTTCACCGAGACACTGCAGCGGCGTGAACGAATGTAAAATGAATGAAAAAAGGTACTTTAGTAGCGTAGCGGTGGCTTGTATGTTATCAAATAGAGATTGCGTTACTGTTAAGGTCATGGCACATTATACCGGCACCGCAACGGCACCGCTCCAAACCAGCATTTTACTTGTCATTCAATTTTGAGCATTAAATTGTGTGTAGTATAATATATTTCATAACGTCAATATGAAAAAGCCAACGGCGGGCAGTCAGCGCATTTGCCGCTACCATACAACTCGACTCGCAGCCCGCGTGCTGCAAGCGAGTGGATCATGTGCTTACAGCGCGTCGACCGCATTACGCGCCGACTCCGAGTCGCCAGCGAAACAACGTCACTGCGCCGTCGCGCGTCGCCCGCGCACCACCGCCATATATGCCATATAACAATATTGAGTTCGCGGTGACAGCAAGCTTGCACCTCGCGACCACCGCGCGTACTGTGAGCTTACAAGTTGCGGCCGGCGCGCGGACTGCGAGCTTGCACCCTGCGGACGACGCGTAGTTAGCGTGCTGGCAGCTAGCCGTAGCCTAAATTCGAGGCGACGAAGTGCTGCAGCCGTGCAGTTGCGGTGCCGGTGTAATGTGCTATAACCTTTACATCAACTGTATTAGGCCAAAATTGTCATGCCTGATACCGCTACAGATGTACAGACGCCAGCAGGTCAAGCTACCCGAAACTGTCAAATATTCCCAATCAAACTTGAACCTTAAAGCTTTTACGATAAAGTTGAAAATCTACTAAAGAAAGTTGACAGAATGTAGTAGCTTGATGTGCTGGCGTCTGTACTTTAAAACTGAATGAAGATATAATTGCGCCACTTTTTTTGTAGGCGCACCTTCTTTGGCCTTTTATTTGACCACCGATTAGTTTTTACAAAACGTTCTATGGTATTTTATACAACTAACTTTTGCTGGTTGGGATCGAGGACTTGTGTAAATTAATTAAGGATGGAGTTTAGCACTGGTCATTACCTCTCATATTGAAGTCGAAATTCCGCAGTGGATTCATAAGTATGAAAAAAAGTCCTTATGTTTATAGCAATTCAACAGTTAAACTTTTTACCGTATACTTGACGCAGACTGGTAAACTTAACCATATCAGTCGATACAGCCCGATTCAAACTTTATGGCGGCTCTGAAGTGCACTACTTGCTGCGCAGTACCTCGCCCCTCACCCCCGCTGACACATGAATTTGTTACTGCGCAGCGACGTGCCTCATGTTCCGAGCCGCCATAGAGTTTGAATCGGGCTGTAACGGCCACCTTAAACACCACTAATCGATGGCAGAAAATACGTACCAAGCACTTTCTTCTCAATGGTGCGCGATAGCTGGCCCCTTTCTGCCTGAAGCTCCAGGAATGCCATGAAACGTCGCGTGGCCGACCGTGCTGAGGCAGGGTCTCGTGATAAAGACTGAGAGAACATCATCTGGAAAACATGATATATATAAGTTGAGATTTCGATGACTAAAACCTCATTCAATAAAAGGACCACATTTTCTAGGTAGTCTAGTCAGGAAACTGACTACTGAGCGGCAACAAGGTAGCATATGTAAAAAGTATTTATTTATTTATTTAAGTATGTGCATCTGGACTGAGATTTTTAAATCCTTGCGAAACAAATTGCGACTTATAGGGAAATTATTAAAAAAGTAAGCAGTAGCTCATTTTATTTTTAAGTTCTCATTTACGGTTTACCTATTTCTGTAAACCCATCTAAGGATGCTTGTCATCTAGGTCTAGGTTTTCCGCCAACATTGCAACAGTTGGTTTCAGAATAGACCTCAGCTTGTCAGTCCAGGGTTCTTAGTAGCTTCAACTTTATTTATTTATAGTTAATTAAAACGGTACAACACCACACACACATTAATTAACACAGAGACAACAATTACGTTGACAATAATATAACTTAAAACTAACATGGCACAGTGGACTCCCTTGCATACATTCTCTCACAGAACACCAGACATATACGCATAATTTTAATCCATTCATCCGCAAACACATCACATTCAGGGTTGGCAGCCAGAAGGGCATTCAGCACCTTTAGAGTACGACAGACCGGGGATTCGGCTCTGGCTACAGTTTTCGCTGGGAGTTGCGCAAACAGATTGTGCCAGCGGCTCTGACGGTATCCGATGTATTTGTCGGGCACAAATAGTCGGCAGAAAAGACCATGGAGCTCTGGGCAGTCGATACGTCCCCGTAAAGCCTTACAGGCTACAGTGAGTTGATCAAGGCCTCTTCTCACCTCCAACGAGTTAAAGCCCAACGCCCCTAAAAGACTCTAGTAGGGCCCCTGTCCCTAGTAGGGTACATGTAGGGAAAGAAATGGTATAACCTTTGGAAGAAGCATCTAAGGAAAGATTTCTGTACCTTTTCCAGCACCAGTGTTTGGGTCGCGTTAAAATAGGGGTGCCAGATACAGGCACTGGACTCGAGTTTGCTTCGAACAAGAGCGGTGTACAAAAGCCTAACAACATTTGGATTGCGACAGTCAACTTGGTCTTGGTGGTTGAAATGATGATATTGTTCGGTATAATATGAGGTGATAGCTACCTTAGCCAGCTGGTAGATGATCTCCTCAAGCGTGTATTCATTGTAGGGAATGTTGGTCGGCTTCTGCAATTTCTCCATTATTTCTTCATATTCTTCGTCAGGGAAGGACTGGGTGTCGCGCTCGTATTCTTGAGCCCCTGAAAATCATCATAGTAAATACAATGTTTATCAAGCACAGTATAGTCTAGGTACCTATTCACTAGCTCGCGAAAATGTCCAGACGCCAGCAGGTCAAGCTACCCGAAAGTGTCAAATTTTCCCAATCCACCTTGAACCTCAATGCTTTAGCGATAAAGTTGAAAATCTGTTAAATAAATTTGACAGATTGTAGTAGTAGCTTGATGTGCTGGCGTCTGTACATAAAAGTCAAGACGCGCGAACATTATTAACTCTTAGTGACGGTAACTAAGATAAGAAAAATAAAATCTATTCTATTCTAGCTGTGAGTATTTTAAATAAACTCAAAACAACGTTGAGGTGAATAAAACATAATACCTGCCGATTCAGTTTTAAATTAAAAACATTAAGCTATCTATTCAAAGCATGTCTAGATTTCTATAATTATAGGTAGGTACTCGGTCTCAATTCTCGACGCTGAGAACATATTGAATATTCACCCTTGGCAATTTCGTCGACATTATTATGTCGACGAAATTGCCAAGTGTGGTCATGACACTGCATATTTGCATAATAAAATAACGACTTCATTTTGTTGCACACCTATCCAATTCTATTTTACTGTATAATTTTTGGATCTCATGATAGTTTTATACTACGTTTATTTTTAAATTTTTTACACCATAGATTTCGTATGCTAGTAGGGAGTATAAATATACATACTAAATCTATGGTATGAACAGTGGGATGTTGACGTGTGATCCCAATTTTTTACAGTAAATTATTATACTGATCATCGCCCTGTGAACGGGACCTATTGATTACTTTGCTACCAAATCGTTTATTGAGTTTTGAGGTAATACATTTTTGGTTTATCAGCGTCCCAGAAAAAAAAAAAAATTGTTACTCACGCATAGACTGCTGCAACATAGGGTCGAAATTCCTCTTGATGGCCTCAGGCCTTAGCTCGCTGCTGACTGGCAGTGCGGGCACCGGAGACAGGTTGTTGCTGAGCTCCCAGTTCTTGTTGGCAATCGTTCGGATGATGTCGGGGCTATTGCCGAACGGGAACGACTGGAGAGCCGGGCTGCGGTACTGGTATTCCTGAAGATTGTAAGTGAGCTTATGAGGCAAGATAGGTAGCTAATCTAACTGCGGTAAAGATAATTAAAAATCAGTACACGATTTATGTAACGATACCATTTATTAACCAAGGTACGCACGGCCGCGTTTTTTTTGGCGCAATGGATTTTCAACGAACTGCTCAGCGCCGAGAGTTGAAAATCTAACATGTTTTTTTGACGCGCTGGGATACGCTCTATTGGATTCTCAATGCTCGGCTCAACTGAGAGTTGAAAATCCAGTGCGCGATAAAATCCCGCCGCGACATTTTTACCTCCGTGCGAACGTCAGCTTTAGAGTACATTGAGGACTGATAGTTTAAATGCTCATAAGTTTTATTGTTTGTCTTGCAAGAGGCCAAGTGTTAATCTCTTGTAAGCTCGTTAATATAGGAGATACTCTAGTCCTCTAGTGCAAGGAATTACAATTAAAACGGTTTCCGCTGTAGGTACCTATGTAAATACGCTTAATAACGTACCTAGCTAATCAGCAAAACTCCCCAATCAGTGAAACTGACTCATCAACGAAACTGGCGAAAATCGACTGATAGAGTGGGAACTGACTAGTGATACGTGGACTCATAAGTAAGTAATTACTTCGGAAAGCTCTGACGTCAGCGTAATAAATGTTGATAAGTGATAACACATGTCAACAATTAAGCAATTTGAGTCTATTTATACATATACGATATAATAACCAACACTTTTATGAACAGTAAAGATTCATTAACACTCAAGCGAGTGTACCAAATGTGACACATGGGTCTAATAGACACATAAACCCGAGCATTTATGTCCTGAAACGACGTGAGAACTACATGAATTCCTTTGATAAGTAGGTTACTAGTCACTGCTCGGTAATAAAGTTTATGACGGTATGTGAAGTGCTTATTAAAACAATTTGAATATCCGAAAATATTAATAGTTTACATGAAAAACAACGTAGGAGTTCAATGTTGTTCAGTAAGTATTAGTACTAAACCTAAAAAGTAAAAAAAAAAATTAGTTGCAAGATAAAGATCGAGAAACGCGCTTCGTAGATCTCTCGTAGCCACGTGCTACGCGTCGCAGACTTCTCGTAGCATATTGCTACGATCGCTACGAAATTCCGTAGCTCATTCAATTTAAATTCGGAAGTATCATTATATTAAAGTCGATAAAAATACTGCACCTGTATGTATTATGAATTAATTAAATAAAGCACTTCTAATCATTGTAAATGACTAGAAGTGCTTTATTTAATGAAATAATTACCCATCATTCGAAAACAAAACCTCAGCAAAAAATGTTTCATTTTCGCCCACCTTCCCGAGAGATTATGCGGGTTATTCTTAGATCTATTGGAAATAATATGAAAAACAATCAGCGCAGCGTTTATATAATACTTTAAAGGTCTAAACAATTTTCTTTATAAGTATTAAGGTGGGCGTCTCGCCACCGCCTACGCAGATTCTAACGTAACTGCGTATTATTTCGTGGTTTTTCCCTCAGCATTTTGTTCTGATACCGCAAACCGTTGAGTGACATTTAATTACACTTTTAAGCTTAGAGCTATAAATAAACGTGCCTCGTGTCACCACAACTGTGTTAGCTGAGTTTTAATATAACACACAGTACCACTAATGCCGTTAATTTTAATCTGACAGTAATCAAAACACGTTTATGTATTGCTTGTTGTTCAATAGTGTCATGAAGTTTACATTAGTATCAATGATTTATGTTTACCTACCTTTACAGTGATATTTCTGTCTGTCTATTTTTGGTTCAGCAAAAAGATAAAAGCGTATCATAGCGGCTCGTTCATTAGGTATGCAAAAGGTCAAAGGTGTAAAATTCCCACGGTAACCTAATGAATAGCAAGTTAGTCCCTAGTTTCCTACGTCAAAATATACCTTGATTTTGCGGTTTCGATCATCTGCGACCGTTGTATAAACGGCTAATACGACCCTTCTATGAATATTCACATTACCGCAATAACACGAATGTTTGCCAAACGAAACCCAATAACTGCGCTCTCGAGTTACATTTCGACCGCGCCGACGACACGTGACGACAGCAAAGTCATCCAAAGCCACTCAAATCGAATCAAACCAGCACAACAATTGGGTAACACACTTTCTTTCACAATACAAAGGATTTTGAAGGAAATTTCTCATCCATTGCTTCATAGAGTAGAAACAAGAATATAGACAAGAAAAAAAAACAAAATACAGTCGTGCCAGCTATTCGAAAAAGAAGAAGATAAAGCATTGGTGGCCCAGTAGTAACGGTCCCGACTTACGAATTGAAGGTGGTGGGTTCGAACCCAGGCAGTGGACTCTTGTGTTAAATTATTTAATCACCACTGCTCTCAAAACGGCGAATAAAAACAGCGTAAGGAAACCGGCATGTCCTAGAACCAAACAAACCCGCACTGGGCTCACATTGGTAGATTACAGCCCAGTCCCTCTCAAAGAGAGGAGGCCTCTGTCTCAGCAGGGAACATTATAGGCAGATTTATGCTTATGTTGATTGCTTCATATGCTTGAAAAAATCATCGGCTCGACAACGTAAAAAGCGCAATAAATGTTGTTGAATTGTCAAAATGAAAGGCAATGTAATTTTCTGTTTCGCAATCACCCCGCATTTTCATTAACACGCTGAAACGTTCGTCTCATTTGTCGAACTGAGTCGTTCCATTAATTCCGGATTAACTTTGGGTCATGAGACTGCACGGGACGAAATCTTGAAACAACACAAATTGGATGACCTATAGCTTATATAAACGGAATTTGCGGGAAGCCGCCTTTAATTAGAGATTGCAAAAGTTTTCTTCTTTAGGTATCAACGGAATGTAAATTGGTATAGGTACTAACTTTTTCTTCTTTAAAGGGTATGGGGAGGAATAATAAATAGCTAGAAAACTTTCAGCATCCGCTTGATCTTGTTCGGATTACTTCTATTTTCTTGTGGTCTCTCTTTAATTACTTGCGCAATTAATTATAGCTATAAAACTATTTTGGCTATAGGACTGAAAGTTTTTGGATTTAGTAATTGGGGATTCTGTTTTTGTTCGAGCAGCAGAGCATGTTTACTTTCGTGATGTTTGGGTTTTTGACCCGTGATACGTACGAGGCACCAAGACGAGCAGAATTTAGACTCGGCTCGTCTAAATTTTGTACCCAATGCTAAGGCAGACATAGGGTACAACATTTTGTATGAATGAGTAGAGAGAGAGAGTAAAGTAGAGTAGGTCAGCAGGAATGTAACGCCCCTCCACTCGGACCCGCACCTATTGCGTAACACACTATCAATTACAATCTGAATCATTTTATATTGCTAATCCATTGCTTCATATGTTTGAAAACTTTGTCTGCTCAACAACGTAAATAACGCAATGAATGTTGTTGAACTGTCAAAATGAAAGGCATTCCTACTCTTAGTGTGTTACGCTATTATACCCCGCTGGCTGACGGCACGGGCATTTATCATTGTTCTCATCATCGTCTTCATCCCATCAAGATTCAAATAATAGACTTTTCTGTTTCCTTGAATGTGATGAAATGTGTGTACCAAATAGTAACATTAAAGTATCACGAAAAATATACGCCATATATTCTAGTTGACTCCGAAACGAAGCTCGTCAGGATGTTTTAAAGTTTTTTTACTTACAAAGTTTTGCTAGAATTCTAATTGTACTTTTTATTATAACTCTTTACCTGTATACGAAACTTTAAGTGGTTTTTTGTAGAGCTCATAACAACATCGCCAGTTTTTATTATCCTAGTACCTACTTGCGTTTTTACAACCAAGTGAGCTACGTAGTAATTTATTTTGAGTACTCTGGCATCAAAAGGACTTTTTTTCGTATTTATCAATTGGCATCGTATAATTTTTATAACCATATTTGAGTAAAGGGCTCACCAGTACCTATAGCTTTAAAAACTGTAATAGGAAATGTAATGTAGCCGACACTACAGTTGCAAGAATTCTATGTGAAGCGGCTCCTCGAATTCTCCCAAATACGCTTTGGAATGGGCAACTAGCTTCATTTTTCTGACTGACCGACCCCTTGACAATTCAAAAGTACCTACAAAAAAAAAAAAAAAATAATGTGTGTTAATTGAAATAAATACTTTGAGTTTGATACTTTGAGTTTGAGTTTGATACACTCGATAGCTACTTCAACGATAGAGTTAGGTCTAGCTATTTTTCCCTTACCTTAGCCTCAGCTTGCTCAATCAGCATGTTTCTCAACTTCTCCTGCTGCGCACTTTCCTCGGCCGCTTTCAAATTCTGGGAATAATGTGTTCGGAGATAGTCGATGTTGAACTTGATTTCTTGCAGGAAAGCTATGGCTTCTTCCTTTGACATCTAAAAATGGACACAATCGAATTAGGTACTTATTGGAAAATCATAAAAGATGTTCTAAAAGTTTTGGCATAATATCTGACGAGCCTAACTTTTTTGTTGTTGTTGTCTTGTTTGAAAACAGATTACGAAGACTATAACTATTTCACCCAAAATCATAAAATATTTGTTCAATCTAACACGAGCAAGCGACGTTCATATAAAAGTATTCATATGATATTTTACGATTGTCCATTTAATACGTTTTGAGCTATAAATTTTCTAGTGTGTGAATGCAATTTAGATTGGATTTAAATTCCGATCCAAATATCCAATTAACCTAAAACTTTAGTAGATGTTTTATGCCAAGTTATATTTTACTAGTAAATGATGATGACATATATAATAGTACTATTACATTATATTATCTATAGATAATATAAATTAAAGTCGCTTTCCGTGTCTGTCTGTGCGACCGCATTGTATTTCTAAACTGCGCAACGGATTTTGATGCGGTTTTTACTCTCATTTAAAGAATTTAATCCGGGAGGTTTATGTGGTACATTAATAGGTATTAAACTAAGGGCTGATTTTTTCAAAGCCAGATAACTTTATCGGAGGAATAATTTAGTATTTTTGACAGTTCTTCCATATAAAATCTCTCAGACGTCAATTTTATTGCACGAATAAAAATTATATGTAGATTCAAATAAGGATAATATAGTAAAGAAATCTCGATGTTTTGTCACATCGTAAAACCCGTGTGATGCATGTGCGGGTCGCTAGTAATATGACAATCGAAATTTACCATTCCCTCCTGAAGGAAGGCCTCAATGGCAGTAGTCACTCCTCGCTCGTCGCCAGTCCAGAAGACATATTCTGCCATATCCAGTGGAGAGTATTGGACTCCAGAGTAAGCGGCGTAATGATCCATCTGTAACAAACCAGAATTGAATGGTGGTTACCTATCGTAACGCATACGTTAAAAGGGGAATGAGTAGTACCCAGCATCCTTCTTTCGATATTGAGAGCGATACCTAATCGCAACCGGCGGGCGTGTTTAACCGGATGATGTATGCCCGTAAACAAAGCAAACGGAGTATGTAAGGATTATAGCAGGTTGCGTTCTGTAATCTCTACCTACCCATGCAATTTTTTGGGAAAAGGCGTAATTTTTTGTATGTATGTATGACTTAATCTGTTCGCCAATCATAGAGTTCGTTAAAGCTCTATCTGAAAAGGTCCAGCAATTAACTTTTACGGAATCCAAGAAGATTGATGAGTTCATAGTTAACCATCTGCGAAGTAGACAAGTGAAATCTATGATTCGTAGGGAAAGGGACCTTCTTGTTTTCGGCTGACCTTTTGCGGTAAACACAAAGAAAATCACACGGATTCTTTCACACCTACGCCGTCGTACCTACAAACTTAAATCCTTTTATTGAATCCAAATGCCGTTGCCACGTTGACGTGGGATAAATTAAAAAACAAAATAGGTTCCGCTGCTTCGCCTTCTAGGTAAATTGTAAAAGCGAGCTAAGGGAAATGAGAACAAAATTAGGTGTAATAGAAATTGTCGTTTGAATGACGCAAGGTCGAAAGGAACGTGCGATGCATACCTGATGTTTGTTATTGATCTTGGGTATGTTTTACGAGTATATGCTCTATACCTACATACATTATTTTCAAGTGTTGTTTTGCAATGAAAAATGAAGGGTAAAATTGTAAAACTAAGAGCAGGATTTTTAGATAGGCATCCCGAATATCCACATTATCATTCTTCTCCTCTCGTGTCTTTCTATCTAGCTTATAATGTCCCACTGTGGGGCAAAAGTCTCCCTCTCCCTTTTCTACACACGCCTGTCCTCTGTCAATAAGGGCTTGTTTCTACACGAAGTAAATAAGATCAATTACTGCCGTGGTAAAATGGTCAGTACAATACATAAAGTCAATGAAATCATCTCTATCCCAAAAAGTTTTTGGCTTCGTGGTATCGTGTCTAGTAAAAAGTTCCTTACGTTGTTCTTGGTCTCTTTGGTGATGTCTGCGTTGAAGGCTCTTCGAACAGCTGTGTGCTGTGGTCCAGTAGGGATGTTGGTAGCTTGTCCTGGTTGTACCAGACGAGCTGCTCCGTGGAATACCTGAGAAGTAAAATACGTTTCTAATTAGTGTGTAATTCGGCAAATTTGTGACAGGTATTTAGCCAATCGCACATTACAGCCGCATCAGGCCGCAGCGCAACGCATTTTCATACTAAAAAGTGCGCCTGTCCATAGAAAATGAACGAAAGTGATGAAGGAAGATTTTTGTGGATCCCGGAGCGGCCTGCCCCAACCTGCGTTACCCTTCACACCATTCTCCTGCCCTTATCCCAATTTATTTGGTGTCGGCGCAACATGTCTTTTTCTTCCATACTTCTCTATTAGTCGTCATCTCGGTAGTCACCCCCTTTCTAACCTTATCATCATTCACACATTCCATCCATTGTTTCTTTAGTCTGCACCTACTCTTATAACCTCTTATAGCCTGCGTTATCTATCCATCTTCAGTATTTATCATTCATTATACTTTTGCATGAATGTCGGTTTTATATTCTGGTATAAAATAAATAAAGTTTCCAATTAATGTTAATTTTATGTGTTCGTAATTACGTGATAATCCTTTAAATTAAATTGCATCGCATTTCCAGCTACACTGCGGATAATGTGACACCAATTATTTTAATCTCACTGATTGAATAAATAAATTAGTTTCATTGCGGAGCTTATGTGATATTCGATGAAATAAACAATAATGTGTTGTGAATTATCAGATGTGTTTTATAGTTATAAAGCCACAAGGTATATTTTAATATTATACCAAACTATTGTACACTATAGATACACTGTAATCTCACATTGTAGATACCCATTCGTCTTTCTAAAGATAAAGGGTCGTTCCCCTTTTGTTTTTAGTAAATACCTTCGCTTGCCAATTTAGCCGAAGACGCTCGAAGCTCTCGGAGGCAAGATATTGCGAACGAAGTGATAAATGGTGAGGAAATAGGAGCAATATGTTCGACACAATAGTGTGAGTGTTCGATTATCTTTATTGAGATAGGGATTGTACTAAAATTAGTGTGCCAAAATCATTCTGAAAGGCGTAGGCAGTGTTAGAGGGTATTCTAGAACAATGCCAAAGCTTTGATTATTACTCAGATTGACAGATTAGTGTGAAATCTTTTAGATTTGTTACTGATCAAATCAGTGGATTGGACAATCAAATGATCTACAGCTCTCTACCACCTGAGTATCATTTTAGATTTTCTGACCTGATTTGTTTTTTTTTATTCCAATTAACTTAGGTACGTTTCTCGTTATGTGCTCGTGTTTTCGTGACAAAGACTATTTTTCTTTCTTATTTTGGGCCTTAATAACATATTGTAATAAAACCTAGTCCTTACCTTTAATGATATACTTAAGTGAATTGTTTTTTATGTTAAGAGAAAATAAAATATTTTCTCTTTTACTGTTACACACGCTGTCTACATCTCTTTATCAATTTTCCTATCGCTATAGAGCTAGCAAGTATACTGTAAGAGATTTCTTTAGAAATAAGCATCACTTTTGTACCTATATTTTGCTGTTCTTTTCTTCTTGCCTGTTTATATATCGTCATCGCACACCGCACTGTGTCACTTTTATTTCGATATGTATGTTTTTCTTTTTGTTTTTACCTTGTTTTTTTTATATTACATTCATGTACTTTTGTGTGTTGTGCTGTCTTTTGTGTGCGCCAAATAAATGGTTTATCGATCTATTTATCTGCCTAGACTTTTCCTAACTATGTTGGGGTCGGCTTCCAGTCTAACCGGATGCAAATAAATACCAGTATTTTACATGTAGCGACTGCCTACCTGACCTCCACAACCCAGTTCCTGGGTAGTACGCTTTTACCTACGCTTGTCTATTTATATGTGTGTAAATATTTTTTTTAATAGGTAAATACATTTTAATTATAACTTTAAAACTAAAAAAAAAATCATATCTTTGCTGTCGCGCAGTCGGGTTAAAATATCGCTGCAAACGTAAGAAAATTGCGCCACCCACACTAATTGGCCCAAGTTCATCGACCATTGCCGTATCAACCCACGCCCCCCACAACCCAATTACTGGGTAGTACGCTTGTCTATTTATATATTATGATATAATCCCATCTTTGCTGTCGCGCAGTCAGGTTAAAATATCGCTGCAAACATATGAAAATTGCGGCACCCACATTAATTGGTAGCCCAAGTTCATCGACCATTGCCGTATCAACCCACGCGCCTGCAGCTATGTGTCATTTTTAATTTTCCGGCATGAACACTAATCCTACATCCATTTTGGGGTTCAACGACTTTGCGGATGTCATCAAAGTCGTTTCGGCTTTCTAAGGGTAAATTAATGTACATACTTAAACAGACAAGCAATAATCATTTTTATCCATTTTCTCAAATTGAATTAAGAGGGTGAAATTTGGCAACGTCGCCAATTGTTCTTAAATATTTCGCTGTTTTCATTTAATTATTAAATGAAAACAGCGAAATATTCATTAGACAGCTAGTTGACAGCTATTTCCGACGTTGCCAACTTTCAGGATACCCAGCCGTATGAACAATTCATGTGTTTTTGTATTGTTTTATCAAGTCGGGACTCGATAAAAATGAACGTAGATACATGATCTGATCTAACAATGGCCGTAGTGCAGTATTCAGATGGTATCGGTTTCAATAGACTTTCATTCACAGTCTGGTTAACAATAGGTTTATCAATGCACGACGCTCTATTGTTATGCGCAGAATTCTCATTTTTCTACATGTTCAAGAGATGAATGAATATGAATAAATGGTTATATTTACACAGCTCTCTTTGTCTGATATTATTCAATTGAAGACTTGACCTTTTAAGTAGTGGCTGTGCGGAATAAAAAGATACATGTTCAGAGTTTTGGATTGGGTCTGTTGTCGGATTACAATGTGTCAATATACGTTTTATTTTTCAACAGCAAAGCTTTGTTGTTGCTCGGTTTCTAGTCACTTATTTCTTTGCACTGAAAATGAAGACCATACAAAATAATATCAATGAATATCTAAATGAATATGTAATAGTATACCAACTATTTATGTTCTTAATTTATTGTTACGTTAATTTAAATACCAAGATTTTTTTTATATTAGTAGTAGTTTTAATGTTGTGTTGTTGTAATCTTAGTTTTATCCTTTTGCTGTTTACAGGGTCCATATTTTTGTACCTAGCCTTATTTGGCCCCTTGTAACATCTTTTTAGGGTTCCGTATCCGTAGTCAACAAGGAACCCTTATAGTTTCGCCATGTCCGTCTGTCCGTCCGTCCGCAGGTTAGCTCAGAGACTCTTAGTACTAGAAAGCTATAATCCGTCACGCAAGTCCGACACGCACTTGCCCGGTTTTTTACAATATGGAATGCAATAAATTAACATGAATATGAAAATAAACCGACAAACTAGCTTACCTTAGTAGTAACTTCCTCGCTAGGCGCACTAGTGGTAGCAGTCGCATCATGCACGCTCACATGGCCGCCATCTTGGACAAGCACGCGATGGACGCCTTCGGAGGGCACGTCGAGCTGCGCCTGCGCTTGCAAATGAGGCTTCTCACTCCCCACCACGTCCGCTGATGCGTGTTGTTCTAGTCTTGAGACGAGCTCGCCATTGGCTTGTACTGCGTCTGTTTCATAAAAAACTACTGTATTGGACAAACTAGAAAATTATTCATATTTTCCATGGTTTTAAACATATAGGGAAGTACGAAAATACGTCCAACACAATCGCGCGAGGAGTTGTAGTTTTAGTATCGTTTTGTTTCATTCGCCTGCGTCAACCTAACGAATAGATCACCTTATAGCCCAACATTACATGATTGATTATTACAAACGATATTAAAGTTCGGATCTAAGTTTTCAATTCGCATAAATACGTACATATATACATAAACGCACGCCTTCTTCTCACGGGGATAGGCAGACACTACAGAACGCTACCTGTTACAATCCTTACATACTTACTCCTTTTGCCTCGTTTACGTTCATGCATCTGCACACGTACGCCGGTTGTGAGTAATGCGCACCTGACGTTTCTGAAGGGCATCACCAATAAAGTCACTACACCACACCTGCCTTACAAATGACAGTTGTTAGTCGCCTTTCATTCATCGCATAAATACTACACAACTTATCATTTTACTCCAAAGACACATTATCAAAACATCCACGCTACGTTACAACTAAAGTTAGTCCCTGATAAAGTACCTAACAGTTGTTTAGTAAATGTAGTAAACAGGGGGGCTATTAGTGGCTTAGCTCAGTTATCTAGTCCCCGATAGGATCGCTTTTAGCTCTGTTCGCGTGATAACGAGCGTGACATTGAGCTGCCTCGTTGGCTGCGTCGACTGAATATGTAGGTATGTTTTATGTTTCAACTGAAAGCTTTGGAAAGGACCGTGTAACGTGGAAAGAAGAATATTTTGTGTATAGGGTGTCCATTAGGTTAACCGTTTTTTGACAGCTGTCTTGGAACGTACTTACATATTCCAAATTACGTAAAAGTTAACTTTAAAATGCGTAATAAAATAAATATATAAAAAACCTGTAGATTTCAAAGAAAAAATATGTCTCATATAGAAGTCCAATAGGTACGTTTTACAACCAACCAGGATTATTATTTTAAATCTTATCTGTTCATATAAAACTGTCGGAACGTTAATCCAATTTATTCATTTTCCGATTCAGATCTCAGTCCATTGAATTAGCAGCAGCATTCTGTAGAACAGTTATACGATTAATACGTAATACGATTAAGCTTGAAAGGTAACGTTAGGTATTACTTACCAAGTCGGTGAAACTCCACGTGTTCGCTGTTCATCTCCCCTTCCTTACCGGTCTCCGCTGTAATACGATTTAGAATTAGTTTCCATTTTCTATAGGACACATTCGAATGGAAGAAAGCTGAATTCGATCATTCTTTATTCGATTTGAAATTGAAAAATATTATTCCATTTGAAAGGAACTTTATTGTATCTTGTACATGTACTTGTTCGTTTTTGTATCGGGGTTTTGCTTTGTAGTGGGACAGTTACCTGCCTACGTAGAAACAAAATACGTTTATGCGGTAAACATGACACAGTAAAAGAACAAAAACACAAACAAAAAATAACAGGTTAGGGGAAAATATGTGTCACATCCACGCAAAACTGTTTTCAGCGACAGCCGTCGTACCTACCTACATGATGCAATAATTGTTGAAAATGGCACGATGATCATCATTTTCTTTTAAGTTGTAAATTTTAATATTTTAATGTTCGTTCCACAAAAGAAATGTAGTTGCTGTAAAATAAAGGAAATTGCCTGTTTTTGACCCATAATAATTCTACGAATTGATAAGCTAAATTGATTAAACGGTACATTTGTCGTGTAGGTACGTACTTGGGTGATTAAATAATATATTTGCTGCACACATGTTTACATTTAATAATTAACCCAGTTCGGCCTCGAAAACATGTAATCGATCAATTGAGAGAGGAATGAGTGATCGATCCTAAACGATATGGGATACCTATACAGATTAAAATCGAAGGACCAATAAAAATCGCACTGATATACAGGATGCCTGGTAATTAATGGATAACCATTATTTACCGGACACCCTGTATAATCCCGTTATTAACTAAAACAAAATTCAATAAGTGAAACATATATTTGCCATTGAATCTTACGCCGCAAAATCAGTCCGACACAAAACTATGGTTTCATTTGTTTTCAAAGTTAGGTATGAAAGAGAATTTAAATCGTCATCTAGTCGATATAATTTCTTAAATTAATGAGACTGAACATTGTAACCCCTTTTAATAATATATTATCAAAGTGTAAATATTGCACATCCTCCGCTAACACTTTAAAATCAAGCACAAAAAACGTCCTCCAGAAGATAATAATTTCTGTGGGCCTTTCATACTCCTGAACCCAATTACGGCGCGACCTATTTAGCAAAACATAAATCAAGGCTCAAATAAAATAAAAAACGATGAAAGGGTAATCTGAAACTTTATAACTGATAGCTTCCACCCGCGACTTCGTCCGCGTGGAATTTCATAAAAAGTGAGATAATTATGTTTTTATTGAGAATAAAGATTCTTTAAACCTATTTCTCGTTCGCCCGACCCACCCCCTCGCATCGCATCGCCTTCCCGCGCTATTACTTCGTTTTTGCTTAGCGTTATTTAGTAGTAGAGCGTTGAAGCAAACAAACAAACTCTTCACCTTTATTATTAGTAAGTATAAATATAGATAAAATAATCTACTAACCCGGTTTAGGAATTGATCGGCTGAAGGTGAAAACGGTTTGCTATCAACCTTCATAAATATTTAGAACAAGGAGAATTTATGTCTAGTTCACAGCCTACTTGTATTCCCTAGCCGAACATAGTTACGGTCAAGAAAAAATGTAGCTTTGTTAAAGGTCTTCACAAGGCTTTTAGGCGAAAGCGTCAGGGTAACCGTGAAATTAATTTGCTTACATTTTTTTCAATTTGCAGATTAGATCAGGTTGTATATTGATCATGATTCGCGGCCGTATCAAATATTTATCTAAAGAATTATAATCATAAAAATAATCAATACTCTCTAAGTTCACATTACCTTATTAAATGATTATTTCATGAAATCATGACATTTGAGGCCAATTCTAACTTGAGGAGTTGTATTGCTGATTCTAATGATTATAATTCTGTAAAGCCATATTTGTTACGTTCGCGAATGATATTTGAATAAAAATACAAGCTGACACTGACCTGCGAATTGCAAAAAAACTATGTTAATTTGAATTTCGCAGGCTACCTTAGCGCATCCTCCCTAACAATGCACAAGGACCAACATTTTCTTAGGCTTAGGTACTAAAGACCAGAGGGGCAATTCCCGTAATTTTGTTATCAGTTTCAATCTGTCAAAAATACCTCTAATTTCTATACATTTTTGACGAGTTTTTGACATTGATTGTCGCTGAGATGAGATTGTGACTAGATTTTGAACATTTTTGATTACGAGATTGACCTTCAGATATAAGATACAACAATATAACAGTGTAATAGTGGACCGCAAAACTTAGATACTGAAGTACAATAGAAACTCCTTCCTAACCGCTTCAAATTATCCCTTAGTTGCGCTTTGCGTCAGCCGCGGGTGGCGAAAAGAGGTGGGGTAGTTGCCTACAACTTAATCCCCCATCTTCTACATTATTTTACATACAATAAGCTATATTTAGCTCACAGAATACTTGACCGTTACTCTCCTCCGTCTTATATAACATCTCGGACATTTTATCGAGCGAGCTATTTTCGTCCAAGAACTCATTTCACCTAAGTACCGGGTCTTTCAGTAAGCGCTTCCTACCTTTAAAAAATAAAACAAAGTGTGTGTGAGATATCATCGAAATTTTTTATTTGTTTGAAAGGCTTTTCGATGCCATTATTTTATATGGAACTAGCTGCGCCCCGCGGTTTCACCCGCATAAGTTTCGATCCCGTGGGAATGTCGGGATAAAAAGTATCCTATATGTTAATCCTGGTTATAAACTATCTGTGTGCTAAATTTCGTCAAAATCTGTTCAGTAGTTTTTGCGTGAAAGAGTAACAAACATCCATACATCCATACATACAAACTTTCGCATTTATAATACTATATGTTAGTCCTGGTTATAAACCATATGTGTGCCAAATTTCATCCAAATCCGTTCAGTAGTTTTTGCGTGAAAGAGTAACAAACATCCATACATCCATACAAACTTTCACGTTTATAATATTAGTAGGATTAGTAGGATATGACATCATTCAAATGTCCACCGCGGCTTCTCTGGGTGGCGCGCATCCGAAATGTCCAATTTTCCATAGCTCTAGCGCATAAATCAGGCTGAATTTTACCGATGACATGGGTTAATTATGTTGGCTTTGGGGGTCGCTGTGATTCGTGGCTTATTCACCTGCGATTTAAGAAAACTCCACAAGAAAAAGTCTAACGGGGTCAAATCGCACGATCTCGGTGGCAAGTTCACATCACCTCCACGTGAGATTACCATGCTCTCAAATCTCCTCGTGCAGAAGGTCCAATGTGGCATGAGCTGTGTGGCACGTAGCGCAGTCCTGTTGAAACCACATGTCGTTGGTGTCCATATCATCTAATTCAGGCCAAAATAGTAGCAGGCCAAGGTAATCATCGACCTATAGCTCACCGTTAACGGTGATGGCCTGGCCAACGTCGACCGATGACGCCGCCAGCTCAAAATCCACACTAAGCAGTGACTTTTTCGGGATGCATTGAACGCTCTTGGATCTCATGTAGATTAGTATCGTCACCAGTGGACTCAAATTTATCCACCACACTGCGAATAGTCCTCACGGTAGGACGATTATGGCGACCGTAAAATGGGCGAAGCGCGCGGAACGTTGCCCATTTTGATAAAACAATTTTATCATTTGCACGTGTTGTTGAACGCTAAATCCTTCTATGGTGATTTGGCAAAACAGATTGAATAAATCACAGCCAATTTGACAGATGTAGCTTCAACAGTAAGGCCGCTATCAACTGTCAAAGTTCGGAAGTCCCTATTGGAAGACCCTTTATAAAGTGTGTTGTAGTGGGGCCTAAGTTACGAAGCTATAAATTAAATAGGTCTTTGAGCCTCGTCTGTCATAAAAGTGCAAATACAAGATCAAAGAAGAAAGGCGAAAGTTTCATCGAGTCGTGTTTGATTTGAAGTTACACGTGGCTGAGTGGAAACTATATTAGTAATAAATCTTTCAGTGTTCGCTGGAAACTTGCGGTTAGATCACTTTGTAGAAGGAAATTAGGTTACAAGATTATTAGACTGATTTATAAGTAGTTGGTTTAATGTTAAGTAATGTTTTATCATGTTTGATAATATGAAAATTGTGTTGGTAAAACTGAGCCAAGGTCTACAGGGCAAATAATTACTTATGGCGTGTGTTTGGTAATTGACGGTAATTTTTTCGTAACAACTTGGGTTTAGACCCCCGAGAAATTATATCAACTGGATAACACCATTCGACTTTTAACTGATGACATCAAACTGCGTTCGCAGTAGTAAATAACATTCTGTTGAACAGCAATTAATGAACAATTTATCAGTTATCAACGCAATTATTCAACGATGAAAATTGCTCGGTCGGGAAATGTGTTCAACTATAATTAATTTACCTATACGTTAACCTACAACATTGCTACTGTTTTATTTATAGCATTGCTTCATGCAGAATATGTTTTTATGTGGCATAATACACGTAGAAATTTAATTGCCCGTAATATTTCTTTCAATTCAGAAATAAATATTTTAAAATGAAAACATTGTTTATAAGACAGTAAAACATATTTTGTTAATATTACTGGGAATTATTGCAATCAACGGGCTATTAAATTCCTCAAGTGTGATGGTGCTTTGGAAATATATACTCTTATAATCTACTTGAGTTTGGCCCAAGCATTAGGATTAAGGGTATAATTTGGGCTGCACAGTACGAATATTATATACGCGAATTGCGCGGCTATAGCCGCTGCCCGTTTTTCGCTATGAGTTCCCAAACTAACTAGCCAACGAAGTATTGGCATTCATCAAACATGCCAACAACTACATGGACAAGATCAGCATCTTGCAGATCTGCAAGTCATCGTACAAGGGGGAGAGATTAGCAGTGCCAAGTTGCTGCTGTTCATAACGCTCGGCAAAGTCAGCCAGATGCCATCTCGTCGAAGGGACGGTACAGAGAAGAGTCTCCAGGACATCATAACGCTGATGAAGGAGACCGACCCGGATGACGTGTCTGAATTCGTGGCGAAGGATCTGCACAATCTGCCTCCCGTCACGTTCGACCACGTAGACGTCACCAGGCTGCTGAAGGACATTACATTCCTGAAGCAAAGCCAGGCCGAGATGCAGTATAAGCTGGAAGTGACCGTCAGTAATCTACGGGCAGAAGTAGTGCTCTTGCGAAACGCAATTTCTGCAAGTACCTACCCACGCCGACGCCGCAAATGTGAACACGCATCGCGGGGCACAAAAAGCCTCCATCTGTAGTTTCGAGTCAGCGGGCTCGAATTCGTCACTAACTGCCGAGAATACATGCGTTGCAACGCGTGCCGTGGCCATCCCTGCTTCGACACAGGTAGAGACAACGACGAGTGTAGGTTCGTCGACCTCCAAACGAGCCTACGCAGCAATAGTAGCCGCTAACAAGCCTGCTGAGTCGCAAAACTCGCAGCTAAAAGGGGGTAAACGGAGCCGGTCGAAACCCAACAAGATTTTGAAAAGGCAGGGTCCAGAGAACGACACGTGGGACAAGGATGGTTTCATCAAGGTGGAGAAGAAGAAGAAGAAGAAGCCTCCTTGTCAGAACCAGCGCGGCACCGCGTAGGCAGGACCCAACATGCTGCTGCGTCCAGCAATCTCGACGACGCAGCTGTGCGTGTCCAGACTGCACCACTCCTGTATGAAGGTTGAGGAGATCATGGAGTACACGCGTGTGAAGACCAACTGGACTTTGAGGGTCAAGAAGTTGGAGTCGCGTCACAACTCGAACTTCAAGTCGTTCATGGTGCGTGTTCCGGCACATCATCTCGAGAAGTTCCTCAAGGAAGAGTTCGCGAGAGAAGTCGCGGGCAAAAGCTAGTTTTTTTTAAATTGTGAAATAGTAAAATTAAAGCAAATTGCTGCGTCTTGGTAGGTAAACATAAATACGCAGGAGTTTCAACTTGCTGTGTTCAAGGTTATTCGATACCAATAACAACTTAAAAGCTTCGAGCAAGAAGCCCGTTTCATCAACAACTTGTACAGCTACCTAATGCTAAACTGCTTTAATTGACAAAGTTGTGGCCAAGTTAAATCCCTAAACGATTTCATTGATATAGTAATCTTGTTTGTCTCTAAGTATAAATTCGAAACTCACACTTTAATTAAAAGTTTCAGCTTAATTTGTATTTGGTAAAGTTACAGCTGAAGAATTAGGTACCTATGTTAGCAAGAAGTAGAAGTTAATGAACATTAAGGAATACAAATTCTAGTAGTAAGATAGCTACCTATAAGTATTTAGCTTAAAATGAAATAATCAAACTAGATTTAATTTAAACCTATTACATACTTTTTCAATGAATCTAATACTGAACCTATTACTCCTTTTCTTGTCAGCTGATCGATACTTCACGTAACCAGAGGGTTGGGTCGTTCGTTGGCCAAAGAATTAGCATTGCCATTCAACGAGGCAATGCTGCCAGTCTTCCGGGCACGTTTCCGGATGACAGCGCTGCGGACGAATACTTCGACGGCTAAATATCCTTTTGTTTTTGTATTTAGTTAGTTCTTTAGTCTTTTAATTTAGTACCTAATGTAAATAGTTAGTTAAGAGATTATGAAAATAAACCCAATTATTATTTTAAGCATATAAAGCAAAAAAAAAACGTAATTTATTATCCCTTAACACTCCAATTCCGTACGCACATGGGGTGAAGAACGCTTACAAATCGCTTCGAAAATAAACGATCGTATAACTCATACATTATTAAATTGAGGGAAGAATTTTCGAGAGGGAACACATGCTATGATTAAGAGACTGCCAATTATGCGCATGGCATCTCGCGCTTTTTATCCCGTCACTCGTAGGCATATAAATCTCTTCTATATATATAAGCCCAGATACGCACGGGCGCGTTTGCCCGCGGCGATTTTATTCATGAATGCGCTTTTTTGGATTCTTAATGCTCGGCTCAAAAGTTCGAGAGTAGAAAATCCAGTGCACGATAAAATCCCACCGCGATATTTTACGTCTGTTGGAACTTCGGCTGTGCTGTACATTCTTCGCGTACCCTGGCTTACCGTGAGACGTTATGGAAATGTATAGTACGATCTTGTACCTCGGTACCTATATATACGTAATTGAGTAGCGGGAATTGCTTTCAAAAGTTATTTGTTTTATGTATCCTACTAATATTATAAATGCCAAAGCACACAGATAGTTTATGACCAGGATTAAAAAATAGAATTTACTACTTTTTATCCCGATATTCCCACGGGATCAAAACTTATGCGGGTGAAACCGCGGGGCGCAGCTAGTAAAGAATATTTTATTCTACCTACCTACATACTAATATACTTAGGTACCTAGACCTAGCTAGATACAAGCAGCTATCTAAACTCAACAAAGGATCGAGTAACTTTTGTGAACCGTTTCGCTGATTGCCCTACAATAGAACACAACTGACCTACTTTTAGGTCCCACTTGTATCTACGTTGTGTTAGGACGAGTTCTCTATTATATACCCATCGAGAACGTATTTTATGAATATCGTTTTATTCTTATTTGAGAATCTGCTCACAAATGTAGCTGTGAAACGGAAGGTCTTTGATTTCTAATTAAACATAGCTACATCTTACATGTTTCGTTTTAGTCTGAAGTTTGAAATTCTATCCTACGACCAAAGGCTACTCCAATACAAGTGAACAGGTTCTTGAATTCCGACATAGGGATTCAGAAATAGATGGTGTATTTTCAACAATAAATATGTGGACTTCATCGACACAAGCGCCTAAGATCCCTCATTTTGAAATGCTTTATTTTGTTCCACTTTTTAACATTTTACCGCCAAATATTTATTTATTTAAATAGGCACACCAACAGTAACATTACTTAATAAAAGTTACATATTGTATAAGTTTTTATGTACAGACCAATTACAGGTGTACGAGACACTATTTTACTAACGCTACACCTAAAATTAAAAATGTATGAATTTAAAAACAAAACAGCTTAGCTTAGTTACCCAAGTCTGATAAGAAAAAACACAAATATGAATTGTACAAAATAAGCGTAACTTCGACTTTGATTATTTAAAAGTCTGTTTATGTGACTTTGCAAGAACTTGGACAGGGATTCTATATTCATCTTGCAATCACGATAAATTAAAAATATTTTCTCTTTGAAAACAAAAAGCTCTGCAAGTAAAAGCATAAATTAATATAAATAATTTTATTAGGTCAGAACCGACTGGTACGTTAAAAGCATTTCTATAGTGCAACGCAACTTCGGTGCTTCAAGTTATAATAGTGTTTTCAGTATCTTGAAAACTTTGTCCATATTTATAGTGAAACTGCTATCTACACTATACTTTGTCCATTACATTAACCGTTTTTTGACATCTGTCTTAGAACGTACATATTCCAGATTACGTAAAAGTTAACTTTAAAATGCGTAATAAAATAAATATATAAACTGCCTTATCTTATTGAATTATCTTATTTATGGCTTCTTACATCTGTATATATAAAATTCAAAGTCCTGACTGACTGACTGACTGACTGACTGACTGACTGACTGACTGACTGACTGAGACATCAACGCACAGCCTAAACCGCTGGTCCTAGAGACATGAAATTTGGAGGGTGTATTCTTTGTGAAGAGTAGGTATCCACTAAGAAAGGGTTTTTCGAAATTCCACCCCTAAGAGGGTGAAATGGGGGGATTTCGTTTGTATGAAAAATCTTATTCCTTGAGTTAATAAACTTGAAACTTGGTACGAATACTTATCTAAGTAAATTATGAAGTTGGGCATTTTTTGTTTTTATAAACTACCCCCTAAAAGGGGATAGGAGGGATTTAAAGTTTGTATGGAAGGTTTTTAGCGCGCGGTCCGATTTAATCAAAACTCAGTATTTATACCTAACATTGAAAGGAAAGAATAATGTATATCAGGGTTTTTCGAAAATCTACCCCTGACGGCCTGAAAACGGGTAGTCAATTTTACAGGGGAGGATTTTACAGCGTGCCTTGATTAACTCGAAAATTGGTATAAATAATCTTTGAGTCAAGTTATGAACACATCCCAAATGATTTTTCAAAATTCCACCCCTGTGGGGGTGAAAAGCGGGGATACAGTTTATATGAAAAATCTTATTCGTTAGGTTAATAATCTCGAAAATTGGCATGAATACTCGCCTAAGTAAGCAATAAAGTTTATCATTATTCGTTTTTCAAAACTACCCCTCAAAGGGGATATAGGGGTGTTAAAGTTTGTGTGGAAGAATTTGAACGCGCGTTCCGATTAACTCGAAATTCAGTGTACTGTGTGCGTACTTTTAAGACTAAAAATAAATAATAACATGTATGAGGGTTTTCGAAAAGGTGAAAAGGGGTAGTTAATTTTACAGGGGAGGATTATAATAAGTGGTTTGATTAATTATAAAATTGGTATAAATAATCTTTGAGTCAAGTTATGAATTTTCAAGAATATTTTAAAATTCCACCCCTGTGGGGGTGAAAAGCGGGGTACAGTTATATGAAAAATCTTATTAATTTGGTTAATAAACTTGAAACTTGGCAACAATACTTGCCTAAGTAAGTAATAAAGTTTATCATTATAAGTTTTTCAAACTACCCCTCAAAGGGGGATATAGGGGTGTGTGTAAAAAGGGGTAATTCGGTTTTTAGGGGAGGATTTGAACTTGAAACTGTATGTTACATTTTCACGCCTAAACCACTGAACTTCTGATTTGGCAAAGAGATAGATGGCATCCTGGGGAAGCACATACTTTTTATCCTGGTAGCACGTTCCCGTGGGATAACTTCCGACATCCACGCGGGCGAAGCCGCGGGCAGAAGCTAGTACATTATAATACCGTACGTGTATCAGTTAATATATTGTGTGTTACAAATATTGCAATCACTAGTTCCATAATCATAATCTTAATCATTTATTTGTCAGAATACGGTAATACATTAATAATGTGGTCTTAAAGTTACAACGAAGTAGTTCGAAGTAGGTAGTTAGGTACACATTTTTATATATATAGGTCTATGATTATATATTATAAATAGGATTAAAGTTAATTAGCCTTATTTATTAAAAACATATTCCAATTAAAGTGTCAGTTAAAAATAGTGTCAATAGAATAATAATACCAAGTTAACAGTATCAAGTCTTCATCATTAAAATGTCAAATTGTCATTTAAGTAGTCATATAAGTTATAGTAAGATTTACTACACAGTAAATATCTTATATTTTTTTTAAACGATTTAAATTTAATTCTTTGATTTACTTTGGAATTTCATTACAGATTTGCGGAGCTATGCAAAATATGCTTTTTCTCATTCGCGCTGTCTTAACTCTGCGCAGTCGTAACATGTCATTCCGCCTGTTACGTTTAACAGTATCTGACAGGTGGGAAAACAAATGTGAGTTTAATCAAACGAGTAGAGCAGTCTCATAAATATACAAAGCCGGCAGTGTGAGAATTTTGTATTTTTTTAAATAAGGTTCACTGCTGTCTGTCGTCTGAAGTCCAAACATGGCTCTGATGCATCGCTTTTGTGGTTTAAAAGCGGCTTCTCTGTTCGTGGAGTTGCCCCAGAATATATCCATATCTTAATAAAGATGCCACAAGACCATGATAAGCTGTGGGTAGTGCTTCTATATTAACTGTTGGAGCAAGTTTGTATAACGCATAGGTAGCACTACTAATTTTCTTACAAAGCTTGTCAAATGTGGTCCTTCCAGTTTAGGTGACTGTCAATAATCAAACCTAGAAATTTAGCGCTTTTCACATTGTCAATTTTATTATTTTGGTATTGAACATTAATTTTTGGATCGGGTTTTCTTTGATTAAAGTGCATTATTTGTGTTTATTTAAGGTTGATTTTTAGGTTATTATTATTTAACCACAAAACTATTGAGCGCAAAGTATTATTGACATCAGCTTCGTATAACTCAAGTTTACTAGATAGTATTGTTATTGTACTATCGTCAGCAAAAAGTGTTATTGAATGGTCTAGTTTTGGGAATGTCATTAATATAAATTATGAATAATAATAGGCCTAGTACACTGCCGTGTGGTACACCAAAAGAAACTGTGCGTTCTTTGGATAGGTGCGTAACTTCTCGGACAGGGTATAACTATCTCTACTCGCGTTGAAAATAATATTTCGCGGACAAGACCACTCTGAAACCTAATGAAAATCAATTAATTAAATTGACCATTATCGAAGCACGTCGAGTATGAGGATACTCGACGTGCTTCGATAATGGTCAATGGAGGTGTAAGAGGTTACACCCTCTATTAACGTTAGATTGACCCTCTTATGGAAATGAGTGCCAAAATAAAATAAATAAAGACCTTTGAATCGATTTTGGATTAAACCATTCGATTTAAACAATTCTTCCGTTAATAAATAACTTATACAAAACATCTCAGTAATAATTATATACTGAGTAAATTATACAAATAATACCTAAACGGGATACATTTTATCACAGCTGTTTAGTTAGTGTATGGGCAAAGTTACTTGTTTGTTGCTATCAACATAAAACACACGTGTAGATTTATAACAAAAGGCTATGTTACTAAACACTTCCCGTGTTTAAAAGTAAATTTTTCGTGTTGTTGGGTTATTGTGGCAACAACTCACACATTAAACTTTTTATACAAAGTGAGTACTGGAAGCTACAAAAAAATGCTTGTATTAATATTAATGCTGGCATAAGTTCATGCTGTAGCCATACTGCCCAAGTTAGTTCATATTAAAAGCAGCCTGGCTTGGCTGTCAATTTTAGGTACATTTTATTGGATACTAGCTAACCCAGTGAACTTAGTACAGCCTCAGAATTAATCTTCGTATTATTTTTTTGCGTGAATTTTTGCCTTGTTTGTTTTTTAGTTACTCTGCTATTCGGGCCGGAGACAAATTCAACAAATCAAAGATCATGAAAATCGCTCCAGCCGTTCTTGAGTTATAAATGGTTTCACTAATCCGACTTAGTTTTATTTAAATGCATAGATAGACATTATTATTTTTAACCCGCGTCTTAAACAAAATGGTTATAATCGGTCTCTCGAATACACGATCGGCGCGTTTTTAGGGTTACTCATTTGCTCAGAAATCTAGAAGGCGTCCTTTGTCAAGTGACACATGAACGCGCCGATTATTACTATTTTGGGTTAGAACGCAAGGTTAGACTGCATCCCCCTTATTACAAAACAAGGTTTTTCTTTAGATCAGGTTTAAACCAACAAGCTAGGTATTGAATTAAAAACCTAACTGTTATAGAAATGCAGTTCTTTATACAAAAATGACGGCTTAGTTTGATGCTATGTTGTTATTTTAAATTAAGAACTTTGTCTAAATCGAAAAAAAGCTCGAAATACAAATACGGCCAGTATTTGTATTTCGAGCTTTATTTCGATTTCAAAGGTTTAGGCTAGAACTAAAGTTAGATTTTGTTTTGTAATAAGACGGTTAGTGTATAAAATTGTGTAATCAAATATACGTTTAAGACACTAATCACAGCACTTCGATTCTTCGAAATTCTACCACGATATGGTGTGTATAATCAGCCTATAATATTCAAACTGCTGGGACAAAGGCCTCATCAGAGTGTCGGTGTGTCGTTGCCGCTCTCCCTATCCTCTGCGGCCGTAGCCCCCCATCTTGGGGGGCATGCGGGGCCTGCCATTTAGGCGGGCGTGGGGGCCAGCAGGCGACGGGTGCGGGGGCACCGTTGCCTGTATTGCACAGGCCTCCACCAGTGTTGGACGGGAATGGCTAGGTGCTCCCGGCCATTCCCGTAGCCCCCCTATGTGGGGGGCATGCGGGGCCCGCCATACCATCTAGGCGGGCATGCGCCGGGAGGGCTATGGAGGTAAAAGCTATGCCTATTCCCGTGGCCCTCCCATCACGGCGAATGAGGGAACACCGCTGAGTTTTAGTGGGTATACTGTCATTCCGACAGGGAGTCCCACATACCCCGTCTCGTCCCCCGTGAGGCGGGCATGCATAAAGCATTTCTCAGCGACAAAAAAAAAAAAAAGGTAGGTTAGGTGTAATTATAAATAAATAAATAAATGACTGCCTCTTTGGTCCAGTGGTCGCAAACACTACTGCGTAGCATGAGGTCCTGGGTTCGATACCCAGGTCAGGCAGTGTTATTGGGTTTATCCATCAGTAATTTCTTGTAACAGCCCAGTTTGGATACATGCCCGACTGATGGCATTAAGCTCGTCCCCTATTACATGGGACTTAACCATAACTGGCGAAATGTGGGTAATGCTGTGTGTGTGTGGGTGGTGTGGGCTTTAGGTACGGTCACCAAAGGAGATAAGTAACCAGGGCCGTCGGATATAGTTGAAGTTTGTCAAGAAACCGATGGATGTTTTCGAATGAAATTTAATTTCATTAATAGAAAACAAACAGTTTATTTATCAAATTAAATTTCAATCAAAAATATCCATCGGTTTCTTACTAAACTTCAACTATATCCGATGCCCTGGTTACTTATCTCTTTTGCCGACTGTACACCTGCCTAACCCTTGGGGGATTACAGGCGTGATGTTATGTATTAACATTAATCTATGCTTGACCGCTCACGTGCCTAATGTGGCGATTATACCGAACCCATTGAGACTGTATACAGGTTGCGTTTACGGACGGATAGGTAATATCAATCATGATTGATGTGTCAGGCGTGAATGCCACCCACGCAGTCTGTCGATTTAGCACCGTATTCCGTTTAACAGATGCTATCTGTTAAACGGAATTGGTAGCTGTCATAATTGTGGTGACACGAGTTATTTTCTTAAGGCATGGATTTAATCCAACATCTAATAACTGCCATTTTACCTAAATATATTATTGAACAATCTAATATATTTTTGTAAACCACAAATAATTCCTATTTTGGGGTCCTAAAATTCTATAAAACCAAGTAGTTGGGACCATTTTAGATGTAGCGCTCGCCGGCTGCTGCCGCGGCACCGCTCGCTTCGCCCGATCGGCTCGTGCGCGTTTTGTTACCACTCTAATCTAACCTAAAGCATTTGGTCGTGGTACCCTAGCTTAGTTACTGTGACCAACTGGCTGCGAAAAAGGCTAGAAAGTTAAAATGAGGCTCCATTATTTAAAAAAAGGGTACATACAAATGCACCCTTTTTAAAATATTTTTTTAGAGGTTCATTAATTTTAAAAAGTGTCCATAATTATATGGTAAATAAATGTTTAGAGGATCAGTTAAATATTTCCCTTTTCTTCATGGTGTGGAATTCCAGAACCCTCTTTTTTATTCTAAGCTAAGATGTTCTTACCGCGCCCCTTAACTAACACAAGAATATTTATTAATTCTGGTTTCAACACCAAAACTGAAAGTCATCTACATTCATGAATGTTGTATGAGTAAATTAATTAATTATATTAACTGAACTAGAAATTACATTCATTTAATAAATATTCGGGTCGCGGAGAATATTACATCAAGATGATGGATTATGAATAAATTGTAGATAATGAATAGCTATTATTTAAAATTCAAATAAATATCACCACTACGCGATACGCAATGCATCGAATCACCTAAAGAAGGTGATGCATGCATGCATCGGAATCGGTGTTCACCATATTTACCGTACCGGCCGGTCGATTCTGTAAAAACCTTACCGTGAAAAGTTAGGTGAAGTGAGCTTAGCTGACAGCTGTCAATCCCTAGCATTAGTTGGAATGACAGCTCACTCCACGTTCACTTCACCTAAGTTTTCACGGTGAGATGGTTACAGAATCGCACTGCAATATGTTATAGTCCCGCTGCAGAGCAAAAGCTTCTGCTCAAAAGAGGAGAAACGAGAAATTCAGACTAGGTACTAAGGGTGAATTTCACCTACACTACTTTTATACCTAGAATAAGTCTTATCCTATGAATAAATTTTGAATTTTTGACAGTTTATCCAATAGAACTGACAGACGTCAATTTTAATACACGGATAAAAGATATTTGACTTTGGTAAAATATGGTTGATTTTACCAAAGTCAAATATCTTTTATCCGTTAATTCTTCTCTGTAAGTTAACCGGTATTTTTTCTTTTATTTTAAATGATAAATGTTTTTTTTCCGTAAGTAGGTTTAAACACGACAATCATATTTTTCAAATTAGATGGGGTCGGTGTTTCCTATCTGTATACTTCGAGAATAAAGGAAACAAACTCAGAGGTAAAAACTTTGATTAACTTAGTGCGGGGAGTCTGACCTAACGCTATTTGTAAGTTGTATTTCATTAAGAATTTTTGCTAATACCAGAGAATTTTAGGAATGTTCGCAGTCTGATCTCCCTGTCAATCTGTCAAAAATACCATTTCCCTATATTTTGACAAGTTTTTGACATTTGTTTGTCGCCGAGTTGAGACTGCGACTAGATTTTGAATGTTTTAGATCACGAGAATTAGCCTTCTGGACTATGTATACATACATACAATGTACAATATAAAAAGGTGTCTAAAACTATACACTAGCTCAGCTAAGTTTTCAACACTATAAAAAATTGCTTAAACTCACCCATTTTAAGTTTTTCGAGTTGTTCCACTGGTACGTCCTGTAAAAAACAGAATTTGACGTGAGTATCTATAGAATGCACAGCGTAGACTAAAAGATTTTAGGCCTAGCATGAAATTACACTTTGTATCATTACTACCACTAGCACCCACATTAATGTTAGTTTGATAATAAAACGAGGAGAGCGGGAGTTCCAAGGTTTATCTTAGGCTGTATGCAGACCAGAGACAAGATTTTCTTAAGTCAGGACAAAAGAAAGTCTGTCTGTCGTTTTGTGAAAACAATCAATCTCATAATAGTCAAAGTTGTCTAAAATCTAATTAGGTACATACCTACCTCCTGAGGAAACTGTTTCGTCACAAGAGAAAACTGCATGGTAATTGCGTAGCACACTAACAGTAGCAACAGCTTTCATTTTGACAGTTTAACAATATTCATTGCGTTACTTACGTTGTTGAACAGACAAACTTTTCGAACATATGAAGCAATGGATTGGCAATATAAATAAATAATTAAAAATAATAAAAAAATAAAAAAAATAATATTAATAGTAGGAAAATGGTGGGTGGTAGTAATTATTATTTTTTTTTTTTTTTTTAAATATCCTCCAAAATGAATGATTGTGATTAAAAGTGTGTAACGCGATTACGGTGCTGTTCTATTTACCACAGATAAAACTGTTTTGACTTTGGTGTGCACACTGACTTAGGAAGACCTTAGGGCATCTAGTTATAGTCCTACAAAAGCTGCGTGCGTCGAATAATGGCGTACACGAGCTTTTTAATTACTAGCATATGTATGGATATGTGAAGTGGGAAAGGTCATGATGGCGTCATGTTGTGCGCTTTAGATAGGTTGTATTTAATTGAATTTGATTTCAGAACGAATCGGTAGTTGCTTAGGGTAACAGCCTGTCTATTCTGTAAAAATCTCATCGTAAAAACTTAGGTAAAGTGAGGGTGAAATGAGGTGTTAACAGTGTCAATCCCCAGCATCAAGTGGAATGACATCTCACTTCACTTAAGTTTTCACGGTGAGATTTTTACAGAGTAGAATCGCTGTTTTCATTTGTTAACGGAACGCGGTTTGAATTTAAAATTAGAATTATAAATAAACATGGAGTTTATGTGACTTCTATATTGATCAAAGACATGAACTAGCCCTTGAACTCTTCGTGACGCTGTCTGATGACCTAATTCAATTCATTCGTTCGTGGTAAAGTTTACGTAAAGTGAGAACAATTTACAGATGCGACGTGCGTGTGACTATAACCGGCATGCTGAAGACAAATCATTTTAAAATATTACGACATACAGGGAGGACGCGCAAACTGTATCTATGAATTCAACACATGATTGATGAGGCACAGAAACATTAAGTCGGTTATAAAAAAAAACAGCTATTATTCTGTCCGATACTGTGCATTCAGACAGGAGATATGGCCTGGAGACTACTGTGCCCCATACATTATTATTTCTCTACCAAAAGAGGTTAATCTAGGTGACCCTTCCTAAAGTGTAGTCAGCATTATACCAAATGTTGAGCCGGGCTTCTATTAATCATTATAATAAGTTAATCGCCTTTTCCAGATCCTTCCCACGCTTCAAACTTACCGAAGCGTTTGCACCTTTATTATCCCTTGTCCCTTACTTATTCCTCTTCCCTTAAGCTTATATTTAATAAACATCTTCCATTTTCATACATTATCTTCGTTTGTTTTGTATGGCTCGCACGTTTATATTTGGTACATAAAGAATAATGAAATCTACCTACATGCCTTCGAGCACCGTGAGAATTGGCCACGAACACAGCAGTTAGCACAAAAAATGTGAAAGAAAACAAAATAAACGATTCATAAGAATTGATTTTATACAGAAAACAGAAGGCTAATTCTCGTAATTTAAAACGTTCAAAATCTAGTCGCAGTCTCATCTCAGCGACAAACAAATGTCAAAAACTTGTCAAAATGTAGGGAAACGCACTTGTAGTAAGTATTCCCTGGACAGGTATCCTCGTGATTTTTTTTTAAGAATGTACAAACCAGCTGACGCCCTGTTTACCACATTCATAAAAACAAAAGCATCGAGAACGACAATATAATATGTATTAGTATTTATATTTTGTATTGTGTAAATATTGTAGATACTATTTCTGTCGCAGTCTCTATCTGCATTTTCTCCTATAAAATGACCTACTGGTATCCTTAGGGTATTAACTTAAATCACTGGATCTCTACTTATACGTCTGACCCTGTTCTTTACGAAGGCCAGAGGCTACGCAACATGTGTTTCCCAGAGGTAAGGCTAGGCGACTCCCAGCGGTACAAATAATAATATTTTGTGCTTACCATGTGACAATATGGCGTATATTGTACGAAGCAAATTATATCTACGTTTTCAAACCTTCCAATGCCTTGGAAGTAAGGACGTAGATATTTTACCGCCTATAAATTAAATAAAGGAAGGGCTCCATGTATCCATATTCCATTAGGTTGTTTGATATTGTAATAATGTTGTCATGTGAAGCAAATCACATTACTTAATAATGATATTGTGAGAAGGTTAGCCTTGTTGGGAACGCCATATTGTTTCATATAATAGAGCAACTATATATCAAGTTATTATGTGTTTCGATACTAGAATATAATAGGACCACGCGAACCTGATTACCTACTTAATTATTACTGTGCAACTCGATATTCAATTAATGTATGTTTTATCATTTGTAAACCACTGCTTACTATCACGAATTCACGATACAGACAAATACGAAATGTCGTTGCAAATCGTAGCTATATCGTGCATTCGTGGAGAAATAAAATGTATGAAAAACCATTGTTTTTCATATATTTGGTTCTACTGCCGCGAATAAAGGCGTTGGGCTTAATTATATACGGTGACTGGTAATTAGTGACCGATACTTAAACATATGATTGTACTCATCTTTATTATATACTTGTATATAGTATATATTAGTGTTAGTGCGATAAAATGTAAATAAAATTATAAAATTGAAATAAATACTAAATACAGATGAAGAAACCCTTACATCGGTCACTAATTACCAGTGACCCTATAAATATAGTCTTAAAAAAATATTGAAGGCGAAAGTAGAAACAGTCGAGAGCAAGATACAAGAATCTAGATTCAGATTTCACTCTTGACTCTTTCCTTTGACATAACTATTTTAATAGATAACAGTTGCGTATTATTGCGTATGCCTACGAGAACTACGACGTTTTAATTGGGTAACTAGATACCTAATCCCACGCATTTAACACATGCCATTATTATAACAATTGAACTACTGTACAATATAATAGGTAGGTAGATTTACATCCCTTTATTTCTCAGGATATAAAACCGAAGGTCAAAAAACACGTAAAATTAATCAAAATTCCATCTTCATCATTCTAGAAGGAAATAAGATAATTACGTCGGGCAGACGAAAACACCAAAAATATCCCTCGCTAAAGTAATATAATCCTATTTGCATGCTGCGGGAATCGCTGACTTGAATATTTAAGGAGCCTTTAATTTTAGGCTTTAGGGCTTCTGTTATTAATTTGTTATCAGTTCAAGGACAGACCCCACAGAAGATGGCGGGACGAGCTGGACAAAACAAACGACCAGTGGTCTACTTTAGCCCTGGATCGAAAGAGCTGGAAGTCATGGGGAGAGGCCTTTGCCCAACCGTGGGATGATGCAGGCTAACAGTAACAGTTCAAGGACATTGTTATACTTGTTTTGTTTGGATGATGAACACCCAGTAAAAAGTACAGCTGATAAAACATACAACATCAAACCCTGTTACCCTGTTTTCCCTGTAGGCTTAGCCACGGGAAGAAAAAGCTATTTAATATTTAAACATCTAATAATCCTATCGTCAATTATTTAAACACTAATTGTATGCTACAAATGGCTCCCCCACACACTTTATCACACAAATCGTTTTGCTTACTAATTTCTGGCGCAAAAGAACACGAAAATTTAAAGAATAATAAGTAACTCCTTATAAAACACTTTGTGGGACTGGAGGATAATAAGGTACCCGTAGCCACTCCAAGGGTACCCAACAAATCTCTTATTTCAAGTACTTTAAACACCAATCGAAAAAATCTCGAAGCTGAAAATGCCAATTCTTTTTTGCGATAAATGATCCGTTTTTTGCCTCAACAGTCAACTGTTTTAAATTCCAATGAGCCCCATTTATTTTCGCATGCCCTACATTTTAATTTATTTTATTTGGGCACTATGTTCAGACCTACATAAATAGAATTTCTAATTTATTCTAAGTCTAGTTACCGCACTTACTTTCTTTTGTTACATCGTAACAACGATCGTTTTCGAGAATAGATTCCTTAAGGGCGTTAATTACGATTGGCAAGAGAAATATAGATCGTTGTTTATACCCACTTTACTTACAAAATGAACTGCGCCGTTGGTCTCGTGGTCGCAAGCGCGACTTCTGTGGGGTCCTGGGTTCGATTCCCGGGTGGGGCAAAGTGTTATTGGGTTTTGTCGATTTGGGAATTTTTTAGTAAGTTTGGAAGTCGGCGGTGGGATACCCCCGTGCCTCGGAAAGCAAGTTTTAAGCCGTTGGTCCTGCGCCTGATCTCTCTCCGGTCGTGTCGGATTGCCGTCGAGAGAGTTCATCTGTTTCTTCCCACACACTTGTGCACTATAATATCTCCCGCGCTAGGCTGATCTCCGCTGAGATTTGTCGCCATGACCGAAATTGGGTCTGGTTGAGTTTATTTTATTTACTTACAAAATACGTACCACCTTCCAAATATTCAAAAATCCATAGAGCAAGTCGTTGTAACGTTACAAATAAACTTTGTAGATAACCTTATAGGTAAGCAATCCCAGATATATCCTACTATCACAGCGAAAGAATAAAATCCGCGGCTCCAAGGACCAATGATTTCTCTCGCTATTAAATTAATTTCCAACTATATTCTACTATACAATGTTCTAAATAATATATTAAGTTAAACGTAAATATTTACGCAAAAGCAAACAAAACAAGCTCTTCCCCGAATAACTGAAAAGCGATGAGTTGTTTTTTTTTGTTTACGAATAAAAAGGTAAAAGTAAACAAGAGCTATTGTTGCCATTCACAATAAAGATCGTTCAAATTGAAACTCCGCAGTTATTAGGTGGTCTCAGTATTTTATTAAACGTTTATGTGCGTAAATTCAAGTTTTATTTGTTTCAAATTGATGTTATTTCAACTTAAACAAATATCAACTTTAATTTAATGGTAATTAAGTTGATTTCAGAGTGACTAGCACTATTGAAAAAGTAGTGTAGGTATTAAAGTTATTTTTTCATAAACTCATATTTGTTTACATTTTTGGCGACTATGTCGCGATATTACCTTAGGTACCTACCTTTCTGCTAACGTGTATTCAATGTAGTTATTTTGGGAATACCCAGACAGGTCGTGAACATAGAGGTTTGAAGTGCTTATATATGTTTAGTGAGTGGAAGAACCATCGCCACATTAAAGGGAACGTACATAGTGTGTAATGTACCTTATACATAGTAGGTAGGTATGTTGAAAATAACCGTTATTTTGCAATAGGTTCGTTACGGTTCTCTCCTATTAGTTCAAGATTCAGTAGAGATTAACTTATATTATTTTATTAGATTAGAATTAAGGCGTAATATTAATGATATTTGTTTTCTTGTAAACATTGCTAATGGCAAAATCGATTGTCCCGATTTACTTAGTAAAATTTATCTTCGCACTAATCAAAATAACCTAAGACTACGACCATTATTACAAGTACCGTTTACAATTACAAATTATAGGCGTAACTCTTTTTGTATACGCAGTGCAATATTATTCAACAACCTGCTATCACATTTAGAAATTGATTTGTTTTGTACGAGTGCGTTAAGAATCAGGAAAATCTTGAGTAAGGAATATTTCAATGGGTGAATGATTTTTTTTTTGGTTTATCGCGGTATACCTGCCTGTTTCCCGTGCCTATTTTATCTTGTTTTTCTTTAATCTTCTTTTATAACATTGTAATATATATATGTGGAAGCTTGTAATTAGCAATTGTCAGTTGTTTACTATTTCGTTACCATTTACATGTATTAGTCTGTAAGCTTTCTTAAAATTGTAAAATAAAATAAAATAAAATAAAATAACATATTTTATTATTACAGATTTTACCTGAAGGAATACTGAAAGCCACAGATAAAAAAATAAAAACCTAGTAAATGCTTCAACCTACAGGTATGAAAATTGCGTTCTCTGGTAGAAAATGACTTCGAATGAAAAATAAACAACATAATTGTAAAATTATTAGGTAGTGCCTACATTATTTGCAAAAATTCGAAGTTGTGTCATCCACCAATCCGCGGTGGGCCCGCGTGGTGGATTATGAGAGAGAGAGGAGGCCTGTGTAACACAAGCCTCCTAAATAAACGTATTTTCTTCAATTCTTTCTTTTTACAGGTTAATTATACTATGCTACATTATTTTGCTCCTAAATCTTTTTGAATGTTAACAAAAATACTAAGAAGATTGCTTTTCATCTATGTCGGCAAAGCCCAGAAAATATTATATGCTTATTAACTTAGGCGTGTAAGCGTATAAAAATGTACGCAAAGCAGTATAACTTCTAGGAACCTACGCTCAGGGAGTTAACATCAAAACATTATTTACTTACCTAATATATGGTTTGTTTTCACACAGGTGGGAAAATGCAATTACGCGTAATAAAGGTAGGCGTAATTATACCGCCCGCCAGTCCTTATTCCCTTGTGCCAAGAGCGTGTTTTGTTTAATCTGTCAAGTCCTTAAAAATGATAGAAGTTGTAAAAGCTCGCTGATATTAGTTAGGGTAGGTAAACTAAGATGATACTTTGAGCCTAACTGTAGCTCAGTTAGGCTCGAAGCATCATCTTAGTAATGTTTTAAGAACGAAAATGTCTTGCAAAGTTTCCCAACAATTATGTCTTAATTTCTGAAAAAATTATGATTGACTTTTATATTTACTTTAATCTTTTATTTGATTTTGTTTGAGCTTTTTTATTTTATTACCTTTAATTTATTCTCTCAATTTATTTATAACGGATATGATATATACCCTTCCCTATGTGTTTATTATTTTATTCTAGCGTATGCCACACGTGTGTTACAGCTGAAAATCAGCGTCAGTTGATTGTTGTCATCTGTCATTATGCTGAGCTGAGGCCCTTTGGGCATTATAATCATTGTTTTCTGTTTTTTTAATGTTTTAAGGTGTACCTATTTATTCTAATTCACGCATTTTTCTTTCTTTCTAGATCTGTAAAAGTGTTTATTTAAACCAATTTATATAAATAAAAATCATTTATCGTCATTTATCATTTATACGAATCAAATGGACTGTTTCATCCAAATTGAAAAAAAAATCCATAAACTTGGAGTAACCGTTGAAAGCAACAACTCGATATCCGTGGCAACAACATAGCACATCTTGATGAGTCTAGCGGTCTCCAACTTTATCAATAATCTATTTACATAGCTAGCAAACGAGATTTAAGATTAATCAACTCAATATCACTCACAACTAACGCCGATCGTAATGGCCCGTGATATCAGCTATGAAATATTCAATAAGTATCCATGAAATGGAAAACAATGACAACACTTGTGATTTAATTAAGACTCACAGCATTATCCTCTACGATAAATAATCTAATCTTCAGGTACTGACCCACAATAATAAGGGAATAATAGGTACCGGTCTTTACCTTCCTGTTCAGCAAATCTTATTAAATTTTCCTTTTTTTGAATTTCACTAGTGCGCTCTGGTAGACTCCATTTATATTAAAACTGATGGCAAGCAGGTACTAGATACTATATTTACTCACTATGTATATTTTATTGCCTTATTTCTTTTTTTTTTCATCCCTCCATAAGTGTTTCTGTGGCATTACAGCGTGCCCTAATTATCAGAATACCAGCGCAGCGTTATTTATTTTTTTATTATGCTTGCATTATGCTGAGATAGGAACCTTTTTGGCCTAACACAGGTCATTTTTTCTTGTTTTGTTTGTTTTTAATGTTAATTTTGTTAGTTTTAAATGCTCCTTTTTTACTGTTTGTATTTCCTGTGCGTGTTCCAATTAAAAAAAAAATATATATTTCTTTCGGCTTACACAAAACTACTTCAGGTTTACGTAAAAACGCTCTGAAAAACTGCATAAACTTTCGACCGCGTCAGTTATATTTAATAATAATAATAAATCTTTATTAATCCTTTACAAGTATTACAGTACATGGGTATATAAATTATACATGGTAAAATTACAGGTTATTAATTAATTTAGAAATACTATAAAAGAATGCTCACATACACATACAATACATGCGCTTAAATCTTCACTCTTCTTTTTCATTACCCTCTACGGTACTGTTAACGTTTATTGCACAAAAGCTTGCTCTCAATTGCAGTCCTTATTCACTTGAAGAGTACCCAGAAGGGAACAGCCGATGCATTTAAAGAAAAAGCGTAGTAGACATAAAATAAATAAAGTCCTCCAAACCGAATTTCGACCATAACAAATCTCAGCGGAGACCAGCCTTTGGGGCGGGAGATATTATACTTAGTGTACAAGTGTGTGCGCAGAAAGGTGCACTCTCTCTTCCCTCACCGTCATTGTCCGACAGGACGGCATTTGAATGAATAAATTACTACTGAGTCTTATAAAGCTTATTAAATCATATTTTGATGAAAGGCCTACAAAAGATCTTTTTAATTTAATTTAATATCTTCATTTTCATTATAACCTACCTACTTATAAATATTAATCATTTCGCCACCCTCGAAATAGGATTTATTGATAGGATCTAACGATATACGAACATCCTAACTAAGAAGAAGACGTTTGAATTAATTATATAAAAATAACTTCAATATAAAGGAACTTTGACGGCACGGTTGGCGCAGTGGTTAAGCGATTGACTGCTGCGCTGCGTGTCGCGGGTTCGATTCCCGCACGGAACAAATATTTGTATGACCTACAATTAGTTGTTCCGGGTCTGGCTGTTTGTGTATGTGAGTTTATATGTCTGTAAACGCACCCACGACACAGGAGAAATTCCTAGTGTGGGGCAACGTTTTTTAACAAAGGAAAGAAAGAAAGAAAGAATACCCAAAGGAAAATATTAAAATTTTTATCACGATAGAGATTAGATTTACTGAGATATTTTATAAATATATGATGTAAAAATAGACTTTTTATTGAAGTCAAATCCTCACGGGTATTTTATTACGAGGCAAACCTCGTGGAGGAAAGTTACTTTTTAATATTGCATAATTATGTAAGAAAGTAAAGGTTGTCACTTACCAATTTGATGCCCAATCCATGATTCCCTGCAACAAAACAAAAACAAAGTTTAGGTAATTATTTTTTGTTTTCACATTCTACTACTATAAAATAATGAAGGGAATTCAATACACACACTGTATTGAAAAACCTTCATAATTTATTCCCTTTGTTATTTCAACTTCCGATTAGATGCCCCACGGAAACTGTTTTGTTGTCTACTTTGATTAAAATTATGCCGGACGAACAAGAAATCATTGTCAGGATAATATGAGCAATTTAACCATTGATGTAATTTACCATCACGCAGTAATATGATCACATTGAATACCTATTTGAGGTTACAGTCACGAAACAGTTTGATCCTGAAAAAAACCGCATGTGTCCTATCAGAATACCAGCGTTGCGGTATTTATTTTTTAAATAACTGTTGTTTTTAATATAACTTTGTTAGTTTTAATAATATTTTTCTTTCTTTCTTTCTTTCTGTGACCTTTCCTTTAATAAGGTTGCAGCAGCCGCCACTATTTCCATAATCTATCTAGTTGTTTTGACCATAATTATAGACTTTGTTTTGATGCGTGGGAGGTTTCCAGCAGGATGAGCTCGTGAGGATCGTCTTCGCGGTCCACCGAACATTTAGGGCATAAGCTTTGATCGTATATGCGACACTAACTTTCACATAGTTTGATATCATACGCTGTTGATTAATATAGGTACTATAGAGGTTAGGAGATTTATTAAGCGTAAGAAAATGAAAGTACATTACAATATTTTTTATACTAGGTACTATTAAATTAGTAACTATACAAAATAAAGATAGGTTAGTTGTTGTATAACGTTTACGTATACGAGTATAGCTAAGACAATAAGTGCGCTTGTTGCAGAACAAAGGCGTAGTAGGTTACTGCAAAAAAATCCCGAGTTATTTCGTTTTGGCAAGACAATAGTAAGTAAAAAGTTATAAAGGTATATCTTATAGTTTTGGTTCAATAATATCATCAATAAACAGTGAGCAAGGGTGGTAATCAATGCTTACTCCTATTCGAAGGCTGCCTTTAGCTTGCTATGCCAAATTCAAGCGTTCTTGTCATAGTCACGACGTGATGCCGACGATTTCTGCCGATCTATTCGAATTATGAGAACTTATGTGAAGTGAGCTATCATTCCATCTGATGCTAGGCATTGACACTAATGACAGCTTACTTTAAGCTCACTTCACCCAAATCATCACGGCGAGATTTTTACAGAATAACACTACTGTTCTGTGCTCGTAGATACATATTTTTCCTTTATAAGTATATCATTTTGAGTTGACCTATATTTTTGTATTCACTTATTCTGTGAGAAACAAAACCTATTTTTATTTCGTTACACTCACTACTTATACACACACCAGTATTTACTTTGGTATATCACGTAGCTTTCGTAAAGTTCCATCCGTATACACTATATTTCTATACTTATTATGTAGCTTTCATTAGAAACAATGTGTTTCTAAATGTTAGGCATATAGAGGCCCCTGAAATGCCCGCCAATAATGTGTGGATGTTGTTATTATGTTTCGGTTAAAGTAATCTATTTAAGGCGCCAATGGTAAGGGGATATTAGGCGTCGGGGCGCCAAGAGCTTTAGGGATTTTATTAGATAATTCACTTCGTGATATTAGAAATATCTTGTTATAGTTACTGTTACCTTGGACTTAATATGATCTGCGGCTTCGTTAGTTTGTTTATTCGGAGCAAAGGATAATTTTTTTTTTTTTTTTTTCTTTATTAGGGAGCTTTGTCACAATACTGACTATGTCGCTCCATCATAGCCAAATTTGAATGGAAAATTAATTTATATGATTGTAATATATTTTGTACAGAGTTTTAGCCTCGTCCGACATAGGCTTAGCCAAAACACTATTTAAAGTACCAATTTGAAACATATTTTGGGAATTAAAAACATTTCTCCTGAGGCGTTCTCCCCGCTCACACTCGGTCAAGATATGATGTACGTCCTCGATTATTCCACATTTCTCGCAATTAGGTGAAGGTGTGATACCCATAAGGAACGTAAACTTCCTCGACGGGATGTGACCAGATCGAAGCCTCATGGCAGTAACAATATCTTTTCTATTGAGTGAACAGTTATCTATCCAGGGAATGATTAGAGGCTCAGGCTGAATGGTCTTGTACCAGATACCTTTTTCTCTTGATCTCACATCATGAAATTCTTTCCACAACTTATGACAGTATTTTTTAACCATATAGAAGTTATCTGAGAAAATTGGTACTACATCTAACGGAATACCCTCCACACAGGCCTTCTTAGCACAAACATCTACAACCTCATTGCCATATATCCCGATATGAGACGGAATCCACTGCAGTATTACCAATTTAGAATTCTGTTGAAGTTCCAGAATCTGATCAATTATTGTATAAGCTATCGGTGTTCCTCGAATTGTCGAGGTACAACGAGCGACATGTTGTAAAGAACTCTTGGAGTCAGTTAATATTAGAAACTTACTATGATTTATTGATTGAGCGTATGATAAAGCTTCACTAATTGCCAACAATTCAAGATACATTATAGACACGTTCGAGTTAATACTAAAACCCATAGAGCTATTTTGTTGAGGGTCATAAAAAGCCGCTCCGGAGTTATCATTTTCTTTGGAACCATCTGTGAATATTTGATAAAAATTAGGATATTCTGTGTTTAAAAATTGACAACATACATCACTTAAAACCAATGGCTGGAAGCGTTTTTTTGCTTGATTTACTCCGTTAATGCTAAAGTTAATGTTTTTAGATAAATCTATGTAACTGACCCAAGAGCGATACCCAAACATCTCCAAATTCCGGCTGCAGTGTATTCGCAAGTCTTTTAGGTATTCATGGCTTAAAATGAGCAAAGGCTTATTCTTCCTTTTCCACAAAGACATCTGAGGTAAAAGATCATCCAGCAAGTCAACAACTGTATGACTACTACACAACGACTTACACTTTAGATAAAACTTACCAGCTAAATAGCTTCTACGAATAAATAGGGGCTGCAGACTTAATTCACTACTCATGACGTGAATTGGTGTCGATTTTATAAAACTACCAATGATCCTCATCGCTTGGTTTTGGACTTTGTCGAGTTTATACAAGTTTGAGTGACAACTATCTCCATACAGAAAGCTAGCGTAGTCCATACGACTTCGAATTAGAGAAATATAAGCGATTCTTAAGTGTTTCGGGTGAACACCCCAGTTAGCTCCAGATAGAACTTTAATGACATTGAGAAATCTTGCTGTTTTTTGATGGGTTTCATTTATATGTTTGGCCCATCTTAGAGAGCGATCAAGCCAAAGGCCCAAATATTTTACATTTTCCACTACCTGCACCGTTGAGTTGTTGATTTTAAGAATGCCTACTTTATTATTTTTACCTTTTTTAAAAATACAAGTTTTAGTTTTATTTGTTGAAATCTCCAAGCCGATATCAGCAAGGAGTTTGGCAAGTAAGTTCAGTGAGTTCTGTAAATAATTACAAGCCTGAGCCACACTATTTTCGACGGAATACACAACAAAGTCATCTGCATATTGTGAAACATGGACATGATCAGAACTAATTTTTTTACATAAATCTATAGTAGCTACATTAAACAGTAACGGTGATAGAGGATCACCTTGTGCCAGACCCCTTCCCGTAGTTCTTACCATACGTAAATCATTTACCTTAATATTTAAATGTCTCTCACGAAGAAACTCCCACAAGTATAAACAAATCCTATTTCCTACGCCCAGCCGATCTAATGTTAGCAGTAGCTGAGTAATATCTACGTTATTGTAGGCGTTATCGATGTCTATGAAACAGCCGACCGTGACACAATTGGTACAAAAACCTTTTTGTATCCTAGTAACTAATAGACTTAAATTATCGAAACAAGATCTACACTTTCTAAAACCTAAAGTGGCATCGGCAAACAAACATTTTCTTTCAAAATACCACTCTAATCTCTTTTGAATAATTGAATGGAAGATTTTACATATACACGAAATAAGTGAAATAGGTCTAAGCGATGATACCATATTATTGTCTCTTCCGGGCTTAGGAATAGGAATTACACCAATTTCACGCCATTGATTCGGTACAAAACCTAAGGAAAGAAACTGATTATACAAGAATAATAATATTGATTTTGCGTTATCTGGGAGATATATAATCATAGAAAATGATATTTCATCATTTCCTGGACAGGTATCTTTGGATTTAATGCTTTTATTAAGTTCTACTAAAGTTATTTGTGAATCTAATTTTGAATTTTGAGAATTAAACAATGGTTGACAAACAGGGACATAATCAGGGGTCAAACTATGTAGCAGAACACTTGCTTTATCATTATCAATAAAATGCCTGGGGGTTTTATAACCTTTTATCCATTTCATTTTTCTCCAAAGGTCATTAATAGAAGTATTTTCATTCAACGAAGAACAAAGTTCCCGCCAGGAATTATTATGAGCACATCTTAAAAGTCTTTGAGATTCTTGTATTTTATTTTGAAGCAATATAAGATTTGTAGGAGTAGGGTTGCGCCTAAATACCGCCAAAGCCAAACGTCGAAGCGCCACCGACTTTGAAAGTTCTACATTCCAGTATGGTTTTGGTTTAAACTTACTACTAGGATTTAAACATATTTTAATATCAGGAATGAATTTATGTGACGCCATTTTTAGATTATCTAAAAATCGATTGTAAGTAACTTGGGGATCGTCTGTTATAGTAAATGAATTAAAAATATTTTGAACATAATCGGTATACTTCTTCCAATCAACATTTTTGAAGTTTTTCTTTTTGAAAAAGGACCTGTCAGAGCTAAAAGTAGTAGAAATTTTGATGACAACATGATCACTACTTAATGTTTCACTAGTCACCCTCCAGTCAAATCTTAACGGTATGTCTGACGTCACCATAGTTATGTCTGGGGAAGATTGTCTCAAGCTACCACTCACTATTTGTAGCCGCGTTGGGCTACCATCATTTAAGATAACATAATCGTAATCAATTACGGAATCCAGAATCTGATTGCCCCTCGCGTCTGTCTTATGCGACCAATTTGTGTGGTGACCATTAAAATCCCCCAAGATCATGGTCTTCCTACTACCAAGTGAAAATAAATAATCCCAGACTCTTTGATTTGTGTGAAGTTCTGGCGGGCAATAAATAGCAATAATATTTTGAATTTCATCACAGTTAAACAGTTTTACTTTAACTATTTCCAGACCCGAGTTGTTATTCGTCAAAGAGACTCGTACTGCCTGAATCGACTTGTGTGTCACAACAGCTACGCCGCCATAAGAAATGTCCCTGTCCTCACGAAAAATATTATAGTTACTAATATTTAAGGGTGTTTCCCGATCAAGCCACGTTTCACAAATTGCAGCTACATGTATATGCTCCCGGTTCAATACATGTTCAAATAATTTTAATTTAGGCTTAAGACTGCGAGCATTCCATTGCATCACGTTTAAATCAATACAAGTTTTCGTTTTGTTAACCATTATTACCCAAAAACATTTTAACAATCATGGATAAGTCTGGCATAAGGTTAGTAAAAAATGAGGTAAACCAATCTGTACATATCTTAATTATGGCTTTGAGACTAGCGACTACGGTATCTTTCTTGGCTTTAATAAAGTCCTTAATCTTTCGTATAATTTCGCTAAATGACCATGATTTCCAACGTGCCTGACCCTTGTTTTCTGCCTGCGACGCTGGACCAGGAAGGCATTCTGCCGATTTTTCTGAATCCGAAGTCTCAATTTCTGCCATCACATTACTTGCTATTTGATAAGGTACTTTCTTCTTCTTATTATTTTTCTTTTTGTGTTTTGATTTGCCAGAACTTGACGGATTTTTTTCATCGACTGTTTCAATATAAACATCTTGAAAAGAAGTTACTGAATCTTCCTTGCCTTTTTGAGCTGCCTGTATGCGAGTACTTGTACATTCAATGATCGGGCTTGGAGCTCGTTGAAATTCTTGTGTGAGGAGTGAGGGAGAATCAAAATATTTTGAAAGGGCTGTTTGATACGTGCAATTGTGTTCTGACATCAATTCTCTAATGCGCTTTTCCTTCTTATAAACAGGGCAATGTTTAGACTTAGCCTCGTGATTGCCTGAGCAATTAGGGCATTTGAATTCGATTGTATCACAAGTATCATGGTAGCTACAGCACTTTGGGCATAATGCTTTACTTGCCGGGCACATTTTTGCCATATGCCCAAATCTCCAGCACTTAGAACACTGTGTCACGGGAAACGTATAAGATTCTACTCTTATTTTCAGTTCAAATAACCGTATGTGTGTGGGTAAGGAAGAACCCTTAAAACCAATTCTGAAAGTTTCACTTTGAACCCATTCTCCGCCATCTTTTTTGTTGAGTCGTTTAGCTGTTATAACTTCCTTTTCAGAGTTGATATATTCTATAAGTTCTTCTTCAGATAAGCCTAATTCGATATCTCTAATAATGCCGTACGATATACCAACCTCCCAAGTTTTTTGTATTCGCCAACCAAGTTCTCTAAATACCGGACAACAAATAAATTTATCTGCACTACTTTGATTACTAAACGTAACCAGCAATTTGTATGGATTTATATATTTTATTCTATCAATGTCCATTTTGTTTTAATACTTTTGCAAGTGCAAACTGTTTGGGAATCTTTTCCTTAGAGGTTACGGTAACTTGTATTGGTGGTTCAAAAGACACATCCTTGTTATGTTTTGGCTTCTTCTTAGTATTCTTCGCTATAGTTTGCCAACATTCTTCACTATCCTCAGGTCTTTGTCGTTTCCGCACTGATGTTATTGTATCCATTTCTATTAGGTTATTAAATTGTGTTTGGTCATCTAATATATCAGTAATTATGTTTACGTCATAATTCTCATCACGACTTTGATCACTATCCATTAAACATAAAGTTCATAATTGCCTAACAGCACACGCGACGCGATACCAGCCAGCGCGAGCGCAAGCCGATAGGTAAAACAGGTTTTTTGTTTACCACTAATTAACAAAAGACGTGTACGGATCGCACCGAGTGTGATTACGAACTCAAAGGATAATTAAGAAATCCAAAGTCCTTGTGGCGCAAACTGTCAATCAGATTGAACTAATAATTATAAGGAGAAGATTGGACCATGAACTTGAAAGTCAAGTTAATGATTAGCGCAGATAATTATTTGGTATTATATAATAATAATATCGCCTGAAAAAGTACTTAATAGTCTTCTATCAGGTGGAAACAAGGTTTTGATGTACTCTTTCAGCATACTCAAATGGACTCAATCTGATCTAGATTCCCTGGATAGGTGGGTCCGTACGCTGCTGACTGTAAATTGAATGCATCACTCACGGTCATCACTAATGAGGCTGTATATCCCGCGAAAGTGTGGAGGTCGAGGCGTTTTAAACGCTAAGACCCTCCACAATCGCGAGATATGCAGTCTCAGGGAATATTTCCTAGAAAACGACGTGGGGATGCATCGAGATGTAGTCGCGGTGTTTGTACACCGCGACTACATCTCGATGCATCCCCACGTCGTTGAGATGCATCGTCGGAGAGCGGGGTGAGGCCCTTGTGGGCCTCACCCCGCTCTCCTTGGCTAAAGAGAACTGGCGCAAGCCAATAGTGCTTGACACTAATGATCGCATGGAAGTATGGCAGAGTAAGGAGCTGCACGGACGCTTTTACCGGGCCCTACATGGACCCGATGTAGATCTACTAGCGTTCGTAGCCTGGCTGCGTTTCGGTGACCTCTTTGGAGAAATCGAAGGTTTCCTCGTGAAAGCCGAGAAAGATAAACAAATCAAGTATCTTGACTTGACTAGCGAGGTTGTCGACCTGTGGCATGTGGACTCAGCAATCATTGTGCCGATAGTCGTGACAGCCACTGGGTTATTAGCCAAGAGCCTCGACCAACACCTGATGAGGCTCTCGTTGGGCAGCGCTGGATCAAGGTTTTGATTTAGAAAGCGGTACTTCTGGACACGGCTCGCACTGTCAAGAAGTTCCTCTCTCTGGAGCCCTGACCGCCGCGCCGGTAGTTTGGACCCTGTTCCCTATACCGGTGGGCTACTATTTTTTACACGACTGCCCTTTTATCTTTTGGTTTATAAAATACGTATTTATATATAAATATATAGAAATAAATATCATTTATTTTAGAAAAATTTTAGATTTTTTGAATTCATACCAGATGGAAAGCAGTGATATGAATAAAGACGCTTGCATAATCAGCCTGTAGGTAATCCACCACGCCGGCCCAGTGCGGGTTAGTAGATGTCATGTGTCTACTGTGTTCTACGACCGATTTCCTCACGATGTTTTCCTTCACCGTTTTGAGAGCAGTGGTGATGAAATAATTTATACACGGTAAAGCTGGCTGTCTGGGCTCGAACCTACGACCTGCAACTCGTAAGTCCCGGACGTTACCACTGGGCCACTGCTCAGACGCTTATAGATATAGTTTGACTATGTGTCGAAGTACCGGTTAAGTCTCAGTTGTATCAAATATAGGTCAACTTCACACTGGGTTAACATAATTAGAGCAAGGGTAATAGCTTATGTGTTTGCGCTTACGCGTACACACATAACATGTTGCGTCCTTCGATATGTTTACTTAAAGGGTTGATAAATATTAAATCTATGTATGTCGCAATCGATATATTGAAAATATAGAAAACCAATGTTTTCTATATTTTTATGAAAACATGATCCGATATTTTTGTAAAATGATGTACAGATATTGGATGCTTTAGCGTGTCACAAGCTATGATTCAGCTGCTCTGGAGCACGAAAGGAATAAGGTCCTTTGTGCAAATCTGTTTTTCTTGCCGTGAAAAACTACGGTTTATTCGCCGTGTCTAGGCGCGGTTCGTCGGTGTTGTATGGATCACTATGGAAGCTTGTTGACAGACGCGTTTTTTCTACAGCGTGGTTTATACGCCGTACCGTAAAGAAACCGAGCCTAAATGTTATCATCACCCTATAATAAAACAGCTAGCTAGCTTGCTGAATATCGCTTTTTGGATTCCCTCATGAATTTAATAACAAGTTAGTTGAGTGGTACTCACTCTCTATGCGCGTAAGAGTAAAGCCGCAAATAAATGTCTGCTAGACTGACACTAACAAAATTAGTGTCTGACACAAGTGTTGAAATTTAACAGCTGGCTTTAGTATTGTGACTTGGTTTAAAATAAATTACGCTTAGAAGTTTAGAGTAATTTAGTAACTGCGAAAACTAACGGGCTTTCAGAATGAAGCACACACTGTGTCTATTGTGAAACAGAAATGGGTATCAAAATGTTGCTGTTTCAAACTATTGTGTGAGTTAGAGATTCTAACATAAATTGTACGACAATAAAATGAAATGAAATTGTTTATTCTGTAGATAGCATCACATTTACACGTCATTTAAAGTATGGGTGACCCCCGGCAAGAACGAAGTTCAAAATGAAAACTAAGATGGCGGCTGAAAACACAAATTTTAGCGCAACGCTTTGTCGTTATGTGACGATTTCTACCAGTTTACTCCTACTGCAAGCTCCGTTAAAGAACTTCGTTCCAAAATAATTTCGAAGCTTGATGAAATGAACATTTCCTATTTGACTACCCCTGAGAAGAAATGGCGAAACAAACTCGGCAAGGGTCAAAGTGCATACATAATCTTGAAAAGATCATGTATGGACTCTGACCTCTACCCTTTGACTTTCTCATTCTCTTTTTTTTCTTTGTCTTTCTTTTTTATTGAATCACTAATCTACGTAGATTAGTGATTCAATAATTATTGAGACACAATGACCTATGACTTATCATAAAAAATAATGAAGTAATCATATAATATAAGCCCTCAGGATTTAATAATATTTTATTATTTATTTTAAATTGATTATTTTTGTATTTTAAATCATAATGTGGCATCACAGCTGAAGTGGAGAAATGCCAACTAACTTTTGGAGGCCACTGTACTTATATAATATTATAAATGCGAAAGTGAGTTTGTTTATTTGTTACGTTTTCACACTAAAACGGCTGAACGGGTTTGGATGAAATTTGGGACATGGGTAGACCATGACCTAGGTTAGGACAAAGGATACTTTTTATCTCGGTAGTACCTTTTCGTGGGATATTTTCCGACCTCCACTCGGGCCAAACCGCGGGCAAAAACTAGTAGGTACTTCTATAACAGATGTTTTTCAACCTTTGGGTTTGTTGTAAGAAAAATATTATTACAATATCCACCTACAAACATACTCAAAAAGACTGACTGAAGACAGCGTTTTTCAACTAATGGTATATAATTTCTAAAGAAAACAAGCATATAACTTAAATCTACAATAGTAGTTAAAATGTTTCTTTTGGCTGCCATTGTATCTCTTTTGAGAAGTCCTAAATAAATACTCGTAGAAATACAACTACATAGTGAGATCAGTTTGTACAGTTTCATGACCTGAAGTGAAGAACTTGCTTTCACTCTCTTGGGTATTGAAAGTTAGAGGTTGCCCTCACCAAGCATTTTGTGGTATTTTTACATGTCTATTTCTATACGGAGGGTATTTAAAACACGTATTAGCTATTTATATAGGTAAACATATTTAAATCCGCAAATAATAACAATCCCCAAAGTCAAGCTCGTTTCGCGGCATGAGAAAATATTAATTGCAGGAAGTTCCTTCGTTCAAAACTTTAACTGCCAATACTCGAAGTAGGTTCACTCGGTGTTGCCAACACATGTCAAAAAATTGTATTTTCCTATTACCTATTGCTAGTTTCCTATTACATACCGACAGTACCATAATTTACATAAAAAAAACATTAAGGTTTTTTTGTTACACTTATTAGTTTTCGTAGCATCGCGCGAGATTCCTCTACCAAAAGAGAAATCATTTAAAAAATCGGTCCACAATTGATGAAAATGTCGATAGAAAAGCTATAAAAAGAAAAACCTCTTTCGAAGTCGGTTAAAAATACAACCATAAAAATAAAACAAAGGAATCGTTGTTTTCGCAGTATTTAACGGGCGATTGTTTATTTTACATGGTCATATTGATCTTTGTAAGATTTCAATATAACCAATCTTTCGCTTCATTACTTCACTTTATTAGAAATTCACCAAGTCAATTACGAAACTTTTGATTGATTTTGTTCTATCTTATGTCTACTCGGTGATTTTGTCTCATGATGTTTTCATTATACGTCATCATAAGTAATTATTATCTACCTACTGCAAAAAATCTGCTTTAAAATGACTGCTGCAATTTATGGTACTGGCAGATAGATTAGCTGGCAGATAGGTTAGATAGATAGATTAACTGGCAGATAGGGTAGCACCTGCCGTAATAAATTGATAGGAGGAAATTGCTGCCCGTCAAGGTGATATAATTGACAAGAAGTATATAATTGACATCATCTATCGGCCATTTTAGACATTATGACGTTAAAGAGAAGTTGATCTGAGTATTCATTTACCATTTATGTACACACATATATAAACAGACAATGAAAAACAGAACAGAAAAAATAGGTACAGAGGTATTAGGTATTAAATAGGTAGGTATTTACTTTACGTAGGGCCTCTAACTTTTAAACGAAACATTCCTTCATCAACTTTTTAGCAATAACAGTTAGAAGACTTTACGGGCGACTTTCCTCTGACAAACGATACGTCTTCATTGACCTACAAAGAGGTTTTATTGCGAACGTTATTGGCAGGATTAAAATAAAGTTTCCCAAGTGTTCTTCATCTTGTAGCCTTGTTATAAAGAAACAATGCTAACTCAACTAGTTAAAGGAGGCAATCGAACCTTTCTAATACAGATAGATAAATTAGTAATTTACCCACCAACGTAATTTGCATGAATAATAGTCGTAAAAGTCCTCCAGCCCGCATTTCGGCCAACGCGGCCAACCTCAACGTCGATATACAAGATATTACAGTGCACAGTGCGCAGTCACAGGTCTCGAATTTTTTAGTAACGTATACCCCCGTGCCTCGGAAAGCACGTTTTAAGTGTCTAAACACACTATGCCGAAGGTACGCGACCGAAGTTCGGCACGATTACGCCTGCTATTTGAATTACTGACGGCACATTATGCCGAAATTACGTTGCGTTGTAGCGTGCAGCCGAACTTCGGTCGGGCGTAAGTTCAGCGGCAACGTATTCTGTAGAGCACACGTTATACGCGACCGAAGTTGAATTCGATTGCCGAAGAAGATCCGGGACGGGGAGCAGCGGGAGGCTCGACACACTGAATAAACACAAAGTTGCGCAACTGAATTTCGGCCGCGTAAGTTCGGCACTTATGCTGTGTCATATCAGCCGAATACGTCGGAACGTAAAATCAGACGCGGAACTTCGGTCGCGTACCTTCGGCATAGTGTGTTTGGACACTAAGCCGTTGGTCCTGCGCCCGATCTCTCTCCGGTCGTGTCAGATTACGTGCCGTCCCATCGGACTATGAGAGTGAGGGAATTTTAGTTGGTCCTCCATAAAGGATTACATGTGTAACATTACCTACACTGTCTCCCAGTATTAGGATTAAAGGTCGAGTAATAGGACACCAATTATGTAAAAAATACCAACATTATGGTGGCGGTATTATTTTATAAAAATGGAGGCTTTTTAGCAAAAGATGATTAGCAAACAAAAAAAAGTTTTTGGTAAATGGAGAAAGAAAAAAATAAAATAAGTTTATTTGACCTAGTTTAAGTACCTAAGGCACACAATAATACCACAAAAAAAAAACTTAAAACAGTATTGTGTGCCTCACGGCGGCGCCAAATACTTAGGCACGTTAGGCAACTAAAGCCTGACGCTAGTATTCAACTGGAGAGAGATTCTTGTTAGACCTCATCCGTCGCTTTCCACCAGACGAGATCAAAGCCAAGATAGTTCTTGACTTAGCCCGCAATAAAAAAAAAGATAACATAGGCTTAAAACGATAAAATGCCATTTTTATTTTAGTTTGCTTTTACTACCATATTTTTAAATTATGAAATGTCGACTGCCCTTCAAGGCCACATTCCTATCATGCAGCCTGCTACAAATAGGACAAACCGGATGTTTGCAAAGTTTATTACGAGATTGTGCCGCTTCATTTCCGACGCGAGGCGGTTTACACTTGACATAAGTTGCTGTAGTATGCTGAGAACTTCGTAGAACAGTAACTACATAAGTTAAACATTATCAACCTTGCCATTCAAGGGAAATGTAATTATAAAGTTGTATATGTCTACCTATTAGTTTCAAGGTTTCAAGGAACAGCGGGAGTAATATGAACTTGTCATTAATCTAGGAGGAAATCGTAGTAATAATAAAAAATCAAGTATATATTATATGGCCTAATAGCGGAGAGCCTCGACGAGCTCCAGAGCCTCTTTGCACAGCTGGAACAAGGGCTTGATTCATAAAGCAGTACTTGTTTCTGGACACGGCGCACATAGTGAGGAGGTTACCCTCTAGGCTCCTAGAGCTTCAGGCAACTAGTTGCTCCACTATGTTGAAGTTAGCAACAGGACTGTCGAATCCTGTTGATTCAGTATTTAAGCTGATTATATCACTACCTGCACTAGGTGTGCAGGCACCGCTTCACTTTCAACTGTTTCCCGCCATTCCTGGTGAACTGACAGTTGACTTGACGTTAGTGACAGCGACCTCATTGCTGGCGTGCATGAGATAGTGTTTACATATCTACTAAATAGAACAAGGACCAACTAAAATAATTGAGGCAAACTCAACCGAGGGTCTTCGTGCACATAATGGATTATAATATTGTTAATTAAATTCTCAGTTTCAGCTTCAGGTTGAAATTGGACCTGGTAAATGGCAAGACGTTCTGAATACAATATAATTTGTTGGAATCTGCTGTCCGTAAACTATCTGACTCCGTATTTAGAAGACGTATTACATTTGCATAGACAAGATTTAGGCGTTTGACAGTAAGTACAGTTTGCGTGCCTAATAGCAATATAATTATGTAATATTGCTTTAATACCAATTGATTCACATAACATAACATTATATATACCCGTATTTCCGCGGAGGGTTAGGCCTGTTGTACAAATCCCTGTTTGTACGGTACGGCGTGTCTCGTGTGACCAATCGTGCTACACACGGCGAATACACCGTAGTTTTTCACGGCAAGACAAACGTGTGTGTACACCTCCATTTCGCCAGTTATGTTCAACTCCCATGTAATAGGCGATGTGCCTATTTCCATCCGCCGGACACAAATCAAAACTCCGATTGATTCAAATTGATTATAAAGCGCTCTAATTATTTACTTTTGTGTTGAAACGATCCACGGCCGATTAACGGCCGCGACTTATGAGTCGTGGGTCGAAGGTTTAAGCCCAGACAGGCTATACTTTGTGTTAATTATTTCATCACCACTGCTCTCAAAACTATGAAGGAAAACATCTTGAGGAAACCGGCATGTCCCTGAAACAAAAATTTGAAGACATGTGACCTCTACCAACCCGCACTGGGCCCGCGAGGGGATTACACCACTCCCTCTAACAGAGAGAAGGCCTGTGTTCCGGCAGTGTGAACATTATAGGGTGATTATATATGTTTTGAAACGATTTATATTTTTGTTTGGTCCATCTAAATTCAAAGACAAGTGAACCGTGTAACAGCGCCATATCAATATCACAGGTGAAAAGGTTATTATGTCAAATAAAAGTGAACATAAACGTAAAATGATGTCACCTACATTTTGCGTAAGTGACACTGCGTGGGAGCCTGTATACGAAACATTAAAGTAATTTGAACCAAGGATAAATTATTATAAAAGTGTGGGTGGACATCTCATAATGAATAAGCTGTTGTGCCCTTAGTACAACAAAGTTAACCTTGTAACAAAAAGTAATTTCATCACGAAACGTCTTAATTTTATTTTAATTTATTACGAGTGGGCTTATTCTCGTACATTATTATTTAAATTTCTTTTAACAAATAGGTAGGTAATATTTTACAATATAAACAAGCATTTTTTTAAGCCTTTTCTTTAAAAGCTTATTTATGAATCCAATTAATTTACAATAAAACATGAATTAGGTAATCATTATAGAGCATGATTACTTACCAATGGAAATGTTAATTAAGAGTGGAATACTTAGGTATCTAAAATACCTAAGTATTTTTAGATATCTAAAATACTTAAGTTCTTAAAATTTTCTATATATTTTTTAAGATTGTAAACTAAGATTTTATTTCTTAACCTTGTATTTGAAAGGTACTATAGGCCTTCAATTAATTTTCGATCAAATATAATTGTTATAAGTTAATTAAAAGATTATTAGTAAGGTACTTATCAATCATCAGAAGGCCAATTCACGTAATTTAAAACATTCAAAATCTAGTCACAGTCTCATCTCGGCCTATTTAGTAATCTGCGTCTTGGCGACCAACAAATGTCAAAACAGATTTAGAGTGAGATTAGACTGTGAACGTTCATAAAATTACGAGAATTGGCCCTCAGAAATAAACATCAACATATAATAATATATAAACTTAACGCCCACCATTTTCCAGACTATTCTGAGATGAATCGGAGATAAAGCGGTACTGCGATACGTAGGTGCTCATTTCCTTCATTAAAATAAACTCACTAGCTGTGAATGCACAGTGAGGAGGTTTACACAGTGTTTTAACTTTTATCTCTCTATACACAGTATAAATTAGTCTGTTTGTGTGACCGGTTACATCTTCTAAACTGCACAATTGATTTTGATGCAGTTTCACCATCATTTAAAGTATTTATTTCGGAAGTTTTATGTGTATAATGCATTCATTTTAAGCTTAGATGACAGAAGTCTCGGTGTTTTGACATGTCGCCATTGCACCAGTGCAAAACAAGCGCGCACCGCTAGTTTTTATTATATTCCCATAGGAATATAATAAAAACTAGCGATTGTCATAACACACAGACACTGATAGCACACACAATTATTTTCAGTCTGTTTTGATGCTAGAAACAACCAAAATAACAAGTTATGCTTCGAGAGAAATGGGAACACGATCACGATGATGGGAATGAACAACTAGCAGATTAAAAAAATATTTTTTTGAATGTTTGCGCTTTGAATTATATTGTTCCCGTACCTCAAAACATTGCATATTTAGCATGGAACTTAGTACTTTTGTCACAGAGAAATAAACATTTGTATGGGACAAAAATCCATCTCCTTTAATGGAATAAGGCATTATTTACGGACACTCCGAATCTTTTCCGCTTGGGTAGACGTGGTACCCAAGGCCAGTTATAGAGCCTTAGAGGTAATAAAATCTTGAGTATTACAGGGTACCATAGGCCAAGAAAGCGGCTAAGTATGGTGAATAATGGTGATATTAATATCTTGCATGCTTTTAACGACAAACATGATAAGGCTAGCATTTAATGACATGCCACGTTAATGATGTTCAGTGATCGATATTGTGTGTATGTGTCATTTTAAATGAGGTCATTTAGTTCAAAGTACTACCTAGTTAACATAATTATTATTTTATTATATATATAATAGCCTAAAACGTTCCCACTGCTGGGATACAGGCCTCTCGGTGAGAGGGAGTGGGCCGTAATCCACCACGCGGGCCGAGTGCGGGTCGGTGGATGTCACAAACGTGTCTTCGAATTTTTGGTTCTAGGAAATGCCGGTTTCCTCAGGTTGTTTTCCTTCGCCGTTTTGAAAGCAGTGGTCATGAAATAATTTACACAAAGTAAAGCGCCTGTCAGGGTTCGAACCAACCACTTCCTACAACACGTCAGTCGCGGCCATTACCACTGGACCATCACTGCTGTACAGTCATGACCACCAATATGTCAACACTTGGCAACTTTCAATTGCGATTTTTTCGTGAAATAACGAATTCAGCGTTGAAATACGACATATTACATAAACCTATGGGTTCTAAAATGCTATGTTCGTAACAACATAAAATTTCATTCAAAAATAAAGGAGTAAATCGCTTTTGAATAAAGCCGAGTGTATACATACTTTTGCTCGTGACTGTAGCTAGTTATCCTTTCAAAATAAACATATTAATACGTAGCACCTACCTAGTTAACCTCTTATGACGTATTACGCGTACCTTTAAAAAAAGTTACCGTATTCGTACCGTAGTCGCTTACAAAGAAATGCTAATAAAAATTTTACATCATGACGGGCCAATTTACATTTATGAACGAGCTTAAAACATTTTCATGAAAAAACTGAAGAATTCGGAACATCCCTTCTGGAATGAAAAGGGTGAATGTCAGGTGATGAAGGTAACATGAATAGGTACCACCTAACAACCATTTGGAGGTTTAGATTAATATAAATGTGAACGTTGTTTCTTTAGTCTTGTGGTTGCAAGCGCTAGTACTGAGCATTAGGTCCTGGGTACGATACCAGGTCGGGTAAAATGTAATTGGGTTTCTCATCAGGAATTTCTCAGAAGCCCTGAATCTGGATTTGTGCCTGGTTGGTACCAATAGGCTCGACTCTATTACATGGGATTCTAAGTACTATGGGTAGATAGGTCACCTCTACCTAATCCTTTGGGGATTACAGGCGGGATGTTCCGTTATGTGAACGTTAACGTGTCCGTTTGTTAGGTAATTTTTACGGATAAACTAAATAATCTTTTTTTTTATTGTAGAAAATGAGGTTTGATTTATACTAGACCGAAACGGCCACAAGCCATTGGTATTATCGAGCAACAGAAGAACATTTATATAGATAGAATAGTGTGCATGGGTGTCTTACCGAGGAGTATCGTATTACCCAGTAACTGGGTTGTGGAGGTCAGATAGGCAGTTGCTCCATGTAAAATACTGGTATTCAGCTGCATCCGGTTAGACTGAAAGCCGACCCCAACATAGTTGGGAAAAGGCTAGGCAGATGATGATGAGTGTGCATGGGTGTACGCACACTATTCTATCTACATATACTTACAAGATCAATTTTAAACCAGTGCGCAAACTATAACCATGAATTCAGCACATGATTCTAGACCCCCTAGAGTAGAAATTGTTCATCGGTTATGCAAAGAAAAATCAGCTGTTTCATCAAAAAGTGATGCAATACCTACGCGGTCAAAATGTATGGCAGAGCAATTTTTTTTTTTAATAACCCCAAACGGTTCAGAATCATGTACTGAATTCATGGTTACGCACTGATTAAAAATGTATCGTGTATGTTACACTGGCAAGAAAAAATGAAACATTTTTAATCCGGGAAATTCTCAAACATAACATGCAAGCGGAACTAGATAAACCAGCTAGTTATCCTTATAGTAATTAATCTGTTCCCTCTACATTTATAGACCAAGAAAATAATATCTTTGTGAGCTATCTTTTATTATTTTTTGTTATTCAGTCGATTATATTCTGTAGGACTTGATAATTACTATTGGCGTTGTTGATCCTTTTATTAATTTTTGTAGGTCACTCGTGTTTCAACTACTTAGGTAAGCCAATTAAATTTGCCTGTGGCATACCGCAAGTTGAAGCAAGATAAAATGGAACTGCTACATTGCAATGGAACTGCTGCTGCTCCATTTTTGCTCATTTGTTGCTTGAAATTTATTGTATGGCATAGGCAAGAAACTAGCGATGGTGTAAATATGGCTTAGCTTATATACAGTGGGGGTTAGAAGACGAGTGACATTGTCACAAAGAAATAGATTGACACTTTTGTTTAAGTTACGACCTTCTAGTGAGTCATTTCTATACTCTATAGTATAGGTCACACACACACTCTATTCACACACTCTATACACACACTCTCACATTCGTTTGCAATTACTTTGAATAATCACGCTTTTGACTACAGTTCCTTGTCATGTTCACTTATTCGTAAAATTGTATGATTATACCCACAGAAATCTAAATAAACCAATTATAAGGTAGACGGATGCAGATAACTTAAGAGTCATTCACCGCGACTAGCTAACAGAACGTTATTTGTTTTTGGTTGGTTGTTATACTTGTTATTGTAGATTAGTGACGTGTGTTTAATCTATTAGTGGTGTTGTAGTTCATTTAGAAATGCTAGGAAATTTAAGTATTTAGATGAAAGCAGATATATTATCGCGCTGCGTAAAAGTGGACTTAAATTATATCACAGAAATTTGATGAAACCGGACTGAGTGTGAGTATTATGATTTAATTATTTTATCGATTGTTTTTCTAATTAAAGTATAACTGCTGATCCTTTTAGTTATTTTTTTAAACGTTTTATATTTATCATAAAGCCTAAATAGAAGAAAAGAAAATTAATGATGAATATAAAATATAACATTAAGTATAATAATAATAGATATAATATGTAACATTTCTATTTTCAAAATAATTTGGTATAATTTGGATATCAGGAAAAGCCTTGCCAGTCGAAAGCGAAGTGGAAGGCCCCAGCTAGTCAGTGAATATGAAACAAGTGGTTTCATATCAACGAGATATTTTGCCGAATTATTACAATAACAATATAATAATTTATTATTCTCATTTATTAATATATCGAATAATAAAAAAAAACCGATAAAGACTATTGTTGGAAAAGAAAAATAAAAGTCACATCTCGAGATTGGAACCCAGACCTATGCGTTCATTCATCCAACACGTAAGACTATTAGCTATCGGTACTTGATATAACGATTTGAATTTTAGTAATGGTATGAACCAACCAAGGTCATGCGTAATTACGTATGATTTTGGTTTCGTTCGACGCCAGCCAGTGTGCGATTTCTGAGGTTTGCGTTCTGTGTTGATGTATCACTTATACACACAGAAGTAGGTCCGGCCTTTACCGCGTGTTCACAGCAATACAGTCCTTAAGCTGCTAATGAATTAATGACCGCTGACTGTACCTGTAGTGTGGCAAAAAAAAATAAGTTGTAAACTTATTTGTTTTTTTAACCACACTACAGGATGTAATTTCCTACTGTGCACATTAATCATAATCGTATATTTTCAAAGAGAGTAGGTACGTAAAATAAAGGTGTTTACAAAACTGTGAACCCTGTACAATAGTCATGAAAACATTGAAAATGTTTTTTTTAATATAAAAATAAACATGTCAGTCAAAAAAAAATCATAAATTAAAAATGTCAAAAAAAGAAACACTTTTCTTAAGTCAAGCAGTATTTTTGCTACCATTTTGTAATATTGATAGAAGGCTGAAAGGAATAAGTATTATAACAAAAAGTTCTCGGTGTGTGCTTATTAAAATTCACAACATAAACCACAATACACATATATGTATATATTATGTTGGTCGACTTATTCAGTCTTGTTAAAACTGAGCGAAGTAACATTACTCGTTTAGGAAAAACAATATATCTATCAGAATTATATTCAACAATATTTCTATCAGAATTTTCCGGAAACAATTAAATGTATGAGTTACTTTTCCGCTGAAACAATAACAGTTTATACCTTTTATCTGCATGTGGCACGAACACTCTTCCAAATATTGATACAGGGTGGTAGGGACATCGACGCGCAAACTGTAACCATGAATTCAGCATAATATGAGTTTAGACCCCATAGTGTCGAAATTTATCGTCGGTTATCAAAAAAAAATATTGCTGTTCCATACATTTTGACCGCGTAGATGTTGCACTTTTCCCGAAACACCGACGAAAAATTTCGACGGTATGGGGTCTAAACTCATGTCCTGAATTCATGGTTACAGTTTGCGCGTCGATGTCCCTGCCACCCTGTATAAAAGAGAAAGCTTCTTTATTATGTTACATTGTGTAAAAGCAAGCAATTATGGGCTATAAAGTGCAGTCTCTGGAGGTTCGAATGTGACGTTCCATCCGTCAATCTTCATTCTCACCTTCGTCATTATTGTAAGTGCCTTTGAGCCCGCGCGCGCTTATAAGATTGATGAGGTCTAAAAGCTTGTGGCAAGATTTTTAAAACTCGTTTATATGAAAGTGCGTTTAAGGTGTTGCTTACCCGTTTTTTCCATAACATACCACATACCGGCCGGTTTTTTTAAGGTCTTGACCAAAACAGGGTATAAAAGGTGAGCGGAGTAGAAGCCTATGGAACAGAATTTTTTTTTACAAAAAAATAACGAATAAATCGACAAATAATAACAGGTAGCCACTTGTACTAACCGTCACTGTAATGTTTTTTTTTCAACTGGACCATACCTGGGAACCTTCTGGTTACGGAGATATTGAAGGTCAAAATTCCAACTTTTACTGACGTTTTTCTATGAAAGCAAGTTTTTGATGTTATAACACAACTTTAAATACTCCCATGATCCCTGTACCGTTACATGCACCACTAAACACAATGTTTTGCGTGTGTGATATTGCACACTACCGCAAACAGCAAATTTTCACACTAAAAATAAAAATCGTTTCCAAGCAATATTTTTGTGCAAAGTTTTGTGCAAAGCCTTTTTACACTCTGTATAAAAAAAACAACTTCGCGGAAATTATCAATGAATTCGTAGCAACATTCGATCCTTTGATTGAAGCTGGCTGATGGCTTCAATTAAAGGATCGAATAAAAAAAACAGATTTTTATTTTATTTTATGTAAAAAAAAACTTTACCATAGCTTTCTACTCCGCTCACCTTTTATACCCTGTTTTATACAGACGGTAGAGATCTACGAGTAATTACGTTTTGGAACGGGTAGTTCAACTTGCTGACTAACTAATAAAACTCATTGACAATTCAAAAGTGCCCGTAATTGGTTTAATTAAAATAAATGCTTTGACTTTGAATGCGTTTTCACGGAGCTCAAGTACCTACCTACCAAAGTTTTCCTATGCATTAAAATTTTACGTTACTAAGAACTTGTAATTCAATAACTAGATGAAAATGAAGATAAATTCCACACAATTGTGTTGGTAAATATTCCATACAAGAGCAGTTTGCGAATTTGCTCTGAGTTTAGCAAAAATGGCTTTCAGCCAACATTTGTTTCAGTTTAGCTTTTATTTTTGCCATTCCAAAAGCGGCTTTTACTTTAACAAATTGCTAGTTAAACGAGTTCAAAACATTTGGGGTTGTGTTATTACAACTTAAGGTTAATGTGCAATATTCATTTTACATTTTATAGGCACTTAAAAATTTAATAAAAGCACTATATAAGTGCTAATGACGTTTTTTTTTTATTTTTAATTCACAACAATATTCCCCTATTCTCAACTACATTTTTGCATCATCGGCTGCGAAAATATTCAAACTTTTCGTCATTTTAAAATTTTCGCTGCTGACATCTTGGATTTTCATTTTAAACTTCTAACCTGCCGGGGGTCCCCCGACCTACACGTTTTTTAAATTTAATTATTAGTTTATTAATCACTTACTTTTAATACCACTGGTCTATGCTCAGCTTTCCAATCCCAGGACAACAAAGAGACGTAAGATATTAAGACAAATGGAGTCCTACCTTATCTATTCGGAACAGTCCGACGTTCATTTGTCTAAGATGGAAAAAAACAGTCGGTGGTGCTGTGAAGCTGATTATTTATCCGACGGTAGCGTGAGAGCCGCTAAGCAATATTCTTTTATTTCCCTTTAGCTACGTGGGACTTAGATTGTAAATTAAAACAGATTAGTGCTGCTATAAAAAGGACAAAAATGAAAAAAAGAAGATTGGAAAAGCAGCCTTTTTTTCTTTAAGTTTTGCACTATATTCTGGTGCTGATTGGATTTTCTGAATAATCGATTCAAAGAAGGTAGATAGTCATATGTCTATGTTGTAGTTATTGGGATTGGTTTCCGGACTTAGTCCTTCATCATTCCGACTTTCAAGTATACATACACTACACATACCATAATTTGTAATAGATCAGAAGTAAAAATACCCGTAGTGCAGCACCCTAATTGCGTAACTCACGATCAATCAGAATCTGAATGATTTTGAAGGATATTGGTAATCCATTGTTTCATATGTTCGAAAAATTTGTTTGCTCAACAACGTAAATAACGCATTGAGTATTGTTGAACTGTCAACATGAAAACTATTGCTACTGGTAGTGTGGCTGGTAGCAGCGGGGTAATTGCGTAACGCTATTGCCCCGCTGCGCTGGTTGGAAAATTAAAATGCCTTAATTCTTCCGATACACTCAGAAAACTTTTCACGCTGTTATGAAACACCTGATTGTATACGGTTTTAGCGAAGTTTTTCTTGTCTTATATTACCATAAACCTTGAGGAATTTTGTCGTAGATTATTAATGTAATAAAACTCAGCTTAATTCTTAAAAAAAACTTCACCTTTAATTTGATAAATAAGCATCGAAAATAGGACTCTTGTAGAGATTACCAATTAAGTAATTAATTGGAAAGTATTTACTTAGTAAACATTAAAGCTGATGATAGTGCCGATATTGTTTGCGTTTCAGCCATCATCTTATCACTGATTAAAGTTTGTTTTTAATCACAGATAGTAAGTTGACACTTAAGTTTCTATTGCGTTTTTTGTTACTCTTATAGAAATTTGACATTAGATCGGTCAATTTAGTATCTGGGTTTAAAAAAGGAACTTTATATGATGATTTTTAGAGCTTTGTCATGATTTTTTTTCTGCGGATAATATATACTTAAGTGTAAGATGAAATTTAGCAAGTTTATTAAGACGCGTGTCAAATTGCGTGAAGTTTATCAATTTCTTTAACAACGTTAGGTTAAAACAAAACAAATATTAGGAAGTCTTTATTAAATCAAAATCAAAAGTCATTTATTCAAATTAGGCTGAGAACACTTTTCGAACGTCAAAGTTACAAAAGACAGTCCCCCAAAACGCCCGCCCTTCACCACTTTCCAGTGCTTTCGCTAGGAAAAAGTGGCGCAACAAACTCCCCAGCAGCACAGCTGTCTGTTCAGTTAGAAAAAATAAGATTCTACATAGGTAAATGAAATAAGGTAATGTGATTAATCAATCCTTATAATAATAGTGCTGGCATTATTACGTCTCCAACTTTCTAAGCTATAACAAAAACCTCTGCCTCATAGTTTGCAGAAGTAGTACAGCTATGACTAAAATAAACGTCAGAAATAAATTACTTTCGTCGAATTAGATAATCAGGAAGAACACTCGCCCAATATAGAGTGAATACGTGCAGTGTGTAAAAACAAAACGCAAAACAAACATTATGTTTGATCAAGATGACGGAATAGGACCCTTTCAGCGAGAAAGCCTTGGCTTTAAGAAAGGGTCCTATTTCGTCGTCTTGCTTACATATTATGTTTGTTTTACGTTGTCATCTCGCGTACGTGTTGACGACGGGTTCGTTTCGGAAAAACCACGAAATACTTTAGCATATTGAGATTACAGCTCACAACCACATTAAACACCAAATTATCATGTCTATTATCGTGTTTTGATGTGCAAACAAAATATATGTTCTTTCTTCCCGCAACATTTATATTATATTATGTCCAGGGATATTATATTATAACATTTTTTTCACCCTTTTCTAACTGAACTTTCATTCGCTATTCAAATTACGTTAATAAAGTATAAATAAAAAAAAACGATTTTTGCATAACATAAGTATAACTCACGCCTTCTTTCCATGGGGGTAGGCAGAAACTACAGAACGTTACGATCCTTACTGTATACTGCTTTTGCCTCGTTTACGTTCATTCATACATCTGAAGGCCAATTCTCGTAATTAAAAACGTGCAAAATCTAGTTGCAGTCTCATCTCAAAAATAGTCAAAAATGTAAGGAAATTAGAGGTATTTTTGACAGATTGAGACTGAGATCAGACTGTGAACGTTCTTAAAATTACGAGAATTGCCCCTCTGGTCTAATACTATTTTTCCTTTCAGAAGAACATCACCAATAACGTCACTATAATATATGTCCTCCTGGGGCGTCCCCTCCAGGCGTTTTCACTCACATCTGCCTTGTGCCTTTACCTTTTATTAGTCGCCTTTCATTCATCCTCTCAGCATGACCAAACCATCTAAGCAACTACTACTAGACTACTATTTTGTACTAGAGGTTGTGGATTTGCGAGGTGTCTATGGGTCATTTTATCTTTTTAATCTTTGTCTGTTTTTGTTTCACTTTTTTTTATTGTTCTATTTTTTATTACTTGTATTGTGTGTCTTTTGTTGCACTAAATAAACGTTTTTATCTATCTATCTTATCTAAGCATATTTTTTTAAATTTTTGTCACTTTATCTTCTTTTAAACCGCACAGTTGCCTTATCACATCATATTATATTACGGCCTGTCGTTCATAGTCACACCATACCTACATGCGTCGCAAGGAACGCATTTCCACAGTATTTACTCTACTTTCATGCTTCTTTTGCCACACCTAACATTCACTTCCATACAAAAGCGTGCGTTCACAGTCACAGTTGTGACAGTCGTTATGGGTCGTTAGAAGCCCGAAAGTCTGACAACCAGTTTTACCAAGGGGTAACGTATTACCCACTTACAGGGTTGTGGATAGGCAGTAACTCCATGTAAAATATTGGTTTTCAGCTTGATCTGGTTAGACTGGAAGCCAACTCCAACATAGTTGGGAAAAGGCTAGGCAGATGATGATGACAAAAGCGTACGTTTTTAATCAAGTCTCAAACAACATTGCGACTAACTCCTCAAATGAAACGAAAACTGAAATTAAAACAATATGACGGCCACAGCCCTACAAAACTACCTTGACATGGAGTTTCAGAAGTTGTTCGAGCCTAGGGTGCTGTTAAAATGAATGAAAGAGAAAGTTTACAAGTCTTAATGTCGTCTGTCTTCAGAAAATATCATTATCCGTATTACATAGAGACTCACTCCCGGATTCGAAATGATATTGTTTATTCTGTGAATTGGATATTGGAATCACTTTAACAGGTTATATATTAATAAAGAAATAAGCGTGATGGAGTCGACATTTCCAAATGACTACCTCTGAGAAGAAACATTCGTTTGAAGCAGATCCTTACAAAATAACGCCTTTAAATCTATATATACGGAATTTTTGTGAAACGGAATTTGACTTCAAACTTCTCAAAAGTGAGCGCAATTTCGTATTACATTTTTCGTATATAAGGGCAAGAATATTGTAAAGCCATATTTTCTTCCGAGCCATTTTTCAATTATTCAAGGTGGTGTCTTTTTATTCCGGTACAACTTACATTTGTGTCCTTGGCTCGCCTGAAGGTTGAGCTGTAAATATAAGGTAAGTACCTAATGCTGCTATTTTCGAAGGGAAGAACTCAACACGTTCCGACTATTTCTAGGAAAGGTATTTCTACGCTATTTAAAAGGTATTTCTGGGAAAGGTGAACCTATTCCTGGCTTTCCTAGATAAGTAAAATTGTATACCTGTGTGAAAAGAAATCTTATAAAAGCGAATGTATCATTTTTTTAAGTGTACCCATTTAATAATAGGGTAGTTTCCTGGGTAAAAAATAAGACCATCTAATAAATTAGATGGTCAAAAATAATGGACACGTATTTTTTCTTTGGTCAATCAAACAAAAAATGACAAAGATAAAGCGCGTCAAAATTTGGGAGTGGGGCGTCGTGACGTCACTTGCTTGCAAAATTGTCGCAAGCAAGTGACGTCACGCGGAACTTAATTTTATTTAATTGACTATATTTTTTATATAATTGACCAAAGATAAAATACGGGTTCAATATTTTTTGATAATATGACGGACTAATTAGAATTTTTTAGGAAAATTGATTTCAATCAATCAATCTACCTAGCCTTTTTCTAACTAAGTTGGCTTCGGCTCCGGATGCAGCTGAATACCAGTATTTTACATGACTCGACTGCCTATCTAACCTCCACAACCCAGTTACTGGATAACACGCCCTTGGTAAGACAGGTTGTCAGACTTTCGGGCTTCTGACGACCCGTTACGACTGTTAAAGATCCGCGACCAAAGGGTCGTGCCGGGACCAAAGGCTTAACGTGTTTTAGAGGCACGTAGGAGTCTTGATATGTAACCCATCTATGGACCAACCGCGGCAAGCGTAGCTTAACCTGTTCGATCGTCCCGTGCAACTGTTATTACTAAACCACAAGCTTAACACCCACATAAACACCTAATATTTCATTAGGAAATGATATTGGCTCACGCGATTTTCGTAAATTAACTTAACAAAGCGTATCAAAATAATCAACGTTAAAGTCACGAAGCACCAACAAAAGCAAACAAACTTATTCAGATCAACAGGTTTTATAACCAGCTTATATGGTTCCTTTATAGCTAAATCAGGGTGAAAACTATTGGTTCTTGATCCCCATTTTCCTTATATTAACCTTCAAGTGTCCATTGAACGTGACCTCGGCAGAGCTTATACTTGAATTTAACGATGTGATAGCTGTAAACTGTCTTAACGATAATATTTCCACAAGGTCGACAACCTCACCAAAATGGGTCATATTATACATGAGTATAATATAGCTTATTTTTGCCTATCTCATCTCCTAATTGCCTGGAGTTAGAATGACCAAGTCTAGGGTTAAATACCCAGGGTTAAATTTATTTTCATAATACGGTTCACTTACGAAGGTCTCGTGTACCAAAAAGGTTATCAACCTCAGGATGGCAGGGTCATCAACGCGCAAACTGCTATCATGTATTCAGTACATGATTCTGAACGACCCTGTTTTAATTTTTCGTCCGTAATAAAATAAAATATCTGTTCCATACAATTTTTTCGCGTAGCACTTTCCTATGAGACAGCAGATTTTTTGTCGTCTAGAATCATGTACTGAATTCATGGTTTCAGTTTTCATGTCGATCTCCCTGCCACTCCGTACCTATATGTAAGTATGTGCTCTAAACATTGTTTTGAAGTCCAGTTGACCGTTTAGTGCTAAGTAGAAAACCCCATTTTACGTCAGTGGCCTCATAAACCTCTCATACATAATGCAAAGGTTCTATATTTAGTTCCACTTTTCACTAATATTTTCGGTTGGATATAAATAGGTGGATGTACCTATTACTAAGCGTGTTTCCGTATCGATCTGTGACCCAGGCTTTTCAAACGTTTTCTTAGAATTGTGTGGACCATAAACCTCCCAATAGTAGAGTAGTAAGGTATGGGATATTGTATATTATGCCAACACTAACAAAAGTTTGTCTCGTATTTAATCACCTCGGAACATACTTTACCACCTATTGTAATAATAATAAATCGTTTATTGACCAAATAGTTTTCTTACATTTCCTTCATCTAAGTATGTACAAATAAATTACTCCTAAGATTTGTGTTGTTCATTTGCGGTGTGCAGTAAAAAATATTCAAACTCAAACTTTCTATTTCAATTATTAAACCATTTACAGACAAGGAAGGACTCGGTCAGTCAGTAAGTTGAAGCTAGTTGCCCGTTTCAAAGCGTAGGTTCCTATGGAACCTATCTACTTATTCGATTCTAAGTAACTATTTTATAATTACATTCAGCCTAATATGTTAAACAGTCCATTTGTTCTAAGATAAGTTTTATATGAGTAGGGTAAGAAATATTATAAGTTTCTTATTGGAAAACACGTTTTAACACGCTATAAGCTGAGATTACTTTCGGTCCTCGCTTTATAAATTTTGTATTTCGTGTAAAGGTCTTCTTTTAGCTTTTCTTTCCGAAAATAAAATCAATTTTGATTTTATTGGGTTTAAGAGCGCTGTTGTTTCATTTTTTGTTGTTTTACCGTAAATAGACAATCTATTTTCCATTTTCTTTTGGCCGGCTTGATTAATCCCTAGCTGGTGGACGACCCGTCTTCCGACGCCTTTTTAGAAATACGAAAACTAACAGTGAATAATCATTTTCTGTAGAACGTAGGCTTCAAATGGAATTACTTAGGATAAATAAATAAAGTAAGTACTTCAATATTCGTCGTATCGATAACTGGTATTAATACTTGATTCCAGTTGCCGGCGATACGCACAAGGCAAGAGAACGCGATGTAGTGCGATGTTTTAGAATTCTCTTAATTCTTTATTGTACGTACACCAAACCTATTTTACATAGTGAAAATAGAGCGAAAAAAGCGACTCACAAATGTTTTTTTTTTTCAGCAAATCTTTGAGTGATAGAGTGGGGTCACTCTCTCACTAACTCTTTATGTTTTTAAATTAAAAAATCTGAAATAAATAAGGGCACCAAGTACACAAAACACGAAATGAACTACGTGCTCTCACTTTCAACCGCCGGTGTCCACGACAATCCGATATGAAAAGCGCGAACGAGGAAAATCGTCAGCAATTTCAGACCGTAAACTTTATTTTCTATTACGTTCAAAAGTCAGGAGGCGCAAACGTGCTTGGCATGGTTAGTGCTAAACCAATATGTTTGATGTCACGTACCGAGGCGTGGCGTGGGCGAGACGTCTTGTCGTGCGATGTGAGAAACCTGCGACGTTAGTCGTGTGACACGTCTCGACGTAAAGCAAATGGTGGATGTATTGGGTTTTTGGTGAAGTAAGTATTGGGGTAAATCAATGGGTAGTAGATGGAAAAGGATTTGAAATGTTAAGGTTACGAACTTACGAGGCTATTTTGGGATGATAAATCAAAACAAAGGTGATCTCAAAGTTAGTTTCAATGCATATGTCTGTACGTAAGATGCTAGAAATTGCGTAACACACAAACAGTAGCCATGTCATTTATTTTGACAGTTCAACAACATTTATTGCGTTATTTACGCTGCTGGGCAGACACATTTTTCGAACATATGAAGCAATGGATTAGCAATATCTTTCAAAATGATTCAGATTTTCACAAGAAAAAAGAGGCTCAGCAGTGGGTGGAATCGGGCTGTGGATGATGATGATGTGTTTCGGAATAAGACACAATGCACCATAATTTACTGAACCTGCATAAATGCGGAGTAATTAGAAATGTAAACGACCAATACTTACTGAAGTATTCAAAATGATTATAAAGCCAGAGAACGTTTTTAATAGGAAAACTTTTGAGCCGCCGGAAAATGTTAGGAGGAAGACATTAAAATCAAGCGCTGATAGGGATTCTTGCTTTCCGACTGAGCAATGATACATTTTTCATTTTTCTTAGGAAGAATTTGGTACAGTGTGACTTGCCTTGAAAGTAAGCGCTAAACAAACGCTAACACAAACACATTGCCAGAATTTTCTAGTGAAAAAACGGAATACCGGCGGACTGCGGTTTAATTTTGTAATTTAATAATAACTAGCTGACCCGGCAAACGGTGTTTTGCCATATAAATTATTTCTAGCTGCCCGGCACTACTTCGTTGGCGTGGTGTCCTACCCTTACCCTACCCCTACCCTACTCCTATAAAAAAGTATCCTATGTCCGTCTCCTGGTTCTAAGCTACCTCCCCACCAATTTACAGCCAAATCGGTTCCGCCGTTCTTGAGTTATAAATAGTGTAACTAACACAACTTTCTTTTATATATATAGATGATAAAAGAAGATCATTTGCTTCTTCAATTTTAAATAAGATATTGCAATAAAATTAGCCGAAAGATAAGTTGGTAAAAGTTTCATATTACACTTGTAGCCAATACCTAAGCTAAGATAACTTAATGTCTCATAAATATAGGTAGATATCAGCGCCCACCTTCATTATCATCGTAATAACCGATATTAATGTTTAATCACTAAGCCCAGACTCGCATCGGCGCGTTTTCCCCGCAGTGATTTTTCGCGCACTTGATTTTCAACCCACTGCTTAGCGCCGATAGTTGAAAATCCAACAGTATGTATGTTTTTTGACGCGCTGGTGCCTTAGGCGCCTGTCTTTTTTTTGTCAGTTAATGTCAGTTAATTGATTCCAGTATGTGGGGTGGGACATCCACCCCACATACTGGAATTAATTAACTCATGTCGATCGTCATATTACATAGTGGTAGCGGCAACAAAACACAACAAAAAAAAAAGGAAAAATGAAAACAAATGGATCAGAAAACGAACCCCTAGATGCCAATTTAAGTTCCAGGTACAAATGGAATGCTTTGATATGATTATTTGAATACCCGAAATTCTTATTTTAAATCACCTTAAAGATGTTTTTCATTTGATAATAATTGAGGTTTTTTTTGTTCTTAAATCTCGTAATAATTGTAATTAAATCTATCTATCTCTCTATCTCTAAAAATTGTAATTAAATCATCGACAAAAAATGAGGTTCTATTCCTCATTGTTTGTCGATGATTTAATTACAATTTAATAATGTAAATCAAACAATAATTGTTGGAAAATGTGGTATGATATAAAGTTGAATGTGTATCAAGTGAATGTGTTGCTAACTTCCTTTAGAGAGTGATTGGTGATAGCGTAAGAATTTAATCTGAACTAGGTTTGTTTACATTTTCATGAAATACTTTTGGAATAGACCATAGATACGATTCGAGTCTACCAGACCGTAAGCGTTTGGAGTCCTTACGGACATTTAACAGTGAAGGTGAGGCGTATTTACCCATGTTTATTTGCCTTTGGGCCGCAGTTGGGTATGAGACATGTAAGGGTTTATCTGAAGTGGCTTTTTGTGTGTAATTTAAGATTTAGTTTCTTTGAAATCTGGTAGTTTAGGGTCAATGGGAATAGTCAAAAAGAGTATAAAAAGAGAGAGAGAGAGAGAGAGAGAGTGAGAGTGAGAGTGTGTGGGTATGGGGTAGGAAAGATTTATATTCTCATGAATTGTGAAAAATTCCACTAAGAGCACTGGTGGGCCAGTAATAACGGCCCCAAATTACGAGTTGTACGTCGTGCTTTCGAACCCAGCCAGGTGATTAACTTTGTGTAATTTATTTCATGACCACTGCTCTCAAAACGGTGAAAGAAAACATCGTGAGGAAACCATGTTGGTGGACGGCACGGTTGGTGCAGTGGTTAAGCGATTGACCGCTGCGCTGCGTGTCGCGGGTTCGATTCCCGCACGGAACAAATATTTGTATGACCTACAATTAGTTGTTCCGGGTCTGGCTGTTTGAAAAAATGTCCTTGAACCAAAAATTCCAAGACGCGTGGTGGATTACGGCCCATTCCATCTCACAGAGAGGACGTTTGTGTTCCAGCATTGGGAATGTTAGGTATAGGCTGATAATATATACACTAATAGCTTATATAGGAATTTATGCAACAAACAAGCATACAGAATTCAACAAAAGAATTTGAAACTGATTCAGTCTTTAATTCAAACTGTAAATAATAATATTTTGTCCAAGTTTTTATACCGAACGTGCCCTAGTCCCGGCTCCTGTGTAGTATTTAAATCATTTGAAACACAAACCCTTTAGCAAAAGAGACAGAAAAATTAAATCTTGCACTTCCCCCGCTTATGGATAAAGCGTGAATTCTATTGTCTACGTGGTCTACACCCTGCGACAAATGTTGCGGAATAAATTATACATCAAGAAAATGACTTTATGTTTAAAGCTTTAAGACACAGTTTCGCTTGCACTCCATGTCAAAGAAAAAGTTTTATTTGAAGGAAAGTCCTCAGTTTACGCAAAGTATTTTAAATGTTTAATTCTCGATATTATTTACCTTTGGGAATTTCCATTCAAGATCTTTAAATCCATGCCCACAGCAATATTAAATGTAGCAGGTTTTAGTTTACCTTTCCCGGCTTTTCGCAAAAATTCATTTCATTGAGCAGGGACGAGGTTGAAGTCTCATGTTCCTGTAATTTGAGTGGGTAGGTACTTATTTACTTTTCCGTTTGGATGATAGCATTGCTACTCCACAGAGGAAGGCAATAGATAATGTTTACTATTGAGTGAGTTTTCCGTGTAAATTCGCAGAAGAATTCTTTTTCATAACGCTTTATTTCTATACATCTATTCTATACATACTATACTACAAATAAATATAAAATGGAAGACTCTGTTTGTAATTCCCAAATAACAGCTTTTTACTAATTGTATACGAAAGGTACTTGAAACCAAAAAAACAATGTTAAACATGTTTGTCTGTCTGTCAGTCAGTTTGTTCTGAAACGGCTGGACCGATTTGGACGGGACTGTCACTGGCCGCACTACTATTATTTTAGAAAAATAATCAGTAAAGACACACATTATTGTTTTCCAATCTCCATGCGAACGAATTTGCGGGAACAGCTAGTACTCGTATATCATCAGTTCACTTGGCAATTTTTTGTTTTTAAATGTTCATAATAGTCCCAGTAAGATTTTTAAGGAAATAAATAATGGATAAGTCGCCGGGACATTGGTGCATTTTCCATGGGAATTTTGTATGAATTATTGAAAGGACAGGGCAACGTATGTCGGGTCTGCTAGTTGGATAATAAATTAAACGAACAGCACTCTTTTTGCATAAAACACTATCAATCACAATTTGAATGATTTTGAAGCATTGCTCATATGTTCGAAAAAGTTGTCTGCTCAACAACGTAAATAACGCAATGAATGTTGTTGAGCTGTCAAAATGAAACCTACTGATTGTGTGTTACGCAATTAGCCCGCTGAGCTTAAAATAAGAGTATACCAAAATAAATACACGATATGCTTTATTCATAAACGTGTAAACCAACACAAATAGTGCTCAATTTATATTAACTGTTGTTATTCCATGAATACCCATTCTATAAATAAATGATAATGATAAATTATTTTATTTCTGTAAGTAGGTTTGTACAAACACTTTTACACGACGATCATATTTTTAGAAACTAGATGAGGTCGGCGTTCCCTATCTGAGAACTCTAAGAAGAAAGGTCGAAACAAACTCAGAGGTCACAGTCTTTTTTAAAGCCCAGACATAATCTTGGTCAGAGGGACAATTCTCGTAATTTTAAGAACGTTCACAGCCTGATATCAGTCTCTATCTGTCAAAAGTACCTCTAATTTCCCTACATTTTGACAAGTTTTTGACATTTATTTGTCGCCGAAATGAGACTGCGACTCGATTTTGAACGTTTACGAGAATTGGCCTTCTGATCTCAGTCTCAATCTGTCAAAAATACCTGTAATTTCCTAGATTTTGAACGTTTTTAATTCCGGGAATTGGCCTTCTGATCCTTATAATTTATAATGAATACCGAATCTATAAATAACTCCACAGGTCACGATATGTTTACAATGCGTAGGTCGTAGATATTTTCTATTTATTCTACGTGTTCTATAAAAGGAATGACAATAGACGTGTAGTAAATAACACAAGATCTTAAAATATGGGCGTCTGCAATGCGTGGGCGGTAAGTACCTTTCGCTTCTAGGAAAATTCAGTCCCCCAAAAATCCGAGATTTATGAACAATGTTGAAGATAACTGCCGAAGAATACAGCAATATGCTAACTTATTCATCTTTAAGAACTTTTTCTTTTGTTACTTGGAAATATGAAGGATGTTCTTTAGCTAAAACCGCCTTTTCCAAATATTTCGCTCCCCAAGGCACGGAACTCGTAGGTGATTTATAAGTCAGTCTCACAGGACTTGTTTATAATTCTTGTTTTTATTAATTACAACATGATTGCCTAAATCAAAGCGCGATGATGGCTTTTGAACTCTCCGCTCAGCGCCATTTTAGATGTCTCTCTCTAACATCGCTAGAAGTCACCAGTATCAGTGTACTGTTTGGCTAGCGTGACACTCGTTTTGGATGACGTCAGACTCATCAGACATCTTCTAAAAGCTACTATAGAAGAAGTAGAATATAAAATACCGACACAATTGCATACGGCTTTTCCGAAGACGTTCACGTCTCCAAGCTTGGTTGAATGCGTTATCGATCGCAATAGTTGTTCAAACAAATCGAACTCGATGGAGCAAGTCCTTTAAACGTCAGTAAGTGCTCGCACGGAGTCGAGGTGCGTTCCATTGTGCTGTTAAGTGGCATTAGCGGCGTGGTCCCACTTCGACCGGGTCAAACGTATGTGTTGCAACGAACTATGCACTGCAGTATATTTAGATATTGCTATGACGGGCGTGAGAAGACGCTTAACGAAGCCGACCCGTCACTGATTCTTCCCATCATTTTGATCCATATATTTTTGTTTTTACTGAACAATTCCTGGGAATCTTCCGGTTATGGAAAATTGAATTTCAAAGTTTCAACATTTTCTGGCGTATTTTTACGAAAACAAGTTATTTATGTTATAATACCCTGTGGGGTATTAAAAACTTGTTACAGACTTGAGAATTTTGTACAGGGGTACAAAATTTCCATCTGCCTGCCTGCACCCGCCTGCCGCGCTGCTACCGCCCGCCGCTGCTTGGACCGTTGCATGCACCCATGCGTTTTGCGCGCTGCCGTGCCGTTGCCGCGCAGCGATTTTTCACGCCAAAACAAAGTGATTCCAACAATAATTTTTGCTGAATGTTACTTAGTTTGACGTAAAGAATGCGTAGTTAACGGCTGTGGGATGGGTTATTTTACATCCTGTATTTATATATTTCTTTATTTATCTCAAAGAACATAAGCAAACCAACCATCACATCGGTACCGCCAAATATAAGGTAACATACATCTTTGGAAGAGCGGAATTGTAGCAAATTACACTTGTACAGTGTGGATGCGATAAATTTTCTCGTCAAAGAATTAACTTCCTTATGTTGAAAACTTGCGTGGGATGATAAGACGCTGTTATTGTTTTCGTATTTCTCAATTCTTTGTTCTTTTGTTATTTGTTGTTCTCCCGGGATGTATAATAATAACGATAACGGGTAAGGCAAATAATTAAACAAGAAGTCGATTAAATAGCCCGAATTATAAAGGCTTTCCCATACTAATATGTAAAGAATATAATATCTATCTATAGTTACTAATACATATATTAATAATAAAGCTGAAGAGTTCGTTTGTTTTTTTTGAACGCGCTAATCTCTGATATGAATTGCATTTGCAAAAAAAAATTTGTATTTGGTAGCCCAATTCTTGAGGAAGGCTATAGGCTATAAAACATAACGCCAGGACCCTCAGGCGAGCTGTGCAAAAACAAGTCAGAAAGAAACCCCACATAATCGAAAACGAAGTAATCGCGCGGGCAGGCGATGCGATGTGACTGGGTAGTTCGGGGTAGCCAGAAATTTTACGCGGACGAAGTCGTGGGAAAAAGCTACAATAGAATATTCTTTGTTAGTTAAAATAAGCGGCAATAGTCATTACAGCCTGAAGCACAGGTTCAACCTAGTTCAGGAAAATTAGCAAATTTGCTCTACTTTAGCCCTTTTAAATCGTTTACTTATAAAAGGCCTACCCTTTTATAAATAAACGATTTTATTACTAAGATCAGTTATAACGAATAGTAGTAAGATGAAATACAACCCATATGCTCTTAGATAGAAGTATTTATGTAAAAGAATATAAAGAAATTGAAATGACAAAGGCAAGTAGCGTGTGTGCAAGAGACAATATAAAAGAGAAATCGTAGAGAGAATTGTCCATTCAATTTTAGAGATGTTTATTAAAAGCACGTACCTACGAAAAACTTCTAGAAGGTTTTTCCGAGAAGAATTTTCCTTGAAATATAGTTTGTATGAAGTAACATTTCACACCACAATAATGTGGGTTATTTTTACTTGTTTACAGTGACGTAGATACCAGTCTTACTAAGGGGTATTGTGTGTACCCCGTAACTGGGTTGTAGAGGTCAGATAGGCAGTCCTAATCACCCTATAATGTTCCCACTGGGTCACAGGCCTCCTCTCTTCGAGATGGAGTGGGATGTAAGATGCTGGTTGCCACATCTTTTCGAATTTTTGGTTTTAGTACATGCCGATGTTTTCCTTCACCGTTTTGAAAGAAGTGGTGGAGAAATACTGGTAATCTGGTAAGCTGCCTCCGGTTAGAGTGGAAGTCAACCCCAACACAATTGGGAAAATGATGCATATTGATTGATTGTGACCTAGATACCTGGTGTATTCATTAAAAATCTACAATAATATAATTAATTTAATTAACCCCTACGTATTGCTTCCGTGTCGAATTCTGGGTTGTTAATTTTTAGTATTATAAAAGTAATCAATAAAAATTGCTTAAGCAGCCTAGTCAGTTTATAAACGAATTATAGTGTGATCCTATAATCTGGGAGAAAAGTTTTTATTTTACTTATATAGACGGCACGGTTAGCGCAGTGGTTGAGCGATTGACTGCAGCGCTGCGTGTCGCGGGTTCGATTCCCGCACGGAACAAATATTTGTATGACCTACATGTATTTGTTCCGAGTCTGGGTGTTTTTCTATCTATAATATGTATGTATTTACAAAAAAAAAATGTATATAAGTAGTTTATCAGCCATCTTGTTACCATAACACAAGCATTAGGTTGCTTAGCTTGGGACAAAATGGTGCTGTGTGAAATGTCCAGGGATATTATTATTATTATTATTATAGAAAACATTTATGTGATTTATATCAAAACAGGTCATTAATTTTATTTATTTATTTATTATCTATGGATTTAGATACAAAATGAAATATATTTCATCGAGATAGAAATAATATTTCATCGTAAATCCCGAGAGTCAGATAACTTTGCCGATTGGAGAATAAAAATAAAAATTAAATGTTTTGTTCCCCAGTGAAGATTCTAATCCGATTCGCTTTGCTTTTTTCATATTTTGTCGAATTATATAAGTATTTTACGAAGCCCGATTAACTGCAGAACGGAACCAATTTAATAAGCACCGATTTCATAAAATCGTACCGATTTTTATTTCAAAACACCCACAGCAACAAAATATTTAAAAAAAACACTTTTCTCTGTATCCAGGCGTATACAAAAAACCGAATAATCTCCTCTTATCTTCATAAAACAAATGTTTGTTTGTCCAAAGCTGACATAACCGACACCAAGTTATGTAAACGACCCGAAACTCAGTGCCGCGTGAATGGTAAGCGATAACGTGACAATTACGTAAGTATTCAATATCAACGGTTTTTTTTTCTGTCTTTCGAAGGTTAGAACCAAAAATGGATATTGGGATTGTATGTAAGGACGAATCTAAGGAAATCTACGACCAGTTTGCCACGATAAGAAAAATAAATATTATTAAGTGTAAAAAATCTTCGAGGCTAAATAATAAAAAATATTTCTATCTAGATAATGTTCAAAATTTGCATAGACATTCACTATAAAACGGCTCTGTCACAAAATGACTACTGGTAGCAAAATGTCCCTTTCGCAAAATGTATATTGCTTTACGTTCGTACGCCAAAAATTTATAATATTGCAGATATTTACAGATTTAACTTTTAAATGATTATCATCGCGCTATACCTTTTGGATTCAAGCAGTCAATCATGAGATATACTCGTTAGACTGGAAGCCGACCCCAACATAGTTGGGAAAAGGCTCGGCAGATGATGTTAATGACACAGACTTTGATTTTTTTTTTACTTTGAAATAATTTGGAACACACAGGTGCACTCCCTCTTCCCTCACTCTCCTAGTCCGATGGGACGGTAATCTGTCACGACCGGAGAGAGATCAGGCGCAGGACCAACGGCTTACCGTGCTTTTCAAGGCACGGGGGTATCACACCGCCAACTTCCAAACTCCGAGCTGTTACTAAGAAATTCCTAATGGGAAAACTCAATAACACTTTGATCGAGCCGGGGATGAATCGAACACAGGACCGCACGCTCAGCAGTCGCGCTTGCGAACACGAGACAAATCGAGTTCACAGGAATACTAAAAATGTGAAATCTTAAACAAACTCACTGCTAGCTACTTTTCTCATTACCTTGGTCTTCTAAGGAATGCAACAAGTTCACAACTCAAGAGCCCTTAAAGCAGTCTGGAAATTCTTTATGAAAAGTGTATCAAACTTTGCAAGTGCCTAGTCTACCCGACCCACTTTTCCATAGCGAAAAGTGGGTCATAAATTCGTAAATGAAATATGAAACACTGCAACGAGCGGCCGTCATTAGCGAACAGCCTGTTCTTAAGTCTATTAAGTAGTTCACCTAACAAAGGCGCCATTATTAAAAGGTGAATAGGCGGCGCTATTGTGGTTGTTTTACTTTTTAATCGTCGCTATTATTTATGTTGACGTTTATATTTAACTAGCTTCTGCCCGGAACTTTTCGTCCGCGTGAAGTCTCTTGTTCCCCTGACCCACCGCATCGCATCGCATTACCCGCCCGCGCTTTTACGTCGTTTTCGCTAAGCGTTTTGCTCGGCTCCTTAAGTTCTTAGCGTGATGTTAAATAGCCTATAAACTTTCTTAAGAATTGGCCTATCAAATGCAAAAGAAGATTTTTTCAAATCCGATTGGTAGTTCCAGAAATTGAGAGTTGAAACAAATAAACTCTTCAGTTTTATTGTTAACTAGCTTTTGCCCGCGACTTCGTCCGCGTGAAGCAACTTTCTTACATATTTTTTTTCCGTAAGAACCATCCTCGTACTTTAAGGAATATTCTGAAAAAAGAATTAACGAAATCGGTTCAGCTGTTCTCGATATTTGCCCTTAGCAACACATTCAGCGATTCATTGTTATATTATAGAAGAAGATATAGATCACTGTTTAGAGCTCTACCTAGAACATTCGCAACGTTAGGTACTTGGAATAACTAATAATAGGTTTTACAGTTTTATTACTACCTACCATGTTGGTCGACTGCCTCGTTGGCCTAGCGGTCGCAAACGCTACTGCTGAGCATGAGGTCTTGGTTTCGATTCCCAGGTCAGGCATAGTGTTATTAGTTTTTTCTTTAGGGATTTCTCAGTAGCAGCCCAGAGCCGCCCCCTATTACATGGAACTTATTAAACATTGAATAATGTGGGTGAAGGTATTATAGGTATATTTCTGCCTTACCTTTTGGGGATTACAAGCGTGATTGTTGTACCATGTAATCATTCATTACCGCCCTCCAAATTTTAATGTCGTATAATTTTGTTTTTTTTTTTTAAACCAGGCAGTGTTGTTTATTTCCCATCAAGCCATCAACTGTTTTTCCCAAAACTTTTGGGCTTTCTTTTAGTCAACTCAAAAATTGTATCCCGTTTTACCCTTAAAAAGGAAAATCTGTTTTGTAATCAGTCACAATGATCGAGTTTAAATAAAATATTTTCTAGCGAACGAAATAAAATTATGTTAAAAGCGAAACAAAATAAAATAAATAACGGATGCTTTCAGAGCTTATAAAGTATCTGTGTCACAACAGTATTATGCAGTATAAATAAAAATATCAACGGGAAAAAGTACCTAAATTCAAGGAACAAAGTGATTTTTTATTTTATTTTTCCTTAAAATCTTTGAAAGTTACACTCTGTTAAAAAATGAATAGAATAGCATAATAACATTCTTAAAATCTTAACTCACTGATATAATATCGATATTTTGCCTTCCGCTTCAAAAACAAATTGCTCGAGCAATATTAGGTAAGAACCTACTTCTACTCTTCAAGATCGTAACAGATTTCAAGACTTTACTTATAAACCGCGTGTCACATTTTTCACGCGCCAATTATCGGCCGTTTCTCAATGGAGGACATTTATGAGTCCGATCAACAGGTCTTTACGACCGTTGTGAACCACCCTTATCCGCTTCATCGCTACTCCAATCGTACGAAGTCGACCTAATGATATAATTCTATTTCCCTGTTCGGTTTTATAGGAGAAAACATTTTATTTTATTAGTCACTTGATGTGTATATGATAAACCTCTTTGCAGCTTTTCCTATAGGCACTTGCTTAGGTTGCTGCCTGATTGTCGCGATGAATGATTGTCAGGGCAGGCAGTTCAAAAACAAGAAAGGGCATGAAACTAAAATTGTTGTGCCTACTTTTTTTTTAACCATTTCGTTAACAAAATACTCTGTGTTCTCGTCATGTCCTAACCCGGCTGATTTTTGCATAAAAACCTAGCCTACCACAACAAAAATTTCACAAAAATTACAAAATAAAAATAGCATATTTAGTATTCCAGTCTCTAACGATCTCCGCATACAGAATAAAGAGTCTTGTCAAGTCACTCTGCGGCGTATTTTGTATGAATCCCGGCCAAGGACGGAATATTTCACTACTTGCTCCGTGCTCCCGCAGGCCGACAGCCCTTAGCCGACACGCGGTGATAAATACAATTAGTATTCCGGCAATTAAACTTGTGGTTTGTGCCAGTTTCGTTGTTCTGCAAGTAATTTGGGCTAACCTATCTCCGATTTCGTGACACGGTACGGTTTAAAGTTAGAATAGAACGAGAAGAATGGGCAACAATACCTCTGTTGGTGTTTTTGCCCATTCTTCTCCATAGAAAACTAAATGAATATTTTGACTAACTAAACTAAAGGAAAAATGGTCGCTACAGTCATCGTAATATACATTTTAAGCCAAGGAACGACTTCTCTATGTACAATAATAGGATCCGTCATGACAAATTCCAACCATGCACGTAGCTAAATGAAAATCAAACTGCAACTGCCAGGAAACTGCGCACAATGGAATATCGCACTAGGAATGTCCTCAGTTAGCATATGGATTAAATCTTAACCGTATTACCTGTCTCCTACGTAGTCTCCTGTCAGGACTCGTGGCGGCCATCGTAATTGGAAGTGATGGAAATAGAACACACAATGACTGACTATGACTAAATGGAATTTGCAATTTGAAGAAAATTAAATCGTGAGCATTTTTCGTAATAAGTAGGTACCTACTGAGACCAACCACCCTCTAACATATTTGCGACTCTCACCTGATGGTAAGCGATACTGCAAACCACGCAAAAGTGCGTACTGAGAAACCTTTTCACTCGAGACTTCAAGATTCTCAATAATATCCAAGCCAAAAGAGACTCCAGTAAGATCCGCCGGTTAAAATGATGGAAAAATGAAGCCTTGTATTTAGGGTTACCACCCCTACTATATTAGTAGGCGAAACTACTCTAATTTTATTTCAATACAAAATGGCGAAATACCCACAATAGAGCCTAAGAGTATTAATCTCATAAAAGCTGAAGAATGAAGAGTGTAATAATAGTAATGACACATTTAAAAAAATCTATTAATATCCTCTCTCAAACAAGCAACAAAACATATCTACTATAATTTTTTTTTCGCCATCTACTATATTTTTACAGACAGTGCCTCAAAAATATTATAATTGATGTAAAAAATGTTGGCAACCCAACTTGTATTAAAGAAAACCTGATTACAACGTGACTCACTAGGTACTGTTTTCAAGTGCAAATAAACCATTAAAGAATTCTCATATACATTGCGTACGTGTTTTACCGTGACTATGCAAAAAAGCAAGAACAAAACTATATAACATACCGTTCGTGTAATAAGCTTTTTGCTCTCGTATCGTGAATATGCGACTGCTTCGCACAAAAAGTGGCTCCCGACGAAACCACGACTGAATAAACTAATCATGCATGACAAAGCGATGGACCTAAGGGCAAAGGTCATGACCAAAACGGATGTTATTGGTTATTCCGATTGCTGTTTTTCCAGAGGTATAAATATTGTATCAGTGTGGCTCAATCACGACTCAATGGACCGGCCATGCCATCATTTGCCAACGTAAACAAATCCGTGTTCAAAAAATGGACAGAAACATGTGTCAAGCAAATGAAATATTTTATGTTAAAGAAAAATAAATAAATGTTTTAAAGGCAACGATAACAAAAAATAAAATGTTTGGACATGAAATGTCGATAACAGTTAAGCCGAATTTACCGAAGCCAGAACCACATTTTGAAACTAGTAGCGCAAACGTAATTATTCATTGATAACTAAGTTCGCGCTGATAGTTTCACATTGTTAATATGTTTGTATTTACACGTGAAATTATGATGAGCTGTGGACCAAAATAACCACTACGTGAGGAACCTGACGCAGCCAAAAGGCGTCGCGGCAGACCCCGTAGAAGATGACTGGACAAGCTGGAGAAAACAAACGACCAGTGGTCCACTTTAGCCCAGGATCGAAAGAGTTAAAATTCATGGGGTTAGGCGTTTGCCCAGCAGTGGGATGATGCAGGCAAACAGTAACTAAGTTTGCGCAACTAGTTTTGTAATGTACATCTGGCTTTAAGACTCAATCAATTTAGATCTCGATGAACTCAACACAATAAGGTGGCGATGCATGTATTATTCATTTTTCGATGTGAGGAAAGAAAGAAAAAGTATTTATTGCAACTCGTACAGGAAGATCACAAAGTAAACTAAACATAGTCAAAACAAAAAACAAATTATATTAAAAAAAGTATCATAAAGAAAAATTAAACAGAAGGTCCTATACGAGGCCAAAAGGCTCCTATCTCAGCATGATGTTGCGACATTTAAAAAACCATAAATACCTATTACAGCGAGTGCCGCTGGAATGAAATTCCATTTTCGTAAGCATACTATAGTGACAGAATCTATGTACACTCGAATAATCGGTTGTGTCAAGTGTGCCAATTCATTGTCGAACATTGGTATATCAGACAAATGCCATGTTTATTAAGAACGTGTAAAGTGATGCATTCTCAACTACTTATACGAGTTTGTATATAGCTTGACACGTGAGTCGTAAACACGCGGTTTATAGCATTTTCATTTCATAAGCAGAGTAAATTGTTATGAGATCATTGTTATTAGCACTTAGAGATAGCTTTAAAGTGAAGATTATTTGATGCTGCTAGCTAAAGAACCAATGAAGCCGGTGCGAACGTGTTTCTCGACAAAGAACTCCGTGATGGGACAATGGAAAGAAAAACGAGTCGATCAAACGTAGACATGAAATATTTTATATCAAAGGAAAATAAATAAAATGTTTTAAAGGCAATGGTAGCAAAAACTAAAAGGTATTGGACATCAAATGTCGATAAAAGTTATAGCTCAATACATTTTCATTCAGCTGGACTAAATACAACATGGTTTCGATGCATATAATCATAGCTTCCATAGTTCTCTAGTACCGCTCGCTAGCACGGAACTCAATTTTCATAAGCGTCCTGCAGTGACAGTATCTACACTCGAATAACCGTTCGTGTTCGAGTGTTCCAAATTCATTGCCGAACATAGAGTAGATATATGAAATGGCGACAAATGCCATAATCTGACGGTGTTTATTATGAACGTGTAAAGTGATGCATTCTCAACTAAGTATACAAGCTTGTAGTTTGACACGTCAGTCATAAACACGCGTTTTATAGCGTCTTCATTTCATAAGCAGAGTTGCTATGAGATCATTGTTAGTACCACTTAAATGTAGACATAAAGCCAAGATTTTCCGATGCTGGTGTTTAGTCACCAGCATCGGAAAATCTTGGCTTTACAACGAACAACTTTAGTTAGCGAAAGAAGTTTCTTGACAAAGAGAAACAACATATGATTGAAGTTTCCTTTTTCCGCGAATTTCACAGCAGTACAGAGGCATTTGTTACAGTCGCCTGAAGGTGAAACTGGAGATTTACCTAATCTTACCTCTTTGAAAGATGTATAAGGAAGAACACATAAATATGTAAGAATGTAGGTAGGCATGAGTAAAAATATTTTTACAAACGGAATCAACGTGGTAATGCCGCCCGTCTCTTGGGTACCTACATTACCAGTCGACGGCGATGCGGATGAATTTTTTGACGCTATATTTTAGTTTGTGTATAGTTTTAGTTAAGTTAGCATTTATTTTTGTTATTTTTATTAATTAATTAGGTATTAGTTTTTATTTGCTTACTTATTATTTTAATTTACAGAAATATATTTTAGTATCAACGGAATATAGTGCAGCATAAAGTTCCAGTGCACAGTTTAGTAATGGCCCTTGTGAATAAGTGGGTTCTTCTCTGACCCACCGACAAACACAGCAATGTCAGGAATCTCAAACGCTCACTAAAACTAACAAAGTGGCATGAAACTAACGCTGTTAGCACACCACTGTCGCAGTTCGCAGTATTGTAGTGGTACGAACAGTACCTACGTTTGAAAAAATAGCTGGATTTGCGGAGCCAAGCGTTGGTTTGTAAACAGTTCTGGCAATGTTAGCAGAATTAGGAGACAAAATAAAAACTTTTATAGATATCTATTTGTTTATGTAATTGTATAGTTCGTTGTAATGTGCACAGAGTTAAAATTGAAACAACAAATTAGGAAAGACATTATACCTACATATTAACAATACTCCTCTGGCCTGCGAATACTGGCTTTATGTAATGTGATGTCATGAAAAAAGTAAATAGTTTTGTCGATATTCGTAGGTATACGTGAAGGATGTCATAATACCCTAGTACTAAGTGTAAGTATGTAATCCATTATCTACCGTCCATCTAAGACGGGGCCCCTAGACGATAAATTATATATGCACAATATCACGAATTGCGCAATGTTATTTTACCGTCAAGATTGCGCAGTGACTGACCAAATGTTTGAGCGAGTTTAATTTTTATTGCACCGTTTAGGATCAGTATTGAAGTGTCATGGAACGCAAGATAAGTCTTGCTCACCCGAAAACATTGGCGCTTATGAGCCGTCTATATAATTGATCGTTTGAGTGCATGGGGGTCATTCAATATTATTGCACAATGTTATTTTTTTATCCCAAAGGGTAACTACGACTTTTAATTGGACAGCAAAAACATCTAATTCTCGCTTTCCACCAGACGCGATCGAGGTCAAGACCTGGCCCATTTAGCAATGCATAAAAATAAATAACGTTAGAAAATCTATAGTTGATACGAAAATTATAATAAGTTTCAGTTGTAGGTAAATCGTCTAGAGTTCGATACCCACGCCGGTTCTTGACAGTCCCGTTCTCAGACTCATTGTCCTAGTTCTTCGCTTTCAGTATATAGACTTTATAACAACATAACAAAATTAGATAACTCATGCTACCAAGCTACGTATTTATAAAGATTACAAAGTTTAAGCACCTAAACCAACCACTGTTCCGATAGGTAGTTGTGAACAACAAAATGAACATCAATAACATTTAAATTGCCATTATTGTTGTTCAGTTTGACGAAACAACAATTTGCTTAAAGTTTCATTGTTCCTAAATTCAAATCTTTAAACTCTCTAGAGTATAATACCCACAGAGGTTGTTAAAAGTTCAGTTCAGATACAATATCCGACTTCTAAAACGCGTAGTCGAGCTTCCAATAGATGAACAATATAAACCTACGAGTACCTGCTATTTGTAATACCTACAAAGTTTAAACACCTAAAACTGTTCAGATACTTGTAAACATCAATAACACTTAATTTGCCATTATTATTGTTGAGTTTGAGGAAACAACAATTTGCATAAAGTTACATTGTTCCTTTATCAAAGTCTTTAAACTGTCTAGAGTCTGATTGATACCCAGGCAGGTTGTTAACAGATCAGATACAACATCCGACTTCAAAAACGCGTAGGAGAGCTTCCAATAGATAAACAGTATGAACCTCCATCTAAAACTGTTCAGATACTTGAAAACATTGACATCAACAGCATTTAATTTAACATTATTGTTGTTGAGTTTAAGAGGAGTTGAGTTAAGAGGGCTTGTGGGTAAGTAATAAGAGCCGGTTAGGTCGATTGATCAGGTAAAGCTACGCTGGCCGTGGTTGGTCCGTGGCTGGGTGACCATCTTTACATACCAAGACGCCTCCGTGCCTCGGAAAGCTCGTAAAGCTGTTGGCCCTGGCTGTCATTCGTGGATCTTTGGCCGTCGTTACGGGTCGTCAGAAGCCCGAAAGTCTGACAACCAGTCTTACCAAGGTGTATCGTATTACTCAGTAACTGCCAACTGGGTTGTGGAGGTCAGATAGGCAGTCGCCCCATGTATAGTACTGGTATTCAGCTGCATCCGGTTATACTGGAAGCCGACTCCAACATACTTGGGAAAGGGCTAGGCAGATGATGATATTGTTGTTGAGTTTGGTGAAACAACAATTTGCTTAAAGGTCATATATGTTGATCCTGAAGGTACAACAAAATCTTGTTATTTTTAACCCTCGGGCCGTTTGTCTACGCCTACCGCCAACGGGACGTCAACAAGAAACGAGATTATTACGACCAAAATGTTTATTTTCAACAGAAGTAACGTTTCTCGTCTTAATAATATTTTTGTCAAAGTTACTTGTATAACTAGGTTAACAGAACTTAAGTTCAAATGACCTGCTGAATTAATTTTTTCGCGTGGGTTTGACTTCACAAATCACAATGGCCTGTTGACATCTTGACTGAATGCTAAATGGACTGACGAGCGGCAGGTACCTATTGAGTTTGAACTTTTGCGTTGTTGACATGAACCCACTCCAAACCTTAGTTAGCTTAGTTAGAAGGGTGAAAAATAGAGCTTTAGCAAGAGATTGCCACACATGTATTGTTTTTTCAGGTCTGAGTGACATAGTGAACGTTCTACAGTGCTGAATCTTTACTGAAATGCGAAGTGCTATATACAGGCTGGTAGGGATGCGCAAACTGAAACCATGAATCGTTTTCGTTGTTTATCAAAAAAATAATCTGGTGTTACATAGAAAAGTGCTATACCTACGCGGTCAAAATGTACGGATCAGAAAAAAAAATTGCAAATATTTCAACGCATTGTGCATCATAATCATGTACTAAATCCATGGTAACAGGTTGGGCATCGATGTGCCTGCCACCCTACGACAATAAATGAAAATACTGGCAATACGGGTATTTTGGATCTATGAAATAAATCCTAGCAGTTTTTTCGTATTGTCGACTCCACCTTGTATCGGATACTGTAACAACTTGACAAATCTTTACTTATTTATAGAATTTTAGATATTGTTTTGAAATCTGAAAACTACAGCATTGTTCCTTAGAAGCTAATTTAATTTAACAAATATCCAGTCATGCCTAACGAACTAGGCCCATTCATATGTTCAATTACCTAACATTAAAACAATATAGATAACTGTTCTAAACTCATCACTGTCATAAACAACAACGACGAACATTGGCAAAAGAAAATCAGTCTTGAAACAAAACTTAATTGAATAGAAGCTTAGTGGTTTTCTATTGAAAATTGAATGAAGGAAGAACACGTGGACTAACAAACTAGGTTATGTAACCAGAGAAAACGTTTCATGAAACCAACACCCCGAGTTGGAATATTAGGACCTATGTAACGTAATCGTTATTTGTTTTTCGGTAACCACTTTTAGGCTACGTACGCACTGACAGGTGGCTTGCTTAACGCCTAGAGCCTAGCGAGTCACCTTGCGAGTAGTGAAGTGAATCGAACGCTCTAGTATTTTCACAAGCGGCAGCACTGCGCGTTTGAAGCCTTCGCTAGTCGCCTAACGTGTACTGAAGGACTATGTAACAGTGCCCCGCAGTTTCACCCGCATAAGTATCGACCCCGCGAGAATATCGGGACGTATCCTATGTGTTATTCTGATGTGTCAGCTCTATTATTGTAAAGTTTAATCCAAATCCGTGCAGTAGTTTTTGCGTGAAAGAGTAACAAACATCCATCCATCCTCAGAAACTTTCACGTTTATAAGATTACTAACTGCGCCACCCGGTTTCACCCGCATAAATTTCGATCCCGTAGGAATATCGGGATAAAAAGTAACCTATGTTTTATTCCCGGTTATAAACTAACTGCATACAAAATTTCATCGAAATTGGTCCAGCCGTTTGAGCGTGAAGAAGTAACAAACATACAAACACACACACACTCACAAACTTTCGCCTTTATAATAATATATAGTGATTAGTAGGATAAGTAGGATGTTGTCATTAGGCTCAAGGCGCTAAGCAAGCCACCTGGCCTGGCTATGTGACCTTAATAAAACTTGATACTATAATAACCTACGAACTATTGTTACAAAAGTTTTTCTGCTAACATTTTTATTCAAATAGATGTAAAGTGAAAGTCATCATGATCATTATTTGATTGTTGTTTGTTAGTTTCAGTTGTTTTGTTAGTTATTGTTGTGTATTATTTATTATTATTATAACTTTCTTATTGTAAATACATATGTCTGTTTCACTGTAATTTTATTGTGTTGAAATTTTACTTAGATCTGGGTCTGTAATGTTGTGCATGTTTTTTACCAAATAAATAAGCGAATAATAAACATTTTCGTGCATAAAATACCTGGGCCATCTGGTTACTGATGACCTGAAAGTCATTGTCAGTTAGTCCAAATATGTTGGCCCGCAGATTATCTCGATGTACAGACGCAATTAAAATAATCCTTTGTAACTACTGCGCAGCACTGTACTCGGGAGCCCTGTAGTTCATATATCCAAAAGACTGGCAATGCTCTGCGTATCCAGTATACATAATAACGCATTAAGGGTATTGTTGCGATTGCCGCGTCTGTAGAGTCCATTAGTTTGCAGATGCGCGCACTGACAGCTTTGATGCACTGTGGCGTAAGAAATGCCTCGCTACTCTCCAGGCTGCGTGGCCATCCCAACACTATACTGCAACCGATAGCCGTCAGGGAAGACAGCCCGCTAGTGTGGGCGCTCACAAATAGGACCCGATTTTAGTTATCAATTAATAATATAGGCTAAGCTATTTTGTTATTAACACTGTAGACCGCATTGTAGTCTGAATAAATAAATATTAATAATAATAAAGATGACTTAATACTTAATAGCCAAGAGCCTCGACCAACACCTGAGGAGGCTCTCGTTGGGCAGCTGAGTCAAGGGCCTGATTCAGAAACCAGTACTTCTGAGTTGTGAACACGGCCCGCATTGTTAGGAGGTTTCTCTCCCTGGAGCCCTGACCGCCGCCGCGCCGGTTGCTTGGACCTTGTTCCCTATACCGGTGGGCTACAATTTGTTTATGTTTTTATATTTATTATATTCTAATAATTAAAATTAAGGCTTTCAAGACCTATTTTCAAGTTAATTCCTAAAAGCCTTCGCTTTGAGTACTGAATTTGAATTTCAATATAAATCTGTTTAGAAATTCAAACAGAACATCGGTAGGTAGTTATCTACTTATATTTTCGTTTACATTTTAAGTAAGTAGTGCTGAAGTATAACGGTTGTAAAAAGACGGAGATATTGAAGGGCAAAATTCCAACTTTTACTGATTTTTTTTTACGAAAACCAGTTGCATGCCTATAAGAAATGCAATGTTTTGCGCGAGTTACATTGCGTACTTCCGCAAACAGCAAATTTTCACACCAAAAATAAAAGTCTTTTCTTCTCTCTTCGTCTTTTTACAACCTGTATTCGTATTAAATTATCTGCTATCACAAAGTCAATTAAACAAAAATACTACATTAACATCTATCGAAAGATCTCAAAGCTCTTTAAATGTCATGTTAATATCACCGGTGAAGAGCCAAGATTGTTTGAGAAAGTGGGTTGAATCGATAAGAAACTCACTATCTATTCCCTAGCAGACTCTGTTATCAACTACGGACTCAGCAGCTATGGGAGAACTTATCATACATACCTGACCGATATTAATTAAAATTTACAACTAAGAATATTAAAAGTAATTACGCCAAAACATCTAAACAAGAAATTAAAAAACAGTGACGACGACCTCTTTAGATATTGTAATTTTATTTTATTTTATTTGTTAGGGACACAAACAGTTACATGCCAGGCTTAACTGGCATGTAACTGTTTGTTGTCCCTAACACATGTTATGAATGTGTTCAATAAAGTTGAATTTTGTACTCTAGCGGAAGTCAATAGACCTGAATTGCTAACTGAAAAAACAAGACCTGACTTTCGGAGAACGATACCTACCATATAAAAATAAACACATCTTACTAAAACTTAATAATGTGTACGGGATGAGGGTTGCAGAATATTTAGTACCCTTTCATCTTAATAAACTTCCAGAAGACTTGCAAACGTTACACAAAACGAGTTCGAAAAGTTATAAGTACAAATCAAAGCTACCATCAATTTAGTTCAGTTAGTAACACGTTAGTTAGGTATCAGAAACCTTACTTAGCTGTATGTTTCACAAGCATTTATACTGGCATAGTGTATGTGAACGATACAGGCAAATAACAAAAATATATAATTTTTCAAATTGATGTAGAAATAAATTTAGTTTATTAAATAGATAGTTTTCATGAGAAATATATTCTCTAGATTAATGCCAAAAAAATTACAGCTTTCCAAAAGAACGGATTCGTTTTATTCTTCTAAAAATGCTAATCAACTAATTGTATTGTCCTACTCAGTCAGCAAATAATTGGACATTCATCTCGTGACTCTATTTGCCCGCGTTTTCTTAAATACTTACACAATGAAAACTAAACAATGTTTCAGTCTTGGAATTAAAGAAAACTCTTTCAGAGATTAATATTATTTCACGATTTATTTTTTCACGACTCTAATCTCAAGGTCAAAGACTACAATATTATTCTCAACGCCTACAACATATCCTTTACGTACCGAACCCGTTTCACGCTAGTTGGACGTTAACAAAGTAAAAAGCTTTAGATAAACCGGTTTCGGAAATAAAATAGGGTAGGATTAGAGCACATGTTTGTGTCTGGTGCATGTACCTATCGCCTAAAGGGGAAGTGGGCAAGTGGAAAATCGGGTATACAGCGCAGACAAAGCTTTTGATCTCCGGAAAATTGGGAGATATAAACTTTGGTAAATACTAAAGTACTGCTTACGAGTGCCTTGTCATTTCAGGATTTAAAAAAAAGATTTTACCAGAAAATCTCATAGATATGGAGAATATTATCTCCTGTTTTGATTCTGCAGTAGTTTCAGTATTAACAAATCACATAGCCGTCTACTACGCATTCTGTACATCAAACTAAGTAACATTGCATCAAAATAATAGCTAGGAAATGACGTTAGTGGCGATAGTGCGCTATTTAACACACGCAAGACATTATACTTATGGGTGCTTGCAGGGGTCGTGGGGGTATTTAAAGTGGTGTTATACCATTTAAAAAATTTTTTCTAAAAAAACGTCAGTAAAAGTTGGAATTTTGACCTTCAATATCTCCGTAACCAGAAGGTTCACATTGCAGTTATGGTCCAGAACAAAAAAACTGACTCTCGGCTTCGTTAAGTGTCTTGTTACACCCGTTATTTGCTTCGATGCTACCTAAATAGCAGATTTCTGCTCAACATGTAACATAACCATAACGAAATAAAGTATTATATTTTAAAGTGGTATAATTATTTTTTATCCTATCCCTTTACCTAAACAAAGTCCAAGCATTGTTTCCTTTATATAAAAAAGTGTATATCGTTATCTTTAAGAGCACTCTGTTTGTTTAATTACAGGGCCAAATGGAGGGTTTTATAACAAAGTTGATATTATATTAATTCACTAGCTTATTAATAATTAATATAAATTACTTATATATTACTTAGTACACTAGAAATTTCTTGCTCCCCGACCTAACCCGTCGCATCGCATCGCCTGCCCGTGCTATTATACGTTTATACTTCGTTTTCGCGTTCTTTCTTCCACGGCTCCTTAGAGTTAAACAGCCTATGGCCTTCAAGAATTCGGCTATCAAATGCAAAAATAAGTTTAATTACCGCGTTCCCATGGCCATCTTCCAGCTCCATCATCACACCCTGGTTACCATCTAGCACCAAAGTATTCGTCAAGACGGATCAAACTAGTCCAAACTCGATGGAGTTGTGTCGTTTAACTATCGAGTTCCTATGGCCACCTTCCGGTTCCATCATCAGATCAGCTCCATGCCATAATAATTTTGCATCGTCATCCGATTTACACATGCATGCAAAATTTCAGCTCAATCGGTAACAGAGAAGTGAATCAAATTTAACTTGCAAGATTTGATTACAGACAAACATCGGGACAAGTGAAACTAAATAAAAGCTTGTAAAAATTAAACCTACTTTTTGGACGAATCCTTTTTTTCTAGAAGATACGAGTATCAGCCCAAGATAACGTACAGACAATATTAATATTTTATTGTTGTAACTAGCTTCTGCCCGCGGCTTCGCCTGCGTGGATGTCAGATATTATCCCATGGGAACGTACGCCCTTCCGTTTCGGAGATTAGCCGGAACAAACAGGCAGATAGACGAAAATGTTTTTTTTTTGTATGTACTGTTTTTAATTTCATATGCATTTAGTAAAAAGCGTTTATATTGATATTACAAACAAGCACACTATATGTATATATAGATAGATTGAAACCATTTAAAAACGAGGTCGATTACGTCAACAAAGATGGCCGTCCCTAAAACTAAAATTGAATTTCGTCGCTTGTCAATTTAGATTTAATCATTAACCACACTTAAACTATAAATAAACCTAAACAACAAGCACTTCACATAATGCCTGACATGACATTGGCAATAAACCTATAAACTGTCGATACGGCTCGTAAAACACGAGTTGCCGATCAGGCATGTGACGTCATACAGACATAATATGTCACGATTGTATGCACGACGCGAAAGGGGTGATAAACATTTTCTTTCTACGCCCTATTGACGTATGTAAGAGATTATATTGAATGTTTTATGATATAGTGTTACCATAATGGGTCCATATTGTCTTGAGTTATATAAAAGGTTCAAGGTTCTGTGATTTTTATCCACTAGTAATCACTAGTTGCTTCCATTTTCTTTTCGTTTTTCCCAGCCGCCTGTTGCTTGGGTAAGATTAATGTTTCCAGCAATTTGCTTAATTATTCTTTTCATTTAAGAAACGCGCCATCGTCTGCTTTTTTTCGGCATTAGGTTTGTGTATCTTATGCGAGCATTTTGTTATTCCCACTAATTTCCAATTCAAATCAACATAAAATCCTAACGCGTTAGGTTTTCGACAAACAAATAATGTTCTGACAAAAATATTTTCATCCTAAATTTAACAAACATGTTTTCGATTTTCCAATCAAACAAGTGAAAGTTAAATTTGATGACGGAACAAATGTCGTCACGAGTTTCAATGTAAACGCAAAACCATTTATTTTACGGTGTTACGGTTTCTCAGAACCCATAGCGTAATGAACTAGTAAACAACATGTTTCGGTACATTTTAACAGAGTTTCGTAATTAATTCGAACAATGCGATGCACGTAATATTAAGATAATGAAGTAACAATTACATGCTACATTTGAATATGGAAAATTAAGTTTAAGAAGAAGATCGGAAAGTCATATCATGAAAACCTTAAGACCGACCGAGATGTAATCTCTGTGGACGCCATCAGTCCCATCTAGGAGATGTATTATATAGTAGGGTCATAGTTAAAAACTTGTTTCCTTCCTAAGTTACTTACTTAGTAAGATATGTAGATAATTCAAGTAACCCAGTTCCTTTACGTCCTGCTTCGAACATAGAATCGAACGTTCAGGACTACAGATAAGTAGGAATTTTATTTGAAATTGAAAACTTCTCTACTAAGATTAAATTATTGGGTTATTCACGAACTTGACACGACAGACTAGACACACGTGTGTCCTGTTGGTGAAAACCAAAATCAGTATTTTTATTATTTCGTCATCTGGACACGCCAAGATTTACGCGTAACCACATAGTGTTTTCACCAACTGGACACATCCAGTTTTTTTTTTTAAAAAGGGTACAGTCAGGTTTATAATCGCCTAGTTCAATGAACGAGGAGATTTCATGAAAAAGATGCCTCAATTTTTTGCTTGAAAAACCTTTTTTTTAAACAAATTTTGAAATAAAAACCTTTTTTTGCAAAAAAAAACTGGGTGTGTACGGTTGGCGAAAACATAAAAGTGATTTAATTTAAGTTTCACTCAAACTCAAACTCAAAGTATTTATTTCAATTAAACCAATTACAGGTACCTACTTTTGAATTGTCAAGGGGTCGGTCAGTCAGAAAAATGTAGCTAGTTGCCCATTCCAAAGCGTAGTAGGTACCTATGGAGAAGAACGGGCAAGAAACTCCATGGAAAATTTTTACGCGTTTCCACTTGGCTAGCTTAGCTTGACTAATTTTGAGTTTAACCAACTAGACTCACGTGTGTCCAGTCTCTCGTGTCGAGTTGGTGTATAACCCAAATTATTGGGATTCAAAGAGTTTTATACGCGAAAAACTGTCTCAGGCCGGGACGACTCTTTACGACGAGCCGGTACACCCGTACACCACAAGCGGTACAAATTTGAAGCTCGTCACGGAGTAAAAAACCTCACTCCTGCTTTTCTTAAGGCAACAAGATTGCAATTTAATGGTTAAATCAAAATCAAAAGAAGCACCATGTGTTAACCAGCTTGGGATAATCTTTACTTCGGCGAGAGAACAAGTGTAAAGCCGATTACACTTCTAAAAACCTACGCGTTTAAATGCTTCCTTTATACTGAAACCACAAATCTTCAGAAAGGTTTCACGAACACTCAAACCGAGAGAAATTCCACCAGACGAAATGTGCCACCTACGTACACATTCGTAAATAGATTCCATTAAATAAAACACAAGAAAAAGCGTGTATAAACTTCGAAAGTGAGTTTATATGAAGTTCTTAGATACGTAAGTGACATAATGCACGTGATGTGAATACGTACAAGATAGTGTTCTATAAAATTAAGTTTCAAGTACCGTCACCAAAGCAGATAAGTAGCCAGAGACGTCGGATAAAGTTTAGTAAGAAACCAATATATGTATATTTTTGAATAAAATTAAATTAAATGATTAGAAAACAAACAGTTCATTTATCAAACTAAATTTCATTTGAAATCATTCATGGGTTTCTTAGTAAACTTTAACTATATCCGACGACCCTGATTATCTCTTTTGGCGACTGCACTCTAAAATGAATTATAACTTTAAATATAACTATACAGTTTGGAGTATCGTAAGGAATATTTAATGACTGCAGTAAGGATTCAGTTTATAAGTTCATGCATTAGTTTCAGTTGTTTTAAGTTTAAGTTAAATATAGCAGCACAGATGTGCTTAAGTACCTATCTAGCACACTATAATGTGGATGATAGTTATATTAATTGGTAGTTTAATCTGCTAGAAACCATGCGCCAGACCGTCTGAAATCAGATTAACGAAATGTTAGACTGTTCTTGAGTCTAAGATGTGTTTTTAGACTTTAAAGTATAGTAGTACTATTATGTAAAAATCTCACCGTGAAAACTTAGGTGAAGTGATCTGTCACATTAGGTGGAATGACAGGTCACTTCACCTAAGTTTCCACGGTGATATCATTACAGAATAGACCGGTTGATCCTTTTTCAGGCCTTTTATTGTATATAAGTAAGGATCCATCAATGTATTATATATACTTTCTAGATTGCAGCGCGATCTAGAGAAAAAAATAATAATTATGTACATACCTAATTTGCACCGAGTGGCCGTGTCTGGCCATACCGCTGTGAAACCTGCAATGGTTTGTGTGGTATGTTTAATTGTTCAACAATGATTTGTAATTTTTTTTTATTAATAAACAATAAAAAAATATAAAAAAATTAACATTCTGTACAACATGTTTTATTGAAACTAAACGTAAATATGGCACATTCACATATGTGTATATTTACCTAATCGAAAACCACACTTGAAATTCTAAGCAGAATTTAGAACCAAGCAAAACGTGAAACGCCCAATCACTTTCCATCTGAATCAACCCTTAGTTGTTTTGTCCGAGCATCTGTTTCGCAAGCAATTTGTAAGCGCTAAGTGACATTTATTGCAAAACTTATTTAATTCTTGTTCAGCCGAGTTCGGTGTATAATTCAATAGACAACTCATCAAAGCTGACCTTTTATGACTGGCAGGTTAACGATCTTATCCATTTATGTTGCCAGTAACCAAAAACTGAACGCAACAAAATTTTGAACAAAGAACACCAGCGTAGGTGTTTCGTAGAAGTATTTTGACAGAATACCTGGAAATCCTTTTGCCCTTCCGAAAATTTGTTCGAATAGTAATTGTGTTTAGTAATGCTACTAAAACCCCTAATACTGGCTAATGGTATATTTTTCACCGGAAAAAACACCATAATCTGGTTACTGAAACGTGCCCTGTGACTAACCAAATAAGTTTATCTCAGGGTTCTCGCAAACGTCGAAATAAATTACTGTCTGCTAAGTAGCGTATATTATTTGTTGCTGAGTTGGTAACAAAATTAAAATACTTCTGTTATTTTTTGGGGAACGTGTTAAAACTGAAAGCCTGTTTTCCATGAAAGGTATATACGCTTTCGCTATTTACAGATCATTTCCGCATAATCAATTGCTGTTTTAGGAATCGTTCCTTTTCGCTGCGGTTCGGAATTCCAAGCGCATAAGTACTCATTTGGATATAAATCAGTGGTTCAGATATCAGAATATTAAATTCGCACAAAATAAATCATTTGGCTCATGATTTATTATCAGAAAATAAATCATACATTATAGCCTTTACGTAAACATTACACATTTAACACTCCATCAATTAGGTATGTTAAATTAAAATATGTATCAGTATTCATTAGACTAGAGCCATTATCGGCCATTGTGTGCACGTTCATTAGCAGACTGGCCATATCCGTGCATAATAGCCACGGGCGCATGTCCACCTGATTCAGGCTAGATACTCGTTTAACGAGTGGTTTAAACTGGCTTATCTGTCGACGGCACGCTATCTCTACACGTGACCTAACAGTACGCTCGATATATTGAATTTGTATTGTGTAACCAATGAGATTAAAAGCCTTTGAACTAAAAATGTATTGGGATTTTTCTATCTAGTGTAGGAACTCAACCTCAACTCAGAAATGAAACAGCGATTATAGATATTCTTCTATATAATTTTCAAAACAAAATATTAATGCTCTCTTCGACCGTTCTAATCTCAATTGCCTCCAAAATGTGCAAATGTCAAAAACTGTCACACTTTCAAATAATGGTGGCAAAGGTCTAAACTTTTAACAGCCTAATATTAATTAAATTAGTCGATCACTACTTTTGTGACGGGTATCTGTCAATGTACCCAGATGAAAAATACGAGACTGTTTACGTGCCTATGACAGTTGACAGATACTTGTCACTGGTACAAATAATAACAATTGGATTTAACCTAAATCGTGAATATAATACAGTCTTACACAAACATTATAATAACTATATATAGGAAGCCTTACAGCTCGGCCATCCTTTATTTAGTAAGTGAGTCCCCTCACTTCAAGGAAATAAATATTCGAAAGAAACTTTAGTACGTATACAATAATAAATCTAAGTCTAAATTAATTTAGTTACATAACTATTACATCATACTTTCTAATACAATCATATATGACATGTTATCAGTTCTTTTTTTTACCTAAAACTCTCATCTTGCATGATCCACTATGATATACAATCATCTGTGCGATATCTGTACTCGATATCATTCGTTTCTGCACTAATTGCTCATAGTCTATGCTCAGAATAAAGCTATTCTTGCACGGTCTGCTACGGTCTACAATCATCTGTACGATACCAATTAGTTGATACCATTCGTTTCTGTACTGATTGTTCATAGCCTGTGCTCACATTACTATTTCAATCTATGATCATAATATGTGCGGAACTATGTCACAGTTCCATTCATTATCTGCACGAATCATTCCAAGTCTCAATGTCAATCAATTCCATATCGACAATCAAATAGTTACTACAATGAACAATTATACAAATATGGTCAATCATCTCAACAATTCATACATTATGTAGCATCCTTACATTGTAATAACAGTAGTAACGTAATAAGTAATTAAACAATATTTCAAAATTCATTCATTCATTTTAAAATTACTGCGTAGATTAATCTCATTATTCATTATCAGTTTCACTGTCATCATTATCATTTTCGTTGCCATCGTCACTGGAATAATCATTAAAATTAAGCCAAGGGTGAATTTTATCAATTGCTATTATATTTTCGTATCGTTTGTTTCCTTTTCTAGTTAGTGGGGTGTCCTCTACTAAGAACCTGTCGTTGGGGAAAACTTTTACAATTCGGTACGGTCCCTGAAGTTTTGGTATAAGCTTTTTAGATTTACCTAAATGCTCTTTATCAATGACTGTCCTCTCAATTCTAACAAGATCTCCTACATTGTATGTTTTTGGTTTCTTTTTGTTCTTGTCAAACCTGGCCTTCGCCTTTTCCTGATCCTTATCGATTTTCTCTTTAGCATCCGACCTCAGTTGCATTAGGTCGTCGCCACTAACTAATTGAGTTGTTTCAGAAATCGCGTCTCCCAATATATTTTCCGATGTCGAAATTAATTTGAACCCGAATAATAATTCTGATGGGCTCTTGCCTGTCGCTTTACTCACAGTCGTATTCATACCTAGTTGAATATCTCCTACATAATCATCCCATGTATTTTCATTGTTGCCATGACATTTGGTGCTCAACGCATCAGATATAGTTCGATTGAACCTCTCGACCTGCCCATTCGCTCTAGGAGTAGCTACCGCGTTCAATATGTGTTTTATGTTCAATTTTTCTATAAACTCTTTGAACTTCCCACTAGTAAAACACGTACCTCGGTCTGTAATTAGCCTTGACGGAGCACCAAAGTAACTGAAGTACTCATGAAATATTTTGATTGCAGTTGAAGTTTTCGTATCCTTCACGGCACGTATATTAACAAATTTAGTGAATGCATCAACAATAACTAAAATATACATATTGCCCCTCCTAGAACGAACAAACGGGCCGAGATGATCCGCATGCAATGTATGGAATGGGATTTCTATCTTTGGGATAGGGTGTAATAATCCTTCCTTTTGGCCTGATGGTGCTTTATGGTGTGCACATTGTAAGCATGACGATACATATTTTCTTGTGAATCGTCGCATCTTCGGAAACCAAAATGTTGCTTTTAACCTACTCAATGTTTTATCAAAGCCAAAATGCCCTACATGGTCGTGGTTCATGCGCAAAACTTGCCACCTAACACCCCTCGGTACCACCCAACGAATTCCATCATCTAAGATACGGTATACGTAGTCACCTTTCAGCTGATAATTCTTTCGTACATCGGCAACGAATTTCGTTTCATCGTCGAGAAGAATTTCTCGAATTCGCTTTATCTCTTCGTCGTTACTCTGTACGGTCGCAATCCAATCGGTTGTCTCTGTTTGCAATACGTCAATTACATGTGTATTAGTATCGTCAGTGTGTTCAGTCACCGGAGCACGACTCAAGGCATCCACATGAGCCATACGTGATCCTGGCCTATATTCGATGGTACAGTCGTACTCCTGTAGCTGCACCCACCACCGCGCGATCCTGGGTATAAGGTCACGCTTCGTCAAAGTCGTTCTTAACGCATTACAGTCAGTTACTATTTTAAATTGCAATCCCAGCAAATAAACACGGAACCGACTTAAAGAAGCAACGACAGCTAACGTCTCGAGATCAAAAGAGTGGAGCTTTTGCTCATCTACTGAATTTTTCCTACTGTAGTAAGCTACAGTCCTTAACTGACCGTCACTACCTCGCTGCATAAGAATGCCTGCGATGCCTATCTTTGATGCATCGGTATGTAACTCAGTCTCTAATCGTGCATCAAACAAGGCTATTATGGGTCGTTCTACTAGTTTCGCTTTGAGCGTGTTAAAAGCAGATATACATTCTGCGGTCCATTTCCACTCAAATTTGGATTTTAAAAGATTCGTTAATGGGCATGCTATAATTGCAAAGTTTTTCACGAATCTACGAAAAAAACTGGCAAGTCCTATAAAACGTCTTACATCATGTATGTTTTTGGGTACAGGAAAATTGGAAATTGCAATTGTTTTACGTGATCCGGGGCGTATGCCATCTCCAGATACGCAAAACCCTAGAAAATCTATCTCCTTTTGGAAAAAATGGCACTTCTTTAATTTGAGAGTTAGACCTGCATTGGCCAAATGCTGGAGAACTTCCTCTAAACGTGTTAAACCATCATTAAATGTACTAGCGGGAATCAGGATGTCGTCCATGTAAATAACAACGTATTTCAAGTCACAGAGAACTTTATTCATTACCCTTTGGAAAATTGAAGGAGCATTCGCTAACCCAAAAGGCATTCTTTTATACTGATACTGACCGTCGGGTGTTACAAAAGCCGTGAGCTCTTGTGAACCCTCTGATACAGGAATCTGATAATATCCAGATGCAAGGTCAAGACTGATGAAAAGAGAATTGCCTGACAACCTATCTAATTGGTCGTCGATCAGTGGTAAAGGATAGTGCTCTTTACGAGTCTTGTTATTAAGGGCTCTGTAATCGACGCAGAGCCGCTTCTCACCCGTTTTCTTCTTCACAAGAAGGATAGGACTCGCATAGGGTGAGTTAGACTCACAGACGATATCGGCGTCGATCATTTCCTTTACCATTGTTCGAACCAATTCACGTTCCGGATATGAGAGTCTATAAGGTCGGTAAACCACCGGCTTCGCGTCGCTCAATTCTATCTCCATCTGGATTACGTTAGTATACCCTAAATCAGCTAAACAAGAAGAAAAACAAACCTCGTACCTCTTTAGTAGAGATTTCAATCTAAATATCTCATCATCAGATAAATGACTGCCATAATTCAGATCGGAACTCGTGTCATGGTTGTTAAAATCTAGCATGTTGATTTCAAAACCTTTTTCAGATCTGTAAACTCGACTAACCAATGCATCTTTATTTAGTAAAAGTAAATGGTCGCTAAAATTTTGAACTAGAAGTGTCCCAAAACTATTTTCAAGGTAGTATTCACCTGGCAATAAGTAAAATTCCTTACCAGGCTGACCTCTTAATGAACCCCTGACATATACAGACCCAGAGTAGCTTCTATCGGAAAAAACAGGAATCATAGTCATTTGTTTTGGTTGAATTTCAACATCCGCCTTAACAAATAAGCGCAATTTGTTAATCTCTTCCTTGCCAAAGATCAAGGAATTTGTGGTTTTTGTAATAATGATTCCGGGTTTTTCTGTAAAACTGTGACCAACTAACACAGAATATTTAATTACGCCGTCTTCAACTATGTATACGTCAACCATCTCTTCAATATTATTAATATCTATTTTTACACGCGCCATTCCTATTGGTACAACAATATTATTACCTAATCCTCTCATAACAGGTAACTCGCCTACTGACCAACTAATTCCTAATGATTTTGCTACGCTAAATTGTATCAATGTGCACTGACTGCCTAAATCTACATATCCTTTAACCAGAATACCGTTAACCTTTAGCAAGATCATATATTTCTCATTACTAGTATCATCAACATCGATTTTCATTACTTTTTTTTCTGTACTAGAAGTATCTTTGCTCTTTTCGTTGGAGAGTTGCGGGCAATCGATCGTTACATGGCCAAGCCTTTTACAAATGTTACATCTCAGCAGCTTTTGTGTACACTTATTACTAAAATGACCTACTTCTTTACAGTTAAAACAAGTTACAGATGCACTAGATTGTGGCCTAGATAGCTTTGAATAATTCCCAATGTACTGCTTAGTATTAGAATTAGTATTACTAGAAGGTAAGGTCTTTTTATCTTGGCTAATCTTAGACTTGTCAAACTCATGACTTTGTTTGATAGACTGAAAGTAATTAAGAACCTCTTCAGGCTCTTGACACTTGGCTGCTTTAGCTCCAAGTCTCAAGGAACGATCCTCAATGCCATAGAGCAAGCAATCAACGGCACGCTTCCCGAAAATCTCGCAGCGATTCAACAGATTTAATTTTTCATAATAATACAATTCTAACGATTCATTGTATTTCACGCGTGTATTTAACATTCCGGTAAGTAATTCTGCATAATCGTCACTACTAGGAAAAGAATCAATTAATTTAATTTTCCACTCAGGCCACGAAAATGACATTGAAGGCAAGGCCTGGTACCATGTACGAGCAACACCCGCAAGTCTGGGCAGTGCGTAGTGTATGACCTGATCATCACCCCAACGGTACAGCTTTGCACATTCGTCGACCTTATTAAGCCACATGTGGACCGTCTGGCCCTTGACCATGGGGTCAAATTCAGGAATAACGTTACCTAACATCGGAAATTTATTGCCTTCTGGCTTCGCATTCGACAAAGATTTAATTAACTCATTCAAAAATAACTGAGTCTCACTGTTAGCAAACATAGATTTGTTTACCTGAATATTTCCGCGTGGTTCATCACTTACTGCGGTGTTTGGTGAGCTACTTCGGTCAGACGGCCGCCGACGGCGGCCGGTATGCCACTGCTCACTCCGCATCCTCGTCAGGTTTCGGCGCGATCGGTGCTCATCCTCGCAGCTACGTTTCCGACTTCGGCGACGCCGCCCATGAGTCCGTGTTCGAGGTCGACTTCTCTCGTCCTGGTCAGTGTCACTCCGCTTCCTCGTCAGGCTTCGGCGCGAGAGATGTTCATCATCGCGGCTACGTTTTTGAGTTCTTCGACGCCGCCCATCAGTCCGTGTTCGAGGTCGACTCCTCTCGTCCCGGTCACTAGAATCGCTAGGCGTACTTGTATGCCGCCTGCGACGTTTCTTCTTACTCTGGTAATTCTCGCTGGCTTCATTATCGCGACAACGCTTAGGTTCAATGCTCGCAGCGGCTGGAGTAAAACGGGACCGGCTCCTATGCGATTGGTTACTGTTACGGTCCATAATAACTGATATGTTTCAAAACTTGTGGGTGTGTTGTATTTTATCCCACTTCTGAGTTGTAGGAACTCAACCTCAACTCAGAAATGAAACAGCGATTATAGATATTCTTCTATATAATTTTCAAAACAAAATATTAATGCTCTCTTCGACCGTTCTAATCTCAATTGCCTCCAAAATGTGCAAATGTCAAAAACTGTCACACTTTCAAATAATGGTGGCAAAGGTCTAAACTTTTAACAGCCTAATATTAATTAAATTAGTCGATCACTACTTTTGTGACGGGTATCTGTCAATGTACCCAGATGAAAAATACGAGACTGTTTACGTGCCTATGACAGTTGACAGATACTTGTCACTGGTACAAATAATAACAATTGGATTTAACCTAAATCGTGAATATAATACAGTCTTACACAAACATTATAATAACTATATATAGGAAGCCTTACACTAGGTTTTATAAAGAGCTTTCGTTTCATTACTTTTCATTTCACGTAAGGAAATCGGCTTAAATTCAATACTTAAGTGAACAGCATACAAATAGGGTCTTTAGTTAAGTTTTGTTGCGTCATTTTCCTTTTAGTGAGAAATCAGATTCAGTATTATCCGCTCATGTGTTGGCAGTACCTAGACAGTTTTTAACTTTTTTAAATTGGACATATTATGCGTTTACCTAAGCATGGTCTGGAAAAGCTTATGATACTGGGCCGGGTCGAAGGAAAAGGCGCTCAAGGCAGAGCACCGGCAAGATGGTCACACGCCATGAAGAAGGCAGTTGGAGGTAGCATCTACCGAGAGGTCCACACTGCAGAAGACCGCATAACTTGGAGACGCGTCGTATGTGTTTGCGATCCTCAGCGTTGAGGGAACGACGAAGAAGAAGATAGAAGATAGCTCGTGATAGGTGACGTGAGCAGTTCCAGTACAAATTGAAACCTATTTTTTTTGACGTTTCGTTCTGTATCAAGTTTAACTCCGATTCGAATGGACTTTCAAATCTCTTCGAATTATATGTACTTTTTCTTTTTAAAATTGTTAGAGAGAAGAAGCTTTCAAAAATGCAAAACTCGCGATTTTGTCTGCACAAAGAAAAATCCGTGAATGTTATCTGAGGCCTGTGGGAGTAAAGAAAATGAAAACGGAATAAACTAGCATCTTTTTTAGTTCTGTTTAGCTTTTTTACGAGTTTTATACTGAGTAAAAGTTAGTACTCGTCAACTCGTGTCCCTTTAGGTAATACAAACCTTTTACATATGTACATATATCAAAGTGTTGACCTAAAATACAAAAAGGGTATATAAAAGAACAGGTTTAAACCTTCAATATTTCTAGCACAATGTATACATACATTATACATTGAGTTAGAAATATTGAAGAACTTTAAACTTTTTTTATTGAAGAACACTAACAAAGTTTTTACTCAGTACAAAACTCAGCAGAGCAGCACAATATATGTATAGACACATTGTGCTAGAAATATGGAAGGTTACTATTAAAATATTTCATTTAAAGCAGGAAATGTGTTCAAGCTTCATATATGATGTAATACCGGTTGCGAAAGGCGGAATACCTCATGAACACTCCGGGTGGTACGTCTACTACACATCACATTATCAGAGTAAATTAAACTACAAAAACCGCCCTCACTGCAACTAAAAGCGCTTTCAAAGTAAATTGTGGATCTGCGGTTGACTGTACCTACCTATACTGTGTTTGAAACGTAAATGGTGTATAAGTTTATACACATCTAGCACTTTGGCTACAACTTTGTCGCCGCCACATTTTTCACAATTTCATAAAAATATAATTCATAAAGTTAAGAACAGAATGGTATTGTAACAGAACATATTCATTTCGAAGTCAGGACTTAAATGTTGAAACGTAGTTATAAATACTCTTTGCTGTGATTCATCCGAAAAAAAACTGCACCCTTAGCACACTTTCGATCACAATCTGAATCTATCTGAATCTTGTTGAAAGATATTGCTAATCCATTGCTCCGTATGTTCGAAAACTTTGTCTGCTCAACAACGTAAATAAGGCAATGAATGTTGTTGAACTGTCAAATGAAACCCATTGCTACTGATAGTATGTTACGCAATTACCCCGCTAAATTGTAACAAATATTGTTTGAAACTAATATGGCACTCAGCCAAGTCCTACCTAGGGCATGTAATATCGGAAGGTTTTCAATTCCGATACTGATTTCCGATATTAGATCTCAATATCGGAATTCCGATATTAATATCGGAATTTCGTTTTTTCTTCAGAAATTGCACATTTTATTTATAATTGCACAAATTCGGTATGAGGTTGGATTGAGTGTAATAAAAAACATTTTTAAATCGTATTCTTTAATTTGGTTCAAACATTGGTCGTTTTTAAGTATTTATTAAATCACATATAATTCGTAAATGTGTGTGCAAGCCTGTAGTAGACCCACCAGTAGTGTTTAGTTTTTTTAAACATATCTGCACTTAGCTGTTTGGCCGTCATCCGATCGATCAAAATGATCCCATACATTTGATGAGCGTTTGTTCAGAAATATTGAGTTCGTGTCTTTCTTTTTTGATGAGGCCCTGCAAAGAAAATAATATTGTAAGTCAACTTTGACTAGTAATTTTGATAGGTACCTAACCTAGGTACCTGGGCCTGGAACAAACAAGCAAACCTACCTATAGCAGGTACCTAATATTAAATATTACCTTATATACGTACGTTTTATGACTCTCTCTATCTACATAACTTAATAGTAGTTTTCTGATTTATTTAATAAAGGAGAAACCGTGTTTTTACGATCTAATATACAAACTAGCATCTTAAAAGTCTACGAACGAAAGAATCATTTTCGGCGTTTTTTGTTTTATTTTGAGCTAGCACAATTATAAAACCATTTAAACACAGTAGCTTATATTATACTGAATTGAAAAACAACAATTAAATAATAATTTGTACTTACATGTTTTAAAGCGACGTTGCATGTAGCCACATAAAACACAAACACGTCTTAACTTACACAGTTCTTGAGTGCAACTGATTGACAGGATATTTTGTTTGTGCGAATAAGCAAGACATACCGCGTAGGTAAAGAGTGAGCGAGACAGACAACACTATTATTGTTCTTGTATCGCATGCTTAGCAGCTGGCAACAGGAATATGGTAGCGCGCTACACAAGGATCTAAAATATAGGTTTAGTTTAAAACTCAAAATTTAGAAAAAATTGTCCGATTTCGATATTGGATCACTCAGTATCGGAATTGTAATATCGGAACTTGCGTTCCGAGATTCCGATATTGCGATATTCCGAGATTCCGAGATTCATGCCCTAGACTCCTACCATATGCAGCCGATACTGAAATACGAGTATTAATAATATTTCTCACAACGAGAGCAATCAAAATGATAGCCTGTCACGACTTTATACCTCTCAGATCGAGATTGGGTAGTTATTGAAGTAGTTATTATCTGTCTAGCAATAATTCTAGACGAGCTCTCCACTTTGATCAAGTTTTTATAATGTTCAGAAGCGATAAACGTGTCAAAAGTAAAATTAAAGGAAAATTCTAAAAGATTTTTCTAAATTGTTTTCGATTGCCTCAAGGTATCATGATGTTGTAAGGTTTAATTTTAAGGGTGAATGGGGACCACCGGAGTTGTGGGGTAAACAACTAATAGAGAAGTAGTAGAAACTAAACTTTATTTGCTTTTTGTATACGACTGAAATTCAAAACTTCTTACCTATGTGTCTGACTCCGACATGCTTCGAGCTGCATATAACTAACAAGTAAGTATCAACGAAAATGTTTTCGTTTCATTGGAAATACTAATTGGACACTGTATTTTTCTCATTGATATTTTATTAATAAAGTTGAATTTCAATAGTTGTGGAATTACTCGGTTCATGACCACTCCGCTAAGATTCCGTCGTTGCCAATTCCAACATAGAATACACATTTGATAAGAGATAATTTTAATAGAATTATACTGTGGGGTTTAATTATAAACGAAGATTAAAGTTAAGTGACGTTTAAATGTATGGCTAAACAGTCGCAAATCACTACTTAACTTTGAGCAACGTTTATGAATAAAGGGGTAAGTCTCAATGTAGGTATGTTCATCTGTTCTCTCATAACTCCTAAAGCTATTCGTTTTTGACAAATGAGTGATATATTTTTAACATAACCGCGACGCATACGAATTTTGAATGAAAAAACAACAAAACAAAAAATGATAGACTTTTCTATTGTGTGTCCTATTTTCCACGTCATTCAACGTTGACCACTCAGCTGTCAGTGTCCAGTCAGTCACTGCCCACGGGATGATCTAAACGTGTAGAAATTAGAAAATCGCGTGGGCATGAATTAGGAATCAATAGCGCATGTATGTAGCCTATTTGTAGTTATACTGGATGGCACGAGTTTCCCTAAAGTTGTTCACGATTCGGGTATGAGTTTCTTAGGGAAAGCTGGAAAAGCTGGGATCTTTGTAGTATGACGGGAAGGTGGATAACTTCCTTGTTTGATGCAGGTGACTAAATTGCCATCCTTTATGTGACGACCTATTATCATGCTGTGGTTCACTTTTTTATTGGTATTGCATGCTCGTATTTTGAGACCCATTTCTTTGGAATGCTATTTTAAGATATTTTTTCTGTTATCGTTGAATTAAATTCTGTTGAAATTCAATTTGGCTTAGGCAGGGCACACATGCGAGTGGATTAAAAATAAGGCCCTCCATCGTGGGCGTGTATAAATTGGGAAGGGGTGAATGTCAAAACCACGTTTCAATATCAGGTAATTCTCTGTTATGGCAATGTGAAGTGGACTGCGGCTATCTATATACGAGTATAGCAATAATAGCCGTTATATTGTAGGTTAAAGGCGGCAATATGTATATATATATTTTTTATTTGTTTGGTAAGTGAGTGCAGTAAACCAGTTTATAAAAAAACATACCAGCTGTTGCCTTATAGATTTCACTAGCATCAGATATAAAGTATCATATCCGTTAAACTGATTCATATACTTGTGACAGGGACATCGACGCGTATCCTGTTACCATGGATTCAGTACATGATTCTGAACCTTTGAACTTTGAACACATGAAGTTGAAATTTTTCGTCAGTTATCAAAAATTGCCGTTCCATACATTATTGAATTTTTTTATGAAACAGCTGTTTTCGTCGAAGAATTTCTACTCTAGGGAGTTTAGAATCATGCGCCGAATTCATGGTTACAGTGTGCGCGTCGATGACTATCTGTATGATAAATAACATTTAATTGCGGGATTAGGGAGCAAACATTCAAATTCACGAATCTAAACTGAAACAAAGAATTGGCATTGCCATTAAACGTGGCAATGCTGCCAGCCTTCTAGGCACGTTTCCGGATGACAGCGATGCGGACGAGTACTTCGACGCCTAAGTGTCCTTATGTTTTTGTATTTATTTATAACTAGCTTTTGCCCGCGACTTCGTCCGCGTGAAGCAACTTTCTTACATTTTCTTTTCCGTAAGAACCATCCTCGTACTTCAAGGAATATTCTGAATTGTTAGAGATCTCGAGATTTGCGCTTAGCAACACATTCAGCAATTCATTTTTATGTTATAGATAGAAAGATTATAGTCAGTTAGTCTTTTGATTTAGTACCTAGTGTAAAAAAGTTATATTAGGTATAGAAAGTGGGATAATGTAGATTCGTATTTTTAATACAAAAGGATAAAGGCTCTTTTTAATATACATTTTCAAAGAACGTGTTTTACACATTTTACATAGAAATACACCACTACACTGCCGCTATCATTACATTAGGTATGTGTTTAAATGTGAAGTGCTACAATTAACAAATATAATTATTTTATAAGTGGTGGTATCACGTGCACGAAACATTAACTTTAATAACCCATCAAGTTTTCCTGCTGCATTGAACATAACAATTTTATATTATTTTAAAGCTAGTGTGTACTCTTAAATGGGCAAATAGCACTGGATATTTTTTTTTATGGTCAGTCGGACCCCGTAGAAGATGGCGGGACGAGCTGCAGAAAACAAACGACCAGTGGTCCACTTTAGCCTTGGATCCAAGGAGCTGGAAGTCCTGTTGCCCAGCAGTGGGGTAATGCATGCTAACAGCAATAGTAACAGTCAGTCAAGATCCCTTTTTTTCCCTGCCTGTTAATTAAGGATTTTCAATAGCCACCATTTACAGGTTTGGGCAATTGTAGGTAATAGATACTTTGATACAAACCGAAAGAAAACAAGTTTTACAAGAAACCCTTTGTTTCCTCACACGCGAAATTTCTTTCATTTTCCTCGTTAGTATACGAAGCCATCAACATTATAACCTACCTGACCCTTTGGTATACATTTTGTAAATAGTGATTTTAGCTTTAACTAACATTTAAATAAGATCGTAATCACAAAACCAATTTTCAAAGTGTTAAAATGAAAACAGACGAGTTTATCTACCTTTGCTCGGCTAAAGACCTCCATGTTTTCATATGAACATTTCATCAGTATTTCCTTCCTGTTTTTCCTCCGTCTGCATGGCATGCCGAAGTCTAAGTCAACAAATTACGATGTAAGTTCGCCACGTTCTCAAAATCAAACCAGGATGAAAATATATGTCGATAGAAAAAAAAATGTTCAAAAAGAAAAGTGCGTTTAGCAATAATTATTATTGTCGATTCTAAAAACAAAACTGTTTTTGTTTTCATTGTGTTTAAGTAACGTAGATTACTCTAAACTAAACTCTAGAGAATAGTATGTACCGTCAAACGGGGTGCATAGAGATGCAGGAATGAATCGGGACGAAACTTTAAAAGGAATTTTAATAGTGTGTTGCCATAAAGGACTCTAATATTAATTTACTGTATTATAACTAACGATAAATTGCCCTTGTTCGCAACAAACTATATTATTTCAACGTTAAAATCCAAGTTTATATATTCTATTCGCCCGGTTTGTAAATAAATCATGTGTGCAATTAATGAAGCTGTCATACGTGCTATAAATACTGCACAAGGAATCATAATTATACAAACCTATATATATACTTATAGGGCAAGTGACACGTGTAGCCTGGTAATACTTTCTGTATTTTATGACAAACGTCCCAAATCCACGATCCACCAGGACAGAGCATCAGGAAGTCACCCTACTATACTGCGGGAGCTGGATCGTCAATAATCCGAGGAATTTATGTCCCCGTCTGTCGACGAAGCGGGCTATTAAGACTGTATGTGAGGAAGATAAAACTTCACGACGACGGTGTACTCTGCATGTATGATAGATTTCAGTTCGGTATGCTTTATGAAGTCGCTTTTGCTTTATGAGTCTTTTAAAAATGATTTTACTTGTGGAAGATTCTAGCAATATTTTCATAGAACTTTTTCGTCGTCTAATTATATAGATAGATACCTAATTATATAGTTAATTAATGTATTATATACGAAATATTTAAAAACATTTCAAAATGGTAACTATGGAGTTTCTTACCCATTCTTCTCCATACGAAACTGCCTTTTGGAAAATTACAAGAATATAGAATTTATTCTAGTTAATAGAATCAATTCTATATTCTTGTAATTTTGACATTCAAAATTAAAAAAGTCAAAATTATTTGACTTTGACTATCAATGAATCACACAATTCTTGAGAACGAGACACCAGTATAAACAGATGCTCACAAAAGCGTTTAGGCATTGTTCTCTTACACTGATTCCTCGAAAAAGACTGAGTTATTTGCACAGACCTTAGAGCCCATAATCTAGTATTGATAGTGGACTTAGACACCGCCGAGCAGAATAGTCAACGTGCTCAAGTGGCTCGATGAGATATGCTGGACAGACGCAGTCTATAGAGCTATGCTACGAGGATATCTGTGACGTACTCGTAGCACGTATGCAGGCAGATTCATCAATTACTAAGACTCGAGACCTAAATATGGAATCGTATTTGGAAGTGTTTAAGCCAACATATTATGTAGTGCCGTTGCATCTGTGAAACGATGGCTCTAACACGTCATAACCCCTAATGTTCTCTGGTTCCCCTAATGGTCTATTGTTTATGTTACCTCATTTCAATATAGCTTAGAAGCTTGGTTAAATAAAATTAAGTCAATGCTTAAATACAAAAGCATGTTACACATAACTAATAATTACACTAAGCTAAGTACCTTCATAATACCGTTAGGTAACAACTTTAAATAAATAGGTACACTGTCGATAAATTGACCCAACTATTTTCACTACAAACCTGCTTTACATTTTAATAAAATTACTTCGGAACAGATGCTCCTCGTTAAGTTTTAACAACTTAAAGCGCTTTAACTTTTTTAATATCTGCGCAACTGCAAGACTGTTTCAGAAAATTTTTACACATTAATATTTTATTAAAACGATGTCTAAATGCTATTAAGTACAACAATACTAGTTGTATGTAAACTAGAAAATAAAGTTAGATATTTATGCAGTCCTGGAACTAAAGAAATAAGGTTGGAACATGGACAAATGACGGTGCCTTTTTCTGTCAATGTAAACTACGTATATATAATAGCCTCTTCCTAAGATGAAAGGCTTTCAGAGGGGCAATTCTCGTAATTTTAACAACGTTCACAGTCTGATCTCAGTCTCAATCTGTCAAAAAATACTTCTAATTTCCCTACATTTTGACAAGTTTTTGACATTTGTTTGTCGCTGAGATGAGACTGCGACTAGATTTTGAACGTTTTAAATTAGTAGAATTGGCCTTCTGGTATTCATTCACTAAAATATTAACTTCAATCATAATTTCAGAAACATTATTCTCGTTTGTATGGTCAGCAAAAGAGATAAGTAACAAGGGATGTCGGATAGAGTTGAAGTTTAGTAAGAAACCGATGGATGTTTTCGAATTTCATTTAATTTGATAAATGAACTGTTTGTTTTCTATATCCATCCACCCTGGTTACTTATTTCTTTTGGTGACGTACATACATACGATTTTTTTTACTAGAAACTGAAGTTTTTTTACCTGTCCACTTATGAAACTTAACTTATAAATAGGGTGGGGACACAAATAAATGACCGTGCCCTTGTCTATTATATAATGTCAACTATGTAATAGATGAAAGGATTTCTAGAATTCATTCAATAACATATTGACTTCAATGATAATTTCAGAAACATTATTTTCGTTTGTACATACGTGCTCTTCATTTAATATTTTGTTCCATCTACTAACAAATTCAATACACGCAGTTCTTAATAACATATACTCGTAGGTAATAAGTCTGTTTTCGAACTAAAACTAAGTAAACCCAATAAATGAACTCCCAAAGGATTAATGTACTGTTGACTCTTGCCAAACATTCGCATGAAGTAACGAAAGAAATAATTCAGTAACTCACTGAGTTATTTAAATAAGAACTAATAGCAGCTGTTATCGCGGAATATATTTATTTAGGCTTGCAATTAATAATGTTTTCTTCGAACAAATATATAGCCACAAATATGTAGTCACGATTAGTTTCAGTCATGAAATTAATAAAAGATCCATCACTCTATTCAATTAAAAGAAAAACAAAAAATTTAACTTAAAAAATAATTCACTTTGAAGATTAATAAAGTTTTCTTAGATCGAATATAAAGCCTTGAACAGTAAGTCTAGATAATTTATTATTTTGATATTTACGATTCATAGCAGTCACAATAATCATGACACTAACTATTAGTTAAAATTATCAAATTAATAAAAGATTCATCAGTCTATATGTATTATACAGAGAAATAAAAAAAATTAACTAAATAAAAACATACTTTGTATTATACATTTACTGTATAATAGTAAATGTTTATAATGTAGCGATAGTATACACACTTTCAAAAGTGTTGTAACATTCATGACTAACAGTTCAGACCATCCGATCGTAATATTATTGGTATGCAGAAGGTGTACATTTTAAAACAAGCTTTTCAATAGGGCCTAATGGATCTGGATTAATGTAATGTTAGTTTTTATTTACATCTACCAACCCGCACTACGCCCGCATTGTGGATTACGGCCCACTCCCTCTCAACGAGAAGAGGCCTGTGTCCCAGCAGTGGGAACCTAATAAGCTGATTATGTAGTGTTATTTAAATACAAGCTGTGTTCCGGATGGGATTTTCCATAGGCAAAAATGACGAACTGTCGTACAAAATTTCAGCCCGTCAGGATATGAATTTTCAAAAATCCTTCCTTTAGTGCTTTCCTTTGTTGTTTTTGGAACTCTTGTGTAAAATTGTGCGTCGCCTGGCAGTAAATTTAAGATTTTAATTACGTAGAATTGTTATGTAGATGAGACGGCAACGTGTCACATAACTTTTTCTCATCAATTTTATAAAATTAATAAGACCAAATTACATCAAAAGTGGTACATTATGAGAATTCTCTGTTCCCTATTGACTTTTTAATAGAGTCCAAAATACTTTGAAAGTGGGATTGTATAATTTCAGAAGACGTGACGTGACGTTGTTTTAGTAAAAAAAAAACGATATCTATTTCTGATTTCAAATTATGTAAAAACAAACATTTTATCCATTTAGACACTAAAGGAAGATACCTGTACCGGTATCATAGAAGAATCTTTACCAAACCCTTAGAAGCTTACTCATAAATTAATACAAATTCAAAACTTTTACGTCACATAAACCTACATGAGCACTTATGAAACGATAGAAGCTAGGTGCACAGTTACACTTAAAAACATATATTTTTTTAGCGTTAATTGTGTCCCACTGCTGGACAAAAACCTCCCTTTTTTCCTTCCAAACCTCCCTGTCTTGTGCGATCTCTGGACATGATGACCCCGCAAACGTTACCAGATCGTCACACCACCTTCGCTGTGGTCTACCTCGACGGCGTCCAGTGAGTGACGAATTTCATAATCATTATTGAAAAATAATTAATTAATTAAATTAATCATTATAATTATTTACTCAGGTAACTGCCTCAAAACAAAGACAAAGTAGAGAGATCCATTGAACTTCCCATAAACCCGTGATAATCCTGAGAACAAACGCTAACAAGACACTCTTATAAAAAGTCCAGTCCACCGAATAATTAAAGAGTAGATTTGCCACACCACTGTAATTATAAATTGCTCCATGATGAAATTGGGCGGCCATCTTGTAATTGCCAATTTTGTTTTTCATTATTAATTCTAACGGGAAGGCCTTTGATGCTGTAAAAAATGTGACATGAAACCCGTGTAAAATTACGTGAAAAACAACTGAGTTCACGTTGTTGGAAAGGGTTGAAAATAGCACCTGAATAAATAGCTTTGTTTGTTTTACCGTTCTGCATTTATATCTGTAATTCATATAATCTACATAATAACCATTCTATTCTGCGTAGTGTGTAGTAAAAAAAAAGTTAAATGTTGATTTATAATGGACACGTGCTAAATGCATGACCTATAGTTGTGGCATACCATAAATCATAAGTTATATGACGTTGTACGCTCTGTAAAAAAGCTTGATAGGTTATTTTTGCACGTGTCATATGAATCATCATAAAATGAACAGAGTATAGTACAGTTGAATGTCGGATTTTTATCTGAATAGAGCCTCATGCTGGGATTTCCAATAACATTATGAGTGCTATTAAAGAAATAAATCACAGCCCAATATATTTTATTGCTATAATATTTGTTCTGATGAGGAAATTAAACCATCGACCTTGATTACTGAAAGTGAAGCCCCCACCTGCTGAGCTACTCGTGTCATAAGTATAATGACTAAACATGGAATTACATCGTAATATTAAATAAATAGCTTACAACTGAATTATTTTCCTAAAACAAAATATATAAAATATTTCCTAGCGAACGTGTAGATAAATAAGTAGAAAAATTATCTAACAATAAGTTAAAAAAGAAACACACTATAAACATTTGAAGAATTTCCTCATATTTTCTCAGTATTGTTTCAAAGAAATGTACCGCGTAGCTTTTGTATCGGGTGCCTCTAAACGTCCCGAACAAAACAAAGAATTCTACGCGAATATTCTACGAAATCCGTAGAGCTTGCTACGGCGTAGCAAAGTAGGACAGTTTCGTAGCCGAGAGTTTGAATTCAAAAATTGTAAACAGGCGGACGCTGCTTCGCATAAAAGCCTACGGAATATTATGAAAAGTTGTGCCCGTCCATTAATTAAAATGTGATATTACCTATTACTTTAAAGCTAAAAGTTTTGTTGTGTACGTTAGGATTAAAGTGAATGTGACCCAAGATAGTGATTACCAATTTAATCATAAAATATATTGATATTTGGTTTTAATGAATAAGTTTAGATTGCAGATAAACAAATTTTCAGTCCCTGGCAGGTAATACTAATATCGTACTTCGTTAACTGACCTATAATGTAAACTCACTTGCAAAATATTGTCCCTCATTTTCCATTACCGTCGTTATAAAGGAAATAATATATGGAATTTCGGACAAAACAGCAACATCAGCGAACTCCCTCAGCTCGATAACGAATTTACGTTCCACATTCTGGTAGGAAGAAAGGCTTTCGGAAGTATCAGGCGTTATTTCCTATTTCAAGCCCGTGTGACTTACATTTCAAAAACATGGACTCTTTTACCAAGGCAAGGGAATATAGACTCTTTTACCACTGCCACGGAGTCAGAAGTCTGCTACCGATTGCTGGATAAAATGAAACTGTCACTTTGTCTAAAAAATCTTACTAGATTTTATTCGAAAATAAAATGACCTTGGTAATAGAATAACATAAACCAATCTGTAATGTTACCCCCTAGTGTAACCCCCTGCTGTGGATGTCACAATATGTCTTCATTTTTTTGTTTTAGTACCTTCATGCGGGTTATTTCACAATGAGCTAATAAAATGCTTCATTGAAAATCGATATAGGTACTGAAATATGCGCCACGCTTTTAAAACGGTATTGAAACGTATAATATGCTATTATCTATCTATTTAAAAAAAAAATTGTATATAAGTAGTTTATCAGACATCTTGTTACCATAACACAAGCATTAGGTTGCTTAGCTTGGGACAAATGGTGCTGTGTGAAATGTCCAGGGATATTATTATTATTATTATCTATTTACAACTCGTCGCACTTCGTCTACTCGTAAATCGGAGTCATTACCACTGGCCCACCTCTGCTCTCAAAACGGTGAACGACAACATCCTGGGGAAACCGGCATGTCCTAGAACCAAAAATTTTAAGACATGTGACATCTACCGACCCGCACTGAGCCCGCGCGAGCCCATTCCCTCTCGAAGAGAGTAGGCCTGTGTCCCAGCAATGGGGACAGTTTAAGCTGATTATGTTGTACTGCATCTACTACCAATTTGGGAGGAAGGGAAAACCAACTCCTCGTTAAACAAAATGGCTTGAATTTTTCTTAATATCTATTCAAATAAAACTGTATTATGACTATGGGTAGTCCAAACATGAAATTCGAAAAAATGCTTCTCTTTATATGATCTAGGAATGGGCGTAAAATACGGTCAAACTAGCAGTAGCTAGTCTTTAAGCAAAATGAAACCAGGTCTCGCCTCAAGGGGCCTGAAACGTTCAGTATTCTATGAGACACTTTACGTAGAAATGCGTTCTTTGTACGGCTCTAAGTGTAATATATCACAAGTCCCTGTAAACTGAGTACCATCAATTCTATATGAAACTGGATGCGTTCACTTGGGACATCGTTTTATGGTACTTATGAGTATATGAACAATAATAATTTATACAATAAATTTGAAGGGTGTGTTTTCTAGTCAACATGGTTTTGTAGGAGAAGACGTGTTGAATATTTAGGATTTAAATATTTTTATGGATTAAAAAGTAGTATTTAAGGGTCGTAGCACATGGCGTTCTTTAGTTTCTGTTGACGCTATGCGAACAAGGTGAGAGTTTATGTATGTACCTATGTCTGTAGCTAGGCCGGTGAATATTACAGTAGGTAGGTATAATATTAGTGGTCCGTGTATTCTTTGGTACAATATTAGAAAACCTTACTAGAACTAACCAAACGGACACAGACTTTGTAATCAAACCCGCAGAACACGAGTTAGGTAATACCTTGTAAGTCAAGTTCTATGTGTTTAATTAATAAACAGATGTTACGTAAGCAACATATGCGTCGTATTATTTAGTGCACAGTTTCAATATTACTTTGGTATTACAATGGCCACTAATAATACTGAATTAGGTTATAGGGACTGCATAATCATAATCAGTCTATAATGTTCCCACTGCCGGGATACAGAGCTCCGCTCGGTGAGAGGTAGTGAGCCTTAATCAAACCACGCGGGTCCATTACGGGTTCGTAGAAGACAAATGTCTTCGTATTTTTGTTTCTAGCACGTGCTGGTTTCCTCACGATGTTTTCCTTCATAGTTTTGTGAGCAGTGGTTATGAAATAATTTACACAAAGCAAAGCGCCTATCTGCGTTCGAATCTACGAGCTGCAACTCGCAAGTCGCGTATTATATTACTTGAAAGACCATTTCGATTTTTAATACCACAATTAATATGCACCCATAATTTAAGAGAGAAATTCAAAACGGGAAAGATAGTCTATGAAAATATTCTATAAGTTAACCGGAACTGACGTATACAATGGTTTTTGTACAAGTTAAACTATGATGAAAAGTCCTACATAAAATATATTTTGATAAAAAGCGGTACAGATGGCGTCTTATCTTTTTTGTTTACAAAGCCCAAAAGATGTCTCACGCTGATTTTGCTTCTCAACAAATTCTTCAATTTGTTTTTATATATAGCTTTGGAAAGAAATCATTCTGTTTTGTCGACACTTGTTTAGAACTTTTCGGCGTAAAAACCAGGGTTCTTAGATCGTGGTTTGAGGAAGTTAGTGGAAGAATAATATAACATAACATCTGCTTCCACAAAGGGCTGGGCAGAGATGTAACTGTAGTACACCCACATATTTATAATAGGGGACGACCTTATTGCCATTGCTATTGCCTATTATTTGTGGGAGAATAAATGTTTTACATTTGTCGTACTGGTTTCTGTTCCAGATAAAATTCCTTACAGCTTCCGAGAAAGTTAAAAATGTATAGCAATTAACAATTCGAGCAATATAGTTATTATTATAGTAGGTCGTCTAATTGAGGGGCTTGTGGCTAAGTAATAACAGCCGCAAGGTTCGATCGATCAGGTTAAGCTACGCTTGCCGCGGTTGGTCCGTGGATGCGTGACCATCTTTACATACCAACTCCGTGCCTCGGAAGGCATGTTAAGCCGTTGGTCCCGGCTGTCATTCGTGGATCTTTGACAGTCGTTACGGATCGGATTTGATACGTCAGAAACCTGAAAGTCTGACGACCTATCTTACCAAGGGGTATACCAATAACTGGGTTGTGGAGGTCAGATAGGCAGTCGCTTCATGTAAAATACTGGTATTCAGCTGCATCCGTCAGTCAGGTCAGACTGGAAGCCGACCCCAACATAGTTGGGAAAAGGCTAGGCAGATGATGATTGTCATCTAATTGACGAACTGTGGGTTAATAAAAATAAGGGTTCATTTTTTTCCTTTCGAGGTACGGAACTCTAAAAGTACCATTAAGTTCCGTTGTCTTTCCATTTCCGACACCACTGTGTCGAATGGACACGCTCATACTAAAAAAACCAACTACGCAACCACAGAAAATAAAAACAGTCGTAAAATTAACCAGTAAATGTAATGGAGTAGTTCGCGAACTGGTTCTTAACCCACTGTCCTAGATCTTCTGTTGTTGTTATTATTAGCGGAAAGACGGTAACTCTTCCATAACAAAACAGAATTAGCTCTAAACAGAACTACCTATTAGTACCTACTTAAGTCATTATGCCTCAAAGGGAAAATAACATAGAATTGTTTTCCTTTTAAAATAAGCAATAAGCTAACTAGATTACTAGTGTCTACATCTTATTCTTAAATCTAAACGAAGCTTGGAATAGCTAAGTATTAAAGGAAAGTCCCTAATATTCAGTACATTTTTGGAGTAAACGATACCCTACCAGAGGCCGTCTCCTACGCCAGCCCCATCACAATTAATTACGGCCGCTGAATGTCAAAATTTAACAGGCTAATAAAATTAACGTCTTATTCGAGACAATTAACGTTGTTACCACAAATATTCAAGTTACAATTTGCCTCAGTGAAAGCGCTTATAACCCTCTTACAATGACCTTAGCTCGCTAACGTCAATAAAAGCCACTTTCTTTCCGCAAGTAATATGACAAGACAAGAAAAGTATAGTCTATTCAAATTTATTTTTAAAATTGATGTTATTTCAAGTTAAACACATATCAACTTTACTGTAATGGTAATGAAGTTGATTTCAGAGTGATATAAAAATGTTTGAAGTTGTAGCGTATAGTTATTTTTCCATGAACGCATATTTGTTTATATTTTTGGCAAATAAATCGCGAATACAAATTAGGTTATCTTGTCTCTTTGACATTTGCAGCTGTAAAAATAGCCCTGTAACTATACCATGCATTTATTATGCATAGCATGTTACTGATAAAGGGTTCGTGACTAACTACTCTACGGACGAATCGACCGAGAAGGTCTGGCAGTGCTTTTCTTTTATTTATGTTCGGCCATTATCGATACACGATCTTAGCGATACCTACGTTGTTGCGATCAGTGACCATGTAAGTTGCATTGAGACCCTGAAGTACCTCGAAGGAGCTCGTCAAACTATCGGGCTCGGTTGTCATATAAATAACTATTCCCTGACAGTCGTCACCAGTCGGAGGCAAGAACCCAAAAGCCTGCCCAAGCCAGCCCAACCTTTTTTTTTTTTTTTTGTTGCTGAGAAATGGTTTTTGCATGCCCGCCTCACGGGGGCGAGACGGGGTATGTGGGACTCCCTGTCGGAATGACAGTATACCCACTAAAACTCAGCGGTGTGCCCTCATCGCCGTGATGGGAGGGCCACGGGAAATAGGCATAGCCTTTACTTCCATAGCCCTCCCGGCGCATGCCCGCCCAGTTGATATGGCGGGCCCCGCATGCCCCCCACGTTGGGGGGCTCCGGGAATGGCCGGGAGCACCTAGCCATTCCCGTCCAACACTGATGGAGGCCTAAGCCAGCCCAACCTGCCCAAGCCAGCCCAAGTAATCTAACCCTTCAGTTTCTAATTCTTTAATAACTAAGCCTTAGAATTTCAGTTTCGTCTAGTAATTGGTAGCCGGATGTCAAACAATGAAATTAGGAAACTTGGAAGCAACGCAGGCTAGCAAGCTATCGAACGCTGAATACCTATCCGTAATTTGCATACCTTACTACCTACGTCAGCGACATTGACGTAGTAAACCATTGATGCCTTAATTAAACGGCACGGGCTTTGCCAAGGTTACTAACAATCTGCTAATGTAAGGGTAAATACATACGTAGGTATGTTATAATGAATAGTCTTCATAGTTTCCATCTAAGGCAAAGCGTATGTAGCCTTGGTTTGAAGATGGTAAAATGAGGTTATTCAAACACAGGAATGAATATACTTGGAATCAGATTTTTCTCTAGTAAGCGACCTTGAAAAACTCAAGACGCAGAAAACTAAACCATAACTTTGCATTATATTTCTGCCTTTGTCCCATGCTACTTGGGGTCTTCTTTCATTCTCCCTTGTTAACCGTCACGCTGTCATTTACTCCCTTCCTTTTCATTATGATCCCTGACACAATCCACATCTTTTTATAGCCTTCCTCTCCCTCCATCAACATTTACATTTAAAAAAACCTTTTGACGTTAAAATTTAGGGGCAACTTAAGTACTAAGGTTATTTTTGCTTGACTGAATAACAAATGGCCGTCAGACAGTGTGATCATACTAAGTTGAAAGTAAATTTGGACAAGCTAGATAAGCTTGAAGTTAGTTTTTGATATTTTCAAGTTGAACTTGGTCTGATAACTGTAGAACTTGGAACTTGTCTTACAAAAATATTATATTTCGTTACTACAATAAATTAAATTACAGTCATTTATTTCGGACTATTTCTACTATATTTGTCCATAATTGTTAGTAACAAAGGTCTTGCAACTATGTTAGTAAGTACGACAATTAAAATCATAATATTAAAAAATTCCAATAATAAAGTACCATCCCGTCACATGAGCACTTCAGACTCTGGCTTCTCAGAGATCATCCTTAGGATTCTGTTGGCGCTCCCCCGAATCCGGCGCATTAGAGAAGCTGTTTTCTTACAATATAAAGCGAAAGTCACCTACACACAAAAATACTCCTTAGAACATGTACATGTGCTTTCAATATTACAAGACAGAAGTCCTCTACTTTTATTGCTCATAAGAAAATGCATCTTCATGAAATATTGGCATAAGAGGAGTTTCATAAGTACCCCAGGTGGGTACTTATGACACTCCTCTTATGCCAATATTTTTCATAAGTACCCACCTGCTCACTACACCCACGCGTGTTCTATGCATTTTAATACATAATGTTGAACTTTTATTCATTGCTTTATAGTACGTGGTAGACATAAAAGCGTGGTAAACGTCGCAATCGGTTTGCTCCCCTGTTACAAGGGACTTAAACATAACTGGCGAAATGTGGGTGCAGCTCTGCCTAAACCTTCAGAGAATGCAGGCGATGTTATAATGATGATAATGATATACAGATAGAACTTCATCTAGTGCCTAAGACCTTTTTGGATGCAGGAGCATGAAACTCGACCAAAAACTAGATTGGAGTAGCGATTAGTATCAAATTGGCCAGTTTAAATTAGACGTTCCAGAATACACACTTCGTTTTCATTAAAACATATAAAGTCAGGGTGGTTTATAAAATTGACTACCAACTTTGTCCGTGTATTCAAATCACAGCTGCCATTCTTTGACAGATGTATGAAATCAAAATCAAAAGTCATTTATTCAAATTAGGCTGAGAATCAGCACTTTTTGAACGTCAAAATTACAAAAGACAGTCCCCCAGAAACGCCCGCCCTTCACCACTTCCTAGTGCTATCGCTGGGAAGAAGAAGTGGCGCAACAAACTCCCCAGCAGCACAGCTGTCTGTGGTTAAAACACTGCAAATTGACCTGGGTCAATTAATTTAAAATTTTGGCCGTATTACGGTTTATGCAATAGTCAACCCCTGTAACCAATGTAATAAAGCAAAAAACGATCAACAAAAATTATGAAAAAAATATAAGTCGAGATTACGCTGTCAAGTCCATAGGTTATGCATAACAACAAAGTATGTATAAATAAGTTAACCCTATAAAAGAGTCAATGTCAAGAGCAGGGGAAATACGTAACCATGGTTACGTAAGAATAATCCCATGGGATTAAGAACGGATTTTCAGGTAGGTTGATCTGATCACTCCATCGATAAAAAGTATTTTTTTTAATCGGATATTAAAAAGCTGGTAATGTTTCGTTATCGCAAGCATTTTCCTAATAACTTGATAAAAGGGGTAAAATAGGGTAGATTCCTGGGTAAAAAAATAATAATTGTATTTAGTCCGTCAGTTTATTATCGAAAAATAATGGGCAAGTATTTTCTTTTGTCAATCAAACAAAAAATTACAAAGATAAAGCGCGTCAAAATTGGGGTCGTGACGTCACGCCATTCTAAAAAGTGTAGCAAGGCGTGACGTTACGTGGAACTTTAACGGGCGATATCTTCATCATTTTTTATATAATTGACAAAAGAAAAAATACGGGTCCAATTTTTGTTGATAATCTAACTGACAGACTAATTAGATTTTTTTAGGAATCTAGCCTCTTGTCAAGATGGTTTCATATATTGTTTGTCAAGATCTCAGAAAGAGATGCACATGGGAAACTGCTTTGGCGACTTGAAATGAAAAATTAACTTTAATGGAAAAGTTTAAGTTTAACATTTTAAGTTATATTTTTAACTTATATTTTATTTTATTAATATCTCGAAGTACTTAATTATTCTGTGAAAATATACATTGACGGGTACTTTCGGGACCGCACTTATCCTGATAAATATTCATGATGTAAATATTGTTCAACTACACGTCAACACTTATTTATTCTCTTTTAATGTAATAAAAACAATATGCAAAGAAGAAGGATGACGGTCCATACAAAATTAACCTACGTCCTACAGCAAAGAGAAGTTTCTGAAAAAAAATGATAGAAATGAGTTTAAAAAGATGGCATACTTCCGAAAGCCATCCTTACAGTCTAACATATAAAAGAAATGCTATGAAAATTCGTTCAGGGGCAGTTATTTTTTTGTTTCCTGGACTCTCCTTAATTAAACTCATCTTTTTAATACATAGAGTATAAATTATTAACTAGTGCGCAAACTGTAATCGTGTGAATTCAGTTCATGATTCTGAACACTCCTGCGTTGAAATTTTTAGTCGGTTATGTTAAAAAAAAATAGGTCTGCCATACTTTTGACCGCGTAGGTATTGCACTTTTCTATGAAACAGCGGATTTTTTTTTTATAACCGACGAAAAGTTCCTACTCTAGGAGTTCAGTTTCAATCATATGCTGAATTCATGGTTACAGTTTGCGCACTGGTTAAAAATTTATCCTGTATGTTGGACTGTAAGAATGGCGTTCGTGAGTATGCCATCTTTTTATATATATTTTTTTTTAGATACTCTTCTTTGCTGTAGGCCGTGGGTTAATTTTGATTCTTCTCCTTTAACGTTTTACTGACAAACTATTAATACTTATGTATGAAAATTTATAGAAGTATGAATCTATTTCTCAAGTTATTTGAATTGAAGCGAGTTTCCATTACATGAAGAGATTGGCTGTCAAATGCCATCAGTCAGTTCGGGGTGTATGGATAATGTAGCTGACGTATCTTCACTCGGATCTCCAAAGTTATTATTGTAATTCAAACCAAACAAAAAAAACTTTGCCAGAACTGTGTCCTTTTAAAACTAGGTACCATCTCGCTTTTTCCGTTTTCACTTACAGCTATCCCAATCTCGCCTTTCATGTTCAGCAAACCATTACGCACCTTTAACTCCGGTATTATTTTAGTGCTTCCCACATCCGAACTATAAAACCACAATTGTGGAGTTTGTAAGTCCGGGGCACCACTATCCATTAGTCAGGGGTTAGGTCGATATTACCGGAACTTATTTACATAGGTCTGGTGAAGTTACAATGTTGGAGAGCAGTTTATTTTCGGGTTAAGTGTTTTGAAACTTCGTAGATCGTATGAGGATACCTTGTATACAAATAGCATCTTATGGGGATATTACCTAATCGTCAGACCCTATGCTTACACACCTTTTTCTTGCCGTAAAAACTACGGTTTATACGCTGTGTGTAGGTACGGTCGCCAGTGTTGTATGGAAGCTTGTTGCATATCTATTATTTCTACGGCGCGGTTTATACGCTGCGACGCTGCGTAAAGGGCCTTAGGGAGAGTAGGGCCTTTGTACATGAAACGGTTTCTCTCGTGATATATGCTAAAGAGAATAGGTCACTTGTCACAGATTGAGCAGCAGTTACTATTTTAACAATGTTGTATTAAACTTTATATGTGTTGCTTCAGATAAGTGAATATCGGCTACGAGTAGTAAAAAGATTGTTGAATAGGCATTTGAAATTCGTGTAGGTACGTAATTACCACCGACAGATATTAATTAAACAATAATTTGGGTTTCTGAAAAGAAATAAAATCACAATTTTTAAAAGCAGTTCGTTATCCTAACAGTTATTAAATAGTTACTAACAATTATTTGTTGGTAAAGGTAAAGGTCTGATAAAATATTAGTTTTTTAACTCTAATATCGCACGCCGGGCTATGCTTGGAGTCTCTCTGAGGGATCGAATCCGCAACGAGGTGATCCGGCAGAGAACCAATGTGGTTGACATTATTTTGTAGCTCACAGAATTAGCAAACTGAAGTGGCCATGGGCCGGCCATATTAGCCGTAGAACCGCTGGGGTAGATGTGTTCTTGAGTGGAGACCGCGAATCGGTAAACGTAAGGTAGGACGCCCTCAGGCTAGGTGGAGCAACGATCTTCGCAGGATGGCTGGTAGCAGCTGGATGAGAGTTGCCGAAAATCGAGTTGAATGGTGGGCAATAGGAGAGGCCTATGTCCAGCAGTGGATTGCTATAGGCTGATGAGAAACTACAATATACACTAATGACTTCTTAAAGATGACTTTGTATTTTTAACCGTAAACTGAGAAAAGCAGTGATTTTTTCAGAAAATCAACATTTATCTTAGAATTGGAACGTAGACCGGATTAAGTTACTTTTTCTTTTGAAATATAATTTTAATTTCTTGCTGATTTTCTTTATAAACGTTTGCAGTACCTACCCCAATGTAAGGATTCCGCAGTAATTTAATTAGCATTTTACCTAGATGTAATAACTGCGAAATTGAGTTAAGACCTTTTCGTTTGGAATAATATTTGAAACGATTATGTTCCAAATTCATTTAAGGCGATCATCAGGTTGAGGGTCCCGAGTTTATGAATTTAGATAATGGTTCTCCTAGTTTAACTTTTTCACTCAAAATTTAAACTTACTGTAAGAAATATGGCAAATACGTGTTCATACATTTTTGCCATATTTTCACAGTAAGTTTATATTGGGGACATTAATTTTGATTAATTTACAGATGTAAATAAATAAATAAATATCCCTGGACATTTCACACAGCACCATTTTTTTTTTTTTTTTTTTTTTTTTTTTTTTTTTTTTTTTTTTTTGTCGCTGAGAAATGCTTTATGCATGCCCGCCTCGCGGGGGACGAGACGGGGTATGTGGGACTCCCTGTCGGAATGACAGTATACCCACTAAAACTCAGCGGTGTTCCCTCATTCGCCGTGATGGGAGGGCCACGGGAATAGGCATAGCCTTTACCTCCATAGCCCTCCCGGCGCATGCCCGCCTAGATGTTATGGCGGGCCCCGCATGCCCCCCACATAGGGGGGCTACGAGAATGGCCGGGAGCACCTAGCCATTCCCGTCCAACACTGGTGGAGGCCTGTGCAATGCAGGCAACGGTGCCCCCGCACCCGTTGCCTGCTGGCCCCCACGCCCGCCTGACTGGCGGGCCCCGCATGCCCCCCAAGATGGGGAGCTACGGCCGCAGAGGATAGGGAGAGCGGCAACGACACCCCGACACTCCTCTTCCCCTGCGGCCCCACCGCGTCCGCCATCGAACGGTGGCGGCCCCGTCGAGGCCGCGGAAGGTGGGGAGAGCGGCAACGTATCACCGACACTCCCCCCCCGCCGCGGCCTCCAATCCTCAGCCGCGATGTCTCCCTCACGGGGGACATCGCGGCCCGCCTCAGGTAGGCTGCGATGTCGGCCAAACGGCACCGCAACCTACCCGCCGGCCGCTACGTCGTCGGCTTTTCCGCACAGCCTAGACGAGCGGCCGCTCCTCGGGTTCCTCTTAGCTTCACCGTGGCCCAATCCACCACGGCTACTGAGCCCCCCCGCCTCGACAATGCGGGAACCCACCGGGGGGGACACAGCACCATTTGTCCCAAGCTAAGCAACCTAATGCTTGTGTTATGGTAACAAGATGGCTGATAAACTACTTATATAGAATTTTTTTTTTTGTAAATACATACGTATTATAAATAGAAAAACACCCAGACTCGGAACAAATACATGTAGGTCATACAAATATTTGTTCCGTGCGGGAATCGAACCCGCGACACGCAGCGATCAATCAATTAGTCAATCGCTTAACCACTGCGCCAACCGTGCCGTCAGATGATGATTTTAATGATCAGATGATTGCGATTTACGATAATGAATTTATTTTACAATTTAATTTAATTTAGTTGTATTAGTTGTATTATTGTGGCATGTATTTTAATATTTCGTTACTAACATATTTTGTAAGTTTAATAACATAAATATGGAACATACGTTTTTGAAATCCTCCTCCTAGATAATTCTTCAAATATAATTCGTTCAAAACTTTCGAGATATTGACCTTACATTCGAGACAGCGCAGCGTTTCAAACATCCTTATAAATTCCGTGAAGTGTTAGGTCCTGTTGAAACTGTAAGTTAAATAGTTACCTGTGTGAGCTGGGGCGGCAAACACGTGAACCGTACTCACGAGGACGAGCGCGTATGTCATAAACCTCATAGCTGCCATCGCGATCTGTTGACAAAAAGAAGAATATCTTAGATGCAATGTTTTCCCTGCAATTTCATTTTTAGGGTTCCGTACCCAAAGCTGCAACCTCATTTTTAGAGCTCTGTACCCAAAGGGTGCCAACGGGACCCTATTGCTAAGCCTCCGCTGTCTGTCCGTCCGTTCGCCAGTCTGTCTGTCTGTCAGCGGGCTGTACCTCATGAACAGGTACCTCAGTTGAAATTTTTTTTTTTAATTAAATAACAAAAATACATTATTTTGTGTTTTTACAGTTTTACTCGCCAAACTTTCGAGTTTGATGGCGAGAAGCGCCTGTTACATACCTACACATAAATTTATTTCTCGATAAATGTAGATTCATCGTTACCGAGAAACACACTCCTTAATTTAGATTTTAACAGGGTGTGTATTTCTATTGCCGCTAAAAAAATGATAAAATAAAATAAAGTTCAAAATGAATAAATAACGTCTTTTATACGGCGTTTTTTGCCTTTTCCGACTCGAACTTAGCCGGTTATTTTTTTTATTTTGATATTTATTGTTGTAGATATTGCCTAGCTATTGTCACCTACCGAATCCTATAACGAAAAAACTTTGGTGAAAGGAGTCGTAATAATACAATTATATCAAACAACTTTATTTGAACATCTATACTTATAATAAATCTGTAGAGAGGTCAATTCTGTACATGAAATATATTTCCAAAATAACTATCAGGGGGTGATTAGGGATCGATACTGATGCCAAAAATGCAATCAGTAAAATTTTTGTCTGTCTGTCTGTCTGTCTGTCTGTCTGTATAACCGTTATAGAAACAAAAACTACTCGACGGATTTTAATGAAACTTGGTACAATTATTTTTCATACTCCTGAGCTGGTTATAGTATACTTTTCATCACGCTACAATCAATAGGAGCAGAGCAGTGAAGGGAAATGTTGGGCAAACGGGAGAAGTTACTCCATTTTTTACGCTTCCGTCGCGTGTGCAACCTTAATGGTTAAAGCTACACAGAAATCATGTATGACGGAAATGTTCTCCTTAAAATTATATAAAAAAAATCCCACGACAGCATATGTCTATCTTTTATGGTTGACTCACAATAACACGTGTAACTCCCGATAGCTTAGCAGTTCGAAGCTTTCTGATTATATTTGTCTACTCTTACATTTATAACACTCTCAGTCATTCTTAATTAAAAAAGTTAACATTATTATCTATTCCATACAAAAGAATCATAGAAATCGGTATAGAAACACCAAAGTTATACATGAAATACGCTACTAATAAGCCATCGCGCGTGAATACTGAATCACGCTCGACGCGTCTCGCGCCTATAAAATTCAAAGTCCTGACTGACTGACTGACCGACTGAGACATCAACGCACAGCCTAAACCGCTGGTCCTAGAGACATGAAATTTGGAGAGTGTATTCTTCGTGAAGAGTAGGTGTCCACTAAGAAAGGGTTTTTCGAAATTCTACCCCTGAGAGGGTGAAATGGGGAGATTTCGTTTGTATGAAAAATCTTATTCCTTGAGTTAATAAACTTGAAACTTGGCACGAATACTTATGTAAATAAATTATGAATTTGGGCATTTTTTTTTTTATAAACTACCCCCTAAAAGGGGATTGGGGGGTTTCAAAGTTTGTATGGAAGAATTTTAGCGCGCGGTCCGATATAATCGAAACTCAGTGTTTATACCTAAAATTGAAAGGAAAGAATAATGTATATCAGGGTTTTTCGAAAATGTACACCTTTTTTTTTTTTTTTTTTTTTGTGGATGGGAAATCATCAAATGACCCCTCCCGCTCTGGGTGGAGCGGAAGGGAGTGTCAGACTTTTACTGACTAAAACCCACCCGTGTTCCGTCCTTAGCCCTTTCTGTTCCAGGGCAGCGGTTAACCTTTCGGAAAATCCCGCCGCCCCGGCAGGCTTCGGCCCTATGGGGCCCCGTCCTCTGCTGACATTTTCTCTTTGAGGCGCGCGTGGAACACAACGCGCCGTCCGGCACGGGCCTGGTCCTGATCGGACGGTGAGCTACCCATTACTCACCGCCCGCAGGCCCGCGCCTACGGTGGCCGGGAGTCGTCACGCGGCTCCCGACGCCCGGAGCGTCTCCCGCGGCGGCTGAGGCGTGAGGTTCTTTCCCTCAGCCTCTCAGCCAAAATGTACCCCTGACGGCCTGAAAAGGGGTAGTCAATTTTACAGGGGAGGATTTTACAGCGTGGCTTTATTAACTCGAAAATTGGTATAAATAATCTTTGAGTTAAGTTATGAACACATCCCAAATGATTTTTCAAAATTCCACCCCTGTGGGGGTGAAAAGCGGGGATACAGTTTATATGAAAAATCTTATTCGTTAGATTAATAATCTTGAAAATTAGCATGAATACTCGCCTAAGTAAGCAATAAAGTTTATCATTATTAGTTTTTCAAAACTACCCCTCAAAGGGGATATAGGGGTGTTAAAGTTTGTGTGGAAGAATTTGTACGCGCCGTCCGATTAACACGAAACTCAGTGTACTTAAGACAAAAATAAATTATAACACGTATGAGGGTTTTTCGAAAATCACCCCCTAACGGGGTGAAAAGGGGTAGTTAATTTTACAGGGGAGGATTATAACAAGTGGCTTGATTAATTATAAAATTGGTATAAATAAAATAATCTTTGAGTCAAGTAATGAATTTTTATGAATTTTTTTAAATTCCACCCCTGTGGGGGGAAAAGCGAGGATATAGTTTATATGAAAAATCTTATTAATTTAGTTAATAAACATGAAACTTGGCAACAATACTTGCCTAAGTAAGTAATAAAGGTTATCATTATAAGTTTTTCAATCTACCCCTCAAAGGGGGATATAGGGGTGTTGAAGTTTGTGTGGAAGAAATTGAATGCGCGATCCGATTAACTCGAAACTCAGTATTGATACTTTCGACAGAAAATAATTAATAATAAGTATGTAAAGTTGTCGCAAATTGACCCCTGATGGGGCAAAAAGGGGTAATTCGGTTTTTAGGGGAGGATTTGAACTTGAAACTGTATGTTACATTTTCACGCCTAAACCACTGAACTTCTGATTTGGCAAAGAGATAGATGACATCCTGGGGAAGCACATACTTTTTATCCTGGTAGCACGTTCCCGTGGGATAACTTCCGACATCCACGCGGGCGAAGCCGCGGGCAGAAGCTAGTATTTAAATAAATGTGCTCAAAAAGTTTCGAAAGTAAGTCAGCAAATTGTATACGAAATTAGTATACTAAGTAATACCGGTATTTCAAATAATATGTATTCTCTGTGCATAGCTTTTGTCGCCTACCAAATTCTATAGCGAAAAAACTTTGTTGAAAGGAGTCTAATAATATAATTATATCAAACAACTTTATTCGAACTTCTATAAATAAATATGCTTCAAAAAGATACAAAAGTAAGTCCACAAATTGTAAACGAAATTCACATCAAACAGGATATTAAAATCCAAAAAAAAAACGTAAGTATTTTATTGCTTCCGTACATTTTATTATTATCCTCATTGTATCATATTACCTTAAACATTGACGAGGAAATAAATACCCAAGTAATCGAAACCGCAAAAGCTAATACGTTCAAAGACATTCTAGGAAATAAGTTAGGTGCAGGGAAAATCTGGAGAGGGTCGAAAACTTATATAAGTTCTCACAAAGTATTGTGGTGTAAAGTAATAATTACCGATTAATAATTGTAATTTTTACCGATTCATATTAAGTAGATTTTTTTTTAAATTATATAAACTAGTGCTTAACTGCGATCCCGCCTGATGGAAAGCAGTGATGCAATCGTTGATGGTAAAGCACACTAATTTATTATGAGCCTATCCACTCTAGCCTTGAAGACACTTAAATTATAATCGGACGGGAAGACCGCTGCAGGCAAATTGTTCCAGTCCTTCGATGTACGCGGTATAAACGACGCGACGAGGCGAAACGCTTCGTCCGGATCGCGGCTGTGTCAACAACGTGAGTAACAACGTAGTTAAGTAGGCAAACGTACACTTATTTATTTACTAACTTCTGCCTACGACTTCGTCCGTGTAAAATTTCGGCTCCCGACCCGCCCTGTCGTATCGCATCGCCTGCCCGCTGTATTGCTTCGTTTTCGCTCAGTAATCTGTCTGACTTTTATTGGTTTTTGCTAGTCTCTTTAGGATTTTAACGTGATGTAAAGTATTCTATAGCTTTTCTCAAGAATTAGGCTATTAAATACAAAAATAATTTTTCAAAAATTCGACTTGTAGTTCCAGAGATTAGCGCGTTCAAACGGACAAACGAACTCTTCTGCTTTATTATTGGAGAATATAGCTAAAACACTTTGTTGTACACCACATACACAACTTCCTCGTGTATTAATGTAATCTGACTAATGCTCAGTGAAATAGTTACTTGGTGTTAATTTCCAATTAATCAGAGTTAAGTTAAACATTTATATGTAGAGGTGGGACGAATCCTAATAATTTAAAACCAGAATCCATTACATAACAAAACGCCTGTACCTATTCCTCGAAGGGTTAAGCAGAGGAGTAGTATGGGTGTACCTGTAGTAGGCCCACATTTCGCCAGTTATGTTAAGGTCCCATGTAATAGGGAGCGAGCCTACTGTCATCAACCTGGTAGAATAACACTTTGCCCAACCCGGGAATGGAACCCAGGACCCCATGCTCATCACGAACCACCGCCTCTGCCAGTTCCCCACAGTTCACGCCGATATAATGCCGAACAGCGCAGTCTTGTGCAGTAACATTGCGCTCGATTCCTTTACCAGATCACTGACTGCTGGCCTTGTTTATTCCTGGTCGCGCCAGAATTATCAACCCTTATTAGAACTATGTATTTAAAGAGCTTGGGACAAAGAGTTGCGATAGCAAGCAGCTCATTGCAGAAGGATCATTTCACATAATATTTGATAAAAAGATCATGAGGACGCGATACTGAACAAACATATAATTGAGATTCATGAATTTTGCAATTATTGCAACCTACGAATATTTGTGATTTATTCAGAATTTATGAAATAAGTGCATTTTGGACGTGAAAATAAAAAATAAGAAGGAGCTTGCGACTACTAAACCGACGTAGCAGTCAAACCAGAATCCGTTGTATAGAGCTAGAAGCAGACGGTTGCGAATTTGCATCAATGTTCGAAGCTGATGCAGCTATTTGTATATAACTGTCCTGAAATGTCTTCATGTGGCTTACCGCAAACGTAGCAGCTGTGGGTATAGAAACTGTATGTTTATACTAAGTAAGTATACACTTTGCCTTCGTGGTGGTCTGTTCGTATGACAAATAAAGACTGTCGCAAATAACATTTTAAAGAGGACGATTTGATTTTGGGAACAAGATATCTGAGTTGTGATAGGGTCCACTATTGAGTCATTTAAATGCAGGTTAACAGGGAAACTCGACGTATTCCTTGAAAGGCGTTAGAGGTCATTAGCAACAAATTTAGTCCAGTTAACAAGGGTTCAAAACTGGATGGTTACCGAGCAGTGTCGGTTCTTCGATTCTTTAGAAATTTTCTGACTTGTTACCAAAAACAATTAATTATTAGAAAAAGCGACTCCACTCCAAACATTTAATTGACACATTTCTGAAAGTTGAAAAATTAATGATCATTTAAAAAAAAATGCTTGCAAAACTTACATAATCTCAGAAATAAAAGGTCTTTAATAGCAAAATTTTTATTTTTTAACATCCATTTTTGACCTCTAGTTCACTGGACTTAATTTGTTGCTAATGTCCTCTAGTAAAACCCCTTTCAAGGAATATGCCGAGTTTCCCTGTCACCCTGTATATCCAGTCATCATCATCTGCCTACCCTTTTCCCTATGTTGGGGTCGGCTTACTGTCTAACCAGTATTTTACATCAAGCGACTGCCTATCTAACCTCAACAACCCAGTTACTGGGTAATACGATACCCCTTGGTAAGACTGGTTTGACTTTCATTTATACATATATCCAGAAAATCCAAAAAATAATTTCACACGATGTAATTAATTTTTTTATTAAAACCATCTTCAGATATTTCCCGATTAAACGCCAACTTCTTTTTTTTTTCAATCTTCTCCCATGTCAATGTCCGAAACATTTTTCTAAGTTATCTTGTTAAAAATAGGAATCAATCAAAAACTTTTGATGGATTTTGCAGACTCAATTATCCCCAATTTAAAGTTGTTCTCGTGACTAACTAGAGATAGAGATTTGGCACGAATGACTTCTGTACGACTTTTTAAACTTTGACTACTACGCCATTAGTGGTTTACATGGTCACTAAGACGATAGAGCAGTCTTGACCCAGGTGGTGACGGCCCCAATTTACGAGTTGTAGGTCGTGGTTCGAATCCAGGCGCTTTGCTTTGTGTAAATCATTATTCATTTCATCACCGCTCTGCTCTTAAAACGGTGAAGGAAAACATCGTGAGGAAACCGGTATGTCCTAGAACCAAAAATTCAAAGACATGTGGCAGCTACCAACCCGCACTGGGCCCGCGTGGTGGGTTACAGCCCACTTCCTCTCGAAGAGAGGAGGCCTGTGTCCCAGCAGTGGGAACATTATAGGCTAATTATGTCTCTTATCTAAGCAGATGGTATATTAACACCCTAGTAGCGTATACACAATCTGAATCATTTTGAAGGTTTCTGGTAATCCATTGCTTTATATTTATGTTCGAAAAAATTGTCTGCTCAACAACGTAAATAACGCAATGTTGTTGAACTGTCGAAATTAAAGCCATTCCTACTGGTTGTGTGTTACGTAATTACCCCGTAGTTCAGTTTTTGGAAGTCGTGCGTGTGTTTTTGGAAGTCGTGCGTGTGTTTTTGAAAGTCGTGCGTGTGTTTTTGGAAGACGTGCGTGTGTTTTTGGAAGTCGTGCTGTTTGTATGTTCAAGTTTTATTTATAAAAAGGAATGCATTAGTTTCACTGTTTACAAATTTTCTGATCAATGACGATGGATTGTTTTCAACCACTTTACGTATAATGATAATTTATCTTATAATTTAGTCAAGAGCGAGATGCTTTAACGCCACTTTAAAATAACATTTTTGATTAATAAGTAACCATGTTTTGGTTTAAAACAGTTTCTTGCCCGTTCTTCTCCGAAAGTACCTACTACGCTTTGGAATGGGCCACTAGCTTCATCTTCCTGACTGCCCGCCCCGTTAACAATTCAAAAATGCCTGAAATTGGTTAACTCGAAATAAATGCTTTGAGTTTGAATAACAAAAAAAAAAAGAAACTCAAACAAGTAGGTACATGACGTTGTGTGACAAGGGAGTGGATAATGAAGTGTCAAACCCCGTAATAAACTGCTTAGTTATATGCTGATATGGTAAGTTACACTTACAGCTAACAGGTGCGGCTGATTGTCTATTCTCACGCTATTGACGTAGTGAGTAAAAAGCTCTTCATTTGTTTTCTTTTATGAGAGCTTGCTGACATAAGTGGTTGGTGGCAAGTGGCAATGCCGCCAGCCTTATGGGCACTTTTCTTGTTGACAGATATACGGACGAATGTTTTGGTGCCCTTTTTATACATGTACAGTTATTATTATTAATATGACTGTTAGCTTATATATTGTAAATAGCTTGTTTAAAAATAAATGCCCTAACAAGAGTATTTATTTGTTACTTATAGAAGATATCTACTTTCCGTTCTACTTATAAGTACCTACCTGAATTTCTATGTTTTTATGCCAACACAGATCGATTTTAGTCATAAGAATTCAATCTTCCTAGCCTTTTCAAATCTATTTTAAGGTCGGCTTTCAGTCTAGCTAGATACAGCTGAATACCAGTATTTTACATGGAGCAACTGCCTATCTAACCTCCACAACCCAGTTACTGGGTAACACGATACCCCTTGTCAGACTTTCGGGCATTCGGTCATAAGCAAAATTTATTGTTAAGCCTATATTTAAATTCACTTATTCATTCTTTCTAACAGCGGTAGCTTTACTAAAAAGCGAATGTAATCAAAAATGCAAAGAAAATCCGATCTACTCTATAGGATAAACAAACTACTCAGGCTAAGTAGGTACTAAGTAGCGGAGGGGACTAAATCGAATAACATAGGTACAAACATAAACAAACCTCGCTAAGAACCGAGATCATTTCTAAAGTAAGGCCAAAAGGTATCCGTTCGAACACAATTTTCTTGTCAACAACTTCTGCCTTCTACAAAATTTACACGTCATGAACGGGTACAGAGGGATAAATTAGATTTCTTTCTTCCAAGTCTTTGTATCGATCTTGCGTTATTTGATCTTGGGAGAAGTCACGTAGTTAAAGTTCACACAAAAGTTACTTGGTTAGATGGTATAAAAATACTTTACGCTCCAATTCTCAAATACTGCCTCCGTTATATTGGATTTATCAGTTTTTATCTCTTATAATACCTCATGAGCAGTAACTGATGGGGTCTTTAATGGCAGTTACTTGTGAAGGATGGGCCCCAATTTTATAAGATTGGGCGTTTTATTTTTATGGCTAACAATAACATCTTTTCATTGAGAAGCGCGTTCCTTAACCTTCCAGTCATTCAACATTTTTAGAAACAATAGGCAGGCCATATCTGTCTTTGAATCAATGACCGTTGGGGTTTAACGTGTTCTTGAGTGGGGTACTCCGTTTCGGTAAACGCAGGGTGGGATGCTCTCAGGCTAGGTGGAGTGGAGATCTTCGCAGGGTTGCTGATAGCAGAAGAAGACAGAAGAGAGAGAATATAATTGAATAGAAATACTTTTTTTATTATGTACACCATAAATATTACAGATATAAATATAGAATTTTTACTAGGGGTGACACAATGGGCAGTCTCATCGCTAAAAGCGACCTTATAAAGACATCCACAACATGAGAGAGAGATGCCGAGTGTGAAAAGACGCTTATGTAATTGGTGAGACCTATTTCCAGCAGTGAACTGGTATAAGCAGATGACTCAATAGAAACAAAAAAAACACTCTACTACCTACTAAATGTTTACATAGCTATCAACCTTTCAGTTGTGCTGTAATAGAGTTTTCATAAAAACAGTATAACATCGGATGTCGATAGATATTAAGGCCTGATATCAGACCCTCGTCACGGAAAGTGCTCCTGACGTGAAGCCGTGACGTCTTCGAATAAGTGTGGCGGTATGTTGCGATATTAAATTGCGGAAAATGATAATTTAAAAAAGAATTCGTTATTAAAATAAGCATTTCCATTAAAAATGCTACCATAACTTATTTTTATCTTTGTGAACTCAATTAATAGAATCCTTACTGCAAACAACATTATTTATAGCATATTTTCCAACTTTTCCTGTAGTACTAAAAAGCGGCATTTTCTGTCCATAATTTTCTTCGACAATACTGATAATGTCATGAAGGAATTACTCAATTTGCGGAGAGGGTGTATTTTTAAATGGCTCTGAAGAAAAATATGCTCTTTTTATTAATTTGCGTAGATAATTAAAAGCGGTTCGTCGGGCGAAGTTGTAAAAGTCTTTTCAACATAAACATTATTCACGGGGGCCATGAAATACGAGACAGTAAAAGTGAAAAGATAAAATTATTTCATTTGATTCCGCTCCAACCAGGAAACGATAACATTACACGCACTTACTATTTAATTTCGCGACCCCTAACTAAAGGCTACTGAACCCATGTGTGGTTTCGTTATTATTTTGTTCTCAATATCCCAAAAGATATTCCATAAACTTCCTTGCAACTACCAAACAAATTAAAATTCAAAGACACACTTCAATAGACAACCCACACACATCATCAACTAACAATGGGATAACCACAGACCACAAAAGTACGCGCCCCGATTTATACAGGTCCCAACGTGTGCTGATCCAGTGACCCAATTCGCAGGTCATTACTCCCAACACGAGCCTTTAAAAAAAAACCTCAAGCGACACTCGAATCTCAAATTTCCGTTCAAAATCAGAACGTTAAGGATGTGGATAAATATTTCCAAAAATATCAGTTCCAGATTTAAGTACGCGTCCCAATATTCTTTGTAGGTCCCGTACTGGTCTGGTTTAGTGACCCAGTTCACAGGTTGTTCCCCTTTGTCCCCATTCCCCTGTGTCCCGGGACTGGGACAACTCCTGCAACGGCTGATAGAAACGTGATTAAAATTGCTTTGATCCAATATAGTGGCGGATTGGTCGGCTTTCCAGGAATTTGGTTTGTTTACTGGCAAATGGATTCAACGAAGCGTATTATTATGAAAATTAAAAATACTCTGCTGGTTGGATATTTCCAAACTTTTTGAAAAGGGTAGTGTTGATATTGCTGCGGAATATTGAATAGCTCGTCTACGTGATACGAAACGAGGCTGATCTATTAAAATGAACAACAAAATTAATCCATTATAAACTTAGACATGCAAACAGTACCTTCAGTTTAATTTGGGGCAACTGTGACAATACTGACAAACTATATTGTACAAACATCTTCATAACTTAGGGAATTAATACAACCTAGAGCAAATTAATGTTATGCAGACGGAGTGATACCAGCACGTTACAAGTCTGGAGACTGGAGAATGTCTTAGCTGATCTAATAATTAATTAATTCTTAAACTCCATCTGTCTTCTTGGAGAGAACAACTGTAGAGAAAGAGGAACATTTAATGATTCCAGCGCTTTAGCTATATAGCGTTATTCTACTTAGGTACTCGTAATACCATCTCTCTTCGTTCTAAAGTCCCGTGGAGTGATTGGATCGACCTTCCACACATACCTACATTTACATTCTAGTTTTTTGACAATATCCTGCTGATCCTGACTTTCGTGATAGCCATAGAGAGCATGACGTTTCACCGTATCTGTAACCGCCTTGAAACACCTCTCTCACCGACCATGAGCTGTCATTCCAGTTGGTGCTAGGAATTGATACTATTGACGGCTCACTTCACCTAAGTTTTCAAGGTGAGATTTTACAGAATAGACCCGCTGGATCCTTCTTCAAGCACTTGCCCATAGAATAATTAATCTCAAAGATGTTCGACCTGATTATATCTTTGATCGTAAACATTTTGCCATAACATAATTGAGAGGAGCACTCATAACAAAGAATTACATAGAACAGGTAATTTACCTCCACAAAACATGAAAGTAAAGAAATAACTCATTGTTATCATTTGTTATTCAGTTAAAACACTGAAACTTTATAATGAAACCTGGGTAAATAAGAAACATAGTTAAAAACCTGCAAGTTGGCGCTCCGATCAAGTTCCTAAGTAGTTTATGTACTGTTTATAAACAAGCCATGACGCGATGTAGATCAGGAGCATTAATATTCATTTGATGCTAATCTAAAATATACTAAGTTTAATGATAAGGAAAACTACACTTCTGAAATAATTAGTTTTGAAAACAGGCTGTTGTGACAGAGTTCGCGACAGTTTAACTACTTCTTGCCTAATGTCTTAATCTGTCAATGGAATATCGAGGGTCATGTGAGCTCAACTGTCAAAAATAGGACAATTACTTCACCAAAGTTAATAAGCTTGCCTTACAGACGAAGGGCAGGAGGTGGATGGGGGGTAAACTATTAGCGAGGTAAACTATTTCTTCTTAAGTACCTATATGTCAATTAATTTTCCAGCTAAATTAATACATAAGTATTGCTTTGTGGTAATATAATGTAATATTGATTGGTTTGTAATAATTTAATCATTATTGAATAATTTGTAATCTGGTGTAAATTCTATAAGGGTGCATTCCTGAAATAAATATAATTTGATTTTTTTTTTTAACAAAAAAAAACGTTGCCCCACACTAGGAATTACTCCTTGATTGATTTGGTTTTATGATTTTGATAATGTTGCATCGCCAATGATTGTGAGACCTTTGACAGTTTCATTAGTTAGGCCATCAAAGAAGGAAAACATCGTGAGACCGGCATGAACCAAAAATTCGAAGACATGCGACATCTACCAACAGGCACTGGGATCGCGTGGTAGATTATAGCCACTCCTCAAAGAGAGGGGGCCTGTGTCCCAGCAGTGGGAACATTATAGGCTAATTTTGCTATGCTATATCCATCTACGGCCTTAATTGTCCTTTTTTTTTAATCGTTGCTCCACACTAGGAATTTTTCCTGTGTCGTGGATGCGTTTACAGACATATAAACTCACATACACAAACAGCCAGACCCGGAACAACTAATTGTAGATCATACAAATATTTGTTCCGTGCAGGAATCGAACCCGCGACACGCAGCGCAGCAGTCAATCGCTTAACCAGTGCGCCAACCGTGCCGTCGAATTAACTAGGTAACCAGAAAATCTAACTTTTTCCTAAAGTAGCCTTTCTTCTGCGCATTGCAATCTAAATTACTTGATGTAGTATCTTGGAAGTTTTTAAGAGTAAGTACCTAATTTGAAGGGTAACGCCATAATTTACATGCCGATAACAGTAGTTGATAACTGCCATAGTGTGGGTAACTAACTAAGATTGACGTCTCCCCAGGTAGTAGCTGTCTTCCACAAAAGCTGAATCTCTTCTGATTACAGATTCCTTAAGGTGAGTTAGTCTAGAACATTTACTTGTAACAGAACATCGAGCATTCGCCGTTTTATAATTTTATCGAACCGCACTTCCAACACGACCCTCGATGTTTTGTTACAACCTGATTTTAAAAACCAACGAGCGTATTGGAATAACATTTTACCGAGCAAAGTCACGAGCGATAAAGGACGCACAATCATCAGCAATGAACGCAAGGTAGAAAGAAATGTTACAGGTAAATGCTCACTCGCCGTGAGAATTACGTCGAACGCAGAGTCGAGCAGAACGTTACATTGCATGGAATTGCTTTTGGAAACTGAGCTTCAGCCTGTATTTTACCATTCCTAAGAACGTTTCATTAGATGGCTCGAGAATATGCTCTAGTGTATACTCACCTTTAGACAAAGTAACAGTTATTACAGTTCAATATCATGTTGAAAATTTGGTTTGTCATTTATTCAATAAAGACCAAACTACGATCAATTCGGTGTTCAATAAATTTACCATTTAAATAATTATAGTATTCTGGAAGCAAAATTAAATAGCAGATTCATTGAAATTGACTAAAGGTAAATTTAAAAAGTTATTATTTCAATTGAAATGTTAATTTCAACTGTAATTTATTGTTAAGTTGTAGAAGTTTGTACTTCCAAACCGATTCAAAGAAACCGCGAACATTCCAATAACAAAAGATATTTCTTTGTGTAGTATTTAGCACAAAAACGAACATAATTTCAAACCTTGTAACGAACGCCATCTAAACTTTGCGAAAATTTTGTTAAGAACCTTTCTTGGTGAGATTAAAATTTCGTAGCAAGGTAAATGTTTGTAGAAGACTTTTTATTATTTCAAAAATGTTGAAAACAAAGTTACCAAAGTATAAGATCTTGGATAATTCGAAATGTGGTCTGATTTTTTTTAGAATATACGAACTCGTACTTGCCGTACAAGCACGTATTTATTACGGTGATCACACTTAACGTCACAAAACATCACTCCTGTATTCCTCGAAAGGTTAAGCAGAGGTGCACTTATAGTAAGTCAGTGACCAGACCCACAGCCTCTTCCCCGCTTCTTGTAAGAGGGGTCAGGTAATGCAGAGTACTACTACATTTCACCAGTTATGTTTAAGTCCCAAATAATTGGGGTCGGTAGGGGGGGGTAATTATATGTCCTATTACCACCAACTCGGCAAAAATCCGGACTCCATGCTGCTACCGCTGAGTGTGATCACACGTCCCGAGAAAAGTTCTAGTACTTATATGTGAACGCATTTGTAAGACTCTGTTAAGGTCTATAGTGACCTTAGGTTGTTGATATTGTTACATACTATACAGGTTGTGGATGATTATAAACATTATCAGTGGTATTGAACATTTAATAACCAGGTAAAGGGGACGCGGCAACTGTTGAAGACTAAATATTTATGAAAAGATTAGGAAGTTCCCTGTTGCGGTCTATTTGGGCAACTTAGTGAAACTTTTGTGTCTGTAACAACACAAATATCGAAGAAAACGAATCGCAGAAATCGATTCTGTTTACTCGCCTTGTAACATAGAAACTCGGTAACACTGTCAAAGTCAAGATATAAGTACAAATCCGTTCAAATATTATATCCATTTCGTCTGACATCCATTTTTCTTGATATGTTCAATTTTATTTTACGGGTATATACGAATAATACATCTCTGCGAGTTTATACTGTGTGAGAAAAAATAAAGAAATCAGGTTTACGCCTTTTATATATAAGATTTACACGAGCAAACGTTTCTCGGATTTTTTTGATTTAGGAGTAAAAAGAAACGATTGGAATTCCTCTGTTGATGTTACTTTAATCTATACATATTTAAATGTTCGTGAAATCGAACGAATATTACAGTCGATTGGCATCGGCTTTATATAATGATGCTCTCCTTGAAGCGGAATAGGAGTCGCGCAAGCATTGCAGTGTACAAATTGATCAATAGGATAGCGGGCTTCACTTTCCCACATCTCATTTCCGATTCGCTAGTCCTCGTTCGCTTACGGTTCAATGGGAATTCACCTTAGACTTTCAAAGACAGAGTTGATAATTTATTACGTGTTCTTGTTCCTGTTGTTCGTAAATAAATTCTCTCAATTCATTGTTCAACTCTCTCAGAAACCCTTGTCATTCATTCATCAGGTTAGGTTTAGTTAAGACTACCGAAGTACTGTCAATAGAATTAAATAAGTAAATAAATCCAAGGGTTTCATCGGGGTAGCGGGATCGTCCGAAAGGGTTACCGCTGCCCTAGAACATAAAGGGCTAAGGAAGGAGCACGGGTGGGTTTTAGTCAGAAAGAGTCTGACACTCCCTACCGCTCCACCCAGAGCGGGAGGGGTCATTTGATGATTTCCCATCGGAAAAAAAAGGGTTTCATCTACCTACATAATTATTCAAATTGATATTGTTGTTACAAATTTTCCCTTCTGGGTTCTAGTTTCGGATAAATATATGACACGTTTAACTTCCCTCCAGTCCTTGGTCACTCACTGTTATCAAGTTTCAACTATGATTCATATGCCCCGTAGGCTGAAAGGCCGTAACAGCCGATTCAAAACTTGAAAATCCTTTTCCTTCAACGCTCCTTTATATTCAAGTTGTATGAAAACTATACAACTTGCGAAAATGGCGAAATGTGGGTGTACTATGGGTACACATCTGCCTAAACCTTCGGGGAAACAAGGTATGTTATGTTAGGTTATGAAACTAAAGAAGATAAGCCAGTGTGAAGATCATCTGATCATTAAAAATCAGCACTTTTCGAACGTCAAAATTACAAAAGACAGTCCCATAAAACGCCCGCTCTTCACCACTTCCTAGTGCTTTCGCTGGGAGGAAAAAGTGGCGCAACAATCTCCCCAGCAGCACAGCTGTCTGTTTAGTTAAAAAATATACTTAGGCCTGATTATATTGACTGAAGATAATATGACGAAGCTTATAATATTAACTCAGCGTTTCACACTATAGATCTCAGTACTTACATCACTCAATAAAACACAATCTCACTCCGCCTCCTCAACACTGTTTACATAACGCATTAAGTTCGTCTACAGTGCATCTTAGACACAAGACGTTGATTGCACGTTCAATCTCATCCCAGACGGTAGCACCCACACATAGGGACATGTCTGCATCGTCTGTGAACGTCTGCAGAACAGAATCGTTTCCACAAAGTTAAACTCTAAAGGCAAATTGTTTCCACGTGGTTTGTTGTGCAGTGAATAACATTAATAAAATTATGTTCGTAATATTTAAGTGAATTTTAGGCTAATGGAGTTGCAATATATGGTTTTTATCAGTAAGAGGGACCGATTACTTTTACTCACAAGAGTCTTCTAAATTATTTTAAAATTTCAGTTATTACTTTAAATGTTTATACACAACTAACTATTTACAATAGATACTAAATTGAATGAATAAGGGCGAATATCACCAAACTGGTTTACTAAAAATAAGTCTTGTCCTGAGAATAAAATGTTGAATTTTAGACAGTTTTTGTATACTGGAACTGTCAGACGTCAATTTTATTCCACGGATAAAAGATTCCTGACTTTACCAATAAATATAAAAACAAAGGACACTTAGGCGTCCAAGTAGGAACTCGTCCGCATCCCTGACAACGATGACGCCGGAATTATACCCAAAAGACTGGCGTTGAATGGCAATGCTAATTCTTCGGCCAGCCCTCTGGTCATAGTTAGTATAGGTAGTTATTTTTATTGTCATTTAGTTGTTTTTTTTTTATTCTTTACCTTCTAACTTCTACTCATGTGAAAAACTATGCCCGTGCCGTTTTCACAATAGAATAAACCAGTTCTGTTAGTATACAATCTAGGTAATAGGCGATAGTGGCGGTGAAGGGCGGGCGTTTTGGGGGACCGACTTTTGTAATTTTGACGTTCGAAAAGTGCTGATTCTCAGCCTAATTTAAATAAATGACTTTTGATTTTGATTGATTTTGAATCATGATGACAAAATCAACTCAATATTAAACCTCATAACCGATTCCGGATAGCAACGTGTTGTGCTAACCGCGTTCACATTCAAATATTATATGGTGAGGTATTTGATGATGGACATCAAATAGCTCACCATAAAATATTCGATAAACGACACGATGAAGATTGCTGGTATCGAAAGAACATTTAAATTCAGAATCTGCCGATTTATTCTATAAACCTTTCACCGTGAAAATTGAAGGTTAAGTGAGCGATTCCACCCGATTAGGGATTGATACATTCACAACTCACTACAAGCTTACTTCTCCAATTTTTTCACGGTGAGATTTTATGGAATAGCACCACAAATCTCTACTCTAACTCTATAAACTCTAATTCTATAGCTGGCTGAAAATTGAACTTTTAAAACACCAACGAGCGGAATCATTTAATAGTCTTTTTTCTACATTAGCCTAAGTAACTTAAAAACTGCTACGTTTCAAACGAAAAGAAAGAAAGCTTTTACTTTTATCCAGTGTCCTTAATCTACTTCGTACTTCCACTAATCCGTATTAAAAATAGATAAGCCAATAGTCCAGTATCACACAGTTGCCGAATATTCACTTGTAAGGACTCTCGAAACGCTGACCTGTGACCTCAATAGTGGTGTGATGACACCACTATTAGTTAAAAACTCAAAAGATTTTTTTTTTTATATTAATTCAATCAGACTCTTATAGTCAATAAATATACCTATCATCATCTTTTTTGTTGCAACTTATATCTCCTACCACCGCGTTTCCTTGAAAATGACAAAATCAATCATATTTATTAGCTATGCTAAATAAAAACAATACTCCATATTGTTTTTATTTAGCATGCAACCATATTTGTACGCCTCTTGGCATAACATAGCGACCTATGAACCTTAATATAAGAATTGTATTCACTACCTATGTTACACAAATAAAAAATTATTATGATTATGATTATTTTGCAAGAGAAACCGCGGCCTATCGCTAGTTCTTCATCAGATGGAAAAGAAGGAAACATACAATCTAAAACGTAATTGGAAGAAGGATTTTAGCTTATTGTCAATGAATGGGCTGTACAATGAAGTTGACAATTGAGAGTTGCTTCTAAATTGGAAGATTAGAGTTCGTGTTTTAGTACCTAGTTCGCGAGATCAATATAATATGTAACTATGTGTACCTACGTGTACTAGGAGTTGTTGCTAATTCTACTAGCATCGTTCAGGATAGTTGTTTTTTTTTTTTGAGAAAACTTCTTCAAGCGCTTTGAGCAATTTTTGGTAGGAGAGAATCTTGGGTTCGCGTCACCGACATGCTGTAATAGCGGTATATCTGTAGCTATAAGGGTGACGTGTTTTGCTACATTATCTTATAGTTTTAAGTTTCATTTCTACCGACAGTCCCCGTAACTGTCTATGTCTTTTTTATCTTTCTTGAGTCATTCATTACAAATTCTCTCGGAAATAGTCAGACCTAGTTTATGCGTTTAATTGGGGCGATTTGTCTTGACCTCCAGTATCCTTTTGTACTAAAACTATCCATCTAGGAATTCTTGATTTTTTCAGATATAGGAGATACTTAGTAGTGAGACTAGTTAGGTTTGGTTCAATCAATCACCCCAAGACACGAAACCGAATATCTAGCACTTTAGGAGACAACCTCAGCCACACTATACCTCGGTAAACCTATTTCTGATATTGGTCTTGAGCCATATAATAAGAGCACTCGTGCGAAAGTGATTGATTGCCAATCTGCCCCATTTCACAGTTCAGCGGACGAGAGAGTGGGAATTATTCGAGTTAATCCACAAAATGGCGAACGCCTGAAAATCCGCGAAAAAAAAATAATGTGAAAATTCTTCGTGAGCCTGTTGCGTCTGATAGGTAGGTAGGTACAGATTTTTATCGGATTCCGTTATCGAGAGCCAAGTATTGTGAGTATGTACAGTCACGCACAAAAAAGGTTCAGCATTTTCAGACACATTCCTGTCCCGAATAGCATGTCACATTTTTAAACTGTAATTTGTGACTATACTGAAATATCCAACATGTGAAAATCTAAGCCGGTTGAGGATGGATCTTGTGATAAAATACCCACATTTTTTCGGAAAATCTGCCGCAGGTACATATATGTAGTATTAAGTAAAAACCTACCTAATTATCTACTCGTATAGCATAAATAAAGTGCTTCATACGTAGGTAGGTGTTAAGGGTTTCCGGCGCCCCAATCACGTTCATCCTGGAAAACCAACGCACCTGTAATTAATGTCATCAGGCTCAGGCTGTGATCAAATTCATAGAATTCGAGCTTTTAATTATGAAGTACCTACCTACCTAATTTCAGCATCAAACGTCTGAAATTCTACGAATCAAATAACGACGTCTTTTATTAGTGTGGCACCCAATTGTCGGAATTACATTTTGAGAATTTCAAAAATTAATTATAAATCGCGAAATTCAAATTTTCTCACATTTTTTGTAATTTGCAGCTCAGTGTCAGATTGTATGATGAACAAAACATAATTCGCAAACGTAATAAATATGACTTTACAGAATTATAATCATTAAAATCATCAAAACAACCCTCTAAGTTCATAAAATTTGAATTTCGCGAGCTACCCTTAACCGTCTACGTTTTTTAAAACACCAAGTTAAGCTATTCTTTAAAGTAGGACCTGCCCCCTTGGTCTCGTGGTCGCAAGCGCGACAACTGTGCATGGGGTCTCGGGTTCGATTCCCAAGTTGGGCAGTGTTATTGGATTTTTCCATAAGGAATTTGTCAGTAGCAGCCCGGAGTTTGGAAGTTGGTGGTGTGATACGCCATGCCTCGGAAAGCACGTAAAGCCGTTGGTCCTGCGCCTGACCTCTCCCCGGTCGTGTCGGATTGCCGTCCCATCGGACTATGAGAGTAAATGAACAAAGAGTGAACCTGTGTTTGCGCACACACTTGTGCACTATAATATCTCCTGTGAACCTGGCAAATATTCGTTGAAATTGGCCACCGTGACCGAAATCGGTCAGGGGGATTATATTAAAGTAGGACCTAGGATTTACCTTCACAGACCTAACAGAAATAAATAATTTCACGAAAACGACAAGCTTAATACTCGTATGAACACCGCCATAATTGTCTTTTTCATCGGATTGTAGCACAGGAGAAATTATTAAAATGCACCGCATATTCCATTTCCTAATATCATTTTATACCGCAATTAATTTCCATTATCCTCAAATGAGGATAAATAGTTTCTACAGTATCTATACTAATATGATATAAGTAAGGTTAGTAATAGATATCATATCTCGATTTAAAATCAAAAGAGTATATTGGATACGTAAGGTGATACTTTAATATAAGCTTACCACACATTGCCAATACCAACTGTATCTCAGGATAGTGGTAATATGTTTCATATCCTTTGTGGTATCCTATCTAGGTGTTTGGCGCCACAGCACTAGCATCGTAGCCGAATTCAGGACCGAGAGTCCATTTAGATTGTCATCGCCACGCTGAGAAGAAGATCCAATCTATGTAGGTTATACATAATCTCTGCTAAGGAAGACACCTTCTTTCCTATATCTATGGAAGACACCTACTTATCAATTATTACTTTTCATTTATTGGTAGCGAATTTCGTACCAGATCGCGTATTTTTTTTTAAATACGTTCCCCACACTGGGAATTACTCCTGTTTCGTGGGTGCGTTTACAAAGATTTAAACTCACATTCACAAACAGCCAGACCCGGAACAACTTCCTGTAGGCAATACAAATATTTGTTCCTTGCGGGAATTGAACCCACGCCCACGACACGCAGCGCAGCAGTCGATCGCTCAGCCACTGCGCCAACCGTGTCGTCAATGACGTGCGTTCTGTAGTTTCTGCCTAATCCCACGGGAAAAAGGCGTGAGTATGGCTATGTATGTCATGTAGGTACCTATTTATAGGTAAGCAAAGTGCGGCGAAAAAGTTCGCGCTGTTATTTTATAACGGAGGTTCAATTTGCCTCAAACGATGATAATGTGTTTTTCCAGTACCTATAATTCTATAAGCAAGTAAGGTTAATAATATATATCAGAAAGCTACGCAGTATTAGATATATCTATTCCATAGATAAATGCTCGATTCTAATTGAAAAGAGAGTCTATTGGATACGTGAGGTGATACTTTATTAGGTACTAGCTCGCTCGCGACTTCGTCCGCGTGAAATTTCTTGTTTTTCCGTCCCACCGACCGCATCGCATCGCATCGCCTGCCGCGCTATCACTTCGTGTTACTGTTTGTCACTGTTTTATTTTTGTTACAGCTCCTAAAGGTCATGGCGTGATGTTAAATACCCTAGCCGTCCTCATGAATTCGACTATCAAATGCAAAAAGAATTTTTCAAAGTTCCAGAGATTATCCCCTACATACAAATAAACAAACAAATTTTACCTCTTTATAATATTAGTATAGATTAAAGATATGCTTACGACACATTGCCAGGGGGTCTACTCCGTAAGTAAGTAGTATCGGACGAATGTTCGGCCGTTTCCTGCTACGAAGTTACTATTTGGTTCAGTCGGTCCCGATCCTACACTCCTACACTCTTTCGAATATTAACTATGGTCCCGACCCAACTGATCCGATCCGCACTTTTTTCGCATTTTTCAATAATATTCGGTTCGGCCATGTGTCGGTCCGATCCGAACATTCGCACTTTGCACTTCGGAGTAGACCCCCAGTACTTACTGTATCTACTGGATAGCAATATGTTTCATATCGTAGTATCGTTCCTCAACATCCTATCTTGATTATATACACACGCACCACGACTCATCAATTGTTACTTGAGGTAGCGGTTTTCATACCAGATGGCGTTCTGTAGTTTCTGCCTCATCCCATGGGAAAAGACATGAGTTTATGTATGTATGTGCCTATTTATAGGTAAGTAAAATGCGGCGAAACGGCGAAGGAAAATATCGTGAGAAAACCGCCTTGTCCTAGAACCAAAAATTCGAAGACATGACATTGACGTAATCGACCAACCCACACTGGGCCCGCGTGGTAGATTACAGCCCACTTCCTCTCAAAGAAAGGAGGTCTACGTCCCAGTGGTGAGGATATTATAGGCTAATTATGCTATGCTTAAAGTGCGGTGAAGAAGTTCGCGCTGCTTTTTCCTCGCAACTGAAAAACATTACAAGAAAACTCACGATCTTCATTTTGATACTAGAACTAGGTTCTTATAAAAGGGCTTAGAATGAATACGTCGCTTATCCCGAGACAAATAAAAGAACCAAAGATAATACAATATATTCATTGTTCATATCTATCCTTTCAAAGTACACAAACTATACATATAACTAAGTAGACATCCTTCACAATATGTCGCCCCCTCTCTCAATATCGGCTTACCGTAAGACACCACGCTCGGGCAAACATAGATTAATTTCTTTCATCTCGGGTATGATTAAAAAACCTTTGTAAGAATATAACAGTCCATTGTAGAAGGGCTTTTACTTATTATCCTTCGATAACAGGAGAGTATATCGGATGAAATTCTATGCCATGTGTATAAACTTGGTTGTAAACAAAAGTTGTGCAACATTGTGGTAGCCACATGTTTTTTGTGTTATTGAAAACGCTGCAATGGTTTCGCCATTGCGAGTTTTGACAGATTTTATATGGCAAAGAAATCTCTCAAATGCTCATAATAGGAAAACCATTGCAACTTTACGAGGCTGTATCATTACGACGCTTTAGAAGTTTCCTACGACGTTGTACACATTCGAGCTTCTAAGCTTCACGTAACCAATTAGGTCTCGTTCCAAAAAGTATTTTCTTTGATACTCCTACACCGTCTAAGAAGCTCCTAGTTATTTCTTCCATATTTCGTACTTCAAATATCCTCACTAGTTTTGGCTGTCCATTGTGTACTTTAAAAAATTATTCGCGTTATCATATTCATCAAGGGAATAATCGATAATAATGTGATTCATATCACACATAACGTGATTGTTTTTATGACAGATACTTTTACATGTTTTCCAGTAAACAAATAACTGTAAGTAGTATGTATCTTATATTATATTATCTTGTTATAAAGGACAGATAATGTAGAAAAATATGCGCTCATGTCCTACTCGACTGAAAATGATATAGGTATACAAAAGTTTTAAATATAACTGGGATACTTTAGTTACTGTCTGCTACGGTCGTTCAGTTAAATTGCTAAGTAAACATTTGTAATAGTACACTTAAACAATATTCCAGCCTCACAAATTCTCTCTGAACTGAGCTGGCCCAAATATGTATCTTAAACAGACCGCCCTGGGGTTAGGAAACTACCGACCAACTTGGAATTAAGTTTACAACTTATAAAATGTTAACAGTCGCCTCCCTAAGAGTTTACAATGTAGTCATGTACCTAACATGACTAGACTGGAAATGTACACAACAATATGTAGTTTACGTAACATAACATAATGGCTGTACTCTCTAAGGGATAGGCATAGATGGATATTAACTACATCCACACTTCGCTAGTTATATGATAAATGTCCCATGTAATAGGACCTATTGCTATTAACTGGGAACTAATTCAGACTACAGGAAGAGAAAGTTCTAATGAGAACGTCTAATAAAGCCTTGCCCAAACCCAGGAACCCACAGGTTCATAGTAGTCGCATGTCGTTCGATGTAGACCTCGAGGCAGTTCGTGATATACTATAAGTACTCCCTTATTATGATAAACTCAGTAATAGAGTTTGTTCATTCATATTCATAGAGTAGTTTACATTATAATCGTGTAGTAGGTATCAACGCGATCCCATAAATGGGTTGTAATTTCGTAATCCAATACGTAATCAGTGACGTAGCTCAAAAAGCCGCAAAGTTAACCCAGCAGTGGAATTCATTAAGTTTAGATTTCATTAAAGTTTCCCATGTACGTAAAGTACGTAGTTTATGTATTTTTTTTTTTTTTAATTTATATGGATAACTTAAAACAGCTTTTACCTGTTGATTTTGTTACGAAAATAAGGTAGGTACCTATGTTGCCTGGATCTTGAAAATCTCGTCACGAAAAATATTAGACATAAGTAGGTACTTAAATTTGAATAAATTATTCCATAATGTAAACGATGTCGGCTATAAACCTAATAGTTCAAATATTTGGATAATATTACGATAGGTTGCTCAATGTCAACCTCCCAAGTTTTACCAGTAAGTTTATGCAAACAACAGGGGAGTTGGTACTAAGAAAAACAATACCTAGGTACCTAAAAGCGTCCGAAGATTTATTTCAGTAATAGTTTTCAATTCATTGTTTTATTGTAAGACGATTTCTTTTTAATAGCCAAAGTAGGATGGATATTTAACTGTAACATTCCTAATTAGGTATACATATAGGTACCTAATCACTACTTAATAAAAATCTTAAATACCTTCATTCATTCACTGATAATAAATTCACAACCTAAACCACTGGGTTTAGAAGCATGCCATTTTCTACAAGAGCTTCTTATATACGCAAAGCACTAAGGCAGGATTCAAAAAAAACATTTAAATAGAGGGAATGGTAATAGGGAATGACAGTTTGTATGAAAGTTCGTCATTTTCATATTCATTTAATTTCATCGTCATCCGCCTGTTACTACCCTACTACAGTGAAAAGCTTGGAGATAAATTATTTCGGCCTCTTTGTGTGATTACACTCATACAGAGAAGGACCAAAAAATGTATCTCTTGAATATCTTGCATATGTTGTTTCCTAGCTAGGTTATAGAATAACCTGTATTCCTTAATACAGGTTATTCTATAACCTAGCTAGGAAAGCTGAACTTCACCCACCAGATTGTGTTTGACATGGTACAAACTTATATGAATAACTTTATGTATGACTCATGTACTGCAATCTCCTTTTTATGAAATAAATTTATTATTATATCTCTTGTCTATTTACCGGCGGAACCCTAAAAATTTGTTTTTTATCCTTATATGCACAAAAACATGTCGTATACGTTATGTAAACGATACCGCTGAAATTTTACATACATTTTAGTACAGTAACTGTTGCACGGTGAATAACTCTACTTAACCCATTTATAAAACGACGCTGAATGGGCCCATCCTATCCTATTGTTGCTGCCCGCATTGAATGACCCGAGGAAGTTCGAGGAAAATTGTTTTACTCATATTCATAATCAGCTTTTAACGTTCCCACTGCTGGGACACAGGCCTCCTCTCTGTGAGAGGGAGTGGGCCGTAATCCACCACGCGGGCCCGGTGCGGTTTGGTAGATGTCACATGTCTTCGAATTTTCCGTTCTAGGACATGTCGGTTTCCTCACGATGTTTTCCTTTATCGTTTTGAGAGCACATTGAGTTTACTCATATTACACCATACGATTATTCTTACTGTATTTTTTATCCAGAATTTATTTTATTTATTCAGTAATTTGACATTATCATAAATGTATTTTACCTCGGCAATCGATAATAGGACCAAAAAACTATTCTGTTGAGTTGTCCTTTTTCTACAAAAAAATACATACTTACAAAAAAGCATACATTAAAGAAAATTAATCTTGATTCTTATTAAAAGTTTGGCACAATAAAACTCTAAGAGCCTCGTAATATGATGAAAAAACTTTGAAATCACCGTATTAAACTTGAATTGGGCTCTAACTTAATAAAAAACATAAATCTAATCACAAAACTACTTACAAACATTCATGCTACAAATAAAATTAGGCTGTTACCTGAAATAAATAAAAATGGACCACAACTACGGAAAAGAACCCGAAAAAAAAAAGTTGAAAAACTTTCCATCCAACAGCGAGAGATGGACGTGTTAATTTTATCTCTGTAATTATTACTACGTCATTACTTACCGGGGTCGTATTCCCGCGTTATTTGTTTTCTGGTTGAATCTCCGATACGTCTGCCCGCTATCACAGCGTGCCGCGTTGTGTTATTCAGATTCCCACTCCCCTTCGCGAACAGAGTAATGGCGACGCTATCCAGGGCGCATGTGCGACCCTCTGACGTCAATGGTTTCGTTCAAAAAGCATACAGGTTGGTGTTTCATATACAGTAGTTGGCGCAGTTGGCGCGAGTGCGTGAAAGTAATAGCTTTTAAGTTAGACGCAGTTTTTTAGGTTACCCAGCCCTCCAATTTCATCGAGAGTTTAGAACATAGCTACTATTGTATAAGACTTTTCTAGAAGTATGCGGTTCGTGTATTTTTATGTATGTATCTGGTTATGGTTCTCTACGTTCTTTTATTAACCTTTATCAATCAGAGACCATCGTTTTCATCTGATTTTTTGCCACAGTATCACAACTTGATATGAAGCAATTGCAATAGAATGATTTTTATAAGGAGGGAGATTACAAAGATTTGTTCTCTTTAATCTTTTTGGTTTCAATTCATAATATTGGTAAAAGGGAATTGGTCTACGTAACCAACAACGTGATCAACAACACCCCCACGTTATCACGTAGAATGATCTACGTGTTACCGTGAATGTGTTCATCAACAAGTGCGTTCGTCTTCATTTACTTCGTCTCGTTTATTTACAACACGTTTGACAGAACATTAATTGTATGAAAAACTTTTACCACGGATACACTAGGTACCTACATGATTCTAGAAGTTCTAGAAAAACAGACGATCAACGCTGGGAGGTTTTAGACTAGAAGCCCCCAGCGTTGATCTTCTGTTTTTGAAACAAAATCAGCTGTTCCCTAGAAAAGTGCAATACCAAAATGTAAACAGCTGATTTGTTCCCTTCCACCGCGTTTAAGAAAAGATTATTCTTAATTTTTTCTCTTTATGTAACACTCTATAAACGCTTAACATGAAAAGAAGACCTTTTGATTGAACGAGTAAGTAAACATTCCAAGTTCTAATCCTCATCCCTTTTGAATTAAGGGCTGCCGTAATTAGATGCATAACTCTGGACTTAAATTATGTAATACCTACCCTCAAAGCAGACTGGCCCGGTTGTGGCGAATCGCTCAACAAGTAAGGTACCTATGTACCCTACCTCGGTAGGTCCAACAACTTAGGATTCCTAAAACTTTATTAAAGAACAAAATGGGTTGGTACACGAAGGTCTTGAACCGTATGAAGATCTAGCTGTTCTCACTTCTTAATATACATGGAGCGCAGAGCTAGGAAGCCCATCTCCTTCTTCTTCGTCCGACACAAACTTTTATTTTACAACTAAAACACAAATAAACAGCCATAGCACCAAAATACATCAAACACACATCAACCTACACTTATGAAACGGCAGAAGCTAGGTGTACGGTTCCAATTGGTCGTTTCCTATAGAGAACAGCTGGCCAGAAACTCCACGGTCACTCTTTTAAAAATAATTAGCTTTTACAATGTTTTCAAATTACAGTGTTAATTGGTATGGCAGGACAGTGTAAGCCTTTCAACAAGTACTCAGGCACTTACCTAATAATAATAAAAAATGGTCGACAAATCTACTCTCTACAAGGCTTACAACGTTTTTACATTCACACCATATAAAATAATCTAAAGAAAAGGTAAATAAGTCGTATCAACGATTTCATTTCCATATTTTAAATAAGCTCCAACCAGAATTCGGCCTCACAAAGATCTTTTTTATAACAGGTGTTATTGAAATTATTGAAAATTGCGTTATTGATAAATAAAATATAAATATTACTTACTTCAGAAGCTCTCAATACATGTTGTTCATGAAAAGAATATTATGCGTATGTAGGTACAGAAAATGTTTCGTATTGATATTTGTGACATTGTGTGACTACTTTTGATTCATGAGCCACTTAGGAACATCATAAAAGTTCTAAAAGGGATCGTACCTGACGCCCACATATGCCTGGTACCTATTTTTAGAAAGCACTGATAGGTAATACAAGTACCTAGATATAATACAGTACTTCCATTACAATTATTTTACCTCAGTCTGATTTTTTTTTATTTCACAGAGATTGTCAGTGATTCGGATTCAAGGCGGGCGTGTCCACGGAGAGTGCCATACTCAGCCTGAAGCACACCATCAAGTACTACACAGCGAGGAGGACGCCGGGTATACGTTTGCTTGATTTATCGAAAGCTTTGGATCTTGTCTCCTATAATGTGCTGTGGGACAAGTTGAGGGGCACGGGTGTGCCGGCGGAGTACAGAGCCCTTCTCCGATACTGGTATGCTCACCAGACAAATCGAGTGAGGTGGGTCGGTACTCTGTCGGATGAGTATCAAATGGAATGTGGAGTGAGGCAGGGGGGTTAAGCTCCCACTTGTTATTTAATTTATATGTGAATGAACTTATCGAGCGGCTGAGCAGCACACATGTCGGCTGTCATATAGACGGTATAATGTGTCAATAACATAAGTTACGCGGACGCCATGGTGTTGCTCAGTCCATCGATGAGCGGACTGAGGCAGCTACTCACGATATGCGAGACGTACGCGGAGGTGCACGGCCTTAAATACAACTAAAAAAAGAGTGAGGTGTTAGTTAGTGTTTACGGCACCTAAGCAACAGCCCCGTCGTGTACCTCCAGTATATCTCAACGGCGTAGTTCTCAATGTGGTGAATAGTTTTAAATACCTTGGTCATGTTGTCACCAGTGACTTACGTCACATACGCGACATAGAGCGCGAGCGCAGGGCGTTGACGGTGAGGACCAATATGCTCGCCCGTAGGTTTGCTCGCTGCACGGCAGACGTCAAAGTGAGTTTATTTAAGGCGTTTTGTCAGTCCTTCTATACGAGCGGCCTGTGGGTGTCATATACGAGCCGAGCCTACAACGTCCTGCGCGTACAATACAACAACGCTTTCAGGATGCTGTTGCGGTTGCCGCGACGTTGCAGTGCATCGGGAATGTTTGCTGCAGCTCATACGGATGGCTTTCACGCCATCAAGCGTAAGAAAGCGGCTGCCTTACTGCAACGCTTGCGTAGCACTCGGAACAGCATCCTGAAAATTATTGTTGCAAAGTGGACTGTCCCATCCAAAGACACTGGGTCAAAATAAGTATAGGTACCTATATGTTTTAATTTAATTAAGTAATACTAATAACACTAACATAGCATATAAGCACATTCTGTTACTAACCACTAACAACGTATGGACTGTTATAGGTCTGAAATAAAGATATTTTATTTATTTATGGTCATGAACATGATAATAAGTTTTCTGCCAATGACAAGTCTGTCAAAATCATTGGGATCTTTATTCTCATGCTAATAAGGTTGCTGCTGTCAGAGTTTAACTGTGAACGGACTGTAAGAATAAGTATTTCAAAATTTCTAAAAAGGATCTACAATTGATTCCTATTTTTAGAAAGCACCGGACTGATTGTTTGTTACAGGCAGATGCAATAGTTTCATTGCCTTTTTCACGGAAATTTCATCCAGCAAGTCAGCGTAAGTACCTAAGTATCTATTATGAGTAGGTATTAAAATTCCTCTTCAAAGCACATAACTCCCAGCTCTGGTGGGCTTTTAGTCGTAAGTACCTACGTAACCATCTTTCGCGAAAGCACAAAGTTGAAAGCTACCTAATTAAAGACAATACGAATTAAGAGAAACATTCTGTCGTCTACTGAGTACGACTGCACTGAATCTTCACGAATTAATAATTTTGAATGCCTTTCAGGAACATAATTCATATTGTTGAGGCAAAAATAATAATGAACAGAGATTACGTAAGCTGAATTCGCAGTCGCTGCGTGTTCAGAAAATAAAGCGTTTTATTTTCACTGTCGGCGTCACTTTATGTTACCAGTCTTATCTAAACGGACTGCGTTATTTTTTTATTTTTTATTTGGAAGAACAAACATATAGGTATACATTATATATTACAAGTAAATAGAACATAAGGAGTTATACAAACGTGCAACCAACAACGTCTTCACAGATACACAAAAAGACAAGTTAAAGCCGGACAGAATAGGTTTCAATAGATACACATTAACATGAAATAACTAACACACAAAAAATGAGTGTATATTTATGTGTATCATATTTCATGAAATACCTAATTAATACTTGAAATAAGATACACACCTAGCTCATCTATATCGCGGTATCTTATTCTAGGAACACTAGAGATTCAACATTATTCACATAATTTTTTAATTGTGTCCAACAATATGTTTCTATAAAGCAAAGATCCAAGTTAGAGAAAAGCTCATTGAAATTGCCTTTACGGCGACATAGAGGATACATAACCCTGTAATCCTGTAAATGTTATTGCATGTAGATTCTACTGCATTTTCTGTCACTACGTATAAATATTTATTCTGCTTTTTTTATCCTATTTTAGACTTGTACCACTATCGACATCAATCAATCAATCAACTCAGCCTATCGCAGTCCACTGCTGGACATAGGCCTCTCCCAGGTGGCGCCACAACACCCTGTCCTCCGCCTTCCTCATCCAGTCTTTCCCAGCCACCTTCTTAAGGTCATCCGTCCATCTAGCTGATCATCTACATAGTTGGCATTAAAGATAGATTGTGTAAACCACCTCCACACACTCCATACTTGAAGACTTTCTAAATAGGTAATTAAAACTAGCGGAAAAACAGACAATCAGTTTTACCACTTCTTACCAGCAAGTACTTTCATCATACTTTATTTCAATAAAAAGTCACAGGGTACATATTTGAACGTCGAAAATTAAAATACCTACGGGTAAAATATCAATGTTCAAAACATCGAAAATTTAAATATCGATTGTATCGAAATATCGAAAATTGTTATACCTAAGCTTAAAATGTCTAAGATTGAAATGTCGAGTGATTAAAATATCGAATTATTAAAAATGTTTGGTTTTACATTCAAAAATATGTTTCTGTACCCGCATGCGTAACACGCATATATCTTTTTTACATCGAAACAGCTAGGTTAGGTTAAGTTAGAACAGTGACCACACAACGCACGAGCCGAGCAAGCGAAGCGAGCAGTGCCGCGGCAGCGGCCGGCGAGTGCCAGTAACATATCCAAACATTTTTAATCATTCGATATTTTAATCACTCGGCATTTCAATCTTAGACATTTTAAGCTTAGATATAACAATTTTCGATATTTCGATACAATCGATATTTAAATTTTCGATGTTTTGAACATTGACATTTTACCTGTAGGTATTTTAATTTTCGACGTTCAAATATGTACCCGTCACATTTTACAATGGGCTATAAATAGTAACGTTGAGTTAAAACGTAGAATCAAATACCGGCTGAAAGGACAAAGTTCCTTGATTTATCGATAGAACTTCACCACAAATATGCGGACAATTTCGGACGTAGGTATGTGGCGACCCTCAACAAGGATTGCGGATGCGTGCAAATTTTCAGATGGGAATGTGGGTATACCTTCAAATTTCTCTTAGATACTAAAATAATTGCCAATCACAATTTTTAGATGTACCTAATATATAACTATCTATATCTATACTGATAATAAAGCTGAAGAGTATGTTTGTTTATTTGAACGCGCTAATCCCTGGAACTACTAATACTACTAATTTAAAATCACTTGATGATGTAGCGTCTTACGTCTTATATTTGTACGCCGTTCAGGCAAAACATGACTGCCGCCTGCCATATAATTTGTTGCATTAAATAAATTCAATCTCCTAGTATTGTATAATCGTATAGCACATGTGTGAGTACTATGTACATACTATAAAGCTACCAGTTACTGGGTACGTCTTTCATTGACTTGAATGGGCCCTGGCAGCTGAGAGTATGTCATGCTCACTCAAATGTTTCGCTGATGGTGGCGCATGTGTTGGATCATTTAGCTCCCTTCAAAATGGTTGAGCTGAATGGTGCTAATCTATGCGACATGTTCGTGAACGGGCGCCGTCAGTAGGGACTGGTCATCTCTTTGCTGTCATGGCATATATGCCATGACAGCAAAGAGATACCACCACACAGGCCACAAGAAAGAGCACCATTCAGCTCAACCATTTTGAAGGGAGCTAAATGATCCAACACATGCGCCACCATCAGCGAAACAATTTTAATTTAATTTAATATTTGAATTGTTTTTTTAAATTATTTTTTTAACTTTTCATTACGGACGCTTTTCTGCATCGTTCTCACATGCATAATTTCTAAGATGAACGATGTAATGTAACCAATACCTTTAACCATATTATTTTGATTTAAAAGAGTGTCCATGGAGTTTCTTGCCCGTTCTTCTCCGTTCTTCTACTACGCTTTGGAATGGGCAACTATCTTCATTCTCCTGACTATCCGACCCCTTGACAATTCAAAAGTGCCTGTAATTGGTCTAATTGAAATAAATACTTTGAGTTTGAGTTTGTAACATCTTGCATGCCGTGTGTGTGAAAAACCCAAAACTCATGTTTTGGGCAAATAAAAATTATCTTATCTTATCTAGCAGTCGGATTTGAAAAAATCTATTTGCATTTGATAGCCCAATTCTTGAGAAAGGCTATCGGCTATTTAACATCACGCTAGCACCCTGAGGAGCCAAGCAAAGAGAAAAAAAATCAAAAAGCATCACCTTTGTACCTTTCTTTTCTGTTCTGTTTTTCTTGTCTGTTTACATGTGTGTGTACATATAAATGGTAAAATAAATAAAGAACGCTAAGTGAAAACGAAGTAATAGCGTGGGCAGACGATGCGATGCGACGGGTTAGGCGCCGTCCTATTGCCATCCCTCGTGCGATGCGATTTCATCTTGCGATGAAACCGATCGCACGATGAGAAAACGATCGTCGATCGTTCCTTATCGATCGAAAATGATCGCGCGACAAAAATTAAACAATTTGGTCGCATCGCATGATCGCACGACCTTCAATAGGACATTCAGTAGATATCCGTATGTTTGAACGCACGGTCGCACGATCATTTTCGTCGGACGGACGCATCATCGCGCGAGCGATGGCAATAGGACGGCGCCATAGGGTCGGGGAACAAGAAATTTCAGGCGGACTAAGTCGCGGGCAGAACTTAGTTACAGATACAGTCAACTTTAGAAATTTCACAATGTGTCGTCTAGAAATCTAATTTTTTACGATAACTTACAATGGGTATCATCATCATCAGTCTATAGCAGTCCACTGCTGGACATTGGCCTCTCCTATGAATGATAGGAGAGGGCGGAAGACAATTTTGCCGCCCTCTTAATTTCCGCTTTTTTTTTTCGTATACCATAATGTATACCATACATTAATTCTAGAGAACTTTTCAGCAAGAACAGTCATCATTATTTTGCATTATACAGGTTAGATTTTATATAAAAAACGTTTATTTGTTTTACAATCACGTTTATTACCTACCCTGCAAGTCAGTATGTAAAAAAAAACGTTGCCCCACACTAGGAATTTCTCCTGTATCGTGGGTGCGCTTACAAAAATTTAAACTCACATACACAAACAGCCCAACTACGCTACGCCACTGCTCTCTACAATGGGTAAAATATTACGAAATTATACTTACCTAACTTACTTGAGGAAGGCAGTAAGCTATGTAATTATCGCTGGTATGATACTTTAGATTTTTGAATTCAATAGCCAGCACTCCAGCAATGACAGTCTTCTTGTGACCTGGTTCCATATTCATATGTGTTCCTGCGAAGCGAGTAAAAGGTGGAAAAACAAAATATCAAACTACCTACTTTCATAAACCAAACATTCGTTGCCTAAACTTCCATAACGGCATTCCCCGCGAAAAGTAACAGAACATTCAAATATCGATGAATATTAATGAACGATACGAAAACCAATACGCATAGTTTTCCAATCTATGAAACCTTTCAGCCATTGAAAGCTTTTTGAACAACGAGCATTACCTAACTTATAAATAGTGAAACGCGTGGGAATAAATAAATATTGAACGTAGGTAGATGGTTATAAGATAGGTAGGTACCTATTTAAGTATAGGTAGGTAGGGAGGGGACACCGAGGAGAGTTGTAACAGAGGAGAGTTGTTACAAAGTCCATTTCTCGGATTCTATAATCGTTAGCGAGCAGGCAACATCGCGTTATGTCTCTTTCTTGACGCGCTAACCGAGCTGCTTGTCGTGGCGGCCTACGGAGAGTGGATGTGACTGGGGGACGTCGATGGCGAAAAACATGGTTCTATCAAATTCCTACAGAGGATAGCTAACTATTTTATCTAAAACGTGCATAGAGCTAAGACTACTTTCTGCTGAGATACTTCCATTGGCGTGAAATTTGTTACAACCCTCCTCGGTCTCCCTTACGAACAAAATTACGGGTTGTAGGTCGTAGGTTCGAACCCAGACAGGCGCTTTACTTTATGATAATTGTTTCTTCACCACTGCTCTCAAAACGGTGAAGGAAACATCGTGACGAAACCGGCATGTCATAGAACAAAAAATCGAAGACATGTAAAATCTACCAACCCGCACTGGGCCCGTGTGGTGTATTACGGCCCACTCCCTCTCATCGAGGGGAGGCTTGTGTCCCAGCAGTGGGATCATTATAGGCTGATTATTTATGTAGGCAGTGCGTGCAGTGTAAAGTGCAGTAGTGGTAGTAAAATTACGTAAAGAAACGTAACTTTTCTATTTGATTTATATTGGAAAACTGACGTAGTGGTAGACCATCATTTTTGCAGCTACGGTAAACCCACCCCTAGGTACTGCCACCATGGTGGGCGGTGGCAATATGAATTGTGCTGGCACGTATCTCTCACAAAGCTCTTTACTTGTTTCATTATTTACCACCAGGATCCCGGTGCCGGCAGCCCAGCAGGAAAACCGTGTGAAAGGACGCTGAAGCCACTCAACGCCTGAAAATAAAAGATAAAAACAAACTCTGAAATCGCAAAAAACAAACAGCTGCTCCACTCCATAAGTAGGTACATTTATGTTCGCATAACTAAGGCAAAACTCGACAAAACGTTGGGAACAGGTGATTTTTTTTCGCGGTTTCAGGTTTGCTCATATAATAAAAGTTGTTCATAATGATGAGGGTACAAATGTGTAGAACCTACAATTATTTATTTTGTTGTTTTCAGTTATTTCAAATTCCAACTTGTATGTGTACCTAGACAAAGTAGTTTACCTATAAGGTACTGGTAAGGTCCAACCTGGTAAGGTGGGGCTACCGTGACGGAACGTCAGTAAGGTGTGATTGTGGAGCTATGTCATAAATCTTGCTCCACCTCCTATCCTGCCCTCTGTGTCCCAAAAAATGCAGTCAAATTGAACTCTGCGCTGCCACCGACAACGGCGTGGAAGTGGCCAAGTTTTGGGAAAACAGCATTTAAAATACAGTCGTGCCAGCCTCACGAAGAAGAAGAAGACTGTACACTTTACTGTCTACAAAAATTTAAAACTTTCGAAAAATCACCTCGATTCGCTAACCGAAAAACGCCAAATAGAAACGAAAAGAGAAACCTAAGTCCTCCTATACATCAGGCCCGTGCCGGACGGCGCGTTGTGTTCCACGCGCGCCTCAAAGAGAAGTCAGCAGAGGAAGGGGCCCGATAGGGCCGAAGCCTGCCTGAAAGGGTTACCGCTGCCCTGGAACAGAAAGGGCTAATTATAATTATAATAATAATTTATTTTCTCACCACAATATCCTTATAAAATAATAACAAAAATAAACAATATTGTCCAGTCATGGGCTTAAAGGAAAATATTGTGGGAGACTGGTGCCTAAGCTAAGCCGAAGCCTGTATTTCAGGCCACCAGGTCTCCGCCCCAAATATACAATTTTATTATGGTTTCCGTATACTAAAACTAGACAAAGTTTCCAATTTTATTTATAGGAAGGAGTGTTCGTGAGGAGTGTGTGGCTGTGTGAATGTGTGGGTGTGTGAGTGTGTGGGAGGGTGAGAGTGTGGGTGTGTGAGTGTGAGTGATGAAAAAGTTGGTGCGTGTTAAACTGTTTAATGAATGCCGTAGTAGTATGTGCTTGTGGTAGATAGCTAGTATAGTAGCTAAGGAAGGAACACGGGTGGGTTTTAGTCAGTAAGAGTCTGACACTCCCTTCCGCTTCACCCAGAGTGGGAGGCGTCATTTGATGATTTCCCATCCAAAAAAAAAAAGTCCTCCTATACATATAACTTTTTAATCTGCCAGTCAATTAACAAACACCTCTATGTCATAGGAGTAACAGACAGTCAGCTGTGCAGGGCCTGCATGGAGTATGACGAGACAGCGGCGCATGTACTGCTAAACTGCCCGGTGGTCGCCACGTACAGGCCAAAGTACTTCGGTAACCCAGGTACCCTCCGTGAGACGGTCAGTAACATCAAGGCGTTGCTGGCCTTCCTTGAGGAGCTGAGGTGGATCGAATGATCGATTTTCCCACCCGTACGCAAAATACGCGCATTGTCGTGGAGTTGCGGACATCAGCCTGTATTACCTATTACTTATTATCTGCCGGTCAACTCTATCGCATTAATTGTGACACTTGTGACGGGGTATTTAGAACAAAGTTCGGCGGTCTGGCGAGCCAAAATAGGGCTACACCGCTAAGAAATAATATTTTCGTCATCGATATCGATAAGGAGAGCTGTAGGTACCTACTGCATGGTGGTGATCGCAATTTCGTCAGTCGTGCTCTTTTCCTTCTTCTCCTTTCGCTGAAGTTTTGGTCTATGCTCATTTATTTTGTAATAAGTGTAATAACTGAACTGACATAAGTCAATATGTCTTCGGCATGGGTCCTTTGCAGTGGTAAATAATTATGTATTTAAAATCATTATCATCAGATAACATTACCATATCACGTTCGTCATTGCAATAGACATAAAGCTCATTATTTAAGTTACTTTACCGGTCCACAACCATTCAAAAATCTAAACTATGCACTTTAATTCAAGGTCGTTATACAAACACCACGTTCGATATAGAAAACCACTTTTCCATTTGTTTAAATTCTATTCTCAAAATCCAACAAGCGACTTTGCCAAACTGAAACATCTCTTGAATGCTGCAAAACAAGTCGTTATATTATCCGGTGCTGGTATAAGTGCGGAGTCGGGTGTCCCAACATTCAGAGGGGCTGGAGGATTGTGGAGACAATTGGAAGCCTCCATCCTCTTCAACCCTGTAACATTTAGGGAAGACCCAGGCTTTGTTTGGGAGTACTACCATTATATGCGAGAGTTGGTGTTGAAAGCACAACCTAATGCGGTAAGAATAACAAAAATGTTGAAGGGAAAATTCTATGTTAACTTTTTTCCACGTCATTTAAAAGTGTTAGCCGGATCGCATGACAAGTATCGCTCTCATCATTAGACATTTTCATCATCTTGGCCAGTCGACACCAACAAACGTCGCCCGTGGCTCGGTGTAGTGTTGGTCAGTGTTATTGCTCGTTTTACTCCAACCGAGGGATACGAGTAGGGCATAGAAAGTGTTAAATCCTACGGAGGCGCCAAAATTTAAATACTAATACGTTTAGATAGGGCAGAGAAAGTGCCAATATGTTAACCCTTTTTATGTTAATTGGAAAAAGCTACTAACTTAACTAAATAGTCTCCTCTTTTCAGGGTCACATAGCTATAGCTCAGTATGAAAAGAAATTCGCATTAAAAAAGTTGGTGACTGTGGTTACCCAAAACGTGGACGGTCTACATGCTCGAGCCGGGACCAGGAATTTAATAGAACTCCATGGAAATATGTTCAAGACACGCTGCACTAAATGCAACGAAGTGTTGGTTAACACCGACAGTCCTATATGTGCGGTAGGTAGAAGCTTTATGTGTCTCTTATAAAGCATGATGATGGTGACTTTTAATTTCTTACTAAATTATATTTAGGCACTAGCGGGCACCGGCTCTCCAACGTCTGATAAGCTTGTCTCTGATATCAAAGAAAAGGATCTCCCTCATTGCAAAAAACCCAACTGTGGCGGTTTACTGCGACCACATATCGTCTGGTTCGGCGAAGTCTTAGAAATGTCTACTGTGGAAAAAGCTGGTGATTATAATAATATTTTTAGTTTGTAGGTAGGTATGTAATTAAATTATGCTACCTTTCTGAAACCTATGTACCTAAGTATTTATTTTCATGTTTTCCTAGATATCGTCATGTCGCAGTGCAACGTGTGCCTTGTTATTGGAACATCGTCTATGGTCTACCCTGCAGCTGCTTATCCAACTGTTATGTCGGCTAGTGGATCAATTATAGCAGAATTTAACATCGAACCAAGCCCAGCCACGCCTAAATTTGATTTTTATTTCCAAGGTCTATCTGCAACGACATTACCTCAAGCTTTAAGCGATTAAACTAATATAAGACACAATGATAGATTTTTCTTTAATTATCTCTGTTAGAAGTTCAAATGTCATGTTTTAAAAATAACAATGAAAGAAACTAGTTATTTAATATTATGAAATTCGCACATTTTTTGGCTTAGTGCCAATGCACCCAAAGTTTTTTCTACGCGCGAATAACCCATTAAAAATGCGCTGAAAACGCAACCCTAGAGGTGGAGCTGTTTCAAGTTAATAAGAGGTTAATGTTTACAAATTCGTTGGTTCAGAGTTTCAGACCACACATTTGTATGTGTGTTCTGAACCAACGAATTTTTGAATGTACACAAAATCCGTAGTATGTACCTTTTAGTAAAAACGACTGCCATTATTTTCACTCTTGATCCATCCGTGTAGAAAATACCTTATAATTTCTCTACTTCTATCATTGTCTATGTATTATTGTTTATGTCTTTGGCTTCTGTTTAAAAAAAAAAAAAAAACTGGTGAACACTCAAGTGGTCAACTCCTTATCAATTTTGGAGTTCCGCAGGGCAGCTTACTAGGCCTAACACTCTTTCTAATCTACATGAACGATACCCTGAACCTCACTCTTCCAAACGCGGAACTAATATCTTACGCAGACGACACGGTTATCACATTCCACGCACCCACCTGGGAACAGGTCTACCGCCTTGAGGAAGCCACCTATTCTTACATAAACTCCAGTGGTAACAGTATCACCCAGGATTCACAACATAGCACTGTATTTTGAGAGATAAGAGTATTTTTCTTTTGCCATGTATGTAGACGTGCCCTAATAGAACTCCGCTTGTCATAAATATCATGTCAAAATGATGATCGCTATCTAACGGTTACAGACCGATATTATGTTAAGTTAATTTTAAGGTAATAACTGTAACATTGGTTCAATAAATGTATTTATTTATTTACTGATAGTGGTAGATAGTTAATTGTTGCAAATGAGGGACCCATTTGCAAAAATTTGCTAATTAGTTACACCCATTTGCAACAAATTAACTACACACACAGTAGAGGTTACAGTTACAATTACAATTGAGGTACAATAATTTGCCGATGGAAATCATCGGCAAATTGTCCCTCAATCAACTGCTCGACAATCAATATTTTTCTAAGTGTGCGATAATGCATAGATTTCCAAACGTTCTATCGTTGCGGACAAATTGTACATACATCGTCTGCTCAGCGCTTAACAATCGAATAGTACTACTTAGTCTATGAATCGAATCGAATGGTTGTGAATAGATTTGCAGTTCTATTTTGTCTCTGCTCCCCTCCCCGCTAGCTTTAGTTAGCTTACCTTCCGGACCGCCGTTCCGCCATTTGCTAATTGCGAATTTTTGTGGTATCCAATACAAAGTGAATTTGTTGATAAAAAGAGTGATCTACTACGAGATCGTGTGCGTATAACAGAGAAAGTAATTTAATTTTTGTGTTTATGTTGTGATCTACGTTACAAGTTGTAGTATGCAATCAGGAAGTGGTCCAAAAAATCCGCCATGGGCCCGGTCAAACGTGAACACAAACATGACCGGCATGAATCCGCAAATCATGGATCCAAATGCAATGATGACTCAACAAGGCATGATGCAGTTTCAGCAAACACAGGCTGTGTTTAATCCTAGTATGATGCAAGCACAAAGCGGCATGGCTATGCCAATGGCCGGACAAATGCCGATGAACCAAATGGCCCAAGGTCAGATGTACCCTGGTAACGTTGTTGCGTACCCTACACCTCGAGCTATGAACCCGGGGATGTATCAGAACTCGCAATCGAATCAATCATCAAACAACACTGACCAACGTGTGTTTACCGGCACAGTAACCAAAACACATAATGATTTTGGTTTTGTTGATCATGATGTATTTTACCAAACATCAGTATGCGCCAAGGGTATCATCCCTAAAGTTAACGACAGAGTACTTGTTGAAGCTACATATAATCCTAATATGCCTTTTAAATGGAATGCAACTCGCGTCCAAGTTCTTCCTAAAACTGGTCCTAACCAGAAATCAAATAATCCAAATTCAAAGAGTAATAATTACAATGCTGTACCACCTCCGGCTAACAAGAAATCATTACCATCGCGCCGTGACGATCGACCCCCTCGCAGGGATGAAAGGGTAAGATTCTCCTTTTATTGCATTATTGATCACCGTTTAAAACAACACATGTAACCATATTCCCTTACTTATTTAATAATAGAAAAAATCAAGCAGGAATTATGTTTTGAAAAGAATTAAACACCATGTGCATGCATAGCTGAAATAGCACACCATTATTCCCTTGACCTTTAGACATAACTTGCATAATCAAATGCAATAAAGGTTAGACCAAAAATATAAGCAATGTTATTCTGAGTACAGTGAGATATACAGGATATACATCTCAAGAACGGCAGAATTATGTCCTTATTACTGATACTAATAACTTTCTGAAGACAAAATAATAATGTTTTCTAAATTCCTTCAGTATTTAGAGTCAATTTTGCAAAAAAAGGTCTTGTTCTTATGTTACGAACATTGATCATACCAATGCATGTTTCCATTTCAGTTAAGTAAACTTCTAACATAAATAAGGACAAAAGTTACATAATAGGTGATATGGGCTGGTGTCCACAACTCCACTTCAATGCACATATCTTGCGTACAGGTGGGAAAATCGATTATTCGATCTACTCCAGCTCTTCAAGAAAGGCTAGCAACGCCTTAATGTCACTGACCATCTCACAAAAGTAGCATAAATAAAGAAAAACTTTATTTTGTTTGTCTAGTTTGCACAAAAGAGGTCTCGATCAAGAACTCGCTCCCGCTCACGTGATCGTCGTGACAGCCGCAGTCGCCGCGACTCTCCTCCGCGCAAACGCCCCATTGTACACCAACCATCGCCCATCAAATATGTAGTTCGAGTACCTAGGATGCCACTTGATATGTAAGTTGTTGGTATAATTTATATTTAAATTCTGTATTATCAGACATTGAATAGCAAATCATTGTATCTAAAGGCCATACCTCACGCTGCATGCATCATGGGCTCTTTATAGAGACCATGATGCATAGTTGCAAGGTTGCAAGGTTGCCTTGCAACATTGCAAGGTTGCAAGGTTGCTTAGGCCATACCCTAAGCAACTTTACTAACTTTTTTTTATAAATGTAATGTAACACACTAATTGTTTTTTACTATTTTTAGACACAAAATGGATGTGCCTGCTTTGTCTCAAAGGTATACAAACTTGTATGTGCCATCTGACTTCTTCAATGCGCAAGTGAAATGGGGCGAAACATTCCCGCCACAGACACCATTTTCCATCAACAACCCATGTGCTTATCATATAATGAACAAAGAAGTGGAGAACCCCATTCCCAATGATGCAGTTCTAGAACCACCAGATGCGGATTACAGGTTTTCAGCTAAGGTAATCATATTATGTTGGTTATGTTTCTGCTTATGATTGCACTCTCTAAAAGGATTTGCTTGAATTGATGAAATCTTGAAAAGAAAAAAATATTGATTTGAAAAGATTTCATGAAAAATTGATAAAAAAATGATTTTTCATTGATATTTTTTAAAGTTTTCTATCTTAGTTTGAGTTCATTGAATAATTATATCAGCATTGAGATATTGTAACCCATCACATCTGTTGTTTCGCTAGCTAATTTAAATTGGCTCTGTATATTATAAGATTGTCACAAATAAACATTGAACAATAATTTTTAGGTGATGTTAATCAGCATGCCAACATTGGAAGTACTGTATCAAAAATGTGGACTTACAAAAGTTGATGAAAGGGATAAACGCTCCAACTCCAATAAAAATCCACTTCATCCAACCAGACTGATCAAGTTCCTTGTGGGCCAAAAAGGAAAAGGTGGTGAAAATTTTGCTATAGGTGGACCTTGGAGCCCTTCCTTAGATGGCGAAAATCCTCAGTCAGATCCAAAGGTTTTGGTTAAGACCGCGATACGCACTTGCAAAGCACTTACAGGAGTTGATTTAACTTCCTGTACTCAATGGTAAGTGTCCTACCCTCATTTGTTAGGTCAACTAAAGGCACTGCTATGCTGGTATTTTATCTGAGTAGAATTATATGATGGGCCGGAGTTTCTTCTGGGTTTTTGGACATAGCTGGTGCAGTATTATAAAGTGAAACTCTACTGACTGGTTGGCAAGTGACCAACAGACAGAAGAAGCTTTAACCCACCGTTGTACCTTATATTAGTCATGGTACACACATTCCTTAAGTGAGAGTATGGAGGCGTTAGTACATCGTGGATGGCGCAACTCTTTGGATGCAGACTCGATGTACCACGTACCAAAACAGCAGTTGTTTTACTCTCGTAGCGGATGTGTCGTTTCCATGTCTGCAGTCGGGTGGGCGGCGCGCGAGATGCGCTGTGAGTATACCACTATAACTGTATTACCCATGCAGGTACCGAATGGTGGAGTTTTACTACTGGCGTGAGGGCAGCGGCGGCAAGTCGCGGCTCGAGTGCGTGGTGTTGTTCCTGCCGGACGTGTGGTCGGCGCAACCGTCGCGTATCGACTGGAACAACGTACAGGAGCAGTATAAGGCGGCCTGCGACGTGGCCATCCGAAAACTCGACGGCGATCACCCGGCGTCCAGCAAGCCCGAGCAGCAAGTGGCGGCAGCGGCCGACACTTCTGCGGCGGACAAATCGCAAATTGTTTGTTCCCAGTTTTGTTTAGTTAAGATTCCGGCTGCTCGCTACTAAAATGTTGGAAGAGCAACGTGCCAGTGCTGCCTACGACAAGCGTGTTGTTGCCATGCTGACGTCGCCTGGAAATAGATAATATTATTATAATCACTACTTTCTTACTCTTCACAGAATGACTTTAAAATATCCTCTTTTGATATTCTAATCTAAAGTAAAATCATAAAACTTAAACTCAGCTTTAATAAGTTGACCTAAACCCTGAGTTCCTGTTGTGAAACTGACAAAAATACTAATGTGATTGTAAAATTTTCAGGAGAAAGATTTGGATAGTACCACCATAACAATTGACGAGAATGACGATGATGACGATAAGCCAGAACCAACACATTATTCAAAAATAGATCTAAAAACTATTAAAGTTGAACAGTTGAGACAAGAGCTACGCGCGCGGAACGTGAGTTGTAAAGGTAACAGAAGGTTCTACTGTAATTGTGAACAAAAAATTGCTTAGCCCACATTCATCATCGTGACGTCATCGACACGGTTGGCGCAGTGGTTAAGCGATTGACTGCTGCACTGCGTGTCGCGGGTTCTATTCCCGCACGGAATAAATATTTGTATGACCTACAATTAGTTGTTCCGGGTCTGGCTGTTGGTGTATGTGAGTTTATTTCGACCGATTCTGTGCCTCTCGCATCCAACGGGTTCCTAGCACACATTAGCAGAACATTTTTGTTGCATAAAAACAACATGTAACTAAACCTTTAATACCTTTCTTCAGGACTGAGAGCTCAGCTTGTGTCTCGTCTATCAAAATTATTAAAAACCGAGGAGGCTTCAGAGGATAAGAAAGGGGATGATGTAATGGAACTTGAAGAAGATGAGCAAGAACCAGAGAAAAAGCCTGAGCCTCAGGAAGAGGAAAAGATTGAAATTAAAGATGAGGAGGAGGAGAAGAAACCTGAAACTAAAACTGATAAAGTCGAAAAGAAAGAAGAAAAAGTTGAAGAAAAGAAAACCGAAAAAGAAATTGAAGAGGAGAAAAGAAAGGTATAAGCTATTTCTTGCTCTTTCCTTCAGATTTTTACTGGTACCTGCTAGCTAGTATGTAAAAGTATATCTCACTGGATCCATAAAATTGTACTCAATTAATCTTGTTGTCATTATAATATTTAATCAAATTTTCTATATTTCCCACACAGTTTTGTGCCAATTGAAAGATGTTATAAAATGTCTGTCCAGTATTACATGCTTTTATTAAGTTCAACCACAAACTAACAAGTTCTTTTATTTGGCAGCTCGAGAAAGAAAAGCAGTTACGTAAAACTCGCTACGAAATTCCACCCACTCCTCATATTTTGGTGCACCCGTCCAATGCTGCAAAGGGTGGGAAATTTAACTGCAATGTGGCCACGCTGTCACTGTTGTTGGACTATCGCATCACTGACAATAAGGAACATAGCTTTGAGGTTTGTTGAAAAGTGTGTATTTAGCTAAAATTCTAAGACATCTACCAGCCCGCGTGACCTCACACAGAGAGGAGGCCTGTGTCCCAGCAGTGGAAACATTGTAGGCTGATTATGTTTACATGTTTTAGATCAGTATCGCAGGTGTTGATAATGTTTTATATATATTTGCTAGGCGCTCGGCACTCTAATGTGATCTAACATCTCGCATAATTTTGTTGTTCGTTATAATAAAAAAAAAAACCCTCAAACAAGTTGTATATAACCTAACTTTAATTAGCCTTTCTACTATCTCATATTGAAAATATGTTTCAATTTCTGTTGTGTATGCAGACGGTAAAAGGTGGTATAATAAGTCAAATATTCAACTCAGCCTATCGCAGTCCACTTCGGGACATAGGCCTCTCCCAGGCTGCGCCACAACACCCTGTCCTCCGCTTTCCAGTCTATCCCAGCCACCTTCTTAAGGTCGTCCGTCCATCTAGCTGTAGGGCGTCCCACACTACGCTTGCCGGTACGCGGTCTCCACTCCAGGACTCGTCTCGTCTGAGTCAAATATTAATATGAACTTATACAAATGTTCTTTAATCATTATTTAACTTGAAAACCTTTGTCTGCCACAGTTATTCGTGTTCGCCGAGCTATTCAACGAGATGCTCATGCGGGACTTCGGCTTCTACATTTACAAGACCCTATACACATTACCTGAAAAAGCAGAAGAGATTAAAGAAAAGAAAGAAGAAGATAAGGCTGAAAAGAAAGTAGAGGAGAAGAAAGATGAAAAGAAAGAAGAGAAGCGAGAGGATAAGAGGGATGAGAAGAGAGAAGATAGACGCGATGATAAGAGAGATTCCCGTAGGCGAGATAGGAAGGTAGGTTATGGTAGAAAACTAGCAATATTTTATGAGTTCTGAGAGGGGTTATTATAATACTAGCTGACCCGGCAGACGTCGTCCTGCCCGGGAAAGCAGCGCCACCTACCGGGTCCAATTGTGTTTTCAAACCATACAGGAACCCGATGAAATATACACACAAAATTTCATCTAAATCGGTCCAGCCGTTTAGGAGGAGTTAGGTGACAAACACACGTACGGAAGAATTATAAATATTAATATACTAGCTTCTGCCCACGTGAAAATATATATTATGACTATAGAAGCGCATCGCGTTACCACTTCGTTTTCGCTTAGCGTTCCTTCTGACTATTTTTCTTGTTGCTCAACTCCTAAATGATAAATGATTTTATTGTGTAAGTAGGTTTGTACAAACACTACACGTCAATCATATTTTAAAACTTGATGAGGTCGGCGTTTCCTATCTGACTAGTCTGAGAAGAAAGGTCGAAACAAACTCAGAGGTCAGTCTCTTTTAAAGTCCAGACATAAAGGTTAGATTTAAGGGTCGTAACGTAATGATAAAAAGCATATAACCTTCCTGAAAAATTGGGCTATCAAAGGCAAAAAGAACATTGCGCGTTCAAAAAAAAAGTGGATTATTCATTTACATAGGTAGTGTGACCAAAACCGCTGTACCGCGCCTTCGGTATGTGCGTGGCGAGACGGGGGGCAGTGCAGGCCGCTCATTCGTCAACGCTCACGGTGTCCCCCCCAGCCGCGCATTTTCGGTCAAACTATATTAGTAGACCTAATGATAACATGCATTGATTTAAAAAAAAAAATACATCCAAATCCCTGAACATAATACTATTATCCAGCTCTTGCCAAAGGAAAGTAATAAAAACAGTAGGCATATAGAAGGAATAAGATGTTGTACACCTCGTTGAAGCCTTTTCTTGACACTCCACTTTTTTGTGAACCAGGAGAGTCCCAGTGACGATGAACGCAGCGGCTCCCCCAAGCGTCGCAGCCGCGGCGTCGAACTACCCCCCGACCCGTATCTCTTACTGTCACTCGTCTACTTCGATACTTCGCGCGGCGGCAGCATGACTAAGAAAGATCTGCAGAACTTGTTCATGAGCCTTGGACTACAGCTGTCTCGTTCACAAATTAGAGCTGTACTCGAGAAGGTGTGTGTCAAGGAGATGTTTAATTACAAGTAAGTTGCCTTTTTGAAATGTATCTTTTTTTCTTCGACCTTGACTCACTCTCCCACTGCGGTAAAGGTCCCACAAAAACGAAAAGATAAACATCTCTCTTATAAAATGCCTTCTCTCACGAAATCAGATTGTCTCTATAAATGTAAACTTAGATTAGGCTTTTGGATCCATAAGATGAAATTGTGCATTTTATTCACATCAAAATTAATAAACTCATAATAGGTACTAGTAAATACATAATTTGCATGCAGGCTACATTGATTTGGAAACCTCTTTTTAATAAGCCAAATACCTTAAAAGGCAGTACCCTTTTATTTATTTATTTATCCATTTATTTCAGGCATCAAGGCCCATATAAACACATACAATACAATATTAATATAACTTAAAAATACTTTAAATACATAAAACATTATACATAATTACATTAAAAACTAACTAACGCAAACGAAGTCTCTGCGTTGTGTTTCGCTGACCGGTGTCATGTAGCCGACCACGAAACCGGCGGTACACAATACCCTTCGGCCAGAACTCTTCCTTGAGGATCTTCTCGAGATGATGTGTTGGAACAGGCAACACGAAAGACTTGATGTCCGTGTTGTGACGCGACTCCAACTTCTCGATCTCTTCTCGAACTTCTCGACCCTCAAAGTCCAGTTGGCCTTCACACGCATGTACTCCACGATCTCCTCAACTTTCGTGGAGTGGTGTAGTCTGGACACGTACAGCTACGTCGTCGGGATTGCTGGACGCAGCAGCATGTTGGGTCTTGCCTGCGCGGTGCCGTGCCGCATTGGTTCTGACAAGGAGGCTTCTTCTTCTCCACTTTGATGAAATCATCCTTCCTTCCTTTTAACCAGATAGGCTATAATTTTAAATATTATTTTTATTTTTAGAACACTGATGCAAAACATCAGAGATGTCGCATCGGGTTCACCAGAGGCGATACAAGACTTGCCTCTAGACAGCAGTATAATTATGGGCAGTGACGTGCCAACGCATGTAAGTAATTTATTTGAAAGAGTATCATCAGTCACCTCGCTAACTTGATAGGAACAAACTTAAATTTACTTAATATGTAATTATGTACCTCATATAACTGAGAGATATGATATTGTTATATTTGTTATTTAGATTGCCGAATTAGAAGAAACAATCGCAGCAGGCAACCGAAACTTGCTGCCAATTTTCAATGCATCTGATGACGACTCCGGAGCGCAGTCCAGTGAAACGAAGGACGTCAGTGACTCAGGTAACATTTTAATTTGTTAGTCATGTCACATTTAAAAACGAATGTTAGACCATGGAACTAATAGTATAATTTCTGAAATGGTATGCAGGGGTATTAGTACACCCACATTTTGTCAGTTATGAAGTCCCATGTTATAGGAACTGTGGAGTGTATTCTCATTGATCAGAAGGCCAAGTCCCGTAATTAGAAACGTTAAAAATACAGTCTCAATCTCATCTCAACGACAAACAATGTCAAAAATGTAGGGAAATTAGATGTGCATTTGGATTGAGTGATCTTTTTTTATTTCGTGACAAAATATGATTGTACATTTAGTCAAAAATAGTCAAAACTCGTAGCTCAAAGTAAAAAAATTTTCACTCTCAAGGGTCTTCAGTTATTGCCGAAAACGTGGATCACTCAATTCAGACATTTTGCAAAAACGGCTATGAGCTAAATCTCAACAAAAACTTACTCTACACTGACTAAATTTATATCTAAAAAAATAAATTAAAAAAAAAAACCAATTCGCAGTTGTATAATATTATTATTGATAGACAATTTCGGAAACATTGTTGTGCATTTTGGACAAACCACAAAATGGACCAATTGCGAATGGCGCCTAAAGGCTGCGAATGTTCTTAAAATTACGAGAATTGCCCCTCAGATTGTAGGCTGCTACTGAGAATTTCTGAGACTAGAAGGATAAGAGGAGCAATCGAATCTAGGACTTTGCAGCCACGACCGACGAGTTAGTCTGATCCAAAAAAGTATCTCACATGCATTTGTTTTTCCATTACAGGCATGGTGATGTTCAAGTCCCGCTTAGTGGACGTGGGTGCGCTGGTGAAGGCGGAGGCGCGCAGTGCGGCGGGGCGCGCGCGCCTGGAGGCCGCGCTGGAGAGCACGCGCGCCGCGCTGCGGGCCGCGCGCGCCGCCGCCGCCAGCACGCAGCAGGCCGAGCGCGGCGCGCAGACGCAGGTGTCCGACCTCAGCGCCAGCCTCGCCGCCGCTCGGGCCAGGATCGCCTCGCTCACGGTATGTGTACACAATAATCTTCAGTTTAGCTAGTCCCAATTCCAGCGACTAAGACTTTATTTATTTACGACTTCGTATCGGGATAAAAAGTATCCATATGTGTTTATCCTGATTATAAACTGTTTGTGTGCCAAATTTCATCCAAATCCGTTCAGTAGCTTTTGCGTGAAAGGCTAGCAAACATCCATCCTCACAAACGTTCGCGTTTATAATATTAGTAGGAAGTAGGATAATATACATTATAAACGTGAAAGTTGGTTGTAATAATTAATATTAATTAGTAGGGGATAGTATTTGGTATTTGGTGGGATTAGTAGGAGGATTTATTTTACACCACAAATACTTAACAAAAAATAAATTAAACACTACAAAACAATTACCTTTTTGCTCTGCGATTTCTTCCAGATAATCTTGGAATAGACAGCGATTGCCTGGACATATAATGAGATTATCATTGTTCAAGTTTATACTTGATTTGAATAAATGCACTAATTTTATGGTATTATTTTAAAAGAAATAGATCAATATTAACTTGTTACTAACCTTGGTTTGAATTTTCAGGCTAGCTCAAAAATATTCCATTCAGCTTTGAAGAGCATCCAGTCTAAAGTCGAGGCCGTAGTCAACATAAAATATGAAGACGACGATGTCGTGGAAATTGTCAATGGCCCAACTCAGTAAGTTAAATGACTTTAAATAAGTATTATACTCTAATTTTATTGCATACTTATATTGTTAATGTTCCAAAAACGGGGGAAGACACTGACTCCTGTAACACAGGTACCACCTAGCTCAGGAGTCAAGGCTTCAAATGAAGATGTTACACTCTTTTTATGTCAATAAAACAATATATTTATTTATAACTAGCTGTTACCCGCGACTTCGTCTGCGATCCAGGATGAAAAATGCCCCTATGTCCTTCTCCAGGTCATGGTCTACCCATGTGCCAAATTTCATCCAAATCTGTTCAGCCGTTTTAGTGTGAAAGCGTAACAAACAAACTTACTTTCGCATTTATAATATTAGTTAGGATGAGTGTTTTAGGTTATACCTTGAAGTAACCAAAACTTTTTACATAAGTGTGTCAACTGTTATTTACAGAAGCACAAAAGATAAGGAAACTAGAAAAGAAACACAGACGCCTATTGAAAAACAAGAGAAGAAAGAAGTGAAAGAACCTACTGTCACGAACGAGCCTGCACAAAAAACCGAGGGCAAGGTCGAGGTTGAGGACAAAAAAGAAAAACCTGAGACAGACACTAAAACACAAGAAAGTGAAATATCTACAGCGGAGAATATGGATTTAGATGATAAGGAATAGCAATTATTAAGTAAAGTCCCATGAAAATGTTGGATCTTATGGGTGTGTCTGGGTTTTCAACATTTTTCTCAACAGAACTACGTAAATTGGTACTAAACTTAGCAATCAATCGAGTGAAACTTCTTTTAGTAGTCGAGTGTCATGTTTAATATACTGTCTTAGATTATAAATGATTGATTCTATGACTGTATCAATAAAGTTGAAAAAATTGAATATAATATTTAATATTCAATTTTAATAAACCAGTCCTAGTACCTTTAATAATACAAAACGGTGGCAGGGACATCGATGCACAAACTGTAACCATGAATTCACTTACATGATTATACGTAAACTATCAGCTGTTTCATAAAAAAGTGCAATACCTACACGGTCAAAATGTACAACAATTTTTTTTATTAACGACGAAAAATTTCAATTTTTTATTCAGAATCCATGGCGACATGGTTGCGCGTTGATGTCCCTGCCACTTCTTCCAAAACACTTTAGTAGAAAGAAACTAGGTACATGGCCATATTCTTCAACCTATTTTTTGACCTGCATTTATGATTATATAATTACATTTGTATGAGTATCGAAGGGTTTTCTGATGAATAAACAATCGTAGTTTTTTTTACATGACGGCCCAAAAAAGACTGTTATGTTTTCAGGGTTCCTGTATGTTTGTGAGTTTCTTTTTACTGCTGTGCTTATTAAATTGGTGAACTTGGTTCTCATCTGATTAGTCCACGATTAACTCCGGCGAGTTTTATATTAAACTTCGGGGCCCAAAAATCTTAATTGGCCGTAATAGTTGTATAGCGGACCAGGCAGGTTGAATACCAGTGCTACAAGCTCTTATTATGGCATTCAGTAAATTGATTTTACTGTTGTTATTAAATATAACATCGTGTCTATCTAGATACATCTAGAATTCTATTTTTTTAAGAAGTTATTAAGTATTAGTTATTCCATTTGACTAATAAAATAGCAGGGAAGAACAACATTGATACATTATCATGATTGAATATTCAGACAATTCCCGAGTCCGACAAAAACGTACTGATGTTAAGTCGAATTTTCAGTGTTAATGTGATTTCACCAAAATTATTTGTATCTTGGTAAGTGTGTGACATTTCTTATTGTAGTAGTGGATAAAAAGCATTCTAGTGCTTTTATTGGACTAGATTTAAGTATCTATGTGCATTTAAATGCAATAAAGATTCACAAATGAATAAACAAAGTGTCTTTTCAGTTGAACTCCCTCTATATCCACGGTTCCTACTTACAATCCCCTAAGTGGTAGACCCGTAATTTGCATGTTTTGTTTTAGAGACCTTCAGGCCACCCTATATAGTCGAGTTTAACAAAAATTAAATTAGCGAAATTCGCTAATTGAACTTTAAATCCACACACCAACATTTCCGTGCGATACTTCCTGGTAGCGCCCCATTAAGTTTTCGAAAAAACTCTTATAAAAAAAACGTGTACGTCTCGGGACGCCCGACAGAAGAGAAGTGATAACTTAAACTAATCTATGGTATACTAGCTTCTGCCCGCGTGGATGTCGGAAGTTATCCCACGGGAACTTGCAACCCAGGATAAAAAGTATGTGCTTCCCCAGGATGCCATCTCTCTCTTTTCCAAATCAGAAGTCCAGTGGTTTAGGCGTGAAAATGTAACATACAGTTTCAAGTTCAAATCCTCCTCAAAAACCGAATTACCCCTTTTTGCCCCGTCAGGGGTCAATTTTCGACAACTTTACATACTTATTATTAATTATTTTCTGTCGAAAGTATCAATACTGAGTTTCGAGTTAATCGGACCGCGCATTCAATTTCTTCCACACAAACTTCAACACCCCTATATCCCGCTTTGAGGGGTAGTTTGAAAAACGTATAATGATAAACTTTATTACTTACTTAGGCAAGTATTGTTGCCAAGTTTCAAGTTTATTAACTAAATTACTAAGATTTTTCATATAAACTGTATCCCCGCTTTTCACCCCCACAGGGGTGGAATTTAAAAAAACATTCATAACTTGACTCAAAGATTATTATTTTATACCAATTTTATAATTAATCAAGCCACTTATTATAATCCTCCCCTGTAAAATTAACTACCCCTTTTCACCCCGTAAGGGGCCTGCAACTGCTTCTTATTGAACTAATTTTGGCCTAATTTGATTAAAAAGTCCACCCATGGTGCAACAGTGTTCAAGTGTTTGAAACTTTGAAGCTCTCCTGTAAAATTTGCCAAGTATACTGTAGTTTAGGGGATTATTCATAGGGACCGTCGGCGACGATATTAAACATCAAATAAACAATATGCAAATACTGTTATAATAATATCTTTATTTTATGTAATTGAATTATTTTACAAAACGGTTTTTTTCATTCTATAACAAAGAATAGGTAAACCTTAATCAATGTAGGTGCTATACATAAATCTTAATAATATTTTATTTTTAATTATTACTACATAATATTCTTAAATAATATTGCTAAAATAATAAAATGTTTTAACGTACAGTTGAATATTACGAGTATAATATCTTAAATAGCATCAATGGATATTCATTTGGAAGAGAGGTCATACCATAAAATGATTATTGCCATGATTTTAAAACTCCAGTACCTAACTCCAAATATCTACAGAATTCATGCTGTGTTACGTTTACATTATCATATAACCGGGTACATCCCGTTATTCACTATTGTCTTTATATAAACGACGATGGGATAAAATCGCTTCTCTAGGTTTTCTTTAGGGTGGTTGCATATCCGACAGATGTATCGGGCGTAACTTCGGCCGCGTCCATTTATCTGCTCGACGAACTAACGCATCATCGCTCGAGTGTGTAAGATTGTTTTTTTATCTACTTTTATCTTTCGTCAGATGTGTAACCACCCTTACGGTTGACTTGTACAAGGTAGTCAACCGTAAGGGTGGTTACACACGTGACACTACCAAGGAATGATAAGTCTGAACAAGTTCGACGGCTGTGGCAAACCTTGCTGCGTTGCCGTCACCACAGTCAACGCTGGCAGAATAGTCGACACGGCTCAGTTGCCAAAAAAGAAAAAACAAAAAATGACCTGAGGGGCAATTCTCGTAATTTTAAGAACGTTCACAGTCTGAGGGGCAATTCTCGTAATTTCAAGAACGTTCACAGTCTGATATCAGTCTCAATCTGTCAAAAATACCTTTAATTTCCCTACATTCTGACAAGTTTTTGACGTTTGTTTGTCGTTGAGATGAGACTGCGACTAGATTTTGAACGTTTTAAATTACGAGAATTGGCTTTCTGATCTCAGTTTCAATCTGTCAAAAAATACTTCTAATTTCCCTACATTTTGACAAGTTTTTGACATTTGTTTGTCGCCGAGATGAGATTGCGACTAGATTTTGAACGTTTTAAATTACGAGAATTGGCCTTCTGATATGTTATCATGTCATTGTATGCACAATATTTTATTTAGCTTCGTCGAATATTGTGTGTGCTTGTCGTGTGTTCAACCCACGTTATGTTTTTTTTAGTAGAATGAGTAAGGGTATAATTACTATAGTATGTCGCTGATTTAAACGCAAGGCTCCACATAGTTCCCTGGGAAGAGACCCGTCACGCCGTCCATGACACCTTCCCACCAGCCATCATCGTTCTTCTTCAACACGTAGATCACGGCACTCTCTTGGAATGACAACTCGTCTTCTTTGTCGGCGTAATAATCATATATCGCGACAACTAAAACCATTACATACAGTTATAATGTATGATGATCATGATCAGTGCAGAACAGGATTTTAAGTACGGATAATTGTGTACAAAAATGGTAAATAAAATCAGTATTACCTTTTTCAATGTAGTTCTTGGGCACCCATCCAGGTAAATCTTCCTCATCTGGTACTATTGCAGGAACTGCGTTTGTGTATGGAGACAGAGTACCCATCTTGCTCTAAAATTGTAAACAAACCAGAAATATATATTTTCAATAGTTTCAATAATATCTCTCAATCTGGATGTCTCAATATCTGGTTTGCCAAAATACCTAATCAATATAAATATCAAAATAATGGCCTGCAAGAAACCAAAAATCTGACAATGACAGATGGCTCAACATTAAAAGACAGGTATTGTCCAGTGGTTGGACTAGTAGCAAGATTAGATTGAATTGTTGGCTTTGAGCTAGCTAGCGCTTTTGTCGTAAAAAATCTTGCCCATTAAAAACGAGGCAAGTAGTTGGTAAAGATAAACATAATATCATACATTCATATGGTGAGGTCTGCCGAAGCCCTCGTGCGCCAACTCATCATCCATTGGTGGAGGCGGCAGCGGTGGTGAGACAGAACCGCCGCGGATGGAACCTCCACCCGCCGAAGACGACGATGCACGCTGTAATTGTTGTTGCACATGCTAATAATGGTGTTCATGGCTGCTCCGGTTATTATGGGATGAGCACTGACAGCTTGCTATTATTCGACAGTGTTAATTTAGTAATACTTTTGCTATTATTTACATCGAATAAGTTCCAGCTTAGAAATACTTGCCAGTGAACAACACCAAGAGTTACCAAATTAGCCATTTCATAACAATCATAAACGCTTCGGACTGTCAATACTCTTCCCAAAATAGCCAAAATATAATGTTTGTTACGGCGAAAAGTCGAAGTGCGGCTATACCCAGACAGCCGGATAGAACTAGGAGCACTTGGCGATAGACCAACTCGATTGGGTAAGGTTCAAAGAGAAAGACTCCATCTATGGATTTGTTAGGTTGACATGATCACATGACAACAGCGAAATTGGGTCAACCACTTATACAACAGACGGCAGTGGGTTGGTCATGCATTTTATGACACACAAGCTACACTTTGTTCTAACCAGCTTTAGAGCCCATCTACACGGAGACTTTCTCGCCCGTTTTGTTGCTTTACTCGTCACGCGATTCTCGCATTCATGGTGTTTAGATGAGTCATTGTCAGAAGAAGTATTTCGTCTAGAAGTTACGAGGCGGAAACTCTCTTTATGTAAAGGAGCCTTAGGTATAGCCTTATTTCGGCTTTAGCCGTAACATTATGTATTAAATGATTGTACTAGAAGTGGGATCACTAGGATGGTTCATTGGGGTAGAATTTGAACTCACGACTTCCCAATCGCTGATGTTGGGCTATTGAATCTAGTCAAAAGAAATTTCGGTAAATTAAGCAGCATTTGAAATGTGTTTTTTTTGTACTTGCTTCACATTGGGTAATAATTATAAGACGTTAGTAAGATAGTGAGAACGCAGGCTATGGCACATTATTATTGACGTCATCAGAGGCAGATGCAGTCATACTCAACGTGATGGAAGTACAAAAGCTGTTTCCACAGATTTAATAGAATAGCATTTTACAAAGAAACAATACAAACCTGTCCAGGCAGACTCATGGAATGTTGACTGTGTTCACCATCAGAACCGATCAAAGGAGATGGTGGTGCTGAAACCGTAACAATTCTCTAGTAAATGAATGGTTAAGTGTTATTGTAAAGTTTGTGAGCTGTTATGATCATTTGGGGCAAGATTGAAACAATGTTATGATACTAACGTGGCATACTGGAATGCAAGTCTTGCTGTGAATAGTTTGAAGTAGCTTGATGCTGATTTGGATGTACCATTCCCACCTGGAATAAAAAAGGACAAAAGTATGTTTAAGCAAGGATAATTATAATTATAACAGATTTACAGAATGGATTACTGTCCCACTGCAAGGCAAAGACCTCTTCTAATCAGAGAAGGCATGAGTATTGATCACCAAGTTTGTCTAAGGTGGGTTGGTAATTGTATTAATTACAAGTCTAGGTTTCCTCACAATATTTTGCTTCACCAGTTTCGGTGATCTCCAAGATAAACTACCTATGAGAGAAAGAAGAAAGTACATAATTATGAATTTAAAAATTACATTGGTACTTGCCCAATGCTGTTAATAATAAATCTTTTTAAACAGATTACCTGGGGTTGTGCTACAGGTAAGGTGGAGTACCCTGGTGGCCGGCGCGGGTAGTTTGGTGCATAGTGAGAGGGCACTTGAGGTGGCGCCACAGCAGGAGGCGTACGGTACTCACGAGACGATTTACCTGTATAAAGGATAAAAATTAGGGATAAGTCACTATCTTTCTCCCTAGATTGATAATTTGCAATGGCATGTATTACCTAGTCTTGAGTGTTAAACTGTAGGTAACAACTGTGTGTACTCCCCATCACTTGTCCAAGGTTCATTAGAAAACCAGCATCAGACAACATCTGTCTGGCATTAATGCTGAAATTAACCTTGTTGGCACAGCCGTGAGGCACTATTGTTGTTTGTAACATTATTTTTCTTTTATTAATTTTGTATTTTGTTTTTCACGAACTGTTTCCAAATAAATTTTATTCTTTATCCTACTAATATTATAAATGCGAAAGTTTGTATGGATGTATGGATGTTTGTTACTCTTTCACGCAAAAACTACTGAACGGATTTGGATGAAATTTGGCACACAGGTAGTTTATAACCAGGAATAACACATAGGATACTTTTTATCCCGAAATTCCCACGGGATCGAATCTTACGCGGGTGAAACCGCGGGGCGCAGCTAGTTCTAATAATAATTTGACATACACACACATCTCTGTTTGAAGTTTTGCTATGGCAACCTATTAAAAATTTATAAATTGTGTGCTCTGAATCATTAGGCAGATTATGCTAGTTTAGGATTAAGAGACACGAGTTTTGTGGAAATATCTATAAATAAGGTCCGCTCATAAAATACTTATGAATAAAACTTACTTAGGTACCATAAGTATTTTAAAAGATGTTTTTATCTAAACTAAAGAAAAGCTTACCAAGGGTGCCACGCCCCAATGTTCCAGTGTTAGCAGCAGCTGCAGCACGCACAGCAGCTGGTGGTGTGGGAGGCTTGGTAGTGGGAGCAGGCAGTGTTGCCGCACTCGGGGCAGAGCCTGACCGCCGGCCTCTAGGAGTACCGCTTGTTGCTCCATTCCAGCGAGCACCATGACCAATATCATCCAGAGCTGATAATGAAATATTTTAATGTTGAGCAAACACACTTTGTCTAAAATATTAGGAGAAAACTGTTAACAAACAATAGGTAATTGTAAAGGACACACCTGTATACATACCTGTATAATCAATACTCTTTCTCACATATTTGATAGGTTTCTCCGGGTTAGCAGGAGCAATGATTTTGTATTGCCTGTTGGTCACTTTATTGGCAGTCAGCACTCCAATCTCTCGTCTTGCCACCTTTTCCTTATGAATGGCGACGGTCTGAGCAATATGGTTCATTTGGCCTTCCATTTCAGCCAACTGCATAGTTTGCAACTCTAATAGTTGCAGGAAGTTGTATGCCAAAGTATTTATTTGATAGGCTACACTGGCTAGTGATTGCGTTGTGTAGTTCTTGGTGCTCTCTAAAGCGAGCCTCTTGTTCTCAGATTGAAAGTAGTTAGCTTCGCAGTAATCAGCTACACGCTCGAGATTCGTGTGGCTGTCTGTTAGATGGGTGCGCCCCTCGGGGATCTCGGTTTGCAGTAACGCTGCTAACTCGGCCATTTTGACGATGCTAAAATCATTCACTAGAACATTTACACTATTATAGAAGAAGATTGAAGGCACATATTTAGCACAAATACAGGATATACACTAATGCACGGTCGAGTTCGCGACCCACAGGAAGTTAGGGAGCAGCCTCTACTTACCTTTATAGTGATCCTGGGCTATAAATTCCAAGAAAATGGACTATTCTACAGAGTATTATTAACACATCATCAATCAGAATATTAAAACAATATGTAAAACTAAAACTTATTTAAACATTACAGAAAAACAAGAGTCTCGGGTGGGACGTTGCAGTGACACCAACAGGGTTGCCCTGTGCTAAAAATACAAACACAAATAATATGGAAAATATTGCAAATCAAGCAACACTGGCTTTTAAAATCGAACAATAATTAGATGACAAAAATAAATGTTACACAGATAAATCACTATGAATATAAATAAATAAAAGATCTCATTGGCCGAGTGGCCGAGTTCATTATTTTGTATTATATTATAAAACAATAAAATTATTACATTGCAGCGACAACTGTGCGACAAGTACGAACCACGATGAAGGCGTTCTCATTCGAATTCGACACTAGATGGCTCTACAAGTATAAAATTCGCTCTATCCCCCTTTAGGGTATATATGTTCTGTGCTCTATCCTGAAAAGCTCTTGCAAGGGGCTGGATGCATTTCCTGCTGCATCGCGGAGTACGCAAGGCAACTGGTGGCCGTAACCATACTCAATGTACTATTTCTTTCTTTAGCTAGTTGCATTCTAAACTACTCTACCCTACACAAAAAATCAAATTCAAAAGTATTTATTTTTGGGACCACTAGATCCACACTTAAATACAATTGCAAAGGAAGGGCAACACTCATCATATCTTAATTCTATAAAAAAGCAGAGAATAAAGTTCATCATTTATTCTTCAAATATCCTATACCTACCCTATCATGTCAGGACAAATTTTCACGCATCTCTAAATAACTAGGTACTGCCTAGGAGGAACGCTGCCTCCCGTATTATTATTATACTCTTTGAACGCTGCTCACCTACCTACTTATTACCCTAGGGTAAACAGGAATAAGGTTTCAATAATGAGTAATATATTTAGAAGTTTATAATCTTTTATTAGGGTATATATTTAATTTATTTCAATGTGTGCACAAATCCAAAACACCAATATCTTCATTAAAATTTTATTTAAATGTAGCTATTTTATATATGTAGGTAGGTTGTTGAAAATACTAAAAGTATAACAAATCCTCCAATTTCATTATAGGTATCAGAAATCGTCTCACAAATCAAATGTTATGTTCAGTTCTGTTTTATGTAAGTTCTATTTACTAAATACATGATTCATTATAATTCATTATCCACAAGCTCTAAACTGTTAACTACAATAAAATACACACATTTTACGTCTAATTTGACTAAAATAATGCATATTTATAATTTACCTTCGAGTTAATATTAATTGTTATCTGTTTATACACAATAAAGAGTCTGTCATGATAGTTTTATTTTAGATACAAAACAATACTAAGTTAACTTAATTTAAGTAACTACAATAATTAAGACAGATTTTTAGGAAAACATGCTATGAAAGATGTGAAATTTATCTGAATGAAATAAGAGATATATTAATTAAAAATTATAAACTAACTGTACAAAAACATAAATTGATTTACATGAAATCAGATGGATTTGAGTATAACATTTCATGCCGTCAATAATACATCCCAGTTTATTTCATTATTATAAACCTCTTGTTCAAGCCACAACTCATAATTATCTTTAAACTCTTCATCAAGTTCAATATTTGCTTCTAGCACACTATTTATATCTGTCTCAAGGGGTGTCAAATCGATTTCTTGTTCCCCACCCGTGCCATATCTCCTATTATTGAAGCGATCAACACTCACTCTCAGGGCACATTCTTCATCTTGGAAATCCCATGGTCTTGCATCAACATCATTGCCAAAGGCCCAGTCATCATTCAACCTGTGCCGCACTTTGGAATATATTGCACTGATGGTTTTCATATTTGTTTTCCTCCATTGTCTGCCCAAGTACTTAGTTTGCATTTTTAGTAGTTTCAACACATAAAACTGCATTAATGCATGTCTAACTTTTAATGTACGTTTTAGGATAGGGGCACTTTTGAAAACCACAAGCATCATGATTCTTGCATTCTTCCATTTAGTTAGCTTATTTAAAATCCTCAATAGATTGATGCATGAGAATACATTCCTCCAAGAGTAGGGAACGGTTGAGTCTCCAATATCCAGACATTCCTTAGTCAGCTCTGGTTGTTCTCCAATTACACAAGCTGGAAAGTCAAATATTGGTATTGTGTTCTTAGCTCCAACGTAAGACAGAATGTTCTGATTAAAGAATTTAAGCACTAACGGCATACAATTCGCATACACAAGATGTTGTGACATAAACTCAAATTGGTATACATGATTTAATTTTAAATGTTTCAAAAGGAGTAACAATATTGCAGTGACTGCTTTAACTATGATTTCTTTATGTCTGTTTACATCAATACCAAGTTTGAGGGACTGAAGAACAGTCATGGGCATCTCTTCTGGTAGTAAGTCTGCCATAATGTTGATAGAGTAAGTTTTAGCAGTTGATGTAGGTGCTGCTGCTAAAAGAATTTTCAACAGTGCAATCATGTACTGCGGCAAATTAGGCAGCATTGCTTTGTACAAGACTTCTGCTTCTGTTTCTTCAACCTCTCTTTCTCCTTTTGTGAGAGGGCTTCGAGCTATTTCCAGTTCTCTTTCTGCTTGTAATTCTGAAAGGCTGGTGTACACATGTTTCTTTAGTATGTCTATACCTTCATGTATAGGTTGTGGGAGTCCTGCTACGGTTTGTCGATCTCCAGGAAGGGAATACCCAACAAACTTGATCCTGACATTATCAAGAAACATGTCAATATCTTTTTGACGCACTTTAGACTGCCATGGAAGACTTCTAGGTAGCGGAGGTGGTGGAGGAGGGCTGTCAAACTGTTTGAAGTACATGTAATATGGGCAGTTAGGGTTATTTTCAGATTGTGAACCCTCACTGGGTATAGACTGAAATTCCATTGAGTAATCTTCTGAGCCATTTCCAGTTTCTTCTTTGTCAACAAATATTTGTTCATCAGATTCATCCAGTGAGGTTTGTTTCATGAAAAGGTGTCTCCGAATCTTTCCTTCCCTTTCATTTTCTTTAAGTAGTTTCCTTTGTCCAGGATTTTGGTTCTCTAGCATATCGGCTGCACTGGGGGGAGGTGAACTTGCTCTCATACCTTTTATTATTTCAATTGTGTCTTCTGATAAAGCTGGTAATTCATATTTCTCTCTGAGTCTAGCTTTTCTCTCTTTCAAATCCTTTGAACCTCCTAAATAAACAAGTAACACTTTCCAAAGAAGTAGTAGGACTTTTTTCATAGGAAAGTGGGGAGTTGTACCTGCACAAAGATGTGTCACCATGCTCAACAGTTTAACTGGTAGTAATTCTTCTCCAAATGGTGCTCCCAGTTCTTCTTTAAAGTTTTTAACTAAATGTTTAAACTCAGATTCAGGGTTGTCTTTTTCCGTTCTCATGTATTCTGTGATAAGATACAGAACAGACAGGATAACTCGCAAGTTAGTAGAGTCCGCAAGAGATTCTGCAAGCTTCCTGGAAGCTATTGCAGAACTGCTCCGAACAATCTCGAGATTCAGTAATTCGACAAAAGCAGAAAACGTTCCCATGTCGTACAGCATCATTACGTTGACGCGGGCCCAGTGTGCCTGTTCAGCATCCGATTGCATCTCTGCCCAGCATCCCTGGGCTAAGTACAGTATACAGCGAGTTGCACGCATACGTATCTCACTCACGGCGACATCCAAATGCTCCAATAATTTCATTATCACAGTCCGCTGCTGTTTATTTGTCAGTCTTTGCCAACTAGGTGGATAGTTGAACTCTTCCATTATGTCTTCGAATGCCTTGACGTTAAGCTGATACTCTGGATGTTCCGTGTAACTGTATAATTCAGCTATTTCGTTTTGTTGAGTATCGCAATCATCGTAAATGAAGTCGAGCTCGGGACTCTCCATGTCGTTAACACAATCTCCTTCTTCCATGGGGCGGCGAACATCAGGCATTTTCGCTCCTCCACGCCTACCGTTGCCGTTGGTGCCCATTTTTTAATAGTGTAAGGACTATTTTAAATTCATAATATGATTTCACATCTCAGAATTAGAATAAATACCAATATACTGGGATTTTTTTGTAAAAAAGAAATTCTAAGTTTTCTCGTCTTAATATGGCACCACAGACAATAGAATAGAATCCACAGACATAATTAAGACAGATCTTTTTTTTTGTGTAGGGATCGTACAGTCCAGATTAAGGGCTTATTACACTATCCAATTTTAAGCAATGCTAACTAGGAAATCGCCAGATGTAATCGCAGTAAGAACAGTTCTAACTGAACTGTTCTGTTAGAGTGTTCCTAGTTAGCATTTCTATTGGATAGTGTTATAAGCGCTTTAAACAGCTTTCGAAATAAACAAAAACTTTATTTTTAAAAGGGTACTTACTCTGTGTAAAGGAGGACAATAATATTTAGTGCCAAATTGCACCATGGCTTCAGATTTGCTACAAGGTGCGTAAAATTAAATTATTATGGGTTAAAATCCAGCACCACAAAATGAAAGTGAATCATTGAAACGAATCATGATTTTTCATCTTCAGCTTTAATTTTCATGATGATTTGTAATTTTATTATTTTTTATTTATCAGATTAATAAAATTATGCCCTCAGTTTCAAGCAAGTTAGTCAAGTCAAGAATCAGTTACAACGGTTATAACGGTACGTACATACAACTTAGGCAGACTTTATCGCTAAAGCAATAAGGTTCAAGGTTGATTGGAAAAATTTGACAGTTTCGGGTAGCTTGACCTGCTGGCGTCCGTACATACCTAGGTACAGACGCCAGCAGGTCAAGCTACCCGAAACTGTCAAAGCGTCTGTACATACATACAAGAATCTTTCGGTGCGAGCCCAAAATCAGAACTAATGCTAGGTACAGACGCTAGCACATCAAACTACTACAATCTGTCAAATTTCTTTAGTAGATTTTTAACCTAATTCAAATTCATTAATAATTATTAATCACAATTTGTACAAGAAAGAAGAACTAGGCATAACTTTATCACTAAAGAATTAAGTTTCAAGATTGATTTGGAAAATTTGACAGTTTCGGGTAGCTTGAAAACACGCGATTTGAAAATTTACACACAGATTTTGACAGCGCATTTGTCGTATCTGGTAGGACGTGAGAGATTTGAAATCGCTAGCGAGTCACTACGTGTATATCTGGCATAACGCCACCATTTATTTTTTCAATACTTTTTGTGACAACTTCACAAATTAATGCTGATTCGGGTTGCCTCGTTGGTGTAGTGGTCGCAACCGCTACTGCTGAGCATGAGGTCCTGGATTCGCTTTCCAGGTCGTGCAAAGTGTTATTGGGTTTTTCCTTAAGGAATTTCTCAGTAGCAGCCCGGAGTCCGGATTTGTGGCCGGTTGATGGCAATAGGTTCACCTGTTACACAAACTTATCTGCCCCACTCACCTAGTTAAACATAACTGGCGAAATGTGGAGACAGGTACTATTTATGTACACCTCCGCCTCACCCTTCGGAGGTGTGATGTGATGTTACTATTGTGTATGGTACCGACTTATATGGCAAAAAGTGCAGATGGCGCTACTAGCCGCATATTCTTCTTGTCGTGATCGGGGGGATTCTACAGCACACGGCACAGTCCGCACGATTCAAGCAATATTTTATGATGATAAAGTGACCAGTTCTGGGTCCGTATTATGACGTTTCAATGCCATCATGATTCTAGTGTGAAAGAGAGATATGTGACTATCCCTTTTCAGACTAAACTCGTGGTGGCCTGACTTATATATAGTTATCTGTGACGTGCATGTTGGTGCAAGTTAAAGTAGTTACTTACCTAAACTTTTTCTTGTGTTATAGATATTATATGGCCTAGTATAGGTAGTTTAGTTATTTAGTTTTGTATTCTTCCTGCTACGTCAGCGATATGCAACCTATAGAATGTTGCATAACGCTGACGTAGCAGGAACATAAGTATAGCCTAGTCTAGGTTAGTTAATAACCATCACTATTGCACCTTGTTAATTAGGTGCGCTTTGAGGAATAAAAATATATCTAATATTTTTAATTTGAATTTGTGAGCGCAACTCGAACGTGAAAGAGCTAGTCCGGGGAAGTTGGGAATATGTATAGGGTAAGTTTGCGTTAGACGTAGGTACAGACGCCAGCACATCAAGCTACTACAATCTGTCAAATCTCTTTAATAGATTTTCAACTTTATCACTGAAGCATTAAGGTTCAAGGTTGATTGGGAAAATTTGACAGTTTCGGGTAGTTTGACCTGCTGGCGTCTGTACCTGGGACCGAATTCGGTCGCAAAGTCCTGTCACTCCATACATTACACCTGTCAATCGGACTTTGCGACCGAATTGGTCGTAAAGCGATCGCTATGAATGTCGAGACTGCAGCCCCTGAGCCTAGTCGTACTACTAACAGCAATATCTGTTCTCCTGTTTAAAAACGAGTGTTACATTGTTAAATTATTCACCTCTTCAGCTTGTTCAAAACGTGCCGTGTAGGTTGTAAAATCACCGTAAAAATGACGTCATCAAAACCGTTACTACACGATTTTTAAAATTCATGCGTTCATTGCATTTCATGTGTTCAAGGCATTATAGGTTGTTGCCAATTATACTAACATTCGTTTTTTTAAGTACAGACGCCAGCACATCAAGCTACTACAATCTGTCAAAATTCTTTAATAGATTTTCAACTTTATCGCTAAAGTATTAAGATTCAAGGTTGATTGGGAAAATTTGACAGTTTCGGGTAGCTTGACCTGCTGGCGTCTGTACATTGTTACTAACAAAATATATTCTGAAATCAATGTTTATAATAATTGCCACATTAATGAAGAGTGAAAAATTAAAAGCCGCGTATGAGAGGATATGAGGTTGGAAAGAGAGGCGGTAGTCAAGGTGGTAGTCTCTCTATCCGCCAATATCCGGTCGATCAACTGTGAAACAAAAACAAGTGGGCAACCCGCTGGATTTCGAAGAATAATACCTACTCGAAACTAAGATTTTGTATTTGTCTTTATTAAAATCGAATGCACGTCTAACTACTGAAAAGAATATGAAGAGAAAGATATTATTTTTTCCGACATTTATTTATGCATGTCGGAAAAAATAATATCGACGCCTAAACGTGGTCGCCCAAGGAGCAGTGGTGGCCAAGTGGTGTCAGCTCCGACTTACGAGTTGTAGGTCGTGGGTTTGCACCCAGGCCAGTGCGATTCTGTAACCATCTCACCGTGTAAACTTAGGTGAAGTGACCGTGGAGTGAGCTGTCATTCCAACTAATGCTAGGGATTGACACTATTGACAGCTCACTCTAAGCTCACTTCACCTAACTTTTCACGGTGAGATTTTTACAGAATCGATCGGTTGCATTTTACTTTGTGTAAATAATTTCATAACCACTGCTCTTAAAACGGTAAAGGCGAAAATCCTGAGGAAATCGGCTTAACAAAGATTCAAAGACATGAGACATCTAGGTACCAACCCGCACCAGTCCGCGTGGTAGATTACAGCCCACACCTTCATGAAGAGAGGACGTCTGTGTCCCAGCGATGAGAACTTTATAGGCTGATTATAATTATTATACGCCGAATAGTTGCCTTCCGAAATTCAAAAATAAATCATAAACTTACCTAGGTACCTAGAAAACTAACTAACTAAACTTATCTAGACTCTACAGCCGTTCTTTAGCAACATAATTAATTGAGTTACACTACACGGTTGCACTTAAGAAATGACAACATCAATTTATTCTAGGACCAATTAATTTAATTCACTCTCAAAATCTGTTTACCCGCCGCGGATAAAAAGCTTTTAATGGTGGGGCAATATGGTTTGTTCTCACGTCAAACGTCTCTGATATGACATCCGAACATTTGTAATACAACAATGGAACCTTTTACCCCCGAGGGGTATTAAAGAACAGCAGGGGACGGGTCGGGGTGCTTTATAATGGATTATGTACAGTCACGAGCAAAACTATGTATACACTCGGCTTTATTCAAAAGCGATTTACTCCTTTGTTTTTCAATGAAATATTATGCTGTTACGAACATAGCATTTTCGAACCCATAGGTTTGTGTAATGTGTCGTATTTCAACGTTGCATTCGTTATTTCACGAAAAAATCGCATTTGAAAGTTGCCAAGTGTTGACTTAATGGTGCTCGTGACTGTAGGTACCTGTAGGTTAGTGTCGACACACTATTGCGTAGGCGAGGTAATTTTGCTATGGAAGATACTTATCGTAATTGAAGAATTATTTAAAACACAAGCCCGCCCCGTGGGAATATCGGGATAAAAATCCTATAATCTGTGATCCAAATTTCATCTCGATCCTAGCAGTAGTTTTTGCGTGAAAGCGTAACAAACATCCATCCATCCATCCTCACAAACATGGAAGAATTTTAGCGCGCGATCCGATTTAATCGAAACTCAGTATTTATACCTAAAATTAAAAGGAAAGAATAATGTGTATCAGGGTTTTTCGTAAATCTACCCCTGACGGCCTGAAAAGGGGTAGTCAATTTTACAGGGGAGGATTTTACAGCGTGGCTTGATTAACTCGAAAATTGGTATAAATAATCTTTGAGTCAAGTTATGAACACATCCCAAATGATTTTTCAGTGGGGGTGAAAAGCGGGGATACAGTTTATATGAAAAATCTTATTCGTTAGGGTAATCTTGAAAATTGGCATGAATACTCAACTACCCCTCAAATGGGGATATAGGGGTGTTAAAGTTTGTGTGGAAGAATTTTAACGCGCGGTCCGATTAACTCGAAACTCAGTGTACTGTGTGTGTACTTAAGACTAAAAATAAATAATAACACATGCGGGTTTTTCGAAAATCTACCCCTAACGGGGTGAAAAGGGGTAAGTAGTTAATTTTACGGGGGAGGATTATAATAAGTGGCTTGATTAATTATAAAATTGGTATATATGGCCAAAGCCATATATACCAATTTCAAAAAAATCATAAAAATTCATAACTTCACTCAAAAGTGAAGTTATGAATTTTTATGATTTTTTTAAAATTCCACCCCTGTGGGGGTGAAAAGCGGGGATTTAGTTTATATGAAAAATCTTATTAATCCTTTTTTTTTTTTTTTTGTGGATGGGAAATCATCAAATGACCCCTCCCGCTCTAGGTGGAGCGGAAGGGAGTGTCAGACTTTTACTGACTAAAACCCACCCGTGTTCCTTCCTTAGCCCTTTCTGTTCCAGGGCAGCGGTTAACCTTTCGGAAGATCCCGCCGCCCCGGCAGGCTTCGGCCCTATGGGGCCCCGTCCTCTGCTGACATCTCTTTGAGGCGCGCGTGGAACACAACGCGCCGTCCGGCACGGGCCTGGTCCTGATCGGACGGTGAGCTACCCATTACTCACCGCCCGCAGGCCCGCGCCTACGGTGGCCGGGAGTCGTCACGCGGCTCCCGACGCCCGGAGCGTCTCCCGCGGCGGCTGAGGCGCGAGGTTCTCTCCCTCAGCCTCCCCGCCACCTCCTTCGCTAGCATGACTGCTTCGCAGAAGGAGGTAACTGCCTCCCACTCCCTCTCGCCCCGGACCATGGCTTGCACCAGGGCCGGACGCGAGAGGTCGCCGCCGTTGCCGTTCGCCTCTACGAGGACACGGCGGGGCTCCGCCCAAGCAGGGCAGACCTCCACCGTGTGCTCCACCGTGTCCTCTGGGCGATCCTGGCAGTGGTGACACCCGGGCGTCTCCTCCCGCCTGATGATGTGCAGGAACCTCCCGAAACATCCGTGTCCGGAGAGTACCTGCGTCAGGCGGTACGTGAGAACGCCGTGACGCCTCTCTAGCCACTCCTCAAAGAGGGGTCTTATCGCCACTATCGTGGCGTGCCCTGCGCTGGGTTGCGATAGTCGCGCCTTCCATTCCGCCATGAGATCGCGCCGGAGGTCCGTCCGCTCCGCAGCGATTTGCTGCAGGTGCAGAGTTTCCCCCCGGCGTAGTGCCTCCGCGCGCCAGTCATGCAGGCGCGCGAGGACTATCGCCTCCATCTTATTAATCCTAAGTAAATAATAAAGTTTTTCATTATAAGTTTTTCAAACTACCCCTCAAAGGGGGATATAGGGGGGTTGAAGTTTGTGTGGAAGAAATTGAATGCGCGGTCCGATTAACTCGAAACTCAGTATTGATATTTTCGACAGAAAATAATTAATAATAAGTATATAAAGTTGTCGAAAATTGACCCCTGAAGGGGCAAAAAGGGGTAATTCGGTTTTCAGGGGAGGATTTGAACTTGAAACTGTATGTTACATTTTCACGCCTAAACCACTGAACTTCTGATTTGGCAAAGAGATAGATGGCATCCTGGGGAAGCACATACTTTTTATCCTGGTGGCACGTTCCCGTGGGATAACTTCCGACATCCACGCGGGCGAAGCCGCGGGCAGAAGCTAGTAAGTTTATATCTAACTAAAAACGTGCTCTGCTAAACATAGGCCGACAACCAGTGCAGACAATAATAATAATATCCCTGGATAATAATAATAATATAATATCCCTGGACATTTCACACAGCACCATTTGTCCCAAGCTAAGCAACCTAATGCTTGTGTTATGGTAACAAGATGGCTGATAAACTACTTATATACAATTTTTTTTTTTTTTTGTAAATACATACATATTATAGATAGAAAAACACCCAGACTCGGAACAAATACATGTAGGTCATACAAATATTTGTTCCGTGCGGGAATCGAACCCGCGACACGCAGCGCAGCAGTCAATCGCTTCACCACTGCGCCAACCGTGCCGTCAGTGCCGTCAATAATAGCTTACAACACGCTAGGAAAAGAATGGTGATCGCAGTGTATTGAGATAACGCAGATAGGACTAGGTGCGATTTCCTAAGACAGCGGTGGCCGCCACATGACGGCCGCAGTTATGGCTGCCATGAAAATGATAGCAGTGGGGTTTTGACTTTACGGTGTCAAAACATGCTCTATAGGGACACACTATAAAAAAAAAATCAATGACGTCATTCGACATGTAACATGTTACAAATGTGGTCTAATAAGAGAAAATCTTTTTAACCAAACCCATGGCGGTGACTTGCAAAGAATCTACCACCTTATAAATATAATATGTTACTTAGGGATTATATCTATAGATAATATCATTTTCAAGTGGTTGGTTATTTGAGAGTTTTGGCGCTGATAGCCGAAATACAGGCTTTCACTTAGTTCGGCTACAGACGTTCAAATCATTTGTAACAAGAAATTATAGCAATTATGATATGTGTAGGTACCTAAAGGATTATTAAAATAATATTATATTTTATTATAGGTATTGAAAAATAAACCGTCTGACATTCGTGTTATATAAGAAAAAAATTTTACAAACGTAGGTATTTTAGCAGTCGTTAAGCATAATAATAAAATCACTCCTACATACAAATTGATTGGTACTAGATTTCATCTATCGAGTTAGCTCTCCATTCCTATAAACAAATAAATGACTTCTTCCAAGATCATATTTACTTACAGTTATGAACATTGACGATAATATCTAAACTTCAACGCTCGTCGGCGAACTATTTTCCGCTTTATAACTCGAATAATAATTTCGTCCAACTTACTCGTAGTGTGACATTTGTTATCTTACTATATTCCTAGTAACACATGCATTTTTCTTTAGACAACATGTTTAAAATAATAATATTTTTTATAGTGAGATATTTTGGAGTCAAAGGAGAAATGTTTGAAAGTGAATTAAATGTGAATGATATTCTTCGTTCGGATCTTATGCCGACGTATTTCATGGTAGATGGTGAAAACCAAAGTATTGAAAGCATGAATCGCACAATCAGTAACAGTAAGCCTGCTGTAGGACAATCGATGAATGGATCTATTGATGCAGCATTGTCTACTCTGCATTTTCACAGGTAAGTAATATACCTATTTTTGATGCCAACAAAATATCTCAAAGCACAGACGCCAGCACATTAAGCTACTACAATCTGTCAAGAATATTCTACTTTATCGCTAAAGCAAGTTCAAGGTTGATTGGGAAAACTTGACAGTTTCGGGTAGCTTGATGTGCTGGCGTCTGCACAATGGCGCGAGGCAGTAGAAAAGAACAGACAATATCAGATATCAGATTTGGTTCTAGGTGCCTAGATGAGTGTTTATCACGTGGTAGGAAACCCCTTTTTTTTCAGGGCATTACTATTTATACTCTGCTTCATAAGTAAGTTACTATAAACTTTTAACTCTAAGCCTATAAATTACTGTTGTTGTAATTCAGCCTCACTAAGAATAGAATATGCTCTTAAACCGGTGAAGGAAAACATCGTGAGGAAACTGGCATGTCCTAGAACCAAAAATTCGAAGACATGTGACATCCACCAACTCGCACTGGGCCAGCGTGGTAGATAACGGCCCACTCTCTCTCACAGAAAGGAGGCCTGTGTCCCAGCAGTGGGAATAAATTATTCAAGCATTAAGTATGAATAGATTAAAATGTAAACTGAATGGCTGATTCATGGTTAAATAGTAGGTACCTAGTTACCGTTGCATTTTCTACTCTTATTATTATGCACAGAAGGTCATACATAGATGATGCAAAGTCTACCAATTCGTTTAAAAATACGACAAATGAATTGGTAGTAGCATCATCATATTATATACTTAAAAAGTTTCTTTCAGAAAAATGATGAACGAGTTCCACTGTCGTAATTACATTGCTGACCAAATTTTAGAGGAAATGGGAAAAAGTGTCCTGCAGAATAGGGTCGGGAAACCTTTTACTGAAGTCAAAGACAACGTGCTGATCCGGAGACAAGACTTGAGGAATAACGTCATGTTTGACGTCGGCTCCGCTAACTATCAAGAGTGGTTGGCCAAGTAAGATTAAGCTTAAAATTATAATTTTATTAGTTAAAATAGCGACGGTTTTTCCGACTTGACAAAACATCGAGGTTTCATAATTAAATGTACGTAAGTTTAATATTAATTGAATTAAACCTTCTAGAAAAAACTCTAAATGTTCGTAAAAACCGCATTAAAATCAGTCGCGTAGTTTAGAAGAACAACGCGGTCACACAGAATAATTTGTATTCTGGGTGGCAGGCGACATCGAGGCGTAACCTGTTACATTGGATTCAGTACATGATTTTGAACCTGCGTTGAAACTTTTCGTCCGTTATTAAAAAAAAAGGTGAGAGGTGGAAGGTGAGTAGGGGCCTTTGTTCAGCATTTTTTTTATTAGCCCATAGTGTCCCACACATTAAGGGCTAATAAAAAAAAAAAAAAAAAAGGTTTTCCACACATTTTGACCGCGCGGATATTGCCTTTCTATGACACAGCAGATATTTTTTTAAATAACCGATCAAAAATTTCCACGCTACCCTGCCACCTGCCACCCTGTACCTATATGTAGATTAATTTATGTTCTAACACCTAGTTTCGATTTCAAAATGGTTAAGTCAGCTGGGCAGCTCGTTTACATTGGTAAGATGACTAAAACCCAACTTGGCATTGCAACAACTTTAATATAAGTTGTTTATTAATAAATAAATAAATTTTTGTATGCGCACTTTGAACGTCCAGCTCCAGTTTATCTTAACTGCTGTTAGTTAGGTTCTAATTTGTTAAACGAAATGACGACAATTAACAGCTAACCAATTCATTTGAGATGAGATCTGGAAAAAGCAGCTAAACATTTAATTTTATTTATTTATTAAGTCGCACCAACAGCTTCTGTGGCTTGTGTATCATAAGTAGGTACTATAGGTAACAATAACATCTTACGCAGTCGTCAATTACAGGTTAACCAGCATCATCAACCATATGCGTCGAATTGAGTAGACCTAAAAAAACCAAGACTGACTTAACTTGACTAAAGCATGTAACCCACGGAGCATGGAATCGCCGCGCTGCTGGCAGCCGCCACCGAGGCGTCTCCATATTCTCTGATAGTAACAGAATATATGTCTTAAATCTTAGGGTAGCAGCACTCAACGACGTCCACAATGCTGCCAACATCGGCGTAGCAACGAACACAGGCACAGGCAATATTTCACTGGCAGGGGTACCATCAGCACCACAGCAAACACCTTCACTGCAAACTAGGGAGGGCTACGAAGTCTATGAAGGAGGCAAGGAACTAGCAGGCTACACGGCTCCCGATGTAGTAGCAACACCAGATGTTGCTAAGTATAGTAAGCGTAAACGTAGATTAATAGATCACGAATCATGATTATCATCATCTTTCCAAAAATGGCCTCATCATTATCATCATCAGCCTACAGCAGTCCACAGCTGGGCATAAGCCTTTCTGATCGCACGCCATTCAGATCGATTCTCGACAACTCTCATCCAGCTGCTACTATCTAAAATGTCCTTATTCGGTCCAACCACTTTCATATTTAAGGGTCTCGAACAAACCTCTTCTTTACTTACCTGGTTTAATGGTTTTTTGGGTTGTCGATTGCAGCTATATTATAAGGCATATTTAATTATCGAACGAGATGCACAGTAGTTTACATTTATTTTCTCGCAATATGATTCAGCGTGTGTATTTTTAATCAGCCTACACTAAGATACCTATAGGATTTTTCTTTTTAGCGAGACTCTCGTGTCGATTAGTTCTGACAATTGACATTTTCCACATATTATTGGAAAAGCATTCCGGAATATAAAAAATAATGTTACACATCGAACTAGTCATGGTACAAATCTACCACCAGAAAACGTTAAGCGACATCGAAGCAGACACAGGGGAAAGCGGGGGGGACAAGCGTGACGCCTACAGACAGGATAGGTCTACACTAGTTCAAGATAGAGATGAGTGGAAAGGAGAAAGGGCCCTGTAAAAATGGACAAAATGGGCTAAAAATAATAAAATAAATAACACATACAAACACATATGCCTCTGTTATGTCGGCCTTCGTCATCCTCACCCCAAGTAACGTCTTCACATGCGTCATCGAGGAACTAATAATAATTAAGACACTTTAATTTTATTAATATTGTTTTATCTAATTTGAACAGTTTCTCCCTCATCATCAGGTGGCGGCTACGAGTACTCGATGCCTCCACCACCGCCACCACTATACCACCACCAAGCGGCCGTACCTCATGTGGTGGAAGAATACTCCGACCACGGCAGCCACGGCCTCGGATTAGGTGATCTGTTCGACATATCGCTGACTGGGATCGCTTTCTTGTCTTTCGGCATGTTTATTCTGCAAGTGCTCATGTGTATTACTATGGTGAGTATAATGTGTAAAATATTTTATTTAATATACCTACAACATTGAAACAAGGATTACTAATGACTTTACATGGTAGTGATGCATGTCTTGATTGTAACATCGAAATCCGATTACATAACTTGAGCCAAGATCATCGTCATCATTTGCCTAGCCTTTTCCCAACTATGTTGGGGTTGGCTTCCAGTCTAACCGGATGCAGCTGAATACCAGTAACTAACTAACTTGAGCCAAGATATGTCATATAATATCATATTACAAAAATTATAACCACAAATGAATTCAATTCATTTTATTTTACCGCATATCATATGATAGGATTTACCGTATCTACTGACTAACTTATCAAACCTTGAAGCTAATCTTCGTATTTTAACATACAACAGTTAGATCGGTGAATAAATTGAGAGAGAGCGAGAGTTTATTCTAACAACCGTAAGGCTCCCGAAAATGCGCTAAGCGACAGCGCGACGCGACTCTAGTAGAAGAATTTATACAAAAACTTCAATGGTTCTACGTGGCGACCCGTCGCGTTGGGCCTGTCTGCGGGAGCCTTTATTTCAACTGAAGTTTCACCAATTTCCCAGAATCCACAACAAACTCAAGTGATGCAAATGGTTGACAACGGTGGCGATACAGTCAACGTTGATGACGTGTTTCGTGTAAAGCGGGATGCACCAGAGACTCCAGAGCCCAGCTCCATTCCTGCTGTGAACAAAATGGCGCGCTACGCTTTGTTGGCGTTACGGCCACGCTCCACACCTTGTCTGTACCGAGCCTTATGTGTAGGGAATAAGCAGGCTCGGAATCTACGTGATGGCAACTGGTACTGGTTGCCGGTTTGGCAGTAAGTAGATTCATGTTAATATATCGGTACCTACCCAATATGAACTTACTCTGCTGAAGTAAGGGTTTTGTGTGGAAAATACACTGTGAAAATATGTGAAGCCGCCATATTAATTATTTTAATAAAAGTTATCTGACTGTTATCTTAGTAAAAAGTTCCCAGTGGCTGTGCTGTTGACAATCTACGCCCTAACCGTTAGGATACAAATAGCCACATTTAAGAAATAGTGGTTGATAACTAAAGCGGGAGAACCGACGCCTGCCCGGTGAGGCTTTTACGGCCGTCGAATTGCGATGCGAATTCTGAGCAATGGATACCTACAGATTAGTTGAATCATTTAACTATTTTAAATTTAAAACGCAATATAAAAGATGTAGCTAGTAGGTAAGAAGTAGGTTGTCTTCGATTACGGATTTGTAACTATTGACTCTCTTGTACGTACCCTTTGTTTTACGCAATATTTCCATATCTTTTATAATCATGTACCATGTTAATGTTGTTACAGTGCGGGAGTGGCGTGGACTCGTGGCGGGGCATTAGGTGCTCTTCGAGCTGCGACCCTGGGGCTCGGCGGAGCTGACTGTGACAGCCACTACCCTCGAGCACACTGCATTAACAACTCTTAATAATTATTAACGAACATTTTACACAATTTCTAAGACTGTCAGCGCTAATCTAAGATTAAAAAATAAGTGCGGTTTTATACTTTAATTAATATTTTATTGCATACGATATTGCTTTTTGTGTAATCACTAAGTTTAGAACTACCTATGTATTTACAATTTGGACATATACTTAACTTAGGTACTACAGATAAAATAAATCTACAATAACTATGCTTAGTATCTAGTAGCATATTATCTTTAAACAACATGTTCTAACGAAACCTTATGTTATTACTACTTTAACGTAGAGACAACAGAATATTCCAATGCGTGTTATATTTGACACCTCTGATTTAGGACGATGTGGAAGTGACAAAAGTAGCGAGTTAAGTAATTATGTGCAGTTCGCGAAGCAATCAAAATAGTTAACACGCTATTAAACTATAAGAAAATAGACCAAACCTGGTGCTTGAATGACGAAATGTTAGGCCATTAAAACGGGTGTAAACTCATTTACAACGCGACCAAATACGTTCCGAATTATCAATGAGACTAAAATCGCAGTGGACAGAGAAGTACGGAATGGTTTCACTGGCTCATTAATGAGCAACATTGATGGTCCGCATCTAGTAAAACTCAGGTAGCCTAGCATAATTATGTGGAAAACCATTTGGTTGATTAGGCGAATAATTCGCTGAACTCAGATTTGGAATTTGCTAGACTGTTATTTTCCGGTAAAGTTCGAATGCATTTCATTCGAACTTTACCGGAAAATAACAAATATACGACAGACAAGATTTGGCTTAACCAAATTCTACGTCTGTAAACTTCCGACTAAAGAGCATCTAATACTTTTGTTACATAACTATTCATTCTGATTGTTGTCCGTTTTCTAATTGAATTTATCTAAGGCGGTGAAGACGGCAATGTCACAGGTGTAAAAACACAGCTAAGAGGTGCATACGCATACGGGTTTAAAAGTGAATACGCTGGCGGGGCGTGTCCGAAGATCTGTCCCGGGAACAACCCTTGCCGTTGAGCTATTTTCAATCTCGAAGTCAACTGCTTCTTCCATTTCGTCCGCCGGTTTTGAAACCACGTCTTTATTTGCACCTCCGTAAGGCCTAAAGCTTTTGATAGTTCCATCCTCTTTGACACGCTGAGGTACTTGTCGACTTTGAATTCGGCTTCTAATCGCTCAAGTTGTTTTGCGCTGTATGCCTGCCGAGGCTTTCTCTCCGGACCGGATCGACGTGGTCTTCTGTTATTCTTGTCATCTACAAAAGAAAATCCATGATAAAAATGTGTGTTTTGTAAGTGTGAATAAAAATTGCAAGTTCATAGTTTCGAGGTTTTAAAAGCATCTCCTTCATTTACAAAGTAGCTGCTCTCGCTAAAACAAATACGTAGTAAAGTTTTTTCGAACACTAATCGGAATTATCACAGGCTCTCGTTAAGTGGCTATAAACACAATCAGTCTGTTTGTGCAGCGCCTGCGCGGTTTGACATCTCGCGTGTCAACACAGCATTGTGGTCGGTGTATGTGCGACGGTCGTGCTAACCGACTGTTAACTATTGACGTAAGAGTTTTACGATCATCCAGGTTTTTCAGGGCATTTTAAACTTAGTTTGAAAAATAATGATGTTAAGTTACAGTCAATGAAATATTTATTCACGAGTGCGACATGTGATGTACCGTTCTAGGTAAAAATATTATTGTAATTTAAAAATATGGCAAATTTTTATTAAACCCTTTTTATCCGTAGGCACTCTTGGAAATTATTTATGGTTATTTGATCACCACTTTCTACCCATGTTATTACTTTCTTTATTTGCGTGATCTTTTAGGTACATTTTTTTCTATCAAATTTATAATTTTTTAACCCAGACATTGCTAAAGCATAGTCTGACAGACATATTTGATAACTTATAACCAAAAGTAAAAATTACATTGTGGGGTGTTTTATCTTGAATATTGTTTAGTTATGCTCAGACCTAAAATGTACCTATTTATTGTAAATTATATTTAGAAACTGGTTAAGCAACCACAACGTACACTATGTATATTAGACATGAGCTTCCATTTAAGCATTTCTATAAAACCCAACAGCAGTATTGACACAGTCTATTTCTCGGTATATAGTGCATAGTGCCATGGTGTAAACTCAGTTTCTGGATAGAGTTCGATCACAGCAGGGTCCGCGTTAAGGCGATGCACAAACACGAGAGCTTTGTTGGTAATTATCGTCGCGGCAGCTGTTTGCCGACACCTCGGTGCGAAGTTGCGACCACCGTCCGACGGCTGGCGAGCACTGGCGACATTTCGTCGAATGTGCCCTCGGACTAATCGCGCGAACCATAACGTTATGTGTAACCAAGTTGTTGGACGTTACAATTAGTTAGAACGGTCAACACATCGTGTTAACACCAGTTTTTACAAGATATGCTTGCGTGTGTCGCTGAATTTAATATTTTCACAGATTCACAGATAATTATCTGCTTTATTGGCCATTTCCTGTTGTTAGGACCTCGCAAAAGTTTTTCTATTGTTGAATTGCGAAATACAAATAGTTATTTTTAAGAACTGATAATAGCCCAATTTGCAGCTGTTCCTACCTATAGAGCTAAACACGATTTGTTTGTCTGACAATACAGTTTTGTCACGAACTTAGAAGGATGACGATATAAAGTTTAGATTTTCAAGGAAGATTTGTCGTTCGTTTGCAAATTTGTAAGTAAGTAGTTCGATAACAATGTTAGCGCAATAGAATCGTGATGTTCATTTATTCCGATCAACTTAACACAAGGTGAAAGAATGTCAAATGTCAACGTAGTTGTGTCGCGTCGCGTTGACATAGAAAGTTGTGTTGGACCCCCGGGCTATTCCCGGACGTTACACACTCACACTAATTTTATAGCCACCGAAATTCCTTCTCGCTGCCGAACCAACAAATGTGACAAAACTGATGATAAATATACAGTTTTACTTGAACGTTTGGTATTAGCTTACGGTATGATTCACCGTCATTTATCGTCAGAGATTGTCAATGGAATTTACATTGTAGCCAATTGCAGCATGCATGCTTGATTTTTAATCAAATAGCGACATTTCTGAGTAATTTTTTTCGAATATACCGTAAACTTACCTACATACTATCCTACTCTCACGGGTGATTTGTCAATCGACAGATAATTTTTATTCGTGAAATATAATTGACGTCTGACAGATTTTGTATGAAAATAAAATGAAGATGAAAATATTTCATTACATCATTCGTGTTAAAATTAACCATGTGAGAACGATGTAGAAAGACGTTATAGAAAACATAAAAACAATTCAGAAATTAAAATAAGCCGTGGCAGCTAAGAGATGACCCAGTCCCTCCTGACGGCGCCCGTTCACGAACATGACGTATGGATCATCACCATTCAGCACAACCATTTTGAAGGGAACTTAATGATCCGACACACACGCCACCACCAGCGAGACATTAGAGTGAGCATGATATACCTACTCTCAGCCGCCAGGGCACATTCAAGTCAATGAAAGACGTACCCAGTAAATGGTAGCTTTATAGCAAGTACATAGTGCTCACACGTGTGCTCTGCAATTATACAATACCTACTAAGAAATTGAGTACAAAAACCACAATAGTATTTGGAAGCACTATTACTCGTATGGTTTGAGCAATGATAATAATAATGAATAAATAGATAATTAGATATTATGTGAGAGGGATGATTGCGTGTGAATTAGGCGTGCGAAGTATCACACCGGGTCCAACTGCACGCGATTGTAACACGCACGTGTGCTACGTTATGGTATTGTAATATGTATGGTATTCAACGCGTTTGGGTGTCACGGTTAAATTTCTTAAATGATTGTTATGTTCGTTGCAAGTGCACGAATGAGAATGCAAGAGCGAGCTCGTACATTTGAACACCTTGACTTGGATGAACATTAACAGTTCTGGACACGGGCACGAATTGGACGGCATTATTCCCAAAACTTCTTAGTAAGTAGGTACACTTTTAAATATTAATATTTAAAAGTGTACCCGTGTCCAGAACTGTTAATGTTCATCCAAGTCAAGGTGTTCAAATGTACGAGCACGCTCTTGCATTCTCCTAGTAAAATCACATTGACAGCTTATCCTATAGTAAAACAACGTTTAAAATGCTCCAATTTTCGTACTTGCTTCGCTTCCTCTTGCATTCTTTTAGTACAAAAATCACAATGGCAGTTTTACCTAGTCACCAGGTCAAGATGCTCAAATTTTATAGGTCGATTCGCTCGCTCTTGCATTCTCTTAGTAAAATTAAAACGAAACCTTAACCTATCCCGATGCAGAGTGCTAAAATTTTCGGGCTCGCTTCGTTCGTTCTTCGATAAAACCGATCCGAGTCAGAATTCGCCAAATATCTAACTCGCTTCGGTCGCTTTTGCATTCTTAAAATCACAGTGCCAGCATTGACAGTTTGAGCTTCACTGCCAAGTCATTCTACTTTATTTATTATTTATATATATAGCAGAATCAGACAACAATAAAATCCATTTTTTTAGTAAAATATCTTATAACTAGTGTTAGTAGAAAGTAAACCAAGAAACAGCCCAACCAGCAAAAACTAGGCTTACAACAATCCCAAGACTACTATTTTTTTGCTCTTACATCACTCCTATATAATCGTATAAGCCTGGGTTTGGGCACTAATTATAAGCATATTTATTAATTTATTTATTTTGTAAAAAAACAATACCCTCTTTTGGACCTTCACTGCAGTTGGTTAAAAAGAGTCCCATCAAATTTTAATTCAAAGTTCCTTTAGGACTACCAGCACCACTGGTCAAGTATCTAATTCAGATTGTAAGATATGTTAAGATTACAGAAAAAAAAAACAGATTGTCTAATAACTCATCTTTTATAGGGGCGCTAGAAACAGGCTTTGCCCCGGGTGCAGTTTTATATTCACATGGCTCTGCCCGCGTCTGTTACATCGTACGTATTCAAGTGTCCTACCTACCCCTGCCGTGATATTTCACATGTCGTTGTAGAACGGCTTCATTTTGAAAGCTGAGTTGAGGCCTATTTGTCCACTTTAGTACTATTTTACTTTAGCCCAGCCACATATTAGGTAGGATAGTCTTGAAAATTCTCTACATCTGTATTTGTAGTCTCATATTACCTATTGTGTTTTTTTGTATTTCTACATAAACATTGTGTAGTGTGTGATTAATTCAATTTTTTTTTCTTTCTTGCATATTTACCGTAAAGCGCAGCAGAGGGTTGATGTGTTGCGAGCCAATGCGCGTACGCATGACCAGCGAGCAGCCCCGCATCGTTCAGGGCGTTCAGCTCCGGACACGTCGAAGTTGATGATACTGAAAAAAGAAAAAAAAATTTTTTAAGACTTATTCTGTAAAAAGTTTACTATCTTGAAAGTTCTATACTACCGACGGACGACTTGTAGGCTCCATCGATATGTTATGTACTTTGGCCTCCAAAAGTTAGTTGACATTGTTCCGCTTCAGCTTTGACACACCACATCATGATTTAAAATTTTATTTAGGTAGGTACTGACTAATTCAACTTTTGACTTATCATAAAAATAATCAAGTATCTGCCTTAGTACCTGCTTTTTTATATTTTAAATCATAAGGCATCACGGTTGAGGTGGAAAAATGTCAACTAACTGGCCACTGTATATACTTAGTACCTTTTGTGTTATCATCACAGCAGGTTGGTAACTATAGTTTGAACTCCGGAGGTGGGTAGAAAATTCGACACGAGACCGTCGGTATCGGTAAGTTCAGATTTTTTTGAATCAAAATATCGTTGTCTTATTTAGCCGCTCGTTGATGTCTTTGACATGGATTTAATTATAGTGCCTGTTGATTTTTCGGAAAACTGATTGAAAAATAGTCGTGTCTATCTCCCCGTGACTTCTAAACTAAATGTGAAGCAAAATATAAAATAGGAAGGTACTTTTAACTAAAATTAATTTTAAGGCATTGATATTTAAGATTCAGAGGCGTAGATAGGCCTATTTATTTTTATTTTTTATGGTATTCACCAAAGAAAATGCAAAGGCAAATGCAATGCAGCAGTTGCTACACAAATGAAAAATAATGTTAATAAGTAAGTAATTTATTAAGAAGAGGTTAACCAATAATAATGATATATTTTCTAAGTTTTTATGATACTCTTCATATCTTCAGTAAAATTACCTCTTGCCTCTATGCTTTCCAAGTTTTCAGGAAAACCCCGCAAATCAGATCACATGGTTTTTGGAGCTATCCGCACTTTAAAAGGCCTGTGGCTGTCTATCCGGAGGTGATATAGATTTATGGGCACTAGGTTCGAAGAATGTCATCTTTTGATGATTTTTGGCAAATCAAAAAATATCCAGTGGAAAATTTTGTTACAGAGATACCGAAAACGTGGGAAAAACTTTTGGAATCGTTATTAGGTAATTGGAGCGATCGTTTGGTTTCTTCCTTCATTGCTTTCTGAATCATTTTGAAGGATATTGCTAATCCATGGCTTCAAATGTTTGAATTTGTCTGCTTAATAACGTAATTAACGGAATGAATGTTGTTGAACAGTCAAAATGTAAGCCATTGTTACTGAGAGTGTTTTACAAAATAATACCACTGCTTGTTGATTTACCAGTCTCCGACGGCCTGGAAAATTTGTAAAACTTTGGGATACCACTACGCCCTAAACGAGCTGGTACAGTATGTTTTTAATAATAGGATAGGAATGATAGGTCAAACTTCATACCATTATGTTCATCAGTGGTCTCTTCAGCGTTGCCATCCTCTTCTGGACGTAAGTTACTAACGAGTTTAGAACTATTACTTTTATTATTGCCTAATATACTGTCTATAAGAAAAGTTTTACTTTTACCATGTATTACACTGTTCACTGAGTCTTTTGTACTATTATGAGCTGTTTCACGACTATTGCATAGATTTCTAATACTGTCGAATGTTTTAGTAGGAAATATCACTCGGCTTTGTTCAAAAAAGCATATTTTATCTGAATTTAGTAAGGGATTTATTACGTTTTTGAGATTTTTGCTTTCGGTGTTTCGATGGCTTGATTGTTCACTGTTATCACAGATATCTATGGTTTCATTTTCACTATCGTACTCGGTTTCTGATTCACAGTCGTAACTTGAGTCTCTTTCGGCACTGCACAACACACTATTATTTTCCGTGTTAGAAATGTATTCATTTTCGCAAGTGCTTGATATATCGTCTATCGTATCCATTATTGCTATAGCAGGTTTAATTTTTATAACTTCATAATATTAATGGTCACTTATAAATATAACGCTTATGTAAAATGTCACTTCACTGAACATTCAAACGTGTGCCGCGGAGATTAAAAACCAGACTAAACTTAGCTTCAGGTTCGCCGGAAACTGATAATTGCATCCGAAAATAGGTGGTGCCAAGAGATCGTCCGCGGTGGCTGTAGGTATGAACGAGATGAGATGCTCTCACGCTACTGGCTACTCAATCTGTGGAGGGGATGGCGCCATCTTAAGTAGGAGGGGCCTCGATAACCGTCTGTGAAAATTCACACCTTTCTTTTATTTGATAACACGTTATGTCAGAGCTCTTTAGCTCACAAAGGATCTCTAAAAGCTTATGATGAGGTGAGGATCCAATTTCTACCGGTTATTGTTTGATTAATGTCGCAGATTTAAGTGATTTATTGTAACCGATCCGAGATGCTTAATGCGCTGCGGTTTAGAGGAAAACTTGTAGAGATTTTATAAAATGGTTGTAGAGTTTTGAATTACTTTAAAAGTTTACTACATTTAATTTCACATTTTTGGCCTAGGTATTACAGTTCACTGTTTTTCAATGGTTTCTACAGGCATCAATGGAAATCTAGGAGCTAAGTAACCGTTGAGTGGACTTTCAATACCTATAGATGATCCAATATTATGCATGTTGTGCATCTCACAAGAGAGGGGCTAAAAATAGCAACAGTAATATGTAAATACTTATGCTTATGCTGGATTTTTCACGCCATCTTGACACTAAAATGTTATAAAAATTTAAAAATAAAAGTTTTTAAAGGTTTTTTAGCGTAAAATAAATAATTAATAGTCTGTGTTATCGTCGTTAACGCGTATAACACAATCGCAGCGATTCGGCATACTCAATATCGCCGCCCCCGCAGAATAAACGCGTAAGTGCTATTGCGGCGGCTTTAATGTTCATCCATGTATAAATGTCAAAATACATCACATCAATTTTTTCCAGATTTTTAAATCAAGTATTCACCCGTCCCGCTGGTTTCACCGTCCGCGTTGAATATCCCGTAAAAATCCTCGAGTATCTCGGATTTCGAAGTCACGATTTTATCATCCGTAGTTCTTAGTTTCGTCATATGGGACCGCCTTATTGCTGGGCGAAGACTTTCGACCCTCAGTTCTGCTCAATCGCAACCTTAATATCGCGGGTGTTGGACTACCGAATTTCTTTTTCGCTGCGACGGGAAAACAGCATGTTGAAGTCGTATCATTTTCAGGTAGTACCTGTCGGTGAGCTTCAGTACAAAGTACGCTATTCGTGTCGACACACTACTGGTTTCCACAACGCTGCTAGTGAAATCACTAGCAGCGTTGTGGAAACCAGTGCAGTTCTGGTAACAAGGAAATCCTTGTTGACTAGAAAACTGATACCGCCTCGGGAGAGGTCCACCTTCGCGTAGGTAGAATAGGTGGCCTGACTCCAGGGTTATCGTGTCCTCCCCCTGTCTTCGGACCTCAGATAACCCCAGTATATGCCAGTTAATGCGACCTAACTCTACCTCAGGTTCGGCAAGGTGATGGTCCAGCCTCATCGAACGTCCATTGTATTGTATAGTCGTCAGGAATAGCGGGACCACCGGGAACTGGGGGCCGTTGTTTTAGCACTTTGATCATGTGGGAGGTTTAATGCCCATAGTCAACCCACTGGGCATGCGGGCTGGTGACCGCAGAGCCAATCCTTTCGCAACGATGATGTTGCTGTCCGTATTTGTTCTGGAGAACAATCTCTGTTCTGCCTGGCTTGTGGGATGGTTATACGGCCATCGGTCGGTCGCCAGCACCTCGTCACCGCGTGCAGGTGAGGTTGGTTCTGTGCTCCCCCTTACACCCCGTATACCGTAACATAATGTTATAATTCCAACCTTGAGTCTGAGTCTCCTATTACATTATCAAAAACTTTTCGACTGCACCAGAATAAACGCGTAATCCCCCATTAACGGTATCACTGTATTGCGAAAAATGCAAAGAAAATTCAAGTTAGGTAGGTATATTACATTAAAAAAACTAAAAACAACAATAGTTGACAAGAAAAAAAACCCAAAGAAACACTAACGATAAAAAAACCTAAAATATTTCTGTAAAATGGTTTTTTATCAATAGGTAACTCAAAAACTGTACCTGTATAACACTAATATTAATTAGACTATCTACAAAAAAAAATAATCTTTTAAACGACATAAAAAACAAACTTCAATTCGGTGTAGTCATAAAGTTATGGATCAATTTGGTGTTTTAATTTTTCCTGTAAAATTGACTTTTTACACTTGCGCGTTTATTCTGCGGGGACGGCGATATGAGTTCATCATATAACGTTGCGGAATGGCCACCCACATCCATTGTAACAAGTGAAAAAGATTTTATGGTGGGTGTACGGCATCCATATTTGGCCGAGTTCTTATTTGAAGCATATCCCATGCGTGCTCAATGGGATTCAAGTCTGGCGATTGAGCAGGCCGTAGTAGGACGTTGATATTAGTTGCGGCAAGTCTGTTTGCAACGACTCTGGCAGTGTGGATGTGCATTATCTTGCATAAGCATAAATGAAGTCCGAAATGGAATGATAACATCTGAAAGGTACAATCGTATCAGCGTAAATCTGTGCATTGAGATTGCCTCTGATCCAAATCAGTTCGGTTCTTCCGCCGATCCAAATACCCGACCATAGTATGATTGTTCCATCACTGTATGCAGGGACTTCCTAGTATGATTTTAAACGTTCTTGGCGTCCAGGGGTCTTTCAAGACCGAGAGACGACGTATTTTGTGTGTGTGACCGACGAGATTCGTCAGGTAACAGACACAAACCCCTTTATTCATAAACGTTGCTTAAAGTTAAGCAGTGATTAGCGACTGTTTAACCATACATTTTTGACGTTTAAACGTTACTTAACTTTAGTCATCGTTTATGAATAAACCCCATACTTAAGTAGGAACTATTAGTTCGATCTCATGTAAAAAAAATAATTAGTCATTCAAGGGGCTGTATTAATTTAATCACTCTAACTAAAAGTTTCTACATCTCATATGTATATAATAAAAAAGATATGGGAAGCAGAAATTACAACTAAAACTTTGATCCTCGCTTCCTCAACATAAGACAATTATTTGTTTCAGCGCTCTCTGGACGATATCCAAGTAAACCCGGAAAACTCTAAAACCACTCTCTCTTCCCTCTTTGAAAAGCTTTTTAAACATTTCACTATCCAACACTAGACGGCGTTGTAGTACGATATCAATGAAAATACCGTCTCTAAGCACATGGGAAACTCTACACGTTCCCTCTTTGTAAAAGTTTTCACCCCTTTCCGCTTTCCACCGCTAGATGGCGTTGTTTTACGGAGAAATGTTTGGGAGCGAAACTGTTTGCTATCAATAGAAAGCGTAGCATCTGCCATTTATGGAGGGTCACATTTTGGGAGCTCTCTCGTCCTCACCATGTTTCGTTTTGTCCACGATTGAGGATAGATGTCGCTACAATACTCTTTGCTTCAGATTTTCGTTGAGGGAGGGAATTGCGAATTTTCATTTTTGAAGTCTTGGACTAAGCAATATTGAAAAATATAAAAGATATATTGAACTGAATATTAATTTTTCGTGCATTTTATATAAGATGAGGTTGTTGCAATTTTGTCATGCGCTGTCACTAATTATATAAATTAGTTATTTAGGGGATTATATTTATATTTGTTTATTTATATATACTTTATTGTACACCAGAAAATACATAGCAAAAAAATACATACAATGAACGACGTTATCGCTTTCTGCGATCTGTTCCAGGCAACCTTGGAATGGACAGTGATTGCGTGGTCGTAAAAATGATACATACTTACCTACCTATAAACATAATTGAAGATAATATGCTTCACCTTCAGGCTGGAGATTTGATCCTTGCCTTTTTGGTAAAAAAGTTATCCAACATTGTATTTGTGTTGATGAAAACATGTCCTAACAAGTTATTATGTGCAATATCTACCTACGGGGTTTACAATAAACAACCCCTGGAAAAAGACTACCTGTCTTAAATATCTGAATATAGTTTTTAGGCAGGTTAGGTAAAGGTAAATTTATTTTGTTTTAAAAATTCACTATTACCTGTTACGACTTTCATAGTATTTTAAAAAGTCGGTTGAATAAAATAATACAACGTTTTATATTCTGTTTACTACATTTTCCCTGTTTATAATAAGAATCGTATGTATGTTCCGTTCCCGAAAAACTATAATGTCGTAAAAACGCAATCGGATTCTTCGTAATCTCGTTGACGGAAAGAAAATAAACATGGCCGAAGTTTTTGCGTCACTCACGTACTACTGAAAGTACGATCTGATCTGAGTATAAACTAATGGATCTATTAGTATCAATACTTATGTGAAAATAAAACACTAGTTATTGGGTCAAATGTTTTTATTTATAACATACCTACTGGAAGATATATGTATTTATTCATGGTACGGTATTAAGTTTGCTTTGTCACTGTACATTTAAATATACATAGGTACGTGGATACTAATCGAAAAAAACTAATAATTTTCCAATGCAAATATGATCGTAATCATAATCTTTATTTTGCCAAAAGAAAAACATCCTTACAACAATTTTTCACTAGTGCTTGTTTTCTATGAATCTAAAAGATTTGATACCAAATTAGTACCTACCTAACTCAGTGCACAAAGATAAATTCAGGTTGTTTCGATTCGTCCTGACCGTCGTACTAGTAATAAACTGTATTATGGTGGGGCAGAACAGACATAAGCTTGGGTCTTGTTCCAACAGCGGCAGGTAGAAACTGCAGAACGCCACCTGCTACGATTTTGACATAGTAGTTTTTGTTTTCACCCACGTGAAGTCCTAGTGATTCTATGCTTGTTCGAGAAAAGATTATTTATATTTCAACTAAAACAATAAAGCAATAAAGTTTGATGTTTTAATAAACAACATAAATCTTACTAATATTATAAACGCGAAAGTTTGTATGGATGGATGGATATGGATGGATGGGTGTTTGTTACTATTTCACGCCAAAACTACTGAACGGATTTGGATGAAATTTGGCACACATAGTTTATAACCAGGATTAACAGATAGGATATAGATTATTTTATCCCGATATTCCCACGGGATCGAAACTAATGCGGGTAAAACCTCGGGGCGCAGCTAGTAATATTATAAATGCGAAAGTTTGTCTTTGTAAGGATGGTTGGATGGATGGATGCTTGTTACTCTTTCACGCAAAAAGTACTGAACGGATTTGGATGAAATTTGGCACACAGATACTTTATAACTAGGAATAGGATACTTTTATGCCGATATTCCCACGGGGTCGAAACTTATGCGGGTGAAACCGCGGGGCGCAGCTAGACTAGATTGCGTCATATTAAAATTAGATTCGTTGTATCAAGGCAAAATCAGCGAATTCATCAAGTGAAAATTGTCGTCCTTACTATATCTACGAATTACGTCCCAGAGGTTGGTGACAATATCATATTATGTATTGTTAACCCTATCCAGTAATAATTTGTCTTTGACGAGACCCAAAACAGTGTTCCTTATAAAGGTGTCCAGTAAAAACAGTTAATTTAACCCAACCCGTAAAAGGGTGAACCGCGGGTGACGCCGCGAAGCGGAAAACTAGTCGTTAGCATAATGTAGGTATTTACCGACCTGCCAACCAGTTTTGTTTTTGTTTCAAATCTCTCGTCATAAAGTTATATTTCGCATTTTCGACAGTTGCTTTTGCAAGATAGCACAATAGAAGTTTGTAAGTGAAGACCGGATACCTTGTCTTATTGGCTCGGAGAACTTATAAGGAAATCATGAAGCAAGCACAATGTTGTTTTTGATAATATTTTTTTCATTCTTTGTTCGGTCTGCAATCAGCCCTTGAGCTTACCCAGAGGAGGGCCACCGGATGGCTGGGTAGATAAAATCAATACAAGCATGAGCGAAGACTGGATGGTCAAAGCCGAAAATGGGGAAAACTGGAGGAAATTGGAGGAGGTCTGTAACCATAAAATATTTTTTTAGAGTAGAATTTTAGCAATCCACTTGTAAAAAGTATTATATTTTGGTTATGCAAATAAAGGCAATAATAGCATTTAATATTATTAAATGCTATTAATTATGTTGACTAGCTTCTATTTCTGCGATAAAATACCAGGGCCTTAATAGGTGTACATTTTTCTCAGATTGAATTAAAAATCTGATAAAAATTGTCAATAGCAAGATAGATGTCCAATGGTGGTTACTCCTTATCCTACTAATATTATAAACGTGAAAGTTTGTATGGATGGATGGATGGATGGATGTTTGTTACTCTTTCACTTAAAAACTACTGAACGGATTTGAATGAAATTTGGCAACACAGATGGTTTATAACCAGGATTAACTTAAAGGATACTTTTTATCCCGATATTCCCACGGGATCGAAACTTATGCGGGTAAAACCTCGGGGCGCAGCTAGTAACACTATAAATGCGAAAGTTTTTCTTTGTTGTGTGGTTGGATGGATGGATGTTTGTTACTCTTTCACGCAAAAAGTACTGAACGGGGTAGTAGAAGTACGCGGGGCGCATCTAGTACAATCATAATCAATCAGCCTATCATGTTCCCACTGCTGGGACACAGGCCTCCTCTCGGTGAGAGGGAGTGGAACCCTATACAATGTGAAACATAATGAAAGTAGTTTGTTATTTTCATTTTTAATACAGATGGTTTTTGATCACAAAAATAACGAAAACTACGTAAATTACAGTCACACTTCCGCTATACAGTCAAAACAAACCGAAATAGACGTACTACCTACTACGCTAGACCGTTATACGTGCGTAGATTTGTAATATGACCACAATTTTCTTCCACAATCAGTATAACTAATTTAATAAATAAACAATGTTTTACATAGAATAGTAAACATTCAGTGTGTGTATTATGATTATAACATACTATTCTAACTGGGGAGTTTGGAGTTAACGCACACGTTCCGGGACTTATTGTATAAATGCAAACTTCGATGATGTATAAACACATAAAATACCCGATTTATTAGGCAACAAAAACACGTCTCAAGTCACAACTGCGTATAGAGCTTAGCGTTTGTCGAAGTATGGACAAGACGTCGGAAATGTCGCAGCAGCGGTGGATCCCGTGCGTTATTCGAACGGCATCGTTGTGAGTTGTGACGCTACGGACTCAAACCGAAGGAATCTCCATACTAGTCTGACATATTTTGTAGTTGTTTGGTTTTCATACGAAAGCCAGACGGTTATTCTAGAATCTAGATTATTCAAGAATAATACTCGAATAATCTCGGTATCTTAAATTAGGTCTACATGGAAATAGCACATGTGTGTTTAAAATTTTTTCCAGTTAGGAAATTGGTATCTGGGCTAACTTAGGGTGTTGCTGTAGGGTTACAGTAAAATTGTTAAAGGTTATTTTGATGCATCGTCCACATTTAGAGAGCAGTGGTGGCCCAGTGGTAACGGCTTCGACTTACGAGTTGTAGGTCGTAAGTTCGAACCCAGCCAGCCCGACGGTTTACTTTGTGATTGTTTCCCAGCAGTGGGAACATTATGGGCTGATTATGCTTATGTATTATTTAAAGCAGAAAGATTATTCATCATTCTATTTCAGAACTAAGTATTTTCAATTCAAACCTAGTTTTAAAACGAGTTTCATGATTGAATATGGTCCTAGAATACAGGAATATCCGCATATTTAGTGCCTACTCCTGACGTATTCGTGATCATATCACGATCGCAATCTTCTAGTAATATATGGAAGTAGGTATTTCTATTTGCGACGTTAGATCCTCTGACGTCATCGTTGTGCTACTTAGGCTCATCATTTACGACGCTACTCAAAAGTAACGTGTTACAAACTCAAATCAACACAAGTGCTGTGAGACTCTGGCTACTCATTAGTGACTTGATTTTACTTTTGAGTATGTGCGTGGACTAACATTTAGGCATATTTTTTTGTTAACTAAACAGACAGCTGCCTCAGTAGCTGGGGAGTTTGTTGCGGCATTTTGTTCTTCCCAGCGAAAGCACTAGAAAGTGGTGAAGGGCGGGCGTTTTGGGGGACTGTCTTATAAGATAATAAGATGTATTAAGTATCGAGGAATGTGCCCTGCACTAAGATACTTACGAGTATATATTTACATATATTATATTTACCACACTGCATGCAAATAAAGATACTCTGTTATAAATTATTAACAACACTTTAAGAAGATATACAATGTGTAATTGAATTAATGCGCATTATTAAAGTGGTTTGTTCAGAAGCGTTTATCAAATCGATTTCTGACATTTTTAATGTAGTTCGTTTTGATCCCAAATATAATTAAATCTACGTAAATTACAGTCACACATCCGCTGTACAGTCAAAACAAACCAAAATGGACAAGTACCTACTACGCTAGACCCTTATAGGTGCGTAGATTTGTAATGCGACCACAGTTTTCTCCTAAAATCAGTACAACTAATTTAATAAACAAACAATGTTTTACATAGAATAGTAAACATTCAGTGTGTGTATTATGATTATAACATAATATTCTAATTGGGGTGTTTGGTTGTGGTCCGTAATTCCGGGTCATGTTGTATAATTAACAAGGTTCTACCAACTAATTGTACTTACATAGAGATTCAAGTCATAAATAAAGGTAACGTTAAAATCGACTCCCGATCAAATGACGCCTGAAATGAGTATGCTCACTTTACAAAAGACGTAGTATACGTAGTTAACAGATTACAGGGTGTTGGCACGTACCAGATATTCTTAGTATCTATTACCTATAGTTTGAAGACACATCGTTACAAAAATAAATATGACTTTGGTTTGCATAATTTACTGTAAGTATTAGGTATGAGCACCACCCTTGCTCAAGACGGGTTGGCGATTTCAGACTTAAAATTTACTTGCCTTCTCTGTATGAGAAGAATAATAATGGGCTAGTATTATTATTAGGTATTAAAATGGTTTCTACCTTGCTACTATAGAAATTCGAATTTTCATTTGTTATTGACCAAGACACAGCAAAAAATACAAGTCTTCATAAATGCCCGCTACATACACCCTATATATTCTCATTTATGATGTGAAGTGAAGTGATCCTTTCTTGATCATTTGTGTCCCGAAATAGTAAAGAAACATGGCGTACTATATATCAGTGTGGTTCGAGGGAATGAATATGCGGGATCCGTTTTCACTCTCGTCATTGATAACATGTCAGGTAGCGTTGCCTTTTAATAGAAAATGTGATACCATTTGAAATGTCTTTTTATTTATTTGTGAGAGATGTGACTTACGATTTTATTTTTTACGGCGAAAATATCGGGCCGGGAAAAAACTATACCTCTTTATTAACCGACTTCAAAAAAGGTAAGAGGTTCTATGTTAGTCTGTATGTTTTTTCTTAATGCATGCTAGCTATTATATTTTCATCATTAGTGAACTTTGAAAATTCGTTCTTTTTACTCCTTTTCAATAAAACTTTTATGCTTTTATGGACAATGACATTTAAACCAACATAGGTACCTACTGTGCTAAAGGATCGTTTGGCCCCTGAATGACATTGACAGGGGGGCGCTGTTGGTAAGCATTTGAGAAATTGTCACCGATGTTGAAACAAAACAACATGGCGGCGCCAAAAGAACCTTGTAGCGTTGTATTATATGTTCATTTTTAATTCAGAGTATATTTATTTATTAATAAATAAGTAAATATACTCTGAATTAAAAATGAACATTTTCACACAACACAACAAATTTTATGCACAACTAAAAAAATACAGACAAAGGCGTTCTTAATGCCTGAGGCATTCTCTACCAGTCAACCTTAGGGTGCTGCAGAGACAAAACAATATGCCAGGTGCAACATAGGGGATAAATAGCTAGGAAATTACTATAAAATACAAGAATAAATACTAATACATGGATAGATACATACATAAATATTATAAACAAAATGACCTGTCAGGAGAAAAAATTATCGGTAGAGGAAGATCAGAACCGGTGTATATTCCTAGTTCCTTACTCATTTATTAGGTACATAGCTACCGTATTATGTAATTCGCTGTTTTTCTCGCTACAATTATGTTTATAGAAATATTCGTTGACAAAAGCTGGGATTTTTTTTTATTTAAAAAATAAATCGTGAAGCCAAGTCGGTGATTTGTTATTTATTTTGACCTTGTAAAGAGTCTTATTCTTAGACGAGACCTTAATAAGTTAGGCATTATCAACAGGGCATTACACAATTTATAATAGATGTTTCAAAAAATAAGCCTTTGTGACGTCAAACCAACGTTTATTTTTTTTTATTTATCCATTTATTTCAGGCCCATATAAACACATACAATACAATTTTAATATAACTTAAAAATAATATAAATACATACAACATTATAATTACACAAATTAACTAACGCACACGAAGTGTCTGCGTCGTTTTTATTGAGGGCCAATGTGAACAAACCTTAAAACAGTATGTATCTAAGTAACAAACATTTTTATACTGACTGTGGAATCATGTGACAAGGGTCGCATTGTCGTCGCACTGATATTGGACATGTCTTGAATCAGAGTAGGTCTGCCCATTGAAATAACTTACCGTATCAACTGTTTGATCTGCCAGCTATTCTGTTAATAATAATGATATTTCGTAGCTAGGTACATTGATTGTGAAAACACGATACTCATGATACCTACGCACTGAATAACAGAGCGATTTCCTTTTTCTGAAAACAAACGAAAACTGTTTTTAATCTTTCTCTCAAAACAGTTTGGTAGTTTGACGAATTCAAAAAAAAAAAAGATCGCCGACATTGTATAATATAATATAACTAGCTGACCCGGCAAACGTTGTTTTGCCATATACATTATTTCTAGGAAATATATATTTTTGTATGCAAAATAGATGTTGGCCGATTCTCAGACCTACCCTATGCAAACAAAATTTCAAAAAAATCGCTCCAGCCGTTTCGGAGGAGTTTGGTAACAAACATTGCGACACGAGAATTTTATATATTAGATTTATTTAGGTACATACATGAAGGTTTTGTAGTACATGAGGGACTTACCAGGTATGCATTATTAATTACATGGTAGGTACAAGGAAAAGTTGGATATGAATCGCTGCTTTCCTAGGTAAGTAGATCACTGAATAATCTGTGTTTCGAAGACACAGTTTGATTGTGTACTTTGAGAATATATTAATCACCTCTATTGATACACATACCACTTTTTATAAAAACGTTTCCTAGTGTCCGTTGGAAAAGAAGTAAAAAAAAATCTTCCTAGAAAATTCGCCCGAATTTTATTAGTTCATAATAGGACGTACATAGTGAACGACGGTTTCGGGGAAAAAATCTGGGAACACAAACCGTTTCAGTTTTCAGTAGCTCAAACGCTAGGGTGTCTTCTGTTCTTACATTATTGAATATACTGCAGTAAGTTGTTACCGTACTCACACATTCAGTAGTCTTTGTACTCGTCGACGAACCTTCGAAGACCCAAAACCTTGTTCTTGAACAACTGTGCAACGCATGTACAGTTAAACCAGAGACGTTATGCGCTTCGGTAATCTTCAGGTTTCCGAATTAGCATGAACACAGAGTTATCTCCCACAGGCACAAAGCTTCTTAGTATTGTACTGCCGCGCTTTACTACAAAGTGCACCTATCATTGCGGTTCTATATGAAGTTTTCTTTCTGTCGGGTTACCTACTGCGGTCGTAAATAGCCTATTATAATCTGTCACTCAAAAGTTATGTTTTTTTTTTGGAATCGTGTTGTTAATCTGTATTCTATATTTCTTATATAGGCAAGTACTTCCATTGTTGTAACTGCTGTTACGCGTTCATATTTCCGAAAATAGACGATGATTCCCGAAGCGCATACTTTAACTAGGATATCTTTAGTTGTTAAATAAGGTTCCTAGTTACATATTTATAGTTTGTTATTTTTGGGGCTCTAAATTCGTGGCCCAAAGTGAACCGAGTTGAATCACATCGCTTTGTTGACCGTAGACCGTATTTTGTCAGTTTTCAGGCGCTATTCAATAGCGTTCGTGATACATTGCATCCGATTTTGTTTACTGTCTTTGTTTACAACTGTAAAATACATTTGCAGCATTTTGGAGTCAGTTTTTCGTATTTATCTATTTTAACGGTTCAGTTGATGTTGTTGGTAATTTGTTGGAACATTTTACTATATCATGAAAGTTGTACGAAAGCGGGACCTTTAAATAATTAATGCAGTGTTTTTAATTCACTTTGAGCGTGTTAGTTTTTTTGGCATTATGCTAGTCCAATCCCCCTTGCATCCCCATGCATAACTTCGAGATGTTCGAAATACTTCTTTGAACTATTAGTACATATGTCCACATTTTTTTAGAACTGAATGTACAACGTCTCTGCCCAATTTGTATCTCCAGTCTCTACATGCCGCATAAGTTCCATTCTTCGTGCAACCAACGATGCGTATACAGTACAAAATTTTTGATAAAACAAAGACAGCATTCAGTCCGAAGTCAGCAAAAGACACAGTTTCATACAACTCCGGGGTAGCAACACGACTTGAACGTATTTCTCAAATTACTTACACAGTACGCTGGGTGGAAATTGTCGTGTTATTTCCTTAAATTTTTGCGATATTTGTTGGTATCATAGGGATGGTATTATTAGGGTGTCGACAACACGATTTTGTAACCAAAAAAGGATGTACTTTATCTATAGACTTAAAGTTTCAAGGGTATCATTGTGTCTGCCCACATGTCCTAAGTTCTTTAACCGTACTCTTTTATAAAGCTCACTTGCGCGTTCATCGGTTATCATACCTATAGGTATAACTGGGAGTTAACAGCTAAGTTGCGCCCCCAAGAGTTAGAGGTGCACCTAGAGTTAAACTTCTTTAAATTAAACCCACCGATGTGGGAGACTTAAGTCGCTAAACTCTGAGTTAGTATTAATAATGACAAAATAAATTGACGTTGTGAGGTACCCCTGACAACTTATTTTTTGTTTCATATTGTTCGACGTTGTAGTAAGTGATAATTCGGTACTATATCAGCAGGCAATATACTAATGAACTCAAGTATAAGTGAATTTTCTACGCATATGTATTTCAGTAAAATTAGAATTTTCCTTGTTATATGTATAACGTTGCACCTCACAACGTCATCCTCGCAAACTCGATAATTATAATTATTACTTTACAAACATGAGCATGAGTGATAAATATATTGTACCCAACAGCCTCAGCCCAAAGTACAAACAAGACGAAGAATGAAAGGCTCACAAAGCCCAAGTTTTAAATACACATCCCGAGAGGATAATTGTGGGTCTCGCAAAGGAATCAAAATACTCCTTTAAATAGGCGGTGTACCGACATTACTTTACACCTGTTACGTTTGGTTAACATTGTTTTCCGAGTCTTGTTCATTAATTTAAATTATTTGCTTTGTAAATAGAGTACCTAAGCACATAGGGCAGCATAGGGTAATAAATTTGTATGCCCGGCATCAATGCTACGGTTGCCCCCCGATTCACAACCGTACGGTGAATAACCGAGTCGATTACAATTTACTGACGAAGTAAAATCAAGAAAGAAAGAAGGAGAAAGTATCTTTTGGGACTCACACATGAAGAATACAGAGTAAATATAAAAACACAAGCAGAGGAAAAATCGATTATCGACGCGCAACTTGTTACAATGGATTTACATACATAATTCTGAACATTTCTACGCTAACGGATTTTTTTTCATGACATTGTAGCTTCAAACGGGTCGTTCTGAAGTCTCTGCCCACTCTCGTGGGAAAGGCGTGAGTTTATGTATTTATGTAAAACTTTGTCTTTCCCTGAGCGTTTATTCACTAGTGCCCAACTACATGGGTATACTTTACTTAGGTCTCTGAGCATAAATATTGCTACGCAATAAACTACTCGCAGTCGTAACCACGGCTGGGGGATTATAATCAGTTGAATGGGTACACTTACCTGTTCATCTAAGTATGTATATATTTTACAGTATTAAGCTTAATTTTCTAACAATATAAAACAGCAAGAAGACTTGTTCAGAAAGAAAAACATTAGCTAGAGAGACAATATTTCTATATACTATGTATTTTAGTCAATGTTATAAGTATAAGTACAGTACGGACTTGCTATTTGCATGACATGATGGTACATCAGGTTTTCAGATCAAACATTCACTCATCCATCCATCATCATCATCTGCTTCTCTTTTTCCCAACTATGTTGGGGTCGGCTTCTAGTCTAACCGGATTTAGCTGAATACCAGTATTTTACAAGGAGAGACTGCCTGTCTGACCTCCACAATCCAATGACTCAATCATCCATCCAATACACGTTTACCGGTCATCTAATTTATTTTACTTTCTTTCTCTATAGATACCTCGGTATACGGATACTTTTGGTTTCAGTAGGTACCTATGTATTATGACGTTTTTGCACTGCCTCTAAACTGAACTCGTTACTACTACTAGTCTCAAGGGGGATGTTAGTGCTTTTACCGCTGTAGAGACAAAGGCTCGAGCGATGCAAGCGCTGCGTAGGTATGGTTAGAGCAGCAGGCTACTCCGGCTGCTACACTTTTGTTTCAGTTACGGATACTACCCTGGTCAGAGATTAAGAGAGTAGCTGCACTTTCTACGAGCACACACTTCTATTACGAGTGCAATATGTTACTCTCTTATTTCTGGGGTTGCGGTTTGATATGAAAAGAAAAGTGAAGTAAAGGTACATACAATGGCCTCCAAAAGTTAGTTGAAATTTTTCAATTTCAAATGTGACATACATTAAAATAAAAATAAATAAAAAATCAAGTACTCCTATCCTGCTCCTTACTTGATTATTTTTATGATAACATTAATCAATAAAAACGCTATAGCAGTTCAAACATTTGGATCACTAGAATTCTAAATCATAATGTGGTGTGTCAAAGCTGACGTGAAAAAATGTCAACCAACATATTTCAGCTTAACTGAACAGCCGATCGATTCTGTAAAAATCTCACCGTGAAAAGTTAGGTGAAGTGAGCTTAGAGTGAGCTGTCAATAGTGTCAATCCCTTGCATTCGTTGGAATGACAGCTCACTCCATGCTCACTTCACCTAAGTTTTTACGGTGAGATGGTTACAGAATTGCACTGCTGTTCCAAGTTTTGTTCACTCCTAAAATAAGGCAAAAACCTATTGCCTAATCTTACTACGACATACGAAGAAATAACTAACTACCTTTAAGACACTTTTATAGTAGGTACCTTAATTGTATAGTTGAGAGAAAGAAAATAATAGACAAAATACCATTAGGCACGACACTGCTTAGCCTGTATTAAGTTCTTCATCTATACTAATAATAAAACTGAAGAGTTTGTTTGAAAGCGCTAATCTCTGGAACGACCGGTAGGATTTCTAAAGAATCTCTTTGCATTTGATATACCAATTCTTGAGGAGAGGGATAGGCCGTTTAATATCACGCTATGGCCCCGAGAAGCCGGGCGTAAAGAAAAAAACGTCAGAAAGAATGTCAAGCGAAAACGAAGTAAAAGCGCGGACACGTGATGCGATGCGACGGGCTGGGTCGCGGGAGCAAGAAATTTCACGCGAACGAAGTCGCGGGCGGAAGCTAGTAATTCATATAGATATCACCCCCAACTGTTGCACGTGCACAAAGCGTATTGATGTCAATTGACACATTTCCAACCCCCTCTAGGGCTAAAAGTAACAGTAGATTCTATTATGTTAGGTATAAATAAACCGTTCACGGAGAATGATCAACAAGTGCCACATTACGGGGCCATTTCGCTCGGTCGGCATTGTATTGTGCTCGCGACAATGTATGTAGATTGTGGAGCTCGTGACGGCGGTAAACGTTTAGTTATTATCTGATACTTACGGTTCAGGAACTTCGATTACAGTACCTGGCTGTAAAAAGGAAATGTCTAGATTTTTGAAAGTTCGGCTTTATAAAAAATATGAGCTTCTGCCCGCGACTTTGTCCGCGTGAAATTTCTTTTTCCCCAACCCACCATCGCATCACGTGGCATCGCATCACCTACCCACGCTATTGCTACGTTTTCGCTTGGCGTAGGTACTTTATGTTTTTTTTTTTTTTGTTTTTGATCGGCTTCTTACTTCTTTCTTCTTCTTATAGCGATGTTAAATAGCCTATAGCCGTCCTCAAGAATTGGGGCTACCAAATGCAAAAAGATTTTTTCAAATCCAACTGGTAGTTTAGAGATTAGCGCGTTCAAACAAACAAACTCTTCAGCCTTATTATTAGTATAGATTAATAATGATCCTCCAGAACAAATTTCGGCCATGGCGGTCAATCTCTACCGAGACTAGCCATCGACGCGGGAGATTTTATAGTGCACAAGTGTGTGCGCAGACACAGGTGCACTCTCTCTTCCGTCACTCACATAGTCCAATGGGACGGGAATTCGACACGACCGGAACGGGATAAGGAACAGGACCAACTGGGCCTGTTCCTTATCTGTGCTTTCCGAGGACGGGGGTATCGCACCGGCAACTTCCAAATGAATGATGAAAAATCCTACTAACACTTTGCCCGACCCGGGAATCGAACCCAGGACCACGCAGTTGCGCTTGCGACCAACGGGGCTTGTAGAACGTCGTATATGTCACTCAGACCCATAGAAATGTAAAAAACAGCTTAGACCTATGTCAGTTTCTTTCTAAAACTCGATGTGTCATTTTTATGACCTGGTACTGTACCTAGGCTGTACTTACGTACAGCCAGAGAAATTAATTACTAAGCAAATTGATAACCTACGTCAATAAACCGCGTAATAACCGTTTCACGCAATTGTAAAATAATGACAGTTACAATTTGAATATACGGATAATTTAAGTTGCAAATCAATTTGCTTATCAATTAATTTCCCTGACTTAGGTACATAAGTGTTATTGAAAAGAGTAAATAAACTAAGTAGTTCCACCGTGTCTGAGTCACTTTTATGTTCTACTGTGACATATTAGGAATATACTAGCATGTAGATTTGATTAATTTATGTCTGACTTTAACGCACAGGTATTCATCCTTTACGACATTTTATAGGTTTCCTTCAAAACGTAAATAGTCTGCGACGGCACAAACAAGGCACAAGTCAGGAGCGGTTAGAAGGTCTCCATCACGAAATAGACATACCCAGTATTTTTGTTTTGCTTTCTGTGCATTTTAAATACTTTTAAACTCTCGTTTATCCTTTAGAAAGTAAGCTAACTGAATACCTAATTATTCTACCACAACTTCTTACCAAAAATAAGCTTAATTTTAAGGTTAAAACCGCTTTTGCCGTTAATTGTAACCTTTTCAGCTGTAAAATTCAATCTTTATGACTGCAAGGGCAAAGCTCTAGGAAAATCTTAACCGAGCCAATTTTATCCGAATTTAGCGGTAGGTAAAGTCAGTGAATCTAAACAATGCATAATCCCAGACTGGAACGTTGTCTGAACGAGCCTCAATGTTCACGAACTTGTTGAAAGGGCTTATTGTAATGAAAAGATAAAATTACAAACAGTATTATTTAGTTACTTTGAAATTTCTTCATCCTTGTGTGAGTGAAAGTATTTAATTAGGGGAGTTGCGAAGTAACGTTGCTACCTGGGTAGTTCTACATGTTTAATTGCTATCTCGAGATTATTAATTATAATTTAATTACACATATCTTCGAACCCAGATAGGCGCTTTGCTTTGTGTAAATTTACTTCATCAACACTGCTCTCAAAACGGTGAAGGAAAACATCGTGAGGAAACCGGCATGTCCAAGAACTAAAAATTCGAAGAAATGTGACATCTACCAACCCACATTGGGCCCGCGTGGTGGATTGCGGCCCACTCCCTCTCGCCTGTGTCCCAGGAATGGGAACTTTACAGGCTGATTATAATGACACATATCTTTTCGTAATTTTTGACTTCATAATCTTAACCAATTTCTGTTACAGCTACATTTCCTGGTTTATTCAATTCTCAATATTTACTTTGGGTACTTTTGCAAAAGCAGGAATACTCAAATCCGCACCCACACTTAACATACTCCCGTAACCATCAACTATTGTTTATTATGCCAAAATTGATAAATAGTTCTACATTTATCAGCTAAAAATAGTTCCATCTGTATTGTGTGGTATAAATATTTTGTTAGCTAGAGCGCTGCCGCTATGAAAATGTTTACCGTTACGTAATTTTTCAGGCGAACACGTTTTTTCAGGTTGCATCCCGCTTACGCTACAGGATTTTGCTGGGGTACATTCCTAATACAGGTGTCCCCTGAGAGGGTGTCGCAAATATACCTACCTGTCACGCAGGCTCACGACGTGAAATATTCCTCCACTGTTTTATATCTACCTCCTTTTTATGCACAGCACCGACGGTCACGAATATTAGGAGAGGTTCGCCTTTCCATCGCTTTGCCGACCCGCAATATTGCTTGCGTCTTAATGAAAAAGGCCACGTCTTAGATAAAGATAAAATTTAAAAAGGAATTCTTTTTTCTGAGCCTTTGAATTTCCAACGTTGCGCGGTTCTTATTTCTTATATCTCATTAATTATGTAAATCGTTGATGTTAATACACTGACTGACGTAATTAATGTAGGTGAAGAGAAAGTTGTATCTCACCTGATAATTGGAAATCACGGTGTAAATTATTTTTTACCTTTCATCCTTTTTTTTTCGTAGGTGGTGATGTAACAAATTATAAACTCGGCGCGATTTGCACTGTAAGGAATTTTCTCTCTACATATTTATGCATAGCGCGTCGTATACCATATGCTTTGACAAAAAGTACGTGTTGTTTAAAATAACTTTATGTGAGGAAATTGGAGAGAGAAAAATAGGGGAATTTTAATTGCAATGAGAATTATACTTTAAGTAGGTACTCATTTGTCTTGTTATATCGCTGAGAAAACGTTCTCATTAAAAAAAGGATTGCTGCTATAATTATTTAGAAATAGGATTCGAAGCTTTTTGACAGGCCAAGCATCTATGCGTCAACAGAGTACTTTAATGCAAAAAAAAATGAAACGTTAGTTAAATTTTAGTAAATTCGTTTAGTGGATTAGTTTTATTTTTGTATCCTTTGCATGCTTAATGGTAAAATATGCCAGAACCTATTTCCCTATATCACCATGTATAGACGCCAGCTCAGGTCAAACTACCCGAAACTGTCAAATTTTCCCAATCAACCTTGAACCTTAATGCTTTAAAATAATAAAGATAAAGTTGAAAATCTATTAAAAAAAATTGACAGATTGTAGAACTTTACCCATACCTATTTGCAAAATAAAATATCGTTATCTTTATCTTAGAGACAAAGAGCAATATAAACGGTGTAATATTATAGACAAGTAGGTAAATAGAGATGTTAATGGGAACACAATGAAACATTTCATAACCTACCCATCACACTTGATATTGACCGAATGCAAGCTCTAAATTAACAACACAACACCCATCATACTTATGCTACATTTTGAGTTAGAGTAAATGTTTACATCAAGAAGATATCAATACATCTCGATGTGTTTACTAGAACAGGAATCATGCAATTTTACGACCGTCGGCATGCCATTATCCTAGTTTCGATATTTCGGCGAACGCTCCCGAGTTGGATACCTATTCGGAGGGTAAACAAACTATTTGTACGTGGTTAATGATGCGATTATCCGAATAGTCGATTATAGAGACGTGCACACTTTGTAACTTAAACACAATTATTCTTAGTAAAAAATATCTGTAATGCGCCATGTTCGTGAGAGTGATTTCAAATGAGATTTATTAATAACTCAGAAAACTAATAATAATACCTGTGAGTGTTCTAACAGCGTTCTAACTTAAGTATATAATTGTCTTACGGAATCATATTTGGAGGTATGAGGAACAGGGTGTAAAGTTCACTTATCCTTCATAGAAAAGGGAGGATCCTCCGACCAGACGGGTGTTGTGTCTGGCGGGCAATTGCCCAACGACTGATGTCGGGAAGTTTGTATGTATGCTCATTGCGCGGTAAACTCTGCTTGCGAGATGCAGGATTTGCGTGACGTCAGTATGACGCGTTGTTCGTATGTGGCGTTGTAGATACCCCTACACATAAATAAATACGTTACATTAAACTTATTACGGCGAGGCTATGTCCCCATTCCTCCGGCTTTAATCAGTAAGGATAAGAGTTCTTTGACCTCTAGAGAAGTACTATCTAGTCTACGGTACTTACAAAATCCGTGCGTAAAATGAAGATTTTCAACTTTCAAAACAATGATTAATTTGATAATCCTAAATTAATTTGAAATTCAAAAAGTAATCCAAAAGCGCGATGAGCTTCATAATTTCGATTTTAAAATTGGCTAACATATACTTATGAGAAATTATTTTCTTAAAGTCGTATTCAAACGAAAAGAAATTGGTTTATATTAAAGGCAGGTGTCGTATATCAAAGCGGCACCTCTACGAGAATCGTTCTCTTGCGAGAGTTTCACCAAATTGACAATATGAGAACCTTCGTACACGGATTTCGGTAACATTATTAATCTTTATTCTAAGTACCTACTTTACGTCTCGAATGACATATTCAATGGGATTAACATATTACGTACATTATTTATTACTTTAATACTCAGGTACCTAAGTGGAATGTAAAGTCAGAGAAACAGATTTTTGAGCAAAATTACTATGGCCAACTGAAATTGTCCGTATGATAGTTGAGGTTAGAATCACCACTGCCAATGTTTGTGTGTGTTCTATGAAAAGGTATAATAAATAAATAGACTAGAGCATTTACGTGTAATAGACCATCGAGCATTCGCCGTTTTCAAATTTTATCGAACCGCACTCTGAACACGACCCGCGATGTTTTGTTACAACCTGATTTTAAAAAACAGCAAGCGTATTGGTGTAACATTTTACCGAGCAAAGGTACGAGTGGGTACCTGTAGGTCCAAAATTTGAACAATGAACACAAGGTAGAAAAAATGTTATACGTAAATGCTCACTCGTCATGAGCATTACATCGAACGCAGCGTCGAGCATTCGCAGAAACGTTACATTATATGGAAATGCCTTCGGAAACTGAGCTTTTGCCTGTATTTTACCATTCGTAAGAACGTAACATTACATGGAAATGCTCGAGAACGTGCTCTAGTCACTTTCACGAGGTTCGTCTGTAATGTGACAGTTACACACTAGAGCCTAGTGTATGCTCACCTAAATGGTTATAGCACGAATTGAATCATGTATCAACGAACTGATAAGCATTTGTAATACTTACTTAACTATGCAGAGCTCACGCTCTTGTAATAAACAATGAAAAAGATAATTCTATTTATAATCAGCGTATAATGTTCCCACTGCCTGCACTGGGAATCAGGTCTCCTCTTTGTGAGAGGGAGAGTGGGCTGTAACACAACACGCGGGCCCAGTGCGTCCTAGATATTCCAAGTTAATAGATATCTAGTGCTCACAACTTCAAAACACTCAAAGTGCACTTGTACATAATAACCGGTCTCCCATGAGTTTGCTCTTGCAACATCTGCGAGACAAGACATAGCAGCTATACATAACATGGTATCATTAGGTATTTAAATTATCTGTAACTCAGGTTTTACTTGACGGTTGGTGAAGATAAAGAACATCCATTAGTTTGAACGATAATAATCACCGGTAGGTAAAACCGTAGTCAAATAAACGACGATAAAATTGCCGTGTCTAACCCGTCGATCTAATCCGTCAGGGGTTCACGAGGCGTTTGTTACGTGTTTTAATTATTCTTATCAACAAACTCTTAATTAATTTCCACGTATTCCTATTCGCCGAATTAGGGTTCGTTTATCTGGTCTGCTTCAGGGGTGGTTCACAATGGGTGCAGGCCCCGGCGTGTGGCATTTGTTTATTTTTACTGTTATTGTTGCAAAGCTTTCAGCGCGTGCAGTAGTGTTGGTCGTTCTATTGTTCTTGTAAGATATGAGCTACATCTATTCATTACATGCATGTAAGTCTATGTGAGTCTCTCTATCCTTTTTAATTCCACCAACTTTGTACGTTCATACGTATGTTGTATGGTTTTCGTTGGTAAGAGGCGGTAGATTACATCACGTGTAGGATTCTGTGCCAAAATGAATAGACACATTGATGATGATTTCACATATACTATACACACACACATCATCACATTTTTTTTAATTTCAGCATTTTCCAAGAGCTGTGTTTATTGCAAGCTGACCTGATTTGACGTTAATTTGTCATCATCATCATTCAGCTGAAAGAAGTCCACTGGACATAGGCCTTCTCCTAGTCTCCTGATTTCACTCAGTCTGCATACGCGCACCTAAGTATCGTTTACTTACCCTTTACCCTTATTCCTTTGAACTACATAATATTCCAGATGATCACAGAAAGCAACATAAAAGGAACGGAAAATTATCATTGTTATGGGTTAGTAGAAGAGATTCTGTGCAAGAGAAAATGTCAAATAACTGGCATTTTTCACCGAATATAAGCTGAAACTTTTCCATCGGTACGACTAAGTCGCGACATTCCATAAATTGTGACCGTTCTCGTTATGTACATTGCAAAAATATTCCAACTTTATAAATCCTTCGTCAAACGGGCCCAGTATGCCGCGTGGTCGGCTCCGGCGCGATCTTACTATAATTGGCTAATGTGCCATCGCTAATTGATGCGATTAGCGTCTTTACGTCTAGTTTAATAGGGGCTATAACTGTGTTCAAGTTACCAGTGCTTCTCTGTTGTCGTTAGACCATGCTATGTTAGGTATTATCTCGGAATTGCAATGTGCATATCGTCTTGTCTGGGATTACCTGGTATGTTATACTCGAAGGAAATAGACGACGTCAGTGGTTGACATATTTTCAAGAACTAACAAAAAGCGGTAAGAATTTGGGACAGGTTATAGTGTGTTTTTGTACGTTTTATGTACCTAAGTTTTAGAAAATAGCATATCATTATGGGGATGATGTTTACTACATTGGTGGCAACGATGAGTCCTTGGAAATATGGCTGTAAGGACCAACATGGTTCTAATGGCAGACCGATTGGTGATCGCAATATTGGGCAATATATTATTAGAAGGACGCTTCCGTCTATCCTTCTGAGGTTATCCTTAGTTAACTACGCAGTATAAGCATATAGTATCTGCAGCTGCAGTAAGTGCGTTGCTAGTATTAAAATCACGTTTTCGCTTTAGTAAATTGTCGTAGGTTGCAGCATATTCGCCCACGCTAGTGTGATAACAACCTTACTCAATGACATCGAAATGAATAACAGGATTCAAGTTTATAAACTTTCCTGCACAGACGGAAAAGTTATTAATTTTATGAACTAACCTGTCTCTCCATTTTTAGGGTTCCGTCCCTCGAAAGGATAAAACGGAACCCTTATAGGATCACTTTGTCGTCCGTCCGTCCGTCCGTCTGTCTGTCTGTCAAGACCCTTTTTCTCAGGAACGCGTAGAGGTATCAAGCTGGAATTTATATCAAATCCTCGAGTCTACAGACCCTTGGAGCTGTGAAAAAATCAAACTTCTAAGCCAACGCAATAAAAAGATACAGCCGTTTATGCCGCAAATTTTCGACACTCGCAAGGGAATCAAAACCTACAGGGTACTTCCCGTGAACTCCGAATCTTGAAATTTGGTACGAAGCAACGTCTTATAGCACAGATAAAGAAAAAATTGCGAAAACCGTAAATTTTTAGTTACAGACCTACAAGTTTGTACGGAACCCTCGGTGCGCGAGTCTGACTCGCACTTGACCGGTTTTTGCTAATAGACGAGAACCTATTTACTGGTAAAAAAGTATTATACGAGTATGAACAAGTTTACTACTTACTTTGATACTTGAGCAAAAGCTTTTCATCATCATCGTCATCCACAGCCCGACTTCACCACTGCAGCCATAGGGTTCTGCGGCGGGATCGTCCGAAAGGGTTACCGCTGCCCTGGAACAGAAAGGGCTAAGGAAGGAACACGGGTGGGTTTTAGTCAGTAAGAGTCTGACACTCCCTTCCGCTCCACCCAGAGCGGGAGGGGTCATTTGATGATTTCCCATCCAAAAAAAAAAAAACCATAGTGTTCTCTTTTCAAATTTAGCTTTTACTGGGTAGATGCGGAAGGCGGAGGACAGGGTGTTGTGGCGCAGCCTGGGGGAGGCCTATATCCAGCTGCGATAGGCTGAGTTGATTGGGTAATATCACATTACATTACGCCCGTATTTCCCGAACGGTTATGCAGAGGTGTACCTGTAGTACTCCCACATTTCGCCAGTTATATTTAAGTCGATAGAGCAACACGGACCACCGGCGGACCGTGTTTATAATGTCCAAAAAGTAAACAGACATAATTCTCATTCTCAGAATATTCCAGGCAATGCATACTACATAATGGTTGCAAGGAACTCAATCGTGGAAAAAAAATGGCAGTCGTAGAAAAAGCAATTTCCAACCTCCTTGCAAGCGGAAGACAGAAAGATTAAACGAGAATTGGAACTAACTACGGAGAACAGATGGTAATATTAGCAAGGCTGGTTGCAAAACACTTCGTAATAGGATTTTGCAGAAGCTAATTATTATGAGAACGGTAATGTTTCTTTTAGACATACTTATAACGTACGGGTAGTTATCCAACAATAAGTAGGTACAGAGCGCGATTGTTGAAATAGCTCTTGTATTTATCGGATTTATGACTATAAATTAAACTATTATCATTGCTAGTGTTTAACGTTTTCACAGTTTCCATTTATAGGTAAGTAATTTCTTTATTGAATGTTGATCCCTCGATAGTATTTGTTTTGTATGTGTATTGTTGTTATGTACATTGTTCTTCTATATCTTTGTGAGTGAGACTGTGCTAACACCCTCATTATCACTCACAGAGAAATGAGAGTGCTAATACTCTCATGTCACTCATTGATACAGAAAACAGAAAATCTTGTTTTGAAAATGTTCTGATTTATGTATATATCAAACAGTTACATCTCACAGCACTTTACGTCTTAGAGCTCTCTTAAGCTTGTACGGTCACCAAAGGAGATAAGTAACCAGGGCCGTCGGATATAGTTGAAGTTTGGCAAGAAACCGATGGATGTTTTCGAATGAAATTTAATTTCATTAATAGAAAACAAACAGTTTATTTATCAAATTAAATTTAATTCAAAACTATCCAACGGTTTCTTACTAAACTGTTAAATAAGACACGGCCTTCGGTAACAAACGGTTTAATTGCACTGAGCTCAGAGGCGTACGCGCATGACACGCAGGTCACACATCTATACTATAGCTACCTACTAACTAACCTAATATCCCTCCACCATATATTTTAACTAAACGTTACCCTAACTAAAACTAGAAGAATTTACGATAATTTGCTCTTGCAATATTCCTTAATTTTGGACGAGCTTCCGTATCCGCTCGGAGATCAGGTTTAGGATCAGCTGCCTCAGATCCTAGCTCAGCTGTTGGTTCCACTACTGTTTCAGCTGCTGGCTCTCTGATCAGTTCACTATGATCTGAGCTTGCCTCGCTCCTCTCTAACTCTTCCCCCGGTGAGTCGCGGCGTTGCTGATCAGATGTATTTTCACTTGGTAACGAAAATTGTTCTCCGTCTGTTTTGGAGTCTGTGACCGCCCAGTCCATGTCATTGTCCTGCTGTGGCTCGTGTGTTTTTAATCTATATAGTTGATTTTTATGCTTTTTTATTGTTATATTTTTGTCTGGTATATGCACATCGTATAAACTTTTTCCAATTTTTTTTGTAACTGTACCTCGGATCCATTTGTTGTTGTTACCACCTTTTACCAATACTGCATCATTTATTTGTAACTGTATGTTTCTACTACCTTTGTAATATTTTGCTTGTATGGATTGCTTCTCGCGCACTTTTGTTTGTAAGTTTTGTGACGATAGTGAGGACGACGCTGACACCTCATGCGCGGCCGCCGGCACCGAGGCGTCTAATAAATCAAACCTGCAACGCAATTTGCGTCCGAGCATTAATTCGGCCGGCGAACTGTCTGTCGTGGTATGATTTGAGTTCCTATATCTGAATAAAAATTCTGAAAGGTGTGCCTTAATTTTGTTTTTGGGGGTACCCTGTGCTACTAACCCCTTTAAGAACTTTTTAATTATTTTTACATATATTTCTGCTTGTCCATTACTTGATGGCGAATAAGTTGGCGAAGTAATGTGTTTTATACCATTTAGATCGCAAAAATCTTTAAATGTTTTGCTAGTGAACGAGGTTCCATTATCGGTTACAATCGTATGTAATGTTCCAAATCTAGCCATTGTTTCTTGTAGTTTCGCTATTACTGCAGCTGTCGAGTAATCACTGCTAAGGGAAAAACATTCTACCCATTTTGTAAATGCATCGATAATTATTAAGTACATTTCTCCTTGCCATGGACCAAAAAAATCTAAATGTACTCGGTGCCAAGGACGCTCTGGAAAAGGCCAAGGTGACAACGGAGCCCGTGGCGGTGTGGGCCGTATACTTAAACATACTCCGCAGTTTGTTACCTTGTTTTCTATATCCTTGTCTATCTGAGGCCACCAGAATCTAGATCTTGCCTCAACCTTTGTTTTTAATATACCCAAATGTGGTCTATGTAGTTCGTCTAAAATTTTGTTCCGCAATGACTTTGGTATAATTAATTTGTGTCCCCTAATCAGGCAATCACCTTCCCTAGCCAAATCATATCGACATTTATAGAAAGGCATTAAGTTATTGTTATCTAATGTTAATTTAGGCCATCCATGTTGTACATATTGTAAAACTTTCTGTAATATGCTATCTTTACTTGTCTCTAAACGAACTTCATCTAATAATACAGGTAAATGCCCATCTGCAACAAAATTAATGTACGTCGCCTTGTCGACGTCGTCTAACTTATTATTGTAAACAAATGAGTCATCTGAAACGACACCTACTTGACCTTCTTTCGATAATGGTCCGTTGTCGCTGCTATCAGTGATCGGCCGCATACTGCTGACTGCCCGACTAAAATAGTCGGCACAATTGCTAGCGCTGGGGATGTATTGTATTTCATAATTATAGCTAGTTAAAAATAAAGCGTATCGCTGTAACCGGTTAGCGGACACCTCTGGTATGCCTTTGTCGGGATGAAATATGTACATTAGCGGTTTGTGATCGGTGCGCAATATAAACGGATTTGCAACACCGTATAAATATTGGTGAAATCGATGAATGCCAAAAACTATTGCTGTTGCCTCCCTTTGGATTTGGCTATAATTTTTTTCAGCACTGCTGAGGGACCGCGACGCATAAGCGATGGGACGTTCGACCCCATTGGCTTCGATTTGGGCTAAAACTGCACCTAACCCTGTTGGAGATGCATCCACTGTCAAAATCAACTTGTATGACGGATCAAAATGTGCTAGTGTTCGAGCCGATGTCAGTTCCTTCTTAATTTGATTGAATGCAGCCTTATGAATCTCTGACCAAGACCAATCTACATCTTTTTTTAGTAAATCGTTTAACGGACTTAGTATGGATGACGCATTCGGAATGAACATTCTGTAATAATTTACAAACCCTAAAAATGATTTTAATTCCTGCACATTATTTGGGGCTTTGGTGTTAGTCATTGCTGTTACTTTGTCTAGTGATGTGTGAATCCCTTTTTTATCAATGACATATCCTAAATAAGTCACCGAATCTTGAAACAACTTACATTTGTTTTTATTTAGAACCAACCCTGCTCCTTGTAAACGGTGGAAAACTTGTTGTAACCGTTCTGTATGTACCGTTTTTGTATTCCCCGTTATTAGGACGTCATCCAATAGACAAAGCACCCCTTCAATTCCGTTTAGCAAATGTTCCATGGTTTTTTGGAAAATAGCTGGAGCATTGGCTAACCCGAACACCAAACGCGTAAACTTAAATAGCCCCTTGTGTGTATTTATTGTCGTGTAAATTTGTGAATCCTCATCTAACATAAGCTGTAAATACGCACTACTTAAATCTAAATGCGAGAATTGTATGCCCCCATGTAATTTTGAAAATAGTTCTTCTGTTCTTGGTAGTGGATACTTATCAATGTGTAAACATTTATTTAATGTAACGGAAAAATCAGCACACAACCGAATCTCACCGTCTTTTTTTAGTACTGGAACTATTGGGCTCGCAAATTCTGAATGTTCGACCGGAATTAATACACCGGTTTCAACCAGTCTATTCAATTCCTTCTCCACCTTACTCTTTAATGAAAAAGGTACTGTTCTAGCCCGAAAAAACCTTGGTTTACTGTCCGGTTTTAAAATAAGTTTTATTTTGTGTTTGTTAAATTTACCTAAAGTATTGGAAAACAATGTTGGATATTTGTTTTGATAGTAGTCAAGTTCAGTTAACTCTAGACAATGATTAACCTTAGATAACTGTAAGTCATATAACGATAAAAAGTTTCTACCCAACAATGCTGGCCCGGTCCCTTTTATGACATATATTTCTATATTTCTCTGTTCACCCTCATACGAGATCGGAGCCTTCATTACTCCTACTACGTCTAATTTTTCACCCGAGTATGCTTTTAATATCGATTTAGGCTGCTCTAATAATACGTTACTGAAATATTTCTGGTATGTATTCAGTGGAATGGCAGTAGCACAAGACCCACTGTCTACTTCGAAAGATATCAATTGGCCGTGTACGTCGACAGACAGCTTCATAGGCTCGCCGCAGAAACTACGTATATTACAAACTAGAATATTCTTACCGTCGTCATCACTTTCGTCATTCGACGCTTGTAAGCAATTAACTTGACCACTTTTTTGTTTGCACATTTTTTTTAAATGACCTTTCACTCCACATTTTTTACATTTATATGTAGCAAATCGACACTTGTCCGCTGTATGATTATTGTAGCCGCACACACTACACTTTGCCGACGATGTTGCCGGTCTTGCCGCTATCTTGAACACGTCCGTGCTGGTCGCTGTCGATGCTGCCGTAGATGACTGTCGTGCTGCCCGTTTTGCACTATTTACAGCCACTGCAATTTCCAATGCCTTGGGCAATGTAATAGAAGCTTTTTCGTCCATGAACAATTTGTCCCGTTC